>CM043709.1:5336042-6626042 GCA_023969325.1 Oryzias curvinotus | reverse complement strand
CTTTCCTCTGTTCTTTATCCACCACTACGATGTCTGGTTGGTTCGCCATTACCATCCTATCAGTCTGGATCTGGAAGTCCCACAGGATCTTTGCCCTCTCATTCTCTACCACCTTCGGAGGTGTTTCCCATTTTGACCTTGGGGTTTCCAGTCCATATTCTGCACACATGTTCCTGTATATTATTCCAGCCACTTGATTGTGCCGCTCCATGTATGCTTTACCTGCCAGCATCTTACACCCTGCAGTTATGTGCTGGATTGTTTCAGGCGCCTCTTTGCACAGCCTACACCTTGGGTCTTGTCTGGTGTGGTAGATCTGAGCCTCTATCGCTCTGGTGCTCAGGACTTGTTCCTGAGCTGCCAGGATGAGCGCTTCAGTGCTGTCTTGTAGGCCAGCCCTTTCTAGCCATTGGTAGGACTTCTTGATATCAGCCACTTCAGTTATGGTCCGGTGGTACATCCCATGGAGGGGTTTGTCCTCCCATGAGGATCTGTCCTCCAGCACTGTATCCTCTGCTCTCCATTGCCTGAGACATTCACTGAGCACACTGTCAGTTGGGGCCTTGAGCTTGATGTATTCATGCATCTTGGATGTTTCATCCTGGATAGTGGCTTCTACGCTCACTAGTCCTCGGCCTCCTTTCTTGCGGCTAGCATACAGTCTCAGGGTGCTGGATTTGGGATGGAACCCTCCATGCATGGTGAGGAGCTTCCGTGTTCTAACATCCATGGTCTGTATCTCTTCCTTTGGCCATCTTATTATTCCTGCAGAGTATCTGATAACTGGCAGTGCATAGCTGTTTATTGCCCGGGTCTTGTTCTTGCCATTGAGCTGGCTTTTCAGGACTTGCCTTACTCGTTGAAGGTACTTAGCTGTTGCAGCTTTCCTTGTTGCCTGCTCCAGGTTGCCATTTGCCTGGGGAATTCCAAGGTACTTGTAACTGTCCTCAATGTCTGCTATTGTTCCTTCTGGGAGTGAGACCCCCCCTGTGTGGACTACCTTGCCTCTCTTTGTCACCATCCGGCTGCATATATATATATATATATATATATATATATATATATATATATATATATATATATATATATATATATATATATAGCTGGAAATAGGTTTTCAAGGACATTAAGGACATTAACCCTTTAACTACTTTAGGTCTTCAACTGTTTACTCAATTAACATGATTCCAGTGGATTCTGAAGCAGAGAAAAGGGCCCTTACGCTTATATGCAACGCTTTACAGTAGTGCTTTACACAATCAATGTAAAACAGATGATTTTGTCACGGAGCAAAGCGGCTTTGGGCCTTCATGCAACACTCTACATCAGTAATGTGTTGCATATCGATTCAAAGACAATATGAAAAGCTTCTTCAGAATCAACTAATTCACGTAAAGGGTGGAAGAGTTAAAGTATGTCAAAAAGCATGTATTATTTAGAGGTCATCAGCAAGATCTCAGATGTTAAAGGGTCAACGCTAAATCTAGCCGTAGCACTAAATATTGGGCTTTTTTGGGATCAGCTCATCAGCTGTCATTTTTTTTTTTCTTCATGGTTTTATAATTTTACCTTGTTAAATATTTATTGTTTTTGTCAAGTATATATTCATATATTGCAAGTGGCTTTCATGACGAAGCTTATGTTATCACATGCATCATGAAACAGCAGTTTCAAATAAATAAATACATATGTAAATATAAATACATATATAAATATGGCCACAATGTGCAAGGAGATATATTTTAACACCTTAAATATACAATTTTATGTTTTTTTAATCACATTTTTAAATTAGTTTTTATGACTTATATAGGATAAGTAAATCATATTCAAACCAATCATTTCCTAAAGTAATGTGCAACAAAACAACCTTTTTAAATTGGAATATGTAACCTCCATAATGCCCAGACTTTCCAATAAATAAAGTGTAGGAACTGGAAACAGCAGAATTGCTTTCCTTCTAATGATGCTGCAGTGTACAAGATATAGGAATTTCTAGCTGTCAGCTGCAAGGAAAATATGAGATCACTAGTCTTGTTTGCTTAGTGGAGATATAAAAGGTCTATTCTGTCTTGGAAAACTGTCATTAGTTCATGTTTTTTTTTCTACGTGAAATGAGGCACATCTGATTTCTCACTTGAAGGTTCAGTGAATGCAGGATGATTTGAGGCTCAAGTTAGACTGTCAGGTTAATAATATGTTACCAGTACTACTAAAAAGTATTAACTTTTTTTCCTTTATAAATAGGGTTCACCAGTGTCAGTTATTGATGTTCCAAGACATTGTGACATTCTGTAATTACATATTATGATGGTGTAAAATTGCTCAGTCACTCCTGGTCATTTGGAAATAACGCTAACAGTTTTCTTTTTTTTTTTTTTTTTCTGAAAATTCTTCCATAATTTGTTCCATTATCTCTAACATCTAAGTGATTTACTTCAAAGACTCTTGATTTTGAACAATGGGAGACAAAATAAATACATTTATTTTTATTATTTTCTTCATTTAACTAAACCAAAATTTGTCATTAAACTTAGAAGTCTAAGTTAGTGTCATGCTTTGATCTGTCTGTCCATCTATCCATCCAAAATCAACCATGTCAATAGTGGATATTTGACAGCTTGACAGCTATGTCTGATTTTCCTCACTTGGTACCACCAAGTCACTTGGTGGTGGGACACAATCATCCAGTGTCTGTTTCAGCAAGTCCCAGACATGGGGTTCAGGTCGGGTGACATCGCTAGTCAGACCATTTAAAGTACTTGAACTGAAGTCCAGCCGAGACTGTGTGTATGATGTGGTTAAGAAGCATTATCATCCATGAACAGAAAGTTAAGGATGTGCTGGTGGAATTGGGGAACGAAGATCTAGACTATATGATGTCTCTGAGGTAAGAACGGGCAGTGACTGGGACATCTACAATAACAATCGGTTCTGGTGGATTCCTTCCCTGACTGTAGCACCTTCTCCACCAAAGCAAACCCTGGGGACCATGTTGAACTCAGCATAATGCTCACCTTGCCTTCTCCAGCAAAGCTGACAACCACCATTTCTCTGCAAGGTGACCTGACATTCATCAGTGAACAGAACGGTAGACAATTTCTGTATCGTCCAGGTCACATGCTCTTGTGCCCACTGCTAACATTCATGGTGGTGTCTTGGTGTCAGTGGAGTCAACTACAACGGTCCCCTGGCATTCAAGTCAGACTGGTGAAGTTGGTTACTAAGGGTTTGTCTGGAAACCCTAGTCCCCCTCTCATTGCACAAACGGGCCTGCATCTGTGTGACATTACAAAACAATGTCTGAGTGCATAGGTCCTTAGGTACTGGTCATGATTGTGTTCTGTCAATCGTGGGGCTCCACTCCTGTCACAAATTCTGCCAGTTTCTGTGTCTTGATGCAAGTCTGCTGATGACACTTTGAAACAAACCAAGTTCACCTGCAACATCTAACTGGCTACTACCAACCCGAAGGTGCACTATGGCCAGTTGTGTTCGTCCGTTAAGTGACGTCATGTGTTCATGGTTGTTTGAATGATGAACTTGGAATGACTTACTGGCAAAATCAGCTTTTTATACTGACAGAATGTTGAAATTGATGCCACATTGAAAAGGTTTTTCTAGGTTTTGTTGTTGTTTGTTTTGGCTCAATCAGTGAGGCACACTGTACACAGTAAGATCATTATGAGGAAAACAAAATCTGTGAAGTGAAATAAACACTGTGTGTACGACATCCACTGAGTTTTTCACAATATCCCTAACTTATTGTGAGTAGCATGCCCTAATTTAGCATCTTCCTAAGTGTTAAGGTTAAACTCCAACTATATTTATATCTATTGTGAAATCATACCCAATGGTCTTGTAATTATGATGGGTGGCTATGGTGCAGCGGTAGGGCAATCACCCTCTGATTGAAAGATTGGAGGGTCAATTCCCACCTTGCCCGCCCATGTGTCGGAGTGTCCTTGGGCAAGACACTGAACCCCACATTGCCTCTGGTGGTTACAGGTTGGTGCCAGTAATCGGCAGCGGAGCCGCCATCAGTGTGTGAATGTGTAGAATATTAGAAATTCTTCTCTTAGTTGTGAGCGGGACTGTTGCCCTAAAAAGTAAGTTGTTGATTTTCCATCATCTCTTTGTTTACACTCTTTCCTGTTAGCTTACAACCCCAAGCTAACATTACAGGTGCGACAAAAATGGTAAGCAATATCGAAACTATCCAGCTATGTCAGCTCAGACGACAAAAATGAAGACAATGTATCTATTTGTCTGCAAGTGAATGCATCAGAATGGTGCGAAGCAGGGAGAATTTGGCTCGCCCATTTCAGTTTCTGCAACACAACTGAGAGATTTTTCAAATGGTGAGTTTTGCTCCACGCTTTTAAAAAAAACCTCAGAAATAACATTTTAATCGTAAATTCTTTCATACATGTCCTCCATCAAGTATTAACTCTTGTAGCATGTGAAAAATGCTTTTAGAATAGGTCAAAAATACCAAAAACATGATTTTCATTGGAGTCTTTAAAGGAATTTTTAAATGTAGTAGCATTTGCTAGAAGGGTTTTTTTTTTTCTTTTATCTTTTTTTGTTGTTGTAAATTAACAAGATATTTCTTGTTGGCTAGTTTTGGGTTTGTAGATGACAGTGGACAGCAGAACATCAGCTTTTTAGTTCTTTCTGTTAGGGTGCATTGTGTGGAGGTCAAAAGAGGCGGGCTTTGCTTTGGTGTTTTCACCAGGGTTCTGAACTGACTTCAGTCCACATGGCTGCACACAGTGGCGCGTTTGAACAGCATCAGCAAGTTATTTGTTTTGTTGGACACAGAGGACACCCCTCAGGCGGCCTGAGCTTTTGTGATGGATCTGAGACAGCCGTGCTATGATGGACAGGCAGCACGGTAACCCCCCACCCACCAACCATCACCACCGCCTGCTTTGATTGTGGCCCCTGTAGCTTTCACATCTTTTCACCTATTGGTGCTTTGGCTCACTCAGAGGGGGAGCTGACAGGTAGATATGCCTGGGGCCCCCTGCAACACAGAGCTGCAGGTGGATTAAACCCGCATGTGTGCAGCAGCCTATTCCAGTCACTCAGCGTCTCGCTGTGAAAGAGTTAAGGGGGGGGGGGGGGGGGGGGAGGTATTTCCAGTCTTCCATGAAAAGCAGGAGCTGCTCATGTGTGCATGTGGTTCGAATGTGTTGGCAAACAGACATATATGTGATCTACTCGGTTATATACTCGGTTTGTCGCTGCTTTGCCGTGACACCACTCATAAACGTCCATCAGCTCGCAGCGTGGTGAAGCTGAGTCGGTCCCTGCATGGCTATCCCTCTTTTTCTCCCCCTCCACTTCTCCCTCCGGCTGGCCCCAGAGGACGGCCAAAAACACTAATGATTGCTTGTTAAAGAGAAACATCAACATAAAACAGGCCTTAATGAGTGGTTTTCTGTTTGCATTTTTCTCAGAGGGGTCATTGTTATTGGGGGGGAAATTGATTGGCAGCAGTCTCACACCCAAGGGGGCTGTGTGATATTCTGGGCGATGGAAACGTTTTCCATGTATGGGCCGCTTTGTTTGGATGTGTGCAGCTGCTGCAGGATCTGTAAAAGCATGGGTGATGTGTGCTCGCATCAAATCCAAGAGATGCCTGCATCAGTCTGAAATTTGACTTCTTTGAAATCAAGATTGTTGTTGATCCGGATTAGCTGTGTTGTTGAATATTCAGTGAAAAATTGTTGCTGTGTTGTTTTCATCTAGAATTTAGAAAATTCTTTGGCATTTGCATTATTTTCCTTAGAAAATTGGTAGAGTTTAGCCAAAATAAGTGTTTGAATTGAAGTTCACAAAAGTTAAAGTAAAATCCAGGGACTAAAACTATTTCTGAAAAGCTGAAAATATAAATCTTTTTAAATTATGAATTTGATAAGAAATTTTCATGGAGATTTGTTTTACAATATGAAAAAGCCAAATTATATTATTCAGTGCCATCTTATTATCAACAATCAATTAATTTATAAACTAATTATTTAAATTTTTTGTAAAGCAGACTAGCCACTCTATTTGGTAAAGAGCCCTGGAGGGTAAAAATAAAAAAAAATGACTAACAAATTAAAGTAATAAACATTTTTGCTAAATAAAATAAAAGGTGATTAAAAATTATTCAAAATAAAACATGAAGTTATTTACAAATTCACAAATGTGGTTACAGCGTGAACTGTTCTTTCAGGTTTTTGGCAGGTTATGTCTTTTCTTTCTTGTTAAAAAAAGAGAATAAAATCTACACACACACAAATATTTCTACACTTTAACACAAAGCATAAAATGATTTAAAAATTAGATGCCAAGTATAGATCTGGCTTGATATCAAAGTGGGGAAATAATACTATGGAGACCTTTCCACACCAGCGACCACCCCACTCATATTCACAGTGAATGCTACTTCACTAGAGAATACTTATCAAAGCAAGGAGACCCCATCACTGATGTGAAGAATTCTTCAGAGGAAAACACTGGAGTTAGAACCAAAATTTAAGAGGAATAAAATACAAAAAAGGAAAAACAGATTAATAACTAGATAATATATAAACCTTAATAGGTGGATATAAATCACTAAAATTGAATAAAAAAAAATAAATGAAAAAGATCAAATCAAATACGTAAAAAATGAAAATAAAATCATAGAATGAAACTGCTATAACATGCCCCTTAGATATAAGTCAAAAATTCTTACCCCATTGGCAGATTTTCTTTATAAAAGGAAAAAAAAAAGAAAGAAAGAAAAATGCCTATAGGGTGAGAGAGATGGTCTACAGAGAATGTTTATTTTAAGAAATAAATTCCAGTCACTACTACATGTTTTGCTGAACTAAGATTATTTTGCTATTGAAAAATGTACTTGACATTTTTTCTCAAGAGGACATAGCTGCAGACATCAATGTCGAGAACTTAGAAGTCCTCAACCGGAACTCTAACAGTTATGATTTTTCCTGGTTTAAATGTTAATAAAAGGTTTAGAGCCAGGGTAAATTGTTTAATTTACCCTCTGGCTAAGGACGTCAGGCCAGGCAGCATCTTGTAGCAGCCAGGTCCCTCTCATTTTTCTTGCAAAAATGTCAGAAAATAAGACATTTTTTCAAGAAAGAATCTTTTACTTTTTCAAGATTCAGTTTTTGTGGATTTATAAGATACATATATCCCTACATTTCAGCTAAAAGCTAGGTTAAAGGGGGTAAGTCTTGAGCCTTCCTTTAAACATATTGAACTGTCTCTGTAGCCCTGAGGCTCTCTGGGAGACTATTCCACAGCCACTTTTAAAGCTGACTTTACTTGGCAATTTGTTTGAATAAAATGGTCAATTTAAGTCCTGTTGCTTTCTGTCTAGTATTAAAAATATGTTTGTTTCAAATAAAAGTTGTTTTGAAGTAGATCTACGACTCTAGGTGTTTGCTGACCTGTTTCTGCCATGCAAGACTTTATTGCACACTCTCTGTGTTCAAGCTCAAACCTGATAAACAGACATATTGATATAAAGGAAACCATTTTAAATAATATATAAGTGCAGTTCTTTTTTTTCATTTTGCCAGCTCTGATATGAAAGATTCTTTGGCATAGAAATAAAAAATGCTTCTCAGCTTTGCAAAGCCAAAGCATCTTTGAACACATGCAGGACTTTGTTCTCACCTCCTTCACAACATCTCCACAGAAGCAATTGAAAGCCCTTTCCCACTGTTGGGCTTGAGAACAATGTTTGTTGCCATCTGTATTTGAATGTTACAAATCTACACCATCAAGCAGCAGCACCCAGCCTGCACTTTGTTGATAAAGGCAGCTGGCTTGCTCCAAGGCCAGGATGATTAACAAAGTCTGAAGATGAAGCCTGTTCCATCCCAAAGAGGTCCCCTAAAGCAGCACGACTCTGTCCATGATTACAGAAACTACAGCGCTGGAAAAAAGGACAAGAGATGAAAAAAAGATTGTGCAAATCAAAACTGGTTGAGAGACAGTTTTTTTTTTTTTTTCCCTCCAGAATATTTCTCTGATCTGGAGGGAAGACAGCAAGGGGCCATTTTTTTAAAATGAAAATTTAGTACAAAACATTCCCTTAGCTGACACTAAAATATCATTTTCAAACCTTTTGTGTTTAAAAGCTAGAAATTTACCTCTTGTTTTATTGCTATATCAAGGTTAATCCCTAAATTACTAATTGCAGCTTCCTGTTTCCTGTTTCACCACTTATTAGAGCCACATTTCTCAGGATTTTGTGCAACATTTTGCCTCTCTTTGGCTTTTCTCAAATGAGCCTCCATGCGGCGTTCCTAAGATTCATGTTGCAGCACAACATGTTTTTTTTGTTGACCATGTGTTTTTTTGTGTTTTGCTGCAGGGAGTTTGGACGTTGGAAGGTGAACAGCTTGGCCCTGGAGAGACAAGAAAACAATGGCTTTTCCATACCGCTGGACGCCGAGTTCCTCCAGACTATTAGGCAGCTGGGCAGAAGGCCCAGTCAAAGTGCCATCATTGACAACATTATCAGGAAATATGGAACCCACTTCCTGCTTTCTGCTACACTGGGAGGTAAATAAACCACATCATGTTGCTTGTACACTGGAGATTTGTGTTGCCTTAAAAAAAAAAAAAAAAAAAAAAAAAAAAAAACTATTTGTTGCATCAGCACAGAAAACTTTGAAGTTTAATTCTTTATAACATAAATACTCTTGTTTTTCATCCTGATCCAAGGACTTTTTACGGACCACATCTCCAACCACTTTGACCAAAATGATATCAAACGATCATTTTCGATAACCGTAACTCTTCAACCATTTATGCACCATGCGCAGTTATGCAACTTTACTTTAGTAACGTAATGCACATTGGTGCAAAGCCAATACGAAAAGCTGTTTTTTCCTGCGTGAGAATGATCCAATTCCCGTTGATTGCGTAAACAGTTAAAGAGTTAAAGTATGTCACAGAGTGTATGCTACTTAGGTGTCACTGGTGACATCTCAGGTGTTAAATGGTTAAATGTTTTTCTATAGTTATATATGTTTGAATAAAAATAGTTAAACAGTGCAAATATAAATCTGTCACAGCTTTCACGATCAAAACTGTACTTAAAAGTCCTTTGTAGATAACATGGTTCATGTTTTTACCCTGTAGTGAAATATTATTCTACTAGGGGCAGCAGAAATACATTTCCTCATTATTCCCACAAAATCTCAAAAACATTTTTGGCAAGAACAGTTTGCTAATAAAAGAAAACAGGGTGATTTTATTTGTCTAAACACTCATGTCTATATTGATATTATTTTTTTTTGTTTCAAACCGACATTGTTATGAGCAAAAACTCACCAAACCAACCAGTGTATCATAATTTACACCATCTTTATTACTTAAAAAAATGATAATGCTGTTTTATGGCTTTTTGAGGATTTAAAAATCTAAGCAGCAGTGGATGCAGTTTAATTTCCATAAAAAAACACACACAGGTGTTGTGTACGTGTACTACTTTAATAAAATGTGTGTGCAAAATTAGTACAAGCAAACAAGTTTGCTGAACAGAGGAGTGGTTAACTGGCTAAAAAGTCGGTGTCTGTATTCGTAAATAACCTTGAGTATACTGTAGTTCTGAGTTTTGAAAGTGCGCTAACAGTGAGCTTCATTTTTTTTTTTTACTTTTGACAAAAGATGAATATTAAGAACCTGATATTGTAGTTTCTTTGGATTGAACCGATATTTTTGCTTTTTGTCTTTTGTCCACAAAAGCCTTGCTTTCCCAACGTATTTTGGCTGTTCTCTGAACAAAGAAACCGTTCATGAGCATACAGCTGCTTTCAAATGTTTTGTTTTGTTTTTAAATCTACAGCATTGTACAGTAGGATGGCAGTTTTGCCTACAAACATGATTGCAAGGTTTTACAAAGATTACATAGTTTCATCTAAAGCTGCAGAACAATTCGGCTTTGCTGTTCATTTGTTTTTGATGTCGTTCACAAATCTCCCATCTGTGTTTTTGTGTTCGGAGAGGCTCCCACCTCAGTAAGGCAAACCAATCAAAAGGCAGCCAGCATGAAATGGAAAGTTTGGGAGTGGTTGAATCACCAATCAGACCAGAGGTGGCTTGAAACTCATGTAAGACAGTTGAAGGCTCAGAAAAGGCAACTGTTTTCAATTTAAAATGCTTAAAAATGCTGCTGAAGCCTAAAGGCGTTTAAAAAACTATTAAAACTGTATCATATAGCCACTTCATAAGTAATCCTAAAAGATTAAACAAAGGAAACACCTATTAAGACTGGGGATTTAAAAATTAAAATAAACTTGAATTATCCTCATATAGATTCAAGCTTAACGGAATATTGACTCAGCTTAAAAAAATGTAATTGACTACTGTTCTTAAAGCCTGTATTCTCTGACAAAACACACAGAGTTTATACATTTACCATACATTTATACTAAAGTTTGCCAGAGTTCTTTTAGCCCAGCAAAGTTACAACAGTTATCTAGCGCATAAGCCTTTTCTCCCTCCTCTTTTTCTGACACCTCTTTCATTTTTTCTGCCTCTTGTGCACACATTTTCAGATGATAAATATCAGCTTTTAAATAGTCTGGGCGGACTATGTTGCAATCTATCTGCTGCTACAATTAAACCATAGCAGCAGGAAGAGTCACACCTTTTACAACGTTCTGCACATCATACAGTTTTACCTCCACAAGTGCCTTAAACGCTTGTGTTTTATTATGCTGAAAATCATTAATTTTAAGAATGGGTCTGTATATCTGTTTATCAATTAATTCTACCTATAAAAAAAGTACTAATTTAAATTTTAGGAAAAAGAAGATCTTCATTTTTAAAGGGTTTTTAAAAATAGTAAAATGATTTTGGTTTAAAACAGCCAAAGTGTGGCAAATCTACAAATTCTTGGTGAAATCTGATAATTATTCTGGTAATTAGATGCATGTCTCAAAATGCACGCCAAAAGCTGTTTTCTTTATCTAAAGTAAAGTAGCTATGAACCAACTTGTACAAGTTAAAAACACAGTGAACCGAGCCCAAAGTTTCCAAAATCTTAGACATCCATTTGGCTTTACAGTCTCACACCAATCATCTTTTGATCTTTTGCAAAAGCATTCACAGTGATCTTTTAATTATGATTATGTCAAAATCTGTGTCATTTTTTCGGACATAGTTTTTGCAGAGTAGCAGTATTTTCTAAGAAATTCGCCTTGAGTCTAACCTGCCCTTCCTTTCCCCGTTGCTGAGAGCTAGGAGCAGGGAGCCCAATGTATTTTCTGTCACAAATTCTTCAACAGCATTTCTTCATCTGCTCCTGATTTACAGCGATTACTAAAAAAAATACCCAGAAATGGAATTTTATGCCATATTTTTTTCATATATGTTCTCTATAATCAGAAAAATGCCACAAGAGCATGTTAAAAGCACAACTTTCATCGGAGTAGGTTTAGAAGACAGCAAATGGTCCTGTGTCATCTGAAACTTGATTTTCCAAATTAAAGATGACATTTGTTTTTACAATAGTGGTAGATTTTTCTTTTCTTTCATTTTGATGTTAAGAATATTGGAATATGTATGCTTTATATCAATTTTATTGTGTACATCACTGGTCCCCAACCTTTTTAACACCACGGACCGGTGAGACGTCAGACAATATGTATTTATGGACCGGTCTATAAGATGTGGCGAATGATTATTGTAGCGACACCACGATGAAGGAGGAACAAAGACGTGACAAGTCGAAATCTGAACTTTAATTTTGACAAGCATGGATGGCATTGTACATCGCACAAGTGTCACTGTCCTCTACCCTTTCCACACTCATGGTGCAAAGAAGAAGTGCTGTCTATTAAATGTAGCTTTTTGTTTTTTGAAAGTTGAAGGGTCCTTTTCGGTCTCCTGGCTTTTTGCGAGCTCCTGGGTTTTACTTTAGCGGTAACCTATCACGTGATGGAGAAGAGCGCCTTGGCCTGCGTCAAAAGTGAAATAGACGAATGTAACAGAGAATCGGGCAATTTTTCAAAATAAAACATCTTTCAGATTCGGAAATAAATAAAATGGGGATAATGTAATTTATTTATTCTTTCTGTGTGGCCTAGTACCAAGTAGCCCATGGACCGGTACTGGTCCTTGGCCTGGGGGTTGGGGACCACTGGTGTACATCATGCAAGAAATAATGTATTCCCTTTTGATGTGATAGTAGCAAAAAAAAAAAAATGTATAAACAACAAAAAAAACATTGATAATATTACAACTTAAAAACTGTCTTCTAACTAAAAGTAATGTAGAATAGTGATGGTGAGAAGATACAGATATATCAGCTAGTGAACCTGCTTTAAGAGAGTGGTCCAAACCATTTTTTATGACATGACGGCCAAAAAACATTGCAGTGTATATAGTGGTAGGAAATACATAATAGAAAGCAATATTTCTATAGCGTCTTTCTGTTTTCAATTTATGCAGGCATAATACCCATTTTCAGGGAAAAAAAAGACAGACATATTTAAATTGTCATATTGATATTGAAGCTTCTGCTGAAAAAGCGATTCGTACGTTTATTACTTCTTTGGCTGAACTGGAAAGTCATCTTACCAGCCTGTCCTCAATGTGCCCTTAAAAATTCCACAGCTGATACACGACACTGTTGCCAGAATGCAGCCTGAAACAGCCGGGGGAGCCCATATCTCTCCGCTTATGGCCTCACTGCACTGGCTGCCACTCAAAAGTAGAATAGCCTTCAAAGACATTCTTATCAGATACTAAGAAGTTAATAGAAAATCTCTTGTTTCCGTATCAACATACAAGACTTTCACTCTCTGAATGTTGAGCTAGATGTCACACTGCGGCTATCCAAGTCCAGAATGTGAAGCAGTCTTCAACTGTCAGACTTTTTTATTTATTTATTTTTCAGCTTCTATTTGTGATGAGAATGAGGAATCTCTTGATGTCTTTAAACTCAAATTAAAAGCAGCTTTTTTGAAAGACACTTGGGTAATGATAAGGTTTTTGAAGGTGATTCTAATTTAGTTTGAGCTGTTGTTTTTTTCTTTCTTTCAGCTGTGATTCTGTCTTTGACACATTTCAAATTCCACAAAGCACTTGGGGGTGACTCTTAACTAACAAAATGTTAAATTTTGTTTAGGCCTGCACAATTATTCGCAAATTTATCGATATCATGATTTCAAGCTGTGCAATATCCATATCGGCGAAATGGGCGGCGAAAGCCCTTCACGATGTTGACCAATCGGATCGAGCTTTTATGTTAGATGTTGCCCGTCCTAATTAGACGAGGGTCCTTTGGAGAATAATTTAAGGTATTTTAACTCTTATTTAAATTAAACTTTTGCAGTGAAGTGGAAATGTTTTCGTTGTTTTTGCTATTTGTTCATTTATCGCAAGTTATATCATTGTTGCAATATTGATCACTAATATCGCATATCGCGGGTTTTCCTCATATCGTGCAGCTCTAATTTGGTTACATTTTAAATACATTGAGCAGCCCCAGTTCCTTCAAGAGGCGTGCTCAGGTCCTCTGCCAAAGGCCTGGACGCCTGAGGCTTCGATCTCAGCTGTTCCAAGGACTGCAGTCTTTTGGACTGAGATCCCCTGTGTTGTTCTTGGAATCTGCCTGCTATCGGAGCACTCCGGGTCACAGCCCTGAATGCTCCAATTACCGCTTTTGCCTTCACCGTCCATGTGATTTCTTTTTTGAAAATTTGAGGCTACTTGTGCTCCTTTTAGTCACTGCTACCATCAGTGGGGCTTGCTTTATCAGTCAACAAATGTGTTTTTTTTTTTTTCATTCCTCTTCTGATGCCTGTCAGCCATCCTTTCTTTTGGTTGTTATTAGCTTATCATTGTGGATTTGGCTGTCCCAAAGGTTGTATCTATTTCTAACCCTTATTTGACAAACATGTGCTCTTGTACAGTCTTCTAGCCACAAGAATGTGCAAATGGACGCCTATGAGGTTAACCTTAAGCTTGTTTTTCTCTGGGCTGCAACAGCTCATTTCACATTTCAAACAGCAAAGCAAACATGATAACGTTTCAAGAATGTCTCAAAAGGTTTTCAAATGTTTTTTTTTATTTACTTTTAAGGGGTCTTTCCCTCTTGAGCTGCTGAAATTGTGTTCTGGTTAAATGCAGCACAATATGTTGTTGGTCTAGTAGCCAATGAGCTGTTTTATAAAGCTACAGAAGTGTTTCTAAGGATGAGGGAGGGAAAAAAAAGTCAAATCCTTTTCTCTGTCTCAAAATTCTAGATTTTCTTAAAAAACTAACCGTATTCTTACATTTTTTTTAATTATTTTTATAACATATATATTAAAATACTTGCTTTTCAGAATTTTTACTGAATCTCAACATGAAAAAAGGGGAAGAATTCTAAAACAATTATTGAACTTTTTATTTTAACTTTCTGACCTAATTCTCTCACTTTTTGTCTTTATTTGAGAGCCGATATTTTTTGAGGGAAATGTAATGTTTGTCTCTTATCTGATTTCTTTGTAATTTGATCCCAAAATACTGAAAACAGGAAAAAAAGATGAAGGGTCAGATATTTTATTTCAAAATTCAATGCTATCAGGAACTGGAGATGGGTGTAGGATCCAAAATGCAGGAGACATGGCTTGATGGCAGAAACCGAAACATTGAATAAATGGAATAAAAAAATGAAAAAAGCATGTTTTTCTGTTGTTTTTTTTTTTTTTTTAAGAGGAACAGCTGACCTGAAAATAACAAGCAGAAAACCCAATACTTCAATCCACTGAGGATTGTTAACTGAATCAAGGAAGCTGTGGATAATTTGCAACCTAAACCTGGTGTGACTGAATGAGGGTAAACGGCTAAGAGAACATGACCAAAAACTGAAATAAAGTACTCAATCCTCACAAATATGTAGTGAAAGTACACAAAATATCATGCAATACCTGTCTGACCTACCAAGTGTTGCAGAAGTATCATATCAGGAATTTTCCCTTATTTTTTATTTTAATTTTTTGCTTTTGTATCAATAACAAGCCAACATTTCACAAACAGAACTACTATACAAACCTTAAAAAAAGAAGAGAACACAGGAAACCTGTCTCATAAAAAAAGAAAGTCTTTAGTTTCCTTTAAATGGAGTCAACACCATCACATCTAAGCAAAAACAAGTGAAACCCTCAGGGATTTAAGGTGTAGGCAGCTGCTGACATTCTCCAGCTAAAAGACCTGAGGCCTGGAGTTGAGGAGTTTGGCTTAAACCAGTCTGACATGTACCGAGGTCCCTTGTCCAAGCCCTAAAGGTTAGCACCAATACTTTAAATCTATGCTAAAAATGAAATCATGTGTGCTTCTATTGAATCCAGCTGAGAGCTCGACCTCAGTGTTTACAAAGTTTGACAGTGATCAAAGCTTTTCTCCTTTTTATTTTAGATTTGCGATAAGAAAAAAAAAAATGTCATGATTCTGTATCCTTGTTGAAGGCTTTGCCAGCAAAAAACATTAGTTTTGAAACTCTTACAGATGGAAGGAGTGCTTTCCAAACAGCTGTTGAGAATGACAGTCCCCAGACATCCATTGGTCAAACACAACACCTGTGATTCTGAGGCTCCACTGGACACAGCCTAAAGAGCTCGTTTGTTGCGTGATTTGATGAATCATGCAGCGTGGCAAAAACGATCAGACAAACAATCTTTTCATGTTTCTGGAGTCTGTGCTTGCAGTATCTAATATTACAGTTGTTGATGCTTCACAGCACGCCAGCTGCTTTGAGGAACTGGCAGTCCCCGACACCCACAGGGATGAGGATTTTGAATTCTGCATTGTTTTCATCCACAGAAATAATTTTAAAAAATCTGCTAGAGTCAATTAAATCGAGTTTTCATAGCTTATTGAGAAATGTGTCTTTAAAAGGAACATCAAGTCATTAAATGGAATAGATTGTTTGGGTTGAATGCCCAGATTTCACTTTTCCATGATAAAAAAAAGGAACAGTTATTAAAAGTGATTTTTTTCTCTTCAGAAGTGTAAAACTTTATGTATCCCCAGTAGTGATGTAATGTGTGCTGTTTTAGTGTCTTTGCAAATTAAAACCCTTTTGTCTATAAAACCTAATCCCATTAGGAAGGATTTCTCCATCGATCTCTGACTCCTTCCATCCTCTGTCAGTTCAATCCTCTGAAAGCTTCGACTCATTTTCATTGAAATACTTGTTCTGTGAAGTAATTTGTGCATTTACTACCAGCTGCAGATTTATCACCCTATGAGTATTAAATGAGCAAATGTTTGTATTTTTTCTGCAGTTTTTCACCTATTGTTACATTCGCAATAAAACACCGTGAGCTGAGATGGTAAAGTGTGCGCTTCCAGGGACTGAGTCAAGAATGCAATGACGCCAACGTTTGTGTCGCTCCGTCTGTATTCGCAGGGGAAGAGTCATTAATGATCTTTGTGGACAAGCGGAAGTTGAGTCGGACATCTGAAGGGAGTGAATCCAATGGCACAGCTGTGACGCTGGAAGCTCTGCACCAGCTGGCTGCTTCCTACTTTATCGACAGGGAGAGCACCTTGCACAAGCTGCACCACATCCAGATTGCCTCCACCGCCATCAAGGTAAAAGCCTGCTGCTCTCCGGGCAACTCTCAGCTCACTTTGGCCCTTCATTGCACCCATAGTTTTAATTTTACTGCCACTTCTAAAGGTCATTTTTCTAAATAGATTTTGTTTTTGCTAATTCCTGTATTGTGAGACTAAAGACATCCAGCATAGAAGAAACTGATCACTAGCGTTACATACTTTTAACAATTTTATCAATTAGGTTCTATTGTTTCTCTTGTTCTGGTGCTTTTTATCTACATTCTTTGGCAACCTCTCTGGCATGTGTCAACAATGCAGTCATTTCTTTTGGGCATGAAGCGGTTGCATGTACCAGAGACAGCACAAAAGTAAAAACCATTGCATAATTTTTTAAAGAAGTGACATCAATGGACTGATGCAATCATGCAATACTATGAAATACTGGTTTGTTTTCACAAAAAAGACAATAACAAAAAACAAAACAGATTTTGACACTTTTTTTTACCTGTTATGTGTGTCCTTATTAACCAAAAGTCAAGTTCAAATTTTTTAAATCAGCTTCTTATTTTGCAAAGGTAAAAGCTGGTATTTTGGCATTTAAATAGTCATTTTTGGTGTCAGGAGAAGGTGTAGGGCTGCTGGATGAAGGAAAAAGACTCTTTCATCTCATTAAATCAGTTACATTAACATTTAAGTACCATCTTCAGGAAAGTACCCTTCTTTAGGTTCAAGGAGAATGAAGCATAAAAATGTTAAGCCCTAATGTGCTCACAAGCCAACTGAATACGACCACTTATAAAAAGTGTTGAATATTTTGCAGCCTTTCCAAGGATATATCAATCACAAGTATTGATCGCTCTGAACATATTTGCACAGTTACTTGTGACAACATAGTTGAAGTTATCCAGCAGACGGTTAACCACATACCTGTGTAGTGAGAGTTGATGGTCCATTCCATCAGAAAATCCATTTTACAACAAACCAACAGTTAACTGTTTCCTTTCATGCACACCTGTCTAAATAAACTAAATGCTGTGTGTTAGAAGGGCAGTGATGGTCTAAAACGAGAGGACAAAAGTGTGGCACTTTTTCATGCATCTTTGGAAAAGAAGAATATTGACTGTAACTGACTCCTGACTTTGCTGATGCTTTCAGATGGTCGTTTTTCCAACTCTGGTGTAGATCAAAAATCAGATAAACTATATCACACTTCATAAATTGTATTTACTATTTACTAAAAAGAACTATGGAATTAAAAAAAAAATACATGGAAAGCCAGTCTTTATGGGATACTAGAGCCTGTACCAAATGCTGATTAATTGGCTTAAAGACTCACTCCAATGAAAGTCCTTTTTTAGGTATTTTAGCATGCTCTTTAGGCCTTTTGAGGACATATATAAAGATAGTTAAGATTAAAATTGTGCTTCTGAGTATTTATTGATTAAAATCGTTGCAAATCAGGAGCAGTTGAAAAAATGCTGTTGGAAAAAGCTTGTTGCAGTGACGTAGGTGTGACAATCAGCGGGCCACAAGCTCCCTGCTCTGCTGCATTTCATTGCATCCAACTGCAGACAAACAGATCCATTTATTGTATTTGTTTTTCTCGTCTGTGCAGGCATCTGGCTCAAAACTGTATGGCTGGATAACTCAGATATTTATTGACAATTTTGTTGCACCACTAATGTTATGTTGGGGTTTTGAGGGGATGTAGGCCAACGGAAAAGCATGTACACAAATGGATGATGGGAAATGGGGCCAGGCTAACTCTGCGCCCACAACTCAGAGGCCCATTTCTAGTAAAACCCTGCTGCTCTGCTGAAACTATGTACTAAAATAGATGTTGTCTAAAAACTGCATAATCACAATTAAAAGACCAATGGAAATGCTTTTACAAAAGATTAAAAGATAATCAGAGTGGGACTTTAAAGGATTAGTTTTTTTTTTTTTTTTTTAACCATTTAGGTACATATACTGTATGTCTAAACCTGCTCAATCCCTTTTGGGGTCATGAGGTTGCTGGGGCCTATACCAGCCCCTGTTGGTCAAAGGCAGGGTACACCTTGGATGCTTTTCCAGTCCATCACCGTACAACGAAGATTACCGTCAACCACACACACACTTACATTCACACCCAGCAACTATTTAGAGCTGCCAATCAGTCTAAAATGCATGTTTTCAGCGACAGAGTTTCCGGAAAAAAAAACACATATTTACCAGGAGAACATGCAAAGTGCACATCTAAAGGTCCCAGCTGGAATTTGAACCAGGGCATTCTCACCATAAGGTGAGGTGATGGAGCCTTTAATGTGTATTCTTCACATCCTAATCATATGGTATAAAACGTAAGATGAATACAAAAGCTCACTTGTCCATAACTAGTTTACTGTCAACACAGAACCTTAAAGAATTCTCTAAAAATACCCAGTCATTGCCTGTCTTAAATGGTGAACTGGCACAAACAAAACAAGAGGATAAGAAGATAAACTACAAATACTAGCCATTAACGTTGGTTGTAAATGAACACAACCATGAGCACATTTTAGATTGGAAACATCCTTTTTTTTCCTTCAGCAAAGGTTGGGTATGAAACCTTTCAGTTTTGCCGTTCGACACTAATAATAACTGTATGAGTCTTTCAGCTGTGAATGCAAGCACTTTCACTTTGTCTCACTTGACTGGCCTTTTTTATTAAATGTAGCCTCGTTTTTTTTTTTTTTTTTTTCACTCTGGGACATTTCTATTGTGGTTATTTCATAGCTAAATATGAGAGGAGACAGAAGCAGAAAAGTCTGTCTTGTTCTAAACAGAATTTGAAACCCAATTAAAAACTTTTTAAATATATATTGTTTTTAGATCTGCTATTTAGAAGGAAAAAAATATGAAGCAATGTATAAAAAAATCCACAACACGTGACAGATTTTGTACATTTCTGTCTGATTCACCTTTTGTTACGCAGATTTTTTGGGGGATTTTTTTTCTTTTACTGTTCCCTGAAACCCTGGCTGTAGATCTTGTCATTTATTCTGCTCAGTGCCATGTCTCGTGTACAGAATGTGCTCAGTTTGACACATTTACATAAATCTTCCATCCCTTGCAGAGCTTTGTTTTGATTCTCTAATTCTAGACTTTTTTATATGAAGGTTTGAACTGTGAAAGTGTTTAAACACAAAAAAAATGTTAATGTATGTTTGAGAAAAGTGTATAAAACGTGTAGTGAGGGGTTACACATCTTTAAAACAGGCGGTCGTGATTCAGAGGTAGGGCGGTCGACCTCTGACTGGGAGATTGCAGGTTTGATTCCCGCCTTGCTCGCCCATGTGCAAGACACTGAACCCCACCTTGCCTCCTGTGAAAGGTTGGCACCAGTGTTCGTGTGTGTGACTGAGTGAATGGAACTGTGACTGTAAAGCCCTTTAGGCCTTCGAGGAAGGCAGAAAATCGCTTAATAAGTTTACGCCATTTACAATGGTCCTACTTCGTGGATTTCACCTGTCACAGGTTACCTTTAGAATTTAGCCTACCTCCTTTGTTAAACAAGGTTAACACTACTTGTTTTTTTTATATTGCTTAGAAATATTGTTAGGCTATTTCGTAAAGTTTGTGTACAATTGTTCTTTGCTCCCCAATAGTCTGCTGCTGAGTCAATATTTGGTTACAAAGGAACTTTTTTTTTTTTTTTTTTTAAGCCTAGTCATGAACTTATAACATAATAAATGCAACCCCTCTCTGAGGTGTCAGCTGCATTTTTAGCCTTTTTTCTATACTATCTAACCTTGAGCTGAACTTGCTGGTGCATCCAATCTGTAAAGACGAGCAGGGGACTTGAAATATTTTCTTCTCATAAACAATTTTTACAACCCTCTCAAGACTGACGGGCAGCAATGATTGTGTCTTTGAGACCATGGCCGACGCTTTTGCACCCTGGCTTTGTGTTAACACACAAACCAAGCTGCTTCACTGCTTTTTATAGAGTGGCCTCACTTGCCAATGATCAGTTCATTAGATGCATTTCATTAGCAGCACCTACCTGATAATTATTCCAAGAAGGTTCACAGCTTTCAGCTTTTTTGTGAGGTCATCTATCTGCTAGCTGGTCATTACTTTATAATGCTTCAAAGAGGTTCTAATACGACACAATTCTTATTAATTATTGCTTTGTAATCGGAACAAGATTAACTATGGATATGTGATGAAATACTGTGAGATAATTGCTCAGAAAATCCGTTAATGGATTCTCTTGCCATCTTCTTTTACTTATTGTGTCTTTAAAAGTGTCAGTAATAATATGTGCATACATTTTGCCACATAGTCTGAATATTTTAGTTTCTTTAAATTATACAAAAAAAAGAATAAAACTCAATGATTTCTCAATCGTTTGTAGACTTATTACTCTTCTTTGTGCACTTTAAATTAAAGTGGTACACCATGCTGGGTACTCGCTAATTACTTCATCACTTTCTGTCCATCTTTTACTCTCCTTTTGAATAAGCAATTCTAAAATGGTAATTAACTCATTATTATATAATGATTCATTAACATCAGTTCCTTCAGTTTGTTCTCTGAATAAGAAAAACGGTTAAGAGCTAATTTTCTAATTGTGTTCTTATAGTGTTTTTGACATTTAGGAATTTTGAGCATCTCATTTTTACAAATGGATTTTTTAGTGTGTATGTCTTTTTTTAAATAAAAAAATGTCAAATTATTTGACAGGTTTTTATTTTTGTGTGTGTGTGGTTAAATATTTTTCAATTTTTCCTACTTTTTTGTATGTTTTCCAAATTTGGTTTCTTTTTGTATCAGTCAACAGAACTTTGTTCAACTGTTCAAACTTTTATTTTGAAGGTGTGCGTATTTCTATGGATTCAAAATTAGAGTAATTTCTCAGTGCAACTAATAGAAATATTATGTTATTGTTGACATGGTTGTTCTGGTTTGTTACAGTGATCTCATGCATTTGTCATTCTCAACATGTTTTTGTTTTCTCTTTCAATGCATCTGAATGCAAATATACATGCTTGATGAACATAAGACAGTTCAACCAAGAGAGCAGATGAAGAGGGCTGGATTGTTTATATCACTCTTTGCTCTTTTGCATGTGTGTATGCAAAAGCTCCAATGTGGAGAGCATGCAGCACACAGCCAGATAAGCTTATGATGTAAATATCACCCGCATCTTTCACTGCTCAATGCCTTCAGGGTGTGTTCATTCATCACTCTGTCAGTCGTTATCAGGCCAAAGGGATTAAAAAAGCAGAGTTTGTCCTTCACACCAAATTCTTCAGGTTTTCCAAAGAACTTTTTTTTATTTTTTTATTTTTTATTCCCACATGGCTTTATTTTGTTTGCACTCGCTTCAGGTAAACTGATTAGGATCCCAGATTAAAGGCAGCAAGAGCACAAACCCCATCGTGAGACACTGTCTGCCTTCTTGCCCTGATTGTTATGTGACTGCATAGCTGGTATGCTTCACAAAGAAGTGCTGAGTCACTGGGAAAAAAAGAAAAGAAAAAGGCTTGGCGGTCAGGGATTTTTGGATTTTAAGGGAATATGGTCCTCAGAAAGACCAGCAGGATGAAAATAGAGGCCTTACATGAGTCAGAATGTCAAAAGATGAGTTTAAAAGCGAGTAGGAATAGAGAAAGTGCTCGGTAGAAGATCTCGACATGATACTATCAGGAGCAGGCTCGATACCTGGGTGATGTGACTCGGTTAAAGGAGGTGCTTTTAGCATTGCTGGAACGTGCTTCATGCTTAAAATGGCTTTTTAACCCATTTACAATGCTTTACAGCTGTGGTTTCTGAACTTAGTCCTCAGGGCCCACTGTCCTGCATGTTTTCTGTGTCAGCAAGCTTAAAAGATACCTGGCACCGCTTATCATCGAGCTCTGCAGAGGCTTGATAATGAGAGTCATTAAACTCAGTCGTGTTTTAGGCAAGAAATGGAAAACATGTAGGATTTTGGGCCCTGAGGACTGAGTAGAAGCCTGAGATGATCAGATCTTACTTTCCTTCATCTAAACTGTGCAAAGAACAAGCAGGATTCACATTTTTAAGCTTGACCTTGATTATTTCTTGTTCGCACATCAGTATGCACGTAGGTTTGTAGTATGCACTTCAGCAAATTGGGACAGTTTATGATTGGTGGAAGCAAACGTGTCATATTGAAAAAAATGCATATTGGCACGAGTGATATCCTAGAATTTCACTGAACTGGAATTGCGCAAATGCTGAATTATACGGTAGAATCTGAGCTAAAACAAAACTGGGGTTCAAACTTAAATTTAAATCCTAAGCATGTGACAATCCTAGTATGGAAATGTATTTTTCTTCTCTCCATTTGGTCACAGTTTAGTCTCAATGGCATGTCTACATTTTCTGAGTGGGCATGCAATGTAACCCGTTGGATCGACGTAAAGTAAGTGGCTTAGTTCCACTCTCGTCTCATTGACCAGAGAAAGACATCAAACTAACTTCAAAAATGCGTAAACAGGCTAAACAAAGCGTTACAGATGTTGTCCATTGTTGTGCTTGTGCACAAAACATGATTGTGTGCGTTAGTGGCGTCCAGTTTCAATGTTAAGAGTGTCGGGCGTGCCGATCGGGCAGCAGTGTGTTTCGGCTTTCGCAACAACATTTGGGTGTTGCGGTGAATCGAGTTAAAAAATCAGAACTTTGCAGAAAATCATGCATTGCATCAACCAATCAGGAACTCAGCTTTGGCACGTGACATGTTGACACAAACAGCCAAAACCAACATGGAGGAGAATCTGATCCTTCTACTCCTGAACTTTGTAATATTCTTCTTTTTTCCACTTAAACAACAATAACTTTTATTCTTGTTTTTATATTTTCCCTTCTCAGACTATTGCCAAACAGCAATTCATCAAACTGGGTCACAGAGAGATGGTAGTACTGCTAAAGGCGGTCATCATTCAGACATACCTCCTGCAGTAGATAGTAGATCTCAGAGTACTGGAAGAGTCACTGAATGATCCCATGAACCCAGACATGCTTACTAATGCTTTTGTAGAGCTCTTTACAATAAATAAACCTAATGTCTGTAAACAAGATAAACAGCCAATGCTTCCATGTAGCGATGAGGCCAAAAACTTGATGCGGTATAGATCCTCCCACACGTGTCTGGAGCATTGAGTTTATGAACACTTTTTTGGACTAAGTTCAGCAACCACAGCTGTAGTCCAAAATATCTACATTTTTGGACTAGCATCGGGCAGCAAATTTGATTCACATTAAACATTAAAGCCATTCTTGTGCTAAGAATTTAATGTTCACCACTCAATCAAAAGGCATCCTCCCCGGTGTGTCCAAATTCACTGAAACATAACATTTTTCATTAGGTATGATCCCAGGTATGATGAGAAGCCCCTGGCTGCAGTGTGCTGACCGAGGTGTGCCTTAATGTGGGCGAAGTTAAACACATTAAGCCACGCCCATTGTATGTGATTTATTTTTCTTTTGTCACAGTAAAGCTTGGCATTCCAAAATATGTAGTGTCTCAGCTTTGTGAAGCTGATCTGGTTTCTTCAGTCACTAACGATCTGCTCTGTTTAGGAGAAGATTCTTTCAGTTCTCAGGTGCAGGTTGGTTGTGGAGATGGTTCTAGATGGAACTGTTTTTTTTGCAGACCCTAAATTCTATTTTCACACTATCAATTAAAGTGAAGTGGCCCTGGATTTTGCTTCTTTTTCCTGTAAGGAACATTTCTGTACATTTTGGTATTGATGTTGTCTATTTTAGTCCTCTTGTTGCACCTGGCGCTCTTTTCCATTCACGCGAGCTTTTGCTACCCCCCCCCCCCACACACACACACACCCCCACCCCCATTCAGCACAAAAACACATAGTGACCAATTATGAGTGACTTGAAGAGGCTAAGAAGTAAGAAAGAGTCGGTCACAGTTTTTAAAAAAGTGATTGCTCATCGCACCAGTCGTATCCACAATCACACGATTATTTCCTACTAATGTTGCTTGAATTTGTCTGTTCGACTGTCTGCGAGAACTGGGATGAACATCTGAGCGGCGTTTATACTTTTCAAACAACACAATCGTCTCCAGGATATTTTTTACATGAAGACATGCTGCTCATTCTCTTGCTGCGAACGCGCTGACACAGAGGAGGGTGGTGTGTTCGTCCACTGAGCATAAGAAGGAAATACAGAGGCGGAAAAAAAACTGTTAATTGCATTCTCTAGTCTTTCACAAAATGTAAAATATATTTAAATGAGATAAGAGTCGTTTTGTTCGTGACAGGAAAATACAGCAATTGCTGTGACGGAGAAGAATCACATACAGTAGGCAGAGTGCAACGCGTTTGACCCAGCCCAAGTTGAACCACGCCTCAGTCTGCACACTCCAGTCAGGAGTAGTTGATTATTATTACAATGGCCATTGAAATCGAACTATGGTAGCATGTTTTTTATTTTTATTTTTTAGTTGTTTTTATTTGTATTGTGTAGTTGGACTAACTTGCCTTGTATTCAGGTATGCTGGTGGTTACCTGAAGACTGACCTGGTTCCAAGTAGAATGTGGTTTTAAACCTGCTTCCATGAGATAAGTTCTATTGTTGTCCCTTGGTGGGCCACTTGGCACCAATAGTCCCAGCCCGGAGAGATACAACCTTTACCCTTGTGGAGGAATGGCATTTGCCTGCCATGGTTTAATGTTACAGTTTGCAGGATTTAACTCTGGTTCATTTTGTGACAAAGAGCACAAATGTAAGCAGGCTGCTGGATGTAGAATGACTTTGTTAGGGGGTAAACACCAAAAGAAGTTCCAATAGCTCAATATTTTTCATTTCAGACTTGACAATGAATACATATTGGGTGGAAAGGATGAGAAAACCTGCTTTGTGATGTTAGACGTAGGGCTGTAGCAAGTCTCTGAATACTCAACTATTCGCAATGTGTTCTGGAAAATTTGAGAATGATTATTTAGGATATCTGAGATTGCTTATTTGCAATCTCTATAAGTATAGAGATTGCAAATAAGCAATTGGTAATTGCATTGATGCAATGCAATTATGGCATTTATGGCAATTATGTTTGCTTATTTAAAGTAAATTTGCCAATTGGTAAAGAATTTATGACTTATTCCTTAGGTAACTTTTTTTTTTCTGTGAAAGCCCAGGATCATCTTTATTGGGTATAGCACCAGAAGTTCCTGCTAAACTGCTGGCGTTTGACAGGCTGGTCATGAAACCTTAACAACCTTACACTGTTGTCAGCCTCCAAAGGCCACTGCTCCATCCTCTTCCTCTTTTCTTATTCTTTTTGAGCAGAAGACGATTTTGACCGCTAACCCTCACAAACCACCATATATATTTAGTTCCTCCACCATTTTTCTCCATTTCTCTTTCCTCTACTTTGTTTTGGGATGTGTGGGTGTACTCCTAACACTAGATCCTGACCTTGGGTTAATTTGTTTGGACATTTGTCCCTCAAAATAACATGGACTATCTTGAAGCCTTTGCACTTCCTAACACCCATTTCCCTCAAAATTGAGCTGAGTGCATATGTGGCAGCAACAGCTTATGGAAGATCATTGCAGATGCATTACTTTTTTTTATTGTAACTCTTTAACACCAGAGCTTTAGCTCCAGTGTTGACATTTTTTCTCACTCTTTAACAGTTTTCGCAATTAATGTAATTCCAACGGATTTTGAAGCATAGAAAAGCTGCCTCGCACTGATATGCAACACTTTACGATATTGAAATGCTAATGCAATTAACATAAATCAACTAATTCTCAATATGAGAAGCTGCTTTTATCCACTAGGGAATCATCTGATTCACGTTGATCATGTAAACGGTTGAAGAATTACAGCATGCCAAAGAGGGTTTTTTAATCACGTGTCACCAGCAACAGCTTCGGTGTTATAAGATTAACACCACAAAGTTCTTGCTAGCAAAGTTCTACAAATTAGCCCATCGGATATCGGATATTGAATCCGATATATTGAGTTTGCTGGTGGTTATAGGCTGTCGCCAGTTTTAGGCGGTGGAGCAACCATTTGTGTGTGAATTTGTGGATGGGTTTGTGACTGTAAAGCTACATTCACACCAGCCTCGGCAACAAACATTCAAGTGGACCACTTTCAATAAAAAAGTCTTTGTAAACAGGAAGTATTTGGGCTTCTGTATTCAAAATTTTCTAAATATTCAAACACTTTGACCAATTAGGGACTCAGATTTGGTAGTGATGCATGATGGAGGAGAAATTAATAGTTGCAGTTTGTGCTTGGTTGGAATTCTATGACACCAAGTCTTTCACATATCAGAATAGAGCTGTGAGAGAAAACGCCTGGAGCAAGATTTGCACTGCTTTGACATTTCACACCAAGCCATTTCCAACTATATGTGGTAGACATGTGCTGGTAAACCATGGAAAAAGAAGAAGCCTCTTCCTGCTTGTCTTGTGTGAACACCATGGGCTAAACTTGAACACACATCATGTGTCCTGTGCGTTTATAGCTTTTTGCCCTTTGATCTGCTAAGAAATAAGTAAAATGCTATAGTGCAAGCCATTTACCATTTGCTGCGTATTTTGCTTTTTGGCCTCATATTTTCAATCAATAGCCAACACTAAGCTAAACCATCACAATTAAATTAAATATTTTGCAATACAATGTTTTAAGGGCATGCAGTTTATTGGTCTAAAAGCAGAAACAAGCCTGAGAATCCCTCATCTAGATTTGCTGCAGTATCTGCAAAAAAAATCTAAATTGCCTGCCTGTTCTTACAACACAGCTCAGTTTTCATTCACTTACAGTTAGTGATGCCCCACTCTACAGTCCATCGGAGATAAAACTGTATTTTCTCTAAAGTGAATTGGCAAGAGGTCGGCAAGCTGATTTGGCTGCCATTGCTGAACCCGAGTGCTGCTAAAAACCCCTCTGATTGAGATGAATGGAGAAAAAGCCCTCTGTGGTACATTTGTTTCTGAGGCTTTTTCAGGTGACTGATGTAAAATATTCACAGCATCAGCAGCCTCTAATTCCAAACACAGGTTTTTACCGCACCCCAATGAAGACGGATGCCAAAACAAAGCTGCCTTTAAGGGGATCGCTGGTCCCCTTGCTTTAAGAGATAACACATTTAAATGGTAGAATTCCCTGGCCTGAAGGCCTGTAGCAGCGAGCACAGCAGCGACAGTGGAAAATAATCAAAGACAGAAAAAATGAGATAGGAGTGCTAAAATAAAAAATAGCTCTGCTGTTACTCGGAGTGATGAATCAGCCCTTCCATTTCAGTAATTTCCTTTGAGAGATTCCGCCATTTGTCAAACATTTTCCAGGGAGGGGGGGTTGAGCTGTAATATGCGGCTCAGGCGACGAGATGAGACAAGTACAAAAAAAAGGGGCTGTTTTGAAGAGGTTTTTATTCAAGTTTGAGATGCAGGCAGGTGAACAAGAAGACTATGTGAGCACAGATGTGAGGAGGACAACGTGACCCTAGTGAGCAACAGAAGAGGAGAACACCAATCCCAAAGTTTAAGGCCACTATGATGAGAGGATTGACTAAGAAAAAGGAAAAATGACAAGAGCATGTATGAATTATTCATGGTGGGTGGATTTTCTTTTCCTGTTTTTCTACCCTTCATTATTCAAAAAGTAATATGAATGTTTTACAATTTGTCTTTTCGTCGTGTCTCCAACTGATTTGCATTTCAACCGGATACGTTTCATTGCGTGATGGGCTGTCGACGAAACAACCTTCTTAACCTGTATTTAAATTTCTGAATGACATAGAATCTTAAAAATAAGGACGTCTTAAATTTTTTAAATCCTTTTTAGCAGCTTTTTAGATTAACTTTTTTTTTTCTTTTAGTAAATTTTATATTTATCATATTTTCCAGAGCACTCATAACAAAAATGCATAACAAAGTAGAAAAAAACATAAACAACTCATTTTGGAGTATAAGTTGCAAATCCGGCAAGCCCAGCATAATGCTGCGATCACATTAAACACTAACCACGCAAACAATTTGTATCTGCTGCCTCTTTGTCAATGGTCATCAAATTTCCATCATATTTTACGGTGATCTTTACCTTCTTTACTGTCTTTAACACCCTTTGATGACTTGCTGTCCCGCATTAGTCCATGAAGGTACGTAAGTGGTTTCAACACCCCAAAATGAAATCAAAACAAGCCACAGCAAAGCCTCTTCGTACATTTTGATGTATATAAAAAGAACTGAGTTTTCAAAAAAGCTCTCAACCTCTCACTGTGACAGGGCAGAGGTTTAACCTTCTCCATTGGAATTGAAGGAACAAAAAAGTTTACTTCAATCACAACTTGTGATTCACATTCAACAGAGTTTATTTAGCATTTAACAATATTTACATTATGTAACATACTAAAAATGTTTATAGTTGCACTTGCTAGAAAACAACTCTGTGTTTTAAAAAAACAAACAATGATCTATAGAAATATTGTTACAAAAGACAAAAAAACAAGCATGAACAAGGACAGGTTTTTTGCAATTTAAAATTAAATACATTTTACAGATCATGGATTTTTTATTTTTTTTTATTTTGGTCATTTGTTTACCAAAAACTCGACCTGTATTATTGCTTTCAAACTGCAATGCCTTTGTTTTAAAAAAAAAGTACATTCAAATAATGGCCTTTGTCTTATTAAATCCAATGTATTCAGATAGAACCTTATTATTTCCATTAGAAACATCACTTCTGTTGACGCACACACTTCTTTCTGGAGAACTCAATGTGCCTGATGGCTGCTGCAATCCTTCCCTCCCTTCTATCCTTTGCTTCTTAATGAAGAAATCTGCAGTTTCTTTTTTTGACCTTTTCATTGCTTCCTCTTATTTATCTTCCTGTTTCTACTTGTAGATCCTGAAGAAAAAAGATCTGTCACAAATTAACATGTTTGGTTAGGAGTGTAACTTTAGCAAGGCAAGGAAATGTATATTCTAGTAAACCAAACCAGCAACTAAAGTTCTTTCATTAGTTTATAATGACTGTAATACTGTTTGCTGGTTCAAATATATTGTTTTTTAATAGTGTACTTGTTTCATTATATTTTGATGTCATTGACTTAATTTAACTTCAAAACATATTACTCACTGTGTAAATATTGCTCCTTTTGATGTCTGCTGTCAACGCGACTTTCCAGCCTTCTCTAGTGTGTGGTACTGATGGTAGGGGGTAGAGGTGGGGGGCAGTACATGTCATTCAACATTTAATGCAAAACCAAGCTTCAATGTCTCAGCTTGGGGGGCACCCGGGGTGGCACATCTTGGGGGTGTTGCTACCCCCCCTCCCCTCCCCATTGAACACGCCCCTGGATACAGACACCTACAGTGCCCTCTAGTAGTTTTTACTGGGAAACAATTGCTAAAAGGCTGCTAGTGGGAAAATAGCAAATAAATGAGAAATATGTTTTAAAATCACATATAAGTCGCTCCTGATTATAAGTCGCATGTCTCACTAAACTATGTAGAAAAATGGATTTATACTCCCAAAAACTAGGTAAATATCACCTTTTGGGCTATCTGCAAGTGACTAGCCCCTTTTGATAACACAGTTTTGCTCTGTGAACAGAAAACCACACCCAGAATTAAATTGCTCTTCCAACTACCAGAGTTCCCCGTCTGCTCCCCTTTATTTTTTTTTTTCTGTTTCGTTTTTCTTCCCCCCTTTTCTCAAGGCACGGGATAATCTCATTCCGATGCTATTTTCTTCTTTTCCTTCCCCTTTTCCTTGCCTATACGTTAAGCTTATCCCTCTCTGCTCAACATTAGAGTGTAAGCCACTGCAACAAAGTGGTCTTAACACATGCATCGAAATCCTCAAAGACTGAGTAAACAGGCGGAAACGAATCTCAGATGCTAATGTGGATTTATTCCGTCTCCTAGGCGGCGGTGATTAAGAGGACGACAATTCTTGAAGGTGCAGTAAATGAGGCAATTTTGAGATGAGGGATGATTTTCATGAAACATTAATGCTTTTTTATGCCCCCCACCCTCCCCTTCCCATCCCCCCTAGTACTCAAGTGTAGCAATTTAAAGATTGCTGTTGCTCAGATGAGCTCGCTAAGTAACATTTTGTGCTGTTTTGTGGGATTATTTATTTATATGAGAGACTTGCAGTGGTGATGATTCACCATCAATAAAATGTCCACAACTAGCTGGTCCTGTAACAATACAGGCGGCTTGAAATTTTAATAATAAATGTGCCTCAAGGCTTTATGTATCAGTGCAACATGTTAACAGGATAAGTGATGTGCTGTCTTTCTAAATCTCAACATGTTTAGTCTGTTTTCTACTGTAAATACCCAGCACATTAAATTATTTACTAAACACAATTTTTTATTTATTTATTTTATTTGGTCTATTCAATTTTAATCAACATAGTCCAGGGGTGTCCAAACCTTTTGGAACGAAGGGCCCGATGATGCAAAATATATGAGGGCCAACCTTTTGGCCTAACTTCTTTAAACTATTGTAACAAACATTAAACGCAAATTAACTATTTAATCAACATTTTTATTGCAATCACATACCTTTCATTTCTTCAAATACTTAAAAAAAAAATTCCACCTAAAGTAATGTAAATGTGTCAGTTATCTGCACTGTTCATTCCCAGTTAGCATGTAGTGGATAGCATGTATTGTCTAGTAGTGCCTCTTGATATTGAACTCCTTGAAAACAGCCACATTTTCTTACCATATTAGGCAGACACAGTTGTTATATTTTACAAACTAAAATATGCCAATTTCCACTTGTCCTAGAAGCGGTGGTCCTCAATGACAACTTTTCTTATTTATTTACAGCTGACATTTTAGAAATGAGCTAGAAAATGTCACAGAAGGTTCACAAGACTGTTACAACAGGACAACGACCTAAAATGTAATTTAGGCTGTTGTCTTGTTGCATATTATTGATTTATGACAGGAGCCTGCAAGCTGCAATTGGCTAACACGCCAGACTTGGGACATGCCTTATTTAGGCCATTCCTATTGATGAGTTGACATAAATCTAACTAGTATTTGCTTAATGTCATGTATTTATTTATTTTTTACAACACACTGAGCTTAAATTTTACTTAAACTTTGCTGTTGTGGCAAAAAGAAAAACTTGAACTCACTGAATTACTGTGTGAGAAAGGTAAGTACCCTTTCATTGCCTGAAAAAACAAAAATAGCTGCTGCGTAGCGTTTAGAATTGCAAGTTGCCAAATACCGGCTCTTAACTATGTCAAGAGATGAAATCATCCTGTCTTTGTGGAGCTGCTCTGCGATCTCAGAGGGGAACTATGTCAACTTTACAATCTGCCGCATGTCCCCGCACTAGTGTGAGGCAGCAGGCACAGTAACATTTTCACTGACAGAGAGTAAGATACAGAAGAGGGATGCCCTCGGGGCTCACTTGGGAATGAGTTTGCCTGCTTCGCTATGCAGGCAAATCAAGGGAAAAACATGAATGAAGGAGTGGAAACACAAGAGCTAATTTTCCCCACAGCCCACAAAGGCTCATTGAATGTTGAAAATTAGAATCAGAATACAGCTTGGTGAATTCATTTAATTGCTTATAATACATTTTAGATGTACAAAAAAGAGCAAGTAGGCGCAGTTCACTGACTCAAACTAATGATAGGCGATTAAATACAAGTGGCAGTCACATGTAAAAGGGGCACTGAAGCAGAGGTTTGTGTTATGGTTTTATTAGACTGGATTGGATTTATTTAACATCTATGGAACTAATACTTTAGTCTATTTGTATCATTTATATCCGATTGAATCACATTAGTAACTGTCAGAGTGGAGAGACAATTGGATGTTAACATTTAGAATGCCATAAGTTCAATTCTACTTTAATGCAATTGTCTAAGTTGAGGCCTTAGTCCCAACTTCCCTTACGCGTGGATACAGGCCATCTGTGTGCTTCGAAGTCCGTGCAACTTATATCCATCCATCCATCCATCCATTTTCTTAACCATGGAGTTACCGGAGCCTGTTTGGCAAAGGTGGGGTACACACTGGGTTTTTTGGAGTAGCTTACATTATCCTTACAGATACTTCACGATACTCCACAACAATGTTACATTCCATTCTAATGACATCCCTTGAGGTGACCACCGCACAAGCCTCAATTGAACTGCAAGACACACCTGTGCTCCCCTTAGGAGACAGTGCCTCCATGGACCAGGCCATACCAAAAAGTTAAAAAAAAAGCGCTGGACTCTGGAAAGCCACATTTTATTATTATTTTTTACGTGTGCATAATAGTGCAGAAAATATGTACAGAGCTTTAAAAAGTGGTTTTAAAATTTTGACTGACTGACATAATTTATCTGATTGATCCATTGGTTTAGTGTAGGACAGTTAGAAAAATATTTAGTTTGATCTAAAAATGAAACAAAGAACGGCAGATAAACTCTGTGTGAGTTAATAAAGCTAAAAAGTTGGCTTTCTACCAATAAAGGGACATACCACAGATCAGTAGTGTAATAATTGTTTGTATTTATTGAATGAACATGTGATGTTTTAAGTTAAGCAGGAATGCCATTTAGTTGAACGGCAAACGGCATGTCCCCACCCCGGATAAAATAGTGGGTTGTGTTAAGAAGGGCATCCAGTGTAAAAATTTCTGCCAAACCATCTATGTGAATCAGTGAAAGCTGAATTGTTGTGGTGACCCCTGAAGGGATATGCCGAAAGGTGAACCACAGTTTATGCTACATTCACACCGCCTTCAGCAATGCACATTCAACTGGCTACTTCCAATGAAGAGTCATTCATAACTCTTGTGTTCACGCATAGTTATGCGAGTTTCCATTACCCTTTTTGTGCTCTTTGTACAAAATGTACAGCCATTGAATGTGTGTTGCAAGTTCATGTTGCAAGTTAGACCAGGGACTTGGATGTGGTAGTGAAAGTGGAAGTGCTGACAGTTTAAAAATTGATCATGGACGAGAATTGCGTTAAAAGAATTACATTTTCTGTGTGGTCGGAAATATATGGCATCATGTTTTATATATATATATCATAATAGTTGAGCTGTAAAAGAAAAATCCTGGAGCAAGAATTGAGAGATTTGCACCGCTTCAGCATTTCTCCCAAAGCTTCTTCCAACTGGTACACATAGGCAAGTAAACAGTAGAAAAAGAAAAAAAAGAATAAGTTACCTCCCCTATTTAGCACATTCCTGAATTTATGTCACATTTCTGGTGTGAGCATATAATACAGCCAACTTGTTTGCCCTACAAAAGAATTGTACTCCCTCGTTTTTACCCATGATAATCTTGGCAAACATACACAGACATTCAGATAGAAGAAAATAAGCATAATATGTCAAAGAAGTTTATCTGATCCTTAAATTAAAAAAAATGTCCAGATTGTCTTGACAAGTTTCTTACAGTACTAACTTAATTACAGGCCCCGAAATGGAATTTTAATGAAGAGAGTAAGAAATATTTGAAATGTCTCTTTTTATTGTTTTATTGTACATTAATATCACTGCCTTGTCTCGATGATACTTTTAAAATATTTTGTTGATTCATTTTCTTCCCAAATCCATAAATAAAAACTTTTTTTCCATCATGAAACAGATTCAAGTTCATTGTTTTTATTTAAAGTCTCTGTGTCGCATCGTTATTTTTTGGTATCCATCTGTGGCAAAGATGCAGACAAAATACTTTACTCAAAGGATATTTGCGGGTCTAGTGAGTAAAAGAGCATTTGAAGCAGGAGTAGACATCAAAAGTTAGGCCTGGAGGGCAACTTCACGCTGATATGCTAAACAAGTCACGTCCCTAGTGTGTCTGAACATCACAAACTGCTTATTCTAGAAAAGAGTTTAAGTGCAATTAAATGTTCCATTAAATGCTGCTGTTAGTTATTCCAACACAGTCAGCACAATTATCTTGTACTCAGTTATGGCACATTAATAATTACCCCACCAACTGATCCTTTTCATTTACATATCATTTATAGTACAACTTCCGTGTTTTTTTTTTTTTGCTTCCTTTTAGCAAAACATGCCCAGTGAAGTGTTAAAAGTCGACAAATATATGAAAAGGGTATTTTTTAAGGGGGTTCGGGGGGTTGTCAAATGGCTGACTTTCCTTGTGTTTTTGTATTTCTGAGCCCCACTGGGTTCTTTTTGCAGATGGCCTCATTTTCATGCACAGAAGAGTCATCTCCAGATTTGCATTTGGTCAATTTTCCCCTTTAAGTTGGACATCTGTCTGTTGTAGAATTTAATTTGACAGTCCCTGTGGAAGCTGTTTGGTTTTTAATTAATTGAGTTAGTGCATCAATAATGACAAAAAAAAAAAATGAAGTTAGTGGGGGATATTTTTCTTTTCTTTTGGAGGCTCTGTCTGCCTGTCCTGTTTAAATCTAAAAGGCTACATTTCTGTGCTGGTATAGTGAATAACAGATGCCCTGTTACAGTTTCATTTTCACTGGAGGTATTGGATGTGTACTATACAGAGCTGCCAGCTTGTATTCCCCTTCATGTCTCTCTGAACTGTATGCTCCCCATTGACCTTGTAGCTGTCAAAAGTACACATCAACTAAAGGCAACTTCTTTGCCCGTGGAGGCAGAATCCTTCCTTTTTCCTTCTGGCTGGATGCTTGTTGTCATTAATTTATGAAGGAGATGTGGTTACTGTGTATTGACCTTTGGGAAAATATTAAAACCAAACACAGTTGTGATGTTTGGCAATAATTCACAAGTGACATGAAGAGATGGATCTCCCTTCAGGATGGCAGTTTATCTTTGGTGTTCCTGGAGCCTGGGTGTAAGCGTCCTCTACATCAAGCTTTTGTCAGCCACGATTGAGCTTTGACAGTAAACAATCATATCATGAGCTCTAAGGATAGGATGGCTTGTGCAACATTTTACTATGTATCTGTGTTTTGTTTTTACTTCAGATTTTACAACTTTAAAGATATGCAGCAAAAAATTATGAAATATTTGCCAAAGGTTTGATGGCAAAAGTAAAAATATAATTATTCTCAGATCAAGCTTTTACTTCCTTAGAAGATTTGGGGGGAAATCCAGAGCATTTATTATTATTATGTTTTGGTTTTTTTTTTTGTTTTACATTTTTGTTATATATTTATGTATTTAATCTCTTATTTAGAAAAAAAGGTTAGATTACTCAATTGAAAGTATCATTTCTCATTTGACCATTCAGTTTAACTCATGTTCATCTTACCAATATATCAGATTTGTTATGCAATGATCACACCAAGCATGTGACGCGCTAGGATATGGTGTTCACACTAGACATGCTCTACTGTTTACAGGTGCATTTCTGCCACCTACAGTTGGAAGAGACTTAGCGCAAAATGTTGAGGCAGTGAAAATCTTTCAAATCTTGCTCCAGGCTTTTTGTTTCTCAGCTCCATTCATAAATATATGAAAGACTTGGAGTAATATAATTCTGGCCAGGCATAAACCACAATTAGTCATTTTCCTTAATGATCAATTTTCAAAAAGTTGTCACTTCCATGAGTTAAAAAGGACACTACCCATAAGTCACAACCAAATCCGAGTCTCTGATCAAAGTTTGTCAAAGTTCAACCTGATTTAACTTTCAGCGCCATTCAATGGCCATGAAAAAAGGTCGTCAAAACTTAGTTGTGAATGCATAAAACTTTTCATTGATAGTTGAATATGCATTGCAAAGGCCGGTGTGAACATAGATTTATACGCAAATTAAATTTTTATTTTGTGTACCAATAATTGACTTTCAGAGCCGAGCTGTGCTATGTTGCAAATCACGAGGCAACATTTGCCCAACTAGACACTAGCCTTCCCCAAAATCTGTTATTTTAGGTTTCAGTGTATCAATGTCTGAATATCAGAGATCATTGTTTAGCTCAGATCTGACAAAAACATTTAGGTTTATTTTGATGTTCATCTGCTGCTAAGCAGAGGCAGATAAAGCAACTACAGCTTGTACTGAAATCTGAATATTGTTACTGTAGTCTAAAATAATTTTGTTCTTCACCTTTTGGCATATCCCTTCAGGGGTCAGCACAGCGAATCAGCTTTCACAGGTGGTTTGGCAGAGATTTTTACGCTGGACACCCCTCCTGACACAATCCTGTATTTTATCCGGGCTGGCGAACTGCACAGGGGGACCCAGACTTTGCCCCCCATGTGGCTACATAGTTAGGCAGTAGCAGAAAGGGTCTTGCTCAAGGACCTACACTGGATGAAGCTTATTGTGCCCTCTGAGAATCGAACTGTGATTCCATGTCCCAGTCTTTCATTTAACCAACTGAGCTATCCAGCCACTGTTACTCTAAAAGAATACCCTTGAAAAATGACTTTGGACAAAAGTTACTGGAAAGAAAACTAATTAAATCCTGAATGAGAGTTAAAAACCTTAAGATCCTTTGTGTCTTTTTCTCCCCCTATCTATTTTCTATTTTTAGGAGCAGAGGGGAGAAGAAAAAAAAACTAAAAACATCGCTTGGGATTTATAAATAAATAATCACCTCTAATTGAAAAGCACTAATTTTTAATTTCTCCAAATGCCAAATCAGTATAAGTTTGCACCCCCCTCCCTACTATTTTTAATTTATCTGAGATATTGTAGTAGATGATGAACTGGAAGTTCAGCAATGTTCTCCAGGCAGCATACAGAGCTATTTTGAAACTTTAATCTCTTATAAAAGAAAAAAAATCATTTAAAACACACAAAAAAAAAAGTAAATGCAAAAAGGTAAAACTAAACCCCATATATCAGAAGACAGAACTGTATATTGGTCTTTCCAGATAAGTACATTTGTGTTAGATGTTTCTAAATTCTGAGCTGATTTTATGAGTTTTGAAATCTCTCTGCATACTTTTCGTTATTGCAAAAGCATAGAGATTTAGGAATAACCATGGAAATATCATGGTTTAATAAAACAGCAGCAACACTTGTGCTGGGTTGACAATTAAAAGTTTTTGACATGTCAAAATGTGAAAGAAAAACTGAAGATCTTTAAACCTCTAAATGCAAAATGAAGAATATAAGCCTTTTGAAAATTTGTCTGTAAAATTCTGCCATCTTAAATAAAAAAAAAATTAAAATAAAAAAAAACAGACAAATGGGCATATTTTTACATGAGTGGGACAGTCTGTTTACTCTGCAACACAATTATTTCCACTTCAAAGTGAGATCTTTGCTCCTATTTTGTCCATTTTCCAAATGAGAAGAACCGCTCTCTAAAGGTTCCTCAAATGAATTTCACAGTAATTGTAACCACTGTTTCGAAAGGCCATTTCAAATGAACATGACTCGGTAATATTCTTTTTATGTCAGAGATTGACTGTATTAAAGACTTCACAGGCCAAGTTTAGTAAAATGGCCACATTATTCAGCACACAATATTCACTGTGCAGTAATTGCTTGCACCTTAATGCATTAGTCTATGATTAATTTTGACAGAATAATGGCCTTATAGCTGGAGCAAATTGAAGAAGTTTCCATAAAAATAATACTTGCCTTTTTGTTCACTTTTATAGGCTTATTATATTCAGTCAACCCACTGAATCACAACATTTTATTTGTAATAAATGGGAATATAAAATTTGTAGAAGAATAAATCCAGCGGGAATATGTAGTGGGGTCTGATAGATCGGCCAGCTTGCGATGGAGCTGAGTGGAGCTCAGGATCGGTTATCTGCCTAAACAGCTTCCGGAGGTCCATTTGTACAAGAGGATGCTTTATTCTCGGCACAGGGGAGGGATCTGTCCAAAGCAGGGTAAAGGGAACTTACAAGTACAAGTAAAAAACAAGTTAACAACAGATGTTATGAAAGAAGCCTCACCCAACCTTCTGCTCTGTAAAAGCAGGTCTCATTTAGATCTTGTTTTTCGAAATGCTGGCTTGGCTACAGACTCATGAATTCTGCATCTGTTTCAGAATGTTTTTTATAAAGATTTCTTTTTTCTATGTCAGTCAGCAGATGTCAGAAATCCTTGAGGACAAAAATTACTGAGCTTTATACTGGTACTTTCTTCATATTTAGGCAAATATATATTCTACATATACTTTTTTTTAATTATGAATTTATCTTGTATTGCTTATCTGATGTTAGATTTTTGGGGACAGCAGTCAGAGCAGAGATATATCCAGACCTCACTCTCCACAAAAACTTGCTTCAATTCTGCAAGGGGGGTGGGAAGGGGGGCACAATCCTTGATCTACGAGACAACTTATTTTAGACATCTGAATATTGGATTGTCTTCTTTTGGTTGTGATCCAAAGCTTGTGACTATAGGTAACATAGATTGACCAGTAAACTAAGGTCCTTCTTCATTACAACAGATCAACACAGCAGTCTCATTACTGCACTTGCTGCACCGATCTGCCTGTCAATCTCACACTTCATCCTTTCCTTACTTGTCAACGAGACCTCAAAGATACTTGAGTTCCTCCACTTGGAGCGAGAGCTTTCATCTATCTGGAGAGGAAAAAAAAAACACTTTGTCCATGGCCTCCTAAGGTCTTGCTTCAATCAGGCAGGTAGGGGATCATTCCCAAACAGAGCTACAGAACCCCTGGCTGCACTTAGTCATTCAGCCAAAGTCCAATACGCCCTGGGAACAGGTTCAACTTATGCCTTACAGGGGTTGACCCGTACAGGTGCTGGGTTGTCTGGGCCTGTAGAAAGTCATAGAGGTGCGGACGCATCTTTAAGGGTGTGTAGGTATGTCTTGAGTTCGCTTTTGGCCGGTTACTGCCAACTTAAGGATTGTCACTAAAATAAAATGTATGACTGTCATGCTGGTGGTAAATGTATTGTGAAGTATTTGTAAGGATAATGTAAGTTACACACTCTTACAGGTGACGCTGTCCTGCAGTGCCCTAGTGCCACACTGTAGTCATTAGCAAGGTGCACACTTACTGACCGTGCGCTAATGCGTGGGGCAGGGGTGTCCAATTCCAGGCCTCAAGGCCCGGTGTCTTATATGTTTTCCAATCAACCTGCCATTGAAGCTTCTTAATGGCTAAACATACCTGATCCAGGTAATCAACACCAGATGAGGCAGGGTTTCTGAAAAACCAGCAGGTTTCCGGCCCTTGAGGCCTGGATTTGGACACCCCTGGCTTGGAGTGTACAAGTGATGCGTAAGTACCGTAGGACACCTTCAGTATGCCCACACAAACTACACTCTGTCTAATTTCCTCATTTCTGACAGTCAGACTGCAAGCAACGAGCACCCAACACATGAGTCTTTACTTACATTCTTACCTACCGTTAAGTCTTGTATAGGTGTTTGCCACAATCTTACAATATGTCACCCCCAGAATGCACATAGATGCATGAAGTTCATGCAAGTGCATGAACTTTCTGGAACTGGGGTCTCATAATATCCTTCTTTGATATTTTGTGCAGCCCACCTCGAGCATTACTCATAGCAATATGAACCAAACTCCTACACATCCTCTTGGGTCCCTAAATTCCCACCTTTCTAGAATACACATCCAGATCAGATCCAGATCCAGATCAGATTGGTGAACTTTAACTAATCCTCAAGAATTAGGCGAAGAGCTGATCAACTGTTCTATAACTGGCATGAAAATCATACAGATTGTCCCAAATCAGAAGTTTTACTTTTGGCTAGATTCCTTTCCAGTGCCCTGGAGTTGACTGTTCAATGGAGGCTACTGTGATCTGTCTGTAGTTTGACTGAGCTTGCCTAACTAAGGACTAACGGTCCGTAATTCCATACATTTGCCACCTTGTCATGTCAACATGTCAACCCTTATACTCGGAAAATGTCTCCACTAATTTTACCTGCATTGCATTTTCTCTTGTTTTTTCACTGATTGTCTGTCAGTGATGCAATTGTACAGTAAGGACGCATGGAGTGTGCATTAATGAGGAGACCGTATTCTCCACGGACAGACTGGTGAATGCCACGCAGTTGGTGCCAAAGTAGCTGTTTCTGCCAACTTGTTTGGCATCTCACTCGATGTCACTGATCTCCTTTTTTTCTTTTTAATATGTTAAAATGTCTCTTGGGATGAGATAAAGTTGTTCTTTCTGTATGTGTGTACTCCCTTGTAAACTGCTTTCAAAATCTTCATCAGCTGCAGTGAAAATAAATCACTTTCTCCAATCCAAAGGACTGATATGATTCCTAACAAAAGCTAAGATTTTTCCTCTCTTGGTTGTCAAGTTGTTAAGTAATATTTGAAAATACCAATGTTCATAAGTTATTGGATGCAGATATAAGAGGTTAATTATCCTGAGCCAGAAAATACAAATATATATTTTTTATGAATTGTTTATGAATAGGCGATATATCGGCTCCAGTATCAGAATCGATTGATATTTGCATATTTGAGTTTATCATATCTGTCCAATATTAAGTAATCTACCGATATTCTTCTGACTGTTTTCAGAAACACTTTATTTTTAAACTGTATACTTGTTCCTAATAGATTGGGAAGCTAATGTTTACAGTCATAGCCAGTTACTAACTGTTTTACATAAATGTTATTTTCGTTTGAGATACGTGTTGTTCCTAGTAGATCCCTGGCAGTGGGGAGCTTATGGTTTACAGTTATGTCCAATATTTTAAAAATGGTCTGACTGCTTACAGATATATTTATATGAAAGTTTTAAAGCGATACTTATTTTTATGAGATCCTTTGCTGTGTGTTAAAAAGGTCAAGTACAATGTGATTGTCGAGTGAATGAAAAGTTGTGCATTTCTAATAAACAAAAAGGAACTCTAAACTTTGTTTTACTGTCGACACTTAAGTCTCTGCAAATATCGGCTACCCGCCACATTGCAGGTGAAATATCGGTTATCGGTATCAGCCCATCCCTAGTATTGTTTTGTTAGTTTTTTTAATTTTCGATTGATTTCGCTTATTATTATTTTGAATGAAAATGAATGTCTCATTTTGTAAAAAATAAAAGAAAAAAAAGAGGCTTTTTAGGTAGTAAGGTAATTGAGTCATGTAAACTTCAAACTAATGAGGCTTGATTATTGAAAAGAATTGGACTTATAAAAATCTTTTTAAGAAGACATATTCTTTAAAAAAATTTTATAATTCATTTAGCAAACTTGCCATATTTTGTACACACAAAAACCCAAGTAAAACCATAATGCTTCCCCTTCCTGTGTTAAAGTTGGGATCATACCCTAATTTTGTTTTTTCTAGGAAGGACCATAAATTTGAAATGTAAACGCATTCTTGTTTGTACAAACTTAACTTCTTTGCTAGTTAAATGAATCCATACAAGTCAGCTCATCCATGCTGGAAATTCAAGGGAGGCTTAATTTTTAACGAATCTTGACATTCATATCTTTTGAGTCCTGTTTTATCTTAAAGTTTTAAAGTGTTTTGTGTTGCAGATAAAAAATACAAACGACTTTAACCATTATTCATCTCGTGTGTTCATGGGTTACTGTTAAAACTGCTGCTAGTTTGTGCCTGTGCAGATTTGTAGCACTATTCCGTAGTTTGGATAAGAGTTTAAACCAAGCAATTAAATAATCCTGATGTGCTTTTATAATTAAAGAAGACATGCTAATTCTGGATTTTAGGAAACCAAAACGCTGTGATGAATTTGACAGATGAAACCCACGCGCGCTCAGAACAATTTACACCTGAGAGGCCTAACGCAACTCAATTTCCAGCTTACTGACTCACAAAATCATTAGTAGTAGTTGTGTACCATCTCTTTTCACATTTAATTATTTTTGTTGCTTTCTTAATCAGTATGGATTTTCATTGTGTGCTTGTGCTTTCCTCCTTTTAGGTGACCGAAACAAGGACAGGTCCTCTCGGATGCAGTAACTATGACAACCTCGACTCTGTCAGCTCCGTTTTGGTTCAGAGCCCTGAAAACAAGATTCATTTGCAAGGTTGGCCATCCATAATTGAACTCTCCCAATTTCTGATGGAATTGTCACAGTGTCTGTTCTCTGGCAAGCTTATAGCTGCAGCATGAGGGTGTCAGAACAAATTTAGCTTCAATCACTCTTTCAAATGTTTTTTTTTCTTTTCTTTTTTCAACGCATTCTTTCACAGGCAGTAAAGATTCAAAACAAAAGAAACACAAGTGTGCTGTAAAAATAAAACAAAGTGAATCTCTGCATATTGCATATGATGCCAAGCATATGTCAAACGTGGCAAAAGAACATGTAAAAGAAGAGTGCCAGCCCAGCATAAAGTGATTTAGAGGCCTTGCGAATGCAGCTGCCATGTATGTGCAGTTTATGCAAAGCTCAAAGACCTTCTACATAGTTCCCTGTCCATTCATCCATGCCTTTGTCATGTTTCGGTCCTTGCCTCAGGTCTCCAGGCAATACTCCCCGTGTATCTGAGAGCCAAGTTTGTGCAGGCTGCTCTCAGCTACATAGCCTGTAATGAGGAAGGACAGTTTGTGTGCCGGGACAATGACTGCTGGTGCCGGTGTGCCGTCGACTACCCACGCTGTAATTGCCCTGAGGTGCATCTGAAGGCTATGGAAGCCAGCTTACTGCAAATCCAAGATTCCTGGTACACGGCCAACCAAGAATTTGAGGAGTCAGGTCAGTGTTATCCTTCTTGCACTCATTCAACAACAGTGACACCTCTCACTGGCTACAATTTACAGCCGATTGTTAGAGGAGCCAACTGGCAGAGGCAGAGAGGAAACGATGAAAAAAAAGAGACAATTGGATCTTGCAAGATCAAAGAAAAAAGGAGCACAGGAAGGAGCAGAAAGAACATCAATATGCACAAATGTTAACAGTTTTATTGCTCATATACCTAGAAGAGATGCCAGGCTTTACAACACATCAAGTTGAATAAATTTTAGCTGTTTTTATTAGCGTTCAATTTTCACAAATTAATGCCTAGATCCTGTTTGAGAAACATTTTACCCTCCAACTACCACAATAAAAGTCGCACACTGACAAAAGAAGCTGTAAACACAATGCAGTCATAAACGCTCCCTATTGATCGCTAACATCCCCCTTAGTGGCTAAAGGCAGTCGGAGATATCAAAAGCAGAGCTGAGTGAATGGAACCAGCAAAGCAAACTATGTTCTACTTATTAATTTGACATCCCAGAGTGCGGATTGTCGTATCGCACAGCCCTCATCCTTGACATCCTAACAACCACATTCTGGTGCCCGTTGAGCCCGTTTGCTTGCAGGGTAAACGGTTTGGTTCAATCATCAAAGTCCAGAAAATGGAAAGAGGGCCACTTAAAATTAAGGGTCAAAGGTTCCACAGTGATTGAAGCCTTTTTTTCATAGCCCAAAGAAAAGAAGAAGTGTATAAATGAACACGTCAAAGGAAATAAACTTCTACATCATCAAACAATTTGAAAAGCAATATCTAAGCTAAAAACATTTTCCTTTTTGGAAATGATGCAAATACTTTTAATAATTTTACATCAACACTTGTTTTTTTTCTGTTCTTCTCCTTTTTTCCCTAATTCAAGCCATATTGCTACACTGAAGCCAGGCTTCAGTCGATTTGTTAACATCAAAGCTTATACCCCCGGAAAAGCATTAAGCATGTGCAGTCTCACCAGTATTTTCAGCAGACAAGTAAAAGCATGGCAAGTAAAACACTGCATACGTTGATTATCTATTTTTGTGGTGCAAGAAGCTTCTTAATCTGTCCTCTGTCAAAGTAAATGCCTTTGTTTAAAAAATAAAATAATAAACAGCATCCACTGCTTCCTGGTTTAAAGACCTACTAAGATGAAAATCAGGTTTTTTTGGTGTTTTTAACATGTTCTTGTGGCATTATTAAGCTTAACATTTCCTTTCTGCGTATTTCTTTTTTCAAATCATTGCAAATCAGAAGCAGATGAAAAAGTACAATTGAAATAGCTTCAATCGGCAGGCCGCAAGTTCCCTGCTCTACTCCATTACAGTGCACCCACTTGTATAAGACTAGATACATGTATGTCTTTGTTTTCCTTTTCCGAGCTGGAATCTGGCTCAAAACTGTATGGCTGGATAGCTCCAATATTGCTCACCACTTTAGTTGCACCAGTTATGATAAGTTGGGGTGTGACGGGCTGTCCTGCCCACAACTCAGACGTGAATTTTTAATGAACTACTGCCACTTTGCAGAAACTAATACCTAGAAAATGACATCTTAAATCTAAAGATGATTGGAGTGAGACTTTAAAAATCTTTGGAAATAGGAAAAAATTCAGCAATCCTTCACAACTAAAACAGAAACTTCTGTAGCATCTTAATAAATCTAAGAAGCTATAGTGTTATTTTGTGATAGCAAAAACTGACACATTTTCAAATTTTGCCCAATGAGTGATAATATAACCAACCTCAGCTTGTCAGAGTCCAACATTTGCCTAGATGAGTGGATCAAAGTGGCCACCATTGACTATATGTAACTTGGACTAAGTGAGTGTGACGTCACATGTAGAAAATGGTTTACGTTATGAGATTTTGGCTTCTTAGAACCAGCGGGTACTTCCTATTCTATAATGGCAAACCATAATCTATGGTGGAAACTGAAACCAACATGTCCTATCAAAATACGTTTTTTTTTTTAGGAATTTAAGGAGGAATTGTTAAATTATTCTTACAAACAAAGAAGCAATTGGATTTTGACAACCTCCCAATTTTATCTAAATATAGAAATAATTTGGTTCACGATTATACACTGACGCTAATGTTGTGGTCTTATGGTGTGATCCATCCCATACAACGTTTGACACATGGCTTTCAGAAAAAAAATACGAGTTTGCACTCGTTATTAATACACTTAGCTCCATGCACAGATTCCAGAGAACACCTTTCTGCCTATATTGCTGGTGCAGTAAGAGCAAGTTGAGTATCACATAGTGATAATAACTTAAGCCACAAGGGGCCCTGAAAAGTGCAGTTGGCAGAGCCGTATTTAATAAAAGGAAAATAATCTCCCCAAAACCCCCACATGCATCTGCTTGTACAGTCTATCTTCCACAGGAAAAGTCACATCAGAAGTCAGAGATTGTTAAATGAGGTTCCTGCAGTCGCTTGATGGCAGATATGATTTGCTTTGATTTCACACTGTGCGCAATGTGTTTTATTAAAGAGGTTCTTAAGCTCTTCAGCTGTGTCAGACTATCACCACTTTTAATAATGTTTCATTGGCCTTATGCTCTTGTTCACAGGAGTGAAGTGAAATTGTGTGAGAAAAATCAAATTAGCAGCCATTGGCTCGAGTCAAACATTTGATAGGGGAAACTATGCACTTTTGATCATGCGTAGTATTTTTTGGTCTCAACTGTTAATAGATTCAGCATTTAAAAATGAATGCGGTACCGTAGTCATAAATCCCTGTAATAACCTTGATTTTAATTTATTTATTCCCTCTTCCTGGACCTGACAGAGTCTTCTATTTTTAAAGGCAGAGGGGAACACTTCCTGTTAACTGGCTGACAAGATGATAATGGTGGTTAGATTGCAGGTTTCAAGGGACAAGATCATGTTGTTCATGTGATAAATGATGGTTAGGCTCAGCTCTAATACTCACAACTAGATTTTTGTCTTTCACAAAAAATACTGCATACATTTTTTTCTCCCCTCTTGTTTTCCCCATTTTGTCCCTCCGTCTAACTTGTCTTCAGCCGTTGTGATTTTTGACTGCGTGTCACTGGGAATAAAGCTTCACTAACTCATTCGAGAGAGATTTTTAAAAGCCAGATGTTGCGCATAATCCAGACTCGAATGTGTCACATCCATGTGTGACTCACAATTCCTCTAGTCTTTAAAATAAATGCATTTGTGAATATGCCATTGACATCAATTGCCACTAAAAATAAAGTAAACACAAATACATAAATACAATTTTTTTTAAATAACACCTGACAGTTTTTTTGGTAAAATATCCTCAACATTATATTATATTCACCGTTAAGTATTGGTATGAAACAGTTACCATATTTTCACAAGCATAGGGCGTTTTCTGTAATGAGAAAAGTGAATTCCTTTTTCAAATAGATAATGAGTATAGTAATGTAATTACAATTTTGATCCAGTAACTAAGTAAAGTACTTAATTACTTTTTAGAAGTAATTTACCCAACACTGTTATTCATCATAGAAATTTGTCGAAAATCTGCACATATTACGGAAAGTCTCTCTGAATTTTCATGACGCCATATTTTACATATGTGTGTATAGAGTGTAAGTGTATAGAGTCTGCATCATCCATGCATATTGCAAATATTTTTATTCTCTTCTCCAAGATCTAAAAAGCAAAAAATAAAATAAAAATGAAATGAAATAATAATAATAAAACCAAATTAAACAATTCTTTAGGCAAAAACAGATTGCAATCTGCTCACATCTGGCATGCCACTGCCTTATCACGCTGTTACTGCTGGTATCTCGTCCCACTCATGTAAGAGTTCAGTATTATGCAAAATCTAAACCAAACAAGAGGGTTAGCCATGAATTGCTTCACATTTCCTTATTACTGGGACACTGCTGTTTTATCTCTAAAGCCTTAATCACAAGCACATGAATGGGAGTTGACCCGTATGGGTGTTGTAGGTTTTGGGTTGTCCGGTTCCATAGAGGGTCGTAGGCAGGAGCGGCCATCATGAAGTATTTGCAAGGATAATGTCATATACTGGCACCTATGACGTACAAGTAATGCTGTCTTGTGGTGCCATAGCGCCCCGCTCTTATCATTAGTGAGGTACAAGCACTCCGTGCACAAATGCCACATGAATGGAGTTTGCTTGTGATACATAAGTGCCTGAGGGACGCCCTTAGTATGTCCACACAACATATTCTGATTGTCTAATTTCCTCATTTTTAACCACACATTTATTACTTCAACAACACTAATGTGCTCCTTTTAGCATAGCGCAGGTTTCCGGGAGGGTGAAAAAAATCAAAAACGTTTTTGCTGCGACCTGTTGCCCATCTTCTCTCTACGGGCTCACCAAGTAGTCTACAAACGTAACATAATGTTTGGGTCACTTGCTTGCTGCATGCTGGTTTTTCTCCCCATTTTTACCGACAGACAGCCCGGATCCACCCGTAAACATAAGCCACAGCTGCTCAATAAAGTAGAGACCGCTGCTGAAGGTTATCTGCTGAAAATGTTTCATAAACTGCAAACTACGTATGCAGCAACAGTCGTGTTGTTTTTCTCTTTTGGCAAAAAACGGAAAACCCTTTTATCTCTTAAAAACAGTTGAATCACCTGAAAATGTTCACAGGAGCACAGAAGAGTTGTTGCATAACCATGAGGAAGGCCAATGATTCCTAATTTGTTTTCTAATCAGATGCTTCATTGTCAACATAAGGTTAACTAATTACAAACAGCCGCATGGTCATTTTTTCATAATCAGACTTGCATATGCTTTGATTTTCAATACAGCCAATCATAATTGTGATGATGATGGTGCTGCTATTGGAAGCCTCGTTAATGTAATCTGTTTACTATGCGCTGTGCATGCAGCAAACTGTTGCAGGGCTGACAGATTATGTCCTCTGTGCTCCCTGACCATCCTGCTTTCTCCCTGACAGACTTGCGGAATAAGCTCGCTTGCTGGCGGCTGTTAATTACAAAAGAAATCTCGCCCCATCCCATCTTTAGTCCTTCCTTTTTTTCTGTTTGCATTTCTCTTCTTCAGCTCGCCCCGTAGCTACAGACATCCTGTGACCCCTAAAAACCAATTCTCCCATTTGTTTTGTTGTGAATTGACCAAGTACAGCCTGAACACAGTGTGAAAGCAAGCGTGCCATTGGTGATGGAAAGAGGGGTGATTCACTCTCATCTCACACTCCTCTTTGCCTCCCAGATGAGTTTCAGAACTTTGTTCGAAGGCTTCCCACTTTCTACGCCCTGAACTCATCCGCCATCCAGTACTTCTGGAAGATGGAGGGATCCGTTCATCAGCGCTACAAACAGCTGGAGCTCAGCAGCCAGCAGCTCCTGAGCAAAGCACGACGCATCATCAACAAGCTCTTCACCCTCAGCAAGAGGTGTCAAACTCAGCCCCAAATTATCATGCTGAGGGAGAGGTGAGAAACGCTTTTTCAGCTGACCTTTTTCTTGACACAGATGTGGTTGTGTGATAAGAAAGTGTTGCACCTACTACACGTGTGTTACGCTATTCATCAAGTGAACTAAGCACTGTAAGAGGCCCGCACAATAGATGAATGCTTTGAGGTCTCACTGTAGGGTGCTTCAGTGTCACACCTCATCACTTGCTCCCAATCCGTTTCAGGAAAAACAAACTTGAAGTTAGCAGTCTAAACACAAAACCATAAAAAAATCATTTAAATTGTTCTCTCCTTTTCTTTTACCATACATTGGGTCATACCATATAAACTCAAAGACTCCATAGGATAAATAAGTATGATTATGGAAAAAATTTGTTTGAAGGTATTTTATAGCAGATAAATTCCCAATGCCATAACTTCATTAACTCCTAACACCTGAGATGTCACTGGTGAAATTTAAATAACACACACCATTTGAAATACTATAACCATTTTTCACAATCAACGTGAATCGGCTGATTCTGACCTGGAGAAAAGACGCTTTTCTCCAGGTCAGAATCACTTCACTACACTTCACTACTGTAAAGTGTTGCATATCAGCACAAGGCTTTTCTCCGCTTCAGAATCAGGTGGAATAACCTAAACTACAGAAAATGGTTGATGAATTACGGTAGTCAAAAGATTGTCAACTCTGGAGCTCCAGTGTGAAAGGGTTAATGAATGGTTTATAAAGCTCCAAGGTCCATTAAAAAATGCATATTACTCACAGAAGAAAATATTAAAGTGTAATGTGTCTGGAAAGCATGTATTTTTAACAGTTTTAACAGGAGAACAGTCAGAGGAGTTCTGCTTCAGGCATTCCAATTCATTATTTAGATGATAAAGTTATAACAGGATTAGTTTAAGTTATGCGTTAAACTAAACGAAGTTAATGTACTGCTATACCACCCTATAAGATGTAGAGAAATATAAAATGTTACATATTACTGAACAAGAGAACCAAAGTATTCATTTTCACTGTCAGATTTTACAATTCCTGTCCACTCGAATAGGTGGGTGTATATTTATTTTTTATTTTTTATTTTTTTGTAATCTATACATAACATGTAAAAGAGGATCCATGCACAGGAGATGAAGACTTATACATTTATAAAACAAATCTCCAAAAATTACAAAGCTAATGTCCAAAAAACCTGAACCTGAATAGGATTTGTGCATCAGAGGTTAACAGTTTCAATGTTAAGTTAACGTACAGAGGCGATCAGAAGTCCTGCGGTGCAATTTGAGTGTCAGGTGCGGTACATTGGTCCGGCAGCATCATGGTTTAAGCCGCATGGTTTGAGTGGCGTGGCACATCCAGCACGTGACATGCTCAGTGATGTGATCAGTAGGTGAAGTGATACTATTTTATTATTTTCATCAAGACAATAATAAAAACGGTTCTTTAATTTGTTTTTTTCTTCATAAACAATCGCAAGATAAGTCAAACTGGGTCGCAGAGAGACGGAAACCCAGCAGAAACCAGCCGTCATCCAGAGGCAGCTCCAAGAGTAGACGTTGAGTCACACCATACTGGGAGAGTCACTGAATGATCTCATGAACCCAGACATGGAGAGGTGATTAGAGATGCTTTTTTAGAGCTCTTTAAAATTAAAATAAAAACAATCTGTTATGTTAACATCATCTTTGTTTTTCATGCATTGTAAATTAGATATACACAAACATTTTGCAGTAGCTCCACCCATGCGTCTGAGATGTCAAGCTTATGAACACATTTCTGGACGAGGGTTGAGCAGCAAAGTCGCCGCTCTATTTTGGGCTCTGTTTTGCATTATTCCGGCTGCATCATGAATTACATTGTATCCTGAATAAAAGAAGGCAGCCTTACTTATATAGAGCATTTCATACACAAAATATGGTTATTGTGCCTTACAGAAAAACAAAGGGTCAAAAATAGTTTGATCAGGGAAAATGTTGAAAATGGAGATGCAGTTTAAAATATGTTAAAAATGCTAGGGGCTTAAACAATAAGCATCAGATGTTGTCATTCACCTTTTGACACATCCTTTGTTTGTAATTTTATTATTTTTTTTGTCATTTTGTAGAGCTGTCTCAATCTACAATTCCAAAATCCGGTGCCCTTGAAATTTTCCAAGTCTCTGCGACAAACCAATGTGCCTCTATGCTCACTAGATTCGTGAATATAGACCACAATGCATTGCATCTGAACAATAATGTATGTAACGAAAATGTGATTTGGGGTTTTAAAAAAAAAAGGTAGTTAGCACAGTGTCTTAATTGCTTCTATAATCCAGAGCAAGACAGTATCTCACTATATATCTATATCTATATATATCTATATCTATATATATCTATATCTATATATATCTATATCTATATATATCTATATCTATATATCTATATCTATATCTATATCTATATATATATACTTTACGCCTCTCTCACCCTCCGCGGGTGGTTTCTCCTCCAAGCTCGGGTCCTCTACCAGAGGCCTGGGAGCTTGAGGGTCCTGCGCAGTATCTTAGCTGTTCCTAGCACTGCGCTTTTCTGGACTGAGAGGTCTGAGGTCTTTCCAGGTATCTGTTGTAGCCACTCCTCAAGCTTGGGGGTTACTGCCCCGAGTGCTCCAATTACCACAGGCACCACCGTCACCTTCACTTTCCAGGCTTTCTCCAGTTCTTCTCTGAGTCCCTGGTATTTCTCCAGTTTCTCATGTTCCTTCTTCCTGATGTTCCCATCGCTTGGCACTGCCACATCCACCACAACGGCTTTCCTCTGTTCTTTATCCACCACTACGATGTCTGGTTGGTTCGCCATTACCATCCTATCAGTCTGGATCTGGAAGTCCCACAGGATCTTTGCCCTCTCATTCTCTACTACCTTCGGAGGTGTTTCCCATTTTGACCTTGGGGTTTCCAGTCCATATTCTGCACACATATTCCTGTATATTATTCCAGCCACTTGATTGTGCCGCTCCATGTATGCTTTACCTGCCAGCATCTTACACCCTGCAGTTATGTGCTGGATTGTTTCAGGCGCCTCTTTGCACAGCCTACACCTTGGGTCTTGTCTGGTGTGGTAGATCTGAGCCTCTATCGCTCTGGTGCTCAAGGCTTGTTCCTGAGCTGCCAGGATGAGTGCTTCAGTGCTGTCTTGTAGGCCAGCCCTTTCTAGCCATTGGTAGGACTTCTTGATATCAGCCACTTCAGTTATCGTCCGGTGGTACATCCCATGGAGGGGTTTGTCCTCCCATGAGGATCTGTCTTCCAGCACTGTATCCTCTGCTCTCCATTGCCTGAGACATTCACTGAGCACACTGTCAGTTGGGGCCTTGAGCTTGATGTATTCATGCATCTTGGATGTTTCATCCTGGATAGTGGCTTCTACGCTCACTAGTCCTCGGCCTCCTTCCTTGCGGCTAGCATACAGTCTCAGGGTGCTGGATTTGGGATGGAACCCTCCATGCATGGTGAGGAGCTTCCGTGTTTTAACATCCATGGTCTGTATCTCTTCCTTTGGCCATCTTATTATTCCTGCAGGGTATCTGATAACTGGCAGTGCATAGCTGTTTATTGCCCGGGTCTTGTTCTTGCCATTGAGCTGGCTTTTCAGGACTTGCCTTACTCGTTGAAGGTACTTAGCTGTTGCAGCTTTCCTTGTTGCCTGCTCCAGGTTGCCATTTGCCTGGGGAATTCCAAGGTACTTGTAACTGTCCTCAATGTCTGCTATTGTTCCTTCTGGGAGTGAGACCCCCCCTGTGTGGACTACCTTGCCTCTCTTTGTCACCATCCGGCTGCATTTCTCGAGCCCGAATGACATCCCAATGTCATTACTGTAGATCCTGGTGGTGTGGATCAGGGAGTCAATGTCACGCTCGCTCTTAGCATATAGCTTGATGTCATCCATGTAGAGGAGGTGACTGATGTTGGCCCCATTTCTGAGTCGGTATCCATAGCCAGTCTTGTTGATTATTTGGCTGAGGGGGTTCAGACCTATGCAGAACAGCAGTGGGGACAGAGCATCACCTTGGTACATCCCACATTTGATGGACACTTGTGCAAGTGGTTTCCCATTGGCTTCAAGGGTGGTTTTCCACAGCTTCATTGAGTTTCCTATGAAGGCTCTTAGAGTCCTGTTGATGTTGTACAACTCCAAGCATTCAGTGATCCATGTGTGTGGCATTGAGTCATAGGCCTTCTTGTAATCAATCCAGGCTGTGCACAGGTTGGTGTGTCGTGACCTGCAGTCTTGGGCGACTGTTCTGTCGACCAGGAGTTGGTGTTTGGCTCCTCTGGAGTCTCTACCAATGCCCTTCTGTGTGTTGCTCATGTATTGATCCATGTGCCTATTTATCTTGGTTGCAATGATGCCTGACATGAGCTTCCATGTTGTGGAGAGACAGGTTATTGGCCGGTAGTTGGATGGGACTGCACCCTTTGAGGGATCCTTCTGGATCAGGATCGTTCGCCCTTCCGTTAGCCATTCGGGGTGAGTCCCATCTCTTAGCAGCTGGTTCATTTGTGCTGCCAGGCGTTCGTGGAGTGTGGTAAGCTTCTTTAGCCAGTAGGCATGTATCATGTCAGGGCCCGGTGCTGTCCAGTTCTTCATACCTGAGACTCTTTCTTGGATGTCTGCCACTGTGATGGTTACTGAATTCTGTTCAGGGAGGTTGCTGTGTTCTTTTCTCAGAGAGACCAGCCACTGGGCATTGCTGTTATGTGCTGTCTCTTTCTCCCATATACTTTTCCAGTACTGTTCAGTTTCTAGCCTTGGTGGGTCTGCTTGGCTGTTTTGACCCTGCCACTGAGCGTACACTTTCGCTGGTTGAGTTGCGAACAGCCTGTTTATTCGTCTGGCTTCATTGTCTCTTGTGTATCTCTTTAGGCGGCTACTCAAGGCTAGGAGCCTTTGTTTGGCAGTTTCCAGGGCTTCAGGTATGGGCATCTGGCTGTACCTCTTAGGTACTTGCTTTCTCATTGTACCTCTTTGAGCCTCTGTTAGCTTACTCACATCCTTCCGAGTTGCCTTGATTTTGGCCTCTAACCGTTGCTTCCATGGTGGGTATTGTTTTCTTCCATGGTTGCTCTTATAGCCAAGCATCTCAAGGATCACTGCTGCTGAAGTGTAAACCAGTTTATTGGTTTTCTGTGATGGTTGTGGTAGGAATTGCCCTCAATGCTTCATTCACAGTTTCCAGTAGACTTTCAGGCAGTACATCACTTAACCGTTGTAGCTGGTGTCGGGGTTGCCTAGTGTTCATTGTAGACATTATCTTGTTTTTCAGGTCAGTTGCTGCCTCGCTCAGCGTAACTGTGGTTGTTGGGGTTGTGTACCCAATCTCAGGGTGTGAGTGTGGTATAACCTCCTCTCTGACCTGTTGTTCTGGCTCTCCCGTGGTATTGGCATTGTACTGTATCACTTCAATCTCAAGCTGTGATAGGAGTTGGCGTTTGTGGATATTCGAGCATTGGGCTACCAGTTGTTTGGCAGTTAGCCTTGATTGTGGGTTTCGAAGCATCCATTCATTCCACATTCTCTGCATGTACCCCTCTTGGGTGGATTACTTGAGTAGTAGCATCCTAACAGATCCTTATTCTCGCACCTAGTCCATTTCCGTCTTGTTCCAGTAGCCCACTTTCCATCAGAGTGCTCTGGTCCCCCAGCACCTGACGCAGACCTTGTTTGGCCGGGCGACGTCTGAGCCGGCATGACATGTGGTTCATTGTCTCTCATATAGTGAGGTAGGCATTAGCGTTAAGGGTCTTGCCCAAGGACCCTCACTGGGTGATGTTAACTGCCCGTCATTGTTATGGCATTTTCCCCATTTCCATTGTTATGGTAATTGCCCCATTCCATTAATCACCATTAATTGTTCATTCCGCCGTGGGAATCGAACCCGGGTTTCCAGCATGACAGTCCTGCACCGTTACCAACCGAGCTACCCAGCCGCTTTATATATATATATATAATAATATATATAGATATATATATAATAGATATAATATATATAATAGATATAGGAGAAGAGATATAATATATATATATATCGATATGAGTATAGAGATATATAGATATATATAGATAGATATATCTCTATAGATATATATATATAGATATATATATATATATATATATATATATAATATATATATATATATACCAACTGGGGAGCTCAGTTGTTAAGTTGCAGGTAAGGTATAGGACTGTCACGCAGGAAACCAGGGTTTGATTCCCAGGGCGAAATGAACAATATAATGGCAATGGGGGCAATTACCATAACAATGGAAATTGTGCAATTACCATAACAATGGTGAGCAATTAACATCACCCAGTGAGGGTCCTTGGGCAAGACCCTTTCCGCTACAGCCTACCTTACAACATGAGAGACAAGTGAACCACATGTCATGCCGGCTCAGACGTCGCCCGGCCAAACAAGGTCTGCGTCAGGTGCTGGGGGACCAGAGCACTCTGATGGTAAGTGGGCTACTGGACTAGACAAGGTTCTGTTAGAATGCTACTATTTGAGTATCAACCAGACATTGTAGTGGTGGATAAAGAACAGAGGAAAGCTGTTGTGGTGGACGTGGCAGTGCCAAGCGATGGAAACATCAGGAGGAAGGAACATGAGAAACTGGAGAAATACCAGGGACTCAGAGAAGAACTGGAGAAAGCCTGGAAGGTGAAGGTGACAGTGGTGCCTGTGGTAATTGGAGCACTCTGGGCAGTAACCCCCAAGCTGGAGGAGTGGCTACAACAGATACCTGGAAAGACCTCAGACCTCTCAGTCCAGAAAAGCGCAGTGCTAGGAACAGCTAAGATACTGTGCAGAACCCTTCAAGCTCCCAGGCCTCTGGTAGACGTAAACTTTCATAAACTTTCATTCTTTTATCAAGTTTCCGATCCTGCTTTTGCAGTTAGACATCTTTCCTGTTTGGTGTTTTTATTTAATTCTTTTTAATTTTCTATGTTTCCATTTTTAACTACAGCTTTTTTTTTTTACTTTTATTTAAAAAAGAGATTATTTATACATATATTTATAAATCACAAACCTTTGTCAGAGGAGGACAAAGTAAACAGAAAATAATGCATGAAACAGACATGAGTAAAACTGTGTGTTTGTGTGTGGAGGAGGAGAAACAGGCACAGAAAATGGAGAAAAGAGAAGTGGTGCTGCTGTTTTCTCGCCTGTGGTTCACCAAGCAAATGAAAATGGCTTTTAATGGGGAAAAAACAAAATGCATCTTCTGTGGAGAGTTGGAAAAAAAAAAAAAGAAACAGTTTTGCTCACCGACGTAAATTGAATCCGAGGCAGGAGAAAGTTTGTGTGTGACATTGAACTGTGTGAAATGAACTGACAGACAATGAACAGATTGCAGAGTGAGCACGCAGCTTCTCTTTGGCCTATACTGCACGCTGCGTCTCCATGACACTTTACATGTCCTGCTGACACAATGCGCTATATATTAGTGAGACAGCTTCCTCTGTCGTGCTGTGCACAGTTTGCTCTCTGGGACTGAGATATGCACAGCTGACTAACTGATGAGTTTCTGAAAGGCTGGGTTCTGTTAAAACTGCTAATACGTTATATTGACTCTCCACTGACAAGCTTTCAGGACTTTTGATTTTATTCTTTTCTTATATCCTCTCCATTTTTCCTCTCTTTGTCACACAAACTACATTCAATCCTTTGCTGGAACAGTATAGCGAAAAAGCATCAGATAGAAAGTTGGCCGTTTTCTTAACCCTTTTGCTATCCTAGGCACTTTAACATTGGGAGTTTGGTCATCTAGACCCACTAGACAGTGGCCTGAACCCTTTTTTCTTCAATGATTTGTGATCTTCACTGGTGTCCATGGATTACATGAAATCCTCTCCACCTTTATCCACCTTTGTCATGGTAGGGAGAACACGTCAGCGTAAGGGTGGGGTCACAGGATAGCACAAGGGTTATAGTAGTTGTGGCACAGGATGCTAAAAAAAACAAAACAACAGACTCAGTTTTACAAAACCCAACATGCCAAGACACAAGTGTTATGCTACATGCACACCGGCCTGGGCAACGCACGTTCAAGCTACCACTTCCACTGAAAAATCTTTGTAAACGTGCATTTATGGGGGTTTCAGGCTTCCACGTTCAAAACTCTGTTGAAAGAAAAAGCCTGGAGCAAGAGATGCGAGATTTGCACCACTTTGACATTTTGCAAGAAGACTCTTCCAACTGTTAGTGAGAGCCGGTTTAGCTCGTGCTGGTTTGCGGTGTCTCCCGTCCGTGAAACCAGGGTTCAAATCCTGGGCTGCTCCCTGTTCCTTTCTCTACCTCTGTGCTGGTCAAGCCCGGTTGCTTTGAGAGGGTTGCGTCAGGAAGGGCATCCGGCGTAAAACATTGCCAAGTTTCCCATGCGACTCGTTCGCTGATGGGAGAAGCCGAAAGTGAAACAACACTCTTCCAACTGTTAGTAGTAAACAGTATTGCATGTCCAGTGTGAACTCCACATGATAAATGCATGTTCAAGATCACGCTTTTAGAGCATTTTTGAATGCTTGTCATATGTGGCATTAACTGATTGTTTTATTTTTTTTTATTTTAAACAAAATATAATACTTTTAAAGTTTAATCAGCATAATCGATGAGGTTATCAAAATTTGAACATTTTACAGATAAGTATTTCTTTGAAAAACTTTGATAGTCATATTTATTAGGAAAAGAAAATCTTGTTATTAACAGTAAAAGATCTATTTGTGTAGTTTCAAGAAGGAATAAATAAACAAACTAAATGTTCATATTAGTAGCGTTGTTGGGAATCCTGGTAATTAGGGTCAGACTAGGACAGGCATGTCCAAAGTCTGGACATGGGCCAAATGCAGCGTCCATTAAAATTTCTATTAGCCTGCGAAGTCCTGTCATAAAATCAATAATATTCAGCACTTTCTAAGTACAATGATTTCTCGATTTTTGATTGGCTGAGTTACGTTGCAGGCTGTTGTAAAGCTGTGGCAACAAATTGACCTTCACAGCCTTAGGGGTCAAATGAGAAGAACAGTATTATTTGTTTCTCTGATCAAAACCACAATAGTTTGTGCTTCAGAATAAGATCATTATTTGTGTTATTTTCCTGCTTGCATGATTTACATTTAGAAGTTTACAGTTTACAAACTCTTTAATTTTGACAAATGGTTTTTGTCCATAGACAGAACATTTCTTTATTTTGTTTCTGGTCTTTAAACACGAAATTCACAGTAATCTTAGTAAAAATGTATTTAGATATAATTCTGTTCTATGTGAAGAATGAAAAGTATCCCATTGTATTTGTTTTGTGAAATAGTTCATTTGCATTTCATGTAATAATAAGGATTCAAGGAAGGCTGAATAGTTGACCCTCACACATTTTTAATCAGGGGACGAGGATATTGATAGATTAGTAAATAACCAATTCCTGAAATAATTATCTTATTCGCTAAAAAAAAAAAAAAAAAAAAAAAAATCAGCCGTCAAGATTTGCCGTATAAAGAAACCATTTTAGGGATGGTTGTCTTTGGATGTGTGTATCCTAAAGCATTTGCAATAAAATGAGCAATTTATTTAAAGTCAGATGCAGCAATAAAATACACAAACACACAAAATAGGCCCCTTTTTTCTGTTTACAAGTAAGAGTACTTCTAGAATCCATAAAGAACACAAACATGGTGGTAACAATATCAAATAGGATAAATCTTAAGAAGACCAGTCATCTCAATAGACTTTATACTAAAATGGACATTTCTTTTTGTTTTTTTTTTACTAAATGCTTCATCTTACTTAATTTTATTTTATTATTTTACTTCTTTTACATCTAGCATCAAGCTTCACATCTTCATAAGTCGAAAAAAACTTCACATCCAAAGTTACTATCAAAGTTAAGTTTCTGGGTATCATTTACTTAGTTTTTCTCCATTTGTGCAGTTGATTGTTAGCCACACAATGAGAGCTCTGCAGTTCTCATTGGATAATCTATGCAGAAAGCACAGGGTGCCTGCAGCAGAGCTCCTAACACTGCTGGAGGAAAAAGAAGGATTCTAAAAATGTGACAGATGTTGGATAAAGCAAGAGGGAGACTGATTGATAACATTACATGTTTGTCATGCAGTCCATCTGCTTGTTTATTCTCTGGAATTCGGGTCTGCCATTACAGCATGTACTGAATGGAAAACATTTTCACCGTTGTCCTGTTTTTGTTTTGTTTTTTGCTCATTTTTATGTTTGAGTTTTGTTTTAGACACTTAAATGATATTTTAGCACTGTTGTGATGGATTGATTTCTTTATTTCTTTATTTTTTTGGCTTGTACTTGTAAAGTCAACAGTTTCAGAAAAAACTAAGGAAACTGCAAAAACTTGAAGTTCCACTTCAATCATCTTTTGATCTATTTTAAAGCATCCATAGTGGTTTTTTATTTATAAATATGTTGTCAAAAATCCTGTGTAGTTTTCTAGGACATAGTTTCTGCAGAGCAGCAGTAGTTCATTAGAAATTCACCTCTGAGTTGTGACATTTGAAATGGAGTGAGCCAGCCCTTACTTCCCACCACCCATCTGTTTTACATGCTTTCCCACTAGCCCCTTCAACCCCCAACCTAAGATTTACCAGTGCGACAAAAATGGAAAATAATATTAGAACTGTCCAGTCGTACAGTTTTGAGCCGGATACCAGCTCAGATGAGGACAACAAAGACGTATGTAGGTCTAGTTGTCTACAAGTAGATCAAGCATTGGAGTGGAGCAGAGCAGGGAGCTCGTGTCTTGCCTTAATTCTATTTCTTTGAATAAAGAAAAACTCAAAAATCGTAGTGGTCTTTCTTGTTTTTGATTGTGTAGCATTTCTTTGTAAGTTATCTGTGAAATAGCAATGGTGTCTTTCTTTTTTTTTTTTTCTCCCTAAATATTTCACATCAGAAAACTTAAGGTTCAAGTGTTTTGTGTACTTGACAGTGATGATCCAGAGCTCATCCTAGTTATTTTAGCCACAGACTAGAAATTTTGTATGTCCTCGAAGCGATGTAAAAGGCAGCTGAATCATCTTTATCTTCACTGCACGTGTCGACAGGCTATAATTTCCAGGTTGGATTTGATCAAAAAAGTTCAGCGATTCAAATGGATTTTGAAGATGTGAGTCTCACTCAGGAGGTCTGATGAGAAGATGAGGCAAAGTGGAAGAACATTAACACCCCCACCAGATCAAGCAGCAGACATGGGAGGTGTTAGAAATCTGCCTCTTTGATATTGGCTGTTTTTTGACATCAGCATTCATGACATCTATGATGACCTATTTTTTTATGTAATGAGAGGATTTAATCAGGCCTCCTAAATCACATTTAATTAGACGGATTTATGCATCAGCTCTAGAGCATGATGTGTCATCAAAAATATGTTCGGTTTTAAATGGAGAAAGGGTTTTTTAATAAGGGCAACATGGTTTATGAATGGTGGAAGCCCATAGCTAATGTCTGCAGTGTTTATGTCGATGTGAAACCCAAGTTAAGTCCTTTGTACATAAATCTGCGTCAAACTATTTTCGATTTCTTGACAGGCAGCTTCTGTTTTTGCGTAGAAATAATCTGCTGCTCTCTGTATTGCAGGCCTTTCAGCTACTGGCTGAACTACATCCTCTCCATCATGTACTGCAGTGAAAACAATCACGTCGGCTCCTACCTGGAGGAGACCCGCAGCTGCTCTTGCCCTTACGAACACCCCCCTTGCCAGAGTGTGATCCCCTGCACGGTGGGAGAGGGCACTTCCTGCGCATCCTGCTCTTATGAAAACCGCTCCCGCTGCGCCACCTGCAACCACGGCTACATGCTGAGTCAGGGCATGTGCCGGAACGAGGTGCCAGACTCCACTGACCATTACATCGGCTTCGAGATCGACCTGCAGGATATAGAGCTGCGCTACCTCCTGCAGAGGCGCGACAACCGCATCAGCATTCACGGAATCTTTGTCAGCAACGACGTCAGGCTGAACAACTGGTTTGACCCCTCGTGGAGGAAGAGGATGCTGCTTACACTGAAAAGTAATAAATATAAGTCAAACCATGTCCACATGCTCTTGGGGATTTCTCTGCAGATCTGCCTTACCAGGAACAGCACACTGGATCCAATGCTATCCGTCTATATCAATCCGTTTGGGGGCAGCCACTCAGAGAGTTGGATCATGCCCATTGACCAAAACAACTACCCAGACTGGGAGAGGACTAAACTAGACCTTCCCCATGACTGTTATAACTGGACTTTGGCTTTAGGTAACAAGTGGAAGACATTTTTTGAGACTGTGCACTTTTACCTACGGAGCCGGGTCAGAGGGCCTTCAATGAATGGAAACGGAACAGTGTATTATGAACCCTTGGAATACCTAGAACCGGGACAAAATCTCGGCTACATGAAGATAAACAGCATCCAGGTGTATGGCTATAGTATGCACTTTGACCCTGAAGCGATCCAAGACTTGATTCTACAGCTGGACTACCCCTACACTCAGGGCTCGCAGGACTCAGCCCTACTGCAGCTGCTGGAGATCCGGGACCGGGTCAACCGGCTCTCCCCACCCGGAGCTCAGCCCCTTGATCTCTTCTCCTGTCTGTTACGGCACAGGCTCAAACTGTCAACCACAGACGTTGCCAGGATCCAGGCTGCCCTGCAGACTTTCAGTGCCAAGCAGCCGCACTCCATAGAATACGAGACAACCAAATTGTGTAGCTAATAAGTGGGCAGATGACCAGGAGCACAGATGGAACAGTTATCCCAGAGGCCTGATGATGGTAAAGAGCAATTCTGAAGCTGTTTATTGGACAATTTGGGGACATTTTATATGTTATTGTGAGTCTCAGCAGTGTAGTTGAGATTCTCACATCGGCTTTTCCTATAAATTTGTACAACACCCTAGAGTTAAAGAGGATTTCACCACACTTGCCTCACAGCTTTTCACTTCTGCTGAACTTTGACAGATCATAACACAGATTTAAAGCTCTGCCATCATTCATAATTTGCCAGTGGTGCAATGTTTGCAGCTTACACAGATGTCAGTCACTTAAATGCATTAAGAAAAGCTTTTGCTGATAAATACAAGCAATGTAATCACCTTACAAACACATGCATTATGGTCTTTTTTTTCATTAAAAATTTGTTTTGGTTCTTTTGGAAATTTGATTCTATTTTTATTTTTTACTTTTTTTTTCATTTCAATATAGAACCCAGTCTGCTTGTTTCCTATGTTTGTACATCCTCAAAAATATAGCGTTTTTTCAAAAGTCTGCCATGAATTTTATAAGAGAAAAAACTAAAATAAAGTAAAGGAACAAGAGATTTACAAAGGAGAATTAATGTACCATAATCATGATATATGTTACATGTGCTTTTATTTTTATAATGCTGTTGTTTGTGATGGAAAAATTACAAAAACACTGTCTATAAAATGTAAAGTACAACTTTGTTAATACACTGAATAAATACATTTTTATGTGTGGTCTATATGCATATCAGGTATAATGGGGAGTCATAGCCACAGTCATGATTACCACCACATTCTATGGGTATAAACTTCCATTAGTGGGTCAAAAGTATTGTATTTTACCACTGTTAATTGTTATACGTTTAATTTGTTTGTACTTTTTTAGGGGTTTCCGTTGGATCTTAAAAAACAGATTTATAAATTGGAAAATACCTTAAAAAAGACACAAAAAACTTTTGAATGATTATATCAGACCCTTACAAGTTGTGTTTTTTGAAAATTTTGTATTTAACCTTTCTTGTCGAAAATTTAAATTTCTACATTAATTTTGATGAAACAATATAAATAAAGAGCAACAAAAACCAATCGTAATGCACCAATACGCTGGCTGCACGCAGACAGTTTTTAAAAGAAAAAGAAAGGCGCTCCAGCATCATGGCACAGACCACGAACAAGGCAAGAACTAAGAAGCTATAGTTTTTATCATGAAGAAATGTCCATTTAACAGAGCATGGATAGATAAAGCGCTTTTCAGATTTCTATATCATTATCATTTTAAGAATCAATTTTTTCAATATTTTTGTATTTACTTTTGAATGTAGTTATTTATTTTTTTATTGCATTATTCAAAAAAATACTATAAATCTAATATTTTTATGAAAATCAGAATGAAAGTGGGTCAACACAAGAAACACTTTATTTTTAGATATCAGAGGCTAAGAAAAATTATTAATGACATTAAAAACAAAAATTTTCTAAAAGTGTTTGTAGTAAAAAAAAAAAAAAAACTCATCTGTGTAGTGGTTACTTTGGATTTATGTTAATGCAGGAATCTCCCATAGCATAGAATCATTGGCAAAAGTGTATAAATATGATTCATTAATTAACACATTAATTTACCTGAATACAGTCAATTGATGACTGTATACATTAGCATCCCAATATTTTAGGAACAATTACACATTTAAAAAAATAAAGTGTTGCTGAAAACAGTCAGAAGAATATCAGTAGATTTTTTTTTTTTTTTTTTTTTTTTTTTTTTTATAGTGGACACAGATAAACTCAAGTTATGGAAATATCGGCTGATACCAATACTGGCACAGATATATTGCCCATTCTCAGCTACAACCTTTCATTTTTTTTTCTCTCCATTCTAATGGCAAGTCCAAAACTGGCATCCAATTTTCTGCTAGAAGCTGCTGACGAAAAACGTAAAATACTTGGGCAATGGATTCAAAGTTGTGGAGCAAAGAGGAAGACAATTTTCAGAGTTTTAGATCTCCTCTTAGCTTTGGATTTTTGTTGACGGATGGCTGCTGGAGGGCGGCGGGGAAGGCACAGGATCAAAGCCGCTTATCTCAGGTGCCTCTCCCAGTGGTTTGCAGCCTGTTGTAATTTGCAGGGGGTTTATGTCTTACTCCAAGCCGTAAAATAAAAGCATAGCACTTTGTGTGCTCCAGGTGCTTTGTGCTACAAGTAGCATGCATCTCATACAGACATTGTGCGAGGCCTCTCTGAAGTTTAACCATTTCATATGATAAAAGCAAGCGGTGTGGAAATGCAGCTTCAGAGACCTGGATCGCCTAGAGTCTTACCAATCACACGTTTAGACAGCAAGAATGCTTTCAAGCCGGAGTTGTCGGGAAAAAAAAGGAAAATCGCTTTTTCATGCCGGAATAGTGAAAGGATCAAGTGGAAATTGAGAGCAGAGAGTAAGTTTTTTTCTTTTTTTTTGCATAACCAAAAGTTCCGAAAAGTGTTGTAAGAGATAGAAAGACGTTCTGATCCTTAGAGGAATTAAAAAAACTGCCTGTGCAAAGAAGCAGTAACGAAAGCTCTAAAACCTATTTAGCTATGAACAATTAGGAAAGGTTATAACTTGTATTTTTATTGTATTGTTATTTGTATTTTTATTGTTAAAAAATATTTCACAAGAAAAATCAAAAATGTTTCCTTCTGTGGTGCTTTAGTTCAGTCAAATCTTTTCTAACATTTCATGTCTGATATCACAACCCCAACTATCATAGGGGCAGACAGGAAATCCCTGTTCCAATGTTCCATTGAACACATGTCCCATCATGCACCAGTATCTGTCATTCTTTATGTTATTTTTCTCCAAAAGACATTTAATTTGATTTCACATCGAAGTTTAACGTTTTCTGAACGCCACAAATCCACAGCGGAATGGAAAAGCAAGAATCCAATTTTTGGACAAAGGGCAGATATTGACCATGCCTTGAAGTAGCTTCTCAATACCCAAACGTATTATTTAAAACAGATCCTGCTGACATATAAATCTTTGGTAATTTGCTCTGCTGTCTTGTAAAAATGCCATATTTTTTGCAATTTTTTCTTTTAATTGAACACAATCTTTTACACTTTTTGTCTGTTTGCATAACTTTAAATCGACTTTAAGGCGTAAAGACTTTTCCCTTAAGTGCTGCTGCTTCATGGAGCAACAAAAGCGGTAATGGCTGTGTTCAGATTGAGGTGTGTCAAACAACACAATTGGAACATTAGGCGTAAAATATTTTCTAAGGACTTTTCCACATCACAGAACAGAGATTGGTCTATGTTTTCTGACCTCTGACCTACAGTCACAGTCTTAACCGCACATATACAATCTGTTAAATTTTCTCCCTTTTAATCTGAAAAAGCTATACATATTTAATGATCAACATTTAGCAAAACAAATCCCTAAATACTCATTTATTCATCCATTATTTACTGTGTATCTGCTTCATCCTAAGTAGAGTCACACCGGTTCGGAGGGGCTATCCATCATATGAGGCAAAGCAGAGTATACCCTACACTAGTGGCCTGTTCATCACAGGGAAAGGTTTGTGATCGCTATTCATCATCTGTCACATCTATAAAAGGAAGGGGAAGAATTCTGGATTTTACAGTCTACAAGGCATTTTAGTTGAATCATGAATGAAAATTTAAATACTGATGAGTTTGGAAAGATCACCTAATGACAACCCCTTAAACGGAAGTTGAAAAAATCTCCAAAATCTTTAAAATTTTGTGAGATCGAAATGTTTTACTTTAACCTCAGTGTCCATCTCCATGTTATTGATTAGCTGTCTGTGGGCGAAAAATTGGCAAAAACAATATTTGAAGATCACTGGCCACTGGTGAGCCCAAAGAGAGAAAATGTTCACGCGCATTTTTTTCAGTGGGCATGCAGCGAGCAACAGGTCGTAGCGAACACATCAGTAAGGAGGCAGTACGCACACCTTACTAATGTTAAGGCCACTGGATGACAGCGTCACACACATCATAAGTGTATAAAATTCACATTATCCGGACAAATGTTTCACGATACCCTTACCACACGCACAACAATGGTAGGCGCCGTTTTTTATTACGTCCCTTAAAGTGGACGCACAAGGGAACTGCGAGGGTACACCTGTACTCCCTTCAAGATATGGTCGCACCTGTCTACAACCTTCCAAGGGTTTTAACAACCTAAAAATGTAATGGCTTTGGTTTACACCTATTTAGGAAAATACCAAAGACAACAAAAAGACTTAATGGCCATTAAAAAAACACAGGTCTAATTATTTGGGCTAGTTTTACGGTAGCAGGACCATGGCAGCTTGCGGTCATTAATTTGCTAACAAAGTCATCTATACAACTTTTTCCGAGACAAATATTTTCTGTTTGTCGGGAAGCTCCAGCTTTGTCAAACTATCCTGCAACAAGACAATTATGGAAGCTTCAGCAGAAAAACTGAGAATCATTCTTTTGCAAGCTTTAAATCTTTCCCCATGTTCACTACCAAATCTAACATGGAGATATTTATTTATTTTTATTTTGCACTTGATCTGAGCTTTTAAGATGTTTCTTTCACAACAAAACTGTCAAACTGTTTCTACCACTGACATATGCTGCCTCAGTAGCATTATTCTCAGTTTTGTTGTTGGCCTCACTTTCTAGTTGAAGAACAATCTGTGAGGCTTTGAACACGTGCTTCATGCTTCATTTAACAAGCTGCAGTTTTATAAAAATTCTCAAAGTGACCTCAGGACTTTCAGCTTTTCCTCCAGTAGAAAATAGAAAAAAATAAGCAGTCCCTATTAAGCGAAAGTAGAGGCACTAAAACATAAAGGATGAAAGGAAAAGAGCACCATCTGCACAAAGTGTGGTGGGTGAAGGTGACAATATCATCATTATCTCAATGCCAGATCCTCAGAGAAAACATTCCCACAGAAACTTGAAGTAGGCGGTGAGATTTGATTTGGTAGCCTGGCAAAGGCCATTTGTGAATTAAAAAAACTCAAATCTTAGGAAGAAAGCACGTCACTTAAAAAAGTGGAGTTATGAAGGATATGGCTATAAGCTTGGTGTGTAATATCGAAGCAGTGCAAGTCTTGCTACATCATTTTTCTTTCACGGCGCCATTCCAATATAAGAAAGCTCTGGCGTTGTATAATTGTGGCCAGGCACAAATCCCAACTGTTTATTTCTTCTCTGTGATCAATTTGTAAATGGTTGGCACTTCCGTGAACTGAAAAGGATGCTACTCATACGTCACTAGACTTGAGTAGCGATGCATTAAGACGAGAGTTTTGAACGCAGACGCCATAAACTTTTCATTGGATGTAGTCGCTTGAATGCGTGTGTCCGAGCTCCGTGTGAACATAGCATGCGAAATCAATGAATCAATTAATTGATTGATCAGTTGGAGAACATAAAGAGCTAATTCCTTCTGAAAATATCATTAGAGCTACATTAATAAAAAGCCTATTTGCTCTGTCTAAAGCAAATGTATTGCTCAGACAACTCTGCCAAGTTATCTAAAGACACGACTTGAAAATGTGAACTACGGAGGGGAGGGGGGGGGGTTGTTCTTAAGTTCATCAAATATCAGGGTGATGCAGAATGGAGCAGAACAGTGAAGTAAAAAGATTAAAACGTCAACTTTAAGAAATTATGTGCTAAGTTGGCTTTACCCTGTCCCATTAAATGCCTTGAAAGCTGCATTAATGGGAAAGGTTTCACGTCTATGAACCCACAAAGAGCTGTCAGTTCACTCTTAGCTTCTAATCCCCTTCACTTCAATTATATATTTGTTTTCCTTTTTTTTTTTTTTTTCTTTTTAGTTTCCAGGCCTTACTAGCTCTTGGCTGTCAAAAAAAGCATCAAACAGATAGATAAAATTTGACATCTCCTGTGAAGAGGTCAAACAGCTCCCAGAAAAGCCAGCTCACCCACAACTTTAACAATGTGTATCACCCTTAGGACTCTCATAAGCACTGTTTGTGAACAAAGGTGAGCCTTCTTCTTAACCCAGGCTGATCCCAGATGTGAATTAAATCACCACACTCACAGAAAACAATATAAAAGGATATTGAAAAGGAAACCTTGCTCAATGGAGATAGAATTAGACATATTATATAGATATATATACCCACTTAACAAAAAGTAGTCTAGTGTAGCATACTCCTTAGTCTATACTAAATGTTTCTACTACTAAATGTTTCTACTAAACATAAAAATATAAAACTGTAATTTTTTTGTAGAAAATTAACAAGTGGGACACAATCATGAATGGAACACAATTTATTGGATATTTCAAACTTGTTTAACAAATAAAAAATTTAAAAAAAAAAAAGGAAGACACATTGTAAAAGTAACCAAGTTCTTTAAATAAGGTTCAGTGGGTTTAAACTGTTGTGAAGATTTGTTATTTTCTTGTTTTCATTTTGTAGTTTCAATCTCTTTTTTTTCTTCTTCTTTTTTATCCACTCAGTTTAAGCACACCCGATTTGATTGAGCAGTTATCCACAACTGTTTCTGTTTTAGTTGATTAAACTTCACCTTATTTGGCAGTCTGCTTTATACTTAATCTCAGGGAAGTCATTCGTTTGTCACTTATCTGCGGCTAGTTGGTTTTAACTTACCCCCAAGTTTGTTTGAAGTTTGTTTTGTTTTGTAAAAGAAATCATGTTGTCATGTATGTTTAAGCTTTAGTTTTACATTTTTTGCTCCCACCAAGAAGTTAGTCTTGTTCAATGAATATATTGCTTAAGGCTAATTCATCTTGTGCAAATTTAGGTTTAATACACTGACCAAAAATATTAACGCAACTAAGGCACACCTGTGCACTAATCATGCTGTCTAATCAGCATCTTAATGTGGCACACCTGTGAGGTGGGATGGATTGTCTTGGCAAAGGAGAAGTGCTCACTATCACAGATTTAGACAGATTTGTGAACAATATTTCAGAGAACTCATATCATAAAAAATGGGAGCAATAACAAAAATGTTGCGTTTATATTTTTGGTCAGTGTATATGACAAGCAGTTTTTTAATACTCTAATTAGCTCTACACCTAAACAGTGAGGAGGAGTAACTGTTTAAGAATGAGATTAGGATGAAACATGCTAATGCTAATGCTATGGGGGGAAAAAAGCAATAAGATAAGGGGCCTATATTATGCTTTTCAGAAACCTTTAGAGTAAACTAAATCTATATTTTATATTACCCCCTACAGTTTGGAGAAAGTTTAAGACTTTTAAGCGCGCTTTGTGGTCCTGAAAATACGGTACCTTAGGAACACTAAAGAACGGTTAAAAAAAAAAAGAATTATGCGTTATCTTTTTAGCTCCTTTTCCTATCCAGAAGTAAGCCGACTCGATCTCTGAGGCTCCATGTGAGTGTCGCCCATTTAATGACGTCAACCTAGAGTTGGCCTCGGCGGCGGGTCTGCATCTCTCCAACGAAAACAAACAACACCCAAATGTTTGCAAAGATGCATAGTATGCATATAAAATGAAAACACTTTTGCCAAACACCACTAGCTCTGTGGAGAAAGTGGGTGAGTGTGTCAGCCTGGGGGGGACGGTGCTGGCAGCACAGACCTTTGCTGGAAGGGGCTGTTCCTCTCACAATGTGAGAACCCACATATTTTAATGGTTTGGGAGGAGGCTGGTGCTCAGAGTGGTGTTTATAGAGAGGAATTAACATTATATCACACTTAAAAGCTCAAAAAATGAATTTTTCATGATGATGTTGCATCAAGCTAGTAGTTCTATTAGATGCCAATAAATCAATAAATCCATCAATTTCAACTTGATGAAATTGCTTTGTAGAATCAAAAGAAGATTATAACATATATTAGGTGGGGTACTGTTGACATTGACATGTTTAGCTGACCTAAAAAAAGTGTGTATTTGGTTGTGTACATGTGCTTAGCCCAGAGCTAAATGGGTATCACCCTGAATAGAATATTTGCATTAAGTCTGTTAATAGAGGGAAATATTGAAGGGGTGGTCTTTCTACCAGGTTTTGTAGGTGCTCTCTGGCCAGAAATTGAGGGCTGGATGTATTAGTATTCTTATTATTTTGTATAACATTAATATGTCAAGCAAAAGATAGATTGATTTAAAATATATTTTTGAGAACACAAACCATCGGAATGCCTGACCCAATTACTGCTTTGTAAATTAAAGTGGAATGTGTAACTTGTCTTAATGGATGGCTAGATTGTTGATTTATAATACAATTCCATTTTGCAGATACATTTTTTTTTTCTCAAAATTTTTTTTTTTCTTTTTTTTTTAAATAAATTTTATTACATGAAAACAATTTCTGGTATTTCAAGGTTCAGTGCGACCCATATTTGAATATCGTTCTGTTGAATTTATTTTTTAACCTCTTCAACAGAGCTCACAGAACAACTTAGTGTATTTTGATTTTACTTTGTAAAATATAACATTTACTGGCATTTTTCCTTCCTTAATTAAAAAAAAAAAACGATCAAGTCGTGCTAAGGCTTTTGGATTAAAGAAAGCTGAAAGCAAATGTCTATGATTTGAAATCAAACTTTTGAAAAGGGTTTAGAAACTGAAGTGAAAACTGAGCTATTTCTCCTTTGAGCTTCGGATGATCTGTCAATAAAGCAAGAAAAACAACACAGCCCCAGTTCTTATTAAGGCTCAAAGTCGGTTTCTCTGATCTTTGTTCATTCTTTAAAGAAAAAGAAGACGAAACGTGATTCTTTGGAGGAAAACTGCATTGGTAAATGTATGCTAACCTAATTTTTTGTTCTTGCCTCTATTATCCACCATTCTTTGAACATCACAGTGTGCCCTCTTGCCCAACCTAGTTATGCATGCCAGGAAAAAAAAGATTTTGTGTTCATTTTCTTTCCAATTGCTTATGATAGCAGGAGTGCTGTGGTGTCCTCTGGGGCCCAGAAATGCTCATTTGAAAAATCGCCCAGACGTGCATGGAGGTTGCCAACCTCAATTTTTGATGCAGTAGCTCATTTTGCGTGTCTTCCTCAGGAGTTGCTGTATTGCCCCACCAGAGGCCTGGCTGCAGCTGCCTAACAATTATAAGAGCTTTCTTGTGCACCTGCCCACTGCTGTCCAGTCTGCAGGTCTGCAGCTCCACTCCAGGCCACAGAGCAGTCAGAGCTGATGCCCCATGAATTCTGAGAACTTTCCACTCCTCTGGTTTTCTTCAGATGAGAGAATATTATGAAGGCAACAGTTTTATCTGGCTGTTTTTATTTTATTTATTTATTTTTTTTTTTTTAGAAAGTCATCCCTAAATACATCTTAATATTATTAAATGTTTCAGTTGTTTCAAACACTTTTCCATTGCACGGTATTTAAATATATGTTGATTGTGTTACCTCTATGTTTTTTTAACTGCATCTGGGCTTCATGTTTTCATTGCCTTCCCATGAGTAGGAATTTCAAAATAAAAGTATTTAACTCTTCCCTGTTTTTATTGAATCAAACTTTGTTGCGCTGCAAATATAAAGACAAAAATGGACTAACTAATCTCTTTATTACACAAATATAACCTAAGTAAATTAATTGATGCAGTTTTCAAATGATCATTTTAGGTTTGTAAGGAGAAAAAGTCAAATTAGACTACTGGACCTGGGAAAAAGTTCAGTTGAAAAAAAAGCCTTATCAAGAAAAAAATCTTAGTTTAAAGAAAACATGTCTTGGTGTCCAAAACTTTTTTCTTTAATGAGAATTCTTGTAAGACCATTTTTCTTACCTCATTGGCATTTTTTTTGTTTTGTTTTGTTTGTTTATTTATTTTTGTTTGTTTGTTTTTGTTTCCTTTTTGCATATTCAAATAAAATCTGCCAATGAGGTAAAAATGTAACTTATTTCTAAGAGGCCAGTTTTTTGCAGTGTAGCCCTTTTGCAAGTACCTGAACCATTCTTTGCCATGTCTCTGAAGTCATTTTGGCCTGTTAACTGTCTCCTGGTAAGGATTCTGAATTTTCTCCATGTTTAGATCTATATTACTGAACATTTCTTATCGTTTTTAAAGTATCTTTAGATAACAAAACTGTATATTTTTTGACATGGCTCAAATTGTCAGAACAATATTTTTTACAGGATTTCTACATTGTGGTGTTGGATATTTTTTGTTTTTCAGGTTATGTTTTGTTTTTGGATATTCTTAATATACTTTTTTTTACATTTCGTTTTTAACCCCTATAGCTAAACACCAGGTTTAACATATCCACAGCTGCCCTTTCCAAAAATACAAATATTCTCTTTTTTTTTGTTTCTCTTGGCCAGAGTACGGTTCCTGTACTTTCTCACACAGGAGCAGCCAATTTGTATTGTCTTTAAACATACCTACAATTTTTGTTTTTGCATGTTAGACAAACATGATTCAATTATGAATACTTTTCCCAGCACTGTATACATAGATTGTAGGTGAAACATCATCATTTTATGAAATAAAAACTGGATTAAAAACAGTTTTTGTCCTCTAAACTGCACATGGAATGTCAAAGAGTGTTAAAGTAATTCCAATAGGTCACTGAGGAAAAACCCAGAATCAACTCACACACAGATGGTCCCACCATAAATCTTATTTCCCAAACAATTTCTCCAAATTGCAGCTGGTTTATTTCCTTTTCACTTAAATTACTCATGTAACAGCTGGCCATAAAAATGTTTGTCTGTAAACTTTTTTTTAATTAAAAATGTGGTCTGCAATTGACAGCAAAGTATAAAATTATAGGAATTGTTCAAATCTTTCTGCCAAATGATGGTTCAATTATTTTGTGCGATTTCTATATGTTGTTCACATTAACATGTGGACTATACTCAACATAGAACAACTGTTTACTGGAAAGTTGTGCTACATCTTATGCCAACACATTAACATACTATTACACTTGGATTGGTGGACCAAAATGCTTTTTTCCCCATGAGACTTTAGAACACCATGCTTTACCTTCATAATTTATCCTTTTCCTCCTGGGTTTTGTTTATGATCCTCACCAAGGGCATTTGCTGCTCAGGAGGAAGACGGTTGTCTGAAGGTTTAGGATCGTGTGTGGTCATTGGTGTGTGACTGTAAAAGATAAGCACGTTGAAGGCGGAAAAAAAAAGGCTCGGACTGAAGACACTGGGTGAATGGATGACTATGGCCTACTATGTAAAAGCTCTTTGAGCAGATGGAGAATGATGCTTAATTCAATTTAATCATAATGGGCCAATACACAGACAAGGTCATCTTAAAGTGCAACATGAAGATTGCAAGTAAAATGTTAAGTTAAGGTGAAAAGTAAATGATTTCAGATTATTATTATTACTACCTTACAAATAAGGCAAATTTGTCATGACTATTTTTACTGTTGATATTTTATTTAAAGGGTCTAGGTCGTGCAAAATCAACTTTTTTTTAGCTCCTAAATGTATAATCATGTCAATTTCTCATAAAAAAAAAAATCATCCCCAAATTTTGCTCCATTCATGCATCTTTGAACGTTACTCTAAAATCCTGCTCTCTGAGCACCCAGGCTAACACACACCAACTTTCTCCGCTGAGCCAGCAGTGATTGACAAAAGTTCAGATGTTTGTTATTTTTCATGGATGACATCATGAAATGGGCGGGCACCCACAAGGAAGGATAAACTATGCCTCAGAGATCGAGTCATCTTACTTCCAGCTAGGAAAATTTTGCATATTCATAAGAAATGTGTTTTTTAGTGTGCCAAAGGAAATATATAAACATATATAATGATATAGTTTACTCTGAAAGGCTTAAGAAAAGACATTTTAAGAGTTTAAACCTAAGAGAAAAAGAAAACAGATTAATCAATTTTGAGGTAGTACAAAAAAGATCCCAAAAATAATTTTGAGTGGGGTTTTCGTTTTCTGTTGCCTCACTTTTACTATTTACTTGGTGTGCTGGACGTCAGTGCTTTGCTTTATGTTGATGAATGCAACAGAAGTTTTCCTCTCATTGGTGGAGGACTCTGTCGGTCTTTAGGCCCTTGATAACTTTTAGAAGTATATTTGAAGGGACACTGCCTTACTTTAGCGCATGTACTCACAGTTGGAAGAGACTAGGTGTGAAATGTCGAAGCAGTGCAAATCTTGTGAATCTTGCTCACCAATAAATATAGCCTGGCACAAATTGCAATTGTATACTTCTCCCTCTGTGATCACCTCTTAAACGATTGATATTTCCGTGTTTTGAAAATCGCTACCAAATCTGAGTCCCTGACGGGTCGAAGTTGAACCTGGTTGAACTTTCAATGTCTGTCCAATAGCCACGTGTCATGTTTGTAGAGCACAAAAACAGACTTAAACATTTGGGTAGTGGCTCTTGAATGTGAGAGTTTTTAATCCAAAAGCCCATATGCTCGTAAGGGTACAGACATTCACTGGAAGTGATTGCTTAAACAACATTTCCAAGTTGGTGTGAACGTAGCAAAAAATACGCTATTTTTAAATTTGTAAATATAGCATAATTTGGAACTAAATGTAAATTTATTTTTCCTCATAAGGAGAAACGTACATATACTTCACAATAGTATAGAAACTGAATTAAAAAAAAGGGTAGTAAGGATTTATTTACTTAAACTAAAACAGTCTATTAATGCATTTACTTTTCACGTTTATTAGAATTTTACTTGTTTTTAAAATTTTTAAAGTGTAGTTAGCCTGTGATTTAATTTTGAAAAGCGTTGAGGTATTTTTTCAGTTTTTCTACCCCTACTTAATGATCACATCAGCTAAAACATTACCATTTAACTGCAAATCAAGAATTTCATGTTTAAGATAAATGGTACTCAACAAGCCTAAATGAGGAAAACAAACACACACAAAAAGACAAGTCAAGAACTATTTCTTTTTTTTTTTTTAATCACAATTATCAGGGGGGAAAAAACAATCGTAGTTTTGCTTTAGTGTTTTCTCTGCACTTTCATTTCCTGCCATGTCTTCATTATTGACATTTGTTTTTTCAAACGTTTGCTGAAAGGATCACTAAAAATAACAGAACAGTTTTAGAGAGCAAATCTACTGCTTCTTTTTTAGAAGCTGATAATTGCTCCAGGTAACATCTCCCAATAGGAACACTATTTATAATTCAGACACACACACAGCAGTCACAGCAACACTGTCGCTGAAATGCCTTTAACGACAAAAGAAACTCTTTCCATTATGTTTCACCTTTACTTGAAGCCATCTTTTCAAGATATTTGCTTGGTAAATCACTGTAATCCTGTTCCCCGATAAAAACAAGCTAACTGATTAGCGCTGTCTGGAATGTAAATCACTGTTAGTCTTTTTGCCGAGGCCACACGAGACACTGGAGATTGAGCGTGGAGCAGATAAGAGACTAAGTTGTCAGAGTGAGGAGCAGCTGGGAAATAAACTGGCTGGCTCTAGACTGCATTTATAAATGGCTTATGTAAGTAGTTCATGTCATCTCCTGCTGCTTTTACTACATCAACACAAAGATAGGAAATATTTCCTGTAAATTTACATTATATCATGGTAGAAGTTTACTTATTTGGATTTTTTTTTTTTGTTTTCTATAAAAATGCTTTTTTTAAATTGTGTTTTAAACAAGATATAGTTTAATAGTTTAACATATATGTAAAAAAAAAAAGGGGGGGGGGGTTACTGCTTCACCACTGAGTTGTGGGCGGGACTGCTGGTGCGGAGTTAGCCTTCTTCCACTTCCCATCATCCATCTGTTGACACTGTCACCCGCTAGCTTACACCACCAACCCAGATAGTAGTTATGGTGGGGCAAAAAATTATTTAGTCAGCCTCTGATTGTGCAACTTCTTCCACTTGAAAAGATGAGAGATTGAATCACATTATCTGATTTTTTTTTTTTTTTCCAAAGAATTTATTTGCAAATTATGGTGGAAAATAAGTAGCTGAAGTAAAAATTACAGCCGTCTTGCATTATTTTAAGCGGAATAACTTGCACAATTGGTGTCTGACTTAATACTTGTTTTGCCCCACTGTACATGGAAGATGCCACAAATCTATATTTTTTGCAATGAAATGTGGACTAAAATGATGTTTAACTGTTGCCATTTCATAATCAAAAACTATCATAAGATAAAATGTTATAGTAATTTTGTGTTTCTCTTTTTTAAACAAACATTTCTTTTCTTTAATTTACACTTACAGGAAAATGTAAGGATGTGGTAAATGAAGGAAAAGAAGGACTCTTTACATCTTTTAAGTGTTAGTCAGGTACTGTAGCTTTCTATCAGAACATTGTAAAACTCACTGTATGACTTGGTTTGGCAAGCAAATTATGAATATTGCTCAATCCTGAAATAACTTCCAAAATATGCATGTTATTTATTCACGTCTCCATGACATAAGTATGAAGTGATTGCATAATCCTAGCATATGATGGAATGTTGCACAACTTTTTGCCCAAACCTAACATGATTGAATAAATGAATGCATTACTTTTATTATATATATATATATATTTAAAAAAGAAACGTGCATGAAATCTTAATACATTTTTTAAAAATATTTCATTAAATCTTTATAAAAACCTTTTCAAATATTCACCAGATAATCTTTTGAAGAAGGAAATATTAGATTCCTTATATATTTTCCTTTCTGTATGTGCATATATTGAAAAGCATGCATTACAATTTTTATTTTTTTATTATTTTTTCCAAAGCATGCATTTAAAAAGTAAACCCTGAAGCCTCTGATCTGTCCTGGATACGTCATTTTTGGCGATTGGAATCTGTCTACATTCAACTGCCAACATTGAGCGGATTCAAGAATGCAAAAGTGATCAAATTATTAGAATGAGTCAAAGAGACGCCGACAACTCACACGTAATGGTGCAAGTCCGAATTTGGTTTTCTAAATAAAGGCATCAAGCTTGGTTAACTAAAAGAAAAAAATCCAAATGTCTGACATTTTGTACATTGGTAATTTATAAAACAACTTATTTTAAGCATTGCTTTTTTTTTCAACACTGAATATGATTTTTTTTTTCATTTTAAAAGGAAAATGCCATAATGTTCAACAATATCATAATAAACAGCTCTGCCTCATCAGGCTAGAGTCAAAATCTCAGTTGCCAATAGCACAGATAGATTTACAGGACCAATTACAAAAGGGGATTTAAATCACTTAGAGTTACAGCCAAACCAAAGAAAGTTAGCTTTTACATTTATCAAAAGATGACCAACAAGATGTATTACCTTGACAAAGCAGAAGTTGCAAGAGTTGCCATATTTTGTGATGCTCTAAAATTGAAAACAATATTAGGTCACTATTTGCAGAGGACCACTTTGGCAAAATTTCACATTGATGAAATGTCAGCTGTTGATGGATGAATGCGTCATGAGAATTGGTCTGAGCAGCTGATGATACTTAGAAAATCTGAGATAATTGTTGCTGATCAAAATTCCTTATTCTCTCAAATTGATTTGTTCGACTGAACCTTGACGTTTTCTAACAAATCTGAAAAAGATTTTGTAGCACAATCTAAGCCAACTGCACCTTAAATTTAGGAGTATTTTTAACTTGCCACAAGTTTGCTCCCAGAAAAACCCAACAAAACTTTCTGTGTCTCCTCTGTTTTTATAATAAACAATACAAGCATTGTGTTCGGAATACACCTACTGTATTTTTTGGGGCTAAAAGTATTCTGCTTAAAGAATATCTCTGTTACAGATTATTTTTGATGGAAACAAGAAATCTGTTGTATAGCAAACCGTTGTTATATCAAAATGTGTATGAATGTGCATATAACTTAATCCCAATTCGGCTGACCTTTTTTTAAAAAAAAATTTAGACAGTCTATCAATACACAGAAAGCTATGGACTTTTCAACAAAAACGAATATTTTTCGATAACATTTCAGTTATCAAAAATTAAACGGTAACCATAGGAAAAAAAGGAAACAAAGTTTGTATGTTGGATTCAAACTGTTGTTGCTGGTCATTTGCATTGACCCCTGTTGACCTCCAGGTCCCTGACCAGCTTGATGAGTGCGGTCCATTGCAGTGCTGTTCAATCCAACCTTCAAACAATCTTAGCAAGTACAGTAGGTGGTGAAGTAAGAGTAAAATAGTAGACCTTGTCATAATCATCTATGAAACATGGTGCTATCCTGGAATTGTGATTGTGAGGGAGAGTCTCTGCACCCCTGATTTTGCACAGTTGTGAGCCTCTGCGAGTGTTTGTGTGCCTGGCACACAGACTTTGCAAATATGGCCATGCATTTTCCTCCAGTTACAGCTCGAACTAGTTGTTCAAATCAAATCAAACTTTATTCATTAAAAGCGCTTTACAATTAAAACAAAAAACAGATACATGAATTAAAATAAAACCCAACTCATGCTTAACACCCCCCCTCCCTCTGTTAACACATACATCCCATGACCGTACGCAAAATGACTATTTATAATAGTGACTTCCAAAAAACTTAAGGGTTGGCTCTGCTGTGAGGAAACAGTATATTGGGAATCAATTTATACCTGGAGTCAGTTCAGCCACAGGAACATCGCCATGGCGTCCACTTTACAGCTCTGAGGTTGCAATGTTGAAGTCCAGCTGTCCCAGTAAGGCCAATGACTCGAGGCCAAACTGGCAAGCCCTGGCTCAAAAGATCTCCACTGAGCCTACAATCATAATACAATGTTAAGATGCAAGCAAAACCAAAAAATGAGAAAAAAGATTAAATTAAATCAAAGTAAATACAAAAAATAGTACATAATAATAAAACTAGATAAAAAATAATAAATATGCAGATAAGACTATCTAAAAGCAAAATTAAATATGTGGATCTTTTATAAAATATTTATTTTACAAAAAAATGTTAAATTGGCCTTTTTAGTATTTAATAAAGCATAATAAAAATCATCACGTGTGCATCCCTAATTTCTAAAGAGTTTGTGAGTAAAATATTAGTCTTGGGTGATTTATTTTGTTAAATGCCAAGTTTAGAAAAATAACTAGTTCTAATTTTCCTACTGATACCATTTTAATGCATCATTAAGCTAAAGCTTCTTTTTTTAGTTTATTTTTTTAAACAGTACTTTGGGTCTGTAACTAAACACAAATGGCCATGCTCCTTTCATTTTTTAGGCTCCCAATTGTCATTTTTTAGAGTCTCTAAAGACGTTTTAATATTAAAACTAAATTTACTAATACGTTGGAAAAAGAAACTTTCTATCTGTAGAAAAAGAATCTTTTTCCCAGTTATTCTCTATTACACTGTATTATTGTTGTTGCTCCAAAATGCAAGTCTTTGAGGATTTTTCTTAAACAAAAAAAAAAAAACACCTGTGTCACCTTTCGAAATATCATATTTTACTTCTGACTTCTACAGAGGTTGCATTGAGTCCGAATAGTAAGAACGCATGCTCTCTGTCATCCAGAACGTTTCTTCAGGATGTTTGTCCATTTATGACAGGATTTATTCTCCCCATTTCTCTCGCTTCCCCTCCTGCACTTCAGTTCCGTTAATATACATCTTGACTTGGGGGTACCTCCTCATTATTCTCATCTTGATGCCTGCCAATACTAATGAGAGGAGGGACTGGAGTTCCGCAGTTTGAACGTTTTGGATTAATGTGGGTGCTGCAGCGAGGAAGTTTGGGAATAGAGTGTCCTCTCACAGTTCATTACTGCAAATGTATGACATTTTAAGGCTGTGAAACGCCAGGCTAATGATGCTCTTCGGTAAACACTGGAGACTGCCAGCAACTGCACCTAAGAAATGTCCTTTAATAGCAGGGATGTCAGCATGTTGACAGGTCCTTCTCTTCTTCACCCATTGAACCAATCCTCCCGTCTCTTATCACTTCTTTTTTTTTCCCCTTCTGGTAAGCATTATCCTTCGTTAATTGATAACGGATACATTTTGAGGGCACAAGCAGTGGGTGCATTAACAAGAACACCTGAGCCACAAAAGTTGCTTTAGGTTGTTTCTGAATAGTGCTTTCAGTCAATGTCTCTGCTTTTCTTTTTGTCCTCCTGAGAGAGATGAAGAACCGAGCACTGGCAAAAAAAGCAATAGTACATGGAGTTGCTCATTTAAACTACATTAAAGAAGGCATGTGTTTTTTTGTTGTTGCTAATTTTGCTTGGTCACCCGATAATTTATGTTTTATGCCATACATTTGTCCAAGTAAATAAATCTAGCTGTGCTTTCATGTTTGTTCTGTGGCATCTCTCTTTTGTATTTTATTTTATTTTGTGTTTACAGTTTTTATACTGTAGAACTTCATTTACTTCATTGTCAGGGGTCGAGCTAAGGGGGAACAAAGAGCAACCCCCCCTCCCCTTCACACTCACCCCCCCCCCCCCCCACACACACACACACACTAAAGTCAACATTAGTAGCATTATTGACATATTACCCAATCATTAATATAAGCTTGTTTAAGCACTGCAAAAACAACAATTATAATATGCTTTAAATGAAATTATAACCGTATGCTCACAAGTGGATTTTTGTTCAAAAAGAGAAGCTCATTAGTTCACCATGAGAAATCTTAATACTAAGTGAAACAAGGATGGGCCTGTCGCTACGCTGTATGCAGAAGATTATGGATAGTCTGCTTGCAGTAATAGAATAAGACATTTCAGGTGGGTACTATCCACATAGAGCTGTAGAAGCTAGAGGATTACACTCCCGAATCAATCTAGAAATTGTAGGATTTCTCGCAACTTTTAGGAAAGTCCTGGGAAGACCAAGTTTTTATCAGGTATGTTCCAATCAGGAGCTGATCAAGGCAGTCGAGCTTACCAAACCCCTCAGACAGACATTTGAGGAGCTTTGTAAAGAAGAACAATTTAATGAGTTGTAGAGTAAAGTCATCAACACTTGCAATGACTGTGACATTGCTACTATTTTCAAGTCAAGAAGACCGATGTGAACATCAAGTAGACTGGATGGAAGTCTTGTAACATATACAGCTGGACAATGCTCCCATTTTGAATATAAAAATAATTTTAGGGTAAATATTTTCTTTCCAATCTGTTGGAAATTGGACTCCTGTTTCAACTCGTTTTGCTCTTCTGGCAATTTGTATACATTTACACCTTTTTATTTATACAGTACATCTTTGCATATTGACTACATCACGTTTTTGCACACTGATGTCTTTCTGTTTGTCTTGAGCTGTTCAAATCTCCTTGCGCTCTACTCGTATGACAATAAATCGTTGTGATTGAAATCAGTGATCAGTAAGCTTGGCAGACAATTTTCCAATCATGCAAGAACTTCGAGCACTTAATCCATCAAACAAAGATTTCGTAAAAAAGAAGAACTTACTAGGAGCTGAGGCTTCTGACTTTGACCTGCAAGACATAATAGCAGAACTAAAACAGACAAAAAGACCTATTGAAAGAAAAAAAAACAAGTGATAAAGAGAACCCATCCTGTCTGTCCCAATTCTTAATTTTTTTGTCCCAATTTTAAGGATATTTTTTAAATTTAAATATTTGCATCTGTACAAATTGCTACCATTTTTGCCAGTCAGTACAGAAGGATGGAAATGCAGCCTTTTATTATTTAAACTTGTAAAAAAATCACTTGCACTCAACTATGGCTGACGATTGCCTGTGGAATTTAGCCATTCTCAGTATGAAAAAAAAAAAAAAAACCACTTGAAAGCACTAGATTCAGACATCTTTGTGAAATGCTTTGCTGCACTACACAACAATCATGTCCTCAAACTCTTAAAAATAATCATTGTATTTTGTGGCTTATAAATCAGCACAAGGCCCAATACTTGAATAATAGTTATATTTTCTGTTGTTCTTGCACTCCATATTGGAGATAAATATTGTTTAAGTTTGTATTTTACAAAAACAGTTAAGAAACTTTGCTCATGTTTTAAAATATTTTATCCTTTTTGTGTGGGTTTAGTATTATTTCCTGGTATACTTGAAAAAACTACACATGGAAATGGATATATAGGTTGGTATTAAAAACTGTTGGATATTTGGACATTTAAAAATATTTTGTACTTGGTCATATATTTGATCTTCTATTGTGTTTGAATTTCATATTAGAGGTGTATGTTTAAAAAATGTCTACACCTTTTATTTTTTTTTTGCTACTGCTTTGTGCGTTACATTAGTAACAGCACCTCAGCTAAACGAACAGCTCTTTTAAGGTTAATGAAAAAAAAATAAAACCCTATATAAAATGTTCTAGCTCCACCACTGTACTGCATCCATGTATTATCCACTTTCTATGGGGGTGGGTTGCAGAGGTAGTATATTTACCAAAACCGACCAATCCGGCTACCTCTTTCAATTCTTCTGAGGGAATACCAGGGTGTTCCAAAGACCATTCATCCTTCTATACCAGCTTATCTGGAGCTGCGTTACAAGGGCAGCACTTTAAGCAGAGACGCCAAGACCTCCCGCTCCACAGAAACGGCCTCTAATTCCACAGTGCGAGCCCCCAAGGCGCTCGAAGACGAAGCCGAGAAACTTCCCCAAGCCAGTGAGTCTTATAAACTCAGCAGGGTGTCCAGGGTCTGCCACATGGTCTCCTCTCAGCTAAATGTGCCAGGAAAGCCTCATTAGGAAATTGTCCAGGTGGCACACCTGCCAGATGTTTAAACCATCGCAATTGACCCTTTTCAAGCTCCCCTTCAAGCCCCTCCCAAATGACTGAGCATCTTAGCCTATCTGTAAGGGAAACCCCAGACATCCAGAAAAGGGAGTTCATTCCTTCCTCCTGCAGTAGAGATGCTGTCGATTTATTAACACACAGCTTATAGCCGTAGACATAGAAACATGGATCAAGTGTAAATGAACTGTCATAAAAAAAGTTTCCTCAGTGAATAGAAATCATTTGATCTCTAAAGAAATATTATTATAGTCAAACATTTGATTGCTTGATATTTCTTTTTCATACACAAAATAAAAAGAACTAAAAGAAAAGATAAACAAAATAAAATGTATTTCACTGAAAGACAAACAAGTGTTAATACAACTTGAAGACTGAAGACTCTATTGCTATGTTTACACTGGCCTCAGCAATGCTCGTTCAAGCAACCACTTCCAATGAAAGCCTATGTAACGGTGTATCAATGCGGGTTTTCAACTTTCAGGTTTAAATCTCACAGTCATGTGTTGCTACTCAAGTTTTAGGACCTTTTTGGGCTCTATGTACAAAACGTGCATCAATTGGATATACATTGGAAGTTAAACAGAAGAGATTACTAAAGATAGCTTTTGGGTGTTTACAATTCTTTTTTTCTTAGCTAAATATTGCAAACACTAAAAGTATGAATGCATGTATTACGGATCATGTAAAGTACATTTTTATGACAGTCATGTGCTTTATCGATACTTTATGATTCTTAATTCTGTCTGATAAAAGCTAGGAACCGGATATTGATAAATCGTGTAATAAAGTGGTTGTAGTATAACGGGGTGGGATTATACAAGTTCGCTTCCTTCCACTCCCTTTCAAGCAATATTTATTAATATGTCTAATTAGCCTAAGTTTGATTAGTTACTGTATGAATGTATAACTGATGATTATATTGCTTTTGTGTATTATTTCTACTTAGTTGCTTGAAATAAACCATTTCAAATCAAATCAATATCATTTTGTTAAAAAAAATTTTAAAAAAAACTACACACTTCATGACTGCACAGTTTTCCTCATTTTTGTAAATATCTTTGTAATTGGTTGTTGTTAATCATAGTAAAGTTAAATGTAATCATTAAATAAAAACATAAATTTCAGCCTGTCAGCGTATAGAGAAATCACTGATGATGCACTCTCTAGATAAACTGCACAATTGTATCCCCAAATGTATCCCTGACCTGTGAATGTCACACAGTAACAAATATTAAACATGTTTTTACTTTCAATTATAGAACCAGAATCACAATAAATTTCATCCACGGTTATATAAGAGATGCCTTTGAACATCATTTTTTTTTTATTACTACTAATGTGCTGCACAGCCTCTGCAAATGCAGCACAGTAACTGTATAATTATGAGTGAGTAACAAATGTTGTTGATATTATTTCCAGGTGCACATAAATTGACAGAAAGTGTAAAACCTCTATATTAACAGACTCCTACTCAGAGTCTGTTTAAACCTTTTTCTTGGCCGTTTACCATCTCCATGATTCTTCCTACAACTTCCAACATGACCTGTGTGGGCTTTAAAATGGATTTTCCGTGCCATACATGAGCAGTGAGTGGATGATACACCCTGATGAGCTGCTGTCTGTCGGACTTAACTGATCTGTCCTCCTCTCTGGTACTCCCAAGGCACAACCTGTGTAGGAGTCGAAGGTAGACGAAAGACAACAGTTTGCAACTATCCCCAATCCTTTGGAACTCCAGCGCATGGAGAACCGTCCTGGTGAAAATCTCCGCTCAGAGTCCTTTAGTTCTTTAGTGTACTGCTCTTGATTACTTTGAGATTGTAAATGGACTGGAAATGTAAATTTTAAGCTATGGTAACATATCCAAAAAAAACACCACACTGTGACCTAAATGCAGGGTTTTTTTAGCAAATTTGGCAGGTGGCCACACAGGGACATTTGTGACCGGGAGGTGGCACTCGCATTTAAAGTCATCACGTGGCGTGTAAAGGTTGTAAGAAAAGATTAACATCTAACAATTTTTCTCTAAAAGTTGACAGTCAGTGGCCGCCTGGGTACATTTTGAGGTGGCACAGTTGCAGTCTCGGCCACCGTCCACAGACATTTACACATGGTCAAATCAGAGCTTCTGTCCAGAGCTTCTACCACCGCCCTGTGGCTGCTATAGCTGTCAACCTGTTTCGCATTGGCATCAGGCGCCTGACTGCCACTGTCTACATTCATGACCACACCAACGATTTTTTTAAAAAAGGATGTTTTTACAAAATCCAGTAGTGGCATGAAATCTTAAAGATTTTGATGCTTGTTTTTGACAAATCTACCCGTAAGAGAAATTTGCACAGAAAAAGGGTTAATAAAATTCAATACTTTTTCCATCCAAAACCTAATTTATTCCAGTTCAGGTTTAGAGGATGCTGGAACCTACTTAGCTGCTGAAGGATGAACACTCTGGACATTTTGCCAGTCCATCACAAGGCTACACACAAAATAACCCCACCCCATTTACACCTAATCAGCAATTTAGAGACAGCAATAGACCTATGACCCTGGAAAAAAAAACCTGCATTCACAAGCAGAACATGCAATTCTACACAGTAACAGTGGCACCAAACTATAACCACCACGATAAATGTGGGGTTTGGTGTGTTGCCTAAAGACACATGCAGAGTGGGAACCAAACCTGCGATCTTTTGATTAGAGGTCGACCGCTCTACCTCTGCACCACATACAGTAAAGTGCAGTACCATTTGAAATGTTGATAAAACCCTTATGGGGAAATACAGGATAAGAAACACAAGATAATTGGTAGACACACCAATGTTTAGACCAAAGCTTGGGGCAACGGTCAAGACTCTGGCATTTTATGAAGGTTGCATGAGTTATCATCTGACAAATCATTACAATTTCTTCACTGTATCATTTCTGAAATCATCTCACTATCATTTTATATTCTACTACTTCAGACTGTAGACTGCATGACTCACTGTATCAACTACATAAATGTTATTTGTTCTAACATACATCACTTTAGGGGGAATATTCATAGGCACACATGAGGAAAAAAATTTAATAAAAGGTGTATTTTTAAGGTTAATATATTTGCAGATAAACACATTTTGCTCATTGTCTTTGATTTGTTCGTTTCACTTTTAAGAATTTGGCTGTGTAAAGACAAAAAAGAGCAATAAGGGATTCACTGAAAGGCATTGATTACCTCAGAGGCCTGACAAGACTTATTTTTGAAATATATTTTCTGGCAATGTCATTGTGCAAATGGAGGTCATATTTCAACTTTATTGAGTTCTGCACCATCACTGAGGCAGCAACATGGAGTCAGCATAAAAAAGCGCCTCCAGTAGCAAACACAACTTCTCTTTTGGGGATAAAATATGCCATCCGAAAACAGAAAGGATTTATCAAGAGTCAAATTGATAACGTCAACAGCGGGTGTCCGGATAGCCAGCGGCACGACTGAAGTACCTTCCATTAGTATTTATCACAGCATGTCTTTAAAATAAAACATGAAAAAAGGGGACTTTGCTCTAGAATGACACAAATTATCTTTTGATTTGCAACGGACCATTTCCTTAAATACCTGTATTCCTAATGAGTCCACCCCCCAGCCCACCCCTCTCCAGACTTGTCTTACCATTACTGTACAGGGAGTGAGCCACCCAGCTGCCGACCTGCCTGAGTGATTAACCGAGGCTTGGGGCTGACAGGCTAGCTCCAATCGAAAAGAGCAGGAGGGGCATAATTTGGGACTCCGTTTGGCTGCTCAGTAGAAGAAAAAAATGGATGGGTTTGAAAAGATGCAAAGAGGAGAGGGGGTAGGGAGGGGAAACCAGGGAGGTGGAGATGATGAAGTGGATAACAAATGGAGAGAGTGAAAGCATGAAGAAAGGAGGAGAAAGATGACAGAGTAGGGCTGTTGGGAGATTTAGGGATAGAAATATAAAAAAGGAAAGCAGCAGATTATTACATCTGCAGATAGCTCGGTGAGGTCAAAGGGCAAAGATTTCAAATGGAAATTGGAAGAATGATGTACAGTTAAGGGAGAAAAGCAAAACGAGAAAGCTGGGGGAAGGAGAGGCATTGCGTGGGACTGCAGGTGGGAGTCCCCTGTGAGATAGCGGTTAAGTCTATGTAGTGATAGAGGCTCAAGCAAAACTAATGATGTCGTCCAATTGAGAATAGGCCATCTGAGACAGGTTTAGATCTAATGAATGGGGCAGCAGGCTGCGCAGGTGTTTCAGATAGCCTTTAGAGAAGTTCTCCCTAAAGCCTTCCTATGTATAGGATGCCTGGTGGCAGCAGCTTCCTCTAAATCATACAGTGATGGGCAGCGCTTTGTTTTCCATGGCCAGCCGAGCTGTGCTGTGAATCAAAGTGACAGTTATGGGCTGAAGTCCATGAAGTGCTGATGAGAGAAGGCCGTTTTACACATTATTCTCCTGTGGTTGTTGAGCTTGGTGTGAAAACAGGTTCATTAACACAATGTGACAGTTCAGACCAGAAAAGAAGAAGAAGAGAAAAAAAAAATCCCGACACAGATCTGCTCCTGATATCACTTGGCTGCCGTGCATTCGCTTCATTTCAATGTTTGGAAACAATGATTCCCACTAGGATTCCTAATAGACTATTTACCATCACCAAGCTGCAATTAGAGGCTCATACTTACAAGTGTTTCAATATTTGCAGGAAAAAATGGCTTTAAAGCCACTTCTCCCATATTTGTGTTTGCTTCTTTAAATTCCCTATTGCACCAGTCTCTATTTAGGTTTTTTTTTTTTTTTAATAGCTGAGCTAATTCCATCGCTTGGTGGAAAAACTGAAAAAGCTATTGGTCAAGAAGAGATAGATATTACAGTGCCAGCATATTTTCTCAATCAATATGCATTAGCTACAAATGGAGAGCATACAACTCATTTTTTTGTCCATCTGAAAAGCCTGAAGAAATCCCAGCATTTTGGTGGCAATAACTGTTGCAAAAAAATAAAAATTCTGAGGAGACAGATAAGATTCAGTATGGGAGCGTTGTTGCACATTAATTTTCTTTTTCCATATGAAATCATGCTGGCAGCCTTTTTCTCCATGGAAAATGCTTGGCTCTGTATTTTGTCACCTTATTAGCGTCTTACTGTCCTCATTCCGCTTAGGGTCCTGTCCGTGTCTGACAGCCTGACATGCAGTGGAAAGCCACCAGCCACCTTTAGGTGACAATGTGTCACAGAGGAGCATGAGGAACTATGCTGAAAAATAATAAATTCTGCTTTTAGAGAAATTCATACGCTCATATCTTTAATATGCTTCAATACCCCTGGTTCCTCTAATTTGTATTATTAATGTGTGGGAGGATATTAAAAACCCTTGACAATTTGGCATGGAGAAGGGCACGGCTGGTTAAATCCATATTTCAGATGGATGTAATAAGGCCAAAAACAAAGACAGGCCCCTAACAAAGCATTCTGTGTGTCGCTTTGATAGCTAGACATCTGAACACATACAATAGTTTTTAGACAAAAAGTTGTAGCAACCAAAAAATGCATAATAAAGAAGAAAAAAAAATCATACATAAGTTGCACTTTTGGGAGAAAATTGTGACGCTTCTGATTAAATCTGCCAGCCTAATGCTGCATTCACATTAAATGCGATTCACATGTCAAATTTGCGTCCACTGCCTCTTTTACAATGTCTAATTTGATGCTTGTCCGAAAAATGTGTTTGTAAACTACACCAGGAATGTTAGAATCCAGTCCTCGAGGGCTGCTGTCCTACATGTTTTCCAACCAAGCTGCCATTGAAGTTCCTTATTGGCTAAACACACCTGATCCAGGTAATGAGCAGCGCATAAGGCAGGATTATCTGTCTCCTCAGAATTTTCCTTGAGGCTTGGAGATTGACACCCTTAAACTAGACGTTTTTGTGGCGTGTGTGATAAATCATTTGTCCCCAACCCCACCAGTACCGGTCCGTGGGTCATTTGGTAGCGGGTCGCAGAGAAAGAATAAATAACTTGCATTACTTCTGTTTTATTTATTTCGGAATTTGAAAGATGTTTTATTTTGAAAAATTCCCCGATTCTCTGTTACATTCGTCTATGTCACTCTTGACGCAGGCCAAGACGCTCTTCTCGGTCACGTGATAGGTTACCGCTAAAATAAAACCCAGGAGCTAGCAAAATAAGTAACAAACAAATGTCTTTGGAAAGTTTCTTTGCCGAGGGGAAAACGCCCAGCCAGGAGACAGAAGATGAGCCTTCAACTTCCAAAATAAGAAAGATACATTTAATAGACATTTCTTCTTTTTGCACCATGAGTGTGAGAAGGGGAGAGGATGATGACACCTGTGCGATGTATAATGCCATGCGTATCAAAATAAAAGGTTAGGGTTTGTCTTGTCACGTCTCTATTCCTCTTTCATCGTAGTATTGCTACATTAATCATCCGCCTACATTTGAAAGACCGGTCCGGTCTTTCAAACCTTTCTGTTCTCAATCCTTTTAAACGCCACGGATAAACTACAGTGATAAACTACAGTCATGTTATTAGCCTCATCATACAAGCATTGACTGTCTCATTTACAAAGCGTGGAAGACATGGATAATGAGAGATCAGGTTTGTTTATTTTAAAGAGTCCTACAAAAGCATCGGTAAGCACGTCTCTGTATCTGGGGCCTGTTTCAGAAAGGAGGTTCAACCAACTCTGAGGTTGAACTTGAACTCTGAGTTGGTCTACCGAGAGATTAACAACTCTGAGTTTTCTGTTTCAGAGAAGCTGATCGGAGTTAGGTTAATCAACTCTGAGTGGACTGAATCGGAGTTAAGCGTGCGCACCGCGACCATAAGAAGCCATTATCAATGGAGCGCAGATATTACGAGTCCCCATGGCAACCGTGGAAACAAAGAGGTCTGCATATTTTTCGCCAGCTGAACTTGACGTGCTGCTGCAGAGTTACAGTGAATATGAGCACATATTTGAATTTTTGAATTTTTTTTTTTTTATTTATTCCAGAAGAAAAGCAACACCGCTGCATCTGCAGAACAGAGACAGTTAGCGTGGGAAAACAGAGCTGCTCGAGTTAATGCGTAAGTTAGCATTTAAATCATTGTTACAAAATATTGGCTGTAATAATTTAAGTAGCGTAAGGTGTGAAATTAAAAAATGGCGATATTTAGGTGTACTTTTGAAGTGTTATTCCTGGTGTAATTGCATGAAATGCTGCATAGTGTACAACCAATGGGGGGGGGGGGGGATGCATTTAACGTCGGTAATGTTTAGAGGACTTTTTTGTTAACCTTCCCCTCTTGCAAACGTTGGTAAGTTTAATAATAATACATGCAATTGTGTTTTTAAAAGTGAACTTGTGTCTACTGTTGAACCTTTCGCTGCGCGAAGACTTCTCCTTTCTTTCTTTTCTCTCGTCTTTCCGACCGTGGTCAGAAGCGCAGGGGAGATTTCCTTCAGAAGGCAATTCTCCCTCGGGGTTCACTTCCCCGTTCAAAATCCTCAACCTCCAGAGCGGATTAAGAATGACTCCAAAAACAGTTATTCTGGGAATGACACCTTCTCTTTATTTAACTAAGTGCTCCGTCCTCCGAACACACAATATATACCACGCACACACCTCCGCTCCGTGCTCACCCCCCCCCCCATCTGCACCTGCACTCGCCCCTCCCCTTGTGTCTCTCGTGGATTGCACCCCGCTCAGCACAAACACACTGCAACACTACCCTTGTATTGATCAAGTGGTATAGGTTTATATGGGATTAAGAAAGTAAGCAGTACTAGCAAATTGTGTTTCCAAAAAGTAATTGTTACATTAATCTAATTCAATGTCCCTGATTTCATTTTCATGTAGATGCAATCCTGCAGGAAGTAAAAGAACATGGCAGCTGCTAAAAATGAAGTATAAAAACATAATTCAATCAGGTCAAATTTGAGCATGTCATGGATGTAGGCTTTGTTGACAATATTTGACATATGAAACATCTACATAGCAATACATATCTAATGTTGTTTTCATTGTATATATGTAATTGACTGCAACGAAAAACGGTAACGCTCAAACAAAAACGTATGGGGAAATGACAAAAAATCGAGTCCTCTCAAAATCCTCGTACGAGGTAAATATAATTCTCTATGAATTAATGCAGTCTCCTCGTCTATTGGGTCCTCCAAAAAAGAACAAGCCATTCTTGTCACTTAGACCGTCTCTGTGTGACTGGAATGTGGGCAATGAAGGTTAAAGCGAAAAATACCGCTTTGTCTTTGAAAAGGGGAGGGGACCGGCAGAAACTTTGAGTTTGGAGAATAAAACCTGCTCCTGACCAGGTTAGGTTCACAGCATAAGTAACCATGGACACTGACTCCGAGTATAAGTTACCTCTCTTTCAGAAACGGGTTTGACTTACTCTGCTTTCTCTGGTTTAACAAACCTCCCATTCTGAAACGGAAAACCCAGAGTTTCCCTGATTTCAGGGTTAACTCACTCAGAGTTTACACTTAACCTCCTTTCTGAAACAGGCCCCTGGTCTGTCCGATTTATTTTTATTTATTTATTTTTTGATGGAGATCTACATCTGCATGATGGCGTTTTCATCGGTCCTTCTGTTTCTCTGTAACCCAGTTTGATTACTTGCTCTGCCGCATTAGTCTGAGAAAGGAAAAGAATAAAAACAAAAATAATGATCTCAACGTAAATAAGGAAAATATTCTAAAGTTCAGGAGAATAATCAGATTCTGTTGCATGTTTGTTTCCTCTTCTTCTGCATTGCTGTCAGTAGCAAATACTGATACACACACCTAGAGTGCCCTCTAGCAGTTTTTAGTGGGAAACAACCACTAAAGGGCAACTGTTTGTTAGGGTGGGAAAATAAAGACTATTTGAGCCAATACTTACAGAGTAAGTCACATCCCTTACGAAACTATTCTAAAAGAACACGACTTACACAACGTAAAATGCGGTGATTCTCATGCATAGAATTAAATAAAACATTTTGACATTTCTTCTCTGAATTATCAGCACCTTTGGAGGAGCCAGGTAATCCACTCTGGCTTCAAAATTGTTCAATTTCCACACATTGTTTTGTTGCATTATGTGATGTAAAGCAAGTCAAATTATTGGCTTGGTTGACATAAGGTAGTACAGCACAAACAAGGAAAAGAGCTGATTAAAAAAAAAGAAAAAAAGCCTGGAAAAGAAGCTTTTGAATTCTTTGAGGACAGTTTATTGCAGACACAGCCACATCTAAACAGAGCCCGTTCAGAAAGATCCACGATTCACTGGTGTTATCACATCCAGGGCTGCATCGAGGAAGACTGACACGTATGCCTTCGCACAGCGTAGCCAATTATTTCCTTCTCCAAGCGAGTGCTGCTGTGCTGACTCTCAAAAACTGACACATTCAGCAACAGCATTTGAAGATCTCCCTTCCCACCCCCTCCTTCACGTCCCAGGAAAAAAAAAAAGAAAAAGAAAAAAAAATAACTTCTTGAGTTACAGAGTATTTGGAATCAATTCATACTAATCAGTGTTGCATTGGCTTATGCAGAGGTATTATTACAATTAGCTTAAAAGCCACACTTATTGCAGTTGCTTTATACTCCTCAGTCCTGTTGCCATAGCTGCAAAAGCAAAGATGGTGCATGCAAGTAAGAGAATGCACAGAGTCAGAGTTTGGCTGAAAGATATGAAGTCATAAAAGAAGGAAATCAGCTTTAGCGGCCCCAATCTAACTTCTCTTAAATGCACTGACATTCATTGGCCACCTATGGGTACACCTGTCCAACTGCTTATTAACGCAAATTTCTAATCAGCCAACATGGCAGCAACTCAATCCATTTCGGCTTGCAAACAAGGTCAAGATGATCTGCTGCAGATCAAACCGAGCATCAGAACGAGGAAAGGAAGGTGATTTGGGTTACTTTGAATATGCTATGGTTCTTGGTGCCAGACAGGCTGGTCAAAATGTTTCAGAAACTGCTGATCTACTGGGATTTTCACCTACAACCATCTCTAGGGTTTACAGAGAATGACCAGCAAGTCTTTGGGCGGAAATGCCTTGTTGATGCCAGAGGTCAGAGGAGAATGGCCAGACTGGTTCCAGCTGATAGGACAACAGTAACTCAAATAACCACTGGTTACAACCGAGGTCTGCAGAGGAGCATCTCTGAATGCACAACTTGTCCGACCTTGAGGCAGATGAGCTACAGCAGCAGACACTCCTGTCAACTAAGAGAACAGGAAAGTGAGTCTACAATTCACACAGACTCACCAAAATTTAACAATAGAAAACTAGAAAAACATTGTATTGTCAGATGAGTCTACATTTTTGCTGCAGCATTCAAAAGATGGGGTCAGAATTTGGTGTCAACAACATGAAAGTATGAATGCATCCTGCCATCGATCAACGGTTCAGGCTGGTGGAGGTCATGTGGGGGACTATTTTGCTGGCACACTTTGGGCCCCTTGGTACCAACTGAGCATGATTTCAACACTACAGCTTACCTGAGTATTGATGCTAACCCTGTAAACCCCTTATGACCACAGCGTACCATCTTCTGATGCCTACTTCTAGGAGGATAACGTGCCATGTCACAAAGCTGGAATCATCTCAGACAGATTTTCTTGTATATTACAATGACTTTGCTGTCCTCAAATGACTTCCACAGTCACCAAATCTGAATCTAATAGAGCACATTTGGGATGTGGTAGAACAGGAGATTGGCATCATGGATGTTCAGTCGACAAATCTGTACCAGCTGTGTGATGCTATCATATCAATATGGGCCAAACTCTCTGGGGAATGTTTCCAGTATCTTGAATCTATACCACAAAGGCAAGGCAGTTCTAAAGGGTCCAACCTGGTACTAGCAAGGTGTTAAAGTGACCAGTGAGTGTAGATCACATTAAAGCTCAAATGTAGAAGCCATCTTTAAATCAATCTGTATTTCAAATGGAAGATGTTGGTCATCATCATGATCCTCTTGTTCCCCCTTAGATTGCTGCTTTATCTGTTAATTTCAATAAAAGAAAAACACAACAACATAAAGCTGTGATCACCAACTGGATTCATGTATACGCACTTGTTTCAAATTCTGCCAGAGATGTGAGATCAGATATCTCCCAGTCCCTCACCACCCCTCTTTTATAGTTGTCTTGTGATGTGTTTGGGAAAATAAGAAGCCGTGTCTGCTACCTTAATGACACATTGTGAGTATGTGTGCTTCATCCAAAGAAAATGTATCTTTACATGTTTTTAAGGTTCCTTTTTGAGACTAAGATGACATTTTTCTGTAATGTTATAAATATTTCTTTCAAACTACAAAAGATTTTATTCTTCTTTTATTCCACTAAAAGACTACCAACCCTTCATATTGACTCCAAATGATGTATCTAACAGCGTTGATGACTCTACTTTATTACACTGAAGAACAAAAGCAAGGCTGAGTAAAAGCTGCCTGTTCTACCACCGTTCTAAAGGAAAAACACTACAAGGTGTTGCTTGACTTGCACAGCATGATCCACAGGCAATCTGTTTTTTCTAACTAAATGCTGAGTTTTTAAGTATTTTTTTCTTTGCTTTTCACTTTTTAAGGAGTGTTTTGGTGCATCCCACTGTGGCGACTTTCATTATTTTTGTTTTGCATGTGGTATAACAGGATGATCATGAAATAGCCTAACAAGAGTTTTGTTTTGGCTTTCAAAAACTGCTGCAAAGACTCTGAAGACTGCAGCAAAACTCCCACAGAGCCAAACAGGATTTACCTATTTAGTCCCAAAGAACATTTTATAAATGCAGAGATTGCAACAGAAGGTGAAGAAAATGTTTTATGATTTAAAGAAAATTTCATCTCATATTTTCTCACCCCAAATTATTCCATTCTCCTTTAATACAGAACATGAAGACTATTAATCAATTTTTTTAGAATTGCCCTCATTTTCCCCTTCATTTATGTTTTTATGCAGCTATGGTCGTATATTTTGCTTCAATATAAGGTAAGTTTAAAAAAGTAGATTACATGATATATATAATTAGGCAACAGAATAGAAGTGTGACATCAATCGGAGGAGGGAGTTTCATGGTTTTAATGGGTCCTGAAGTTATAACATGTTATAACTATGTTATAACTATGTATATGTACATATACATATTAAGGGTCATTCTGAACCGCAACAGCTACCAGAGTATGTATCTGCAGCTCCGTGCAATTTATTTTCCTGCGTGCCTTTTTGGTCATAGCAGCAAGATTATTAGTCCAATCAGGCTTATAGCCTACTGAAATTATGTTACTTGAATAAATAGTTTAAGAGTTATTGTAGTTGAAAGAATGTCAAGCTTTAGCTCCATGTCATTGGAGCTAAAGCTCTGGTGTTAAAGGGTTAAAAACTCAAAATTAAACTTTATTTTAAGTCAGATCTGTTTCATAAGTAATGTTGACATCCATTTTATTTTCCAATAAAGACAACTATGGGGCAGGATGGTTCCTTAGTTGTAAATGTTTATTTTTATTATTTTTTTAGCTATAGGTTGGATCTATATGTAGACTCAAAATGTTACTTGTCCTGCCCAACTGCAAGCTGAGTTGGGTTGAGCCAACTCTGTACCAAACCACATTAACACCTTTTTTCTTAACACCAGAGGTCCTTTATTTAGTGTATCTAAATCTATAGTTTAACTACTTTTCAACTAAATTATTTGACATTATAGTCCAACTCTGGTGGGTTTTGGTTCTTAAAACAAAATACATAAAATACCAATTTTACAGTTAGATAATAGGACTGGTAAAATAAAACTCCAAAACTTTTCTTTAAATTCAAATTTTATTTAATGAACATTCATGCACTATACAGAGAACTCTTTTGTATATAAGCTTTGCTCCTGGGCTGTGACTCTCGTTGCTATTCATAGGAATACAACACCCTGGTGCACTCATTCATTTTCAGAAAAGGTGCGGCACTCTGAGATGCAAGAATGGACACAGCTCTCTTTTCTTTACAGAAGCACACACAGTCATATCTCACTTGGATGCTCTGAAACTTACAGCAACAGCTTATGCACAAAAAAGATAAGATTCATCTAGTCTACCTGTCTGCCAGACAGCTGGCTGCTCATTTTCACTTCTGCTGTGTGGAATTGATGTCTGCAGTCCAGTCAAAGAAAACAAAAACGAAAAAAACAATAAAGAAGACAACACTATGGAGATGGGATGAGAGCCGATTTCAACTGATTAGAGTGGGATGTATTGTTTCACTCTTTTTCCTCTTTAAAATGCATTTAATTGAGTTTTTTTAACCATTTTATTTTTTCCAAATCACATCTCATATGAAATACGGATAGGACCCTTCTGTGTGGAGTTTGCATGTTCTCCACTTGCATGTGTGAATGTAAGTGGGGATGATTGTGTGCCCTGTGGCAGACTTGCAACTTGTCCAGGGTGTACCCCGCCTTTGCCCAAAAGTAGCTAGGACAGGTTTCTGGCAACCCCATGACCCTGAAACGGATATAGCAGGTTAAGAAAATGAATGGGTGGATTCATTTCCTTCATAACCTAAAATTATAAAAGTATTATGTAATTTTTTCTCAGGACTGATTTATACTGGTCCGTCTCTAATGACACAAAAATAAAACGTTCATATATCAGTCAGAATCTTTGCATTGCCTCTGTCATATCTGCGTCTGACGTTCATCCCTCTGCAAGGGGGTGTCACAAAAAAACACTACTGCAAAAGTCAGGGTGATGAACTGAAAAACAACGTAAATGCACTGAGGGTCGTCGGATGGACTCCACACGTTCTGTAAGAGACCAATGTAAAACAGTTGTATCATATTTTAGCAAAATGCCATTGTGCATACATTTAAATATTCATTCAACAATTTTATTATTTGCCACTACTAATGTATTTAGAATATCTTCAGCAGTCTTTATGTAATTTATGTCATTTGTAATTTTTGCAAGAAAATTAGAGCTGATCTTTTTTTCCATTGTGCGTCATTTAACAAAAAACTTGGGATACATGAAATGACCCTCAGGACTAGTCATTTAAAACAATCTTCCCATCACGTAACCTCATGATCCTCCAGTATCAGTGACCCAAACTGAGGAGCAGCACACAAATCACAAACACTTCCATCATCTGACTTTAAGAGGTCAAATTCAGCTCATAATGAAAATTCAAGAACCCCACTCTACCAGCTGACACACGCGAGGGACATTACACAAAACAAGGTTAATTGAGTTCGCATGACACTCATTTTGTGAATATCCAACCTCTGAACTTAAGGAGATATTTGCAGGCTCATGGACTCATGAGTCATTCAAACAAGCTGTCATTATAATTTTTTTATTTGAGATGCATTTAACCATTTTAGCTTAGTTGGTCAAGTATTTTTCACACCTTTTTTCTATGACCTATCACCTTTTGCTTTTCCTGTACAAACTCTAATGTCACGTTTAAAATTGCCTTGTATCCCTGTTCTCAAAACTCATGTTTGGGGCCACTTTTGATTTAACAAAAAGAGCCTTTGAAAAAAAAAATCAAATTTTTTATTATTTCTATGCTGATGATTCCAAATTGACTTTCATTATTCCCAAATGATAAGACAGTCCTGGAAAAGTGAAATTGCCTTTTACATCATGTCTTCACAAGCAAAGCTTTGGTGCAATTTCAATACAGAAGATCTGGTTCATTACTTCACTCTACATGTCACTCATCACTGAAACCTTCACTGATTATTATTCTCAGCCAAACACAATTGTATTCTTGCATTTAAATTTAAAGATGTTTGATTATCTGCATTTCAGACATTTTCACTGGCAAACACTACTTGAGTAATGATGTAAGGTCCATAGCGTTGACAAAACTTTTGAAGTGATATAGGAGTTGCTCTCAGTAATTTTGATGAGAATCTGTAGTGAAACAGGCAACACAGGTGATGGTCATTCTCACCTGATCAAGGACTGATTAAAAAAGGACGTGATGAAACATTTGCCAAAGAGCATTTGCCAGCAGTACTAGCCACTCAGTCTTATGGGGAGGGTGCCACTCGTTGCTGTTTAGGGCTGCTAGCAGTGAAGACAGGTAAGGAGGAGGAGCTGTTCTTCCTCAAGGAAGGGAGGCTAGACGCCTCCTTTAGAAAGAGCAGAACTAGGAGTTTTCTGGTCGCCGGTGCTGCATTGTGATGCAGCAGCTACAACACCTTACTGATTATTCCTGCCACCAAGAGAAGCCGGATGTTGAAGATTTCATGACACACAAAGCCACTTTTCACATTTTTGCTGACCCCTTTGCCTTTAATGAGTCAATATTAATATCCATATTGGCCAAGATTGAGAAATCTTCAATACAAGCAACAACAACAAATTTCATCAGCTCATTTTTAATGGGCTGTCACAGACTGAGAATACCGGATCAGTTGTACTTTTTTTTTGAATACTTGAAATCCGTTTTGTAGAATACTTGATGTGGCCCACCTTCATCCAGACTTTACTTCCAGCATACTCTGGGTAAATTGAGTTTGAGACCCCTGCTCTACAGTGCTACTCGCACTGACCTGAGGAGGGGCATCAAATATTCCAACGCAGTCTATGAAAGGACAATGGAAGATCATCTCTTCAGCAATGACCCCAGAGAGGTATGACAGAGGCTGTGCAGTGTGGCAGGGGTTTGTTTTAATAATACAAGCCATTTTCCAGGAAGCCTAGCTTATCTGCCCCTTCCTACCCCTCCTGTTTTTGACAAGCTTGGCCAGTAATCAACATTTTTCAACAACCATCCAATTTGTAATAACTTTAATTTGGCATCTTTTCCTTTTTCCAGTTGTGCTTTTATCTACCTGTGTAGCAATTGCCACAAGGCTCACTCCAGATTTGTCTACCCCAAAATCTGGTTTTTGCCCCGTTCCACCACAGGTTTGGACTCTGGGGACAGACTGAAAAATGGTTTAAAAACCTTCTGATGCAGTCTTCCCCCTCAGTCAATATGCAGGCCCTAGCTGAAGTCTTATCATCTCACCTATACCCTGCCTTTTTGGATAACCTAATCATTGGGTTATTACTGGTTTGTCATGCTGGTGTTATTGGTGACTTGCAATATCTTCTGTTTGTGGAAATTTGCAATCGGGTGGGGTCAGCACTCCTGGCTGCTGAGTGTCACAAGGTTTACTTAGATGTCTGCACATGGTAGTGCAGCTCCTACTTGCTCTCCCTATTTATGCTTTTTCTTTTGCATTTTTCTTAGACTGGTCCTTCAGCACTTCAAGGCCTGTCGTCCCCCTGTCTTGTACACATTAGTTCAAAGAGGTCAAATAGATCCATGAAACCCTCCACTCCCACCTTCCACTTAGCAATTAGAGCTCTGGAACAATTACGTAAGGCTACCATTTATAGACTACAGCTCCGCATTCAACATGATGATCCCTAAACTATCTGACCTTGGGATCCCATCCTTCACTTGTGCTTATATTAAAGACTTCTTTCCGGTTTTCACTAGCCCAAGTGTGTGTAACTGGGCTCCAACCGCTCCTCTACTCTCATTCTCAAGACTGTCTAACCCCAGAGTTGCATTCTCTCCTCCTCCTCCATTTGTTCTACACATCGGAGAGTAAATTTGCCCGTCCAGAGAATTGTCAAGTTTGTAGATGACACAATGGCTGTTGTATGGCTGGTACAAGACAGTCTACCTGCATCTGGTTTATGGTGCCGACCCAACAACCTGACACTAAAGACTGCCAAGACAAAGAAGCCTATTCTGGAATTCAGGAAAATCAAAAGCAACCCTCCACTCCTGTTCAACTCATGGTGTTGAAATCATTATCTGCCTTTTGCAACTCAAAAGACTATTTGATCCAGCTCCATCCAGCCTATTGCTTAACACTTTATCACTGAAGCTGTTGCAGACAACATCAAATATCAAAGAGTCTTAGAACTTAAGTCTTCAACCATTTATGCAATTAATGTAATTCCAAAGGATTCTGAAGCTGAGAAAAGCTTTTCTCACTATCAGAATCTGTTTGATTGTCAGTGGTCTTGTATGTATTCAATTTCCTAATAGTTGCTTCCAACACTTCAAACAAATCCATATAAATAAAAAAGGAAAAGAAAAAAAAATCACCATCATTACTCACTACTTTAGTGTTTGTGCAGTTTCTGCTTATTCTCAACAAATCACCAACGTTCCAGCAACAGCAGATTTTTTTTTCCTCCCCCTGTACCTCCTTCTCCTTTGGTCATTCAGTTCAGTAATTGTTTTTTCTCGCAACATTTATGGCTGTGTCAAATACACTCTGATCCACACCCATGGTTCTGGATGTTGTGCTTGTGTCCCAAACTAATAGACACGCAGGGTCAACCAGGGGTGAGACTACAAGCTGAGCATTTGGTTAATGACCACAGGAGAGTTGTAAGCATGGAAATAGAGCCACATGAGCAACCTTTTTTGAATAAAACACTGGAACAGAACGTCCCTCTGAGCTGAAGTGAAACAAGCAGGCTCAGATGAGTATAAAAACTTTTAATGTGACAAACAATAGTGTGTAGCTGAATGAAACATTTAAAAATAAATCACAGATTTTCCTAAAACTTTAGGTTTCTTGTGTTTTGAAACCATGTGTTTTAACACTCAGTTAAACTGTTATTTAAGCTCCTTGAAAATATGAAATTGGTTGTATTTGTCTCTTTTGTCATTTTCGATATATTTAAATAGACAAAATCTAACATGTATTTTTCACAAAAATAATGTGCAGATTAGCGGAAGTTTATCTGACCTCAGCATCAGCTGAGTATCCTCATGATATCTCTGCCAAATTAAAGTTTGAATCTCTGTAGGGTCCACCATCTCCCAATTAAAAAGGCACACCCCTAATAATGCCAAAAGTTGATCACAATACAGTCTTTCTCCAACCCTGGTCATTGAGGAACCCTGTGCTTTATTATTATTATTTTTTTTCAATCCCACCCTGCTCAAATAAATCTGACAATCTTCTGCAGAGCTTGATGATGAGCAGAATCAGGTGTGCTCAAGTAGGGTAACATGAAAAACCTGCAGTGTTCCTTGATGACTAGGGTTGGAAACACTGCCCCAATGAAACCATAAATGTTGACTTAAAGGGCTTATATCATGCTATTGTTAAGCCTTTTGTAGTAGACAATATTCATGTAATGATAATATATTACCTTTGGCAAACACATTTTCAAGAAAATATTAGTTATTTTCCTTAGTTCCTTGTCCACCTAGAAGTAAGACGGCTTGATCTCTGAAGCACCGGCTTTCACTCCTTGTAGGTGGATTTCATGACATCAACAATCACTTTGATTCATTAGGTTGCTAAACTAGGATCTATTGCTGTGAAGTTTTGCAGAACTTTGGCCAGCTTTGCCGACAACATTTTGGCTGATGCATTAGCTGCGCAGCTTTTCCGAGTCTGCTACAAAGCAACGCTACTGGCAGCTATATGGCACAGAGTTTTGGTTTGGTACCCATTCTAAGTAAAAACCAAGTAGTGAATGTCTCATAACAACAAAACAATCTGCTTCTCGCTAAGATCTTGTAGTTATTTTGTGCTGTGTAGAGCTTCTCAAAGAGGCTCAGGTGGTGGTGCTGCCAACTAGCGGTTGGGGGTTTAAGTGGAAAACAAGAGTCAGATGCTGAAGGATGCCATTAAATAATTAAATATCGTCATGACAGCATTTTAAATCAATACAAATATCGCCAACTGAATATCGCGATATACTGTCAAATATACACCCCTTCTGTTAGCCTGGGGGTGGTGCTGGCAGTAGAGAGTCATCCTGGAAGGGGCCGTATTCACTGATCTACATCAGCTTGAGAGAACTCAGTCGTTTTTTTGGGTTGGGAGGGGCTGGAGTTCAGAGCGCAGGCTTTTGGAGGAAAACTCAGAAAATGCGTGAATAGATCAAAATACCACTTTAGGGTTTCTATTTGTGAGAAATGAACATTACAATACAGCTCAGAAAAAATTGTGCATGGTACAGGCCCTTTAAAAATATTAAAAAAACACTTTCCAGAGTGGTTGTTAGTGGGATATAAAGCCATGTGCATCAAAAAGTTTTGAGACCAGTTGGCAACATATTTATTCTGGTTATAAAAATGTGAGTTTTTTTGGAAGAGCTTCAACATTTTCTATGTCCTGGTTTTGGTCAGGAGGTTTGGTTTGGACATATGTCGCATATCAGTGTTCACCTAAGCTTTTAAACTTTTAAATGATGTAGATATTTGCAGAAGCTAGAACTTATGACTCCCGTTTGATTGTGTAAACTTCTTTAAAAATGAACGGTTATGCAGTTAAAGTTCAAACTGGTTCTCTGCAGTTTGGGAACAGTATTCTTTCTAAAGTGAAGAAACTGCTGAGAGTGACCAGAATTTCAGGAGCAATTACATTTCCAGTAAATTACTTAATAAAACTTTTATAACCATTTGAGGTTGATCCTTTCATGTTCCTTTCCAGAGTTATGCTTCGGGATGAGTAGCAGCCACTGAGCATATATTTTAATTTGCTGTAAGTCATAAAGTTAAAATGATCTTTTGATGGAATCGGAGTGGCAGCAAAGCCTGCCAAGATGTTGATGTTCCAGTCTTTAAACATTTCATGACAATTTTATCACGTGATTTCATGGGTACCAAGCAGTCACTGCCTTTTGTCAAAGCCCTTTTTTTGTGATTTACCTGAAAAGTTTTAAAACTTCTTTTCTTAAGTTATGGTGCTTGATATGTCTAAAAACAAACGCATGCACAGTTTGCTGAAGCCACTCTGACATTACTTTTGTGGAAGTTAACGCAATGAGGTTCTACCGCGCTGCTTGATCATGATTCATCTTTACACAAAGATGTGATTAGATGGAAAAAAAACTGTATGAGTGTTATTGAGCCTTAAAAAAATTAACTATTTTACTGATTCTAGAAGATAAAACAATATTTTAGCATTACATTATAAAACATTATAAAATGGCTTGAGGGTACTTTTTTTTTTTTCTTTCCGTGTGAGGTACGTACCTTTTCCATCACGTTTAGAAATGTGGTATGAATAAAACATAGCACATTTTTCTTAAGATATTCATGCAGAGCCACAGTGTGTCATGCTCTGGAACTTGTGCCTCAGGAATACAAACATACAGCTCGAGTATACTTCCCTCATGAATTTATTTGAAAGATTTTCTGCTCAGATTCCGGCGCTGCCATGTGCCAAGTCCCGGTGTTCATGCAGTTTATATGATGTGGTACTTTTTCACTGTGTTTGGGTTTTTATAAATATTTGGAAAGATAAAAAAAAAAAGATTGGAGAGACGTTTAATCATATTGATGAAAGTCTTTGTTTTAAACCAAAATTAGGGGATAAAAGCAAAGAATTTATATTTTTGGCAGGTTTTTTTGTCACTTCCTCCATATTATACACCCCATTTCTTCTTCACTTTTCGGCATATCCATTCAGGGATCACCACAGCAAATCAGCTCTCACAGATTCGCACAGGTTGTTTGGCAGAGATTTTTTGCGCCAGATGTCTTTTCTGACAACCCTGTATCTTATATAGGCTGGGGACTGGCATAGGGGGAACCAGACTTGGGCCACCTTGTGGTTACATAGTTAGGCAGTAGCATGAAGGGTCCAAGCATCATGTAATACATTTTATACTGACATATTTATCTTTAGGGCCTGCGTTATTTTTCCCCTAAAAGTCTATTTGGTGTTAAAAGTTAATTTTACGAAGTTAATTGGATCAGCCTTTACTTAGAAACATTTTGTGATTTTAAAAAAAAAAATAAAGCAATTTAAAAGTTTCTTTGAGCAATGTTTGTCAATTTTTTAAACAAAAAAACATCTTGTTTATCTTTATTTATTTATTTTTTGAAACCAGGAATGTATAAATATTTTATTTTTTAATGACATTTTCACTTCAGTTTAGGTAAAATCACTTATGCAAAATGAAATACTTATATAAAAAAAAACGTTTTAAGCATGTGATGCAGGTGTTTAGCCACGGGCTGAACAGATTGGCGTGAAATGTCAAAAGTGGTTCAAATCTCACAAATCTTTCTCCAGTCTTCTTTTTCTCACTACTCTATTCCGATATATGAAAGACTTGGTGTCATATAATTCCAGCCAGGTACACAATTATTAATTTGTCCTCCATGATAAATTATTTAACGGTTGGCACTTCCAAGAGTTTTTAACGCAGAAATCAGAAATGTGTGTTTACATAGACTTTACATTGGAAGTGGGTGCTTGAACGCACATTGCCGAGGACGGTGTAAACATAACTTTAGACTAAATTTGTCCAAAAATATAACAATAATAACAATAGTAATAATAATAATTAGCTAAAGTGTGTTTCATTGGATACTAAATCAAATTATGAGCTTTTCAATTCATTAAGTAGTTTGGTAACGTTCAGGCCCAGTCTTATTAGCATTTATCCTGCTTTAGTTGTTATGTCCTGAAAAAATGTCATAAATTTGTAATTTGCAAAAAAAACAAAAACCTTGAATTTATCTTCACACTGATTCTGAAAAAGTACAGAGTAGCAGAAATTCCTGCCTGATCTCAGCTTTTCCATCAGTTGCGGGGAGCTCATTGTGCTCTTTGGTTCACTCGCTGATTTTTATTTTCAGCTGCAGCAGGTGGCAGTTTAGAGGAAAATTAGACATGACTTGTTATTTGAAATTCCTTTGTTCCATTCACCGGCTATAATATCTGCTGTCTTAAATCGTATCACCTCTCAAATTTACACCTGGAATGGAATCTGTTAGGGAAAACATGGCACTTTGGTAGAAGAACACAATTCAACTAGTCCTGAGGAGCACAAAGAAAAAAAGAGTTTAGCGGATGCACTACTAGTCATGTCATTTTAGTTACAAATCATTTGAATGCATGCCAATATATCTAAAATGTTTATCCACATTTGGCCCTTCCACTGCCAGCCAAAGTGAAAAATTAAGCCCACCTTGTACTTTCTAGGTAACATCATATAGTCTGCCAAAATTAAATCTAAAAAGGTTTTTGATTGGTTAAAGAAAAATCCAATCAAATGTGTCAAACCAATTAACTGTTAGATGGTAAAAAGGGAAAAACCAAGATATAGGTTGGTAGGTTAAACACTTGATGGCAGGTTAAAAACTTGCGAAAAAAAAGTGTTTTTCATGTTTTCACTGTTAGAAACAAGCATCCAGTGATCAATATTTATTATTTTTATTTATTTATTTATTTTCATTTACATATTGATATTTTATACTGTTTCTACATTCATAGAAGATGCATTTGTGAAGCTTTCGTGCAATTTTACTATGGGACAGGTACTAAGTCACTGCTACCTTACTTTGCATACCGGCCATTATTCACTCTGAACTAGAGCCCTGCGCGGGACTATTTTCTTCATCCCGCTCCCGCCCGCGCCCGCTGAATTTCTGACCAATCCCGCCCGCTCCCGCAACGTATGCGTTACAGTCCCGCCCGCTCCCGCAATATGTATGTCCACTCCCGCCCGCACCCGCAAAACTCAGAGAATTTAGTCCCGCACAGTAATAGAGATGCATTGATTTTGTATCGTCCCCCGTCCCGCAGGAAAAAAACACGTATTTGTATTGATATTATTAAAGAGATTCATGTCCTCCTCCAGCCTCATCTTTTGATGCATTCTTCTCTTGTGTAATGTGCAACCTAAATATTAAATATATTTTCACAAATCCTGTTCGGTTAAAAGTGTGCGTGTGTGCGCGCGCAGACAGACAGCCTGAAGCGCGCTCTTAGTAAGAGGCGGGGCGGGGCGTTGCACACCCCCCAACAACAGGTTTGATGACAGAGGCTTCACGGAGCTTCAGTACGTAAGACTCTAACAGCCGCACAGCCTAACGTAGTCCGCTATTATATATTCATCCGATATTCATGCCAGCACTGATCCCGCGGGGTTTATTTTTTGCCGCCCGCTCCCGCCCGCAGCACAATCCAAACCGCCCAATCCCGCGAGATTTGGGTTGGGTCCCGCGGGACCCAGCGGGACCCGATCCCAATGCAGCCCTCTACTCTGAACCAATAGTTAAATTGCACACATTGTTTTCCAGCCAATCACCATAATTTTTTGTACTTAAATACATATGGTTTCACCAGCAATGCTACTATGTCTTCTTCCCACAGCGATCTCCCACCTGTTGCCTATCTGATCAAGGATTCCTCCGCTGCGGCTTCAACCGCACTCAACCACTGCTGAAAACAGCTATAAGGCTCCACATTGATCACCTTTTGGAAGGTTGGGCCATGCCACTGTAGCCCGAATGGAGATACTTATAAATTAGGATTTCATTTCATTGAGAGATTTTGAGTTTAGGCTAGTGTCCGAAGATCTGGTATTCGTATATCTCTTCGGAGGGAAGAGAAGAGCTTAAACAAACACATAGAGTCAATGGCTATGGTGCAAAAAGTGAAATATATATTCAACCCCAAAGAAGACATTCACAATATATACACAAGATATATATTTACAAAGATTACGTAAGGGTTAATGGCCGACGAAGTGTGCGGTTATTACTTTTTAACGCACGACGTGGAAGCCTGAACCGTCCGACGCGAAGCGGAGGACGGTTGCTTCCGCGAAGTGCGTTATAAAGTAATAACCGCACACTTCGAAGGCCATTAACCCGCTTATACCATGGTCACTTACAAAAGCAATACATATTAACCAGGTTTTAGTCCTTAATTCTTGTTTTTTTTTCGATTTGGATCGCTTTTCTCACAAAAAGCAGACTATATGTTACGTGATGCGGCGCGATGCGCCGCGTCACGTAACATATAGTCCGCGTCGCGCAGCACCACCGCTGCAGTCAAGATTCGGCGATATATATATGCTGATCGTCCCAATAGGTTGAATAAAGCATCATTTCAAAGAGAAACTTCACCTCTTACCGCTTGTTTTTGTCCAAATTATGAAGCAAAAGATGTTTTAAAGAAGCCGGCGCAGTGATACAAAACATTTAAGCTAGCTGACCGGAACTTCTTCTTTCACCGTGCGGTTATTAAGTTTTAACGCATACCCAGCAGCCAATCAGAATCGAGTATTCAAGCGGACCATGGTATAAAAGATGGATAGTTCATGGTTGCCCATACAGCAGGTCGCTGTATTTCCAAGATTTAGTCGGGTTTTATTGTCCAGGAAGAGAATGATTGTGCTGTGCCTTTGATGAAAGCAATGTAAGATGTTGAGTGGGGGGAGGACAGGGCTGCTGCACCTCTTACCGCAAAGGTGTTACTGGGCAGTTCTAGTTGGTTCTTTTCATTCCGGGCAGCTCACCATCAAGGGAAAAGGATAAAGACAGAACCTGGCCAGTATGGGAGAAGACCAATATAAACATGTGTCATTTTTCAATGTTGATGATGTCTGGACACACAGACAGAGGTGCCTAAAAGTTGAAACCATATCAGTCTCAATAATAAAGACAAAGTTTGAGATGACAAAAATAGCTTACCTTAGCAGTTGCTCCAACTAGCTTCCCCACAAGTACCCACGACAGTCTGTACTGCTCCATTTTTAAAGAGGCAGAGCCATGAAGGTCTCGTGGGAAATATCAGGAGCGTTAAAGTCTTGCGATACCTCGTACGTAGCAGAACGGACAGAGGAAGAGCAGGAGAAACAGAGGACGACCGAAAATCACTCGGGTTACACCACCCTCTTCCTCATGCCTGTATACAAAGAGGCTGAATTAGGAAACCCCGGTACAGGGGAAGGGGCCAAGCTGTACCTGGACACTGGTGGCGACTCTGCTGGGCGTTGTAGAGACTGGGACTTGCTCCAGTGTAGCTCTGATCATGTTAACATGCTTATGGAGATGGTAGTGGAATTTATATAGGGAAACTAATGGATCATGCAGTCAAGATGTTTTAGAAGCTGTGGGTGGACAAAACGGTTTGCGACACCCTGCTCCATTGCCCAAAACAAGGAGCTCGCTACCAGGAACAAGGACAGCTAAAAGACTGCATTATCACAGCATTTTTAAAAAGGTTAATGAGGCAAAGTGGTGCTACAGAAGGAGATTAGAGTCTCAATTCCATCATTATAGACATCATTGTATCATCATAGACTTCAAAACACCTTCCTCCAGATGGATAAATGTGGATGCCCCACAAGCAGGTGAGCTGAATAGTTTTTATGCTTGGCTTGAGGCTGCTGCTAATCACACTAGCAGAACACACAGAATACTCACTGACAGCCTGTAAGTGCAACATGCACACCATCTTGGAGCATGACACAGGGAGGAAAGGTAGCAGGACCCAATAGCATCACAGAAAAGCAGCTTCCCTCATGACTCAAATTCAAATCATAAAAGATTTGTCATGAAGGACTTTTTTTTTTATCTTTACATACATTATTTAAAATATCTGCATGATCATATATGGTAAATTTAGTGTGTCAAATAATCAAAAGCCTAGTTGGAATTGACCCTTTTTCTGGTCAAAGTCACACTGCCTTAGCTGATTTTTCTCCATAGCCATTTCTTTACATTGTACCACCAGTGTATTATTTCCACTTGTAGATTACATCTTTTTGTTTCTCCCAATAACTAAAAATGGGAGGATGAGCATGAGGTAAAGACATTGGCCGGGTCCTTCGTCGAGCGGGTAGGCTGCATGTTAACGGCTTTTGATTTTTTAATCTTGGAGGTGTAATTATAAAAGGTGTTATTTCCAACTCTGTGTCCCGCTTAACATTCCGCCATTGTTGTCAGAAAATCTCCGGGTTCGGCTGCAGTGCATCTTGGGACATGGACATCATAGAAGGTTACACCAGATCAATCCTTGAATTGTAAAAAAGAAGGCCGTATTCATTGGCTGCATTTGAAGGAGTTGTTGAATTTGGACAGCACTTCTCGCTGTGACGTAAGCAGCCTGCAAATACAGCACAGGAAGAACGCAGAGAGAGATATGGATGCAGCATCTCTCTCTTTCTTTCTCAATCTCTCTCTCATTAGTAAAAATGCAAAGGATACGTGAAGAAATTGATAAACATAATTGTTTTTAGCATCCATTTTCCTCAACATGAGTTGCTACATTTTATAGAAGTGTTTAAAACATTTTAATGCAATCTGGCAAAAACAAAGGTTTCAGAAAAATTACTGAAACAAACAGAATTGGGATATACTGTATAAAATTAAACAACTTTAAAGATCAGAAGTGCTTGAAATGGTTAGTACCCCTCTTTTTGGTATATGGTAAATGGTATTTGTTTTTTCCTAGGACAATTTTGAAATATTGGCTATTTAAACAAATTCAGTCCAAGTCATTTTTTTCTGTCCTTTTAACTTTCAAATAATCTCACAAAAGCGTTTTGCCAGGAGTAGTAGTTAACCTAACACTTGGGACACTTGACTTGTGACAGACATTCAAATTTCTGTAAACAAAGTTAAACTTTGGTTAGCCATCTGAACTTATGACATGTCAAAAACTTAAACTGTAACCAAGAAGGCAACAAAAAGGTGACAGCAAATGACCTGACACTGCCAAACGGAAGGAGGATGAACTCAAATAGATTGTAGACTAAAAGACAGATGTCTATCAAATGTAATCAGGTATGTGGCAAACAAACGGTGGAAACAGACCTTAGCTTCAACCAAAGGACATAACTGAAAGCAAACTAAAGAAAAGCAAATTTTCGGGCACCATCAGCACGTTGATGCAGAAGTTCTTCTGTAATAAGCTGCTAAGGGATTTTATTTTTGTGTAATTGATTTGTTGGTTGTTTCTTCATTTTCCTAAATAGTGGGTAAGGAATAACAAAAAGAGCAAAAGAAGATATTTTTCATCTGAATGAGCAACACAAATTCAGCAGCATCCTTCGAAAAATCATTAATTGTTGCATGTCTTCCCGAGCTCCCTGCAGGGGATCAGACATGACAAGAAAATGAAACCTCTGACAGCATCAGCACTTATTTTGCTGTGTTGTTGTACGCTTATGATGGGAGAAAATATCCTCAAAAAGGCCTAAGTTGAGGCAAAAGCATTCAATTTGCCTCTCAAATTGATGAAGCATCATATTTCATCGCTCATCCCCATCTTGGTTGATCAAAATTAATCTGGAAGCAGGAAAACATGATATTATCTATTAACAAAAACAAGTCACTCAAAACCTGCACATGCAGAATGCAAATTAGAAATGTTTTTAAATGACAAAATTTGAAAAAAAATATTGTAATGTAAATGTTAACGAAAGTATCTTTTATGCTATATTTCTTCCTTGCATTTTTACTCAAGTTAAACACTTTGCATAAATGGCAATCAGGGTGGAAGCTGGAAAAGATCAAGCCAAATGAGAGAGCAGAGTATGATGTCCACATCGGAACACCTACAGAGTTGAGAGCAAATTAATAGGGGGCTTTACACCAGTCACTTATCCTCTGTTGTCCAGAAACAACTAAATAAAAAAAATCTAAAAGTGTGGCTATGTATTTAGCAAAACAACATCTGGCCGCCTGAAATCTACTAACATCTTGTAACTGCTTTGAAAGTGTGAAACGTGTCTTACTTGTTAATTAGAAAGAGGTTATGTCAGTGAAGGCTCGCTCATTAGCTTCCCATTGTTAAGATAAAATGCAAATCCTGTGAGGTAGCTAATTAGCATTAGGAGTTTTTGCTGTTCAAAGTAGCCATTCATGATTATTACTGTTGTAGCAGTTAACTTGAGTTATTTCCAGCCACTGCATTCAGAGGAGGCTCATTGTGACTCATCATCTTATGCTCAAACTCTTTTTCAATGTCGTTACTTAAGAATTTTATTTGATTTATTTTACAACTTTTTTTTTCACATTATTACTCCCAACTGGATAAGTATGCACTCCTTTATGAAAAGGAAGAAACTTTGTGAATAAAGTCATTTCCGACTTTGATGGGTGATGATTTGGGAAATTTTTTACTGTAAATGTCTGGTAACACAAAACGCGTTAAAAATGTGTGAAAGATTAATCGGCTTCCCCTAAAGCAGTGCTTCTTAAATATCTCTCTCTATATATTTATATATATAAATAAATAAATCAATTTGAACAACAGACAAATTTTTATTTTGGAAAATCTTATCACCTTCTTTCTGAAATCAGTGTGGCTTTATCTTTGTTGAAGAGTGTGATTTTGTAAAAAATAATAGGTAATGGGGAATTGGTCTATGCTGAAACCAGCCTCTAGTGGTCACTTGAAGGACTGTAACATGTGGAAGTTTTGGAGTGACTGTTTAAAAAATGCGTGATGTCATGTAGCAGAAGATAAAACCTCTACAACAAAAATCTTCCAGAGTGACAGCATATTGTTTTTGTTTGATTACTTCTTGTTGTTGTCTCTATTGTCATATGCACCCTAGACTTTCTTTCCTCAAATGTCTTTTCCCTGTATAGAAAAAAAGATAGAAGAAAGACATGTCATTGTGATTTGTGTTGGTTTGAGAGTCCCTCGAGGGTAGAGCTATTCTGTTATGAAGCCTGTAAGACACCTCCCAGGTAGAATGATCGGTCCCCAGAGAATACTCATGCAGAAATCTTGCCTGTATGTGAGCGAAAATAAAGCCAACCTCAGTCTATTTTTTTCTAAATATACTGTATATAAAACAATGGTTGCTCTCATAAAAAAAAAAAAAAAAATTGCTGACACAGGTAAAGTACTGAAATATGTTTGCTCTCTGAATGTATGAGTGAGTGCAGCCATCTATTATCGCCTTTCTTTACTGAAGTGCTCCATGAGTCGAATAGTGGATGGTTTTCTGAAGAAAGCTGAAGCAGAAAAATGATACACATTACAGTTCCTCGTGTGTTTGAGCACTCTTGATGCAAATTAGCGCTGATGATACACAGTGGGCTATCTCAAGATGGAAATGATCACCATCAAGTGTTCCCAAATATAATTTGATTCTGCAACTTGCATTTCAAATAGGACTGAGCCACGTCATCCAAACATTTTTTTTTTTTTTCAAAATGTTAGGCTGAAGTAAAGAAAAATAAAATCATAGTGGGGGTCTGTTGTAAAACATGCTCTAAAGTATATTAATGCCGTTTTTTACTCCACACTCTACAAGCCACACAATGAAACATATTAAAACATCACTTTTGTGTGTGTGTGTAACATGAGACCCACCTTTAATTTTCCTCAAGTTAGATTTACAAACACCAATTTGAACATGAAGAGGTGTTTTGTTACATGACTCATTGGCTTTTGTTGGGTTGATTTAAAGCCAGACTTTCCACTCCATGAAATCTGTCATTGTTGATAAAGACAGCAAACCTTAAACCTCCTTGAAATGGTGAAATATGAAAAATAAAAATGCCCAGTTTTGGAAAATGTCTGGTAGGAATTAGTTGTCAACTATCAACTAAAAGGCATTTCTCAGAAGACTCTTTTAATTATACAGTATATAAACTATCAAGACAAGTGTTTCCAAACTTTTGACTGGTAATGCACAATACCTACTTTGATAAGAATGACGGTACCACCATTTAGCCGCAGCTCTGTTTTCGGAAAACTCTCGCCCCTTCAAATGTCTCCACCAATCATTCTTGGAGGCTTAATCATATGTCATTAGTCTGACCAAACAGAAGTGGTTAAAGTCCTCACGTCCTTGTTCCGATTCTGCTCATAAAGTCTCTCAGTTCCACCAATAATACCAGCTAAAGCTTGTCTTTAGCGGTGTAGCTTTCCGCAGGATCCGATATCAGACCGTGGAACAAGTGAACAAAACAATGAAGCTCAGAGACGCGAGTCTGTCTGTGATCAGCGGCAGTTTCTCACTACCTCTCCTATGATGCATCGGGTTAAAGTGACAGCGTCTCAGCATAAGAGTCTTACCTGTTAAACGTCTTGAAACCACAGCCAACATACATCAAACAGTTTTGAAATCTTCTTGATAAAATCAGAGGTCAACTGTTTAGTTCTCTTTCAAAGGTTTGTGTTTATTAACATCCAAACATCTCAAAGTTTGGTCCAAGTCATTTTTCAAACTGAAACCCTTTCTAATAATGTCTGGATTATTTTACATGTTAAATTTAAGAAGAAGTATTTACAACATTTAGAAAACAGGATTAAGGTGACGTGGCCAACAGACACAAACTAAATTGAAATAATTTTATCATCTAAAAAGAAATAAAACATTTTTGTTAAAGTTTTCAAAGACTTTATCTTTGATTAAGACAAGAGAAAAACTAGTAAAACTTCAACATGTTCACTTTTTGTGTAGCTACAGAAAACACAAATATAATGTTAGTCTTTTTCTGTAAATTTTATCAAACATATTGTGATCATATACCTGTTCAAAAATTACAGTTGCCTTTGCACCAACATTGAAAACAATTATTAAAAAAACAAATTCACCTTTTAGAAAGAATATATATATATTAAAAAAAAAAAAAAAAAACTTGCCCTTTCACCCTTCCGTGGTTGGTTTCTCACTCAAGCTCGGGTCCTCTACCAGAGGCCTGGCAGCTTGAGGGTTCTGCGCAGTATCTTAGCTGTTCCTAGCACTGCGCTTTTCTGGACTGAGAGGTCTGAGATCTTTCCAGGTATCTGTTGTAGCCACTCCTCCAGCTTGGGGGTTACTGCCCCAAGTGCTCCAATTACCACAGGTAACACTGTCACCTTCACCTTCCAGGCTTTCTCCCGTTCATTCTCTTAGTCCCTGGTATTTCTCCAGTTTCTCATGTTCCTTCTTCCTGATGTTCCCATCGCTTGGCACTGCCACATCCACCACAACGGCTTTCCTCTGTTCTTTATCCACCAGTACAATGTCTGCTTGGTTCGCCATTACCATCCTATCAGTCTGGATCTGGAAGTCCCACAGGATTTTTGCCCTTTCATTCTCTACCACCTTCGGGGGTGTTTCCCATTTTGACCTTGGGGTTTCCAGTCCATATTCTGCACACATGTTCCCGTATATTATTCCAGCCACTTGATTGTGGCGCTCCATGTATGCTTTACCTGCCAGCATCTTACACCCTGCAGTTATGTGCTACATTGTTTCAGGCGCCTCTTTACACAGCCTACACCTTGGGTCTTGTCTGGTGTGGTAGATCTGAACCTCTATCGCTCTGGTGCTCAGGGCTTGTTCCTGAGCTGCCAGGATGAGTGCTTCAGTGCTGTCCTGTAGCCCGACCCTTTCTAGCCATTGGTAGGACTTCTTGATATCATCTACTTCAGTTATGGTCCGGTGGTACATCCCATGCAGGGGTTTGTCCTCCCATGAGGATTGGTCCTCCAGCACTGTATCCTCTGTTCTCCATTGCCTGAGACATTCACTGAGCACACTGTCAGTTGGGGCCTTGAGCTTGATGTATTCATACATCTTGGATGGTTCATCCTGGATAGTGGCTTTTACGCTCACTAGTCCTCTGCCTCCTTCCTTGCGGCTAGCATACAGTCGTAGGGTGCTGGATTTGGGATGGAACCCTTCCTGCATGGTAAGAATCTTTCGTTTTTTAACATCCGTGTTCTGTATCTCTTCCTTTGGCCATCTTATTATTCCTGCAGAGTATCTGATAACTGGCAGTGCGTAGCTGTTTATTGCCTGGGTCTTATTTTTGCTATTGAGCTGGCTTCTCCGGACTTGCCTTACTCAGGTTGCCATTTGCCTGTGGAATTCCAAGGTACTTGTAACTGTCCTCAATGTCTGCTATTGTTCCTTCTGGGAGTGAGATCCCTCCTGTGTGGACTACCTTGCCTCTCTTTGTTACCATCCAGCTGCATTTCTCGAGCCCGAATGACATCCCAATGTCAGTACTGTAGATTCTGGTGGTGTGGATCAGGGAGTCAATGTCACGCTCGCTCTTAGCATACAGCTTGATGTCATCCATGTAGAGGAGGTGACTGATGTTGGCCCCATTTCTGAGTCGGTATCCATAGCCTTAGTCTTGCTGATTATTTGGTTGAGGGGGTTCAGACCTATGCAGAACAGCAGTGGGGACAGAGCATCACCTTGGTATATCCCACATTTGATGGACACTTTTGCAAGTGGCTTGCCATTGGCTTCAAGGGTGGTTTTCCACAGCTACATTGAGTTTCCTATGAATGCTCTTAGAGTCCTGTTGATGTTGTACAGCTCCAAGCATTCAGTAATCCACGTGTGTGGCATTAAGTCATAGGCTTTCTTGTAATCAATCCAGGCTGTGCACAGGTTGGTGTGTCGTGACTTGCAGTCTTGAGTGACTGTTCTGTCGACCAGGAGTTGATGTTTGGGTCCTCTGGAGTCGCAGACGCAGAGACGCAAACCTAGTTTGGCCGGGCGACGTCTGAGCCTGCATGACATGTGGTTCATTGTCTCTCATGTTGTGAGGTAGGCATTAGCGTTAAAAGTCTTGACCAAGGACCCTCACTGGGTGATGTTAATTGCTCACCATTGTTATGGTAATTGCCCCCATCTACCATTTTCATTATATTGTTCATTCCGCCCCTGGGAATCGAACCCTGGTTTCCTGCATGGCACCTGCACCTTACCAACTGAGCTTCCCAGCTGCATATAGTGCAATAGTATATAGTACAATGAGTTTACATAAAACTGCATGTTAATAAACGGAAGGTAAAACAACTACCAAGGTAAAATGTCAAATAATTTAGTTGAAAATTATTGCTGAAAACTAATTTAACTTTTATTACATCTTTTAGAAAAAACATTGCGGAGGGACTGTACATCAAGACAGACTATGGAGTTTCTCCTTTTAAAAATTTTTGGATGGTGTTGTGCCGCGGGATTTTTCAAGGATAAAGTGTGCCTTGACTCAAAGAATGTTGAAAAACACTGATCTACAGCACTGGCATCAGGATATCATTCAAACTTGAGAAAGGCAGTCAGATGGTGACAAAGTGAGGCAAGGTAGCCTGTCAATTTTCTTTGTTTCTTTGTTAAAACTACACTCGACCTTAATGGTTCAAAATTCTATAACATATCAGCTCAGTTGCTAAAGAGTACATTTATTTGAAAGAAAATATTTGACGATAATATTTTTCACTAGAATTTGGAGTTTTACATTTTTTACAACATTTGGGCCATGCCATTTTGTTCAGTTTTTGCAGGTTCCTGTTTGTTTGTCTTTGCAGAAACTGTCATTTTTCAGACATGCGGTCAGCTGATGAGGATATGCTGATTAAAGCCAGCTGATGGCATTTTGGATGACCAGTTGGAGAAGCATAAAAGCCATGGATTGGTGGTGTGTCATGTCATTTGTTTCCTGTTTTTTTTATTCACTATGGGAGTAATGCTATTTCACAATTTAAGCATTTCTCCATTTATCTTTAAATGACTTTAGTCTTGGAACATGCTTTCCTTTTTGGTCCTTCTGCTTTGTGCTTTGTGTTCCTTATGTTTTCTTCGGGAGGTGATCAGTTTTGACAGCAGACAGTGTTTGGCAGCATCAGTATATTTTTTGCCCACAGTCTCCAAGACCAACCTGAACCTTTGACATATTACTACCCTCAAACCGACTGTGTGTAGTATCAATTAATAAGTTGAGTCAAATACATTTTTTTAGATGCATATAAGATAAATATAAAAACAAACTGATTTATCCAGAAAAATGAATAGAATGAGATATTATATATATATACACACACACATTTCATATGTCAGTGTTAAAGCTGTACATATGACAATAAAAAGGATTCTGATTCTAACCAATAGAACAATACAGTATAACTGTAGTAACACTCTAATCAGCTCTGTTTTAAAGAAATCAGATAAAGTGAGTTTCAGGGATTATTTAAAGGCACGACATGAAAAGCTATTCAAAAACAGATTGTTGGGGATTCGAGGAACTACCTTGATGAGCAGGAGCTGTAATTCTAGCTGGAGACAGAAAGATTGTCAATTTAGTACCATTAAAAAAAAAAATAATAATAAAAATTTGTTTTTAAAAAAAGGCCATGCAGGGACATATAAGGCAGTGCAGTTGTCTTCAGAGCCTTGATAAACTTTACAAGAGGAATTTATGAAGTTCTTGTTGAAGGTTTCAGAGGGCAGGGCACATTGTTAAATGTAAAGAATTGATGGAAGCTGCAGCCAATTTGAGATTTAAATGATGTCTTCTATAATCCAGTTTAGTGAAGACAGTTGTTTGCACTAGGGGTTATTTGAAAAGTGTTTAAAATCCCTCTCCGATCATCTTTTGATCAATTGTAAAAGTGTTTTCCTTTAATATGATAACATTTTCAACATTATGGGCGGTAATAGAGTGAGCCCACTCCTGCTTCCAGATATTCTTCTGTTTAAAACTCTCTCTCGCTAGCTCACAACCCTAACATTCATTACCTGTGCAACAAAAATGGTAAGCAATAGCCTTATGTTTTGGGACCAGATGCCAGCTCGGATGGGGAGAACAAAGATGTACATGAATCTATTTGTCTGCAAATGGATTCATCAGAATGGGAGCTTGTGGCCTGCCAATTATTCCTACATCACAGATACAAGCTTTTGCCAGTGACATTTTTCCATCTGCTTCTGAATCACAACTGTTTAGATAAAGAAATGCAATTGTATCCGTAATTTTCTTTTTATGTCCTCCATCAGAACTTTTTTTTTAATAGGTTCATGAATTTCATCTACTTCTTATTTATAACCAACTTTAAATAAAAATTGTATCAAGCTTATTTTCTTATGATTACTTTAGTATTGTACCAGTGCTTCAGTCCAAGAAAAAAATCCTATTAATTCATGGGTTGTTAGATGCTTATGATACATTCAGCAGAAAAGATTGTGTTTTAGCAGATGCCTCTAATGACAACATTCTAAACAGGTTAACCATCCAAAAAGTTAAACCTGCAAAGACAGTGATAAATACGTCACCAGAAGAAGTTGTGGTCCAAGCTTCATTGCCTCCAGATGCCATGTCTCGAATAATGAGAGCCGTGTTGTTAGAAGCTGATGGATGTGATAATTAGCCCAGAGACTCCAGCGCCTTTTGGTTTTTTTCTTCAATTGATTCATTGATGTGCCATTCAGTTGACTGGCCAATACTTTGAAAGATAAAAAATAAAGCAGGATATCACTTCAGATTTGACAGATTGTACATTAGCAACATGAGCATGAATGTTGTCGGTGAACAGTTAATCTGCATTCTGTCACTTTTTGGAGTGCATTACAACTAACATGACATTTTAATCATCATTTGTTCATCATTTAGCCTTAAGTCTTTAAAAAGTTTTCTTTCAAACTAACAAACTCTTGAGATTTTCAGTTTCATGTAAAAAATAGCTATTTTTATTACCCACATTCCAGTGTTTTTAAAAACCTATTCTTAAATCTGAAAATAGAGCAAAACAAAAAAAAAAAAAACTCCATAGGCTGTTGGATCATGGTGATAAATATTCAATTACAGTCAGTAAATATCTAGATGAATACTGTGGCTAAACTTTTGAGTTTCTGTTAACGTTTGGCTCGTAAAGGTTCTTGGAAAACAAGAGAAGAACTTCATTATATATTTTACAATCTCACATATACTATTACATATCCTAAAAATTTGATTTCATCTATTTTCATCTATTTCATCTATTTCATCTATTTGATTTCATCTAACCACTGCCTCCAACAGATCAGCGCGTGGATGCAGAACAACTTTCTCCAGCTAAACTCAGACAAGACCGAAGTTATTGTTTTTGGCCCACAGAAACAAAGAGAAAGTGTCAGCAGCTACCTTCATTCTTTGTCTCTTAAACCCTCAAATCAAGTCAGAAATCTAGGGGTAATCATGGACTCTGACCTGAACTTTAACAGCCATATCAAGTCAGTAACATCAGCGGCATTTTACCATCTGAAAAACATTGCCAAAATCAAAAACATAATGTCAAAGCGAGACCTGGAGATACTTATTCATGCATTTGTCTCCAGTAGGTTAGACTACTGCAACGGCCTGCTCACCGGCCTCTCCAAACGAGCTGTAAAACAGCTTCAGTGCATCCAGAATGCTGCTGCTCGAGTCCTGACCAAAACCAGGAAGTATGATCACATTAGTCCTGTGCTCAGGTCTCTGCACTGGCTCCCTGTACCTCAAAGAATAGATTTCAAAGCAGCTCTGCTTGTGTACAAGTCTCTCCATGGCCACGCACCAAAGTACATCTCTGACATGTTAGTGCCATATGAACCATCTCGTACTCTGAGGACCTCAGGGACCGGCCTCCTGTTGATTCCCAGAGTCAGAACTAAACAAGGGGAATCAGCGTTTCAATATTCTGCAGCTAAAATCTGGAACAGCCTCCCTGAAGTCGTAAGACAGGCCTCTTCTGTGTTCATGTTCAAATCTAGACTTAAAACATGTATATAATTGAAAAGTCCTATCTGCACTTTTCTTTCCTTCCTTTCTTTTTAAATCCTTTTTTTTTTTTCTTTTTTTTTCTTTTCTTTTAAAGTAAATTTTATGTTGATTATTTCTATGATGTATTGTGATTTTAATGCATTTTTCTGTTTTGTGAAGCACCTTGAATTACTTTGTGAACGAATTGTGCTATACAAATAAACTTGCCTTGCCTTGCCTTGCCTATTCATCAGTATGGTTTCAGTGTCATAGAAAATATTTTGTAACTGACCATTAGCAACTGCTACAGTTACATCAACAACTGGGTGCCATTAAAACAAATAAAATAAATAAAACAAAGAAATTATACAGGGTACAGAGTGTATGCTCTAAATTTCTCAGTATTTTGAAGTAATGGGAGAATTCAATAGGTATTTATCAATTGTCCCTAGAGTTTTACGTATATATTAAAAGAAAAGTTTGTTGTCGTTGTGGGGTTTTATTTATATTTATATAATCTTTTTTTTTTTTTTTTTTTTTGCTGTAATTTTACCACTTCAGAAGTGTGGACATATATTTTCTAAAAAAAAAAAATCTATTGGCCATTCAAAAATATCTAAGTAGAAGATCCAAACATCAGTTCCTAAAAAGAAAAAAAAATCTAAATCTAAATAAATTTATAGGCTAACCAAGGGAACAATGAGATCTTTATCATAGCTTTGCTATTCCTCTTTCACTCAAAAATATGTAATGGTAGTTACTACCAATTGCAAGCAATTGTGATTTATTTTTTTAGAGATGTAGTTATATTCAATGATTATATTGTATAAAAATAATAATATAAAATAATAATTATTCAGGGACAAAAAGGAAACACAGAAGTAAAGGAACTTTTAATGTAGTGACTTTAATGTGGGAAAACACAAGAACTGGCCGAGATGATGAAGAGGAAAAAGAAGTCCTTTGTGTTCAAGAGATCAAATGAAAAAATTTTTAGATTGAAGGCAGGACTGAAGCAGCTTTATCATGATGGAAGATTGTAGCCAGACAGCATAGAATGATGATGTGTAGGATGCCTCTGGTGGTGAAGATGACAAGGGCAGTAGAGAGAACTAACTGATGGAAAGGAGAGTGCTCTGGGACTATTGGGGATGAATTAAAACAAGCTTTGGGGGATTGGGAGGTTCTCCCAGGTGACTGGATAGCTACAGCTAAAGAGGAATGAAGGTGAAGTGTAGTCTTGCCCATTTTTAAGAACAAGGGAGACGCAGTTTTAGAAACTACAAAGGAATAAACTGATGAGTTACACAACAAACCACAGATGCAATGTTTACTTTGAGGATGCTGCTGGAGAAGTACAGATAAGGTCAGAAGGAGCTGCATTGTGTCTTTGTATACCTATAGAGAGGAACTGTGGTGTGTTAGTAATGCTACACTCACACTGGCCTCGACAATGCACTCTCAAGCAACCACTTTCAATGAAAAGTCTTTGTAAATGTGCAATTTGGGCTTCTGCGTTCAAAACTCCCACGATCACATGTTGCTACGCATGTTTTTAGGACGTTTTGGGCTCTATGTAAAAAACACAGCCATTAGACTCCCATTGACAGTCAAACTAGTGGAACGTTGACCAATCACATACTCGGATTTGGTAGTTATGTATAGATAGTGTCCATTTCAATTGACGAAAAAGCTAACTGTTTGTTTGGAAATTGAGTATGAAGAAATTAATAACAGTGGTTTGTACCTGGTCGGAATCCTGACACCAAGTCTTTTGGACTAGAGTGTCATGATGCCTCTGTCAGACTCCTCCCCCTCCCCTCTCTGCTTGCCTCCTGACTCATCACAGCTGTGTCCACTCATCAGCTGCCTGCCTTCAAAAGGAGATCCAGGACCAGTATCCAGCGCCAGATCGTTGCTCCTCTTTGGTGCATAGTATAGTCGCCTTGTTCATAGTATAGTTGCCTTGTTCATAGTTATTGTCTGCTCTTGCCTAAGCCTTGCTCTCCATTTGTCTTCAGGATTAATTTACCACGAGTGGTCGCAGCAGTCCTCCTCCTTCTGGATTCAAGCCTCATAACTCTTCCTTTTCCACCACGAGCCTCTGCCTTCTCTAGGTTGTTTCTACTAGTGACGCCACGGGCCGCAGGAACGGACCAGCTTCACCGTGGGTTCTCCGTGGACGTTACAGCTCCACCAAAAAGCATCTACAAACCAAGAACCGAAAAAATCCAAACCCTTTCTCTTACCATCAAACTCACCTGTGTTTTCTTCCGGGTTTTAGCATCTGGGTCTGTCTGTTACGCTAGCCATGACATAGAGCTGTGAAAGCAAAAGCCTGGAGCAAGATTTGCACCACTTTGACATTTCACACCAGGCCTCTTACAACTGTAGATACATGCACTAATATGATGTAGTGACAGCCCAATATGAGCGCTCTATGCTAAAAGTTTGTTCAAAACCTGCAATTAGTGCATACTTGAATGCGCAACATATACCTGGTGTGTATGAAGCACAAGTCTAGAGTGGCAAAGAAATGCATTGAAGTTGTTCAGGACATGTATAAGAGCTGTAAGGCAGTGGTGAGATGTGTTGTAGGTGTGACAGATTTTTGGTGGAGGTGGGATTGCACCAAAGATCAACTTTGATTAGATTAATACTTTATTCATCCCTGTAAGGGAAATTCTTGTGTTCAATTCAGCCATGGAGTTTAGACATAAATCATATAATCATCACTCATGACAGTCCATAAAATATTAATTAAATTGTTAAAACAGTTAAAATCCCACCGCAGATGAGGTAAAACTGGACTTTTGGAACACAGGTCCTGTGGATTATTATGTTTGCTGTTGACATTGTGATCAATAGTAAGAGCAGGGAATGGATGGAACATCTAGAGGAGATGAATTAAGATCAGCAAGCGCAAAGGAGAACATCTTTGTGTAAATGAGAAAGGTTGAAGTGGAACGGTAAGGTCACAGGGAGCCACGGTGGAGGACTTTAACAGCAGAGCAACAGAGCATGCATGGGAAGACAGGTTGGGTGAAGGAAGGTTGCAGGTGCGATGTGTGACCAGTGTCAGGAAGAATACAAGGAAAGATGTGGAAAACTGTGGTAAGAGACCAAATTGTTAGTTTGGAGATGGTGGCTCTGAGAAAGAGACAAGAGGCAGAGCTGGAGACAGCACTATGGAAAATGTTGAACTTCTCTTTGGAAATAAGGAGGATGGATAGACAAAGAATGAATATATTGGAAAGACATCCATGTTTGATGTTTTTGAGATAAATGTAGGGAAGCTAGTTTGAGATTGTAGGAAAACTTCAAGAAGGGACAGTGATTATATTGGTAAAATTATGCTGAAGTTAAAGCTAGCAGGATAGAGGCCAAGAGGAAGACTAAGGAGGAGTTTTATGGGGTGAAGGACATGAGAGTTGTGATACTGCAAAGAAACAGATGGAGGCAAATGACTGACTGTGGTGAACACTAAAATGAGCTGATGAAAAGCTAAGAGGGAGAGTTAAACCTATATATTTTTTTATTTATCTTTTTGTATTTAATAGCAGGTGTTGATTCGTTATGTTTTCTGGGTTTTTCAATAAAGCAAAACAGTTGCTCACAAAGTATAGGGGTAGCTGGGTGACAGCTTTTGTTAGTTTAGTTAGAGAACCAGTGCTCCCTCAGACAAAAGCTATACTTTAACAAGCTGCAGTAAATATTATATTCAGCATGGGCTGCTACTATTAGGGGTGCTGAGCTCATAGTGGTGAAGAGGTCAGCTGAATGTCTCTATCTAAAATCTCTCCTAAAAGTGTCTCCTTGCTGCTCGTATTTTAACAATGCCCAACTGATCAGCACCACCAGGTCAGTTGGCTCCAATTAGCTGACTCCCATCAGCTGGTGACAATTTAGAGGGCAATCTGCTAACAAAAAACAAAGGAGAAACAAAACACACAAACACAATACATGGCCCAAGGGTCAAAACAATTACAACAGAGTAATTGCTCAAAAATGCAAAACCATGAGACAGAAACAGATGAAGAGAAATGCCACAAACAAAATCCTTTTTTGGCTCGGTCACTTTGAGCCTTTTTCTATTGAGCCTAGCGGTCCCTCATGTTACATCTTACATCATGTTCACCTTTCTGTTTTGCTGTTTCACAGATGTTTTTCAGTGCAATTTTGTACTCTTTAATTTATTTTTTATTTTATTTACCTTGTCAATCTATTTCCTTTGTGCCGTGTCTCATGTAAAATTAAATGCATTCAATTTGCCAAATCTACATGAATCTTTGATACCTAGCATTTCACTCTATAATACTGGACTTATTTTTCTGCCGAGATTTAAACTTTGAGAGTTTAAACAACATAGAAAACTGTGAAAAATATTAATGTTTGAGAAAAGCATAAGCAAGGGATTTTACAGCATTGAAATATCTATAATTGCATATTGCAGATGTTACTGTTAGAATGTACCCCACTGAGATAACGAAGGAACACTGTATTTAAACGGAAAAATATTATCCTCTGTGGCTTTACTGACCTATCCAAGCTTTCATTTTTTAGGTAATTTGAAGATGCACATGCCTTTGGTTCTCCATTTGTCTCTTTATTAAAATAAGAATCCTTATTTTATTTATTTTTTATGGATTAAACTGTTGGCTAAATATTGTCTATCCATTTATGCTCGCACTACTTTTATTTTATCAAGTATAAACAATCATTTTAAAGCATATCACTCTTATCTAAATGACAAACACTTTTGGATACATTCGTATTGTTGATTATTGTTTTTACTTTTACAAGGATTACAAAGAAGATAATTTTACAAGTCACAGTCGTGTAACACAGTACAATTTTGAGATGGTAATGATGTAAGGGATTAGTTCTGAGCATAGTAACAAATCTGCTTGTTAATTTGCGCCAAGACTAACAAAAAAAAAAAAAAAAATAAGCATACGCTTTGAAAGATCCAATTTTGAAAGAAAAAGACACAATAATCCAGCCCAGACGCACAACCCAAAATGTATAAAATACTTAAAAAAATGAAACGTATAAATAAACAGGCTTTGTTTATACATCTAGTTCTATGTGTACAACAAGCTGAGTAAAATGCTACTGGCCCTTAACAAAATACACTTAATTTGTTCATGAAAGACATTGTTTTACACTGTCACAGTGTGTTGACCTTACATGACAATGGAACTCGCTGTTTCAATACCACCTCATTTTCCTCTGTCAACATTTTCTCATGTCCGCCAAAGGATTAAAGGTCCATTTGTCAAACAAGCAAACATGCAGTTCATGACAAAGCTGCCACTGAAACGAATATTCAGTATCCACAAACACAACAGATGTTTGCTTTCAAAGCACAAAGTACATTTTAATCATTATTAAACATGCAAAACGCATAATTTAGCCTGTCCAAATAAACATTAGTTAAAATCTTTTATAAAAACTATGATTATTGTGTTTGAAGCTTCAGTATTTGTCAATATGTCTGCAATATAAAAACACACACAAATTAGCATCTTTTTTATTGTATTTCCTGTCCTAAACACCTGCCTTCATTACACCAAAAGCTTGAGTTCATTAAATCGCTAAAATCCATACAACTAAACTAATGGCTCCCTGAACATTTATTCTCTTCATCAACCCACAACATCTGCCTTTGGCAGCAGATTTGAGGTATTGTGTTGCCATTTTGAACAATTTAGACTAGAAAAATAATCTCCCTGAGATGCATCTTCGTGCGTGTGTGCTGTCATTGGGCGTCTCTATAAATGAATTTATCTTATCACTGTGCGCTCCTGCTGGAAATCTCAGAATAATTGTTTTCTATTACATCTGCATTTAAATGTAGATAAAATGGTAAAGTCATCAGTACATAATCTCCATGCAGGTGAATGCAGAAACTTGATCTTTATATTAGGTATTTGCAAAAAGTAATATTCAAACTAAAATGAAAAATATTGGTGTACAATGAGATCCAAATTGTCAGGAAGTAAACTTGGAAGTTTGCTGCTTTAAGGAAGGTGCACCCATGTTTTGAGCACCTTATTCCCCAACTATAGTGTCATCCTGTCACGATATATTGCTGACAGGGATTATCACAAAAAGAGTCCATCTGTAATAGCCCAGCTTTTCTACCATGGCTTAAAACTGTGATACTATTGCTGGATTTAGTGTGTTTTTGGTCAGATTGTTGAAAAGGTTGTGAAAAGTAAAGCTTTATAATCCTGTAAGACATCGGATTTCTGTCTTCTGATGTTACCAAAAAAAAAAAAAATCAAAAATTGTGTTTAACTGAGCAAAACTGGTTTTTCATTTAGAATGGATTTCCTTTAGTATATATTAAATTTTTCTGTTACAAAATAAAACTGACTGTAAAGCTCAATTAAATTTACTGACTGTAAATTTAATTATTTGCAGGGGTGTGATATAGAAAAAAATCCACAGATTTCACTCCTTAAGCTTTTCAAAGACAACCTCTAATTCCTTGTTTGATTTACCTTTCTATCTCACAGAGCTTCCAGTGGACTTTTTGCGTCTGTTGGATGGGGAATGTTAAATGTTACATTGTTAATCAAAAATGTTCCGTTTCAACTCAAGTTTTGTCAGATTTGCCCCATAGACAGTATTTTTTGTTCCTCTTCATAAGTCACAAGTTCAGTCCTTTCCACATTCACACTCAAATGACCTGCAACTTGGAGGATTGTGCCCATTTACTTTGTCTGATTTTGGTTCTGTTTTCTGTGATGTTTTCTGTCAGTCACACCAAGTTCAAGCTGCTAATTATCCAATTTTCTTACCTAAAGGCTCACTCCAACTTGATTTTGTATGTATTAAAAAAGTGTTTCCAGCAGTGTTTTATGCAGGTTTTAGCCTAAATAAAAAGAGAGACTTTTTCAAATTGTGGGTTTTTATCTGCTCCTGATCCATCAGGATTTGAATTGAGAAATACTCAGTTTTACACAGTTTTAATCCTTTATGTCCTCCATCATGAGTAAAATGCTAGAACATGTTAAAAACACCAAAAGCACAGTGTATTTTAAGTGTTTGATTTTCAGTTCATCCCTGTCAGGTCATCTGATTTGTCACTCTTCATTTCTACCACATTTCACAGTTTATTCATATTTAACTCAATATATAAAACATTTACCTTCATGTTAGTGATGGTGAGATGAAGCGTTGAGGTTTCTCAGCCAGATGTGTTTGTTTGCTGAGGCTTCCAGTGAACACAAAGGACTCATGGTCTCTAAACGAAACCAAAGGGCTTGAAATGAAGGCTAAGCTTTTTTTTTTTGTATTCAAAACATGCTTTGTCCAGGTTTGAACCATTCTTACATAAACAGAAAATAGCTAAGATAAGTAGGTAGTACACGTTACAGTAATTAATTACTTCAGAGTAAAGAGGAGAGTATGGACAGTTTTAAAAAGAGAAAAAAATGTCTGGCATGTGTTATTTTAAATATCCTGCATTGTGATTTTCAGATTTTTGTTCCTTTAATTTATGTTCCTAACAGTGGACATAAATCTAAGATGAAAATGTCAGACCCCTCCATGATTTCTAAGTGGGAAAACTTGCTAAAGTACCCGGTGTTGAAATACTTATTTGCCTCACCGTATTTTCATAACAGACCAAAGACAACTTTTTTTTGGTATTTTCCAATTATATAGGAACCACTGTTAAAACATAATTAGATAAATGCATATTTCCAAATGACTAAAACCATGACACATTTTATAAAATAAATGGAATAGTCCGTGTCTGAAAGCATCTAGTTAAAACCTCTTCGGTAGGCTCTTCAAAAAAGGATGCAGTCAAAGCTGACAGCCTCAGCCTTCTCATGCAGCATGATGTATTATGCGGTTTCTTTCTCAGAAGTGAGAGGTTTAAACACTTTTGGTGCTCTTGTTTTGCTTTTTAATTTAGCTGATTTGTAACTCTGCTGCAACAACTTACTACCACATAAAGAGACATAATTGTGATGCAAATGTTTACATTTTATTTTAAATTGCACTGATTTTATGTTGGAAAATTGCCCCACTAGTCCCAGGATTAATGGAAATCTGTTTAAAGATATGCTACAATACATTGTGTGTCAGTTGCATGCCTCAAAACCTAAATATTTATATATTTATATTTTTGGTGGGGACGACTAACAAACATTATGATAAATGAGAAATCGTGTACACGGACCAATATTTGATTAAATGAGCTATTTTATCTCATTTAAGTACAAGGCGACAATATACAGCTTTCGACCAGAAGTGCATTGGTTAGTGAAAAATAATATTTTTTATAAGAAATCCTTTATATCACATAGACAGCGCTAAAGAAGGTACAGTATACCTTCTTTATTAAAAATATTGCCATTATACAAAGAGTAATGAGTAGTAAAAATGAGCAAACAAGTGCAAAGGTGCAAAGATATTGCATATCATAAAAAAGTAATTGAATAACTTTTAAATATGTAACAGTATTTGGAATATGAAATGTGTGTGGGTGTATTTGTCTGCATCATTTTGCTTTATTCTTTTGCATATTCATCCAGAAAATAACATAAAATAAGACTGCAAAACAGATGATAAATTTAACCGGCGAGAACCATGAAAGATGATGCCTTTAGCAGCATATTTTTTTCCTGTTATAATAAGGGTGATGATGAATTAAGGTGACACCAGACGGAGACCATTTTCAAAGCGTAGATGCCTGGACCTGATAGCCTTCAGGGCCAGCAAGCACACTTGGGAGTCCATTGTTCTATGAGCTCCAGATAGAAAGACACTCACCTCATGCTAACCTCTGATGTCGACGCCTCATGAAAAGTGGGGACTCACCCTGAGGGAGGAAATGTATTACTGTGATGGAATATCTCAGAAAGTCTGCTATTTTCCAGCATGGCTTCCATTGTTGTATAAATGAAAGAGCTATTGTTTTGAAATTTGAAAAATCTTACAAGTATGCATGAGCTTTCCACCCTTTCAAACGGATAGCTTAATCTGTTTATGTTTACCTTTTAAATGGGATCCTTTAAATGACAATTGCTTTGATTTGGCAAAGTCACAGAAAATGCCTTTACCCAAACCATAAAGTTTTACAGGTAATTTCCAAAAATAAAGACTCCCTTTTAACAGTTTCATTAAAAAGACATTAAAGTGGAAGAAAGGAAGCAAAACATTGGCACCGACTTTAATTTCCATCGGGGTTTTCAGACAATCGCTCTTTATAGCAGGAGTCACTCATTCATTCACTCTCTTTAAGGTACCTGTTGGCAAATGTCGATGCAGAAAGGCCTGGGGACCAAGGCACACCAGAGAAGGAAAGATTAAGATACAGGGTATTGACAAACCATCAATGACGATACAAACAACTCATTGGGAGCTTGTCACATGTTCCTACTGACTGAAATCTCCTCTACCATTCACTGCTGGTAATGGAGTGGAATTATACCAAACAAAGTGATGGTTGTCTAACATGGATTTATCTATACTACCCTTTTTTTCCCCTCTAATCAGGGCATAGGAGCCAGCACTGTGCAGTCAATTATTTCTGATTTTTTGCTCTTTTCTTTTCTTTTCAACTCAGAGTGATAAAGAGAGTAGCAGGCTGTCCTTCAAGGTGAACACCTACTTTTATAAATCTGGATATTTGATGGGAAAGGACATTACCACAACAAGGACATAAGACTGCAGCCTCAAACAAAGACTGTATTTATAGATGAGCAGTGGGTCTGGTGACGTCACATGTTGTTTTTTTACTGGTCTTATCTAAAGCGGATTTGATTTTTCTGTAGCATTTTGTACCTTCAGGAAGCAGCAAAGGAAGCAGTTTTGCTTTTGTTTAAACTCAAGAAGTTTTGGCTATGTTTGGACATCCTTGATGTAAGCCAGAAAAGAATGGCCAGAACAGTTGGTATTTGGCAGACGAGAGAAATAAATCTGAATATCATCTAACAATTGAAAGAGATGTAAACTTTTTCCGAAACGTGAATCCAAAAGAAAAAAAGATAGAGGTCAGAACCTAACCCTAGAGCAGCCCACAGGTTAGAAGAAGCTCTTGAAGAGTGCTGACCAAAGCCGACTGTAAAAGTTGGCTTTGCAAAAAGAAAATTATATATATATATAGTAGTACCCCTAATGCCTACACTGGCCTCAAGGCAAGAAAGATGGATATTAAGGAGACTTTAGAAATAGTATAGAAATGGAGATAAATAGTACGGAAGTCTTGGATTAAGGCGTATTTTCCAGGATATCTGTAGTTTTTTTTTCCATGAAAAAATCTTTTTACAGAATTCTGCCACTGGACCGACGCCAGAGGACTAGCTTGAAGAATATTAAATGTTTTTTAAAAATATGAGGGCATTTCCTTAAATCAGACTGGATTAAAAACTATGTTTTGGCAGCTTTAACAGCTTCTTGATATTCTAAAAGGTTGTTATTAAAAATTTCAAAGAAAATAGATTATCTTTTCTCCATTCCTTTTCAGCCTAGTCCACACACCCATCTGAGTTCTTTGCTGGAAAACAGAACAGCAAAGTGCCCACACCACAATTTTTAATGTGTCCAGTGTGTGCCTTTTTTGTGTGTGGTGCCAGATTGACCAAGACTATGGGTTAAAAAAAAAATGAAAGAAAAAGTTATAACTTTTACCAGAGGTGCATTTTCTTTCATTTTGTTTTTCTTTTGCAGCACACATGGGTACTGATGAAAAACCAGACGGGAGAAAGACTCACCAAATGTTTGCCAAGCCGTTGTGTAAAAAGAAGGTCAAGACTGAGAGAATTACGGATGGGAGCATTAATTTAGAGTAAATATTTTGTTCGGCAGTGATCTGGCGTTTAAGGGGGGGACGAAACTAAGTATGCTTCCAATTTGGACTCAGGAACACCCAAAATTAATCCTGAAGCTACAGGTGAGGTCTGCAAGTGTCTTCCAGCAGCATGTGACACAGAACTATGGACTGGATCCACTGTAACTTGTACAATTATTTCAATAAGTGGTAGGCTAAAGGTAATCCTCCAGGGAGCCTTGCTTTTCACCCTCATTCACTCAGGGTTTTACTGCCTGTTAGGTCACCTCCTCCACTAGGTGACAGGTGGGTGCCACATGTAGATTAGTAACAAAAAACAAAAGTCATTGATCCACATCACATATAGACATAAAGGTGAATTTTAGATACAATATCACAAGAGGAAACGTAAAATCTTATTTTTATTTTTTTTTTTGTATTTGAAGCTAAACATTATTTATAATAATATATTTACATATATTTCATTTTTGGAACAGATGAAAGAAAGAAAAGACAGAGGATTATTGAAGATGAAGGACAAGGGTACAAAAAAAGTTAAAAAAAAAGGTCCATATTACATTAAAATAAAAAGAGCCAGACGTCATTGGACCACCATCCAAGTGCTCAGTTTGTTCTGTTTCAAACCAGTTTCAGTATTACAAAAACAAGCGTTGATCCTGGTTTTTCTTCTTTTGTGTTGTGTTGTTGGTTTTTAGTTTATTTTTTTTTTTCTGGGTTGAGTTATTTCCATGTTTTGATTTTACTAAAAAAGGTGTCACCTGTTTCCGGTTTTTACTTGCCCATTTAAAACAGGGGTCTGCAACACTTAATGCTAAAAACAGCCATTTGGTCCAGTCTCTTACTGGTTAGCAAACCCAACAAAAGCTGCAGAAGAATACACTTTACTTATGTTTTTGTGATTAACAAGCCATTTATTTATAAAATGTATCTGTATTAAATATTTACAATACTTGAATTTTCTTTGTATACCTGTTTTAACTTCTTTTAAGTTTGACATCAGCACATACAAGTTCCCTTCAAAAATAAATAAAACAAAAAAGTATCAGAAATGATCCTCCTGCTGCAACAGTTTTACTTGAATTAAAAATGCATGAAAACCAAAGCAGAGATGGCATTTCTCATCATTATGAATTTGCTGCGCCATCATCCCCTTAATCCCTTTAATATAGAAAATAAACATGACATTAGTGTAGAATCCAACTGTTTAAATAACATTAATTTGTGCTTTAAGCTTATTCTAATAATAAATTAATGTGTTGTCGTTTTTCTTAGTTTTGTTATTAAAATTCTAAATATAAATGAGAACTCGATTTACTAAAAGAAATTAACTACAAACTTTTTTTTTCTCAGATCATTAACGTTTTTCTTTATGACCACAGCCACAATGGAGGCATAAAAAAGGCCCCAGAACCTCAAGTTTAGAGTAGTAAACTTTTTTTTCCAAGTAGGAATTACAATAACTAACAAAAGAACTCATTGCCTTTTTTAAAAAGAGAGAAGATGGACTCACGTAATTTTCTGTTTAAGGTTATAACAGAGGCTAAAGGTGGTGGTGAGATTTTCTGCACAATCTTTATAATTTTCTTTTACATTTCTGTGATTAATTTGTGATTAGTTTAACAAACATGTCCAATATTTATACAAGTCCTGGGCACTGACATATTGTCCTATATTAAAACAACATAGAATATATCAAAATTCATGGTAATAAAATGGATTAATGCGCTCCCTCTTTGGTGATCCTTCATATAGTTATGAATCTGTCTTCTCTCAGCAGTGGAGCTGGCCCCTGGGAGCCAAAGCATGTTTGTTAGAACAACTACATTACAGTCTTGTTAACATGAGAACACATAAATCACTATAAAGTTTGGCTACCATCTCCAACAATCTCAAACACACACGGTGACACATACACACACACACACACCGCCAACATCAAACCTCAGTGATGAAGAGGAGATTTGCGCCGAAAGCTGCCTCATAAAAGAAGGGAATTCCTCGAGTCAGCTCTTTGTCTTTGAGAGATTAATAACAGCCAAAAAAAAAAAAAAAAGAAGCAGATTGCTGCCGATAATTTGATGATCCTCTTCTAGGCATCAGCTCTTCATTACCTGACTAAAACAAGCCTCTCCCAGGATGCCTCAGGCCTCATTGAACAGGAGAGGTGGGGACGGTAATTATTTCTTGGGCCAACCCCAAATCGCTTCCCATTATTCTCCATCCAACATGTAGGCGCAGTACCCTAGATATGTCACTCGCAGCCCCCATCATAGGCTGTGTTGTCATGCTGCTAGCTGTTAACTGTGCCCCAATTTATTAGACCCTTAATTGTGCGTTGCCATGTATGTTTTGGCCCGAGCTTGCCGAGACATCAGCCAGTCGTGTTGTTTACTGAAATAGAAAAATTTTGCTGGAAGGACTTCCTGTTTCTCTGAATTGGTTTTCTTCACAAAGACAAGCAAACCTAAATCAGTTCCTGTAATGTCTCTTTTCTTAAGCAGATGCAGTTTTTTTTTTTTTTTTTCCTGTTTTCATTTACAGATTAACAAATCACACAACAACACTATATAGATGGTAACAGCAAAAGTGTATTCATATTAGTGCCGCAGACCAGCTTCATATTTTCGATTGGTTTGTTTTATTTATTTAATTGCAATTTTAGGAAATTAAAAAATGCGGGTTTGAAAAACAACACAGCCACAATTTGCATATTTGTAGCTTTATTTGCACATTGGCTACTTTCCTTTTTTTGCTTTTCTGTTTTTTTAAGGGGCTGCACAGTTTATGGTGTTGTATGAAGAAGTTCTTGCTCCAGATTCAGGCTGCTGCTTCTGGGTGCTTCAGCTTCCCCCAGTCCAAAGACATGCATGACAGATTGACCTGTGTTTTTTAAATTACCCTAAGGATTTAGAGACTTTAAGTGCATATGGCCTGCTATTAAACTGGTATGCTGCCTACAGTGTTTCAAGCCATCTGCGATGGAAGGAGCATTTGACCCTACATAGGAGAAGGCAGTATATGTGTGTGGGGGTGTTTTGCATTTTCTGGAGCAAAATAACTTGATTTAAAAAAAAAAAAAAGTTTTAATGTAAGAATAAAAAGACTTAAGACATTGGGTCGCACAAATACGTAATTTTCTACAGACAAAAGCCCTTTCTTATGGATGTCGAGGAAAGAGTTTGATGCGAACCTTTTTCTTATTGTAAGAAATATAAAGAAAGAGAAAGAATAAATTGGTCTTTTTTTTCTCTTAATGAAGAACACAATCTGAAACAAGTATCTTAGCCTCATTTTACAAATGGGTTATCACTGTTTTGTGGATTCTTTTAGCACAATTTTGCATGTTATTTTGTTTGTCAGTACACATAGCTTGCCACATATACAGAAATTCTTCGATTGTGAGCACATCACTGTTTTCATTCTAATATTAAACTTACTTTTTCGATGACAGTTAGAACTTTGAGATTTTTAAGAAGAGAGAAAATGAAATGTTGAAAATGTTATTGTCTAAGAAAAGCATATAAAGTGTGTAGTGAGGAGTTTTACAGCATCATCACAACATCAGTAATCACTGTTGAGTTCACCTATCGCAGGTTATTTTTAGAACGTAACCCCACGAAGGAACAGGGTAGAGCAATTGACTGTCAGAATTCACTGAAAAAAAAATTTTTTTTTTTAAACCAACAATGGAGTTGATAAATATTACTGTAAACCTGTATTAGGTTATTACTGAGACTGATGCAGAGCCCTCATTGCTTCTACTCTTCTTATGAGTTGGCTGATGCTGGAAATGGAGACTGTCTGTCCACATTTAAATGTAAACCTTTGTTTTTCTATTCAATTTTGATTAAACCAAATTCAGAAAATCCTTTTTTCTACAAATAGCAGTTTTGGTGAGTGTTTGGACAAGCTGATGATGAGCGTCTAATGTCTCTGCTCTGTCACATTTCGCTGACTAACAGTTCATGCACCGTACAGAAACACAATCCGTCCAGTATTGATACTTTTGGTTCATCACTGTTCTTCCTAAGACTTACTTTGAACCCATGGAGGGGAGAAATATGCAATGATCTATCACTCTGCATTCTTCTGTGTTTTTGAATTCCTCCTTAATTTTAATTTTTTTTTTGTCTCTGTCACAACACTCCTTTTTATTTGCCTTATTCTTTTTTGATTGCGCCAATCATTTTTAGGATTATGCTTTTTTTTCATCTAATATTACATGAGTTTTTTAATTAAAAAAATTAAGATTAAAAAACAGTTGTTTCTGAGCTTCATTTGACCTAAATCAGTGACTCACATGTTGCCAGATTAATTGAGAGAATCGGCAGAGCTCAACATTACGGCCCGGTTTGATCAAATTATCATTATTTACTCCCTGCTGCATCTCTCTCAGGAGGATTACAGGCCCGTTTGAGGAATGAAAGCTCCATATGAATTCTGCATGAAGGATCTTACTCATCTTCAGCCACAAAAGTAGACTGAGAGGCAAGTTATGATGAAATTGTTTTCCCCTCTGTCTGATCGATGGTTTTCAATTTTGCCCCAAAACTCCAATTAAAAGCATTTATCTCAGCACAGCAGGTGCTCCAATATTCAGACTTTCACACACATATGAATAGTGTGTGAAACTGTGGTTGGTTTCTCTCTTTATTCAAACCCTTGACTCTGTGTGTGAGCTAAGGTCCACACATGTCAAGACTGCAGCAGATGTTATTGTGGTCTTAGTGTATTATTCACCTTGGAGTGCATGTGGACCCTCCAACAATGTCTCTTTTTTTCTTTCCATCTCCATCTGCTCCGAAAATGTGAAGCATTTTACCTCAGCAGGTTCAAATCCAGCTATCAAGTGCACTTACACCACTAGAGTATTTTTTTTAAATCCACTTTTCTCAAACAGAAAAAAAGAAAAAAAAACTTTTTTTTTTCCTTACAAAGTATTTCAGACGCAACAGCAAAGTTTCAAGATAGGATTTACCAATAGACATAACCATGATCCGAGGAAGCTCAAACGATTGGAATAGATGTGGAATAAATTACGTGTCAAACATAAGTTGGGATATTTCTGCAAGATATACAAGAAAAAAATTGTGTGTTTCATTTTGTTCTCTATTGTCCATTATATTACACACTTAAAGTACCAAAATGTAAAACAAATGAACAATAAAAAAAAAAGAGCAGTGAGAGTGAGTCATCTTTGGTGCCCATATCCCTTATACTGATGTGAAGAGCTCAGAGAAGCTAATTGCTTTAAGATCCAATAATTTAGTCAAATGTATCAATGCATGGTCTAGAACTAGGTACTACATCTTCACTGCTCACAGTAAGTTAGGGACATTGTATGAGTGCTTTTCCTATTTGGTCTTAATTTGAATGAAATATGTGAACGATTCATTTGATATTACTAATAATGAATTAGAATAAACACCATTTTCATTAGATTGATGTTTATTACCCCACAATTAAACCAATAATACAGTAAAGATAGCCCCCAAGTAACAAAGATTAATCATGTCAACAGTGGGTATTTCCACCATGCGCAACAATAACATATTGACAGTGATGTCTCCTTCTCCTCAATAGCCTCATGATGATGTACTGAGTCAATGAGTTCCACTCTTCTTCAAGTTTTACATGCAGTTTTGGCAGGTCACATGGGGGTGGAGTACGATCATCCAGTCTCTGCCTTGCTCTGCTCTATGGGGTTCAAGTCAGCAGACATTGCTGCCCATACCATATGAGGCCTCCGACATCATCATACATTACCAAAAAGTTGGGGGTGTGATGGTGGAATTGGGAGATAATGATTGATTATTCAATTCTGAGGTAAGAACAGGCAGTGACTAGTTCATCTACCAAATTGGTTTTGTGCTGACTGGTAATGTCTACCCAGGCTGTTGCAAGTCCTCCACCAAAGTAAACCCCATCATCTGGGGACCATGTTGACATCAGCACCATGTTGACCTCAGCAACATGGTCCCCAGATGGCTCACCTCCCTTTCTGTAGGAATGCTGACGACCATCATTTTTTCTGTACAAGGTGACCCAACACTCCTCAGTGAACATGATGGTAGACCATTGCTGCATTGTCTAGGTCACATGCCCTCTGCAAACGTTTGTGGTTGTGTCAAGTCAGTTGTGAATACTTTGTCTGGAAACCCTAGTACCCCTCACATCGTGTAAAGCAGTCATGTGGAATTTGCAGAACATTTTCTGAGTACATAGATCTTTAGGTACTGGTCATGGTTGTGCAGTCTATGACTCATGGGGTTCCACTTCATGGTCTGTCACAAACTCTCTCAGTAGTTCTATATCTTGATGTCTGTTGATAACACTTTGAGACTCACCAAGTTCACCTGCAACATCTGACTGCCAAGTACTAACCCGAAGGTGCACTATGACAATACTCGTCTGTTAAGTGACGGCTTGTGTTCATGTTTGTTTGAATAATGAACTTGGAAAGACTCGGTGGAAAAAATCTGCTTTTTATACCCAGAGAATGTTGAAACTGCTATCGAAAAGAGTTTTCTGTTATATATATTTTTTTGGGGTTTTGACCCCAATTAGTAAGGCAAACCTTACATAGTGAGGACATTATGTGGAAAACAAAATGATGTCTATCATCGCAATACATTTATCCCCCAATACCAAAAATCTGCAAAGTGAAACCACAACATCCACAACGTTTTCACAATTTCCCTAACTGTGAGTTGTAATTGCTCAATAACACCTCGCACTTTAAGTATAATCTTTTTCAAAAAGTTAATAAAAAAAGAACTAAAAAAAAGTTTAGGGCAACTTTTAAACCATTACAGCATTAAAAGGAAGCCAACATCTCAACTTTTGTACTATCACTCAAAGAGCTTTCACAACAACATTTAGACAGTAATCACAAATTGTCCATTCAAAAACAATTTTACTTCAGCTTAACACACCTCAGCATATCCCAAGCATGTTCCAGTTTTGACTAACAACAAAGCTATACACAGCTTTCAACATAAAAATGCTGGCAGTGTGCCTGGCACTGTGTGCTGTGTCCTTCCTGATTTTGTCCACCTGAAGGCAGCATTTTAGTCTGCCTTTGTTGGAGTTCAGGCCAACATCTGTGACAGTAGGCACAGGAATGTGATCATCTCAGGGGACCAGCTGTCTAGTCCACACCACAAAGCTGACACACCATCTCCACCATGAAGTCTCTTTGTGTCATAGCTGCACCTGCATGGCTCTCATCCCACACCGATTCACTGCTCCCTCCAAACACGCAAAATGTCTCAACTATCTCAGCTCTGAACACTTTCTCTGCAACCTTTCGAGCTTTGCTCGTTCCACAAAATCTGCCTTAAACTCCTTCCAGCAACCAGCAACATGAAATGTATTGATTGCTCAGTGGGATAAAGAATGATTCCCCACTTTTGGCCTGCAGGCACTGTCGGCATTCAATTGCTTCCTGAAACAAATGTGTGGAAAATAATCCATTTATCATAAGTCTTGGAGGTGAAACCAAAACATAACAAAACCAAAGGGACAGTCTGCACATTTTTAAGAAGCCAGAAATACCCCATACAAATTGGTCATGTGATTTGGATGTTTTCGAGGATCCTATTCCTAATTCTCCATACCCACTGGACATGGACGTAGGTTTTGGATGTGCTTTTAGCATATGGTGTTCACACTGGACTGTTGCTCCCCAATACTAGCACATGTACCCACAGTTGGAAGAAGTTTGGTTGGCACTTCTTTGACCATCGTTTAAAAGTTGAAATGCATCACTATCCAATCCGAGTCCCTGATTGGTCAAAGTTCAACCTGGTCTAAATTTTAACATGCATTTAATTAGCCATACGTTTAGTACATGGAGCCTGAAACAGATGGTAAAAACTTGTGTAGCTACAAATAACATGAGTTTTGAACACTGACGCCTGTAAAATTGCTTAAATGCCCATTTAGGCTTTTCTTTGGAAGTGGTCGCTTGAAAGTGCAGTGCCAAACGATGCTGTAGCTTCAGGGTTAAAACAGAGATGGGTCCAGGATGATTTGTAAACTAACAGAACTAACTAACTAAAAGAAAAGAAAAAAAAACCCTTTAGTCTATGAAATGGTCTGCAATTTCCGATATATTTTGTCCACATTTGTGATTTCAGCCTGAAACCATTTTTAAACAAAAGAAACAGTTACCCCACTGTAGCATTACAACAAAATACACACAAAAAACTAAATGTCAAAACACATACAAGTTAATTTTATGCACTCTTAGAATATACTGTTCTGTTTCCATTCCATATGTAAATCTCTCCAATTTTTTTGGATAGGACATGATTTACATTAAAGTGTTAGTTGACTCATACTAATTGAATTGCCTTTTTTGATTATATTTATGCTTGTATGCTTCTCAAAGCTCAAACTTGGGTGATTTAAAACATTAAATATTTGTGTTTGAGAAAACTAAAACATTAAATCAATTAAAAAATAACACATTCATATTGTTTGACTGTGTTAAGTGTTGCTAAGAAACAGAAATTTCTGGCTGCTATTGGCCCATCATAAGACTTCATTATTTGTGTTGTTTTTTCTATTTTTTATGTGTTTCTATGGTAACGAAGCACAAGGGTAGGCAGGTGAATGACAGGTAGTAAACGCACAGCCAGCATACAGTGTGTTCTTGAATCAGCTTGCCACAGCAGATCTATCAGCACTGGCCTTACTTAAACTATATTTAAGCAACTATCTTCAAAAGTCTATGATTCTTCACTTTAACTAGTTTTTTAGCACATTTTTTTAATACAGTTTTTAGGAAAGATGAATGTCTGTGGGCAGTTTAAATATTAGTTTGTTATGGTGCAGTTGTGAGCCAATCATTCAGTGTATGGGGCAATAGTAATCAGAATGGAATACTCTATTTCATGCTAGATTTAAGTTGATTTCCAGCTTATTATGGGTTGTTGTGCATGTTTGGACCTCATTGGTCATTTTAATTTTTAAGATCCCTCATTGTTCAGTCACAAAACAGGCATTTGCGCTTCTTCAAAGCCAACAAATCGGACTTAGCAGGCAGATGTCAGGAGAGAATATTACTTTCAACGCAGTTTATTTCCCATCAACACCTTATAGTTGGATACAGCTTTGATATAAATTTCTGAGATCTACTCTCTGAAGCTGACTTTTGATGTGATTTCCAGAAATATCCCTGCTATGGAATGCAATAAATAAGACTGTCAGAGACCGTTACCTTCAGGGAAGTACATTAAAGGCAAGGGCGCACACGAGGTGCTGATGATAGAGAATAAATGTTCATTATCATAATGACGTTCCACACAAAATGTCAGCATGCTGTGACAGCCCAAACCTCCCTCTTTTTGATGCAGCGCTGCTGCTTGCTTCTTCCTTTCTGTTCTGACACCGCTGTGGAGGATAGCAGTGCGAGAGCTGCTAGAAAGTGTGGCTTTGACATGACATTTTTCCATCTCATTTGTCACTCTGAGGAAAGAGACACAGTAAAATTGAATATAGCATAGGCAAGAGATGAACTCAGCTCTCAAGATAAATATGCTCATTTTCTTCCATAGTAGCTTTTTTCAACAGTGACAGGTATGTTTTAGATGCTTGCATCTCATTTGAAAGTTTACAGTGTAGTCAGAGGAGGAGTGGGAGTGCTGCACAGACTCTACTGTATGTCACACAGAGCTTTGGGCTGTGGCAGCTCATATAAGAAGCCCAGTGAAGCAAAGAAGTTGAGCTTAGCCTGACCTATAGTATATAACCTCTAAACTTGTCCACAGAAGGTCAAAGAGCAGGAAGCGGTGCAGACGCAATATTTACAAAGAAACCTGAGGGTGAATTATGGACAAGTAAGACAAACATGGCTATGATATAATGATGTGTTGCGCACATACGGAAAAAGGGATGGATCTAAATGTTGGAATTTTTGCTATTCTGTTTCCCCCAGTCCTTTTTTAATTTAAGTTTGTAAAAAGGACAATAAATCGTCCTGCATACCTTTTTACTGAACCAACATTAACTCCAGAAGTCAGATTTAAAATTGAGACTTTTAAATAAAACCTACTGCAAAATTGTGCACTGAGCAACTAGCTGCCCCATTTTCAGCATTACATGTTTACTAGTGAAGTGTCATTTGACCCACTAGTAGACATTTGCATTGAACTAGATGTATGCTACAAGTCACTAGTTCAATGATACAGGCCCCTCACAACTCTCACGCATTGACCGTGAGACTCACGCATTTGATTGAATTTTCACGCGCTCACGCCTTACCTGTATTTCACACGCGTAACACACTTAGTTACTTTATTATAGTGGATTTTTTAATTTTTTTGAATAAATCTGTTGAGGCCATAAGTTGGCGCTGATGAGACTGTGGTGATTACTCCATTACATTACATTACATTACATTACATAAAGTAGGAATTTTGTGTTTAAACAGATGTGGACGCATGGTTTCTGTGCGTGCAATTCACTACTAAGTAGCATCATTCTCAAGTTAAAAATCCACATAGGTCATCTTGTTGATGTTTTCCAGGAAGGCATTTTGAGTATTTGTGATATATTGAATAATAAAAAAATAAAAACATAGCTACTCTGGGGGACTTAAAAAAAAGAACAGTCAATTACTGGTTAGCACACACATCCAAGGGCTCTAACAGCTTAAAGTCTTCATAAATAATTCAACAGATTTTGACAGAAAAATTAAGTGTGTTTCATTGAAGGATGTCACAGCATGGAATAACATATGTTGTTTTTTTTATGTCAAGAATTATATCATATTTTGTGCCTAAAAACCAGAAGTATTAAGCTACTTGTTAAAACTGATCAGCTGAAACTCAGTTGTCTTTAACTTTACAGAACATCACACAAAGCATGTTCTCTCTGTTAGATTTCAGATTTTCTTTTTTAATTATTGAAACCGACTCCATGACTTTTTAAATGTCACTGCAATTCATCTGAAATTGTCAATCTCTATAGTTCCATACGGTTCTGCACATGTTTACACACTTGCATATGTAATTATTGGATGAGGCATATGTCATCTCTCTGTCTCATCAACCTTATCAGCCTCAGTGCAAAAATCTATTATGACATAAGACTCATGCAATCTCCCATAATGCCTTGTGGCTTTGTTTATCAGCTCTGTGACTCTATTTGAAGTGAAAGATTCAACAGCAAAACAGAGCAATAAAAAATAGACAAATGCCCACCTTAAATTTTTACTGAGCTGTTTGGGTGTTTTTGAAGTTTATCGGTCATTTAATGAGCAATGTTGACATGGTTGACCCTTTGTTTAGTAAGTAAAGTGACTATTTAAATTGTGAAATCTTACTCTAATTATAAAGGACTTACTGATAAAGAAGCAGCCACAATACTAATAAAAACATAAAGAAACTGGTCAAAACAACAAAAAAGGTACATTTTTTGCAAATCAAATCTTATAATATATTGCATTCAAATCTGGGAACAAATTATTTTCAGACCCATATAGTTTGTCTTCTGCTTTGGTAAAGTAAAACTTGCAAATACATTAATTCCAAAAACTCCTTATTTCCATCTTGTTTAAGCAGCTGGACGTTAGTGTTTTATTTTATTTTTTTTAATATTCAAACAATTTCTTTGTGTTAAATGGAACAAATCCTGGAATATGCAACCATTAGAACTCATTTAGAGTCAAATGCAAATGATCAGTTGAGCTTGTCCACATTTATAGTGTAGTATAAATACTACATTACCCAGCCTTGATTTGCCTGTAAGTTCTTTATCAGATGATGTCTTCAAAAAGGTACAATCAAGTTTGGTCTTTAAATGACATAAAGTGGCTCCATGGGGGTGTAAATATCACATCCATGTCTTCTCACAGTACTTTACAGATACACAGTACTACAGATTTGCAGATCTTTGTTTGCTCAAAGATGACGTTTAATGATCAGTCAGGATTATTATGCATGTATGTGGTTATTAACAGGTTTGGTATTGTTTTTTTTACAACTGATTGTGATTCAAAGTGTGATGAAAATAAGAAAACGTGCTGTTGTGCTCAGCTTTGCTGTGCATTTTCTTTTTCTTGATCTGATGGTCTCCGCTCTGTTTCTGTAAATCTGCTCTGTTTGATTAAAATAAATAAAAATAATAATAATAGAAAAAAAAAAAAAAAAACATTGTACATCACATCATCCTACTGTTAAATTTCAACAATTTAAATGCTTGTGCTTTAACGTGTTCCTACTTTGGTAGAGGCTACAGGCAGAAATTAGCAACATTTACGATAACCTGGCATAATATGTCTTCATGTTTCACACAGTCAATGTTTCTTTTGTGCATTCTCCCTTCTTTTAGATAAGAAAACTCTTAAACTTTTCAGGAAAAGGGTGAGGACAAGAAAAGTTGCAGGTGAACAGACCTGAGAATGGAGTAATGAACTTGAGCAAGACAAAGTTTGAAACCAATTCAGACTATGTGCAGCTGTGCATATGGCAGAATGGACTATTTAAGTAATCACAAAAGATTTTGGCGTTGGGGGGTTCTGGCTGCCGCTGCTGCTGCGGTGGGGGTCTTGGTTTGGGGATGGCTGGGCACTCCCCCTCCTTCTTTTCACATTCCACCATCCATTTTAGACGAACATAAACACTCACCTGAGCACAGGTGTTAGCTCACCTTTACACTAATAGTTTGCATGATTGAATGAATGAAATATTTCACACCAGTTAGCTTGAAGGCATGGGTGGGCGTGTGTGAACACTATTTGTTTTGTGTACATGTTTTGTGTACATGTTGACAGGTGGACACTTCTGCAGCTAGCAGGTGTGTTGATGACATTTGAGTGTGTGTGTGGACAGGCCCCGCCCTTTGAGATTTGTACTGCACTTGAACCTTACCGTAATGATAAACATCCAGTAAACTTGTTGCTTTATGCTGCTTCATGGTTCTACCCCCCCCCCCTCCTACCCCCCCCCCCCCCTTTATCATACCTCTCTCTTCTTCCCTCCTTTCCTTTTCCGTCCGGTCCAATATTTTCAAATATGATTGAAATTAATAAAGTTTGGCCTCAATTACAAGGGGGGTTTATTCAGACATTCCTCTGGTTTGTCTGAAGATTCATAACCCCTGTTGTTAAAGTAAAATATGTCCAACACAAGAGGCCTTCAGCTCTCATCTGTTTGCCCAGCTGTTGGACAGGACAAGTTAAAAAAGAAAGAAAAAAAAAAAGATTTTGATTAAGTTGACTAGTACTAGTAATACTAGTGCTAGTATTTTTATTTTAAAAGTTGGGACATCATAGTGTAAGCGTGTCTGTTAAGCGTGTCTGTTAAGCGTGTAATTGTTTTAAAGTTGGAGCATTATGAGGACTGACTATATTGTGTAACAAATCTCCTCGTGGTTAACTATGCTTAGTAACGCGTTTTTAATCTTTTTAAAGAGGAAGTCACGACACTGTCCCATTTGGATCAAATCAAATGTAGCCCTCAAAAAACACACTTTTCTCTGTTACTCTTTTTGGAACCGTAAACTGTCCCAATCATGGTCATAAAGAAAATCTTCAAAGTTTTCAAAAAGGGGGGAGTTGTTGGCAGATTTTTGTTTTTGGACTGTAGCTCTTTAGAATTTTTATAGAGAAATTGGTTTCAAGGTTTTCAGAGGTTTTTTTGTTTATCCAAAAGATGAAAGATGGTGTATTTTTCTTAGTAAATATAGCTCAATAAAACAGGAGAAATTAACAGAAATTAGTTAAGATTTATTAAAAAATTAACTTCTTTATTGTGAAGGTATGGCAAATTTGAAAGAAAGTCAATGTTTATGAGTTTAAAATCATTTAGAGCTAAGCATCAATATTCCACAGCTTTGAACGATTTTGAGTGACAGCAGAGTTGATGCAATATTAGTTCTGTTTGGCTCAGAGTCAGCAGGTGGGATCGTCACAAAGCCCAATCAGTCACTCCATCTCTTCTGTTGGCTGTTTGTTGCAACCCTTAATATGTATACCCACAATCCTTTTTCTCACCTACAGAAGCAGGACTTAAATCTGTCCTCTGCTTGCACGGAAAAAGTAAGATATGAAATTTACCAGGGAAGGTTATATAGTGCAGACAGTGCAGAGTCAGGATATCATCCCGTTAAAGCAGCAAGCACAGTGAGTTTATTCTGACCTTGTCTAATCGTGAAGCTTCACAGAAGGTCAACTCACTATCTCCATGGCTGCTTTTGCCATTGCCACACCTCATGGAGTCATCGTGATGGTGTTAGCTTTATAAATATTACGACCTGTCACAGTGACAGTACAAAGGCTCCAGATGATGGGGAGTTTGCCCTTACATAGAGAACTTGAGTAGTTTTCAGTTTTGTGAGCCTGTTTGTAATCTTCACAGGACACTCAAGGTAGTGAATGAGAAAAACGGCATTACATTCCCAGAGAAAATAACAAATCAGGTCAGTCAGCTTGTGTTGGAAAAACATTAAAAAAGGAATTCAACAAGACAGGCTTGTTGAAAGCAGCCGGGAGCTTGTGGAAGACGCAGTGTGGTCAATGACTAAATACAATGAAATAACCTTTGTTTGTGCGCTCGTGGTCTGTCGACCTTGAGAGAAGTGTGCTGACACAACTGTTGTAAAGCTGCTGGGGTCATTGTCTTTCCCTGGGATATGCCACAACTCCTTTCTTAGCTGTCAGACAAGATTGGGCTTCCATGTCACTGTAGGTCATTATGAATCATTCATTAAGATGCAATGAGCCAGGAAAAACACATTAGTTATCTCATTAATATCAGGCTCTCTGCTTTTCCACATCATTTTGATGATGGATGTTAATATATTTGTTAAATTTAATTGTGTAAACATACTTTGACTTTAGATACCTAAGCAACCTAGACAGCTCTTATTTTCTATTGAGTTATTTTCATTTCTAAATACAAAGAAAACAGAATTTATTGCCCTAAAAATCAGCAAAAAGGCTTGCCGACATGTCAGAGACCATCTGAGACTTTGTCCACAATCGCTTCCACATTAAGATTCACGGCAGCTTAAGAGATCCTGGCATGTCTTGGACATCAACTCCCTCAGCAAACATTTAATAAATCAGCTATCTCAACATGGAACTGGACAAGTCAGTCCAAGGTGAAGTGGTCCATCAACTCAAAGCCCTCATGATCTGTGGCATTTATTAACCTTAGATGAAAGCCAAAAATGATGAGCTTCACTGAGATTTGAGCCCAAAGAATCTGTTTACTTTTCCTTACATTTTTCAAGATCTCTGTTCTCCTCTCTGCCAGTTTACACCAAACTTTGTGGGACTTTTTTTATGCCAGCCTGCTGTGGACCAAACAAGACAAGTGGTCCGAAAAATTGGGATCCAATTTTATTTGCAGCTAAACAATGATGTAAGCAAGTGATGGTTTTAATTTATCAACTTAATCCAGTCAGCTTTATTTATAAAGCGCTTTTAAAACAGCAGAGGCTGACCAAAGTGCTTAACAATGCAGGATAAAAACAAAACAATCTGAAAAACAAATAGCATAAAATCAATAAAATCAATAAAAACCAATAAAAAAACATCAACTCACACCGAGTTAAAAGCCAGGGAGAAAAAGTGAGTTTTCAACTTGTCCTTAAAATCATTCAGTGAACAGGCCTGCCTAACCTGCATAGGGATTGCATTCCACAGAATAAGCCAGAACTGGTGCAGTGTGCTCTCTCTTCCGTGTTCCAGTTAACAAGCGTGCAGCAGCGTTCTGCACCAGCTGGGGACGGGACAGGGATGAGTGAGGGACACCAAAGTAAAGAGCGTTACAGTAATCTAGCCGAGTTGTAACAAAGGCGTGGATTACTGTCTCAAAGTGCTTTCTTGATAAAAACGATCTGACTTTAGCCAGCTGCCTTAACTGAAAGAAGCAGGATCTCACCACTGAACCTTTCTGCTTGTCCCAATTAAAACCATTGTCGATCTTCACTCCTAATCAACTTCACAATGGAACTGGTTATTAGTAGTATTACAAGCACCAAATTTGGCATGGATTTACTTTAGGACCCCTTATTTTAGAGAAGCACGACAGCCATGAGAAAATCCAAGATTTTAAAATCTATACAATTTACGTATAATAGTACTCTGAAGGTGGCCATCAAGTTTTCTACTGCATTTTGTACATGAGCAGCCCATATTGTTGAGACTGGGGCAAATAAATATCCAGATTTAATCCAAAGGGGCAGTGCTGTGACTTTCTGTTTAAAAATATATAATTTTTAACAATTGAGTGTTTGGGCACCATCTTCACAAATTTAACTTCAAATATTTTAGATTTTTCTCGTCTAAAACATCAAACTGATGAATTGATATTTTTATGATCCAACCAGATCAATCAGTCTCAAGCAAGTTGTTAATCTAATCAAATTGAACTATACATTATAAAATTGTTTCAAAATGACCTAAATCGATGGATTGATATTGGAAAATACCATTTGGATTGAGGCACAGTAGGATTATTATACTATAACCAAAAAATGGCCAGTTACCATTACAGCAGACACAGCTGTAATGGCAGCTGAAATGATCAACCATAACCATAGTCTAATGTGTGCAAACAGAATTTTGCAAAGACGTGTGACTGTACAGTGCGGTACTAATAATGTGTTCTAATACTGTTCTGTTTTGGATTATTTCATGTGGAAAAACGGTGGTCTTGTTGTTTGTACACATTTATTTTACACTTGATTATCTTACAAGAAATAAAATAAATTTGGAAAATTTCACCTGCGATTTTCAGTACCCAGGTATTTATCTCTGAGTCAATCTAGTTGGACTTTTGGCTAAAGATGACCTGGATCAATTTTAGGTCAGTGAATCAGATTGTTCGACATGGACCAATATGAACTATGAATTGTTTCCCCAACCACAAATTATGATATGAATCCAATTGTTGTTCAAATGTATCGCAACACCCCTACTGTTTGGGCAAAAACCAACCAAAACCTGACATTTTCCACCTATTAGGTGGCTTGTCAGCTTTACAGTAGAATAGCAAAATCATAAACAGTTAAACTATAACAAAAAAGCTATTTTTTTGGTTTTGTTTTTTACTTTGAGTTTTTAAATACACAATACAACTTGAATGTGACATATATATATCTTCAGCTGTCCACTCAGAGTGAGAGCTGATCAATATAAGTAAGGATTGCATCCCTGTGGGAGATGCTGTCAAGTTTGTGCTCCACCTCTTGCTTGCTGAAGGTAATTGGGCCCATTCTTCACACCTGTTGGAGAGTTATTTAACCTGTTTTCTCGCTTCGTACTAGTGCTAGTTAGTCACCAGTTCGTAGACATTGCCCTGCATCTATGAACCTGCCTGACCAGGTTTCCTGACTTCCTCTATTCCTGCCCGTCTTGTCATGTTTTGGGGGATTTCAGAGGAAGTGAAAACTGTGTTTGATGTGAAGCTCAGAACTAAACAAAGCACTCAAACAAGCATCACTGACATAATCACAATATAGAGGGCTGAGTAAAAGAGATTTTACAGACATTTTTACCACTTGTTAATGATTAGTATGAGCAAGCAGTTACACTTCCAGTAGAGCACATGTTTGCCTTGACAACAGGAAAATGATTCAGACAAGCCGTAGAGCTGGACATGAGCTTAACCTGGCTTCGTCTGAATGAAAAGTCTTTTTTCAGAATGGGGCAAGTGATTTAAATAAGATTCTTAACTAGTAGCAGTTGGAGAAGACTTGCAGACACATCAAACACCAGAGCAAATGTAGTTATTTCTTTATAACTGAATCAGAGTGGAATACTTAACTACCTTCTACTGTTCAGATTACATCATTATAGGGTTACATGCTATGTGCCAATTTAAATCTTACAAGAAATGTTCGTTTTGTTTTTATTTTAATAAATAAAATGGTGCTAAACAGTTTACATACAGATCCTGATTCATTGGATTTTAGTATCAATGAAATAGAACTTTCTGATTTTACTAAATCCAAGAACTCAAGCTAAAATTTGTCCAAAAGAGTCTTCAATACGCTTCTATCATTCTTTAATTTAAAAAAACATCTGCTTCAAAATGTGTCAAGCATTGCCAAAGCGGTGTTATCGTTCATCCTGGGTGATCTGATCACGAGATGACACCTCGGGTATTAAAATGCAATCCCACGCGCTTGTTGAGTGACCACTTGTAATCAGATCTCAGTAACCCACTCTATATGCAAATAAACACACCGATCACATCACACTGTCAGCTGGCAGATGAGCAACAAACAGGACGTAAGTAGATCTGCTGACGTTTCTGTAAAGTCACCAATATTCATTGACGTAAACATCATCAGCACTAATTAACACTTTGAGGAGTCCAGATACCAACAGCACTTGAGTGAAATCAGTATTACCTAAAAGAGAATTGCTAATAATATAAATATATATATATTTTTTGCAGTTTAGTCTTAACGCATATCATCTCTGTGACAAACACAAACCGACACTTCAAACTTTCACTGAATTTCTATCTCAAACATATAACCAACATGGTTACATTTTGATCAATAAACACTCCCATATTTTTTCTGAATAAACTAGGTTGGGTGTTTTTTATATATATATATATATATATATATATATATATATATATATATATATATATATATATATATATATATAGCTTTAGGATATGGTATTTGACTGGTTGGATGTACATTTTTTGCTATAATTCCATAAAACAGCGTATTACTGTCTTGCAGAACAGGTTTAACATACAGCAGGTCTTTATTTTAGTTACTAATTTTAACTTTGTCATTCTAAGATGCTAAATACTTGTATTCGTTAAGCAAAAGACAGTTTTGGTTGGAAAGTATTTATTTATTTATTGCTTTGAGCCCAATACACTGTTAAAATTTTGTTTAAATAAACACATTTACCAACAGTACAGGTAACAAATTCTGACATTACTACCACCATGCTTTATAGGATTAAGTAACTGCAAATGATCATTATTTATAAAAAAAGAAAGTAATATTCCAACTTTCTTCATTTCTTGAATTAAGTTGTCCTTATTACTATTTAAGTTCTGCAAAGTATACCCATGAAAAAAACGTTTTTTTATGCGTGAAATTCTGTCCAACTTTAACAGAGAGCTAAAAAGCAAGTTTAACTTGATTTACAAACCAGAATGTGTAATAAATAAGCAAAATAATACATGAAATCTGTTTTGAACGTTTGCCAATAACAATAGTAAAATGGCAAAAAACTCGGAGGAGTAGATATATTTCAGTTTTAGGTCTTTGTTTCATATTTGAGAGATATATGCAAACAGGAACAGTTTTTTGCAGAATTGAATGAAGTAATTGTTTTAAGAAGATGATATATAGTTAAAATCGGGATTTAGCAAATCTAGCTGCCTTGATGGGCGTCTGACAGTTTGCATTTCAATTTGAATTTTGAGTGACGATAAAGCGTGATGCCATTCAAATAAAAATGCATTACATCAAGTGTGGGGGGGGGGAGACGCTGTTTTACAATTTCTTTTAAATTTTGACTCAGAAATATCATGACAAATTACAATGCAAGAGATTTGAGGTTACTTCAAACTGAAATTAAACCAAACCATGTTATGAAATGTCATTTTGAGTTTTGAACCTTAAATTGCAAACTGCATTTTCAAAACACATGAAGAAATTCAAAGTTGAATTGTAAATTTCAAAACGCATATTCATTTGATATATACTACCAAAAGCCCATAAAAATGTAAAATTTAGTGGAGAAAAAAAAAACAACACAAAAAACAATAATCCTTGTACAATAGAAAGTTAAAAAACTAAGACAAAAATAAACTCTACATTCTTTTGAACTTACAAAATACATTTTTTACAACACAGCTATCATTTTGAAATTACTCCCAAACTAGATATTTTTTCTGCCGCACTATGTGTCAAAACAATAAAGATCAAGACATTTACTGTAAAGCAAAAAAAAAAAAAAAAAAAGGCGTACACTTATTATAGCACTTTTCTACCTTTATCGAAGGTCCAAAGCGATTTACAGTCACAGTCCCATTCACCCATGCACACACATTCACACACAAGTGGCGGCTCCGCTGTAGAACACTGGCGCCAACCTCCCACCAGAGGCAAGGTGGGGTTTAGTGTCTTGCCCAAGGACACTTCGACACGAGGGTGTGCAAGTAATCAAACCTGCAATCTTACGATCATGGGTCGACCACATTACCGCTGCACCACGGCCGCCCCTGTAAAAAGTTCCTTTAATTAAAAAAAAAAAGCACTGTACAGTTACAAACACACATTCACACATTACTGGCGGCTCCGCTGGCCCCAACTCATAACCACTGGGAGCAATGTGGGGCTCAGTGTCTTGCCCAAGGACACATCAACATATGGCGGAGACCGAACACGGCAGCCCCATAACATAAATTAAACTATAGTCTTTTTTTATGTTGTATTCTTTAGTCATTAAAATGGGACACAACATTGTGCATCATTATAGGCTAAATATATATAAAAACTTTAAAGGTCGTTTTATTCCTTCCTAAAACTCTGTGCTTCTAACAAAAAAGTAAAAAGCAAAAAGGTTAACACGTCTACCCTAAAACTTTGAATAAAAATGTGTTTACTCCTTGACTTTTGTATCTTACTTTGTCTTAGATAAAATGTGCCGTCGCTCGCCATTAGTGTCCATCAGAACATGTCACTCACACAGGATGACCTTTCTTGGTTTCCGTGGAGAATTGCGAATCAATGCACAAGCGGTGAAATGGCAGAGAGGCTCTCAAAGCGAAGAAAAGGACTCAGTTAGTGTGAAAATTTCACATTCTGATTGGTCCCTGGCGCAAACAAAAACACAGTAAATGACTAAGTCCTTCTTGGGTGAAAAAGTTTTCCACCTAAGGAGTTTTTTTTCAAAGGTTAAGTTCATTGAAGCTATTTAAGAATTAGACAGTCAAATCTGCCTTTTAACATGCCTGCGACTAGTTGGCACACTGCATCACATCTGCACACGTAACTCTGGACCTGGATGGGTTCGTCTGTTTGGCAGTAGTTTCTGGAACAGGCTGCCTCAGGGTTATTGATCTGGAAGTCTTTGACCACTTAAGGAAGTAAGGAGCAGCACAGGGGAGAAATAAACAGTTATTTTGTCTGTGTTAAGAACTAACATAAAAAGGAAACCAAGAGCAACATGCGGGATGATACAAAAAAGTGGTATGGTTTAACAAAAACAATAAAGGAGCAAAAAAGGATGAAAAACAATCTAATAAGTTGGAAAAATCTTTGGAAATGAACAGTAAAAGACGAAAGCCATCAAAATGGAACATCCAGAAAGAGGAGGATAAAAGGCAGACCTACTGGTGAGCTCTGCTGATATTGCTGTGGATAAACTGTCCCATGGTGATAGCAGGTTAGGCCAAGAGATGTGTATACAGGGATCTCCAGCACCCAAGTCCAGCTAAAGCTTTCAGGAGACAGATTGACGGAAACTTTAATAAACCTATTTAAGGGTGAGCAGCGCGTAGAACACCATTAAGTAGACCTGTCTTATTACTGCCTATGTGTGGCAGTTAGACCTGATTACTGAGCTTTTGAATTGGCCAAATAAATGTTAAAATTCCAGTGGAGTGACCTATCAGATGTAAATATGGGTTGACGAGATTGGCTACTATTTTTGCATAAAAATGATTGTTGATTAAGATTCTGCGTTTTTCTACTTTCTAAAAACAGAGTGATTATTGTAATATGACATGTTCTTTTTTTGTTGTTTTGTTATAATTTTACATTATATCAACATGTGTTGAAATTTTTATTAATTAGTTTAATTGCAATATTTTGTTTTATGAACTTTATGTTAGTGATACTGTTGCCTCTTCAAAATAAGAGGTTTCCATTTGTGTCTTGGACATCAGTCAAAGTTTTCTAAGTAATACACAACTAACCATGCATGCTTTTGCTGTCTGATTCTTTTTTAGTCAAGTAAAAACAGGCTTGAAGCATGAATTAGAAAAAAAGGGAAGAAACAAAAAGGTTAAAAAACATTTCACAGTCAATACTATAAGATACCAGGAAGGGTCCTTCTTTCTTTCATCTGGAATGATTTTTTTCTCCTTTGGTTTGTGCTTCCTTCAAGTTATGCGTCACCTAAAAGATCAGCTGTCGATGAAGTTGTTTGATTTACAGATATTTAAATTGGTTGTCCGAAAAGATTCACAGAGAACTGTGAAACTTTTTTTTTTTTTTTTTTTTTTTTTTTGGGGGGGGGGGGGGGGGTTAAGTGGGTGGAGTAAATGGTGATTAAAGGTAAACCAAAGACATTTCCTATTAAGGTAAATTTAAAAAGGATAGTAACTACAACAAGGCTATTCTATCAGGTATCCATGAGGTACCTCGCTATCCCTGTAACACTAGTAACACATAAAAAACTTGCTCTTTGACATACCGTAACTTTTCGAGAATTTACACAATCAATGTGAATCATCTGATTTTGAGAAAAAAAAATTGCCCTTTTTCCGCATCAGAACCCGTTGGAATTACATAAATTGCATGAACGGTTCAAGAATAATGGTTGTTAAAAAGGTTTCAACTCTGGGGGGTATTCCAGTAAGCATGTTTAAACTACCCTGACTTTAAGCCTGAACTCTGGCTGAAATCCGCTTAAACCTGCTTATTCGGGGTATGTCGGTTCCAAAAGACCGGATATGAGTTGGCGTAATTACGCTCGACTTGGCGAGTACACGGCGAGTACATAAAGACATTTTCAATGGATCGCCGATTTCCGGATTCACCAAGGAAACGCGTGGAGAAAAAAAGAGAGCGCTACACTTCAGTAAGACGGAGTCTGAGATTTAAATGACGGCGTATGAAGATTATAAGTCCATCAAAAAAGTAGCACGGCTGCATCAGCAAAAGAAAGAGTTTCTGTCTGTAGTAGAAGAACGAACAAAGTAAACGCATGAGTTTCTTAACTTATTTCTATATTTTTCTTGTGACGCATATATATAACTTATTCAATTTTGTCAACTTTAATGAATTACTTCTATTGGTAACAAGTAATTGAGTCAAATTTATTCAACCTAATTTCGTCTATCCAGTTTAATAATATTTTTTACAACTCAAATTTACATATTTATCTAATTAAATGTTATATTACTCCAATAAATTAAAATGTTTTCAATCTTAATTAATTATAATTCTTGAACTCTCATATGTCTAAGTTTGAGCCGGCAGATATACTCATTTGTATAACAAAAAAGGGACAACGCAACATGAAGAAAGTGCATTCATTCCATTTGGATTTTTCCAACAATATCATTACAGTACTAAGAAGAAGGGTTGCTATATAAACTCATCATCCTCTCCCTCCGTCTCATTCATGGGGAAGAGACTTAAGCAGAGTAGGACAGAATAACTCGGTAAAACATGGCAAAACACAGTAAAACAGCTAAATAACTAAACACATTTGGTTAAAAACCTGCACTTAAACCCAAATCCGTCCAGACAGGCAAAGGGAATGGTATCCCACAATCCCTTGCGGTGCCGATCTAACAGCAGCACCAAGGTTACACCTATTTAATTTAATTAATTTGAATAAAGGTAAAATAACTGTCTGAAAACCATGTGTTATTTTTAAGCTGACTTAACAAAAAAAAATGATTTATTTTAACTGAAGCAAATAATTAAATTAGATCAACAATGTAAAAAAGATTTTTTTTCCAACATATATATGTGGTCTTATCACCCTCTCACGGTGGAAAAAGTATTATCTGAGCTTCTTCATCCACTAAATCATCTTCAAATGGACACGCCAAGCTGCTTCACCTCTCTGAAAACAAACTAACCTTCAACTAAACCTGCTCCAGACCAGGTTATGTTCAGAGCATGAGTTGCTATGGCAACTTGACATACCCTGAAACATACCTCCATTTCTGGAACCAAAAGCTGAGGTTATCAACTTCCTTAGCCTCAAACTTACCGTGGGAGCTAGCATAACATGCTTTCTGGAATACCCCCCTGGTGTTAAAGGGGTAAACAAACAAATGTTCTGAAATGGCCAAACTTAAGCACATCCAGTAAGCTGTTAATTGATAAATCATACCAGAAAAAAACAGAACTGGCTGATCAAATCAGTGAATGAATTTCCTTTTAAGTTTCATGCATTATTTTTAGGCATAAAATTGCTTTTATTGTATTAAGTAAGTAAAATATTACAATGGTTTAAATAACTAAATGGGGAAAAGAAGTTTGTTTTTTGCTTTTTTGTTTTTTCAAAAACAAAGAAGTTTGGTGTTAGAATGGAAATAAGAAGCTGTGGAACGCTCTGCCATTGCATGTCAGAACAGCGCCCTCTGTGGAGTGTTTTAAATCTCGTCTTAAAACACATTTTTACTCTCTAGCTTTTAACACAGCATGAGTTGTGTGGTCCTCTGTGTTTTTATCTGTATTTATCTATGTTTTTATCTGTATTTTTTAATCTGTATCTATCTGTGTTTTTATCTTGTTTTTACCTCGTTTTTATTTTTATTTCATTTTTATCCATTTTACTGGTGTACTTTGTTTTTATTTTGTTTGACAATCTTTTGTCTGGTTTTTGGTCACTGTACAGCACTTTGGAAACTGCCTGTTTGAGAAATGTGCTATATAAATAAAGTGGATTGGATAAGATAAGACAAATGATTTTAGTTGAAACATGTTACATCTGTGCTCCCAATTATTTTTAAATAGAAACAAAATTAATTCAATAGTTTGGCCATAGAAATGCAGAAGCATAATGCCTACTAACAAACAAATTGTTTAAGCTGTGTGGTTCGATGTAGTGTCCAAAATAACCGTACTAAGGAGGATTTTTTTTCCTACCTGATAAATTTTGTTTACATTTACATTGAATATTGTTCTCTAAAGCAGCACAGTGCTTGGATTTGATATTTTGCTGTTGAATTTTTAGGTTCACAACGGTCTCGCTGCTTCTGCTCCAACAACTGTGAGGTGTGTTCATTCCGTCTGTTTGCCTATTTTCTAAAAGATCAGGGTTTGGCAACAGATGGATAGATAGATGTTTGCAGAGCGGAAAACAGACTAAAAATCAGCTCTGTGCTCACTACTGTATGTAGTCACTGCTGTATATTGTCTTTGGTTGTTGGAAAACAAATAAAATTGGTGTATTGGGACTGCATCCCTGCAGTAGTTTGCATTTATTCATGTAATACACACTTTTATACAAAGTAATTTATTGGCTAGTTTAACTGAAGGCAATGTGGGGTTGGTGTCCTGTTCAAGAACACATTGACCAAGACCAAGCCAAACCAATCAATTTAAACAAAGCGCATATAACAGTATAGCTACATATTCGCCGCCCTCGGCAACGTAAGTCCAAGCAGCCACTTCCAATGAAAAGTCTATGTAAAACATATTTTGGGCTTCCACATTCAAAACTCTTGCACTCACGTGCAAATATGCAGGTTTTTACTATCGTTTTGAGGCTTGAAGTACAAAATGCATAGTTATCTGGTGAACCCAGAGATGGCGACCAGCTCCATTAAGTCTATGTTTGTTTTTCGCATAAATAGAAACCAAGGCCACTCTTCCGACATGGTAATTCATGTTCCCCATTGCAACGATGCTAGCAATAAACTAGCCCATTTGTGTTTTTTGCACAATTTACAAGATTTGCACTACTTAAACATTGTGCACCAAGCTTCTTTCAAAAGTAGGTGACAAACATGCGCTAGTAAACTATAAAAAAAGAAACCCCTTCCAGCTTGTTTAGTGTAAACACCATGGGCTAAATGCCTGATGTGCATGTGGCATAAAGCTAAACCTCCTAAAATGGTTGAATTCATTTTTAACTAAATATTCAACATGTGTTCAAACATACTAGACTTCAGATGTTAGTTTCTGCCCGCCGCTGTGATTGCTAACCTGTCCAGAATTTACACCGTCTTTCACCCAGTGACAGCTGGGACAGGCTGCAGCACCCATTGAACCTGAAAAAGATTAAACAAGAAAATGTCTGAATTAATGAATCTTTAAAGTGAGATTCTCTCAGCAGGCAGATTTATCATAATTACTTAAGGGGGTTTTAACTCTCAGCGGGGGATCGCTCTACATACTGATCAAAGGCCACAAAATGATTTGAAGCCCTTTTTTCTTCACACATTCATGCTTTAAATATTTTAAAGATGTTTAATTTAGCTACTTTAACTGACATTTGAAAGAGACTCTTTGACTGGTGATTTGACATTTTTCATGGCAATACACTGACAATATGACATTCCACAGTAATTACCCAAATCCTCTTTTTTTTTCCTGAGTTTGCATTAGTATGCTTGCCTGTCCCTTAAAAAGTTTTTTTCTAAATTTTTGGAATTTATATATTTTTTTCCTGATTTTTTTTGAAAAGTCAAGCTTTTGCCAACACTTTTTGTGTTCAATTGTATTTACTCCACTGTAAATGTCACAGCTTTCAGTGGATATCTGGATGATGGTTAGCATACAATGCAAAACACATATAAACAATGTACGAAATATATGTGGTCGAAGGCCGACCTTTTGCATGACTGGCTTTATCTAAATGAATATTTACGAGGACTGGTATGGAGTGCGCCAACATATGTGTTGGATATTGCTCCTTACCCTTTTGTATTGGATTGCCCCTCATACCTGAGGATTTTCTTCAGCAATCGAAAAACTCAAGAAATCTTTACCGGAACATCTTCAGCAGCGCCATCTCCTTCCCTCCGTCTTTTGTTTTCCAGCTCCTGCTGCTTCCGATGGAGATACTGGAACCTTGTTTGCCTGCAGTCACAGTCCCGCTCGCTTATTACCTGGAGAGGCGCTCAGACTCCTGTTATTCTGTGCACTAGACTTTTCACTATCTATTCATATATCCTCAGTTGTCCTCAAAGGAAGCCAGTGAGAGCCTTGCTGCTGATCATCTCCACTACTCTGAATTATTTTATTTTCATTTGTGTTTGAAATAAAAAAAAACTGAATTGAATTTAAAGACTCTTTAATTTAAAATACTGGATTTTTACTTGTTCTAGATCATCCATCTGACCCTGTCATAATTTGCTATTACGAAAAAAAATATGTGAGAAAAAACTGGTAGTGACAGTTGTTGAATGTTTTTGCTTCATTTATTTCAGAAGCCATGAGCTTTTCTGCTTAATTACACATATACAAATAAATAAATAAAACAAACAGCATTGAATTTCTCTATATTGCAGATACAGTCATCAATAATGCAATAGCTTGACAAAGACTTGTACTGTTATACAGTCCTTACAAAGACAGTAGAAGCATATGTCATTATGTAAAGACAGTTTCCACATTCAATCTTCTTGTTTCTTCATCTTTACTTGAAGATTTTTGACATTTTCTTATTTATAGCAGGTATTGGAGTATACGTCACAGGAGCCAAACAAAAAACCTATATAAGCTGCATTTCTGGGAGAAAAGTATAACGCCTCTGAACAAATCCGTCAAGCCAGGCGTAATGCTGCGTTCACATCAGATGCGATTCATGCGTCAAGTTTTCTGCCCGCTGAATCTGTTTTGACACGTGTCAAATTCGCATTTTTTGTTTCTTTTTGACCCATGACAAATTTGATGTTTTTAAATTGACCTAAAGTTACAGCCTCCCTTTCCTGTGGATGGAGCTAACATCAAGCTTTTAGCCTCATCTACAAGGAAACATTGACCATAAATATCTCATTTACAATACATAGTAAACATGAACGATGTTAAGAGATCAGGTTTACTCGTTTTGAAAAGCCATACAAAAGGATTGGTAAACACGTCTCCATGTCTGGATTCAAGAGATTATTCCAAGATGACCTGGCTGCATAAACATAATGGCGGCCAGACATCATCATCCACAATCCGGAAGTCCTTGCCCGGAACTAGAAGTTCTCTCCCCCAATTCAGTCGAAAGAAACTTTTTTTGTGAAAAAAGAAAGATGTCTCTGTCAAAACCTACTATGGCTTTGACCTACTGTAACTCCCTACATGATCAACATGAATCAGCTGATTCTCAGGGTGTATTCAGACTGGAGACATTTGGTTCGCTTAAAATGAACCACATTCAGTTTCACCCGGTAATCAAGAGCGGATTTTCAGTCTTAATACACCCAGATGGACACTGGCCTGGGACCAGGAACTACCCCGGACTCATCTTTGGAGGTGGTCTCAGTTCGTTTCCAATCGGACTGAGCTTCGGTTCGCTCTGAGATTCCTCAGTCTGAATACAGTCCATCCTCGGAGCAGAGCATCAGAATCAAAACAGTCACAATAGCCGATGTCAGCAGAGTAGGAATGTAGCAACAGAAATAACAAATATAAAGCAACGATTGTTGTATTATTAAGCAGAAAAAAAGGGTCTGACTGTTTATTTGTTAGAATGTTTATTTTAACACAGCTGAAAATGCTTCTTGCATGCTTTTTTGTGTCTTGTTACGTGGCATGCACCCGACAGGTGCTGCTGTGACGTCATCCTAAAAGCTACCTTGTAGTTCCTTAAAGTCCCCCTCGGATAAAAATCCTGTTTTTGAGTTTTTGACATGTACTTGTGGCCCAAATGTAATAGAAAATCATTTCACTTTTGCATTTCTGAGTATTTCTCCTATTAAACTGCTGTCAATCAAACTGTTGCAAGGACACTTGTTTTGAATTGAGCTTTTGTGATGTCACAATGGCGCAGTAGAGAATGCGCATTGCACAAACTCCCTAATTGCACAAGCTCCCTAATCAGCCCCGTCCAGCATGCACAAACTCAGGTGGGGCAGAAGAGAAGATGGCATGTTGCTGTAGTGCCAGCATGCATTTTAAGCACGTCCAAGGCTGTATTTTGTTGTTGGGAGCATATATTTAAAATTAAACTAAAAGTTAAAGACACAAATGTGTTCTCCGCATTTGTGTTCTCTCTCTGACTGAGTTTGAAGGGTTGCTGCATCCAATGTTTCACCCAGGGCGTCGAACTAGCCAGGACCGTCGGGTGGGGTACTATTAGGCAATTTGGTTCAGGTGGGTAACAACTCTGCTGCCAGACCTTTGCGCCGCACCTTTGCGATGTCTGGCCGCCATCTTGTATGCAGCCAGGTCCTCCCTGGTAATTCAGTCTTTTTTTTCTTTGGCAAGCTTCATCTCCTACTACAAGAGTGACGTCTGAATAATAGTGCTCCTCCATGGTCATTTTAGATGGCACTTCTTCTGTGTTGCTGTCAGCATCAAATAGTGATACAGGCAGCTACAGTGGCCTCTAGTGGTTCTTCGTAGAAAACAAATACTAAATGGCAATCAGATGTCAGAGGGAAAATAAAGTGAATATATGAGCCTATATTGACTTTTTGAAATCACAAAAAAGTCAAACCTGAGTATTAGTCACACAATGCAAAACGATGCAATAAATTCACCTTATATTCTAAAAATTATATTGTTGCAGATCAATCATATTGTTGCACATCTGTGAAAACATTGCCCCAAACATGCTCGGTAGGATTTTATTTAGCCTTTATTACTGTTGAATAACAGATTCATGCTGCTATTGCTACTCTCATTCCCACTTTTATCTTGTTTAGTAGTTTTTCTTCTACCGTTGCCTATTTTTTCTTTGCACTTCATCTTGTCGCCACTTTCATACACACTTGACTTTTCTATGCTTTTTTTAAATCCTTTAAATTAATTCAGTTGTCGATTCACAAGCTTAAACTGCCTGTGATCCCCAAGCTGCTTCTCTTTTACAGACAGAGAACAGGCACCCTGCAGGTGACAGGAACCATTCAGCCTGTCACTGTGCAGAGAAGCAAGCGGAACAGTGCTTTTGGAGTTTTGCACACTAGAAAAGCGTCCCCATAATTTCAGTGCTGGCATTCGTGATGGGAGCATTTTTCCAATATGTTTTTTTTCTTTTTCTTTTTGGGACACAGGACTAAGAGCACAAGAGACTCACCAAAGAAATATCCGAAACTTTCAGATAAGTCACTTGGGCCTTGTCTTGCTTTTTTCTTTACTTTTGTTATTATTTTGTTATGTGAAATCAAATCCTCCAACTGTAGGTATTCTGTACTTTAGTTTGTTTTTTCTGTTGTGTTCTTGGTTTTGGTTCAAACAAAAAAGTGTGGACATTTTCTACTTTTTCTTTCCACTTTAGTCCATTACAATGGCTGCTGAGAAGCTCTGATGCATGGCAACTTATATTTACATATTCTAAAAATGCAATAACTTTAAATGATAAAAAAATGCATCAACTTTTAATAATAAAAAACTTTAAGGTTTTCATCAATTTCTTTGCCTCCCTGTTCCGTCGCTACCTAGATTTTTGAATATTTCCATAATTTTTTCGTTACATCAATGGAACTCAGCATGAGCAATCACATCAATCAGATTCCGAATATGGAGATTAATCAAAAAAGTGTGCTGAATGCAACATGGTTTATAGCTGGGGCAACCTCATATTGGATGACTTTTCTTTAAAACAGGGTTTTAAAAAAATCTGAGCCTCAGATCTAATATTGATTTTTGGTGTTACAGGCAGATCAAAGAATACCCAGAAACGATGTGCCTGAGCAACATGAAGCACAATAACATTTGAAATGTTAACACCCTGTGAGATGAAGGTATCTGTAATAGGTCCTCTATTATGGTTTAGATTTGGAAATAGTGCTGTGGCAGATCAGACTTATTCAGTTTCTTTGAACAGTTTTAACAAGCTTTTTTAACATGCAACCCAAAACTGTGTGATTTGAATTGATCCAGAATTACCTATAAAAATAAAAATAAATTCACAATCTGAACATTTTAATTAAGCCATATATCAATGTCTGACAGTATAATGAATGCCAAAAATATACAAGTCAGCTATTGGAATCAAGATTGCAGAAAGTTGCATTTAAATTATTAATTGACTTTATTTACAAGAGCCTTCAAACAAACGTGGTATGAATACATCATGATTTACCCTACATATTTTTCTAATAATAAAGGTACTTATCTATCATTTTTATGCCAGTGGTGTACAATCTTGTCTAAACTGTGTCCTACAATTTTTGTAGCTACTCCATACATTTCTGTACAAATACATACAAATATCCTCATAGACAACTAGGACACTTCCTGTTTGATCTGTTTCCCTCAGCCAAACGTTATACAGGCAGAAAATAAGGACAAAAGACTTCAGAACAGCTTCTACCCCATGCAATTAACATTTTAAACATTGTACAATTATGGATGTTTTTGTCATTTCGTTTTCTGGTTTTAACAGTTGTAGCACTTGTGTATCTATCAGAAGGCTGGGTCCAAATGTAGCAGGTTTATTAGCTCGGCTAAAAGTCCACAAAGCTAAATCAGGGTCAGTCAGGCAGGGGTTGATAACAGGCATAAGAGCATCAGAGAAAAGACAGGGGTAGTCGGGACCTAGGCGAGAGACAGGGCAGGCAGCATGCAAGCGACTGGACAAAGACAGGAACCGGGGAACGGAGAAATTGCTCCTCTTTCTGGGTTCCTGCACCTGTCAGTGCAGGTATTGTGTCCAGCCTTGCTGCCCTAACATTTTCCCTCTGTACGTTTGCTGTATCCATGGACTTTTGTTTTTAATGCAGTGGATATCACCATTCTGTGTCACACAGCTCACACACTCAGGCTTGTGACTGGAGGAAAGGTAAAATTGTTGCCCTCATTCTCCACCATAGCGGCTGGGTGGCTCAGTTGGTAAGGTGAGTGGCTGCCACGCAGGGATCCAGGGTTCGATTCCCGGAGGGGAATAAACAATGGTACTGAGGCAATTACCATGTCAACTCAGCAATCACCCAGTGAGGGTCCCTAGGCAAGGCCCTTAGCGCTACTGCCTCCCGAGCGCAGTCAGGCTGCAGCTCACCGCTCCCCCAGGGGATGGGTCAAATGCGGAGAAGAATTTCCCCATTGAGGGATCAATAAAGTACCAATTATTATTATTATTATTAAATGGGAACGGAGCTCATTGTTCCTTGTTCCTCTTAGTGATATACCGCGCTGATCGGTATGTGTGTCATGCTTGCCTCTTTCCCCTTCATGTCCTCTGGTTGGTGAAGTAAAACTTCCGGTTCCGGAAAAACTTCCGGTTCCGGGTCACAGCAAGACGCGTGGTTGTGGCTCTTTGCGGATACAACTATCTTCAAATGCCCTGCTGCCTTTCTTTCTGGTTTGCCTCCACAGGGTCTTTGATGAGGAACCCGTTGCTGCTCCATACGGGTTTTTGTGGCCTTTGTGGGAGTAAGTTGCTTCATGGGTCCATCATCAGCCACTGAACAGCAGCATCTCCTCTCCCTTGCGGCCGATCATGTGGCTGCACAGGTGCTCCTGGGACTTGGAGACCTTTTGAGACTCGTAATATCTACCCCTCCCTAGCTACCTACAACAGTGACTGACTGGAACTCAAGTGGAAGTTCATTTGTTTTTCTTTTGTTGTCACATTCTGGATTTGCATGTGAGTGGGGTGTTTTTGTTTTGTTTCTGTTGGGTGACAAGCTCTGTCTGCAGGTGGGGTTGAGGCCCCTAGTGGTTTTATCCCATGTGTTTTATTTATTCTGTCTTAACCACTATTTATAACAAATCTCTTTTAAATGTGGAACCACGTCTGCGCTTGGTTTGAGTCCCCATTTGTATTAATGTGTGCCTGGACTGCTCGTGTTGCCACACTTCTATTAAACCACCATTAATTCTTTTGATATATTTTCTGTTTAAATGATGTTCACACTAGTGTAAGGTCTAAAAACAGAACACACAAACATTTGTTTGGAAACCAATGGCGTACTGGGTAAATTTGATGTTTTTAGGTTTCTAATATATAACACTATAAAATCAGGAACAAACCTATGCATTAAACATCCTTTAGTGCTGAGCATAAGAAGAAAGTTATGCAAATAAGTCTACACTTTACCCAGTGAGTGGGTCTCCCCTTCATCAAATTTTCTGTAGTGGAACTCTGTTATAAACCCAAACATAAAGGTCTCGCAGTGGTTCCCTTTTGTGATATTTCACCAGAAAAAGCCCCCTGCTGAACAAGTGAAAGTCTCTGCTCATGTGTGAAAATTACAGGGGTTGGTTTTGGCTCAATGAGTCTCTCTGGGAATTTAGCGGATTTAAGGTTACAGCCTCGTCAGGCTGAGAGAAGAGGCGGCAAAGCGACAATGAAGTCCACTGAGGGGGCGTTTCAAGCAGTCTTCATCTGAGATCAATAAAACATACAACAGTGGAAGAAGTCCTTATAGTATTAAAGTTTGTTGACGTCCAAGCCAACCTTTTCTACAGTTCCGAGGTTTTAAACCCTGCAACCCTTGTGCTTAGGAGTTTGTCATATCCTCACACTTCAGCCTAACAAAGACAAAAGCTTTAGTCTCATCCCGCCCACCTCTATTTTTTAACGGCCAGCTATATAAATGAAAGCAGATCCTAGCTGGAATAGACTCACTAGTGTTTGTGCGACATAGTTTTGCCTTTATAAGTGCAGGTGGTGACTCACTGGGTCACTCCTCCCTCCCCAGAGACCTGCTCAGTCCATCTCGCTGAAACTGTTCACAGCTACACTTCATGTGTTTCGACTCAGCTGCTGAATTCAGCTATTATCCAAACTTGCAACCCTCAACACTTTCTTTACATTCTGCAGCCAGTGCAACAAAATGATCAAACCTGATTCTTAAATACAGATTTTTAAACATTTTCTTTGTCACAGATTGCTATTTAGTAATGTAATCACCATTACATTACCAAACATATTTTAACAATATGTTTGTCAGATATGCAGGATTTTGTAAATGCAAGGATTCTAGTTCCTTTCCGTATGGGCTGTACTGGGTACCCTCTGGAACATTTTAAGATTGTACCCAGTGAGTCCATAAAGCAAAAATGTTCATGAACATTTTTTACGGCCTTGCTGTGAGCTTTAGGCTGTAGTGAACACTTAAGCAACACGTAAGGGTGAAGTAAGTGTATGGAAGCATTTCTGTAGCATAATTAAAAAGCAAAGTCAAAACCAGAAATGCTTTTTCATTTTCAAAATGAAGCTGCATTTTTTGACTCAAAATTAAAATGAAAAAGCAATCCACCAAAATGCTTTTTCATTTCCTTCCTCAACACAGCTTATTCTGTCACTTAATTAAAATTAAAATGAAAATGGTATTTGACATTTCATTTTCAAGACGTTCCATGGTAAGTGTGTAGCATAATTCATTTAGAAATGTCTAATTTGACCATTAAAATGGATTAACAGAAATGCTTTTTCATTTTCAAAATGAAGCTGCATTTTTTGACTCAAAATTAAAAAGAAAAAGCAATATTTCAGAATGCTTTTTCATTTCCTTCCTCAATACAGCTTATTCTGTCACTTAATTAAAATGATAAATAAAATGGTATTTGACATTTCATTTTCAAAAAGGTCCCTGGTAAATGTGTACCAAAATTCATTTAGAAATGTCTTATTTGACAATTAAAATGGATTCACAGAAATGCTTTTTAATTTTCAAAATGTAGCTGCACCAAATGACTCAAAATTAAAATGAAAAAGCAATACTTCAAAATGCTTTTTAATTTTATACTTAAAACCGCTTATTCTGTGTCATAATTAAAACAATAATGCAAAGAGGGGATTGCATTTGCATTTTAACATCCACCCCGGGCACGTTGTCACAATATTCAATTCGAAAAAGCATTAGCAGAGGGGAGGCGGGGCGATGACGTCACTGCTTTCGTCGTGTGTGTCCGGCGGTTGAGAGACACACACGCACGCACCACGGGCAAACTGTTAGCGGCAGAGAAGACGGCTTTGAGTTGGTTGTGAACTTCTGATGTGTTTCCACAGCTTCTCAGGACTACGTAGAAGCATTTTGCGCCTTCTGCGGTCCTCCTTTGGACGCACCGCGGACAAGCTTTGTTCTGCGGACTGCCAGCTGCCTCCGCATAGCGGAGCGCGAAGCTCCGATCATGATCGCTGAAGGCGGAAATGCTGCTACGATCATCTGAGAAACCATCATATGAATTTGTGTTTAAAAGTGGTGTCCAGAACAAAAATAAAGACAGATGTCAGTACCACATATTTACACATTTATTTGCAGTTTCGCGCTGTATTTGCTGTTTGATGACAGCTGGAGCCCCATCACAGATAGCAGATTTCTCCATGCTAAACGTTTGCTGCTTGGACCAAAAACACTCAGTCAGCGCGAAGCTGCAGGAGACTGTCTTCATAATGTGCTTTTATTACAGTTATGATTATATTTTACGGCCTGCTCTGCTCGATCATTTGTTTTTAAATCCGTGCGGTCAGACGACGCTGAAGTTGGTTTGCGATTCACAGCTTCTGATTCGCGAGGGCAGTAAAGGAACATTCTGCTGCATTTTTCTCATTAAGGTCACCTAAAACCGGGTCCTGTTCACAAACCGTTGGACCTGGTCCAGTCCAGGTCCAGCCCTCACGAATAACTGTAATAAAAGCACATTATGAAGACAGTCTCCTGCAGCTTCGCGCTGAGTGAGTGTTTTTGGTCCAAGCAGCAAACGTTTAGCATGGAGAAATCTGCTATCTGTGATGGGGCTCCAGCTGTCATCAAACAGCAAATACAGCGCGAAACTGCAAATAAATGTGTAAATATGTGGTACTGACATCTGTCTTTATTTTTGTTCTGGACACCACTTTTAAACACAAATTCATATGATGGTTTCTCAGATGATCGTAGCAGCATTTCCGCCTTCAGCGATCATGATCGGAGCTTCGCGCTCCGCTATGCGGAGGCAGCTGGCAGTCCGCAGAACAAAGCTTGTCCACGGTGCGTCAGGAGGACCGCAGAAGGCGCAAAATGCTTCTACGTAGTCCTGAGAAGCTGTGGAAACACATCAGAAGTTCACAACCAACTCAAAGCCGTCTTCTCTGCCGCTAACAGTTTGCCCGTGGTGCGTGCGTGTGTGTCTCTCAACCGCCGGACACACACGACGAAAGCAGTGACGTCATCGCCCCGCCTCCCCTCTGCTAATGCTTTTTCGAATTGAATATTGTGACAACGTGCCCGGGGTGGATGTTAAAATGCAAATGCAATCCCCTCTTTGCATTATTGTTTTAATTATGACACAGAATAAGCGGTTTTAAGTATAAAATTAAAAAGCATTTTGAAGTATTGCTTTTTCATTTTAATTTTGAGTCATTTGGTGCAGCTACATTTTGAAAATTAAAAAGCATTTCTGTGAATCCATTTTAATTGTCAAATAAGACATTTCTAAATGAATTTTGGTACACATTTACCAGGGACCTTTTTGAAAATGAAATGTCAAATACCATTTTATTTATCATTTTAATTAAGTGACAGAATAAGCTGTATTGAGGAAGGAAATGAAAAAGCATTCTGAAATATTGCTTTTTCTTTTTAATTTTGAGTCAAAAAATGCAGCTTCATTTTGAAAATGAAAAAGCATTTCTGTTAATCCATTTTAATGGTCAAATTAGACATTTCTAAATGAATTATGCTACACACTTACCATGGAACGTCTTGAAAATGAAATGTCAAATACCATTTTCATTTTAATTTTAATTAAGTGACAGAATAAGCTGTGTTGAGGAAGGAAATGAAAAAGCATTTTGGTGGATTGCTTTTTCATTTTAATTTTGAGTCAAAAAATGCAGCTTCATTTTGAAAATGAAAAAGCATTTCTGGTTTTGACTTTGCTTTTTAATTATGCTACAGAAATGCTTCCATATAAGTGAGACACAGGCTAATAAATACCGTGGCAGAGTGCCCGTTAATGCTGTTTAAGTGAAAAGTGTATGCTCCTCTGGATTAAGGAAATTAATCAATCAGAGCGTGAAGCACACCATGCGTAAAGCATTTGCGTGTAGTCTGTAAGGAGCCAGTGTGGGCACCTCATTACTGACTAGAGTGCAGTGGAAGAACGGCATGCAACAACATCACCTATGAGTGTAACTTACATTGTTGAATATTTCACGATAAACTCACCACACGCGTGGTAATGGTATGTTTCACTTTCATGACATCCCTTAAGGTTGTAGCACATGCCAGCAAGACACACCTGGGCTCCCTTTATATGTGGGTGAACCTCTCCATGATCCTCCATGGGCCCGGACAACCCAAAAAAAGCATAACCTATGCTGGTCAACCCCCTTATGGGTGCATGTGACTGAAGCATTATCTGTCTTGGTTTCAATTGACCCTTGAACACCAGAGTTTTAGCTCCAGTGTTTACATTATTTCAACCATCATAACTCTTCAACCGTTGACACATTTAATTCTAGTAGATTCTAAGACTGAGAAAAGCCTTGTGATAGACAACACTTAACTTTAGTGAAGTGATTTCACAATTCAATGTAATTCAGCTGGTTCTGTCATGGAGAAAAGTGTCTTTGCACCATTAGGCAAGACTTTTCTTCGCATCAGAATCAGCTAATTTACGTTGATCGCCTTAACAGTTGAAGATTTGCGATAGGTCAAAGAGGGTGTGTTATTTAGGTGTCATCTCAAGGTTAAAGATTTAAGTAGTTGAAGCGCCATGAAAAACTTTTTTCTCTTCCTTTTCGGCGTTTAGCTTCTGAGAATTAGATCACAGAAATTACCCAAGCAGATTACTGGTGTTAAACCACAAAAATATGTGCTTTAAAAGTCTTTAATCTCTCTTCTGCAGAATAGGTCTAAATGTCCTTGTTGTGGGACACATCAGAGTTTCCCTTTGACAGCCAGTACCAGACTGCTCAGAAAGTCTACAGGAAATTGGTCCAAAACTACCCAATGCTGAAATTCATTAAGTGAAATTGAAAGTGACTCCTCAGATAAGATGAGACTTTTTTTTCCTCTAAGTTTCATGTATCCTTTTTTTTTTCCCTTGTGTGATTCTCTTGCTGGTTCTTGCTTGACGCGGCTCCATGGGGCAGCACAGTAATGGGTTTTTGGAGGAGTAAAAAGAAAGTGCGTCCCCCCCGCCACACCACAACCCTCAGCAGCTTTTTCTCTGTGCTAATAAATCCCCTGGCAGGGGTTGTTTATAATGTCTCTCTGATGTCACTTTCATAATGGGGCAATTTTGCAGTGCACATGTTCTCCATCTCACAGCTCGCCTGTTCTGCAAGCATGATTCCTCTTCCGTGCTAATCTGCTGAGCTAAAATCTAATGGAGTATGCCACTGAGGTAAATCAACCAGTATTATTGTTATTTTGCCACCATTACTCTATGGCAGATGTATAATGATCTCTTATAAAGATGAATTTAGTGAGGGGGGGGTGGCATCTTCAGCACAGCAGTACAACATTTTTACCAAGAAGACACAGACAGAAGAAAAGTTAAAGGAATACTTTCACAGGTCAGTGGTGCTCATGTGATTGGAGGAGAAATCAATGAAAACAGTGTGACCCTGAGTGCTGTCCTTATGCAGTGATTGAATGGTTGCAATGACAGTCATTGAAAATAATGATGCAAGCAACTTTAAAGTCTTCTTGAACTTTTAGTCAATACAAAAAAACACCATCTTGGCCGGTGGATCAGGTCAAAAAAAGAGATGCATTTCGGGGCTTTCATCACATCTGATTGCTGGTTAAGTTAATTCATCTGATATGATAATCTGTTCTTTAACCCAGATGTAAATCAACCCACAGACAGTTTCAAAAGAAAGCCTTGGAATTGATCGAGACGGACAAGTGGAGCAATCTATCAGGTTAGCTGCGAGCACATGAAAAGCCTTTATAAGGGGGGACAAAGGGACACCTGGTCACTCTTGTGTTTTGCCTGTGATTGCGCAGCATCACAAGAGTGCTGCTTTATCTCCAAGGTCAGCCCTCCTTCAGCATCTGGTTGTTTGGGGAAGAGGAGGACATAAACTCAGCTGCTCTTCTAATCTGTTGTTGCAACCTCTCCATGCAAAGGAGGGCTGCTGTCATTTTTAGCCAGGCGTCTTAGATTCCCCCCCCCCCCCCCCCCCCCCAAGCAGTGTGGCAGATTCATTAAAAGGGCACTGCCTGCTTTTATTACCACCATTATCAAAGTTAATCCAATTGTGATCCTGCCTGAAATTCTGAATATTTCACTACAAGACATTGAAAGGCAAATGCCCGGCGTTATCGATAGCCAGCACAACTGCGTCGCATCCTGAGCCAGCTTGATTTATTGTTATTTTCCGCCTTTATATGGAGCAGACACAGTGTTGGTGAGAAATTCAAGGGCATCTGATTGTCATTACAGCGCCATCAAAGTCTGAATCATTGCACAACACCTAATGGCTTATTACAGGAGCGTATGCTAAATTAAACATTACTGCATCAATAAATGTTGCATGATATTAACCTGACAGTGCTTCATAAATATTGTGAATTTTCCTTCCCCCATCCGCCTCTTACAGCTTCAACTTCCCCTGTTCTATTCACCCCTACAATCACATCTACTAATATTCACGTTGAGCATGTTTTTCTGCCATAATTTCCAAATGTACCGAATAACATAAATGAGTATTAAATAGTTTTCAATTCCCCAAATTATCTTTCAAGTATTTTAATTAGGAGCCATTTTCCAACCTTCATCAGATGGGTGCTCATGTCAGCCAATTTAAGCAAAAAGCAATTAGACATTGCACATTAGCATTTCTATTTTCATCACCCAAAGCCCTTTATTCCTCCACTCATGCTCGTCTCACTTACCGGGCTGTTCACATTTATCCTGCAGAGGGTTTGACTTACAGATTGGAGAATGTTCAGCCCATTTCTGCACTGTGGCTCTTCTTGAAAGGTCAAAACATCACAACTTGTTCCCCAAAGAGGTTCGAATACACTGCAGTTAGAGGCACTGCTTTTTCCCCCCAGTTGTCTATATGTTTATATAATATTATCTATAGACATTGGTGTCTACATGATAATAGAAAAACTAAATTTTAAGGTTGTATTCAAGAATTTTGATCATGTTTGACTAAAACCTGATCAACTTTAAGGACTCACTCCAATGAAAATGGCCTTTTTTAACATATTCTTGTGACATGTTTCTCCTTTATAAAGAAAATTTAGCTTAAATGTTCATTTCTGCGTATTTCTTTATTTAAATTGTTGTGAATCAGATGCAGAGGCAAAAATGTTGTAAAAATGTTTTGTGACGTATAAGTTACTGAAGCATTCACTTAGACAAATATATCCATGAATGTCTTTATTTTCCTCGTACGAGTTTGCATTGCTTGCCATTTTTTGTTGTACTGGTATTGTTAGGTTGAGCGGCTGTAAGCTAGCGGGGGAGCAGGATGAGCTGACTGAAGATGAGATCAGGTTTGTATAGAAATGCTGATGTGTGGACATGCAGACCTTACACCCACAAAGCATAAAACCTTTTAAAGGAATGGAGTACTTCCTAAATTTGCACATGGTGAAGTAGCATTCCAGCATTGGCAAGCTTTTCAGATTTATATTTATTTGCTGAATTCAACCAAAAAAAAACAACAACATTTTTTTGGCAGTGCAATAGAGACGATACCAATTCCCTTCCTTTTTTCACCATCTTTGTCCTTTCTCTTTCTCTTGTGTTTTGCATTATGTTTGAGTGTTTTTTTTAGCAGCTTTTTAGATTAAATATGGCTCTTGGCAACTGCATAAGCAGCTGCATAAATGCTATGCAGCGCCTGTCCCAACAAAGCCTCATGTCCCTTCTCATTACCAATGCTTTTCTGCTTTTTGCAAGCACAAAATTATCCTAACAATTATTGGTTATGATTGGGTTTATTTCCTTTTTGGACATAAAAAAAAGAAAATTCAAATTAGCCAGGAAAAGTGTTTTTGTCTTCTGCAATTCACACTGTAAGTTTGTGACTAAACCCAACTGTTGGCACTTCAGGCTTTAAGCTTGCAGCACATACTAATTTAAGTAATTGTATCAAAATTTGTCTAACTTTGCTGTTGAACAAGAGGTGGAAGCTTAGAAAAATAGAAAAACAAAGAGCTACAGACAATAAAAGGATGTAAGGAGGATGGGAACACTTTTTTTCACTATAGTTGTAGATGCTAAGTGAGTTGACAGCGTGGGAAAGGAGAAGTGTCAACACTTAAACCCACAGTGAAGTAAAGATACTGAGACAGACTAGCTGTATAGAAATTGCATCGTGTTACAATACTGAACTCAAAAAAAGTTTTTTTTTTTACCTGTGAAGCTTTGATCAGTTCAGAGGAGGAGCTTTAAAGAGGGGGGGGTTGCAAAGTGTTGTCGGGGTTTGCAGTGTTGCTTTGCAGATTAATGGCCATGTTTTCTCTGTGTGGAGTTTTTATGAGCATTATCAGCCACTTTTATAATTTCCAATGTTTGTTTTCAGGCTTTATTTGGGGGTTTCGATTGTCTTCTTTGACGTGATTGTACAGTGTTAGAATGTTCCGCTTAGCTTGACCGAGAACACAGAGTTCTTCTTCAGATCGGACCAAACCTTTACTATCAACACACGATTTTGTTCAATATCCATTTTTAGCTGTTTTTCTAACAATTCATTGTAAAAATATTAAAAACGCGTTTCACAAATGGCAGTTTGGGGCGTTCTTGAAGCAAACATCCCATGCCCGTTGGGTACATGGCAAAAGGGATGAGGCTAAAATAATCTCTTAACTGTTAACTATTGGTGTTTTAAGTATTTTATAAAGAATTAAAACCTTAATTGTAAAGTAAAAGCAGATTAATTTCTAAAGTTCAAAGAAAATTTACAAAATGAAAAGTAATGTTTAATGAATCATCATTATAGTTTACAGTTTTTAGAGGAACACCATTAAGGTTGAAATCTGTTGTTTTTGTGCTTCACTCCTCTCAATGTCAAGACACTAAGATGTTTTTGGGTTTTTTTTTCCCTTACACTGTGTGTATTTGAGAAGCAGGACTTTTTTTTTCTTGTATGTCCTCGCTGTGGACTGTTCACACTTTTCCTTTTTTAGTTCTCCAGAGATGGACTGTCCCTCACCTGTCTTCCAGTCACTCTCTGTGTGCGCAGCTCATTAGCTGATGATGCTCCTGCCTCCGATGCCCTTGTGCTCGGCCACTTTCCCTGACCTCATTTGATGCAGTAGCCAGTTTGTGGCTTCAGGCTTAGTTTTAAACCGGGACAAATAAAAGGTAAAGTTTTCTTATCCGCCTGGTTATGCTGAATTTGCTTCTCAACACTTTTCTTTCTAAGTAGCTTAAACCCAAATCCACAAACATTTTAATTTGGAAGATGTTGATTATTATAGTCATGCACTGCAGTTTATCTTAAGTAGACTGTGCAGCCTAATGAAGTCAGTTATGCAAACAAAAATCAGAAAAAATGACCTTTTTCAGCTCTATGAGCCTGTTTTCCTTCTGCAGGGAAGAAACTGTCAAATACTCAGGGTCACAACAGCTGCTCAGGCATTCATCCAGTCGCCTGGAGCCATGTCACAATTCCAACTGACTTCTGGAGCCCAGGCCAGAAACATTCAGCAGTCCAGAGACAAACAACCCCCAAGTGTTCATTATGTGGAAACACTGTGAGCAGGGGTGGGCATGACAGTCCTCTAGCCATCCTGATCTGCAAGGGGTCGGGTCATGACAGTGAATTTGGCACCGCGATTCCATTAGCTATAACTCCACTACAGTCATCAGTGTCAACATGTCCTCTCAAATCTGTTTCACACCCTTATTGACCAGTCAGCTTGGAAGTAAGAGGCATTTCCTTGCTTAATTGTGCCATCAAGCAAAGTGAGGGAAGGCAAGCTGACACATTTAGGGTCACTTCTTGGAATCAGGAGCTGTAACAGTCAGAGAGTGAATGGAGAATCTGAAGGGTTGGGGGAATTATAGAGTGCTGAATTTTGGTTTCACCAAGTTTCTGCACTGACATCTTAGGAGGAAATGCCTTTTTTTTTTTTTAAACAGTTCAGCGCAACAATAAAGGGGGTTAACTTCACAATGGTGGGCACAATGATTAATAAGGTTTGTATAAGATGCAGTTTAGCAGTGCTGGAAACCCTGTTGTGCCGACAGCAAAGAACATGTGAAAGAGCTTTTAAACGCCCTAGGTAGGAGCTAAGTGAAAGTATAGATTTATGAAAAGACCTAATGAAAGCAAAATTGGACATGTTCTATTTTCATAAAACACAGAATAGATTGGTATTGACTTGCAATTAAAACGAAAATTCCGCCTTGGGTTAAAAAAAGGAATACTTTATATTGCTGTATACAAATGTTCTGTGGCAAATAAAGTTACTGTGGTATATTTTTTATTTATTTATACATTCCACCACTGCCTTCTGTTCCCCCAAACCTGAATAAATTGAGCATCTCCTGTGTTTAAAGAAGCTGAGATGACAGCTTAGTTTAGGAACTTGTCTATCTTTTACTTTGCTTGGGAGTGGCACAATGTAAAGAAAAAGGGTGTTAAAATTCCAATGTGCAGTAGCACCTTAGAAAAAAGTGCTTTACGTTCACAATCCCATACACCAATGCACACACACTTTCACAAACTGATGGCGGATCCACTGCCAAACACTGGTGCCAACCTATAACCACCAGGAGTAACGTGAGACTCAGTGTCTTGCCAAAGGACACATTGGCGGGTCAGGGTGGGAACCAAACCTGAGATCTTCCAATCAGAGGTCAACCGCTCTACCTCTGCACCATGGCCATCTAGTGGTTCAGAGGTAGAGTTATAAGGTGGGGTACACCCCCCAAAACGTGTCGCCAGCCAGTCACAGGGCTACACATTGACACACCCTTACACACTCAACTGACTGTTGTCAACCTAGAAAGCATGTCTTTGGTCTGTGGGAGGAAGACGGAGCGCCTGGTGAAAAAAAGAATAATAGTTTTCTATGTCAAATATTTGGTGAGCTTAGTAGAATGTGCTTTCTGTTCTTCTTGTCTCCGAAAAAAAATTATTTGGTCAAATGTGAAAACAGTTGAACAAGGTTGTTGGAGTTTAAAGTAATAAACAGAGTAAATTTCATATTATATTTCAAGACATTACTGTTGTCATTGGTCTGTGTTAGAGAATTACAATTAAATAGAGACAAGTTCATTTTTATTCCACATACTGCTTAATGGGTGAATTAAAATGTCTGCAACTCTGTCTGTCTGCAATGCATCAAACCAAGGACTCCGACTGTATTAACCTCAGCCAATGGCAACACAAGTCTGCTTTAACTAGACAGTAGTTTAGGAATTATCTTCTGGACAATATCCAACATGTTTTTGCACATTACCATGAGTTGGATTTTATGACCATTTGATGTGGTCCCTCAAGGTCCTTCCCAATGCTGATGATACAGCCATTTATTTTACTGCCTTTGTCCCAGGTTGGTCATGAACACTATTTTGCTTTTGAACATCTCCAGTCATCACTGAGTAATCTATGGATGACCTGAATGCCAAATTGTACAACTTTCACCAGAACTTGTTCTACCAACATCAACCATTCAAATGCCATAATGAGGATCCATCTATATTCAGAACCCACTGAATTCCTGAGGCTGCTGGAGTAAACCCAGCCATTACACATGTTTTTGCTCAGAGAAAACACGCACATGGATGGAGGAGAACATGAAAACTCCACACAGAAAGTTGCCAGCCAGGATTTGAACCAGGGCCCACTGCACCACCGCGCAACCCATTACAACCATCCAAAAAGATTTCAACTAGTCTGCAAAAGAAGTTGAAGTCTCTATTGAAATTTTAATGAGGAGAAATCTTGACTGTGATTGAAAGATTTAATAGTGAAGCATAATTAGTCAAAAGTCTTTGGCAGTTGAGCTCAGGGTTGGAGATATCTTGCTCGATTGGGATGATCCTGAACCAAGTGAAGAGACCCCAAAGCCCAGACACTGATGGTGCTAAATCAAAGAGCCATGAGGAGAATAGGGCAGAGGTGGGTCAGCAAAATGGCTGGAATGTGGATAAACAAACTTTAATTATTCAAAGGCAGGAATTTGATTGTGATTTGGATCATGGCCTTTTCTGGTTTTTAAGGGTTACATTTTGGTGAATACTCTGGTAATTGCTTACATATGTTTATAGACCCACACATTTATGGTAGTACAGTTGCATTGGTGGGTTACAACATTGTGTGATGTGACTGCTGAGCCTCTAATCAATTAGTGTTCAGGTATTTCATGAAAGATTCTGTGTTTAGTAGCGAGTCTGCTGCTGCTTTAGCTCCTCCTTGGTTAACTCCCTTCACATCTATGCAGTTTGCTGTCTTAGGTCCAGATTCTACAGCTGCTGGCACACCAGATGGATGCTGTGTTAAGTCCCTAGAATTCAAAAGGGAATCGGCAAAGCAGCTTATCTTATGCTGCTCCATGGCTCTAGAATCCTAGACCCATATTCTCGGGTAAATACAATATTATTCAAAGCTAACAGATATTTGCACTTGATATTTCTAAGTCATACATTTTTGCAAATGTTGTTATGTGTTACTTATGGTTATATTATAAGTAATTTTTAAGCCTTTTGCCTTTGCAAAGCAAATTTAATCACAGGGGACAACACTTGTAATAAAAAAAAAAAAAAAAGTTAAACTGAATCTATGCATGCAAGTTTCCATGTTGTAAGGGTGCATTTAGTAAGGAGGTCATTAACTGCAAAAGCGGAAATTGGGATGGAAGAGCTGCAGGGTGCATCCTCAGAAGACAATAAAAGGGAAGAAAAGGGTGGGCAACAAAACAATTCGAAAAACAAACATTTGTTTTGGGGCTGAATCCTACAGACGCTCGGCTGTCAGCAGAGTGTGTGATCTTCTGCTATGGAAGTGGGAATGATGAGCCTCAGAAGGAGCCTCCGCTCCAGCGCACTTCAGCACACTTCTATAAACCTGTCATCACAAATGCAGACATAACTTGGACTGCCGGAGTGACTCCAGTTTAGGAAGAGTACAAACGGCGTGCTTGGTGAAAGCGTGTTGACGTGACATCAGGTTCTGAAGGCGACAAACGAGTAGATCAGCTCGTTTTCATCAGACAGTAAAATGTGAGATTGTCTTTTGTCATTAACAGATGTTACCGATGAAGCTTATTAGCTAAATGTACCATAGTGTATGAAAAAATCCTCTGCCTACTTTGCTTAGTTGAGGGGAACAGATGGCTCCATAAGGATTTGCTACATCATGTTTTGGGCTGGCATGTCTGTGATGGGACATTGTTTATGATGGTGACTGACAATGAAATATTCAACATTATTTCCTGATGCAGTCCCTAAAGTTGGTATCCGTGTTATCTATACAATTTAAATACAGTCACTCATGGGGGACATGCAGAGATATGAGATTTATGTAATCAGTTATGCATGCTTCTTATCTTTTCTGATGTTTTATGCAATCCCATAATATATAATACAACAATTGTATGTAAAAATTTGAAGATGTTAGAGCTCAAGAAATAGGTTTGAGTATAAGTATCTACAGTAGAATATGTGAGGGTAAAAACACCAAGAGGCATTTATTAATGGTTGTAATAGTAATAAAACAAAAAGTAGGATCTTCTTCTGGGAAAATTGTTTTTTAGAATTTAAATGGTTAAACTCGCATATTTTTTGTTGTCATTGTTTATTATTATTTTTTTATTATTATTTTACTTTTGGGTCTACTTTTTACATAATTCACAATCATTAAGAAAAGACAGCTATCATAGTGCTTTAGAAGTGATGAAATATTAAATGTTTATAATATTACACCCCGCCCCCACACACCCTGCACAAACTATGTTTAAACTGAATAACAAACTATATTACAAAAACAAGAATGCAATTCCCACACATGATAAAAAATATTCCTTTTTTATGCTTTAGTTTTAGAAGAGTGGAAAAATCCATCTAAGGACCCTAAAAAGAAAAGGCAAAAAACAAATATATTGCTAAAAATGGCTAAAGACCTTCATACTGCATGTGAAATATGGAATTTATTTAACCCTTTAAAGGCCTCTGTCATGCAAAATCCACTTTTTGAGCTTTTAAGTATATTACAATATTCATTCCTCATTATAAACATCTCCAAAGTGGCAGTTTGATCCATTCATGCATTTCTGAGTATTCCTCTAAAAACCTGTCCTTTGAGCACCAGCACCTCCAAATCCACAAAAACAAACGGGTCTTCACATTGTGACATCACAAAGTGGGACCAGCCCCTTTCAGGAAGAATCTGCGCTGTCAGCACCACCCCCAGACTAACCTGCACACCCATTTTCTCGGAGGAGCTAGCAGTGATCGGCTACAACGCTGTCCTTTTCTATGCACAATATGCACATTCATCGTTGCAAAAGTTTGGATGTTGTTTGTTTTTGTAGGCAAGATGCAGACAGGCTTCCAAGGCCGACTCCAGGTTGACGTCTTAAAATAGGGGGCACCCACAAAAAGGCAGTGGCTCAGAGATCCTGTTGTTTCACTTATGAGTAGGAAAAGGAGATGTGAAAATAACTAATATTCTATAAAAAATATTTTTTTGATGTGCCAAAGGTAATATATTATCATACATATGAGTATAGTTTACTCTGAACAGCTTAAGAAGAGCATGATTTGGGCCGTTAAACACCGGAGACGTCATAGGGGATACCAAATAACACTCTTTGACTCTTTGACATACCATAGTTTTTCGACTATTTACTGGATCAGCAGATTTAGACACGGAGGAAAGCGGCTTTTCATATCTGCTTTACACATATATGTTGCATAACGGCCAAATCCACTTTTGTCTGCTTCAGAATCTGCTAGAATTATGTGAACTGCATGAATTATTGCAGAGTGACGAGAGTCAAAAGAACACTGGAGCTCCGATATTAAACAGTTAATGATGGAAATCTTTTAAAAACATTTTCTAGCTTAAAGTAATGGGATTCATCTTCAGACGAGGACTGTTTGGACATTTTGCTTTCCGTTTTCAGCACAAATATTCTTCTCCTGTAGCTTTTAAATAAAAGGAGACATTTAAACAATTTTTAAAAAGTATTTGTTTACATTATTTCTTGTAGGATGCCCCATTACCAGTTTTGTACATAGAGTATTTGCAGTGGTCCTTCACCCTCATCTGGCAGGCAGTTGGGATCTGTTTGAGCTCCAAGGACTAATAGCCACAAGCTGTGGTGGGAGAGTGTGTGTGTGTGTGTGTGTGGGGGGGGGGGGGGGGGTATGAATGTGTAAAAAAACAAAATATCTAGTTCTAAGTCAAATTCGATGGAGTCAAGATATGTACAGCTGTTACAGGACAAAACTAGCCTTCGCATCTCTTTTAAAACCCATGTACCAAAACAAATTTGAAACTCTTTTACCAATTTCCCCAACTGTTCAGACCATCTTAGGAACTACTTGTTAGAAAAACTAAATCTAGCAACTTTCTGGCATCATTTCAGGTTTTTTATGACAGAAAACATAATGCCTCTACACCCAACAAAAATGGATTTTGAAGTAACCGTAACCCTTCTTTATATTACAAATTTGGTATTGATGACAAATATTCATTTATAGAACAACTGATACATTAAGCACCTTTTGTGTGGTGCCACTGATGGCAGCCTATTCTACATCATAGAGTTTGTGGGAGCCACTAAACTTGCAGAAAAGAATGCATTTGATAAAAAATCAAAAGAAACTTGTTCAGGTCAACATCCCTGCGTTATACTGTAGGACCCCATTAATGTATTATTATTCTAAAATATGTCATTTCATAGCTTCTTGATAAATCGCAATTTCAGTTTATAAATATTTTTGAAAACATAAAAAATAATATATTTTACACTTTGTTTTGGGCACCAAAAACTGTTGAAAAAGTAGTTATTGGTTTCATTCTGAGACAAAAGTATGACCAGTGGAAGTATGACTTTGTATATTCAGATCAGATTCTTGAATTAGAGCAGATCACTCGTGTGTCATAGCCAGTGGGACTTCTCTGACTGATTAGAATTGCTTCTAATTTATTCTAAACTATGGTAGAATTAGGTCATATGAGAGAGGCTTTGTTTGGTTATTTTCTTTTCAAAGTTGTGGAAGCAGATTGAAACAGAGGTGGAGGCAGGTTTCTGGTGAGATGTATGACAAGCGAGTGTTAGAGGAAACGTGAAGAAGAATGGTGAGGACAGCCATGTTGTTGGTTCAGAAACAGTTGCTCTGAGAAACAAGAAGCAGCGCTGGATAAGGGCTAAAGATGTTGAGTTTCTTTTTGGGAGTTACGCAGATGATAAAGACTAGGAATGAAGATACAGACCTTTATGGCAATTTCTTTAGAAATTTGTTTAATTCAATTTAGGAAGACAATACATTGGACTATAGACTCAAGAAGCTGGCGTGTTTTAGGCTAAATTCCCAATGCACTTGGCAATGCGTGTTCAAGCGGCTACTTCCAATTAAAAAAATCGATGCAAACGCTCCTTCTTCTTCTTCCCTTCAGCTTTCCATCCCTCCAGCCCGTATGGTCACCATGGGGAGCCATGCTTTAAATCCAGAATCAAAACCTATCTGTTAAAATTTGGTTTTCGAGATCTCAATTTTTCATCTTCTGTTATCTGATTGTATTAATGATTTTAACTTGTGTATTGTGGATATAACATTTTTTAGTTTTATTGTGTTTTACTTTTGAATCTGTACATTGTCCTTGAGTGTTTTGAAAGGCGCTTTAAAATAAAATGCATTATTATTATTATTATTAATATTGTTTCGGACTCTTGCATTTATGAGTATGTGATATGATATGAGATACTCTTTATTGATCCCACATTGGGGAAATTCAATTGCTACAGCAGTTCATTGCAAAAAAGAGAAAGAAAAAAGAAGAACAACAGCAATGCACAAAAAAATGAAGGGTGTTCAAAACGTGCAAAAATACAAAAATACACACGACATAAGGTATGTTATGCGTAATAATAAAATTAATTAAATAAAGTAAAAAAAACAGAATATACAGATGGGCTATGGAGTAGCTACGCTTGTTTCAACAGCCATTTTGGGGCTTTACTTACAACCATTGAATGTTGTTGCAAGTGAAACCAGATCAAACTTTGACCAATAAAGGACTCTAAGTTGGTAGTGAGGTTTGGATGGCGTCCGTTTTGATTCACAGAAGGGCCAACAATTGATCATTAAGGAGAAATTAATAATTGATGGTGTCATCCAGCCAGGTACAAAAGTCTCTCATATCGGAATGAATGTTGCAGCAAGGACTAGGTGTTACAATCCCTAACGTTACCACTTTCAATTTCAGGAGCTCTTGAGGTTCTTGAACTTCCGTTTATTGCCAGCGAGACACATCATCAGTTGTGCACCCCAACATCTTAGGGTGTTTCGGACATTTATCACAATACACCCTCCGCTGAGGTAGGTCCACCACAGGTTGATCAAGCCTGGGTGTGTGTCTCACTGCTAGTTGGTCATTTTTGCCCATGTGATGTCACTTCTCCTCATCCACAGCCAGTGGCTCGCCCTCTCAGCGGTGTTGGTCAGTTCTTTTACAGCCTGTCTGTGTGCCCGCCCTCTAACTCCAATTTCCCTTAGGAGATTAGTAGTCGTACTGGCGACAAAGCCCCTGCATCCCACCTCCACTGGGCGTACCCTGATGTTCCAGCCTCTAAAATAATAAACCTAGAGGAACATTTGCACCACTTCAACATTTCATACCAAGCCTTTTTCAACTTTAGGCGTTTTCATGCCTTGAAAACAGTAGCCCCTCTCTGCTTGCCCAGTGTGTACACTATGGGCTGTGAGTTCAACCCATGAGCGCGAGTTCAGGAACCCGCGTTTAGCTTGTTCTTGCACAGGCAGCTAATGCTCGGGCTGTATGTAGTGTTACAAAGACATCAAAGGGACAACTGCTGTTAGATATTTTGGAGATAAAGCTGGGGAAGCAAGTTAGACATGGTTTGGACACGTGCAAAGGAGAGGGCAATGATTATGTTGTTTCAAGGATCCTACGCTTGGGGCTTCCTGAAAAGATGCTTAGAAGAAGAGCAAAGATAAAGTTCATGGAAGTAGTCAAGGAGAAGATGAGGGTAGTTGGTGTGAGGTGAGGGTAGATAGGGTTAGACGGAGGCAGATGAATGGCTGGGGCCACCCCTAAAAGGAAAAGGGTAAGGACAAAGGTGAGCTTTTTCTTTTTAAAATGAAAGAAAAAAAATAGTAATAAACATGAATAAGACATTCAACCAAACTGTGAGTGTGTCATATCTTCAGAATTATTTTCACAAGAAATTTAAAAACCAGTTCGTAATACAAAATAGCAAAAATCTGGAAACAATTCAGCTGCAAAATTTGCTCACAAGCTCCTTCTCTAACCTCTATAAAAATCTCAAGTGTTTACATATTCTCTTCTTATCAATTTCTTGTTTATTTTTCTATCAATCTTTTCTTTGACATCTGAGGTCACAACAAGGACGTGTGCAGACATGTTACTCTTGCATAAAACATACCATGAAATTACCTCTTACCTTGTTTTTTTTTCTAAATATTTCTGACATCAAATAGTTTATGTGGCACGTGTAAGTGATCCAGTGCACAAGTCAACTTAAATTAATTACAGAGTGAGCAAGGCACCTTTACCCCTCCTCTCCACAGCCCTGCTGAGAATTATTTTGCATCAAATATTAAGGTTAATCTGGCACTGTTTGTCAGCATGCATAATTATTTATTGGAGAATTCAAAGCCTTTTCTGCGCGGGTGCAATGGCTCATCCAGTCGGGGAACGACAGATTTCTTCATTCTTCCAAGGCCTTTCCTGCTTAATGCTTTCGAGTTTGTGTCCTTCCTTTCACCCTTGATTTTTATGTGTTTACTTCTTGATTCCTATCGAAGTAAAGGTGAAGATGAAAAAAGGGCAAAACACAGCTCCACAAATATATTCCGCATGGTGTGGCTCAGATACATTACATCTTTTTCCAAGGCTGTTATGGAGAAACATGTTTCCACATCACCACATTTCAGTTCCCATTTTGATAAGGTATAAATCCAGATACATACGGTAAACAGATCTTTTCATGTAATGCCTGGAAAAGGACGCTCACATCTTGTCTGTGTTTGTGAAAAAAAGAGGTGGGTGTGACTGCAGGAAAGTGGTTTTTAACATCCAGTGTGGGCAGACAGTTTTGTGTTTGGTCTTAAAGCTGTGATTCTCTGCATAAATTTGCATCTCTGTAACATTTGATAAACAACACTTTTTTTTTAAACAATTTCTTGCAAGTAGAGCTGTCTTTAACAAACTAAAGTGCATCAGCTTTTTAGTTCAGATAAACAGCAAAGCCTAACAGCAGTTAAAGAACTTTTAAAGTCACAAAGTGTGTTGAGTTGGTCTTCGACAGCGAAGCTTCTACCAACCTTATATCTGAGGAGAAAACAGTCAGAAAAGGATTGTAAAACGCCATATTAGCCTTGCTTTCCTAATTAAGAACCATTTAATTTTTTTTTCAGTGGTGCAAGTTATGCAAGTTGTATGTTGACAAATCAGACGTCTCAATTAAAGCATGTAGTGCCTTCTGGCAGAACATTTGAAATGTTTGACAGTTTTTCCTGAGCCCTCTTTTAGTGGAAGGGGTGTGGACTTTGATACACCCCTTGGAACAAGTTTACTCCTGATTGGTGACAGTAGTTGCCATAGAAACGTTGATTCAGACTGACTTGGCCATATCACTTTATTTATGTCAGCTTACTTCTGGCTCCAAACAGCTTACTGCTTGGTCCAGTTCTCTTTTACAGTCAATGTGGTAGCCATTACGCTCTGTGCTGCCCTATAGCTTACCAAAGTTATACTAAAGCTTTCACTTGAGCTTGGTAAACTATCCATCCTTTTTCAAAACCAGCCTAAAATTTGGAGTCCCAGGACCCACTTTGTAAGTGTTGAGGTTAAGGCAGAGTACATCTTGGAAGGTTTGCCAGTACATTGCAGGGTAGGTCAATAAGCACAGCCACTATGATTACTTAAGAATTATAAGGCACACTGTCAACTTTTGAGACAGTTAAAGGATTTTAGGTGTGTCTTATAGTCCGAAAAATACTGTAGACCCACTATTTGTTGTGTACAGTCAGTTGAGGGATTTGGAAACTGGGCGAGAATAGGCCAGGCAACTTCTAGGGCTGGAAGAGTTGGCAAAGATGAGGAAGGCTTGGTCTTCCTTTTTGAGACTGCTGACCCCTTGGCCTAAATCCTTGGTGGCATAGATTTAAAAAAGGAACTGGAAACATTCCCCGGAGAGTTTGATCCATATTGACTTGATAGCATCACGCTGTTGCTGCAGATTTGTTGGCTGCACATCCATGATGCCAATCTCCCAATCCACCACATCCCAAAGGTGCTCTATTGGGTTGAGATCTGGTGACTGTGGAGGCCATTTGAGTCCAGTGTCATGTTCAAAAAAACAGTCCAAGATAATTTCAGCTCTATGACATGGCGCCTTATCCTGCTGGAAGTAGAATATTAGAAGAGTGTCATAAAGGGATGGACATGGTCAGCAACAATTCTCAGGTAGGCTGTGGCATTGTAACCATGGTCAGTTGGTACTAAGAGGCCCAAAGTGTGCCAAGAAAATATCCCCCATACCATTACAGCACCAGCAGCAGCTTGAACCATTGAAACAAGGCAGGATGTATCCATGCTTTCATGTTGTTGATGTCAAATTCTAACCCTACTTCCAAATGTCACAGCAGAAATAGGGACTCATCAGACCAGACAATGTTTTTACAATCTTTCATTGCTCAATTTTGGTGAGTCTGTGTGAATTGTTGCCTCAGTTTACTGTTCTGAGCTGACAGGAGTAGCACCTGGTGTGGTCTTCTCCTGCTGTAGCCCATCTACCTCAAGGTTGAACGTGCTGTGCATTCAGAAATGCTCTTCTGCAGACCTCGGTTGTAACCAGTGGTTATCTGAGTTACTGTTGTTGTTCTATCAGCTCAAATCAGTCTGGCCATTCTCCTTTTGTTTCCGTCCACAGAATTGTTGCTCACTAGATATTTTCTCTTTTACAGGCCATTCTCTGTAAACCCTAGAAATGGTTGTGTGTGAAAATCCCAGTAGATCAGCAGTTCAGTGTACGGCACCAACAACCATGCCACATTCAAAGTCAATTATCTTCCCCACTCTGATGCTCGGTTTGAACTCTTTTTGATTGTCTGAGGCATATCTACATGCCTTAAATGCATTGAGATGCTACCATGTAATTGGCTTATTAGAAATTTGTGTTGCACAGATGTGCTTAATAAAGTGGCCAGTGAGTGTATATCTACTTACAAAAACAAATTATGTTCAAAACGTCAGGACTTTAAAAAATGAAACGATTTAGGAAAATGGCATTGTTCCCAGGTTAGAGCACAAAAATCACTTATTGACTTACAATGGTTGTAGGCATTCAATGTTTATATGGTTTCTTTATTAGATTGCAACAATATAGGTCTGGCGAAGTGGCACATCTTTTAGAAAATCTGTTTTCTTTTGAATGTCTTTTACTACAAGACTTAATAAGACCAGAATTGGCTTTGCAAGTATTGGAAGACAAAATAAGGAAAAACTGTGGTGCTGCACTATAAGGTGATTAGATAAGAACTAGATTGTTTTGCTGCAGCTCTGGACGTGACCCTAGTGTGCAAACCTGCTGTAAAATTGTGACCACTGCTTCGATAAAATCTGCAGTCATCAGCCATATCTCTGCCCCCCCAACCCTTATTTGATAGTAGTGTTTTAATGAGGAACAGCCCAAATGGAGTACATGAGTTATGTCCTTGCTGCCAACCTTTATGCAGAACAGGTGAGCTTCTGAGGTACAGTGTGACAAGGGGACACAAAGACAAGAGGCGTTCGGGGAGGTGCGCTCGTCATGAGCCATGTTTAAACACCAAAGGGGGGCAGAAGGCATAGCAGGTGGAGATGCAGACCCTTTGACCATCAAGCAGCCCTGTCTTTTTCTCTCATTCTCCCTCTCTGTATTCCTTCAGCTGTCTCCATCCCATGCAGCAATAAAATCTCATTTTCATTTTATTGAGGTTCTGCAGATAAGTCGTGAATAGTGACAATGACAGATTGCCACCTATTGGTAATAACTGGCCATGAGTGGCAAAAGCATCGACTCTAAAAGTGACATCTTTTCTATTAAATTGGATGCCATTTGAAGGTATTTGGAAAGCTTTTGAGCGTCTTGAGTACATTTATTTAGGCTGTTTCTTGGTGTTTGATTTTTTTTTTCTCTCAGTTAACCACACAAAACACTAACTAAAAAAACACCTTTCTTTTCGAACTGATCATTTCAGTTGCACGCTGTTGTTACACTTGCAAAAATGTAATTGTGCGTGTGTTTTCCCCACAGAGCACCACTTCTTTCCTTTACACTTTCAGAAAGCAGAGAAATTAAAAACTTAACTGCCTCCTTTTTTTCTACAGCCGGCCAATTTCTCATGGGACATTTAAAGTAATCAGAAGCCTGGGTGGATTTTTCCTCTCCAGAGAAGTCTGTCATTGGACTGTCATTTGAATAATATTAGAGTGGATAAAGAAGTGCCATTACAGCCAGAGAGCCTTAATAGCACACCACAATCAAATCACAACATTGCAGGAGTTAACAGTTGGCAGCGCAGTGCCTGCACTCATTTAGGAGGCCTTTTAACTTGTTTCCGCTCCCACTTGCACACAATAACCTGCTAAGCCGGTTCATCCCACAAATCCGTAATTCTATATATAGTGGCATATTATGCTAAAGTATTTAGCTTTTTTAACTGCAGTGTGAAAACACAATGTCACCTGCTTCCCTTTACCTTTTATTGCACTATGAACACATATCTGGGGCTAAAAGGCATACAATTTAAATAGATATGTAAAATAAAACATAGATAATTTGCTTACTTTTTGAAAAAAAATATAGAAAGTCCTAGATGAAACATCTTCTACATATCCCTCTTTTACTGGGGCATATTTCATTTGTTGGTTTAATATCTTTTTCTCATGGTTCATTAATATTGGTCATAAAAGGTATTAAATCCCATTGTTGTTAACAGATTCTGCACTTTTTAATCTAAAAGTAAAAATAAAAACATCTATCCGTCTGTCCCTTTATGAATATATTCACATCTGACATGGAGTTAACTTGCTGTAAAATGATCTCTGGAGTGCTTTCACACTTTTCGGTTACGTGCTGCAGACAAATGAGTGAGATGCTGAAGCGAGACAGACAGAGGGAGAAAAGGAAAATGTCAAGGATACATGGAACTCCCAATACAATCCAGCCACGAGAGGAAATATGCAGGGCACTTTCAGGCAGCAGTCTGAAACAGCAGTAACAGCTTTATATTCTCCTAATCCCAAACCTCACATGAGAATGCGCCAGATTGACAACTGTTTGTGCGAGGGAACCTGCAAAGCATAAATTAGAAAGCAACAGAGCAGCTGAGGTACTGGAAACATGAATTCAGACACAATTTTAAACCATTTTGTTATTTTCTATCACTTTTGTTTAACTTTATTTAACTATATTTATTATTTATATCATTATTTAACTATTTAGTAAAATCTGTGAGGCTCATGTGTGTTGATAAAAAAATATATTAGGTCAATAAGTAAAATGGAAATGTTCAAACATTTTTTGTGTTTTTGACACAGATCATGCAAATATGCTAATTTTTTACTTTCTTTCATTTATTTGTCATAAATGCCAATTTGAATTAACATTACACACATAAAAAAGCATTTTAAGAGAGTAAATTGAATGAGACGAATCTGCTCCCTTTTTTTAAACACAAAACAAAACTATAATAGAACATAAACAGTTTCCTGGATTCTCTTTTTTTAACATTCAGCATCTAAGAGTCAAAAAAGCCTTATATAACTCTGTAATTAGATAACTTTTAAAATGAAAAAACTGTCAGAATCTGTCACTCCCCCTATTTTTCCCCCACTCTGTACCAAAACAATGGCTGCATTCATTTCACAAGGTGATTTAAAACCTGTCGACATGACATTCAAAAAGAAAGTGTTACTGCAAGTAAATAATTTGAGAACACAAATTAGTACTTTGTGGGCACAAATCAGAATTTTTGTGCACAAATAAGCGTTTTGTGGGCAAAAATGATTGTTTTGTTCACTCCAATTGGTATTTTTGTGCACAAAGTAATACTTTAGTAGGCTCTTTAATTCGTACTAATTTGTGGCCACAAAATGCTAATTTCTGTGCACAACATACACATTTCTGCCCACAAATGCGAAATTGTTGGCATAAAACATTCATAAATGGGATAGAATATGTGCTTTTTTAATATGCAGAGATCCACAGTAACGGTCACAAATACTGTGGCTACAAAGTGTAGCCTTAGAAGGAACTTGTTTCCAGCAGATTCTCCTTCACATTACTATACAGTTATTGGTTAATTTAAAGTTAATGAAGTAAACAATTTATTCAAAGCACTCCTTGTGACATGAAGGCCAAAACCGAATTCTTCCTCTACCACTTCTTCCTACCCCACCAATTGTATGGGGCATTGGGAGGGGTTGGGTTGTCCAAAATAGTTTAAGGGCCAACCCTTGCTGCAGAGAGCTCGGCATCCTTCCGTATCACGGTGTTCCGTGGAGGAGAAGCGCTATTCTTCATGCGGGTGTACTCTGAAGCACAGAAGTTCACATTTAAATGTAAGTTTTTGTTTTAGCATGACCTATTTAAAGTTATAAAAGCAATGTTTTTATGTATTACCGAGCAGTTCCCCTAGCAGTTCCGCGTTAGATAAAAAAGATAGATTTGTTTTTATTGTCAATGTCCATTGTACAATGAAATTGAAGCATCACCATTTCAGTGCAAGAATAACAAAAATAACTAAATACATTGTCAAATAAATCAGTATGTACACCATGTTCATACTGAGAGTGGCCTTTTCTTGTGGCCAGTCTAAGGCACACCTGTGCAATAATCATGCTGTCTAATCAGCATTTTGATATGGCACACCTGTGAGGTGGGATGGATTGTCTTGGCAAAGGAGAAGTGTTCACTATCACAGATTTAGACAGATTTGTGGACACCATTTCAGAGAACTGGTTATTCTGTGTATGTGGAAAATGTTTCACATCTTTGAGTTCATACCATAAAAATGGGAGCAATAACAAAAGTGTTGCGTTTATATTTTTGGTCAGTGTATATGAATAATACATATTCAGAGTGAACATTTAGCATAAACGATCACTTCTGCCCCTCACCCACCCAGTAGTTCAAAACTCTTTATTTAGTGATATGCATGTTAAAACTCTGGTCGATGCGGTTGCTAGGAGATGGGCCACAACTGTAAGCATTAGTCTCCATTATGAAAGCACGATAGGGGAAGATGCTGAGGGCTGGAAAGGGCTGAATGAAATTCATCCTTGAATCATGTGTTTCTCATGCCTGATCACAAAGAGCAGGCTTTAGTATTTCATAGTAAATACAAAAAGAAAAAAGAGATTCTACTTTGGCCTGAGAAAATTGGTGTCACTCCTTCAAATTAGTCTGTCCTTTGTGAATCTCAACAGAATAATTTGTGGTTGATCACGTTTGCCAGTAGGTCCATTCCTTGCATAATTTCCCCCACATCTCAGGACACAAACTCATCTGACATTTCTGGGTCACTCCGTGGTGCTGAGACATTTCAGAAAGGCATGGTGTATAAATTTGTACATGAAGATTGCAGGTTTCTGTACACAACATAATGACACTCCAGTTGCTGACAGGAATGAGGGACTGCTGTTTTGAGCATTGTGGAGGGAATGTGACGTTGCCCCAGGGTGGTATGACCTGTGACTCTTTTTTTTTTTTTTTTTTTTTTCTCTCTATGTACTGGTGTTGACTGTTTTTTCCCTCCAAAAAACAGCCTGAGAGAAAACAACAACTTTAAAAAACAAAACAAATAACAAAAGAAATCTGTGCTGCCTTTGCATCATTAAAAATGCAAACAGATTTTCAAACGCTACCTGCCAGTCAAGTAGATCCACTTCCAATTGCATGCAGGAAAACAACAGAGATTCTGCTCAAACACACTGACAAGCTCACAGGAGAGCTCTCTGCCCACCTGCCATGCTGCAATTGACAGTGATTTTGGCGTCAGATTCTCTCAAGTTCACGTCGCAGGGTGCAACTCAAGCTGAGGGAAATGTATAACATAAGAAACAGCAGAGAAAAGGCCAGTATGTCATTAGATTGCTCTCTTTCTCCACAGCACCAGGCAATCACAATTTCATTGAAATATGTCATTTGGAATAAAAAAGCAAAAAAAAAAAATAAACATCTGACGTTAGGGCTCTTTCACAGAGGCCTGTTTTTGAATGCTATGAACATTAGAGCTGTGTGGGTTTGCTGTATAGATTGTGAAGCGCTCAAATGGAACCTGCACATTACCATTTGAAAAACTGAGCAAACTTGCAGGAAGAACGCACCACTACTGAAAATTTACTTTTAGCATCTAAGAAAACATGTCACCCCACCATATTAGGATTTTTTTATTGGCAAAAAGTATGTCATTTTTGATAGATTATGATGTGCAAATTTTTTTTTTTTCATTTTTTAAAAGTAATTCAAATTAGTAAGGAACATACAATTGTGGGATCAGTGAAAACTCATTCATTTGTTTACTTTCTTCACAGTTGTTTTTCTTCTATTCTCTGCTGCCTATAACTTTGAACATGAATTAGAACCTTAGAAATAAACTGAACGGGTATAACATTTTGTAGATAAAAATGATCTATTAAACCATTTTTAATGTTACAATCGTGCTATAAACGCAAACACAACAAGTAGTTTTGTGTAGTTTGAGTACTATATTTCATGAGATATTGAAATACGTTTAAAACATTTCAATTATTCAAGAGGATTTGATCATCCCATTCTCAATGGCAGACATTTACAGAACCTGAGACAATATTTGTTGGTACCTTCAGATAACTAGGTTTTCTATAGATCCTGAATAATCACCTTTGGGTTAGTTTCTCTGATTCCAAACCATTTAAGGCAGATGGAAATCAGTTACCCCTTAGCTCTCATGCTACATATACACGGCGCATTAAAGAACGCACTGAGCACGGGTTCTTGAACACGTTTTTAGTTTACAGTGTTTACACTGGACAGTTGCTACCCGATACTAGTGCATGTACTTACAGTTGGAAGAGGTATGATGCCAAGTGTCAGAGTGGTGCAAATCTTTCTCCAGGCTTTTTTTTTTTTTTTTTTACAGCTATATTGCGCTATATGAAAGCCTTGGTGACATGTACTCAAATGGTTGGCACATCCATAATTGAAAAGGGATGCCATCCATACGTCACTATCAAATCCGAGTCCCGGATTTGTCAAATTTCAACTGGTTTAACTTTCAAAGCGCATTCCACTATTTTTTTGTTTTTTTTTTTACATGGAGCACAACTGTGGCCCTGCATAGCAACACATGGATGTGAGAATTATGAATCCAGAAGCCCAAAAACGTACATTACGGAGGTCAGTGCAAACGTAGCATCGCAGTCTAAGTACTTTAGTGTGAGTTTTGTCAGATAGTGCTGCATACATAGGCAATAACAAATTGATCATTCATTGTATAATGATACCTGCAAAAACATAACAAATATAAATTGTATCTACACAACTGTCTTTTACCTGTGAGAGGACCTTCTTTTTCGGATCATAATTTCTATGAGCTCTTTTTAATCTATGATTATTTGATTCCATTTCTTCCTTCTATTTGTTAATGCTACAAAATATAATGACATTTGTATTGAGTTCTTGGAAATGCTCTTATAGAACTCACATGAAATTCACGAGGATCTCTCAAAGTTAACCTCCAAACTATTGAACCAAGTGGACGAATGGGTTAATTGAGAACTGATCGAAAAACAGCCTTCAACTACCAAAATATTTTGTTTTTACCAGATAAAAGTTAAAAATGACACTCTACTGACTTGAATACTGTAATAAATTTATTTGGACTCATCTTTTTTTTTCCATTTGATATAATCTTCAGAGCAGATGTTTTAGTCAGGAGGGTTTCTAAGCCCTAATAAACCACAATGATGTTTTCATAAACCATAGCCGGCCCACTGAGGAGCTAAGTTGCCTGCAATAATAAAAGTTGATAATTAGATAAACCAAGCAACAAAAATGATTCTAGTAGCTAGAATTTTCCTGACGAAGCTGAATGGGTAAAAGAAATTCTAAATTTTAAAGAAAACTCATGAGGGCTTTAAAATGTTCTTTCAAACTTCCTGCAGGGCAAACTATATATCACATGCTTTATACTGTTACTGAACTAAAAATGATACTCTAGGTTCTGCCCAATACTTTTTATCAGACTGTATATCTTTTTACATATTTTTATGGGTACATTTTCTTTTCTTTTAAATGTATACAACAAAAAGGCACTGTGTGTATTAGCATATGACTTTCCATTCTAGTTGCTACAATTGTAAAATAAGATGGTTATTGCAAAAAAAAAAAAAACGTTTATGGTTTGTTCATAAAAAAATGGAAGATTCAAAATGCTACTTTGGTGCTTTTAAACTTTAATATCTCACTGTCGGGCTTGTGATTGTCAACACACCATCCTGTTCTGATTCATGAGTGCTGACTGGTAGAAAAACAGTTAAACTAGCAGCTGCTTCTCAGTAATGCATTGGAAACAATGTGCATACAGCAGGAATGATATAATTAACTTTATAGTGCACAGTCTGCAAACATAAAACCGTCTCTTAGGAAGGGTTCAATACTATAATCATGCAGCAGGAAAGATATTGCTGTTTCGAGTTTGAGCAATTATGAGCCATTTTTAGTCAGGTGTAAGAACCAAAATTCTTGTTTTATTTTATTGGAAGCTGCAAGTGAGGTATGCTGCACATAGAAATGTCAAATTTCTAAACTACAACACTCACTGGCCACTTTAGAAGGCCCATCTGTCCAATTACCTATGGCAACAATTCACACAGGCTCAACAAAACTGGATAGAAGATTGGAAAAATGTTGTCAGATCTGATGAGTCTCTATTTCTGCTGCAGTGTTCTGATGGTAGGGTCAGAATTTAGTTTTAACAACATGCAGAACTGCTTGTGGTTCCTAGATTTTGTAAAAACACAGTTGGAGGTAGAGCCTTTATCCACCAAGCCTCTGTCTTATGGAATAAGTTCCCAGCTCATGTAAGAGAGGCCGACATAGTTTCTACATTCGAAAGTTAGGCTTAAAACATCCCTTTTTGGACAGGCTTTTTGTCAGATTAGGCTGCCACATGATGCTATCATGTCAATGGGAACCAAACTCCCTAAGGAATGTTTCCAGTACCTTGTTGAATCTATGCCACCAAGGATTAAGGAAGTTCTGAAGAAAAAAAGGTTCCAACTCGGTACAAGCAAGGTGTACCTAATGAAGTGGATGGTGAGTGTATATTGCTAATACGTATTTGAATTCAATAAAACGCTGCATCATTACAATGTGGCAGAGAAGAAATCTGTCTGTTGCTCTGCTTTGATGTCACAAAAATAATGATAGTGATCTTCAGCCTTTCTTGGCCTTTAATCTTCTTCATCATGTCATTGGGGTTAAAATTACGAGCAGGTAAGCGATTGTCAATAAACCAGTAACTGGCCCTTTAGATGGGTTGGGCTGGTGGTACTGGAGAATGAAATTAACATCTTTATAAAGTGAATTAGCCAAAGAGGTAGATCAATGTGCTGATTTAAGATTGCACAAAACAGAGATGGTTCAGACAAAGCACATTTAGCTTGAAGCCTCAAGAAACTTGGATTCTGTGCCTCTCCCGCTGCCCATTCTTAAATTTAGACTTTTAAAATAAAAACACACATTACTTATACATGAAAAGTGGATTTTGGTCCAATACAGTTATTTATCCCCAGGCCCAACTCACAACGCATCAGTTGGGCCATGCCCGAGAGTCAATTTTTCCCTTGAGTATGGCTCTTTAGGTAGATATGGTTAATGATTTTACAGAGGAGCTGTGCATCAATCAATTCTGCATGACATTCTCCATTTTTGATGAGCTGTGTGATGCTATGGGACGTCCTGTGGCACCTACTGTGCATTCCCCAAGGCAGCCAATTCCTACCAAAAAGAGTATTGCCATCACTATCCATCTGACTCATTTATTGTGAAAAAAGTGTTTCCATTAAAGTTTTACAAAATATGTATATTTTTAATATGCCTCAAGAACCATCTCCATCGTGCAGGTGCTGGGGGTCCTGGCTACCACTACTGCTTCAAAGAACATTCTGGTGAGGAACCTGCATGACATTCAGGGCTGGATCCTAAACCTTTCCATTACTGGCATAAGCTGGTGAGTGATATTGAGAAGACAGCTGCAGAAAAAGAGGCAAACCGAAGCTGCAAAGAAAGCAAGCAACGACTTAAAAATAACTGGTTTTAACATGGATTATTGAGCAAAGACAGAAAGCTTGTCTCCAAGAAAGTGATCCGCATTACAGGGAAAAAGATTTTTGATACAGAGGTTGATGGAAAAGAGATGTTTGCTAATCATAACATAATACAATGTTTTCAGCATTTCAATAAAGCCTGTAATGGTTATGTAGTGTTTTTCTCAGCATTTCTTGACCAAATTTCCTGCAAAATTAACCCATTAACCTTCACCTTCCAATAAACGCCTGGCCAGTTGCCAAATTTTTGGAATAAACGCAGGGTCTGCTATTGTGAGATATACGGTATTATACTTCAGAGTGACTTGAAGTTCATCTTTTCTTCTTTAATATGCATTTTATGACTGCTGTTACTCACACTCCATAGAAACCTGTCTGAAAAATACAGTAATGTCTCTGAGGTTTCTGTTTTTAAAGCGGTAAAAAGCAGTTAAAAGCCCATGTCCTGCAGTCATCGGTGCGGGGCGGTTCTGAAAGCTCAAATTCCAGCATAAGTCAGTTCCTTTTAAATTTCTTTAACATTTCCAAATGTGCTTCATTTCAAAATCCTCTCAATGCCGTTCTTGTCAGTGTTGCCTGTGCAATTTGATATATTTTTTTGTATTTAGCTTTCTACTAAAGTGCTTGGAAACAGCCCTTTGTGAACAGCCAGTGACTTTAATGGGTTACCCACTTGTGCAATGAATGCCTATTCTCTGGTCATGTGTTAAGTCTGCAGTCCTCACTATCTGCTGACATTTGAATTAGTTATCAGAGATTATCGAGTGTGACATTACGAATTTTCAAAACTGAGCCTGTTCACAATAATCAAATATTTTAGGAAGCTGAAATTTGGGTTTGGATGAACTGTATGTGATCAATTATTTTTTAAATTGTTTGGTTGGAATATCTAGAATGCTGCTCTAAATTGTTCCAACCTTTGACAAATTTGGAAACAGAGGTATACCAGAAAGTAATTGAACACTATTAAAGTGGAATAACTATGAAAAAAAAGGAAAATGTCAGAAATTTTCTATTACGAATACCTTCCAACAGCAGTGACAATATAGCTTTAATCCAGTGACCGTGCCAAAGACATACTTTTGAAAAGGTTTGGGTTCCTAACCTGTGCTCATTGGTGCTTCAAAAATAAAATAAATAAATTTCCATCAACATTTACTGTATCTTCTGCACTATAGAATACAACTTCCACACAACTTTAAAAAAAATTAAAATCAAATGTAAACATTACTGTGACTACGCTAACACCCAACCATGTTGGTAACACATAAGAAAAAAATAAAAAAACTGTTTGACACCTTGGCACGTTTGCCATGTTAGAAGTGTTACCGCATTAGCATTTATACAAAACTGTAACTCCCAACTTTGCTTGCAAAATGTAAAAATACTGACATACCGCTTAAACAAACGTTATTGTGACTACGCTAACTCAAAACCTTGTAGGCAACATTCAACAGTAGTGGCAGTGCGACACCAGTACACGGTAGCCGCGTAAGCACTATTATTTCTGAAAAAACAAAAATTAAGGCTTTTAACTGTGCCTTATATAGCGGAAAATGTGGTAACTTTGACAAAGCAGCAGCACAAGGAGAAGTAGAGCACTTGAATAGGCTTAAGATGCTTTATTTCATCCTTTGTGAAAGTCCGCACTACATCTCTGTTTTCTGAGTAAACCTGTATTTCACCACTCGAAGTTGGTCTTTTTTTGGAGCAGTGTGCACATCACTCTCAACCATCAGGTCATTGAATTAGACTCTTTAGCTGTGACGGACAGTTAACTTTTCACCCGCTTGACCTTTGGCATTTTGACTGAAGATCCACGCAACCTCACAGCCCACAACCGCTGAAAATGTAAACCAACTGACCAGGATTGTAATGCAAAACTGAATGGATACAAGTGATTGACATGTCCAAATGAAGCACAGAAATCTGCATTTTTATATGGTACCGGTATAACTGTCAGTCCTGGTAACAGCTTAGCACAGAGTTTTAGTACCCATCCCTAAGTGTGGCTTCTATTGCTCAAAGTGAATTACTGTATCAAGTAAATGTATTTCTTGACATCTGTTCACAATATATGGAATATAGACTTTTATTAATAAGCAGTTAAATTTCAGTCTTTTTTTTTTGCTAATCTTCTTTTTTATTTTAAATATTAAGAACATCTCATTACTTATTAATCCATTAAAGATGGATAAACATTACTGGCACCACCAGACGCTGTGTGATTTATTTCTTCTTTTATTAATTTCTTTTACCATCTGGATTCTGTTTATCTGGACAGCATGAGGCTGCTATCAAAATTAACAGAATTATATTTGAAAATAGGAATGTGTAAATTGCTCTAATTTACATGCGCACATCTCACCCAAAGTGGATTTAATATCTGTGTGGGAGTGTGAATGATCAGCATTATAATTTGACGCCATATGAAGGTCTGTAATTTCAAATCCTCAGAATATTAACTCTGTCAAAGGAAGTCATTTTAGTGATAATGACTCAGAGAGACATGCTTTTAAACTTCAATGTTTCTGTCAGAATAGGACCCGTTATTGCCAAATGGATGACTCTTTTCTTTTTCCTCCACTTTCTCTGAAAAGACACTTCGCTGACATTCCATTTTGTGATTACTTCATAATTTGTAGATCCCGGTAATGAGACAAAATCACTTTAACATGAAGTATGCATCTGTGAAACAATCTAGTCTTCCATATTCAATTCAATTTTATTTATATGGCCCAATATTGACAACAATAGTCATCTCAATGGGTTTCATACCAGTAATTTGTGTAATGTTGTGTTACCTGGGGTATCAAAGAGTTTTATATAAAAAGTTTTATGTAATGTGCTTGATCATTTGGGTTACAGCATCAAAAACCTTTATAAATCCCTTCATTAATCCCTCGGTACCTCAACTACATGTCTAGTAATAAACGTTAGTAAACAAGAATCATTCAAACTCAGTCAAATTCTGGTGCAGGAGTTGCCTAAAAGACTGCAAACTGATCTGAACGTGAAGGAAACCTATGACAGACCTTTTGGCTGCAAGAAATATCCTTCTGCCTACTTGATGTCAAATGTACATTTTGGGGAAGTATAGAGAATGCCAGCCCCAAACAGGCAGCGGTTGTACTCAACATTGGAATGCAAGGGTCTACTTACTGTCTAGAAGCCAATAAAAACCACGTGTTTAAAACCTTTCACATTCCCCAATCAGTCAATTAATCAATCAATCAATCATGGGGTCTAAAAGTACCTAAAATCCTCCACTTGTTTTCAACCACTGAAACTTTTTTTGTTTAAAATTGATTAAGGTATATTTTGAGTTATAATTACCCTCTATTTTAAAAGCAACGTTTTCAACTTCTCATTGTTCTGCTTAAAACCTGGAGTCAGCCAAGTTTGTCCACTCTGTCCTGATGTTACGGTTTCTGTTTCTTTGCCCTTGTGGTTTGTTTCCTTTTGTTCTGTGATGTTTTGAGTTTCACTTCCTGTTTTATCTTGTAGGGTTTCCTGTTTCGTTGTTTTGAGTTTTACCTTGCCCCATCAGTCCTGAGTGTTTCCAACTGTGTCTTGTTGCCCTGTATGTATTTAAGTCCTGTCTTTCCCTTCCTCCTGTGCTGGTCCATATTGTATTCTTCCCCGGTTTTTCGAGCTTAGTGCATTTTTAGTGTTTCGAGATTCTAGCCTGCCGTATGCAGTGGTTTTGGTTTTGTCTTTAGTTTTGTTATTAAAACCCCGTTCTCCTGCAACCTCCTGCCTCCTCTCCTTTTCTGCGCCTGGGTACGCCCTCATCCGCTCCCCGTGACACCTGACCCTTGCAATAATGTATGTGATGTTTTTGCTTACAGGAGTAAAAGGAAACCCTCATCATCTTTCTCATTCAAAGTTGTTTGTATAGTCTTTGTCAATAAGTTGAAAAAAGCTTGTTTTAAAAGAACATGCATTTGCTATTAACAGTTCATTGCAGTGTTGTTAAAACATTTTAAGTGAGTCAGAATATGTTTGTGAAGGCAAAGGCTACCAGGATTTGTTTAAAGTATTAAATAAACAAAACAACATATTATTCTCTTTTTAATTTTCCTTTTCCATATTTTAGTTGAATCTGTGTTAAAGAGCCTTTTCCTGTCAGCATTAACATTCCTCAGCTCACTCTGGGTTTTGTGCAAACTTGCGAAAGGTAAAGTTCAGCTTCATGAAGGCATACTGGTCCGGATGAAGACGGTCAGTTCTGATCCTCATAAATGACAGAAAATCACCACAGCTGAACACTTGATTGATTGAGATTTAAACGAAGTCAAACTCTGACAACCACAAAAAATGTAGCTTTGATATAGCAGACACTTCACATAAGAAAATTCAAACACTTCATACTTCCTTTATAACATGACTTGTGCTTCTTTTCTTTTTTAAATTAAATTACAATGCATTGTAACGTATTGACATTTTCTGTAAACTTTGACACACATAACTCTGAATCCATCCCAGCAACTTCACAATTTTTGCTGCTGAAACTGAATCAAACCTTTAGTAAGCTGACTGTCCATTATTCAAAATCCATGTGGGAGTATTACTCTTACAAATTGATAAAAAAAAAAAAAAACTGCTGACTGTAGCACAAAAGACAGACTGCTAAAGAGAGTGCAGTGAGAAAAAGATGGGCAGTAATGGTACCTAATGATAAGATGACTGTAACAATTGTAGTCTTACAGGTTGTTTTACAGCACCAAAGTTCTAACATTTTCTTGAGAAGATCTATGGTAGACAAAATAAATAAATAAAACAAAATAACATACTTTAGTGTGGTAAGCTCATTTACTCTTTTAGTGATATTTGTAGTGTTTTTATAGTATTTTTCTTGGAATGTTTGATACTATTGGCACAGCATAGGTATTGGGGATGACACAATTTTTGGTTTAAAACCGAAGGTTACACTATTGAACCGAATTGTGGGGAAAGTGAATTGTTGCATCCCTGATGGATTCCAAGAGATAAGGGCATAAGAGGATAATTATTAGCATCAGCCAGTACAAAGATTTTGCCAAGGAATTTTAAAGCTAACTTTATAACAGATGCAGGCAAAACAAACACAACTGGTGTAAGTTACCTTTTTTAGCCAGTTCAAAAATTGCATTTATGGCATTGGTGATTATAGTCTCTTAAAAGTCCCACTCTAGTAAAAATTGTGTTTTTGGTAACATGTCCTTGTAGCATTTTACCATGATAGATGACAGAATATTAAGCTTAACAATCCGTTTTTGAGCATTTCCTTATTGAATCAGAGAATGCTGTTTAAAAAAGCAACAAGCCGCTCTGCAGAAACTATGTCCTAGAAAGTTGCAGGTATTTTGATTGTGGTGAAAAATAGCATAACCATAACTAAAAGAACACTGGAAACACTTTTAAAGTAGATCAAATGAAGATCGGAATGGAACTTTACTCTTAATAAATAATAATTGGGTTGTAGCTCTTTTTAGCTGTATTTATGAGCTAAAGAAATTACTGCTTTTTGATCTTAGCTGCCGTGTGGAAGGAGAGCATGCCATCTAAAAACTATAAAGTGGGTTCTACACAGATATTAAAAGAGCTTCAATCCTCAGGAGCGACGAGTTCAAACAGAGACCTAGTCCGTGGTGGAATTGCTGCTTATACAAAGGCAAAATAAAAGCATCGCCATCCATTCCTTCAAATCTGCACCCTTGTTGTATTTTTCATCGGATGAATTGAACGTGGCAGTATTGCTTTTACTTCACTGAGACGGGACAATGGCCTCTTAGTGCTTGTTAAGAATTATTGCAGATCATGCAACTCTATCTCTGTCAGATCTATAAATAGTATCTTTTGACAAATTGAGGTTGCTCTTATCAGAAAATTGAGATTTCACAGCTTGGGAAGTGAGAACCAAAGTGACGCATCAAAGGGCTTCTGGGCTGGGTTGAGGTGGGCAGGGGCTTGATGGCAAGAGGGGAAACGCATCTTGCTTAGGAAAAAGTAGCTCAAGATTCATTTGGAGGCAGAGATGCACTGCATGCTGTCATCTGGTGACAGGGAACGTGAGAAGTTGTTGAAAGAGCGGAAAGAGAGAAGACATCAATTTAGCACATAATCTATAGCAGACTGGTGCAACCAGATGGATTTTTCGCTCACATGGAACTACCAGTAATAACTACGTCCCTTTATGTCTTTTTTAATTTTAATCATTTGCAGAAACTAAATCAGATCCCGCTAACCTGATTTTACCTTTAAATCAAGATTTAACTCAATTCTTAAGATAACTCAGTAATCCTCCAGAGGCAGTTTCCTCTTGTCTGAGCACATTCTGATGTGTGTCAGACTGTGGTGATGCGTCTGTCATCTGCTTTCTTTACACTGCTCTCACATCACTTTCACTTGCGTACGTTTTTCAGAAAATAGCACTGGCTTTCCCATCTGTAAAAGGCAAATGTATTCAGACTCCGAACCCGTCTGACACATTTCAGCAGGAGCAGTGGTTCTGGGATAACCTCTTTTCTTTGGGTGGAATTAGTTTCTCTGCTCATACTGGTTTCTGGCAATACCTGTACTGTACTGAACTCATAATAGCCCAGAATGCAGACTGTGTCAAACGAAAGGACTGTTTACTATTACCCAATGCCGTTTATTTGCCCTCCATCCCTTTTAAAGCCCCACTTTAATAATCTTTTGATCTATTGTAAAAGTGTTCCCACTGGTCGTTTAATTGTGATATGTCGTTTCCAGTGAAAATCTAAAAACCTGTGTCAAAGTTTCTCCACAGCTGCCGGAGTTCATCACCTCTGGTGGGCGAAACCGTTGCCCTAATTCCTGTCTTTCCTCCTTATGGTCGATCATGAGAAAAATGCTAGAAGAACATGTTAAAAACACCATTTTCATTGGAGTGGTTTTTAAGGAAACCAGCAATGACCCCTCAAGACTATCAATCTATAGATCAATAGATTGATTTTCATAAGATCTGTGATGAAAAACAGTCTGGTCTGGACCAAATAACTTGTAGTGGAATAGTGCCCTAACATAAACAACAATCAAAGTCACAGCATTTCATCATAAAGAAGCTCCATTTTTCTAATGAATCCTGAGCAGCGCCACAAACAAGAGAATGTGTTTTCCGTGCAATAATGCGCTCACTTTGGTCTGTTAGAATATTGCATAATATTTTATCAACTGCCACATTCCACTTGGACAGATAAGAGCTGGAAGTTCATTTGGGAGTCAACAGTGGTCCAGGATATCTCGGCTCTGCTCTATTCACGTTGGCCAGCAGCTGTACCCTCTGTGCTGACACTGCTGTAATCTGCAGCTCTCATCTCTCACTGCCTCTGTTGGCCAGTCTACCAAGCATATTAAAAACTGCTCAAGCAAAATATAAACCATTGAAATGGCTGTCTATACTGCTAGGCAAATGAGATTTGAGTGTAGCCATGAACAGCACTTCCAGAAAAAGTTTGTTGTTTGAGGGAAAAAAAAAATCCCTCTATCTCCATTTGGCAGCTTTGATCATGCAAGAAAAAAACATCACAGATTATGTTTTTGCAGCAATATACCACTAGGTTTCTATCACCTTGCTAATTTCAATTGAGCTTGGTTAGTCTGTACTCTAATGAAGTCAGATCCCTGTGGGTTTTTACCACTTAAAGCTAATGAGAACATACTGCTGAGGACAAGACACGTCTGCTGTGGAAATCGTTCTACAAGTTTCAGGTTCATTGCAAGTATTAATTATAGTCACTGGGCTTTTAGTTACTTTTGGATGTATTTTGTCTTAAATGAAACAAAGTCTGGAAAATAGATGCTCTCCTTAAAAGATATGTCTTTACATCAGAATCTACAACAAAGGACAACAACCAATTGTTGGGAAAAGAATTGTAGTTCACTCAGCTCTACTTTTGAATTTTTACCTCTTTTACCCTGAAGATCCAGCACAGTGTTTTAGTTGGTGCAATGATAGTCCTTGGGCTACTGTTAGGATGGATCACAAATGGATCTTAATCATTTAACACCAGAGCTTTTGCAGTCGGCCCCCATGCCCTCTCCTCCCTCACTGAGTCCTTGCGAAATCCAAGTTTTTTGTGATAAAGGAAGTTATTGTTTTGTACTTCCAAAATAAAACTTTGTTATCGACAGTCTTAACCGGCGTAATCGCATATAGAAGTTATCTCAAATTGACTGACTTCAGACTCGGAAATGACAAAGTGAATGTCAACATTCTAAATAATTAATGAACCTTCAATATTTTGTGCCAACGCAAAGGAGATTCTGAGATATTGTAAAAGGTCTTTTACTTATGATTATGCCATTTTAAAGCAATCATCTGCCCTTTATTTACAATAAATTGAACATAGAAATACTCAGAAACACAGTTTAATCCTATTTTATTTATTTTTTTATCCGTAAAACGATAAAATGATTTTTAGTTGTCCACTAATGTAAATAACTGGTTATCATTTTGGAATCAATACTTAAACAAATGGTTACAAGAAGGTCTAATCAAATAAGCATCCCTCAAAAAAAAAAGAAAATATCTTAAGTTAAATAAAAATTTTGTATCTGTTAATATCAGATATATTACTTTAAACTCTTTAAACTTTAGAATTTCAAAAGTCATGCAGCTTTACTGTTGGTAAGCAGGGACATGTTGGACTGAGAAAAATTGTTTTTCACAATAAAAAATCCAAAATGGTCAATGAACAACAACGAAACAAACAAAAAAAGGTATTCTATAACTTAATATATTGTTACAAAACAAACTTGAAAGTGTAACTGTCATTTAAACTTCTCCACCTGTCTACAGGTTTGTTTGCCAACTCCTCAGAATACAGCTTCAGCTGTCTCCAATTTAATGGGTACCCTCTTCAGATGGCATATTTCAGCTCCTTCTGCAGATGTTCAGTGGAATTTTACTGCCTACGCTTAGGCTGCTGAGGGAAATACTTTTTGACAGGTATCGGAATGTTTGAAACTGGAAAGATTTCTGTTTTTATTAAAAATAATAAATGGGTGACTAAGGGAAAGACCTTTTGATCTATTTTTTTCTTTTCTGACAAATTATAAGGTGTGTCAAATATGCAATACAAAAGTGGTTTGAAGCATTGACGCAACCCAAAGCTTTTTAACACAAAAAGCTAACACTGCCACCATCTTTTTGTCAGTGCGTCACTGCTGGAGTAAATAAAATAAAAAAAAAACATTTCCCCATATGGCTTGTGAAAAGTAGAAATCTTGTGGGGTTTTTTTTCCAATTCTTTAAGCTAATTCAAGAAAGGGGGCAAGTTGGCGTTCTTTCTAGTGCGACACATGGCAGAACTTCTGCTCATATTCAGAATAGTTTAGATGATTCTTCTGCTATAAGCGCTTGGATTTCACTAAACTTCTGGCAAGTCTGTTAACATATTCCAACTTTTTTCCCTTGTTTTTATTATGCAACTTTTCTTAAACTACAAACTGTCCGTTGCTTCTATTTTATGTGGAATTGTGGAGTTGTTTCAGTCATGTTCTGTTTCCCTACTGCCACTGCACACCTGGCTCAAGTTTCCAATCACTTAGCTGCCCTATTTAAGTACATGGTTTTCAATCTGTCAATACCAGGTCATCCATTGTCACTCCCGTTGGTTCTCCCTTGAGTCGTTAGTTTGTCCCTTTTGAAAAACTAATCACATCATCCCACATCAACGATTCCTCTCACTACCTTGTAGCTCAGCTTGGTTTTCTAGAAAGCTCTACTGTCGTTTCAATTATTTAGGTTTCTATCTTATTCATAGTATTTTTAAAAATATAATTCAACTCTAGGGCAAATTATATTTATAAATTAAATCATATTATGTAGTCAATGATATCCTGGGCATGCAGATGAAGCCCATTGGCCAGGAGTTTCAGACCACTAGTTTGACCTTTACAGACTTACTTTTGCATAACTAAGCTTTGAACTAGTATTAGCTGTGGACCTATATGCTGTTACAGCTGTGACCATAATATTGTTTTATTACGGCCACAGCCGTAACAATCTTTGGCCTCACTTGTACTAGGAATTATCTGATTACCACCGGAGTTAGTGATATATGTTAGCGAGCTCCTGTGTCCTTCCTGTTGCTCCAGCCTGGTTGGGCAGTAGGATCTTTGTGGGTCACACTGATCTACTGAAGGACCACAACGAACCATAAGGCGGGCAGGGTCAAAAAAGGACTTGTGGCTCAGTGTCTTCAAAAATCTTATTTATAATACAGAGCCCAAGATTTAATGTGGCTCAGCTTTTCCCTTAACTACACATGTTTTGATTAAATGATAGGAGTTAGCCATTAAATTTGCCCATCAAGCAAAAACTCCAATAAAAACTGTCTGTGAGCTGCTTCCATGCAATTAAATTCAAAGTTGTGATGGGAACAAATCCAGACAAAATTTAAATGTAAACATCAATCCTGATTATAATTGAAATTTAAGAGTTCAGATCCAGAGGATCAAGCTCACAATGCATTTGTGTCACAATCAAAGTTGGCATTAAACCACAGGAATGCATGGAAAGAATGGGCATCACTTGAAATAAAAGATACAGTGAAGTCATTGTAGTGAGCTGCTATCACAGAGATGTGGACTTGAGCCAAATAGGAGGTCAGCCTAATGCTGATTAAACTCTTAGACCTTGTTGAAATGAAGAGATGAATAATTGTAAGATAAAATAGACTGGTGCTACTCCATAAAGACTGTTTTTTTTTTGTTTTTGTTTTTTTCTTTTTTGCTACCTCTGCTTTGATACTAAGATCTCACACATAACTGGCCTCATTAGCAGCCTGTGAGAAACCAAATTAATACCGCCCCTTCCTTCTATCACCAATACGTGGTCTCAGAGCCTGGATTATCATTTTACCTTACTGTATTTTACGTGGTTTTCAAAAGACTCCGGTAAGGTCACGCTGTCTGGTCACTATGAATGGCCATTTCACGCCCAGCTCACAACTGCTGTAGCATCGCCGTAAACCTACGGACACATTAATCATAGTTATGATACCCTGACAGGGTCGTCTCCTCTGCCTGAGATGCAGAGCTTGTAAAGGACTGCCTCTCTGCCAGCGGGTCTCTTGTTATGGAACCTGTAATTGGCTGATTGGCGGTTAGGAGAATGGGCCAGTCTCTTGTGAATAGATGACCAATACGAGGAGAGCATGATCCCTGGGGGCAGACAGGTACCCATTAAAGAGCTCCTTTCCAGCTAGATGGCTCATTGTCATTGTTATACACATCAAAAGTTTACACGCCGATGCGCTCTCACTTTTTGCCTCTGCCACAGACTGGTAATCTTGAACTCCTAAATTGTCTGTTGTTCAAAGAAAGTACACCCTGGCCCAGTTTTCCCTGTCGCGGGATGCTTTATTGCCCTGCTTGGCTGAATCGCTTTTCCTGCAAGTAGTTAGACAATGGCCCTCGAAATTGCTCATGTCCTTTAAAAAAAAAAAAAAAACCAGTGTCAAGCAGCTGTAATTAAATTCCAAGCTCTCTCCACAGTGGATAATTTAACTCACCATTCATTTTGTCCATGCACATCAGCTCTCTGTGCACAGACTGTACTTGGCAGCAGATGTTGGGTTTTCTCAAGCACAAAGGCTCAAAGACTATTAAAAAGAATAGTATCTAATATTTACAAAGGTGGGTATTTTCAATCAGTCTTTATGTACCTCGAGAGCTTTTCGCTTTATTGGTACGCTGAATGCTTTGCAGAGGTAGAGGGTAAGGAGGGCAACTACTCTGTCTTCATGTCAAGATTATTTATGCAGCTTTTAGGCAATGCTGGAAGCTGCTTTTGTTTAATAAAAGGCTGATTAATGAAGAGAGCAGCAGAGGTAGATAGGGAAAAAGAAAGAGAAACACTCCAGAGCAACTGCCATCACTGCTTCACTGCTTCCCCTACACATGTGCACATCCCTCTCTTGTTTTTAAGCTCAGAATTTCCCCACCAGTTTATTTTTTTCTGCTCTTTCTTGACAGGATGAGGAACAGCTCAACATTGCATCATTCACACACCTGAGGCCTTTACTTTTTTCCTTTTCCAGGCATCAAAGGAACCCGAAGCTTTGAGAAGGGGATTTTTAATCAGGAGTGAATGGAGGAAGTTTCTCTCTCTGTAGAACCAGTCATCTGAATCCATTCAATACGTTTTAAACCCAGACGATTAAAGAAATGGATTCACTGCAAGACAAAAGCCCAACTCAGATGACTCCCTACAATTTTTTTTTTCCTTTTAGATATCTCCAAGTTCACTAATTAACAACACCCTTACACCAGTGCACTCTGAAAAACAGAAGTGAGAAGTTCCAGGAATAACTTTTCCTTCTTTTTTGTTGCTTGTGCATAAAGACTGGAACCCAAATTAACTTGTTAATTAGTATATTTTTCTTTTTTTTTAAACTTTTCAAGTACCTAACTTGATGGTACCTCACAAGTTTGTGTCACAGCCACATAGATGCTCTATGGGATAATTAGCTACATTTGTTTTCTGATTATTTAAATTAAAATGTTTCTTTTTTTATATAATTGAGAAAGTATTATCTTTTTGTTTCTAAATCAGATTCATCCCTGGTTGTGTTATAACTCCTACACTACTCACTATTAATGCTGCAGTCACACATACAACTGCCACCACGCGATGCAGAGGCAGTGGCAGAATCTTTAAGATTTCGTGCCGCTACCTGATTTTTTTGTTCTTTAAATCATTGGCGCGGTCATGAATGTAGACAGTCGGGGATGACGCCTTTGCAAAATCGGACAACAGCTAGGTGGCCACAGATCAGTGGCAGCCAGATCATCAGTCGGTAGTAGCTCTGATTGAACGATGTCTCTGGACGGCAGCTGTCCATGTCAAGTACCACCAGCTGCCCGATAACCGGGGTATATAAAAAGCGGGCCATTCTGCACCACTGGTTGCAACGTGGATTTTAAGCACACATTTTAATGTTGTTATTTTACAGGTTTATACATTTTTTGACAACTTGCCTCTCAAGAAAGCACAATATTCTGTCTTTTACGTATTCTTCCCAGCATCAACCACAATTTGTTAATACGCAGATCTCACCCTGGGCTCAGACTGCATCCACTCTATCACCAGCAGATGACTTACATTGGCTACGGACAGCTGCAGTCCTGTTGCAGCCCAGTCTTTGCCTTTTTACCATTTTCCTTATAACAAGCATGCACAGTATCATAAAGGATGGGGTGTTTCTAGATCTCTGTGACCAGCTTCTTGTCATCCACGGTGTTAAATGACCGATATGATGCCCTATTACACTTTGTGATACTATGTCAGCGGAAATGACGTAATTTTTACACCACAGTAAAAACATAGCAAGTACAGGGGAAAATAGGTTTTATTTTGAGAAATGCACCAGATACACTTGCTCACATTGGCTCCGGTTTAGGCTGTTTACTTTACCCCATCTTCACAAAGAGTAGCCGGCCAAAAATTGAAGCCAACGAGATGGATTTGGAAGGGCCAGACCGGAATGGATGCCATGTGAGCGCCTCTCGCCCAACTCAAGTTATGTAAAGACTCTGGCAGCCGCACCACAACTGGACTGGATGCAGTGTGAGCCCAGGGGCAGAGTCTCTGTGGTGCTATCAACGTCGTGATGAGTTTTATGCAGCATCAATGCCGTTTTCCCATTTGGTCCCATTGTGGCCAGGATTGTCGTTCCACCTCAATAGCCATCGTAGCGTGCCCGCACTGCTACCGTACAAATTCTAACAATTTTACAGTAGCAGTGGGGCAGGTGGCTGGCTGGCGGCCCAGGTGGCCACTGTCTGATATAAAAAATAAAAAAAACATTCGCCCGGGTGGCAATTTGAACTTTTTCCAAAAAACCGGCTGCCGCGCAACATGTAAAAATGAGACTACTGCCTCCCTATAACAAATGCCACTATGAGGCCACCTGCCAATTTTGCTGAAAAAATTACATTTAGGTCACTACTCACTAGATTTGCAAATATAGACCACAATGCATTGTGTTTATTGATTTTTCATGTGAAATTTTTTTATTTTAATTTATTTTTTATAAACCAACTAAGTTTTCATCTTCAGAAGTCATAAATATTCTTTATAAAATATCTATATTTATTAGGTTTACTTTTTACTTTGGGAAATCCCTGACATCATTGTTGCTACTTAAAAATGGAACCATGGTCTATGATTTCCTTTTAATATCCAGGGCACTAGATAGTCCCAGACAATATAGCTTTCTTGTAATTTAGGAGTAGGACGAGAATTTGGACATATTACCTGTAGCTGAAACTGTTTTTTTGCTGTTTTTTCTTGCCCAGTTTTATCCAGCTTACAGTTTCACCAACTCTCCATTTTGTGTTCTATACTCTGCTGCAAACTAATTAGGTATAATGAGAGTACATGGGAGTTATGATTAGAACGCTTATCAACACATCATGCTCGAGAAACCGTCATGCTGATCGCACAGTTTTTAGTGGATGAAATAAGGGGATTTAAAGGAAATCCATGTTTGAACTGTGGTCATTCTGGCTTTTTGTGAGACCATGACTAGAGGGCAGTGAGTGTGCCTGATTTGCATGACTCAACTTGGCTGATGTATGCAAACATGGGAGTTTGCACAATTGCTCCATGTGTGCTTGGTGGGTTGTGGGAAACTCTTTCCGATTAATTTTTTAAAACTTATTTATTTAACCTTTATTGTACCAGGAAAAGGGAGACGAGGTCTCTTTTTCATGCGAGACCTGATTGAGTCAGACTGGCTGCCGAATGAGCACTGGGCAAGAGTGTTTTTGTTCTCCTTTATATTAACATTCAGTGCCTGTCAAAATATAACTCTTTAAACAGAAATACATTTTTATTGCTCCTGGTTTGGACATTTTTTGCAACGCAAGTTCAAGTCACCACTTTCAATGACAGTCTACAGTGTATGTGAACACACGTATGTGAGTGTTTTGGGATATTGCATTTAAAACTCTCGCGTTCACACGTCACTACACAAGCTTTACGACCATTACCAGGCTTTATGTACAAAATGCATGGCCATTGAACGCAAGTTAAAAGTCAAACCAGTTGAACTTTGACAACTCAGGGACTCTGGTTTGGTAGTGATGTATGGATGGCAACCTATTTTAATTCACGGAAGGGAAGTGCCAACTGTGTATAAATTGATCATAGAGGAGAAATTAATAATTGGGGTTTGTGACTGGCTGAAATTGGATGGCACCAAGTCTTTCCTATATTGGAAAATAGCAGTGAAAGAAAAAGCCTAAGCAAGATTTATGAGATTTGCACCGCATTCAACATTTAGCACCAAGCCTCTTCCAACTGTGAGTAGCGCTAGCTTCATGTAGCTACAAGTGATCGTTTTGAACGTGAAAGCCCAAAATGCTTATGCGGTATTCCCTTCGTATTCGTGGACTTGGGGACCAGGGACACCAGCGAATATGCAGAATCTAGGAATATCGCCAACCACCGCACACATGTTCTGCTTTGAATAACATTTATTAAAGAACGTAGGAATATTGCTCAGTTTTTTTTTTAATTCAGAGCAAAATACTCTACTGTAGTGTACTTTATAAAGCAAATCAGGAGTGTCACTCTGTGTCTTAAAACCAGGAGCCTGTGCTTCCTCCTTCATCAGTTAAGTGCAAGAGGGCAAATTCTTCCAGAAGAGGCCAGTTTCATCCATCATTCATTCATCTAGATGGTAATTATTCTCCACAATTATCTTCCTCAGCATATCAGGATATTTTCTGTCTGCTTCTGAGGCAGCTGATGCCATCTCTCATGCAGGGGTACAAACTTTGGTCATAGCGATTCAGAAACCAGTGGAAATAGCCGACAGGCCAGTGTGCTCTTCATCTCTGCTCCCCTCCCCAGAAATTCCCGCAGCACCTCCTTCGGACGCAGAAGTCTCATACAAGAGTCTTGAAATGTGTCAGAGTTCTTTTGATGAACCGTGGGAGTCACGATACGGAAAAAAAATAAAAATAAAAATTGCCGGCACGTGAAACTGCAAATATTGAAATGCGAAAAAGCAAGGGAACACTGTATAAGCATGTTTAGATTTTTATTGAAGGTGGTCGCTCAAACACGCATTGCCATGGCCACTGTAAACATAGCTTAAGATGGATGAAAAACCAGAAAGCAATGGAATGACAAATCCGGTAGGCGTATGTATCTCCAGGTGGAGAAGTTCAAGGACCCTTTCAAGTTACAGTATTCTGTTTGACTGGGCAAAGGATGCTGACAATCTTAACAACGTAGGTCGATTATGATATATGAGACTTGATGTCAAGACCAGTGTCTGTAGCTTTAGACTCTATGCATCCTGTCACTGTTTCTATCTTTACCATTGTTTTTGCAGTGTTAGCCAAATCCTTTTTTTGCTACTCTTGTACTGATTTATAGGGTGCTTTTCATATAGCTGGTTAAGGACTCAAGATAAAAACTAGCCTCTTGGGTTATTTTTGACAATTTTTACCCTTTTGTTATGTTTTTTAGCATTCACTGTCCTATATTAATCAAAATGGAGCACATGTTGACTGACTCTTTATAGAGTCTCTGCAAACAACATCATGCAGGAAGACTGATGAAAATGATCTGTGTTGCATGTCCATAGGATTCGTCTCAGTTCATTCTCGATCTTGCAATGTGGGGGCTTTACATCTATTAAGCAAAATGCAAAAATCTCAAAAAGTAATTTTCAGAGGCTGTTGTCCAAAACAGCTTCTGGGATTCAGTGTCATGCTGTTATCTCGTTAGGTGGCGATGTATAGTCTTGTTTAGTGGAACATAACGTTGGGTTTTTGGTTTTGCCTCCACTTTTGTGAGTAAATGGCGTGAGATTCAGATCAAAATGCATTCACTTGCAAAAGTAAGTTTTAAAAAAAAAAAAAAAAAAGTTTTTTTTGTCAGGGCATCATAAAAATCTCAATTTTGTTGTGATAGAGCATACCAAACAGCCTGAAATAAACTTAGTGATTTTTAAATAAGTAGAAATTTAGATACAAATTTTTGTATCTATGAATTCACAAGGCACCAGAGAACAAATTTAATTATGAAGTATTCATAAAAGTTTTGATCATTTTTAATAATTTAGAAACAACAAGCAGTTGTTTCTCTGCAGACAATGGTAATTTTATGAAAACTGGTAGCAAACTACAAAACTGGAATTAAACTACTATTGGGAATCATTCTCTGTATATATATATATATATATATATATTTAATGTTTTGAGCTAGCTCAGGTGCCTGCAACCTTTAACGCTACAGAACCATATGAGCTTTGTTGGGTAAATTACTTCCAAAAAGTAATTGAATACCTTACTTTAGTTACTAGATCAAATTTTTTTGCAATTGCATTACTTTGCTCATTACCTGTTTGAAAAAGTACAACTTGTTTCTTGTACTCTTTTCCTCTCATGCACAGTTTCTCAAGAGGAAAACATTTAGCACAAACTAGATCCTCTCATATTTTATTTAACTTTAAAAATAAAGCAATGGCCTGAACAGTAGCAGTAGCACAAACAAGTTCTTTTCAAAATAAAATCTGCCCTGTGTCTGCAACAGATTGAATTAAATTTGAAAGGAACCCAAGAATCATGGCTTTTTTTTTTTTTTTTTTTTGCATGACCTATTACTATTAAATATAATAATGACAACATTGATGTAGAATCCAAATAATTCCATACATGTAAATGCAATTACATATTTTAAGAACTCTGAAGCCAAAGAGCCACAATGAAGGAATCAAAGCAGTGACGTGCAGTCAGGGGAGGCAGGTGAGGCTGTGCCTCTGTCATTATGGGAAGAAAAGAGAAAAAATGAATTCAATTATTATATTTAATCAGTAATTTGTGCTTTGCAGTCATTTTCCATTTAAATGTACCATTTTTGGGTGTTTTTTCTTTTCAAAATCGCCAAATTTCCGCATTTGCCGTTCAGATAATAAGAAGTGACGCGTGGTGAGGCACCAGCCCGCTGAGCCTCACCTTGGATTGCGCAATACCTATGCACTCAGACGGTACTGCTGTCTCTCTAAATGTCGGTTCAATCACTTACTATTTGAGCTGAGTTTACATAATTTAGCAGATGTATATGATGTACAGTGTTTGTTTTTATAAATAACTGTATGTGAGGGACATGTTTCTTGTGCTGAGCGCTAAACGCCGGCAAAAAAGCCGCTGGGTGAGGCCAGAAGTTCTCGTGCCTCATGTTAGGGGGCGCCAGTGAGCCCTGAGATTATGATGCTAAAAAATAATAGAAGAAGTGACAGCAAGCGGCTAGTCATTTACCGCCTTCCAGTCATTTTCAACATGGAGGATTACATCTGTAACCTCAGGAATTTTTCCAAATTGGACTTTCAGTCAAAGCAGGAGATATTTTGAAAGGAAGACCAACGCCGGATTTACGGATTCTACAGGCAACGGGACAGAGCCTGACAAAATATGCCAAATTCTTTGATTTTGTTAAAATAAAAGGCGGATCTTGTTGGACTGTATGGCTCACAAACAGTGAGGGATGAGTGTAAATCTGCTAGACAACTTCTCAACTTTTTGGCTCAGAAGGATCTTATCCCAACTGTTCCTGAAGCGGCAAAGTTGCTCCAGCTCATGCTCACTGTTCCCGCTACTACAGTGTCGGTGGAGCGGTCCTTCTCTGCACTGAAAAGACTCGAAATGTACAGTCGGAACAGGACTGATCAAGCCCGACTTTCTTCCCTGGGAGTGATTTACATTGAAACAGAGAGACTTTCAAAACTGAAGAAAGACAAGGAAGACTTCTACAAGCAAGTTATCGATTCTTTTCTTCAGAATGAGCGGCGTATGGACTTTATTTACAAGTAAAGGTAAGACGATAATAACTTTGTGCTTTTTTTCTATGCTGCAGTTTGTATATGAAAAAAACATGTTGAAATGATATTTTAAACAAAACACGTTAATCAAATGGTGAATAAGTTACTCAGTATGGTTCATATGTTTGTAAATCTGACTGATGACGTCAGTGCCTCACCAGCCATTAACCTCACCGCACGTCACTGAAGCAAAAAGTCACATGTTCCTCTGGCGCCTCAGGTTGTAGATCCCTGAGCTAGCTGCCATATGCTATCAATCTTGCATAACTCTGTCACCCATCTAATATGAGCAAAATGTAAGATTGCTTTTGCTACTACAGAAACTAAGTGCAGAATGTATCTTTAGCTGCAGAAAAATTCAAATGTCAAAAAGCCACTAAGCTACGTTCAGGCCGCCCTTGCATTCAAGTGGCTACTTCCAATGTGATCATATGTAAATGTATGTTTCAGGCTTTCATGTTTGAAAACTCTCGAGTTCATGCCTAGCTACACACAGTCTCAGGCCATTAAACAAGTGTTGCAAGGTAAACCAGGTCAAACATTGACCAATCAAGGACTCAGATTTGGTAGTGACATATAGATGGCGTCACTTTTGATTCACAACTGTCCCAACTGTTTAAATTCTATGACACCAAGTCTTTCACATGTCAAAATATAGTTGTGAAAGAAAAAGCCTGGAGCAAGATTTGCAAGATTTGATTTCCCACACTTTGCATGAGGACTCTTCTCAACTGTTAGTGGCGGACATGTGCTAGTAAACAGTAGATAAATAAAAAAGATAAAGATCCCCCTCTCTGTTTATCCATAGTGAACAATATGGGCTAATTTTGTGTCTAAATCCGGTTGCGTACGTAGCCTAAGGTGTTATATTTAGATTGGACTAAGACAGGATTTTATAACAGTCAGACATGGTGGTGGTAGTGTGGTGGTTTGGGGTCTTCTCTGTAGCCATATATATATATATTTTTTTTCAAATACCTTCCATTCTAAAAAAAAAAAAAAAAAAAGGAAGAAAAAACTTAACGTAAACACATGATAACCCTAAAAAAACCTAACAAAACAAAATGAAGGTTATTGAGAGACCTTTTCAAAATAGGCTTGCAAACCATTAAAATATTGCCCTACACAACATTGTCATGACAACTAAAAGTCACGAATTTTCAATGAAGCAGACATGTTGGTTTTTACGTAACTGCACGTCTAAAAAAAATATTGCAAATTTTTTATGGTACCCCTTTATACTTGGATGTCATTTTTAAAAATAATGAGTTGCAAATCATACATTTCTGTTTAAAGGCTTGTTCTATTCATTGCATGTACTGATTGACACCTCATAACTATGTATGCACACGGGTCTCTTCTTTGTTTTTACCTCAAAAGAGTTTCTTTTTCTTCACAATGGAAATGAAAAGATAAGAGATCATCTTGAGTTAAAAGCTGCAGTTGGAGCCAGTGTTTTTGCACTCACAGGTCAGGGGAAATTACACAGTCTTATCACAGTCTCGGCATCGACGAGTGTTTTGCATTTGTATCTAAAAAAATAAACAGGTACTTTACTGGTAACCATAGCAACCACATCCTTGACTTGTCAAAAAATCCATGAATCAAATACTTATTACAATTTGTTTAGTGCGCGTGAGCTGGCTCCTGTCGGCCCTCTTGCATATTCACTAAGAAAGCGTTGCAACGTTGTTACCTGCATTGCTGCCCTCCATGGATTTTTTACAAACCGAGCTTTGCAGGCAAGCTATTAAAATAGAGTAATAAAAATCCTGCTGGTCAATACAACTCTGAAATACGAGACCTGTAAAGAGGCTCTGACAGCTTATTAAAGGAGTCATTGACAATTTTATAAATGAAGACTACAAATATAATTAGAAAATCACATTTAATGTGCCAAAGGTTCTTTTTTCGAGGTTGCACGTTTGTTCTCTGTGTGAAAAATCACAAGGGACGGTGAGAATGAGAGTGGGAGCAGAGAACAAAGACGCCACAAAACTGAGGCTCAGTATGAGACCTTGTGGGTGGTGTCTGTATACTTTTAAAATCATTTTTAGTACATTTTTTACCAGTTTGAAGTCTGTGTCCCTGGAGAAGAAATATTTTAGGAAAGTTTGGATTTTTTTGTTGCTGTGGTTTTTACACTCCCTTAGTGAGTTGTTGGAGGATCAAGGCTCTGTTTGAAGGAGGAAGTTGAAGTCACTTAAGGCTCTCTTATGCTAAATACTACAAAGGTCCTTGTTGCACCTAAAGTTACAGTTAAAGGCCAGTATAGTAACTTTAGTCACAATAATCAAGAGTCTTATTTGTCAAGAAAGCCTTGCAAAATGTATCCCGATTTTTAAATTACAAATACTTTGAGGCAGAAAGACAATAAATAACTTATTTTCATTTCAGTTTTTGAGTGTTTGGCGAAAGTACAACATGAACATTTGTATGCTATACTAAATCTAAAGTTGCATAGCCATGTTGACTGGAGCCTACACCACCTAATTTTAAAAGGTTTGGAGAATTGGCAGTTGGCGGGGCCAGAGTGAAGTCAAGGTTTAGCTGTGTCCACTTATTGGTCTGCTCAACTGCCAGTCAAAAAACATGCCATATATTATGCATGCCTATGAGCTATAATTATCTGAGTTATAATTATTGATATAAAAGAGTTATTATTGAGTTAAAAGTTGCAATAACAATATTTTTTAACTAAAGTGATAAATAAATGATTAATGATCTTATAAACAGGCAACACAATTTGGACAATGCACAACACAATTTATAGGGCTGCACGGTGGAGCAGTGGTTAGCGCTCTTGCCTCGCAGCAAGAAGGCCCCTGGTTCAAGTCCCGGCTGGGGGACCTGAAAATCTGAACACCAAGAAAACCAAGGAAATTTGGACTTCAGGAGGCACAGCACCGACCCAGCTCCCCTCTACATCAACGGAGAGCATGTGGAGAGGGTCCACACCTTCCGGTTTCTGGGAGTTGTATTTTTTAACATCTCCTGGACAGCAAACATTACAGAGGTCACCAAGAAGGCCCAGCAGAGACTCCACTTTCTGCAGGTCCTCAGAAAGCACAATCTGGACCCCAGCCTGCTGACAACCTTCTACCGTACGGCCATTGAAAGCCTTCTGACGTACTGCATTACGGTGTGGTACGGCCGCTGCACCATGGCGGACAGGGAGAGACTGCAGAGGGTAGTCAAAGCAGCTCAGAAGATCATCGGCTCCACCCTCCGCTCCCTGTCGGACATCTATTCTTCCCGCTGTCTTAGCAGAGCTGGGATCATAAAAGACAGTTCCCACCCTGGCTCTGGACTGTTTGACCTGTTGCCCCCAGGAAGGCGCTACAGGTGCACCAGATCAAGGACAAACCTCCTTAAAAACAGTTTTTCCCCAAAGCCATAACCATCCTGAACTCACACATGCACTAACAGCTCCATCCCCATGTCCCCCTCTTTCACTATGCGCATCTTATCATACAAACACCACCTCATTATGTGCAATATATTCCATTCCCATCAATGTGCAATATAGCAAGTGCAATATATCTCTGCCATCATGGGCATAACTGTTTTTTCTGTCTTGTTTAAACTGCTACCTCTCTGCAGAAATTTTCTACTTTCTATCGTACACTTTGCACTTTTGTAAATTGTACTTGGCATTTCATTTTTGTGTGAAATTATTTTATTTTACTATTCTATTATCTTGTGAAATTATTTTCTTATGCATGGTTGCACTGAATAGTGAGCAGCTTTTTAATTTCATTGCATATGTGTATGATGCAAATTGTACATGTGCACAGTGACAATAAAGGCATTCTATTCTGACATGGTGCCTCTGTCAATTACCTTCCTCCTCCCCCGTTCCTGCTCTGCCCTGGACGCGACCAGCTGGGTTCACTTACCTCATCTTCATCCCCGCCTACTTAAGGAGATCCAGGACCTGTTTTCGACGCCAGTCCGTTGTTCCTTCCACGGTGCTTACGTCTGGCTAGCTCATGTTTTGTGCCTTGACTAATCCCAGCCTCGTTAATTGTTCCTCTCTGCTCCACTCTTCAGGAATTATCCTCATCACGGGTGAACCTCGGGTCGCAGTCCACCGCTCACGTCCTCTCCTTTGGATTCAGCCGAAGTTACGCACTCTGGACCTTCCTGCCGCAAACCTCCAGTCAGCTGCCGCGCTACGTCAAGATCCATACGAACTTCTCACTCTCTGTGAATTAAACTTCTTAAAACTTACCTCACATCAGTGTCCTTCTGGGTTCCAGCGTTTGGGTCTGTCAGAAATCCCGCGAGATCATGACACTATTCTATTCTAAAACAGAAATAAGACATTTTTCTTGAAACAAAGGACTTTTAAATTTCTTAAGATTCAGTTTTTTCAGTGTATTTTTTTTTAGAATTTCAGGTTTTGATTACATTTGATACACTTTGGTTTGTTTTTTGAGCTTTTTTGTCGGTTTTGTTATCGTTTAAAAATTCATTATTAACACACTTATTGATAATGAACAATAAAGTAATAAATAAATTTAAAAATAAAGCAATAAAGCAATAAATTTAAATAATAAATTTAAAATCTTTTTGCTTTTTAAAAGTATATTGAATCAAAGGCCTCCTAGCTAATCAAGTCCTCCAAAACAGAAAGAAATACCTGGTTTTTGTACATTTGTCTGTGAAAATATAGGATTTCTTTGGGTTTTGATTTAACTTTTTAAACAAATTTTACATTTATAAACAACTTTTGTTACCTTATTAGCATTATTCTCCATTTTTAGTAGGATTGGATTGCATGTATCCTATTATAAAAACGATTAAATTGCAGTTTTTAAAATAATTTTGAATTTATTTTTGTTATTTTAATAGAAAAAAATATTTAACTTTTCTTTTCTTTTATGTTGAAGTTCTACAATCTTTTTAGATAAAGGCCATATGCATCTTAGATATAAAGCTATGGATGGCACAAAACTTCTTGCAGCTCAACCAGGACAAAACTGAAGTTTTAATCATTGGTCCTGAAGACAAGAGAGAGATGATTTTACCCAAACTTAGGAATTTTAAATCTTCTCAATGTGTGAGAAACCTGGGCGTTCTTTTTGACTTGAGCTGAATTTTATTCCTCACATCAGAAACGTTGTAAAAACAGGATTTTATCATCTTAAAAACATTGCCAGAGTCCGCCCGTTCCTCTTTCTTGCCAGCACAGAGGTGCTAATGCATGCTTTTATTTTTAGTCGTTTAGATCATTGTAATGCCCTGCTCTCTGGTTTAACCAAAAAGTCGATCTCAAATCTATAACTATTGCAGAACTCAGTGGCACGAGTTCTGACGAGGACCAGAGGGTGGGAACACATTACACAGATTTTAAAGTCGCTGCATTGGCTCCCTGTGCGTTTCAGGATTGATTTTAAAGTTCTCTTAATGGTTTACAAATGTTTTTATGATCTTGGGCCTTCTTATTTAAATGATATTATTTTATAATATGAACCCTCGCGGACCCTGAGGTCCTCTGGTTGTCTAGTTGTCCCTAAGGTGAGGACCAAGACACACGGTGAGGCTTCGTTCCACCATTACGGTCCTCGCCTGTGGAACAGCCTGCCGGAGAAGCTCAGGGCCGCAGAGACTGTGGACATTTTTAAGAAGAGGCTCAAGACCCACCTTTTTAGTCTGGCTTTCACATGACTTTGATCATTCCTTATGTCTTTTATTATTCATCTATTTATTAATTAAAGTATTTATTTACGTATTTATTTATTTGTAAGGACTATTATTATGTCTGTTTTTAAGATGCTATTCTTTTTATTGTTATTTTACGAATGATACTTAGGTTATGTTTTAATCACTGATGTATTTTATTTTTTAATTACTAACATTCTTATATCTTATTTTATTTTTTATCTTTTTCTATTTTTATTGTTGTTATTTTATGATCATTTTTATTCTGATGTTTTTTACTCCAGTGTTTCCTCTTGGGGATCCATTGTTCTTGGGCACCACCAGCTTGACCTGTAGGGGGTGCTGTTGCTGTGGTGCCCGTTCTCATTGTGCGGGCTGGGGTCCCCCAATATCCATGGAGGAGGCCCGGGGCTGCTCTGTGTTGGGCGGGCGCTGCGGTAATGGCCCCTGTTGTCAGGCTGGGTCTTGGAATGAATGGATCCCCTTGATATCGTTTCCTCACAGCAGGACCAAGTTAGACCTTCTTTAAGCTGCAGTTCCTTGTGTCTGTTCAGGGTTCTACTGGGGTAACTGGGTGGGTGGGGGTGGGGACGGGGGTTGGTGAGGGAGGGGTCCCTTCTTTGTGTGATTGTCCTTTGTTTTCCGTTTTTAACAACTTTCATTTTTTATGACTGTTTTATCTGTTTTTATATTAAGCGCTTTGTGTTTTTAACCAAAATGAAAGGCGCTATATAAATAAATAAAGTTTGAGTTTGAGTTTAATGTGCCAGTAAGCATTTGGATTGTGCTTTTTATCTGTTATATCTACCGTACTTTATTTAAACAGTGATATCCATTAATCAGCCAACCTTATCTTTAGCACTTTACCCCAACAGTTAATAAGGATATTACATTATTTTTTTAGGGCAGATAGCTATGGGTGGCCGAACTACAAAGCCAATTAGAACACAGATACATAAACAGCACTTATTCTTAGTATGGATTATAGATTGCAGTGGGACCCAACCATATGGGAAGGAACGGTTCCGCAGGTCATTCATTCCAGCAGCTGTTAGATTGCCACAGTTTAAATATGCATGTACAAAACCAATTATCATGCATCCATTTCCCATCTGAGTATATTGTCCTTTATTTTATTTTATTATTACTTATAACATATGTTAAGGCGTTATGGTGTACATAGGTGTAGATTATTCTTCTTGTAAAATGTTATTACTTTTGTATTTTTGCACATTTTACACACCCTTTTCATTCTTTTTGCACATTGGTGTTGTTCTTTTTTTTTTTTTTTGCACTGATCTGCTGTAGCAATTGAATTGAATTTTATTTTAATCTTATCTTAAAGAAATAGGCGTTAACCCATAAGGGCTGCCTAATTTCACATAAAGACAAATTATTCCTTTGAAAAAAGTTTAATTATTTTTTTTCTGCAATCTTCTAAAGAATAATGAACTAAAGTATTTCTGTTCTGATGGTCTTTTAGAGAAATAAGGGGAACATATGGAAACAGAGACTATCGCTTTCTCAAGTCAGTCTTCATAAAAATCTGTTGACAGCCTGTCAGTTATTATTTATTAGGACCCTGCATTCTTTAGCTCAGTGGATGGAGCCTCTTTGTGCTCCAGTAGAGGAATTAAACTTTTATAACTTTATTTCTGAACAGCTCTGGGCAGTATTCCACTCTGTGATATGTTGAAATTGTATCATGTTTGACATAGTACAAGAGGTTTAGCTAAAGTTCAAAATACATGTTGTTGTTAAAGTAGGATCACAAAAAGATAAAAAAAAAAAAAAAAGATGGTGAAGATAGTGTAGTGGTTTTTGAGTAATACTCTTCTGACACTTCAACCGATTAGTTTTAATACAGTATTAGGTTTGAAATTTAAACTCTTTTATTTGCCAACATTTTTTATTTAATTGAACAGGTAATGTATTTTTTTATTTTCTTTAAATCTTAAAAAAATATTTTATTTCATGAACAAAAACTTATAAGAAACCTTAAAAAGATTGTTTCAAACATATTTTTTTGGCTATGGTGAGTATTCATGACTCATATACATGTTCTGGTGAAATTGCTCATTTTTGTATTATGTATTCCAAACCCCAACGCCTTTTGTGACGGTGTTGGTGAACCATTGACAGAAACTCAGGTAATTGCAGGAGCAGTTTATTAAATGTTACCCCAAAGAATTGATGTTCTACAGATCTCCATGTGAAGGTCTTTCCTTTTACCAAAACAACTACAACATGAAAAACTGGCACCCAATCAGAAAATCTGAATTATAGAATTCCATCCTGTTATGATTCAAGTTTAGAAGCACTTTTCATCAAGTGTGGTCAACACAATATCGTTCTTTCCCTTTTCTGAAATTTTCTATAATATTTTATTGAGTAGCAACAAAATTACAATTATAATGCAACATTTTATATGTAAAAGTGCAATCATCCTACTGTTATTGTTTTAGAAGCAGCATAATCTGGAGACTGAAACTAAATCACTCTAGAGATGTGAAGAAAACCAAATGTGACTCGTGATTTTTTTAGACAATAAATTCCTAAATTTTTTTTTTTTTTTAAAACATTCTTTCAGTCTATTTTTCAATAGTATGACATCACAAAACATGGCAAATATAAATTGTATTCACAGTATTTAACTCAAAAATCCTTCTAAAAACAAAAGGAGCTATGCTGGAATGTGGTGATCTGCTAAACTTGTTGAGCTTCCATCTCATGGTTAGTCAGTCCAGTGGAGAGTCAAGAGAAGGTGGAACACACCCATGAGACCTGACAAGACAAAAAAAACCATTTGACCTGGCCCTGTATGAGTGTAGCCTGAGTTAACAACAACAGAGGAACATGAACGCCTTGGGATGTCAAGCTGAATCAGGCTGCCCAACAGAGGTTTGCCTGCAGAGTTACCAAAGCCAGACCAAGCTTTCGAAAACCCTTCTCTGTGGTCCAACACTAAACTCAATTGCTCCCCCCTCCCTGCTGATGCCTCACACCTGGCTTGATTTTCACTCATAGCGAGAGACAAACCAATTCCAAGACGAGTGATGTGAAAACAAGAAGTTTAACCAAAGGGGGCTGAGGAGAACTGTGCTTGTTTCATCTTGTCTCTTTTGCTAAACCTCAGGCCAGTGTTCATCACAAAGTGTGGGTCAGGCATTGTTGGTGCATTTGGGCTGTTAATACAATAGTGAAGTCAATTTTTGCCTGTGGATATTGATGTAACTGAAATGAGACACAGAGGAGGGTTTCCTTGAGTGTCACAGGTTAAACTAAAGCTCACATTATGAATTGGAGTCTAGTACCAAAATGACAGGGAGAAGTAACCCAAATATGTTCAAAACAAAGCACTTAACATGTTCGCAACATGTTTTCACAGATATGAGACATTTTTTGCATATTTTGCACTATAGGACACACTTAGAAGCCTTATATTTTTTCAACAAAAACTGGGCCTTATACTCTTAAATATGTATTAATTATGGTTGTTTTTACTAATATTGGAAGCGATTCTGAGAGCTACACGGTGCTCTGTCACGGCTAATGTGTAGTGGCGTTGGATTGTATTTTGTTTTTTACATGTTTCTAACAAGATTGGGAGTTAGCATGGTCACAGTAACATTTGTAGTAGTAGTATTACATATTCCAAATAAGTTTAGGAGTTAGGTAAGGGTTAATGGCCGACGAAGTGTGCGGTTACTACTTTTTAACGCACGCCGTGGAAGCTTGAACCGTCCGACCGTCCGACGAAGTGCGTTAAAAAGTAGTAACCCCACACTTCGAAGGCTATTAACCCGCTTATACCATGGTCACTTACAAAAGCAATACATATTAACCAGGTTTTAGTCCTTATTTCTTGTTTTTTTTTCTGATTTGGATCACTTTTCTCAAAACAGTGGACTATATGTTACGTGATGCGGCGCGATGCGCCGCATCACGTAACGTATAGTCCGCGTCGCGCAGCACCACTGCTGCAGTCAAGATTCGGCGATTTATATATGCTGATCGTCCCGATGAGTTGAATAAAGCATCAATTCAGAGGGAAAGTTAATCACTTACCGCTTGTTTTTGCTCAGATGATGAAGCAAAAGGTTGTTTTACAGAAGCCGGCGCAATGATACAAAACATTTAAGCTAGCCGACCGGAACTTCTTTTTTCACCGTGCGGTTATCAGGTTTTAATGCATACCCAGCAGCCAATCAGAATCGAGTATTCAACCGGACTATGGTATAATTATTGTTAAAATGCTAACGTGGCTAATACTTCTGTGTCTATGTTGACACTGGCTTTGCCAACGGACATTTAAGTGACCATATTCAAGGAAAAGTCACGCGTATTAGCACGTTTCAAGCTTCCATGTTCAAAACTTGGACTCACGCGTTACTACACAGGTTTTTAAGTCTGTTTTTAGGCTCTACGTACAAAATGTGCAGCCATTGAATGCGAGTAGAAAGGTAAACCAGGTCAAACTTTGACCAATAAGGGACTTGGATTTGCTAAGATCCCATCTTAATTCACTGAAGCCCCAACCAATTAAAGAGTGATCATGAAGGATAAATTAATAATTGTGGTTTGTGCTCGGCCGGTATCAAGTACTGAAAGAAAAAGTCTGGAGCAAGATTTGCGTCGCTTTGACATTTCTCATTAAGCTTCTGCCAACTGTTGGCACAGTCTTGAACACGCATCACATGCCCGTTGTGTGCTATAGCGTGGCAATTGTGCAGCATGTTACAAACATGTTCTAGAGTTACCGTAAACACATTTTTTGAAATCTGACTGATGTATGGACTTATCTCTGACTCTTGTTTCACTTAATGAGCCCTATAGTTCAGTGCGCCTTATATATGACATACTTTTAAAAATAGACGCTTCACTTTATAATCCAGTGCACCCTGAAGTACGGAAAGTACAGTAATCATGATTTACAGTTTAAATTAATTAAAAATATTGTATTTGTTAATGTCATCAAGTCTAAATCAATGTATCTCTTCTTCTACTGAGAAGTTTTTGCTGAGATCCTCTCCAAGTAGAGTTTTTAATCAAAAAAATTGCATGTTCAGATACAGGGTCTAAAATCAGACAACTGCCTTCTGATTGAAATGTCTTAACAACACTGAAGTGTTTAGGAAAAGGGTTTTCAGGCATTTATTTGCACCCTTTTCCTATGAAGGATTTGCTACATAAACTTTAAGTAGACCGTTTTATTTGTCAAGTGCGGCATCTTTTCAAAATATGTCTCTGTGGAGCAGCTTAATTGCTCCCATGTTGCTGCTAGTAGCGTTTTTCAGTATCACTGAGCAGCCACTCATCTGGGTTCTTCACAAGTGAGACTGACAGCAGAGGATTACCAAAATGTTTAGAGTTCGACTGGAATTTTCTGACTCTTTTTAACCCACTCTCTCTAAAGATTTGTGCTTTAGGAGGCCAGAAAATAAGCTGAAATTCATCAGCGTAACAGCTAATCATGTTTATTACAGAAATGTGTTACTCTTTTTATGAAGTGACTAATTATTTACATAAAAGACAGTTTCATACTTTATTATTTTTTGATCTATGAGTAATTTATCATTTATATACTAATGACAGTTATAAAGCCACTATCAGGTGAAATGATTTTCTCCTCTATAATCTATTACCGGTAGTCCTTTTATTTTGTTTAAACATAGCAAGATTGATTTAAAAGTGGTGGGTCTTGGAATCAGAAAATACAGCCACAAACAAAGATCTTTTATTTTTATCCCACCACTGTTCATTAAAAAATTAAGCAACAAGGAAAAGAGAAGAGAGAAATTTGGGAAACACTTGAAACACACACAATATGCAGAACTCAGCATGGAAGCAGGTTTTGTAGTTGCACAGAGCTTCATGCTGGAAATGGTTTTCCTAATTTTGAACAATAAATGTTAAATGTTAAAAACCTCCTCCACCACATCTTGTACTTGAATGCCAAACTTTTGGATTTGATGAATTTAAAGTGGATTTGTTTGTCATTGTTTTCTTTACACTCAGCAGTTACATAGTTAAGTCCCAAATAAACTTTCAAGCAGGGTAGTGGAAGGAGCATGATTTGGGTTTGTTTTACTGTGTTATTGGACATGAGCTTATCCTTAGATCGCATACATTTGGTAAAAAGGAGGCACCTTTTCATTGAAAAAAAATTGGAGCTACATAAACTGAGAGGGGAGAAGCAAAGTGGTGCCAAAGTCTTGACTACGTCAACCAAACTAGAAATCTATGCCGATCACTGATTAAGATATGAAAAAAAAATAATGCAAATACATTATTTTCCTCTGACACACTGTTATTTAGTGTGTCTCATAACATGAGGCATGTGAAGCAGCTTAATTGATTTCAAGTGGCATTTCTTACTAATTCCCTTACAAAATAAACCGATTTTAGGATTAATAAAATACTCTGAACGCACATACAGCCAACACTGCTGACTTGGGCAGCTGTGATCAAAACGTTTGCCCAATGATTGAGTTGGTTTTCAGAGATAATCATTTCGGTTTCCACAACTCTATTTCTCCCAGGATCCAGAATATTGATCAACGATAATACAATAATTAGAAAAGTACAATTACTGTAGGATTGGGAGAAGATCTCCAGACTTTGGCTCAACTCAACTAACTTTCTTACTGATGTACAGCACTGCTTCAGGCGGATACATCATCATTTTCAAGAGAGAGAACGCACGAAAAGAAGAGGGACTGGGGCAGTCAGAGGAATGATCCGCCAGACCTTCGGCTAAGACAGATTGAAAGGTGAAAAAAACGAAGAAGACTTAGTTCACTTGCAGACACAAAGGACTGAACTGATATGAAAGCTGGAGACCCAGGGGTGCACAATTTCAAACAGAAGCCAGCCAAAACCCTGTGAGTTGGAAATGCTGGTGGAAATTCTGATTCAATCAAAGCATCTGTCTTGCAGGTCTCAAAAGTTTAATGCTAGCCCAAAATCTGCATTTTCTTCCAAGCAGAAACATCAAATTAAAGGCTGGTAGCTGCATTTTTCTCATAGGGGCATCAACTTCCTCAACGCACCAAAAAATCTTTCCTTAAAAATTTAAAAGCACAATTTTTATTACATTAATTATTATTTTCTGCATGATACAGTGTATTTAAAAGACTTAATTTTTTTCGAAAGAACAAAAGTGAGCCTTATAATTTAGAATTCCGTAAATATGGATTGATTCTGGTTGTGCTTACTCCTTATGCTTATGTTGTGCATATGTCAAAGCGATGGTACAAGGCACTGTGTCAAAATGTTTTGCTGGGTGTTATTGCAAATACGCTGACATGAAGTGGTGTCAGCCGGTTTTTATTTATTTGTATATGTTACAAACAAAGTTAGGAGTTAGCAAACTTACATTTAATCTGAATTGCTTCCCTTCCCTTTCAGCTTCTCCGTGTCTATAGATTTATCCCTCCAAGTGGAGAAATATGGAAAAAATAGTGATGGCATCACCAGAAGTCATTTACGTTACTACATAGCTGCCAGTGCTTGGAAAATACATAAAATCGGTTTTATAACTTTAAAAAGTCATGCAAAAACAAGGCAGATTTACATTTAAGTGTAAGCTTTTGTGCTTCAGAGCACAGCCACATGTAGAAATGTGTTTCTCCTCCACGCCAAAAGCCCGATGCAGATCACCCCACCAGTGGAGGGTTAGCCAGCCCTAAGTCGCTGTGGGTTTTGGACACCACTATAGCTTCAAATGCCCTTTACAATTGGAGCGACTGGGAGGAGTCAAAGGGGTAGGGAACCAATGTCAGTGGTATCAGTCTTTTTTTTTGCTGTTTTTTACAAGTTTCTAACAAGGTAGGGTCATCTGCTTGATGTCTGGCTGTTTTTTTTTTTTATTCTTTACAAACAAGGTTGGGAGTTAGCAAAGTCACAGTAATGTTGGTTTTAGCTGTATCGAACTTTTTTATGTGTTGCAAACAAAGTTGGGAGTTACAGGTATTGTGAATATGCTAACATGGCTAATAGCGTGTTAAAAACAAGTTCTAGAATTACTGAAATTATTACATATAATGCGGAAAATACAGCAAACACATGAAATAAGGATGATTCAGTCAACGTTTTGTGTGAATTTGCACAAAAAACACTTAACATGCAGTTTATCAATTTATGATTAAATATGCAAACCTATTTTTGAACATGCAAAGCAAAAAACAAATATAAAGTGTCAATTTGCATACTTCCTGCTGAAATCGGTGAAGAAAGGTTATACAACTATCATGTTTCAGAAAAGTCAGAGGTGAGATGTCTTTAGGGAGAGTGTAACAGAGTTTTCTTTAAGTTCTTTAAGGCACTTCAAATTATCTGTTACTTTGCAAACATATTATGGAGGATGTACAGGTATTTCACATTTGGATTTTTAACAACCCAGGTGAAGGCAGATCCTCAGATGTGTTGATAAGATCTCCAAGGGGCTTTCATGGCCATAGGAGGTTTGAGTTTTAAAACAATGTATTCCTCATTAGTAGACTCAGAGTTTGCCTGTAATTTCCTATAGTTTGAGATGTTGAAGATGTCAGAAGACATTGGGTGTTCATTCATGCAGTAAAAGTGGAAAGATAATAGAGAAATAAACATAATTCCTTCATTGTTTTCTCTGACAGATTCTTCTCTAGCAAGGGTTGGTGGTTCCAATAAATGCCATTATTTTGACAATTTTTCTTCACAGATACTGCAGCTTCCTTCCACAGAGTAGACAGTCTTTGGTAGCTCATCACTTTTGAGGCATTTTAATCATATTTGTTTTTTTATGAATTTCTAACCAAGTTCTGGACGAAGTTTGTGAGTTCTGCGAGTTCTTTTAAGTGAGAGTCTGACCTGAGCTTCCTGCTCATTAGGTTTGTTTGCAAATGATAAAATGATTGTTTATTTTCAAGGATTGGAAGTGCATCACCCTGTTAATCACTATTGATCCAAATCACATCAAGAAGAGTGTTATGCAAGAGGCAGATGAAACAAATACATCAGAGAGGAGAATTTATTTATTTGGGATTAAGAGCTAAATCATCTTTAAATGATGTGAGGCAGCAAGATTATCAGAGAAGTTGCCGTGCAACCTACCAAAGATTTTCTCTTCCATCAAATCCACCACAGGAGCTGTGCACAGCTGCTCACAATCAGCCATTTCCTGTCAATTACACTCACTAACCTGAATTCCTCAGAGTGTTGTTTACCATCTTTGCCATGTCAAGTGGAGGATTCTTTATGAATCCATTCCTCAAAGTAATAAAAGCAAAGCTGCGCTTCCTCTAAAATGCCAGCTCCCACTAACTAACAGTCTTATCTGCAGTTTCCACATACTTTTGGTGGCTGGAAGGTCTCAAAGTGGATTCCTACTTTTGAAATTGGCTGGTTTACCTTTTATTCTCTTCTGGAGCTTGAATAAATTCTGGAAACTTTCTCTGATCTCTATAATATTCTGAGTTGTCCTACCATCCTTTTTAAACTCAGCTGTCTTCCAGCACTTCTTCAGGCCGCAAAATCTATTGAACGGAGAAGAATATGTCTTTATGCTTTAATATCTTTAAATGTCTGAATAATCCAGCTGCAACTTCCTTATGATAACTGTCATAACGATGTGACTTAAGGAGGTCAAAGTATGTCTGAATGTGGCTGGATGTTCCTTAAACTCGAAATTAAAAGTAGTGAAGCCTTTTTTAATTTCTACAATGGGAGGCAAGTTAAGAAGAGAGCTGCCCAGTGGAGTGACGATTCCAAAGGTCTGCTGACAACATATTTAGTACTAATTCCAAAGTTATTCCAGCTAAAAAGCACTTTGTACTGTGGCCCTGAAGTCCAAATCATATTAACAAATCACTTCATGCAGAAACACATCGAAGATCACAATGATAATTAAAGAAAAAGCATTACATTTTAAATTTAAAAAAAAAAAAAAACAGGAAACAAAATATTTTTCAAAAAAAAAGAAACAAAATAAAATGAAACGTTTTGGAAACCAAAGTAATTTCCAGTAATCAAAATGAAATTGCATAAACAAAAATACTGATAAAGGTAGGTACCATTGGGCATTGGTGATTTGATGACGATTATGCTTGATCTCATCTTCAATATCCACATTTATATAAAAGTTTTATGATCAACAAGGAGCATATCTGGTGGTATTGCATAAAGCAATACCAGTAATGTATTTAACTTTTGGTTAAAATGAGGGAATAATTTCATCATCCAATCCTTGATGTCTCCTACTTCCTACGTTTTCCGAATTCGTCTTTTGTTTTATATTTAATATTTCATTTTCATTTCTGAAAATTACTTTTCTTTTGCAAATGCTTATTTTTTGTCTTTTTAAAGATACTGTTTTTGCTTTGTGTGGTTTGTTAGTGTGACATGCACTTTGGGGCTACCGTAACTTTGTGCTTCTGTTTTGTTTCATTTATTTAATTTTAATTAGGTATTTATACCACTTTCTTTAAATTTACCAGTGACTGGCTTACACTGTATATTTTATTATTCATATTTTTATACTTCCTTCTTTTGACTAGTTGTCTTGGCGTTTTGGTTGGATAGAACACCATGGGCAGCTGATGTTGTGAAAATGTGCTTTTAGAGACTTATAAATAGCTCGGCATGCCCTGGCTTGGTCAAAAAATCTTTTCCCCATGACTCACTGGTTTGTCCTCGCTTTCAAATATGGTCGCTCTGCAGGGTAGAGGAAAGTCTGTTTAGAAGGAGAACTCCATTATTTCTCAGCTCCTTTACAGGATTAGCAGCTTGTCTTTGAAGCATGTAAGCAGCTGCTATATTACAAGTTTTGAATTTGCACAGCAGCTGTTGGTAAGATAACGAAGTTGGCGTGTTTATGTTCTTATTGCTGTTAACATCCTTTCTGAATGTAACATGTCATCTAACAATCAAGCGATAAAGGCTTGACAATTAGAAAAATAAATACAAGTTAACTGGGTATTTATGTTGTCAAACTGTCAATCAGGAAAACCTTTCTATTGACTATAACATTTGAATCTCTCAGCTTATTTTTCTGTGGGTAAAATATGTTTTTTTCTTTTTTCTTACCAATTTTTAAGTTCCGCTTTTACTAGTCCACGCTTGATTTTGGTTCAAATCAAGTTTAAGTGTCAGTTTCACTTTTTTTAAAATCAGGTTTTAATTTTTAATTTATCCTTATGTTTTCCAAAAGTCACAACTGACCTGTCTGTGCTGCAGGTTTTTTGGATGTCCGTACCTATAGCGAGGAACAGCTGCATCTTAAAGGGAGTGCCGGTGTGTTTTGCAGTTCCCTTAAGGATCCCTTATGTGTTTTTCTTTAAGAAGACATGTTGTCATTGTTAATAAAGTTAATTCATAAAGTTAGTTCAAGTTAGTGAGGTCACTTCCTGTAGAAGCCAGAAAGGGAAGGAAAGGCGCATGGATCACAGGTTCTCTTCATCCAATGCCATCTGCAGTTAAGATTGACACACAAATGTCGTAAGTGTGATTTATTGTTTAATTACATGTTAATTTGAAGTGTTGCTAATTATTACAAGGAAGTTGGAATCTGTACATTGATTTTTATTATTTCCTTTGCATTTTAGTTTTTACTCCCTGTTCACTGAAAGAGTCCAGTAAAATGGCTAAACTGTACTACGACGACTCATCTCATTCTTTGAAAGGAGTTAAGCTTGGTGTTAAGTCTAAGGATTCGCACGTCCTGACGAGAGCACTACAAGGATCGTGTGGCGACCTTAAGGGAAGTCATGAAAATGGAATGCATACCATTTCTGAGCGTGTGGTAAGTGTATTGTGAAGCATTTATAAGGATAATGTAATTTGAACGCACATGTACAAGTGATGCTATTGTACGGTGCCCTTTATCCAGCACTCTAGTCATTAGTAAGGTGCGTGTACTAGCCCCACACACAAATGCCACATTCACAGGGTGTGCAAAAGACACCTACCTCAGTGTTCACTACAACCTGTCACACGCAGCATTCCCATTGAAAACATGTGCATTAGCTAATTCACCCACCGGTGAAATATCAAACTTGATATTTCCTGTGGTCCACCTGCGTATCCCACTCAGGTTTGCCCATTTTTTGCCCCCAGACAGCCCGTGTCTACACATAAGAGCAATTAGGACAAAGGCTTTAAAATTATCATGCGTCTCTTTTACCTGCATTTGAATATATGAGAACCATCATCTACATCATCACGTCATCATTTGCCGTAGATTTGAAGAAGAGAACAGAGGTATGAAGGAACCAAACCAAACAGCGCCTTATAGACCATGTCATCCTGTAGCTTCACATGCTCAGAGACGACCACGCAGCTCTGGCATATAGTTCGTAATGATGAATGAGGTGACTACAACCATTCACAAACCTCAAGGCACAGTAATACACAGCATTCAATGATGGAAGACAAGTGGACAAGACTCTTATGTACAGAACATCTCCATAACCAATCATAGGTAAAAATGTAGAAGCTACAAGAATTTTTCGAGCTCTTAGTCAAAAGCAATATTTGTTTCCAAAGTAAAGCCCAAGTTTCACTTGACAGAAAGCTCTGTATCAAGTAAAAAAAAAAACAACAAACAAACAAGGTACTTGTAACTATCTACTACCTCTATTATCTATACCTCTACTCGGAGCTAAATTTTATCCCACACATTAAAAATGTCGTTAAGACAGGATTTTATCATCTCAAAAACATTGCCAGAGTCCGCCAGTTCCTCTCTTTTGCCAGCACAGAGGGGCTAATGCGTACTTTTATTTTCAGTCGCTTAGATTACTTGTAATGCCCTGCTCTCTGGTTTACCAAAAAAGTCTCTTTCAAACTTACAACTTCTACAGAACTCAGCGGCACGAGTTCTGACGAGGACCAGAGGGTGGGAACACATTACACCAGTTTTAAAATTGCTGCATTGGCTCCCTGTGCGTTTTGTGCGGATTGATTTTAAAATTCTTTTAATGGTTTATAAATGTTTTTATGGTCTTGGGCCCTCTTATTTAAATGAAATTATTTTAAAAATATGAACCCTCGCGGACCCTGAGGTCCTCTGGCACTGGCCTCTTAGTTGTCCCTAAGGTGAGGACCAAGACTCGGTGAGGCTTCATTCTGCCATTACGGTCCTCGCCTGTGGACCGGCCTTCCGGAGAACCTCAGGGCCGCAGAGACTGTGGAGGTTTTTTAAGAAGAGACTCAAGACCCACCTCTTTAATTTAGAATAAATTAGCAGTTAAAGTCAACTAAAAGCTATTAGTTTTAGTCTAGGCTATTTTAGGTATTTATTTTCATTTTATGCATCTTATTCTTAATATTATGTGTTTAAATACATCTTATCTTATCATAATTTTAGCCCCAGTGTTTCTTGTGGGGATCTTTTCCTCCAGGGCTTGCCGGCTTGGCCGGTGGTTGTTGCTGCGGTTCTTGCCCTTGCTGGGGCGGCTGGGGTCTAACTTTGCAGCTTCACGGCTGTGAAGTGGACCCCAGTGTTGTCCCGGTTTGGGTGGGTGCTGTGGCAATGCTCCCATGGCTGGGTCGGCTCCTGGTATGAAAGGATTCCCGAATACCGTTTCCTCACAGCTGAGCCAAGCCATACTTGTTTGTTTGTTTGCTTATTTATTTACCTTTTTATTTAAGCAACATAGTCATCATTCTTTGTACGTGGGGGCCATGGGTCATATGTTTTAATGGAGGGGAGTGGGAAGGGTGAAGGGTGGGTTGGGTTTTTACTGTAATGTTGTGTGTGATCTGTTTTTAATGTTAAAGCACTTCGAGCTGCACAAAATGCATGAGAAGCGCTATTTTATAAATAAAGTTTGCCTATGGTAAATCAATAATCAAATCAAATCAGATTGTAGAAACCAGTGTTCTCCGGTAATTATCGTTTATGTGTAAAAATACCATCACTTTGGTTTTCTTTACATTAAGACCATTGTTAATTAACAAGCCTCTTATGGTTTACTTAGTGGACTGAGCTAGCTCCAATTCCTTTTATTTTCAAAGCAACCTTTAACAGGAAGTCAAATTGTTGCTGATCCATTTTCAGAAGCCGCAGAGTTCCTATCGGCAGAGCTGGGCAAACTACGGCCCGAAAGCCTTATGCAGCCCTTCAAACGGAATACATTGTATTGATAATCCTTATGAATGTTTTATTTTCCTGTAATTCTGGTGTGACCCCATAGATGCTGCACTCATCTAGGTGCAGAAAGTTATTCTTCGTTCATGTGGTGTTACATATTTTTTTGTTTATCTAATATGAATGAACTTTTGCATGCATTATAATAAGACGACCAGTCCTGTTCACTTCAGCAATTCAGTTGTAATCTTAGTACTCGCTGGTTCACCCAGTTATAAAAACACGCAGACCAGAATGTTCCTGCCCTGCAGTGCACTCCTTCTTAATGTTATTAGCTTTACAAAAACACAAGGTTGATGCAAAGATCACACAATATGAGAACAATTTACCAAAGTCGAAGGCACTTTCTCAGGACAAAAGGCACATCATATCAGGAAGGCTCTCATCTGCAGGGATCACTGCATTTTAGACTGAAATTCACCACAAAATAATTGCAGCCTCATGAGTTTGAATATAATTCAGTTAATTCAGTCAGGAGCAATTTTCTTGCATTTATGGCTTAGTGCCCCTCTCTCTCACACACACACAGAAATGCTCACTTCAGACTTATCTCCACATTCGAATGAGCACACACTAATTCACTTAAGGCTGACAAATCCTTACAGCCCAGTGCGAGGGAAAACAGTCGGCTCAGTTCTTTTGACCACCGTGGTGTGATTTCACCGTGAGCTCATAGGTTCACCGTTCCAGGGGGACCGAGCCTCCCCTGTGAATTATGTATGCCCTCATAGACTTAATTGAAACTGAAAATCTTATGTTCCACTCGGATGCCCCCCTAATAGGCTGGCTGTGTGTTACCAGGCTCACAAGGAAATTACCAACTAGAGTATGAGTCTAGATGAATCTTGCAGTGTAGAGGAGCAGAGTGGGTGTGTGCTCTGTGGTTCCATGTTTATTCTAGGAGTCTTGGCCAGCTTAGAGAGCTGCAAAGAGGTAAAGCCTGACTGACTCCTTAATTATAGATGTCTTCTTTAGTTTTGTCATGATATTTCACACTCTTCTGCCCAGATAAGACTGGGGTCTTGGCAGCATCACATGAGATTCTCCACTTTGTTGGCTTTGCACAAATGCCACATCTAAAAAAATACTGCTTGATGCCAACGAAAAGCAACTGTGAAGTGGCTTCTCTATCCAGAAGTTGAAAGGGATGAACGTTAAAAAAACTAAAACTTTTACACTAGGGGTTTTATCTCACTCACAGGAGAAATCAAATCCTCTCTCTGGACTAATATAATCACTCAAGCTATGTTCATACTGCCTTCAGAGATTTGTGTTTAAGTAATTTCACCTTTAGGCACTTCCCATAGGGAGTGTCATTGATTCCCACAGTGGGTTGTTACAGATTTCTACGGCAAATGCATCAACCCTGTATTTTATGCAGGTTGGGGAAAGGCACAAGGAAACCCAGACTTGGGCCCTCTTCACTGCAAAAAAAGAAAAGTTCATAGAACTTAAAATTGTAAGGCAAAAAACTTCAGCAAAATTTTGAGTTAAGGTCCTAAACTCAACATTTTAAAGTGTGGATGCCATGCTTTGAACAACTTTGTCAAATAAAAAAGCCCTTTAAACGCTGATTCTATTGATACCAATAGTAAGCGTCGAAAAAAATCCGAAGCATATGAATAATAGACATCGTTCGAAGGAATCAGAGATTTGAATTTGCCGCTAAGAGCGCAGGCTGGAAGTGAACTCGATATGACCTGTGACGTCACGAAAGGCATTCGGACAGCATGTAAACAAAACAGGTAGTCTTCGTTTCTCTCGTGTTTAAATCTGTTAATCATCAACATGCCAAGTCGTTGTGTGGCAGCTGGATGTAGCAATACATCTAGTGAAAGTGTATCTGTGTATAAATTCCCAAAACAAGAAACGCTGCTGAAACAATGGACAAAACAAGTTCAGCGAACGAGGGCGAATTGGTTGCCAACTAGAGGCAAGATCTTAAGCCCGAGCCCGAGTCCGAGCCCGACCGGACCCGAATTTCGGGTCCGGTCGGGCTCTAAATGACAGTCATTACATTCGGGTCGGTTCGGGCCGGGCTTCTCTCTCGCTGACTTTTTTAATAAATATATTGTAATGTCTGCAAAGAAGCTCCTTAGGCGGCGGTTGTCAAACAGCTCTTTATTAATCCTGTATGTCAGAACGGTTACCGCACGAACCGAAAGGCACAGCCAGCTTCTTCTTCCTCAGAGGGAGAACGTTCCCTTAGCGCACACACCCACACACACACGAAACTGAAAAGGCAAACGCGCACCGCCGCGGCTGCAGTATTTCTCCGCGTAATGAAGCGAGTGCGCATCCAGATCTCTCTGTCACTCTCTCTGTCTGGCCTCTTATTCTGTGTTCCAGCGTTATTTCATTGATCAAATGCATTTGTCATGGAGGGAGGAACCTATGCGCCGCGCTTCCAGCGGAACTCTATGCCACAACAGTGAGCTTATACGCGCGCGGCTGCAGCAACCACTCTCTGTTAGAAAGAAAATAGCTTTCATCATCATAAAAATATGTAGATTATTTTACCTTTAAGAAATCTGGCGGGTTTTTTTCTGCCAAAAATCCTATGGGTTAAATTGAAATTTCGGGTCGCTAGACCTACTACTTTCTGCTATATCCTCCTCACTTTCGCAAAAGGGTTCGAATCGATAAGGTTGCAAAAGTGACTCATCCTCATGATAATCTCCGCAACTTTCCTCTTCATCTTTGTGTTCAGCTAGCCATGTTGTCTGCCTTTCGTTACGTCACAAACAGGGCGGCGCGAATTCGGCGGAATGCGTGAAGCCGGCGGCCGTCCTCGTTGTTTATATCGCGTTTTTCGCTATTTATTCTTTTTCGAAAAATATTAAAAACAATCGCAACATGAAATAGAGACTATTTACTATATTTTGGCTTATTAAAATAGGCCATGTCACCCACACTTTAAGTTTTGTGTTGGAGTTTGCAAACTGATTTATTTAAGTTCTTCTAACTCAGTTGTCAGTTGTATGAATTTAAAAGTTCAAGTTGGATTAACTTTGAATTGTAAATTGTAATGTCACGTAATCCCAATTCTGAATCTTAACCTTTCCCAACTCCGGCTAAGTTATACAGACTTAATTATTTAAGTTGTAACAACTGTTAATTCTAATTATTGGTAACTTAACCAAAGGTTGAAGCAACTTAAAATTTAGCTTTACGAGAACCTTTGATTTTGACTGTCAGTTCAGTTGCGCAAACACAACTTACTGTATTTTTGCATCACTACATGTGTCCCAAATCTTTACAAGACCATTGTGATACGGGTGGGCTTTCACAGCTAACCCACACAGCCAAATTATTTCATTTGACCATACTGTGTGACTGCAACAACATGAGCCCCACTTCTGTTCACAGTTACCTAACTCATGGTGTTGGAATCAACACTTTCCATGAGTCTTGGTTGCCATGGGCGGGGCTAAGGCCCGGGTCACCAAAACGTTGTTTACAAAATGGCTGAAGCCCTTGGGGGTGGCGTGTCCATTTGAAGATGATGTAGTGGATGTACCTATGACCTCCTCGAAAGATGAGTCCGAAAGAGGCTCGTGGTGCCGGACCAGTTCCGCTTGAATGTGTTCAGGGTGAAAATTTGTTCTGGATTACCGGATGAAACGAACTCTGGTTCACTTTAAGTAAACCACATGAGTCCAGTCTGAATACACACTCATATTCACACATCCCTATGAAAGTTTTTACAACCGTTTTCGGGCTCTACGTGCAATACGCACAGCCATTAAACACGCATCGTAAGTTAAATCATTTTTAACTTTGGCCAAGCAGTGAGCAACGCTCATGATATTTGCGCTGCTTGGACATTTAACATCAAGCCTGTCCAGCTGTAGGTGCATGCACTAGTATTGGGTACTAATAGTCCAGCGTGAACAGCATGAGCTAAATGTGAGTTTACACGTCTTCTTTAACGTGCATCACATGAACGTAGCTTTACAAATCACATAAAATCTTCTAAATGTGATGTCAGCTCCAGTAGGCATTGGAAGACTGCAAAAAAGATGTCCAACAGATTGGCCTTTTTTTTCTTTGATAATTAGATAAAAAATATTACAAGACAAATTAAGAGATGTTACTGACTAAAAGAGAAAATTCACTTTTAAGTTTGGAAGTTTGGGACTTTATTTGTATGCAAGGACGTTTCCCTTTTTAAGTTCATTCAGGCGTGTTGCGTTTTGTGTTGAAGTTATCCTCAGCATTTGAGCCTTTTGTTCTTGTCTATTTAAAATGTTGCCTTTCACATTTCCCACTGACAGATTTGCATGTCTTCAATTGTTTGTCATGTCTTTGGGCATGTCATATTTGGGTTTCTCTTCATAAGTCATTTTTGAGTTTAATTATTCATTAAAGTCTTTAAGTTATTAAGTCTTCATTTCTCTTGTTCCGGCATTTGCATCCCCTACCACTACTTTTTCTGCCATGGCAGTAGTTTTTTCAAAGCAAATTGTGCAATAAAGCAAGCCTGTTTCTGTTTGTAGACATAAAAGTCCAGTCTTTCACCATTAATTACTATAAATTTATCTCATATTGTCTAGTTTTGTTGTTTGGTTTTCTTTTCTTTACAGAAAAAACCATGAAACAAAGACTGCTGTAGCTCAAAAGAATATTTATGAGACATTTATGAGAAAAAAACAACACAGAAATACCAAACATGGTAAAACAATTATAAAATAAAGCACTAATACACGTTTGTGTGTTTTGTGTGTGTGTCCAGCAAAAAAGTGTCAATATTTTAAACATCATATGAATTTAAATCCCATCTTCTGCTTTTTATGTCATTCATCTGTCCTTAGATTTCCATGTCTATTCAGCACTAAACCATACAACTTGCTTTACTGTTGGCTCCAGTGAGTCACATGTATTGGGTGCTGTAGAATGCCCTCCTGGTTGATTCTGAATCTAACGGAGGTAAATTTTCATTTGGTAAAACACCTTAATAGGATTTTTTTTTTTTTTCTTTTGCATGTTTGCCCTTTTGAAACATAAGCAGAGGATGAGGGAAAACATGGGGGTAAAAGTAGATGAAGGGATTAAGAACAAGAATATAAATGAAAAATTATAATATTTTGGGTTTATCCTCCATATTTTTTAAATTCTCGTCTTTAAAATGTGTCTTTTCACATTTTTTGTACAAACTTTTACAAAATATTAAAATGCATCCCGTTCACCTTTGACACCTTTGACTCTTTATTTCTGAAAAATCCGGTTGAAAAATCATTGACATCCAACAGCAAATATAAGTTTCAATTATCTTATGTTTAAGGAGTACTTAAGTGAAATAAAAAAGTGGATCCATGTGACATTAAAGTCTAAAAACAATAAATGCATACCAAAAAATATCACAAAAATATTTAATTTATGAATTTGCATAAAGACTATGCCCATTCTGCAGACAAAAAACTTTTCAGTCAGCTTGAATTGGTGATGACAGAATTAATTTTACCATGTGATCTTCAACTTTTCCTCACCTTAAATTTAAGTAACTAATTTTGTTTTTCTATTGACTAAAAAATAAAGTGTTCAAATATATTTTTCAAAAAATCTATGTAAAATTTTTAACTTGATTTGTGTTTACTAAAGTACAGCTTTAATCCAAACTCACTTCAAAATATTACCAGTTTATTTTTTTTTAGCAACAAACACTGCATCTCAAACCAGTCAGTTCCTATTAAAGTTCTTTCTATTGCAGACAATGCAGTAGTTGTTTATTTTTTGTTTTAATTAATTTCATTTCTGTTTTACAATCAATATCAAACCACAAAATGCATTGTCAAACTTCATGCTAAATTGTAACTTAAAAAATATTTTACCATTTGAATTTTGAAGAAAAACATCCACAAATCCTTAACTATACTGAAAAATGTTATTATTAAGAGCACTGTTTTATTTAAATTAAGTTAAAACCTGATGTGAAGAGATTGGTAGCAAAAATGTAAATACAATGTGCCCCTTTGGCAAGAAACAAACAGCATAAAAACAGTTATAATGAGTCTCCATTCCCGTGACCCAGGACATTTCTCTCTGTAAAGGTGAACATCTATAACTGTCTGTGGTAACCAGAAACTGAAGAGCTAAGCAAACTGGCCTCGCAGGTGTGAATTCCTCTACAAAACAGATGGGTAGAAGTGAGAAGGATGGGGAGAAAATAAAGAGTTTGGCTCTGAATTCAATTTTAAGCATATTATATTATGTTTATTTATTCTTTATTTTTTCCCTCTATTATAGTATTATAGAGGGAAAAAAAGGGTTAAAAGTTCAAGCCAATATTTTACAACTTTCTGAGGTTCATACTCACTTCCCCTCTTCACACTTGTGTTGATGGCAGCACAGATGTTGGAGTTCGCAAGTCCCTAAGACGTGGCAAAATGTGCATTTTTAAAGTGAGGTGTGAATCTGACAGTGCAGTGGAAGTGTACAGTTGATGCACATGTGAACTGAGCTGTGTCTTTTCCCTGTCATTTGTTGCCCTACTCGATAAAACAGAATGGACAGGATTTTGATATTATTTTGTAGCATCTTTAGTAAATTAAAGGTGTCATAATGCCTATCAAAGCAAATATGTTACTACAATGTGTCACTTGTTTTAGTATTGCTCTTAAAGTGCCACACTGTGGCTTATAACCCTAATGCACGTAGCATCGGTCAAAATGCTATCGCCTGAGCGGGCCAAAGTTCTGGAGAACTTTCCAGCAATAGATTCTAGTTTAGCGACCTTCTGGATCAGAGTGATGTATACAACGCTCTGAAAATAGTCTGACATCCTGGCGATGACCGTTACTGGTGTGAGACAGCGGGGCTGCAGTGGTGCAGTGCAGACTGCAATGTAAACAAGCATCTTTGCCACTTTAAAGCAACTTTCCTTCACCCTATCATCATCACACTTTGTTGCTGGAAAGATTTTTTTTTCCCCCTTTATTTTTTAAGCACCATTCAGGCTCCTGAACCGTTTAGAAGTACTGGAGAAGCTACATAAAGCAATATTAAAAATAAACATCACTTCATTCACTTAATCATACTTTTTAGAACCCAAAAAAAAAGGAGAAACTCATAGTCTGTATTGATCTACAGCCCCTCCACAATCCCATATGCATTTTTGTGATAATTGTGGCAGAAAAAGCTGGAAGTTGCAGCTGATTTTTTCTAAAAGATGAAATAAAAGTAAAGTTAGAAGATTTAAAAACTGTTTGATGTGTGTTCGTTGTTATTTCAAGACGTTTAGCAACGAAGACTCATTGTGCGCTGAGACGCTATCACTTTAAACCAATGCATCATGGGAGATGTAGTGCAAACAGCCGCCAAACGCAGACTGACTTGCTTCTCTGAGCTTTATTGTTTTGTTCACTTGTTCCACGGTCTTACACAGGATTTTGTGGAAAGCTACACCGCTAAAGATGAGCTATACCTGGTATTTTTGTTGGAACTGAGAGACTTTATGAGCTAAATCGAAACAAGGAAGTGAAAACTTTAACCACTTCTGATTGGTCAGACTGATGACGTGTGATTAAGCCTCCAAGAATGATTGGTGGAGACACTTAAAGGGGCGGGACTTTTCCGAATACAGCTGTAGCTACGGCTTAATTGTGGTACCGTCATTCTTATCAAAATGTCTTTAATAGAATCAAATAAAAACAAAGAAAAAAGTATATTATGATCATTTATATTCCTAACTTAGTACTTTATCAGGGCCCGTTTGGATGAGCTGATATCCTGGAGATGGTAAATGTTTTTAGATCAGTGAAAATGGGTAATTTCCCACAGCACACTTGACCACCTCACCAGTTGAAAAACACTGGGTTAAGGCACATTCATTCAATTTTTTTTCCATTACTGAAATATATTTTGTGGTGGAAATCAGACAAGGTTGACTGTTCCCTTTATATATTTTATGTTACCAAAATAAAAGCACTATGGATTTGCCTGGGTAAAAGCAACTTATATACGAGATACAGTTGCAGTGCTTCACATTGTAATCATATAATAAACTAAATGTGACAATTTTACTACAATGGAAGACGTATTGAAATTCAGGTAGAGTTTTTTTCTAAGTCATACTTTTTTTAAAAAAGAAGGAAAATGTGTTCTGGTACAATATCGGGATATATATCGTATCGCTAGACTCTTGCCAATACACACCCCTAGTAAATACAACCAAGTTATTCCATATATAAGGCACTCCAGATTATGAGGTGCAAAATTGAAAAAAATAAAAAGGCTTTGTGTGCCTAATTGTGCAGAAAATACAGTAGGTAAATGAGGAGTTTTTGTTTTTTTTGTTTTTTTTCATAGCACTAATATGCAAAAATGTTGCGTATTGTGTAGCTTTTGTTGTTTGTAATGTCAAAAGTTGCTTTATAATAATACATATACAAATCTTTAATGAGATAATCTCATTAAAAACATTCAGCATTAGGATCGGCAAGGTCATTAGAAAGTAGCTTTGGCACACGGCAGCCGCACTGTCGAATGTATTAATTAACATATAGTATGACTTCCAGTCTGGAAGTATCTGCCAGTAGCTCATTTTGACCTCAAAGTACACTCCCTGCTCTCATTAGAATAATTAATGCTGAAACCGAGTCTGAAGAGAGCTTGCAGTCAGCTGCCTAATATGCACTGTTGATTATCTTTCCTGGACTTTCTTTTCTCTCGTCTTTATTGTACCCTATTAACATATAAGGTTTATTAGGCATGGCTGCAAATTGCACTGCTGATAAAGTGAAAAGAGTCAAGAAAGTGACAAATCTGGTAGGAGCTCTGCAGGAAGCTTCAAATTAACAATGCATGGTTTTGGTCTTTGAAAGCATGGTCAGTTTCCAAACGATACTACTTAAAACAGAGAGGCCAACCCTGCCTGAGATTGTAAGGCACTCAACGCCAATAAGGAGTACCAATTCTGCCCTGTGTAACAGGGCTTGAAAGAAACAACAATGTGTTACAGAAAGCCATCCTTTAATGAACTAGTTGATGTTAAAAGAAGGATCTTGACGGGTTTTTCTAGTGAGCATTTCCTAAAAGGCAAAAAGCATTCTACAAGGCTAAATACTAATAACTGGTCCTTCTCTTTTCATGCACTCACCTCACAGTGTAACAAAGAACAGCTTCATAACGTCAAGCACTATGCATCAAGGACAAACAGGAGGACATCCTGGGGAATAAGTAGCCAAATTTACACAAAGGATTTCAAACCAAGTGAAAAGCAGTAAACCAGATGAACCTGTCTGACTGAAAACGAGACAGGAAATTTGGGGAATTGGACTGGAGCAGAGCAGGACAACTTTGACAAGATGTGGAGAGATTTGTCAGCTTTTACATTCCTCCCCCTGCTGCAGCTCTCTGTGTCAGAACAGCACTCTCAGATGAGCAGAGAGGAAAGAAAGGGGAACCCAGTGAACATTAGCCCTACAGCGATCTCCAAACCCGCTGACACTCATCAGTTTAAGAGCCCTTCAGCTACGGCACCACGTCATCTTAGCTTTGACCTTGATTGATTGGTGCCAGTGACTTCCCATTCGTTGAAAATGGGTTCTAATGAGTTTTAATGTATGGTTTTAGATTGATGTAGCACAGAGCATGGAAATGCCCAAGTCAGTATCTCATTAGTTTGTATTAGGTAATTTGTGACCTCTATGGAAGCAGGAGATATTAAGAGGTTTCTAAAAAGTCAAACTGTCAGAAAATTCAAAATGATAATTGTCAAACTTTTTTACTGCAAGTAAAATGTTCCCTCAATGTGATTTATTGCAGCCTCTAATTGAGAATCCATTGTTTTGATATGAAAAAGAGCATGCATGTTAGTAGCATTTTCTACATAGGAATGGTTAAACAAAAGCCAAACATCACTTTTTTTTAAATATCCCAATGGCGCAAAAGACACAACGTAGACATCTGATTTGAGTAATACTCCAAAGTTAGCACTTACCACACTGTTCTTGTCCATGATTAGGGTTTAAATGACTTTTTTGGAAAGGGTCGTCTATATCAAATATATCTATGTTGAAATAACTGGCAACATCAGTCAATGTGCTTAAATAGCAACTTACAAAGTTAGTAAGACATAGGCCTACTAAGCCACCGTAGGTTACTTTGAAACCTTTTCTATAATTGGCCCTTACTTTTGGAACTTTTAATCACCATGAAAAAAATCAAAAATAGCATGACAACTGCAAAAACTAGATTAAAAAGTTGTGAACATGATGCCAAAAATGGGTCAACTAAAAGCTCTTATACTCACAAGAGCAAATTTGACAACCCCTGCACATTATAGCAAAATAATGTAACCTGTTCCAGACTAGTTCCAACCAAGACTTAGTGCAAGTGTTGCACAACAAGAAGTATGCAAGCTAAAGATGTATGTCTTTTGTGTTATAACCAAATGGTTCCTGAGCCAGCTGTGACAGATGATCACCACTCCCTTAAGCAACATGTATTCTGGTATAAGACAATTTAACTTAAAGCCTTAGTCACACACACAGGTACTGCAGGTTTGTGGGTTGTTGGGGTCTGTAGAAGATCATAGACAGAAACAGCTGCATCTCTTTTATGCAGGTGTGTCTTACTGTTCCCTTGAGGCTCATACAGTCACCTCACTGGACCTCATGAAAATGACATGTATGCAATTGTTGTGTGTGTGAAGTATTTGTAAGGATAATACAAGTTTACCAACAGCTATACATGTTTTGGACCCCATCAAAGGACAGAAACTACTCTTATCAAGGTAACTAACGACATCCTCCTTAACACTGACGCTGGCAAAGTCTCTGTCTTAATCCTGCTGCACCTGAGCGCTGCTTTTGTCACAGTTGATCATGGGATCCTTTTACACAGACTCCAAGACTGGGTTGGAATTTCTGGCTCTCCCCTTAGTTGATTCAAGTTCTATCAAGAAGACAGGAAATATTTTGTTGAAATTGAGAGTTGTGTCTCAGACTGCATGGCCTTAAACTGTGGTGTGCCCCAGGGATCAATCTTGGGACCCCTTTTGTTCAACCTTTAAATGCTGCCTCTTGGTCAGTTAATTCACACTAATATCATATTTTATCACAACTATGCAGACAATGCTCAGAACTCTGTGTCACTGACAGCAGGTGAATATGGGCCATTGGATTCGCTCACTTATTACATCCAACAGATCAGTGCTTGGATGCAAAACAACTTTTTCCCGCTAAACTCAGACAAGACTGAAGTAATTGTCTTTGATCCACAGAAACAAAGAGAAAGTGTCAGTATCTACCTTCACTCTCTGTCTCTAAAACCTTCAAATCAAGTCAGAAACCTAGGCATTATCATGGACTCTGACCTGAACTTTAACAGCCATATCAAGTCAGTAACATCAGCAGCATTTTACAATTAAAATCTTTTTTACCAAAATCAAAAACATAGTGTCAAAGCCAGACCTGGAGATACTTATTCATGCATTTGTCTCCAGTAGGTTAGATTACTGTAACGGCCTGCTCACTGGCCTCCCCAAACGAGCTGTAAAACGGCTTCAGTACATCCAGAATGCTGCTGCTCGAGTCCTGACTAGAACCAGGAAGTACCATCACATCAGTCCTGAGCTCAGGTTTCTGCACTGGCTTCTTGTAGCTCAAAGAATTGACTTTAAAGCAGCTCTACTTATTTACAAGTCTCTCCATGGCCTTGCACCAAAGTACATCTCTGACATGTTAGCGCGATATGAACTATCTTGGACTCTGAGGACCTCAGGGACTGGCCTCCTGCCCAGAGTCAGGACTAACGAGGGGAATCAGTGTTTTAATCTTATGCAGCTAAAAACTGGATCAGTCACCTTGAGGTTGTGAGACAGACCTCTACTGTCTTAAGGTTCAAATCTAGACTCAAAACATTCCTGTTTAACTGTGTATATAATTAAAGGGTCCCTATCAACAGCTCTTTAAATTTTATTTTCTCCCTTCTTCCTTTCAAAGTAAATTGTATACTGATTATGTATGTTTTAAATCTTTGCACAGATATGTATTGTGGTTTTAATCCATTTTCCTGTTTTGTGAAGCACTTTGAATTACTTTCCTTTACGAATTGTGCTATACAAATAAACTGGCCTTGCCATAAGTTGCATGCACTTATGATACATGGGTGATTCTGTCCTAAGGGTGTGCCACAGTCTAGCTTATTTACCTCTTTCTAAACACCCGAATGCTGCGGGACTGGCGCACAGGAAACCGAGGTTTGATTTTCAGTCTGTGTAGCAATGAGCTCCACGAAGACCCTAATTATGCTAATTATGTAGCCCTGAGCTTCGTTCACACCAAACGCGGTGAACGCAGCCAGTTTTAAAGTTAAGTGAATGGCACAGAGAGGATCTGAAGTCCTGTGGAGTGATTTGAGCGGCAGGTGCAAAATTCCTAGCAACAGCGCCGTTTGAGTGGCGCAGCGCAAAGTGGGCGGTGAAGTGACATAGCTTCAACCAATTATGGACTCAAATTTAGGATTGTGACGTTTTCAGTGATAGCAGGTAGATAACACATCCAAAGTAGTGAATAGATCCATAGTTCACCTGACTTTCCATTCATTTTCTTAACCCACTGTATACTTTCCGGTACAGTGGGATTTGATTACCATTGTTTTTGTAGAGCTCTTCCAAATGAATAAGCCTGATCTCTCAACATCATCCGTGTTTTCCATTCATTGTAAATGACATAAGCACAGACACCACTCCATGTAGCTGTCAGGCTAAAAACATTAGCTGCTAGCTCCTAGCAAACGTGGCCGCGGCGGCGAGCTTAAAGAAACACATTTGCGTTCACTCGCCGAGGACAGAATTCGGCACACAGCACGGTTTGCCCTTTTTTCTCTCGCAGACAGCCCGTATCCACCCATAAGGGCAGTTGTAGCTAAGGTTTTAAATATGTCAGTTTAGTGCATGGTCTAATAGTTATATACTGACGTGAGTTTCTGTTGGGTTCCATGCTGCATAGCCAATATCAGATTTGTTTGCAAACTACACCAATAAAAAAAAGGGTTAAAAAAATAAAAACGACAGAGGTCAAGTTTTTTTTTAAGCATTTAATACATACTGTAGTTTATAGGACACTGGGCAAGAGTGAGTCAAAGAAAAGCTTCTTATCTACACAGTTTTGTCTTTTTTTTTCATGTTCTGGTAAGATACATTCTGTTCCATCACCAAAATCGTAAATCTTGAAACTAGTTGGGCATTAGTCACAAAGCACAAGGCAATTTGAGTAGAAGACACATGGGGCAGTTAGAAATGCAAAAACAATGTAAATCTGGTAAAGAAAATGCCCTAAAATGTAATAGTTATTTATGAGAAACCAGAAATTGTGCCAGTAACAAATTAGATGTTCTTTGTTTTTTGGGTATTGATGATAAAAGTTTGAGCCAGTTGCTAGTATTCATCATATTGAAGATTCAGGTCTTAGTCAAAGAAAGCAACATTATATTTTTTTCCTTTTCTCCTGGTGAATACCACATCTTGTAAAACCCATAACTTTCTCCACACCAGGCCACGATTCTCTGTGTTTGAATGTACAAAATGTCAGAGGAGCTTAGCAGTAAGCCAACAACACAGCTCTTTATCAGATTTCGTGCACCGACATATATCTTCACCACAAGCGTGTCAATAGATCATAGCAGCTGTCAGCTAAGGCTATGATTTATTGACTGTCAGTGCATGCACTGACACTGCTGTTTGCTATTTGGTTGTATCTGTTGCAATTGTATAAAAAAAATAAAAATAAAAAAACTCCCTAAAAATGTGAAACAAAGCATACGGGGTGAAAGTATTTAGCAATCAAGCCAGGTTTCCAGTCGTTGTGCAGCAGAACAGGATACCACAGATGGTCGCATGGCCAGGACAGCTGGTTCTGAGGTTTTCACTCTTTCTATAGGCACGTCAATCATTAGCCTCTCCATGAGGCTGGGAGGAGCATCAAAAGCAGCCTGACTCAGTCAAGAGGGCATCACAGGTGTGTGTGAAGCAAGAGCTCCATCTAGTGTTGTGTTCTCCTAGGAAAGGCAGCCGTCTTGTTGCGTTGCAGCTAAATATTTGTGCCAGGGTAGTACATTTTTTGGGATATAATGTAATATATACTGCTAGAATGAAATGCAATCTTAAAATGAGCTCAATTTATTTGGACATGCACACCAACCCAATGCCATTCTTTCTCTACTGTGCCATTGTGCTTTTCTGAAAATGTGTTTTGCCTGTAATTGAGGAACATAACTACATTCTAATTACAAGCAGAAAAGCAGTGTTCCAGTTGATGCAGGGTTACATTAAAATCATTCAGATACTTTTACAGCAGCTGGTTTCTGGAAGTGGAAGTGTTCTCTTCTTTGTTCACAGGGTAGCGAAAATACATTTTGTTTGAACGACCTACTCCAATGAAAATTGTGTTTTCAACATGTTCTTGTGGTATTTTTCTGATAATGGAGGACATATATGAAGAAAATTAAGCTTAAAATTTCATGTCTTCGTATTTTTTTTATTCAAACTTTTGACAGAGAAGCTAAAATCTAAAGATTACAAGTTGCCTGCTCAATCGTTAATGTTAGGATTGGGGTTGTGAAGGGCTGTAAGCAGGAGAAAGTGTAAACAGATGGATGACGGGAAAAAGCTTGTTCCCCGCCAAAAGTTCCACCCAGAGGCAACTCGGAGGCAAATTTCTAATTAACTACTGTCGCTCTGCAGAAACTATGTCATAGAAAACATCACAGATTTTTTTTAAATTTTGGCTAAAAACTGCATAATCAAAATTAAAACACCACTGGGAACGCAAATACAATAGATCAAAGGTAATTGGAGTGTGACTTTAACATTGGAATTGAGGAAAGATCAGCCCCTAACCTTCCATTGTTAGATGCAACATCCAAATATGTCTCAGCATTCCTATGTGAAGAGGATTGTGTTTAAGAGGTTTAGTGTTGGTTCATGACTATACGATTTTAAGGAATTGACAGATTAATGACAGTGTATAAGACAATAGAGTAGCCCACATGTGAATACAATAAGTTAAATAACCTTGTATTCATACTGAAAACAGGCAACCATGCAGGTAATGGGTCACAGTGGCGAGAAACGACTCTCTGGTAACATGAAGAGCCAAACCAGGAAAATTATGCCTAAACAGTGCAGATATCAGCTTTGAAACAGGATAATATTAAAGCATTGTAATGTCTGTTTGAATAAAGAGAGAAACAATCTAGCAAATGTAACAATGTGGGGGTTAAGAGAAAAATAGGGGGAAATGACAGCAGCCATTGATTTAAGCTCATGGCAGCATACCTAAAGACTTGGCTCAGGGTCACTCCGGCCAACAAATGGAAAGTTTTAAGTGCAGCCATACATAAAAGGATTGGTTTCATCCTCCTGAACTGAAGCATGAAGCTTGTTCTACAGAATTAAAGTGTTGAAGAATTGATAATTGAAGAGTCTTTGTCTGCTTTTAGAAAACTTCTGGGACATCCTGTAATCCCGTATTTGGGAAGCCATTGCAAGTGTGTGTTCAGAAGTACTGAGCCATGAGTTACTTACAATATTGTGGAGCTCATTTACTGTATTTAGAGTGTCTAATTCAATTTTCACAATAAAAAGAGCTAAGATTTGACAAACCTGCAAATGACAAAAGAGATTATTTGACCACTAATTGATGCTACTTTTTAACAGACACCCACTCATGTCTCATTTAACTCAGTGTTTCTTACCTCATATCTGTAAGAAACACTGAGTTACTTAGTTTCTTTTTTTTTTTAAAGATGATTTTTATATTTGGTTTCTAAATCAAAATGTAAATTTTTAAACTTCGGTTATTGTGTTTAGTTGTTTGGGAATGTGTTCCATGCTCTGTGCTTCTGTCAAGTTCACACCTGGTTTGAATTTTAATCACTGCAGCTGCCTCTTGATTTTTGCCCTTCACTGAATGGGTTCAAAACTTCAAAACCACTCATTCTTTCATGGCTTTTTCCTGATTTGATTTCCTCATTTTTCCTCAACAAAAAAACATAAATCAGTTATTTTTGGCCCGACTGCTTCCTTTTTTTTCCCTGCATGTGGTCCTTTGGCATTCTTGTTCACGTCAGTCGTTTAGAGATGAAAGCTGCAAACCTCCCGACTGGCTGAGTACCACCTTTCCTGTGCTGGACCACTTTAATGTTCTTTCTCACTCCTCCATTTAATGCTAAATTCAACACCACCACACTTCTTGTTCTCCCCTGTCATCTTTGTACACTTCATGCTCATTTAAAACCCTCCTTCATGCACACACGCGCACACACACACATGTATAGATGTATAAATAGAGAGATGTTCTCTTCCTGTGAGATTTGCTTCTGGACAGCTACATCTATATTACTGGCATACTCCAGCCGCTAAATATATTTTTGTAGAAGTTCCCAAAAACAAATACTGTGTTTAGTGTGTTAATTTTTCAAGCTGCCAGAAAAAAAACAAAAAACACCCGGTAGATCAACAAAACATAGACATTTAGTGACTTTATCTCCAAAAGCTGCTTTCAAGGACATTACTTGGTTGTAAAACTTTTTGCTCCTGGACATTCCTGGACTGTTTACTTTTGTCCTCTGCATCAGTTTTTGATCAAATCAAAATCATGTTTAGATAAACTGGAGAATTATAAGGATACCTTTATTTGAGTTTTAAATGTTTGCTTCTGTGTTTTGAAGTTTGACACTGAGATCATCAGGGAAGTGTTTTCAACCTTCATTGCACAGAATTGGCTCGTTTTACATTAGTAACCTTGTACAAAAAAAAAAAAAAAACAGGTTTCAATGCTGTTCTTTTTCTTTACTTTTAAGTTACAATGCAATTGGTTGTCAGGATTATACGTTTCTGAAGTTTTGGTGTTAGACTTGGACCCATTATTGTCTGAAATGGGTGTCCACTTGATTTTTTTTTACTTTTTCCTATAATGCACCAAATGTTTCATCTATGGATGAAGCAAATCACGACTGCAAGTTAGCATCCAGAGCATTTTTACACTGTCCTGCTAAAATTCTGGAGGTCTTCCTCTCCTTCAGCTTCGTACACACCAGGTATTTGATGCACATTAAAGATGGCGCTAAACGCGGGTTCTTAAATGCAAGTTTTACCCACGACGTTCACACTGTACAAGCAGGGAGGCGCTTCTTGTTATTTTTTTTATTTTTTTTACCGTTAACAAGTTAAAACGTCAAAAGAAAAAAATGGCATTTCCTAAAAACATTTATATTTTCCCTGTTCTAAATTGAATCTTCTAGTTTGATCTCAAGTCAAATAGCAGAAACCAGAGAAATATATGTTATCATATAATAGTATAACATTTATGATAGCTCAAAACTTGTGATCCAAACCTTTCCATTCTATGACTTCATGAGTATTAGGGCCACCATAATAATAAAAATAAATAAATAAATTAGAAGAATAAAGATTTAGCAGTAAAAGAGTCAATATTTTAAGATAATAAAATTATGGTTTTGTAAGTCATAGTTTGAGCATTTACTAGATTAAAGTCACACATCTATGAAGCAAAAGTCTGTTTAGTAAGAAACATAGAAACATCAAAGAAAATCATGTTTCTGTATTTTAACATTTACTTCAGGTTTGATTTCACAAATAAGATAACACTAAGTCCTAAAATATTTAGCTGGAAAAAGATTCTTGGACCACAAGAAGGTCCAAGGTGTGCCATTTATGTCGTCGACAGTATACCCACAGTGGTCCAAATGCATCATGGGACATGGATTATATTAAATTAAAGCCTTATGGCATCACTATAAATGGAAGCATTGATGGACTAAGTCAGCACGTAATGTTGATAGAAGCCTACACAACCAACTAGCTTATGTTTATGAAAAATTTTTGCTTTTTTTCGTTTTTTTCGACTTTTTCTCTCATAATTTTAAGGGTTTATTCTGGTAAAATTACAACTTCTGTCTCATAAATTTATGACTTTTTGATCATATTTTTACAATCGTATTCCATTAAAATTGGAACTTTTTTCTCATAATTTTACGACTTCATTCTCATAAATGTAATTGTCTTTTGTTTAATGGTGGCCCTAATACTCTGTTGTACCATTCAACCAAATTAACACAAACTGTATGATTGTTTTATAGAAAGTGTTTCTTTTCTTTTAACTTCAAGACTTCATTTTCGCCATAAACAGCCCCCCCACACATACACATAGGCTTATCTGCTCCTCACAAACATGTTATTACACCCCACCCCACCTGCATGTGTTAGAGTCCACCCCTGACTGGAACAGCTTTGCATGATTTCCCAGCAAAGGAGAGCAAAACGGTTTGGCCTGTGAGGCAGGGAATGGGAATCCACACATTTGGCTTTGGTTTAAAAACTTCCAAAGCTAAACCTTGCAATTCCTGGAGGAAGAAGGGATGAATAGGTTAATTGAAATATTAAGTGAGGGCGGTGGGAGGAAATTGAACAACCCAAGAGAACAAAAATAATATGCAAAAAATTACATATTTTAAAGATGTTGAGCTTTATTTCTCAACATCTGCTAAATTGAGTTCTTTTTTTTTTTTTGTGCAGGTTGTCTTTTGTAATTTCTCTCCGTGTTTGCTGTGAATCAAGTTTTACAGCACGTCTGTCGGATTTTGATCAAAGTGTTCCTTTTGTGCCATGCGCCTTAATGTCCTTCACATTTTACCTGGCTGTGCACAGCAGGCAGCTTCTCCAGGCACTACCTCCCATGGTTTGAATCTTGTCCAAGCTTTCTGAAGGTGGACTAACACATCTTTAAAGATGCGCGAACACGGACAGTGGAGGAGGAAACTGAACTTTGTTACCTTTTGATTTTTCTACCAGATACAGCAAATGGATGAAAATAAAGAAGAAAGAAAATGAACTGGGTTCTCAAAACAACAATGAGGTGAACATCTATCTCCTGCAAATCAAAGCAAGAACAGCTGAGAGTCTCTAATTATCATCATTTTCAAAGATCTGAGTGCAGAATGATACAAGGTGTGCTGACCTGCATGTTGTCTGCGGATGTAACTGTTGTGTGTTTTATAACAAACACTGAATCAAACTAAACCATACAATAAAGAGCGATGTGTAATACCAAAGTTTCTGCACTATAAGGCGCACTGTCAATGGACGGTCTATTTTCTGACGTGTTATAGGTGCAAAGAACTAGAAGTTGCATTAAGCAAAACAAAATTGTTAGAGATGAGTCCGTCAGTCAGACTTTATTAAATATTCACAAGTAACTCTGAATGTTACTTAATGTTACCATCTGCCCAAATTTCAAGCAGACTAAATGGACCCTTTTGATGTCATATTTGGAAGGTATTTGTCTCAATCCCAATGGTCACATTTTCACCCCCACTAAACACCATGTTGTTCTCTTGTGATACAACCCAAAAGTGTTCTTTTTCAAGTCTAGGGAAAGAGGTCTTTTGTGCTTAAAGTCCAACTCCTATCATCTTTTTATCTTTTATCAGTGATCTTTTAACTAAGATAATGGAGTTTTTTGGCAAAACAAAAATAAAAACCTGTGTTGTTTTCCAGGACCTAGTTTCTACAGAGCGGCAGTAGTACATGAGAAATTCGCCTCTAAAGTTGTGGGCGGGAGTAAGCCTGTGCTTATTTCCCATCGTGGCATCGTTTACACTCTATCCCTCTAGCTTAAAGCCCCTCAACACCTAACATTACTTGTGCAATAAAAATGACGAGCAATATCAGAGCTTTCCAGCCATACAGATTTGAGCCAGTTACCATCTCGGGCCAGAAAAACAAAGACGTACATGGATCTATTTGTCTGGAGCCAGACTTTATTAAATATTCACAAGTAACTCTGAAAATTTGTTTGTGACAGGTTGGCCACATTAGAGAATTTGCAATACTTTCTTGCTTGTAACACGTAAAAACACAGACTAAAACAACATACTGCTAAAACAAACATTACTCTGACTACACTTAATCCCAACCTTGTTAGTGACAGAAAAAAAGAATAGTCAGATATTAATACACATAATCGCATACTGGTCTGTCTGCGATGCATTTTCATTGCATTGCATGGGCATTCCATCTCACAACCGTCAGTGGGTTTACATTGTCTCTGCTCCGTCCCCCTAGCTTCCGGAGAACTAGTTTGTCCCGCCAAACTGCTTCTAACACTGTTTTTCTGACAGTCATAAACACTTATCAGCCTACCTTCTTAGTCGCTGTCTCCTCAGTAACCCCCTTGCAGCATGCCTCTGTACCAAAGGAGCAGTAAAAAGTGTTGTACCTGACGTTGATACAGACATTTAAAATTTGTCAACAAAATATAAAGTTTATTCCGACTAGGATTACAAAGTGGAGGACTTCCATTATTAGACCAATGACTCTAGAGATTTTTAGTTACATGTTTACAAGCATAAAAGTCAGCTTGAAGGTAGCATGAATACAGACCAAACGCAGAGTTCAGAACTCGATCCGGACGAAATTGACCTGACTCGGTCAGGAACAACAGACTTTTCCAGTCTAAATATGCCCTAATATTAATAAATAGAAACAGTTTTTATTCCCACATTATTATTTGGAAGAAATTTTACCAAAATAATCTTTAAAAGAAAAGATTTTTCAGTATGTTGATATCCAAAACACTTGTCTGTGTTCTGTGAATACAGGTCACACATTCAAACAGGAACCAGTATAAAGCCTGCCACCACGGGACTCTGGAAATGTAACCATTGAATGGAGACCTTTTGTGTGGTCTGGGAGGGTGAAGGTGGAGAGGACTATCAAAAGATCTTGGAACAGAAAAGTGTAAAAGCAGAAGGATTAAACAAAAGGTTTACATTAAATATGACTGTTTTAGTTTTGAATATATGCCTAAAATGTAAATGCTTTCTCAAATATTTAGTTTACTATACTGTAGTATCGTTCCAAGATTTTTTTTTTTTTATTGTTATTTGTATGTTCTTTTAAACTGTGTTCATGTGAAAAATAAATAAAGTTCTTTTATTTTTGTTATGATTGTCATTGGGAGAAGTTTAACATATGGTAGAGTTTCTGGACTATGTGGACTTCCAGAGCAAATTCATAGATTTTCCAAGCTATCAGATAAGAGGGAGACAGAGTACAGCCATGGGTAGTAGTGGAAATATAAGCTGCAGAAAGTCCACTGATCACATCTGGGATCAAACTGTTCAAAGGCCTAAAGAAGATATGTAGGGAATTAAAAGCAAATCTAAACTTTAATGGGAAGGAAAGACATTAAAATGGAAAGACTTCCGAGCAGAGGAGAGTTTTGATGAAAACAGCATGATGAAATGTGAAACCAGCTTAATTAAAAATGTATTATTTAATGAACTTTGACCATCTAAAGTTGCTGAATTTAATTCTTTGCACAAAATTTAATAAAACTTTGAATTTATTTCACCTTTTTCAATTTAGTAACTTCATAACTGTGTTTTACGCACTATAGGGGGCATCAGATTATAAGGTGCGTTAATAGTCAGAGATAAGTTTGCCATCAGTTACCGCGTTCACAATAACTCTAGAACTTAGCACGCTACACATTAGCCAGGTTAGAGGCGCTAGCCAAGTTAGTGTATTCACAAAACCTGTAACTCTTGACCTTGTACGTAAAACACACTAGGCTAAAACAAACATTTACGAGACTATGCAAACTCACCAACAATGCTAGTAGCAAAAAAAAAAACAATCTGACAGCACCACCTGTTAACTGTGTTAGGCTATTTACATTAAAACAGAACAACCAAGCATTTTGACAGAGTGGCGTGTACCTCTTAAAATCGCTTTAACATCAGAATTAATCCATATGAAAGGCACTCCGGATTATAAGCCGTAAATCGTTTTTAGAAAACAATAAAGGCTTTTAAAGGGATGTGGTGAAAGTGATTGGTTTGGGTAGGAGCGGGACATACACGGTCGACGACTAATTCGTACAGAGAGAATCCTGTGGTGTTGTTCTTTGTGCAATTCTGTGGGGGGACAAGTGGTTTATTGAAATCTTTTTAAGTTTTACTTTTCCCTAGTGGACAGGTTTCCGAGCATGTCGAGCAATGTTTGGTTGAATCTCTCTCCTGAGTTACCTCTCAGATGGCAAGGAGTAGCTCTTACCTCATGGATCCCTGCTGCACAGAGTGCACGGATTGTCTTGCTTTCAAAGTCTGTGCCTTGGTCTTTGTGTAGCTTCTCTGGGATGCCATAGTGTACAAAGAAGTTGTCCCACAGATACTTGGCAACAGTGAGGGCCTTTGGGTTGGGAGTTGACACAGCGACCATGTACTTTGTGAATTGGTTAGTGAGCACAAGGATATATGTGGTCTCTCCGTCTGGTTCAACAGAAAGGAAATCCATGCATAAACATTCCAGTGGATGGGTTGTTTTGATGTTGATCAGGAGTGCAGTTCGTACTGCAAGTGATTTCGTTTGACACATCTCTCACATGTTTTATCTTCACTGTTACGCCTGTGGTCATTCAGGACCAATCTGGCTTGCAATTGACCTATTAAGAAAAACTGTTAATACATTTATTCTAAGGAATGTCCCTAGTTCATTGTGGAGAATAGTTTGAGTTGTGTTATTTTCTTTTTACATATTTTCATTGTTTTACTGAAGATATCTTAAACTTACAAAAAATACCTCTTTAATAAATTGCACATCACATCCAAAGTTAAGGCAACCGAAGCATTATAAACCAAAGTAGAATTTTATTTCGACATGTTAAACTCTCTTTACTGCAGTGATTGTAACTCTCAGTAATGCACAAAATGACAGAACTAAAGCAAAAACATTTTTCTCCCCTGACCTTGATGCTGAGAACCAAGTCCTGGCGGCAGTCTGACATTTTAAGCCGAAGCAGAGCTTTCTGTTGACACTCTGCTGGTGACTCATAATTCGCTGCTGGATATTTTAAATTACAGACTACAGCAATTCTCATCTTGGGAACGATTTCCTCCCTCATTTCTTTGCCTAAGTATTAAACTCTGAAAGCCAAGCCGCACAGAAATCCAAAGCTGACTTTAAAGTTATACAGACTTAGTTTTTGCTGGTCATATACAGTACTGTGAAAAAACAGAGAGCAACCAGTTTCACTGAGAGTTTTACAAATACAAATAGTTTGTAAAAGGCATGCATGAATGTCCAAACAGGCACAAAAAAAAGAAAAAATTGACATCAGATAACATTGTTGAGATTTAATTTTCATTCACTTTTCTTTAACATAAACTTAAGCTCTTAACCCTGAAGAACTTGGCTGTCTGATTTACCATATTGTCTCTATGGCATTTGTGGTAAGCCGTTCGTAGGCTAATTACTATATCTTTACTTGCTAACAAACAAGCCACCACACAGGCAGCGAGAAATAACCAGAAACTGTGCAGTAATGCTTCAAAGGGGATTTAACATCACATTTTAATTTGTCTTCAAAAATCTACAAGAAATATTGTAAACAACAGAAATGAATAATCACAAAAGCTATGACCTAATTTCTAGACATGTATGAGATCACCAGTTAACTAAAAGAGTGCTGTTTGATACACGAATTGTATTTGGTGGGACCAGTACAAGAGAATTTGCTTGATTTTCAAAATAAAATTTGCATCCGCTGCCTCTCTTTGGATGCATGTCAAATCTGTCAAAAATATGCTTATAGACCTGCCAAGTGTGGGAGGAGCTAATGTTCTTTTTTTTTTAAAACCTTTATTTTACCAGTAAGTCCTACTGAGATGTGATCTCCTTTTCAGGGGAGACCTGGACCGAAAGGGTTATGGTTAATTCAGGTTCAGGGTTGATTTATTTTGAAGAGTTCTTCAGAAGCATCAATAAGCATGTCTTAATGTCTCAGTTCACTTCCATCTCTGTGACCCAGTTTGAAGACTTACAACAGTAAAATTGAGGAGAGAAAAAACAAATAAATAAATTAAATTAAGGGGACATTATATCATTGTATCAATGAAAATAGGAAAAATATCTTAAAGTCCAGAAGGAGAAGGATCAGATTCTCCTCCATGTTGGTATTGAACTTCAAACACTGATTATGTCATCAAGGTGTCAAGGGCCAAAGCTGTGTTCCTGATTGGTGGACGGGACGCAGATTCTTCCCAAAAAACACTGCCTGGTCCCCATAACGCACAAGAGGATCATGGATTGCTTCTGTACATTGACTCAGCACCGAAACTGGATGCTCGAATCGCCTTTAGTATGAATGTAGCTTTAGAAGCAGTTATAAATATTCTCTTTCTTTGAATACATTAAGTTTTTCTAATCACAATAATGTCATTTAATCTAGCAGAGACAAAGAAAGAACACATCTTTAGCCCTGTACAGGCACCGTCAAACTGCATTGATATGTATCAGCTATCCAGCCATAGAGTTTTGAGCCAGTTACTATCTTGGGCCAGAAAAATAGCGAATGATATTCGCATTTCAGGCACCAAAAACTCGGCAGTCTCTTTCCCCCCCCTAGGGCGGTAGTTAATTAACTCACCTGTTCAGCTTCCTATTTAAGTCCAGGTGTGCAGCGTTCATTCTCTTTCTTACCGCAGCGCCGCTTTCGTCGCCCCACCCTCCTCCCCGGCTTCCACCTGTGGGCTCCGTTCGGGGTTTTTACCCTAAAGTTTATGGAAGTTATCTCATGGAATTGTAAGGAGCCTTATGCCAATCAAAGTTTGGGAATGCCAACTAAGATGTAAATTAAGTATGTGAAAATAAATGTATTCTACTGCAAGAGTTTTTGTATGACTGAAAACAGACGTACATGGATCTATTTGTCTGCAAGTGGATGTATCAGAATGGAGCGGAGCAGGGAGTTTGTTGCACACCAATTGTAGTTAGTACGTAACAACTACAAGTTTTTTCAGCACACTTTTTGTCTGTTTCACCACGATTTAAAAAAAGAAATGCTATTTAATTTAAATTTATGTCCACCATTATGAGAAAAATGCTACAAGAACACGTTAAAAACACCACTTTCATCGGAGTGGATCTTTAAGAATGGCACCAGAGTAATTAAAGTGACCCAAATCAGTATTTTGAGGTGAGCTGAATTAAGAATTTGAGTTCTATTCTGCTTTTTTTTCATAAACAGCAGTTCCCTTTAATACTCCTCTGGTGTTTTCTTTTTTGCATAAGGTCATGTTAACCTAACTGACGACAAGGTGAGGACTTGATCATTTCTACTGAAAGTGTTTGGCTGCACTTTGAGATAATTTCAACAGATGAAGTGAAGCTCAGGGACTGTATGTTTCATCTGAAGTGATGTGCTTGGTTTTGGCCTTCTCGGCTTTGAAGCATTTGGCTTTGCTTGCTAACCCTTTTCAGTACGGCATCCTTTTGTAGTATGTGTGTGTGCGTGGGGGAAAACACACAAACAGGCTGCTGCACACACTCATACATATTCCTCTGCTTGACTTCCACCCCCTTTCATAATATCTGCAGGAATGAGGGTGTTTTTGTACAAAGACAGAATAGGAGACAGCATTTATTATAACATGCTGGAGCCCTGGGGGATCACCACCTCATATTTCATCTTTAATGTATCTTCACTCACAGCTGCACAGTTTTTGCCCGTCTGGCTGCAGCAGGAAAACTTCAGAGGGGAGGAACAACAATGGCCAAGCAGGTACGCCAGCACTCACAATCAGTGTCACCTTGGCCTTATCTGGGGCTTCCATATCTGGTTACATTAGACTGTGCTCTCTCAGGATGCAGTCTGGCGTCCCTGAGGAGCAGAAGAGGAACGATGGGCTTTAGCTGGAGCGGAGAGTGTGGCAATGGGCCTTACTGGGCGACCCATTATGTGCCCTGCCATGCGGAATGGGTGGGCCCCACTGTGCTGCTTTGCATCTTGGCGCTCTTGTCTAGGATGTGTTTCTCACATGAGCTTCTAACCTCAGGTGAGGAAGGTTTAAGCCCAGAACTATTAAAAAAAAAAAAAAAAAAAAAATCACTGCTGAGAGAGAGAGTCACCCTTGTGAGCAGACTTTTTATCTTTTGGGTTGAGGTGATAGGACAAAGGAGAGGCAAATATATGTGAATGTAAAACATACTGCATCTATTCACACCCCTCACAAAAATCTTTAAAATAAAACCAGAATGTTTTATACAACCTGTCACAACAAAAGCTACAATCAGATAATAGCTATTCAAACACAGATACAGCTAAAAAGTAAAGTTTGATTTTTTTAAACAAGTATCAACAAAACATTTAAATGCATGTAAAAAACAAATAAATAATGCAATAAAGAAAGAGTGTAGGCACGAGAAACAAAACCAAAACCACTGAAGGTAGTCATTTAGTCATTCAACAAATGTTTTTTTCAAAGTACAAATATGAATCTGTTTTTGAGATTATTTTAATGGTTTGCTAAATGAGGTACAAATCATTTATTTATGTATTTAAAATACATTCAAAAATGCAACTTGGTTAATTACAGAAAGAAAAGATGGACTCAAAATGTATGAGGGATTGGATGGGAAGCCGGAAAACCAACTATGTTCTTACTTTACTCCCATTGTTTGTAATCTATCATACCTTTTTAGGCTCTTCCTCTGCTTCTTTATCATTTCCTTGGGTACTTTGTTACATTATGACAAAAAAGAACACAAAGTACATAAAGTAATATGTCAAAAATATTTAGACTGGACAGAAAAGAACAACAAGTACATAAAAGAAAAATAGCTCTTTTGGTTTTGTGGGACAAATTTGTATCTGTCATGTCTTGATTACAACATCACCTAGTTTATCGGGATTTTCTGCAGTTTTACTTAATATATTGCCTTTATATTGGCATGTGCACATACATTAGCTAAGAGGATTCCAATGATTTGAAAAACATATTATGATATTTTTTATAAACGTTGTATTTGATTTTATAACTATTTAAATGTTCTGCAAGAATTTGAAATCAACTAATTAATTGTTTTATTGCCTTTGATCTTACAGTTTTTTTTTCAACCATTGCCTTGCTTTATTATTCAAATATAGTAAAACAGAAATGAAAAAAAAAAAAACATTGAACAACTGTAGGTTAAGTTTATTTTTTTGTAAGTAAAAAATGAGCAGAAGGAAGAAAAAAACAGCTTTAACATTACCATTGGCATTAGCATTCCAGCCTTGAAGTAAATGATGGGTTGTAGTCTCTTTGTCAACAGTTACTTGTGATTTATAGAGCATTTTCGGATGTAAAAAGATGATGGTAAGAATTCCAAATCTTAAATCAGAAGCAGACCAAACCACCTGGAAAAAAAGAGTTCCAACACGGCTCCTTTTAAAGCATTATCACCTGAAGCGAGCCGAAACATTAACCTCTAAAGACATCCTAGAACCTTTTCTCGATTCACACTTTTCCAAGTCAATGAACAGTCCATGTGTGCTCACACTGTAGTGAACCGGGGCAAAATTCATCTCAAAGCAAACTGGGGGCCCCGCAGCGAACTACTCAAGGAAATAAACTGTGGTGTGTGCCCTTCCCTTCCTGTGAACTTCAGTTTAGCTTCCTGACCTGAAATAAACTTTCCATCACAGTTTTAATAATTACAGTGGGGCATTAAAGGGTTTGGCAGACCCCCGTTCAGCAAGTTACAATGAGGAGAGGTCTGCGGTGTTCATCATAGGTACACTTCAACTTAAAGAGACAGAATATAAGAAAAAAATTCTAATATAAAAAAGGTAAATACATCAATACATTTAAAATTGTGAGGAATCTGGACTTTGGATGGCTTACTCAGTTGTGTTATGGTTTTTGGTCATGCTCTGTTTCCTCAGTCACATCAGTTTCAGGTCTGTCATGTTTCACAGCTGTCTTCATTTCAGTTAATTATCCAAAGGTCTATTTAAGTGTCTGCTTTTTTTTTATTTTTTTTAAGCTTTTCCTTGTCAGGTCATGTGTTTTGGTTTTTTTACTCTTATATTGCTCTCAGGATTTTTTCATGTTTAAGTTTATGTATTAAATGTTTAATTTTCTGCCACTTTACCCAGTCTCCTGTATAATGGGTCCTGCACTGCCAGGTACTGACAAAAGTACATATAAGCCACTAGCACAGAGTAAACCCCACTCCACTTCCCATCATCCATCTGTGTACATGCTCTCCTACTATCCTACAGCTCCTCACAATCCAAAAATGACATTACCGGTGTAACAAAAACGGTGGGCAATATTGGAGCTATCTAGCTGTACAGTTTAGAGCCAGATGCCAGCTCGTACAATGAATACCTACATGGATTTAGTCATTTACAAATGGATGCATCAGAATGGAGCATGGAGCTTGTGGCCTCCTGATTGTAGGCTCCACATCACAGCTACAACCTTTTTTTTTTTTTATTTTACCTTTTTGTGTTTGAATAAATAAATACTTAAAAATGCAATTTTAATCTATGTGTGTCCTCCACCATGAGTAAAATGCCACAGGAACATGTTAAAAACAACAAAAGCACAATTTTCACCAGAATGGGTCCTTAAAAATCATACAATGGGATTTTCTGGATTCTTCCTTAACATTCTGTCTCAAACAGTTGAACGAAACATCTGGGGGACAAGTTGCAGAATCAATGACTAACACATACTTTTCTGCCACACTGCTGTATTTTTTACATATTTTTTCCTTTTCGAATAATGGCTTCTTACAAAAATAATACATCTGCACTAGAAAGCCTTAAATAGAGTATTTTAAAAAAAAAATCTTATTTAATTTTTCTTTTCCCCTGAAGTAAAAACTTTCATTATAGGCCCTTTTTTTTTCCTTCTAAAGCTATGAATTCTGGGTAAGACCATTTTTACCTTATAAATACTGTCTAATTAAAAGCAGGTTTTCTCCATAAAAATATTCAACTTCTTTTTAGAGCCGTGAAGGGGTTTAAAAAAAAAAAACTGAAAAAGTTTTTTTTAGTGAAAAATCAGCTTACCACAGATTTATATACGTTTAGACTGTCATTTAGAAGCCACCGTTTCATTGTACCCTATTGGTTTAAACAGATTATATGTATAATTTTCCTGTCTATTTGAATTTAAAACAGTAATTCATGTTCCATCTTCTCATAGAGAGACATTGGGTTGCTGTTGGTGATGCTTGAGGAAATAATGGGAATTCCCACCTCAGCTTGATCATAGATACCAGCTATAGTTTAACAAAAGCTGACACTTAAGGGGAGTTTTAATGTTATTGATACTTCATGAAATCATGCGGAATATTGATTGTTAAAGAATTTTTTTGTTTAAGGCATATTTTTTTAAAAATACCAAAATGAATGTGAAAATACTTATTCATTTTTTTAATTCATCATGTTGGAATGATTCTGGCACAGCTGCAGCCCTGAGTGATGTCAGAAGATATCACAATAGACCTGCCACACCTGCTGCATTAAGACAATAATTCTGTGACTCAAAATCTGAAATGCCGACATGGGAGATGAGGCTGAGATTTTTACAATATCATGCTTGACTGCTGGTATTATGGAACAAATGAGCTCCTTCACACCTCTGCAATCACAGTCACTCTGATGCGCAATTAAAGCAGAATGAGATCTGCAATCTTCACGAAAATGGAAGCAGGTAAACTTGAGTTTCTCTCATTTGATGCTCAGCCATGTGTGATGCAAATTTTCTGTCTCAACATGTGGTCTCCGTGGTTTTGGAGACTTATTTGAAGGTAAATATGCAAACGAAGTTTGTAAGAAAAAAAGCACTTGACAAAAGAAAAAAAAAAAACACTCTCGCTATAACAAAAGAAATTGTAATTTGAGTTAAGAAAGTCATGCAAATCCATGTGGAGTGGTCTATTTCATATAGAGATTATGCTCCATAAAAAGTTCCAATGAAAGTTGCACACTTTATTTGTGTATTTAGTTTTTTATGTGTCTTTTTTAGAACATTGAATATTATTGATCTACAACAAAGCTGTTGGGATGAAAGTTGCTCCACAGGGATTTGAGCTCCAACTTTTTTTTTTCTGCTGAGGCGACTGAGCTGCCTGCAAGAAATGAATCAGGATAAAGCTACATTCACATGTCATGGGTGTCCTGTTTTAATGTTAAATCAATGTACAGTCGCAATCATAGGTCCTGTGGCTCAAAATGAGTACAAATGTCTGAACATGTGTCGCCTCAATCAATACTCTGTTTCGGGCCGTGATGCATTGTTGAGATAATCAACAGGTGGAGTAGAAATCCATTTAAGGGAACTTTAGTCCATTTGTCATGTGAGCAGGTACGGCAGTTTCAAGTCCTACCTGAGATTTTTGATGAAAGTAAGGTTAGATTGAGTCGGCTTAAATTTCCCTTATACATTTGTTTTGGACAAAGCCTTGATATTTGATCATGTATTTAGACATTTTTGACCGTGCCTATCTTGTACCCCAAGCGCGTCACAGTTACACAAGGAACTGCACATTTTTACAAATAACTACGACATTTTACAGTTAACCACAACACAACCCAAATATTCTAAATTGTAATTTAATGGTGACTTTAAGCTGTTATTTTGCAGTCTTGTGTTGTCTGCATTAGTTGAATATTAAAAAGAAAAAAAGACACATAGTTGTTCATGCAGTAGGGCATTTTGCTGAATTTGTGTTCCAGATTTAGTGGACTAGAACTCTGGGTTCCCAGCATTTCAACAAACTCCAAGCCAGCTTGAAGAACAGGCGCCAGATACCTGCAGTTCCTGGTAGGGATGGTAACCAGCACGACTTTGAGAAATTTCAGACAAAGTGGTTTCCCATCATTTCTTCAGCAACAGTCTGCCCAGGAGAAGCATATATCTTTGAAAATCATGGCTGGACTTTAATCCCAATTTTGGCTGGATATCCCTCTCCTGACACCATTTGTGATCGATAATGTATTGGTAGCTGGTTAGATTAACAGAAAAGAAATGCAGGTTTTATTTACTTAACAGTAATTGAAGAGAAAATGAAGTGTACAAATTGCAAACACAGATCAATAAAAGGAGTTTTAGCAAATATAACTCATCTAAAAGCTCATTAACAGACTTGAGGATATAGGGAACATACAAAACTGAACTGACCTTAAGATTCAAGAGTAAAGCTACATTTCTTGAATTTCTCACATTGGAATTTGAATCTTTTCTCAATACTTTTTTCCTTTGCGATGAGTGACTCTAAACGATTAATTTGAAAACTCATTGCTTTAACCAAAAAAAAAAAAAATCTTTTCATAGCTTCTTCACATGCACAGCCACAAGCCTGCACAGAGAGCTGTAATTATGAAGGAACAGTCATTGAGGTCATGGGTGCCAAAAGCCAACTGATGCCAAGCGGATTGTTGCCCGCACGGTTTGACCCCAACAAAAAGCTATTACAGTACAAATTGTGGAACACCTGTAATACTGATGTGAAGCTGTTTAAAATCATGGTTTATCGAGATGTGTGGCTGGGAGTAACCCCGTCCACCTCCGGGCCCGTTGTCTTGACAGCTGCATCGGTGAAAAATGGTGCCCACACTCGATTAATCGCATTGTTTTCATCATGTGAAACTAGCTGCATGTGTAACCTATACGTGCAACAATGCTTTAAACACAGTATGAGTATTTAGTAGTAGACACAGAGGCACCGGGCTAGATTAGAAGACCTCTGGTTCAACTCTAGGAGTGGAGAAAGAGACTGAAACAGAAATGCATTTGAAGGTACCATATATTGGAAAACAAAACAAAAAAGAAACAAATACATTAACACACATAGAATGGCCACTAGATAAATATTTACAACAAAAGATGATTCATATTTGTAAATGGCCCTTTTATGACCATTTATCAAAAGTTCAAGTAATTTCAGTTTTTCAAGGCTCAACGCAACAGTTCACTCACAAGAGTTCATAGTCAGCTATAACGGCCAAGGTGTCCAACAGAGGGAAATCCCAAGTGTAGGAGTGGATTGTATGAGTGGATGTGTGAACGGCCGCGTAATTGAGTAGGGCGGGAACTGGAGGAGAGAAAAGTGGGTGGCTGTGAGAAACCTCCTACCAGCCCGACCAGGGCAGGTGGAGTTCACAGATAAGGCGGCTGCGGACTAGTTGTCCAGAGTTCAGGCTTTGGTTGTGGTTTCTGGGCTTTAGTTCACCATCCAAAAACACCTGACCAGTCTTAAGTCAGCTCCTCCAGTAAATCACCCAAGACTTCCCCACTCGCTACTCCCGGCAACCTTCCCACAGCTGTTTGTTATAGATTCTGATTGAACTTGCCGAGTCACATGACCGTGTGACGCACCAACGCACGCAGTGTGGTGACGTCATCAAGCAGGAGATGCGAGAGGAAACTAACATGTCTTTTTCCCACCCAGGTTACACATGTCAAAGGTGGACTGGAATGTGTGCAATTGTGCTGATCCTTAGTGTTTCTTTTTGGTGTTGAGTGGTTTTGTATGTTGTGTTGTTTTAACTTTTGCATGCGGTTTAATTTTATTGGATCATGGACCTGATTGCACACACCTGGACCTCATTGGGCAGAACTCCTCACCACTGCATAAATGGAACTCTGAACAGTTGCCGGAGGTTCAAGCACCTGAGGCAGACGCGCGCAGCGCAGCGCAGCTGAAGCTCGCCGCAAGGAATGAAGCTCCGGGTGAGAGCCAAAGGAAGGCGGACCAGCTGATCGCCAGGTCGACGCCGACATTGAAGACGTAGCGGGAGCCGTGTGACGAGACGGGGGCGTCGACCGTGTGGAGGAACGCTGAGGCTGACCGAGAAGTTCCGTGTGGGACCTGAAGGCCTGACAATCGGTGCATAAAGGAAAGTCTGCTCTCCCGACCTGCCTGGATGCGTGTGGCTGATGTTGGTGTAACGCCCTGAAGTTTCCCCTTTTTTTTGTGTGTTCGTTGCAGCCGCACGGACGCTGGTCTTTTTCCCCTCCACGGCCGGTTCCAACGGTGGACTTCGGGGGGCGCGGATTTGGGACTGGACTCTTTTAGCTGGGACTTTTAATCAACTTTTTGTCTTTTATTTTTTTACCAAATTTACAGCTGTTGTTAGATTACTATTTATTATATGTCTTTTTACATTTTTAATTGTTTTTAGTCATTTTTACACAGTATTTTATTGAGCTGATTCAATCCCCAGTGTGACACCTGCAAATTTTTGGCGTTGTCGGCAGGATCGGCTCTACTGTGTAAAAATGACTTCAGAAGCCCATGAGGATTCTAGTCCCATGATGGCACAGTTTACATTTCCATGGTTTATGGGTGCCGCATATGTTCCAAGGTTTGGTGGTGACAGGTCAACATTTGCAGAATGGAGGGTTCAGGTGGAAGCCATGCTGCGTGCACAAGGACTGGGGCCCCAGCAGCAAGCAGACTTTATCATGAGTGCCCTAGAAGGGGAAGCCAAGCGTGAATTACTGCTGGTAGCACCTGATGAGAGGAATACTGGGGAGAAAGTGCTCGAGTTACTGAAGTGTGAATTCGCTAAACCTGCTTCTAAAGCCCAGTTAAGAGCTGCATTTTTTAACTGTCGTCAAAAATCTGATGAGTCTGTTCACCTTTTCATTTTAAGATTAAGGGAACTGTTCTCTAGATGGCGCCAACATGACCAAGATGTTGCTGGGGACACAGATGACTTGCTTCTGGACCAGTTGTTGGTGGGGCTTCGTCCAGGCGCGGTGAAGCAAGAACTTAATCGACAGATTCGTCGCAACAGAGACACAACTTTTCCAGAAGCCTGTCAAGAGGCCAGAGCATTGGAAAAAGAGCTAGAAGAGGAGGGGGAAGTTGGAACAGTCCAAAGAGTTGCAACTCAGAGACTCGCTTCACAGTCTGACCTGGACCAGCTCAAGGCTGAACTTCGTAATGAGTTGCAGCAAGAACTGAAAGATATGAAGGAACTCCTTTCAGAAATAAAAGCGTTAGCTGGTTCTAAAGGATCTGAAGTTGTGCATCCTCCTCCCCGTCTTCCATCAGAAGCAAAGGTTGAGCTGCCAGGAAGCTCAGCCCTCCAGCCACTTCCACCAGGACCTTTCAGAGTCGCCAGCCCCCGAACACTTGGACATCAATGGGATGCGTATGGCAGGCCCATCTGTGGACGTTGTGGGGTGGCGGGTCACATGCAGCGGAGGTGTCCCCAGAGGTCTCGCCGCAATCAGGATTTTTAGAACCCCCTACAGCTGAGAGCCGGGCCGTGGGGGCATCAAAGAGTGACGCAAAGTCGGCTCTAGTCGGTGAGTGCCCAACTGTCACGATTATTCTGAATAACCGTCCTGTTCCTTTTGTGATCGACACAGGATCCCAAGTCACTATGCTCAGCCAAAGTCTATTCAGAAAGTGCCTGGGGGACTGTGAAGCCCAGGTTGAAGAAGCGCCCTGGTTGACTCTGCGTGCTGCAAATGGCTTGGAGATCCCCTATGTGGGTTATGCGCTGCTGGACTGCATGGTTGGTGGTATTCGGGTATCGGGCAAGGGCATTGTGATAGTCGAAGATAAGTGTGTAGGTACTGAAAAAGGAATTCTCGGGATGAATGTTATTGAGGCTGTGTGGTCTGCCCTCACACAGGGAAACCATCCTGGTGTACCAGCATTCAAGGCTGTTCTTCAACCACAGGAAGGAAAGGCCTGGACACAAGCCTTTGCAGACTGTCAGTTGGCCTACACTCGCCAGCTGAAACCACTGTTCCATGCTACTGCAAAATTAAAGCGGCAGTTGCCTGTTGTGATCCCTCCACAATCGGAGATGGTGCTTTGGATACAAGTAGCAGAGGGGGACCCTAAGGACACTAGGGTTGTGATGGTAGAAGAACTAACCAATAATGACACTGAGTGGCAAGTGGGGCGTACTCTGACTTTGTTGAGAGGAAACTGTTTGCCATGTAGAGTCTGTAACCCGAATCCATATCCAGTTGAGGTTCCACAGCGCCAGCCAGTTGCCCAAGTAACAGAAATTGACCCGGCAGACATCCAAGGTGAACATGAGCTGAGCCTTCAGTGGGTCGACACAGAAGTGCTGGAGGTGGCAGTAAGGCGCATTGGAGCTTCAGAAGAAACGAGCAGTTCAGAAGCACATCCAGTTCTGGCCTTAAGGGGGGATGGTCTCACAGTTTGTCAACAGGAGCAGATGACCAAACTTCTACAACGTTGGACCAAGGTGTTTTCGTGCCACGAGGAGGATTTTGGCTGCACTGGAGTTGTCAAGCATCAGATTCCTACTGGTTCAGCTCCTCCGAGCAGAGAACGATACCGACCGGTTCCACCAAGCTTGTATGCAGAACTGCGCTCTCTCCTCAAAAACATGTTGGACAAAGGGGTGGTAAGGGAGAGTTCAAGTCCATGGGCAGCTCCTATTGTCTTGGTCAAAAAGAAGAATGGAGACTGGCGTTTCTGTGTTGACTATCGGAAGCTAAACGCTTTAACACATAAGGACGCCTTCCCATTGCCTCGGATTGAAGAGTCACTAACCTGTCTGAAGGCTGCAAAATGGTATTCTACACTTGACCTTGCCAGTGGTTACTGGCAGGTTGAGGTAGACCCGGCAGATAGGGAAAAGACTGCTTTTGCCACGCCTATTGGCTTATATGAGTTCGATCGAATGCCCTTTGGACTTTGTAATGCCCCAGCCACTTTTCAGCGACTAATGCAGCGCTGTCTGGGGGGAATGGTAAATGACTCGTTGCTGATATACCTTGATGACATAATTGTCTTTTCATCTGACTTCCAGAGTCATTTGCAGCATCTGGAAGAGGTATTCCAACAACTTTACATCCACGGGTTGAAGCTACAACCAAGGAAGTGTCTTCTGTTCCAGAAGGAGGTGACGTACCTTGGGCACATCATCAGTGAGCAGGGTGTCTCGACAGACCCGACTAAGACCGCGGTTGTGAGGGACTGGCCTGTCCCCCAAACTGTGAAACAGGTTCGGTCCTTCCTGGGTTTCGCGGGGTATTACCGCAGGTTCATCTCTGGGTTTTCCAAGATTGCCCTGCCACTAAACGCCCTTACCCATGGGTCGGCCACAGCAAAGAATTCACCTGTTTCCTGGTCTCCTACATGTCAGCGAGCTTTTAACCAGCTGAAAGAGGCTTTGCTGAGTGCCCCTATCCTGGCATATGCTGATTTTACCAAACCATTCAGACTGTATACCGATGCCAGCTTTGAAGGTTTGGGAGCTATTCTTGCCCAAGTGCAAGATGGGAAAGAGCGGGTCATAGCATATGCCAGCCGCAGCTTGCACCCAACAGAGCGGAATGACCAAAACTACAGCTCTTTCAAGTTGGAGTTGTTGGCTTTGAAATGGGCGGTCACTGAAAAATTTAAAGACTACCTGTATGGGGCTGAGTTTACCGTGTACACGGACAATAACCCCCTGGTGCACTTGGACTCGGCACGGTTGGGGGCTGTGGAGCAACGTTGGGTGGCACAGTTGGCAAACTACAAGTACTCCATCAGCTATAGGCCAGGGAAGCAAAACAAAAATGCAGATGCCCTGTCACGGCTGTCTTCACAGGAAGAGGCCACTTGCCACAATGTGACCAGCATGGAGACTACAGTGAAGGGCTGGGAGAGCAGGCAGCACAAAGACCCTGACCTCCAACAGCTACGTCAGTGGAAGCTGCAACATGTGGATCAACCTGAGGTACGTGAGGCTGCCTCTGCAGATCTAAAACTGCTTCTCGGACAGTGGGACAAGATCGAGCTCCGTAATGGGGTGTTGGGGAGGTGTTTTTTGGAGGCCAGTTCGGGGCAAGAGGTTTTTCAAGTCCTTATACCCAGAAGTGGGGCCAAAGACCTGTGGGCTGCCTACCACCAGGAGATGGGTCATCCAAGCAGTGACAGGACACTATCAATTCTGCGTCAACGCTGCTACTGGCCACAAATGGCTAGAGATGTAACCGACTGGACCAGCGCCTGCCTTCAGTGTGTCTGTGCAAAACGCGGCCCGGAGGTGAGGGCACCACTGATGTCCATCACAACTTCATACCCTTTTGAGGTGGTGGGGTTGGACTATTTGTCCCTGGGTCGGCCTGAGGATAGGTGGCCTTGTATCCTGGTCATGACCGACCTCTTTTCTAAATATGCCCAAGCTGTTCCTACTAAAGATCAGTCGGCAGCAACCACTGCCCGGACTGTGTACAATAACTGGATTCAGAAGTTTGGTTGCCCAGAACGGATTCTGACAGATCGAGGCGCTGCCTTCGAATCCTCACTATTCAAAGAGCTGTGTCTCATCTATGGCTGCAAGAAAAGTCGGACCACAGCGTATTGGCCTCAAGGTAATGGGGGTTGTGAACGTGTTAACCAGACATTGTTGGGTCTATTGAATTCACTTTCAGAGACTGAACATGGACAGTGGGCCGACCGTTTACCAGCCCTGGTGCAGGCCTATAACAACACCGTACACAGCACTACTGGCTTCACCCCCCACTACGTAGTGTTTGGAAGACACGCTCGACTACCAGTAGACTGGTCGACAGGACTGGGACCTGAGGAGCAACCACGGACATTACAAGGTTGGGTGAACTCTCATCATAAAGCACTACAGAATGCTTATGAAACTGTGAGGCAACAAACGCAGAAGCGACAGGTGCTGGATCAGAGACGTTACAACAAGCGTACCCACCAAACGCCCCTATTGCCTGGAGAGCGGGTACTGGTGCGTAATTTTCGCAGAAGGGCGAAGGGGAAGCTGGGTGTGAGATGGTCTCCTGAACCTTTTGTGGTGGTCTCTCAGCTCTCTGAAGGTAGCCCAGTGTATATCCTGCGGCCGGAGGGTAAGGAGGCACCAACCCGCACTGTGCACCGAAATAACCTGCGAACATGTCCCCTTGTGCTGACAGAGGATGCTCCACCACTGAACCCCAATGGACAATCAGCTGACCTGGAGCCCAAACTTCCTCCTCCAACATTGTGGTTGCCAAGACTGATAATGGGATGCAACCCGCAACCAGCTAGAGGCCCTGAAAGATGGCCACCAGCCGCTCCACCTGACCCTCCAGAAGCATTCGAGGGCCTTGAACCTCCGCGTCGGTCTGAAAGGTCAAACTTTGGGAGACCTCCGGTGAGATATGAACCAGAATAATGTTCGGGACGACCATTGTTAAAAGGGGGGGGAAATGTCAAAGGTGGACTGGAATGTGTGCAATTGTGCTGATCCTTAGTGTTTCTTTTTGGTGTTGAGTGGTTTTGTATGTTGTGTTGTTTTAACTTTTGCATGCGGTTTAATTTTATTGGATCATGGACCTGATTGCACACACCTGGACCTCATTGGGCAGAACTCCTCACCACTGCATAAATGGAACTCTGAACAGTTGCCGGAGGTTCAAGCACCTGAGGCAGACGCGCGCAGCGCAGCGCAGCTGAAGCTCGCCGCAAGGAATGAAGCTCCGGGTGAGAGCCAAAGGAAGGCGGACCAGCTGATCGCCAGGTCGACGCCGACATTGAAGACGTAGCGGGAGCCGTGTGACGAGACGGGGGCGTCGACCGTGTGGAGGAACGCTGAGGCTGACCGAGAAGTTCCGTGTGGGACCTGAAGGCCTGACAATCGGTGCATAAAGGAAAGTCTGCTCTCCCGACCTGCCTGGATGCGTGTGGCTGATGTTGGTGTAACGCCCTGAAGTTTCCCCTTTTTTTTGTGTGTTCGTTGCAGCCGCACGGACGCTGGTCTTTTTCCCCTCCACGGCCGGTTCCAACGGTGGACTTCGGGGGGCGCGGATTTGGGACTGGACTCTTTTAGCTGGGACTTTTAATCAACTTTTTGTCTTTTATTTTTTTACCAAATTTACAGCTGTTGTTAGATTACTATTTATTATATGTCTTTTTACATTTTTAATTGTTTTTAGTCATTTTTACACAGTATTTTATTGAGCTGATTCAATCCCCAGTGTGACACACATGCCTTTCATCCACTGTGCAAAATGTGTTTGACCCAAATATGCTTTATTTTCAAACAGATCAACATCTTTATTTGTGTCAGAATTATGGAAAAAAGTCACATTGTAATACTATAAGACTTTCTGGCCTGACTTGGGATTCCATAAACTTCTTTTTTTTTTTTTTTTTTTTTTTTTTTTGCACAGTCTAGCAAAAAAAAACTACCTCCAAAAGGACAAATGGGAGGTTAATATGTTCTTTCCTTGTGTTTCTTTAAAGACCCAGTACGAGGACATTTGTTTTTTTGGTGTTTTTAACATGTTTTTGTGGCTTTTTGCTAATGCTGGAGGACATATATAAAGAAAATTAAGCTCAAAATTGCATTTCTACACATTTATGTATTCAAATGACTGTGAATCTAGAGCAGACAAAAGCATGAACTTGAAAATAGAGCTCAAGTCCTGGGCAGGACAGAAGCTCCCTGCTCCGCCCCATTCCTGTGAAATCACTTCCAGACAAATACATCCATGTATGTCTTCATTTTTCTCATCCGAGCTGCCATTTGGCTCAGCTGGATAGGTCAGGTAGCACCAATACTGTTAAGGTAAGTTTGTGAAGGGCTGTAAACTAGCGGGAAAGAGTGTAAATAACCAGGTGATGGGCAGTGGGGGCAGGGTTGGTCCATGCTCCACAGTCTTGCCACAACACAGAGGAACATTTCTGATTACTCCGCTTTTCAGAAACTATGTCCTAGGTTTTAGGGTTTTGGCTAAAAATAGCATATTCATTATTAAAAAACCATTGGGAAAGATGAACGGAGTGGGACTTTAGTAGACAAGGGTTTCAGTCAGACAACTCTTGCAGTAAGAAATATTTATTTGACATTTTCCACATACTTTAGTTGGCATTCACATCTTTTGGTTTGGCATAAGGCTCCGTTCAATTCCATGAGAGATTTCCATAAAACTTTCGGGTAACAAAACCCCCCCTTTACGGAGCCCACAGGTGGAAGCCGGGGAGGAGGGTGGGGCGAAGAATGAGCGCTGAAGGTAAGAAAGAGAATGAACGTCTGCGCACCTGGCTTAAATAGGACGCTGAGCAGGTGAGTTAATTGACTGAACCGCCCTAGGGTATTAGCTGTACACTGCTCGAGTATCTGCCCGAAACACGATTGAAAATTGTCATTACAATTATCAATGTAACAATAAAGATTGTCAGAAAGACACTTGAAGAAAGACCTAGTTTTATTGACCCAATGGAATGCAGACCCATTTTTCCCTAAAATGAAAACTATGTGGGAAGTACCATAGACCAATTGGGCCATGGAACACATTTCTAAAGTTTTTGTTTTTGTTTTTTGTAACACGAATGTAACCATCTGTTCTTAAGGGTTAAAATCAATTTTTTATATTCAAAAACACAGCAGTAAAAGCATTTACACACATTATTAAGAGCCAAGATACATTTTCCTATGAGCATGGCAGCTACTGCAGAGCAACTTTATTGATTATGTCACTGATTCATTTTGTATTTCCCCTGAAACGGAAGGCAATTACTGTGTAAAGCAAATCCAGATGCATGCCTTTGACTTGTAAATGTTTCAGCTCGACATGCAGTCTAGGCTGCAAGGCCCATGTTGGAGATTTCCCCATAGACCCGTTTCAGGTTTTCTCTATTCCACACCTAGATGCCTTCCAGAGGGGGAAAATAAATTCCTGGTGGGACCCCACAGGGAAGATGTATACTACAAACATGATGCAACATAAAAGCAAGATGCCATATAATACTCTGTTGTCTACTTATTAGGAACTAGATCTATAGGAGTTTGACATTTGTGGCATTTCATTAGGTCAAAAAGCCAAACCTAATGAAACAAAAGAAAGATAAAAAAAAAAAAACCTAAAGCTGCCTCTAAAACAGACAATAGATTAGCATCACAAAAACAGAACTGTGAAATTGCAAGATTTTCTTACAATGTTAGTTATAACTTTTAGTTCCAATCTTATGTTTCATCAACCAAAAGACACTGAATAAGATTGTCAAGATGTCTTAAGGCCTGGTGTGTGTGTTTCCATGTGAGAAAAAAATATTGAACTCTTGTCTTGTTTTAAGAGTTTCATGTTTTTTTTAATTTTTTTTAAAGTACAAGTTCTGCTGCATCTGTGAAGCATGCAAGAAAAAGCATCACCTATGCTGAGTTAAAAATTGACATTGAGTTTTTCTTGTTTTTTTTCTCACTTTGCTGCAGCGGCTGAACTATGTGACTGTTCAAAATTAGAACCAAGCAGACCAAGTCTTTAGAAAGGGGAGAATAGGCAAACGTCAACAAGATTAAAGAAAAAAAATAATAATAATAAAAATAACAGAAATCACTTAATGTACGCCACTAGGTAAAGCTGGGATCACTTGAGTTTTATTGAACAGACAGAATTCATCTTCACAGTAGTTCTGGACACCAAATACAATGTGTTTGAGTTTTTGCTGCTACATTGTATTTTTCTGACAATATGTTGCTCCAGGGCCACAACGTGCATAATAAAGAAGAAAAAAATCCTATATGTTGCACTTTTGGGAAAAATTTAACAAAATACGGGACCAATAAGAGACATTTCATCTTGAAAAGCAATAAATAACAACAATGCACAATGTTGTCCCATGGAAGAGTCCATCATTCAGAAACTCATTTTGCAGCAACACAATTACATAAAAGAAAAAGCTGACTTCAGAATGACAGAACATAATATTAAGCCTTCCTCACCAAATACAACATCTGCATATCCATCCATTTACTTAACCCACTTATTCCTTTTCAGGATTACCAAAACCTGTCCCGGCTACAGTTAGGGGAAGGCGGGGTAGAAATCCTGGACAGGTCGCCCGTCTGCCGCAGAGCCCAGATGCAACACTTGACGTTAAATGTTTGTTAGCATCACACACTTTAGCTCCAAGATAACTTATAGGCTTCTCCACAGTGGGTTTTTAAATCTGCTGTTATGTCACATTTGAATTTCACAGATTAAAAAAGCAGATATTAATATGGACTGTTCAACCTGGCATCCACGCAGAGTTTTGCCTTTTCCTGCTGTGAGCAGACCCATTTGTACAAATGCCAGCGATGCTCCGAAGAAGTGGGAACAATTTGTTTACAAAGTGAAACAGAAAACTAGCTCAAACATGTGTTACTTCAAAGAAGAAAAAACGCACTTTGAGGTCATTCCAAAAGGTTTCCTAATGTTTTTTTTTTTTTTTGCAGCATAAAAAGTGTGGAAGAGAGTTAGAAGGAAAAGTTTAGGGAAAAAAAACTGTTTGAGATTGAACTCTTGAGATCAAAGTAGGTCCACAAGTGATGGAAGACACCGCACACCCACAGCGTGGTGAAGGTCAACCAACAAAACGTCATAAAGATGGGTTAGCAACAAATTTTTGTCCTAGTTACACTTTTTTTTTAAATCTCCAAGGAGAAAATTCTACAAAAGATCAAATCAGCTTCTTTTGTTGCATGGACTTATGCTTGTTTCATTCCTTTTTTTTTTCTCCTTCACATAAAGACAGCTTTATTTCTACCAGAAAACAGTAAGCAGTGAATTACATTGAAGAATTTATTGGTGTAATCCTCCACTCTGAGTGAAAAACGGGCAACTGTGAAGAGGACTGCCTCCTGGTAATAAAACTCCCTCAGAATCGGACCAAGTAATGAACCGCTTGAGTCAGAGAGAAAGTTTGTGTGTGAGTCAAACCATCAACAGCGATGGTAAAAACCTAGAAATACGTGTTAAATTAAATATTATTATTAAATTAATATTTAAAAAGCAGGGTTGTCATGATCATGTTTTCCCAATTTCGAGTCATTTCGTTTTTAATATCTGCCAATACAGAGTGCTGATACTACACTTTTGTAACGCATTAAATACATGAATACAAAATAGACAGATCCAGATATTCTCTGATTTTCATTTTAACCATCTTTTTTTATCATTTAATACTTGAACAAGGAACTTCTGTGAAGTAGCTTGATCATATGTGATTCATGTCTTCATTTAAAAATTCTTAAATATATTATTATTATTTTATTCATTTTTTTTATTTAGCACATGAATAGCATCATGACGTGAGATGATAAAAACAGATGTGAACTAGAACATTTACATCGAGTAGAACAGTAAAGGGAGGTGGAAGAAGCCATAAAGGCTTATGCTAACCCTTGTGCTATTCAATGACCCCACCCTTACATTGATGTGTTCTCCCCACCATGACAAAAGTGGATAAAGGTGAAGAGGATTTCATGTAATCCATGGACACCGGTGAAGATCCCAAATCATTGAAGAAAAAAGGTTCAGTACACTGTCTAGTGGGTCCAGATGACCCCACTCCCAATGTCAAAGTGCCTAGGATAGCACAAGGGTTAAGGCCACCCCTGGATAAGCAAAAGGCAATGAATTAAAGTAAAAGAAAAAAAAGGAATTTCTTCCAACATCATAGTTGTAGCATGAAAATGATGAGTAGTCACGCTCATAGCGATGTGACCATTATTAGTTTTGGTTGTTTTTAAGACATTGTTGATTTTTTTTCTCTCACTTTTTTTGAAGTTTGCACTTTGTAGACGGTCCCTTGGCGCAGTCTCACTGCTGCTTCTGTTGACAGCATAGGAAGAGAGAGTTGTTCTCAATAAAGGAGGGGAAAACTATCTTTTCCTTCTATCTTTGTAGGTAGTTTGAGTTAAGACAAACCTCATATAGACGCTTGCCTTCAGTTTTAGATTTTTCTTTAAAGAGTTATGAGTCCTGGAAATCAGAATCTCTAACTAAATTTACCAAACTGTTTTTGTTGCTATTGCTCAAACTAGTGCTGTATTCTGCTTTATGGCAACAATATGTTCATGATATGCAGACTTCTAGTAGAGTATTTATCTGTAATAATGAGTTTGAAATATGTAACGCTAATCATAATAATGAGAATAAGTCAAATAACCGATCCTTCATCAGGACATCCCTTTTTAAAAACACAGCAGCTTCACAATGTCAAACAGAATCTAAAGTTTGGATTATTTTCTATACAAGTTAAATAAAAAGGAAGTCTGCATCTTCTGCAGATAAAAAGTAATAATTGCAGCTGTAGAGGCCACTTAAAAGGTCCTCAGGTTTTCTTCCACGCTGTCAGGAGTAAGAAGGATTAGAGCATGAAGAAAACATCCAATTAAACGCGGATATGTGCATTTCTGCTGGAACCATCTCCTGCTGGGTGAACACACTGGAGCACTCTCTGCAACATTGATCTGGTACAGTCAGTTCCTGCTGACCCCTCTGCGCCACCAGCTGACACTTCCCTGGAACCGCTCTAATTACTCAGTCTCCATTTGACCCCAATCTGCAAATCAGAACCGGGAGGATTGATTAGGTACTTTGCAGTTACAGACACACACAAACACACACACTCTGGCTCAGGTGGTGTTTATGTTGGGCTATTAGCTTGGATTGACCAGAGGGGAGGCAGAAATCAAAGAACCGGCTGTGTTTACATTTCAGTGGATAAAGCAGACAGATCTGCGTTTTCTGGAATCGACGCTTCGTGGAATTTTAGCTCGATGGTTATAAATCAGGTTCAATTTTTATCTAACTTTTAGCAATTAGGTCGAACATTCAGATGCCGTCCAGGCTGAGTATTGAAATGAGGAAGATGTAGCAAAGATTTTCAGCCTTTGAGAGGAGACAGAAGGTAAAAATACAAAAGAAGGTAATGAGCTTAACAAATCATTGCACCATTTATCAATAGTAACAAGTCTCCAGCTTCATATCCTTCTATAGAAATAAAGCTTTCATTGTTTCCACTTTGACAGATACGGATTTAAAAAAAGTCGAGTCCTGTTCTATTTAGGGGCATATGCTGCCATCTAGTGGATGGAATCAAACTTTTAACTTATTTACCTTAAATAAAGAGGTTATATATTATTATAAAATCAATTTACAGTGAAATCTGAAATGCAAACCAAACACATTATGTTAAGACACATTAATGGCCTTTAATGCAACTTGTGAAAGGAAAGGAAAGTCTAAAGAAGTTTCAAAATGTTTTTTTTTCTTTAATTAGTCTTAGTGGGTTGTTTCTTGCAAACTGCTAAAATAACTCAATGTTCATGTCAGACACAAATTGTATCTACATTGTAACCCTTGTGCTATCTTAGGCACTTTACCGTTGGGAGTTGGGTCATCTAGATTCACTAGTCTGAACCTTTTTTTTTTATTTTTTTGTGATCTTCACTGGTTCAATGGATTACATGAAATTTGTCCACCTTTATCCACCTTTGTCATGGTAGGGAGAACATGTCAAAGTAAGGGTGGGGTCATCCAAGATAGCACAAGGGTTAAAATGAATGTAGACAATTTGAAATCTAAGAACAAAACCCTGCAAGAGACTGGCAACCTGCCCACAGTGGCTGGGACAGGCTCCATGACCCCGAAAGGGACAAACGGTTAAGAAGATGAATGAATGGGAACAAAAAGAAAGATTTAATTTTGTTGAGACAAATGTGTCTATATTTTGAGTATTTGAGTATTGAGATATTTTACAGTTGCGGTTTTTCCTGGTCTTTTATTTTATAAACAAATTTTAACTTTTATTGATGTCGTTGGTTAGTTACATGTCAAATTCAGAGTCAGCTGTTGATGTTCAGACTGAATAAAATAATGCATATTTCTAAAATTGTTTGCTTTTTTTATCCTTGATGACTTTGGATCAGGCCTGCCAAACCCTGGTCCTGAGGATCTACCACCCTGGCTGCTTTCCAAAACTCTGTGGCTGCTGTTGACTAGCTGACTCCGGTGTTCCCTCATTTTAATTGGCTGAACACTCCTGATCCAGGTAATCAGCACCAAACTGAGCAGCTGGAGAACATGCAGGGTGACTGATTTACAATAACAGGATTGGGTAACCCTGGTTTCAATAATGCCAGAAAGTAAAAAAAAAATGTTTTTGTCAAAGTTTTTTTCACTCTGTCCTATTTTTCTTCTTCAGAGCTTTATGCTTAGAAAAATTAATATTTATGGCTGTCTCCATTTCACTCTGATCCTCATTTTCTTTTTCATCTTAGTTGTTTTCGCCTAAAATTGAAAGTTCTGCAAAAAATGTGTTCAAAGTAAATTGCTATAACATCAAATGTAACAGGTATGCCAGGGAGAAAAGTAGAACAAGCGTATAACTGGATTTCTTTCTCCCATTCAAAAAGCCCCCCTGCAGAGTGAGTCCCAATAATTCACACTAGTCCTTTTTCAGCTTCTCGCCATCCTTGTATTCTCCTGCCGTTTCCCTGCTGTTCACAGTCAGAGACACGTCTGTACACCGAGTTATGCATGAAGCCTCCCTCTGCAGGAAGCCGGGCTCAGACGTCCAACGGCTCACCAAAGGACTAACCGGTGTGGGAGTCAGGGCAACAGAAGAAAATGATTTGAGGAAATGCGGTCGGTGGCATCAGCAGGAGCAGCAGAGTCAGACTTTTGTGAACAACACATTTTGTATAAAAAAACTCAAAACAGGTTAAAATTTTGATGTAAATCAAAGATTTTTACTGATATTGTTGTACCTTAAAATGACCACTAGAGGGCAGTGTTGCCATGACCTTAAACAAGAATGTGTATTTTTATTTAAATAAATCTTTGATTCAGAGCAATTGTTTCAATCTATGTTATGCAATAAAATAATTTAAATTATTCCCCCAATTATGTTTAATATTTTTTGAAAACTGCATTGGGTTAAATATTTTTCTTCATGCACATCTGTTTTGTCACGTTGTATGCTTTTCCTTATTTTTTTCTTTATGACTGATAGATTTAACAATTAACTGCAATGTTCAGTGTTTCTTTAGTGATTTATATGCTGCTGTAACAATGAAAGAGAATTATTTCTGCCCATTCTAGAATCTACTTTCATACTGAGACTCACCCAAAGTTGCATGTTTACAATCTTTTAGTGTTTTTTCTAAAAGGCCCCTTTTTTCAATATTTAGCTAAAATTTTTAGCTTTATTCAAAGTCTCTCCAAAGGCTACTTAACTTCCTGCTGATAATCTGCAATAATAAAAACTGAAGAAGAAGTATAATAACGAAAAAAAAGGGAGGAGAGATTTTAAAAGCAAAAGATCAATTTTCTTCATAATACTTCTCAGATTTACTCAAGCATTTCCTAGAAATTTAGTTAAGGGAATAAACATTGTACTCCTAAAAGAACAAAAATGACCTCAAGAAATTCAAAATAGATTCTCAGCAGGAGAAGTTAAAACCCGATGCTTTCTTTCTGATTATGCATCATGTTCATCAGTAAACAATTTTCTGCAAATCAGGTCAACCGAGTATAATATATGAAAATGAGGAGAACCACTCTGGATTCACGCTCACGTCTGACTTAAACTTTTTTAATTAAGCGCACGAATTGAGAATTGTGCATGGAGAAGAGGAGATGCTGTGACCAGGCTGTTTTTAGGATTCAGGAGAAGTGCATCCTACACATAAAAGCCTTGTATTGGCAGAGACATTGTAAAACCTACATATATGTGGGTATGGGACTGGGGGTGCTCTCCCGGGGCGGGACCCGGTGGGGGGGCTGCTGTCCTGGTTGGGCTGAAGCTTGCATTCTCTGTCCCCCCGTGCCTCCCTCTGTGGCTTTGGGGTCCCCTCTGGCGGTCCTGCTGGCCCCTGGCCTGGGTGGTGGATGTGATCGCCCGGCGGGCGGTTGCTCTCTATCTGCCACCGTGCGGGTGTTGGGGTGTCCTGGTTGCTGCTGCTGCCGCGGCGGGGGTCTTGGTGTCGGGGATGGCTGGACACTCGAGGCTAGACACTTTAGTAGAACATAAAGACCCACTTGAGCACAGGTGCTATCTCCCCTTTGGACAACTAGTTTGTGTGACTGGATGAAATATTTCACATGGGTCGGTCCGAATGCACAAGTATGCGTGTGTGAACATCAGTTGAACTGTGTACATGTTGACATGGTTTGTATGTGGAGTCCACATGTATGTTGCATGTGGCATTTGGGTGTGTGTGTGGACAGACCCAGCCACCTTTTGGATTTATATCACTTATAAACCTGACTGTAATGATTGTAAACATGCTGCTTCACGGTTCTACTCCCCCCTTTAATCACAGCCCCCCCCCACACACACACACACACACCTCTCTCTTCTTCCCTTCTTTTCTTTTCGTCTGGTCCACGAAAAGACTGTTACAGATATGAGTAAGTTGAATAAAGGTTAGCAAAGGTTAGCCTAAATTACAAAAGGGGGTTATTCCGATAGACACCTAGTGTGTTAGAAAATGTATAACCCCTATTGTAACAGTATAATATGCCCAACACAAGAGGCTTTCAGCTCTCATCTGTCTGCTCAGCTGTTGGACAGGACAAGTTAAAAGAAAATAGATGAATAAAAAACACAAATTATGTGGTCCAACATGCACATTAACACTGTGTTTGTGCAGGTGGCGAGTTGTTAAACGTGATTACTTGGAGGATCTTCTCAATCCAACCAATGTCTTCAGTTGAAAAAAAAAAGCCCACTGCCAGGGCTGACGTCACTGCATAGGTTGAATTTTTTCAAGGAAGCACAGCTCCTGGAATGTTTTAGATAAAGTGGGCAGAAAAAGAAGTTTTCTTCTAGTTGTTCTCTTTCATTTCCTAGGTATAGGAACTTTTGCAAGATCTCTTGTTTTTGTTGTGTTGTTTACCTTTCGGCTTATTCCTTCAGGGTGCGGCACAACCAACCAGCTTTCACTGATTCACACAGGTGGGTTAGGAGAGATTTTTAAACCAGATGCCCCTGCTGACACAACCCTGTTTTTGTCTGGGCTGGGGACCGGCACAGGGGGACCCAGACTTGGGCCCCCTTGTGGCTACATAGTTAGGCAGTATTGCATAGGGTCTTTGCCAAGGACTCACGCTGGATCGCGCCCCCTGGAAAACGAACGCCAATCCGACACGCAGCCAACTGATCCATTGTTTTATGGAAATGAAAATAAATAAAGAGGAAAAAAAAAGTCTATAGCCTTTCCAAAGGTTTTGGTAGGCCTACCTTGGGTCAAATGTGAGCAAATTTGGTGCAGTACCATTGGATTAGCAAACTGGGTTGGCGGTTCCTCCCCTTTAAATGCAACCAAGGGTATGCTACAGTTACTTTGGTAATTTCAGTTGAAGAGACCATCTTTAGAACCACTGAACTGCTTTCAATGTCACTGGGTTGCTAGAGCCAACTACTGTTGGGGGAAGGTGCTGATCTGATGCTGGGCCACACAATGAAGGTACGTTCACACCACTCAAGGTAACGCACGTTCAAGTGACCACTTTCAATGAAAAGGCTTTATAAATTGGCATATTGGACTTTTGCATTAAGGACTCTTGCATTCACGCATAAATAAGCAAGTTTATAGCGACTGTTTTTGTGCTCTATGAAAACCAGGTTGAATTTTGACCAATCAGGGACTTGGAGTTGGGAATTCTATAACACCAAGACTTTCATATATCCGAATACAGCTGAGAAAAAAAAAGCCTGGAGCAAGACTGCACCGCTAAGACATTTTGCACTAAACCTCTTTGAACTGGAAGTGGTGGGCATACGCTAATAAACAATAGCAAAAGAAGAAAAACTTCTTCCTGCCTGTCCAGTGTGAACATCATGGACTAAACGCACATTCAGGACTCCCCATTTACATGTCGATGTGTCCTTAGCTTCACATTTACACCTAGCAGCAATTTAGAGGCACCGATTAACCCATGAAGCATATTTTTAGACAATGGAAAGTAGCCAGAGTGCCTGGAGAAAACCCATGCAGGCACGAGGAAAACTCCAGAGCAGAAGAAGTACCTCACCTCACAGTGAGGTGAGAAGGCCCAGAGACCCAAAGGCATTTGTAAGACTTCAGAGAAGGAGAAATAAAAAATAAAAAAAAACATAAAAATTAAGTTATCACAATTGTTTGCAGTTTAAATTAGGTACATAGAATATGGGACAAATTCTAATATAAACATCAACATGATAAACAACTGAAAATGGAGGGACTCTGTGTGTGTTTGTGTGTGTGTAGGTATAGGCAGGTGTTTTCACTTTAAAAAGACCCAAGCCATCGCTGCAGTTGCAGCTCATTCCATCACCAGGTCCATATCAGATAATCAGACCTCACATAAACACCCTGTTCCTGTAAACTCCAGGTTTCCCATCCCATCTCACCTATTGAAAGCACCCGTTTTCTAGCTTCTGTGTACAAACTCTCCTCCATCTACCCTGGAGCCTCTTTGGCTCAGTTTCAAGGCTGTGTTCCTTAAAATGTAACTGCAATTTACAGAGAATAAAATGAGTGCAGGCTCTTCCAGAGTCCTGCTGGGCCCCGTCAGATGCATCAATAAAAATGCTTAGTGAAGGTCAGGGTTGATCTTAAACGTGACCTTTTGTAACATCAACTGCAGCTTCAGAAATCTTTTTTTAGCAAATCAGCAGGAACCAAGTCCTGCCTCAGCTGCATTTGCTCCAACATATTTATGCAGGTGAGAGGAAAATGCTTTCTCTGAAAACTAAACTGGCTGTTGTGGGACTAATGGATCGTACCATGACAGTAAACTGATTCTTTTTGTTGACCTATCCTATTTAATGCTGGGAGGTTAGAAAAATCTCTATTTCAAAATGTGGGTGTATATATATATATATATATATATATATATATATATATATATATATATATGTATATGTATTTTTGAATTTATACCATAATACATAATACATTCATTACAAACATACTCCTTAGGAAATAACTTTTTCTTTCCTTAAGCCCTATTTTTATCTTCTAACTACAAAAAACGAACAAAAACTTTACATAACATTAAAAACAGATCAAAAGATTATGTTTTTTTGCCCATAGACTCATTGGTTTATTTCAGGATTTCTTAGAAAGATATGTGGGCATAATGTGAATCATTTCAAGGAAAATGCACCAAGCTTCTTCTAAATGCATTTTTAATTATCTGGAACATGTTTGTGTTCGTGTAGATCCAAGCTTAGAAAAAAATGCAAATTGTTAGACTTGGCTATCAAATGAGGCATGATGTACCCTCATTTTGCAAAAATTGACAGGATATTTAGACATTTAATTGTTTTGGGAGTGTTCCAGTTATAACAAATGCAGGTTTTTCTGCTTTTACATTTTTCATCTCTTGTTAAAACAGCTGGTTTATTTTATCAGCCAACAATCAATATTTGCAGAAATGGAACAGTCCAGTTCTCACAGTATATGAGAAATGGACTGAAAAACAAAATCCCCCTTCACTTCCCAAAAGGAAGTACCACTGGTCCTAAGAGCCGAAATCCCATAGACTCCTACTGAGAAATAAACAGCTATTACTCAGTCATGTTCGTCTGATAGCTTTTATTAACATATTCTTGCTAATCTTAAATTTTTTTCACAATATTTTTGCTGTTTGACAAGTTATGCAAGTTATAAACTGATCTACCGGATGCCTCAATAAATGTATGAATCCTTTGTGTCCTGATTATGAAAACGTTTATGTTAAAAAAAAAAAAAGCATATTTTTCCTCAAGAATAGTTCAAAAGCAATGCATTGTGGTCTATTTTCACTAATCTAGTGAGTATCGATGCTCTCTGTTTTTTCACAGATAATTTGACAGCACTGCAAAATGGCTAACGCAGTATATAAAGCACTCAGAAGTAGTGAGTAGTTAAGGAATTCGGACATAGCCATTGTTTACTGCCCTTTTCCAATGTGGCGCCAATTTTCGCATACACTGGACAATGGTAACAGGCTGGCGTAGCGTATCGAGTCTATTCAACTCAATTCATTTAAGTCTTAGTTCTCATAGCACTATAATACAATACAGTTGTCTCAACAGGCTTCAATAATTATGCAAAACATAAAACCAGCTATAAAGTACAACAGCTTATTGCTAAACTAAACAGACTGAACTAAACTGGGCATCCCTCTCCTTAGACCCTCCTCTCCGCCTATATAACTCAGTGGTTAAACCATGTGGTTTGTTCACCATTGAGCATATTCCTTTAGCGGTTGCATCAGTCAATCAGCTTTCACTGATTCACACAGATCGTTTGGCAAATATATTTACACCAGATCCCCTTTCTGACACAACCTTTATTCTATCAGGGCTGGGGATGAGCACAGGGAGACCAAACTTGGGCCCCCTTGAAACCACTGCAACATAACTGATTTTTCTTTGATTGGGAGCCCCCCAACACTATTACATTTTCTCCCCTCTAAAAGCACAGAATGAAAACAAAATGAAGAAATAAACCTGTATTACATTTAAAAAAATAAAATAAAATGTTTGCTCTAAACCACGTAGACCTTTTTTGGGGAGGTTTCTCACCTTTTATAGTTGATGCAGTTTATTTATTGACTGTTATCAATCTGCCTTTGTGATGTCATTCCCTGGTGTTGAAGCATAAAACAATATTGGTTCACACAAGCTGTTGCTGGTTATTCTCAGTTCTGCAAATAAACACCATAAACACATGGCATTACTGGGTCACACTCTCCTCTGTGTGCAGATAGGTAAGAGAAAAAAGAAGCTTGTTTTTCACATGGATCAGAGATTTAAACAGTGTGAAAATTTTAGCTGACTTATAGGTGAACCCATAGCCAGACTTTCTCACAGAGTGTTGATTTGCAGTGTGATAGGGCTGTCTTTTCTCTGTATTGTTGTCAGTAAAAACATCATTTTAGCAGTTTTTCTAACACAGCAGATCATTACAGTTACATTCCTGGGAGACAAACTGGAATAAAAATAGCATGCTGTAGGTAATTCAATATAAATGTTAAATTTAGGTTTTAAAAAGCTTTAAATAAAATACCTATGTGTTCAAAATTCATTTTTTTGGTGCTATCTTTAATTTTATTAATTTCAATAAAACTTTATTGTGTTGAGTGCTTTTTTGGTGCTAAATACAAAACAAAAAGAAAAGATGGAAAACCTGGACAACTTAATAAATAAGCTTTCACAAAACAAACAAAAAAATAAACTTCAAGTCAAAAATAAATGTGAAAAATCAGAAAAACAACTGGAAAAACAAAATGTAGAAGTATGTTCACACAGCCTTTGGCAATGCGTGTTAAATGACCACTGTCAATAAAAAGTCGATGTAAGCGTTCGTTTCAGGCTTCTGCGTTCAAAACTCTCTTCTTCACGCGTTGCTACGCAAGTTTTTATGCAAGTTTTTATGCAAGTTTTTATGACTGTTTTTAGGTTTTACGTGCAAAACCCATGGCCATTGTAAGCATATTGAAAGTTAAACCAGTTAAACTTTGATCTTTCAGGATTTGTGGTAAGGACTTTTTGATAGTTTCCTTTTAAGTCATGAAAGTGCCAACCATTTCAAATTTATCATGAAAAAGAAATTAATAATTGTGGGTTTTGCCCGGCCGGAATTGTTTGGAACCAAGTCTTTCATGTATCAGAATAGAGCTGTGAAAGAAAAAGCCTGGAGAAAGATTTGCGAGATTTCCACCGCTTCAACATCTCACTCTAACTCTCTTCCAACTGTAGGTGGCGGACGTGTGATAATTAATCAGTAGAAAAAGAAAAAAGAAGAGGCCCCTCCCTCCTTGTCCAATGTTTAAGACTGTGCGTCATATGCCTGGTCTGAACATAACATAACAGACAGTGATCTAATGATTGTTAGATGTAACTATAGCTTCTCACCAGTCTTTAAAACCTTAGTCTAAAGTTAAAAGTTGTGTTTTGTGGATTATCAGAGGCAGTGGAAGAGCTTTTCCTGGTCATTTCCACACACACACAAAAAGAAAACTTTTTTTTTTTCAAATTTTTCAAAATGTTATGGGGAGAATGAGTCATCTGTTGTTTAATTCTTTAATGACTGTCGTGGTGAAAGAATTCAACATTTTTTGATAATTAATTCTTATACCATAATCTGGGTGAATACTCTATTCTGATTGGCTGCTGGGTGTGCATTAAAAAGTGATATACCACAGGATAACCGCACGGTGGAAAAAGAAGTTCCGGTCACCTAGCTTAAATGGTTTTTATCACTGCGTCGGCTTCTTTAAAACAACCTTTTGCTTCATCATTTGGACAAAAACAAGCGGTAAGAGGTGAACTTTCTCTCTGAACTGATGCTTTTTTCTACCCATCGGAAAGATCAGCATATATATATCGCTTTATATCACCGAATCTTGACTGCAGAGGTGGTGCGGCGTGACACGGACTATTTGTTATGTGGTGTGGCGTAACAAATAGTTCGCTTTTTGTGAGAAAGGCGATCCAAATTGGAAAAAAAAAAAAAATGAAAGACTAAAAACTGGTTACTGTTTATTTACTATTAATTTCTTTTGTAAGTGACCATGGTATAAGCAGGTTAATGGCTTCGCGTCAGACGGTTCAGGCTTTCACGGCGTGTGTTAAAAAGTGATAATGCATACTTTGTCGGTCATTAACCTTTACTTAATACATGTTTAAAATGTGTGAATCAAATTTGAGACAGTGTAACAGTTGTGTTTTTATGTAAAAAAAAAAAAAAAAACAATACATGTTTTTCTGTAGGTTTCATCACAGGCTTTTAAAAACCTGTTAATTAAAAAACTCTTTGACATAGTGGGATCTATAAGGTTACCAATGTACAGTCATTCTTATCTATATTGAATAGGAATCAAATAAACCCAAAGAAAAAAGTGTTTTTGATCTTTCATTTTCCTACCTACTTAGTGTGAAATCTAGGCCTCTTTGGATGAACACAGAACTGATATCCTGGCAAAGCTAAAAGTTTTTTTTGACCAATTAGGTAAAATTGAATAATTTCCCATGATACACCAGATTATTTCCCATGGTAACATAGTTTATCGTGGCATACTGATTGAAAAACATGGGTCTAGATTATTTGGGGTACTAAATATAATTTTCATAGGTACCTGATTCCTGATCTCCAGAAAGTACCACAATCGGAAGTGAAGGTTGTGTTGCTTTAAACTACACATTAGTCACAACTAGCCTGTATGTTGTGTTTGACAAATAAGTCACACAAAATAAAGATAGGGAAACTGAGTCACTTTCATTGTCAGTAAACATGACATCACTGCCTCTTTGTGTTGATTTGTGAGGCCATCTTGGAAAATCTGAGTGGACCACGCCTGTTTACAGATATAACAGTGACTGGTTTGCAATAACATATATATGTTTGAGAGTTTGTAGAGGGCTTTATATCACCCATGAACTTCTGTTTTTCAGACACGAGAGTTAATAAAACGTGTTTCTTTTCCAACCTAAGCCTAGAAATTTTAACTTGTTTTAAACTGTGTATAGATAGATAGATAGATAGATAGATAGATAGATAGATAGATAGATAGATAGATAGATAGATAGATAGATAGATAGATAGATAGATAGATAGATAGATAGATAGATAGATAGATAGATAGATAGACTTATGAAGTGACTAAAGGCACTGAGATAACTGTCATTTTCAAAGGTGAAATATTTCAAAACTCTTTTGTATATGTGGCATTCTCAGAGGTTTTCCGTTTCTTTTTCCAAATGACCTCTGGTCAAGCTGCTTAACTGCCATGTGTCAACAATATGCAGATGACAGTTATATATAGAGCTGTCAGTGTTTCTACAGATGGCTGGCATTCTGTATGCATGAAACAATCTGTTTTTTGTTCCCTTTTTAATTATGAGAACAAATTAGACAGATTTTAAAGTCTTCAATCAAAGTAACAGATCCTAACAATTCACCAACAATCGTTTCACTTGATACTCATCTAGAGGTTATTCCATTATGAAATTTAATGAATAAACAAAAACAGCATCAACATCAAAAACAATTACCTTGTTAAATTTTAATCGGAAATGAAAACAAAATTATGTTTTTGGCACTTTTTCTTTTCTCTATTATACCTTTTTACACTGATTCATATTATTTGGCGACTGAATATTTCGTTTTCCATGACAATGAAGGTGCTTTATTTATCCATATTTTCAATTAGCCCCTGAGCTGCTATGCCCACAGACATTAGCTGTCATTTTGACAGTTACCCTTTCGGCTCTCTCCAACAAATACATTAATCTCTCTAAATAACAATGATAAACTCCAACTAGTAACACATGTCAAAGTCTTCACACCAAGGGCTAAAATCAATATTTTATCCATTTTAAGAATGCATGATTAAATAGACTTTTGACGTAATACTTTCCGTATCTAATTGTAAAGATTTACCCAGTTTTTTGTTTTGTTTTTTTTTCTAATTCTGTGGTCTTACTGTCAGAATTTTTAAACACATTTGTCCTCTAAAAAAAACTACTCTGGGAAAGATATTTGATAACAAATGTGAATTTAAAGCCTGAGGTGACCTGCTTGAGCAACACTTCTCTTTTCGTCTCACACAGCTTACAGAAGTCAACATGTAAAACTGTGTTGTTTTATGGGTAGAGACACTTTTGTGACACTGCCAGCTCTCCTGGAGACCATCTTCATTTATTGCTACCATGACAGTTTTAAACAGCCAAACAAAAATAAATTACAGTGTTAGCAGCCCATTCTAGCTCTAACACAAGGGAGGGGACATTAGTTGTAATGTACACTTGTAGCTAAGACATAAGATACTTTTATACATTTTTTTTCCAATAAACTTTATTTACATACCTATTTTAAATGATAGACATCTTTTTTTAATGGACTGCACTGAAAATAAAATGAATAGTGATTCTTCTTTCACAAAAAACAGTAGAACAACAAGGGAAGAATACTATTGGCATACTAATACTTGGTTTAATATTCATTTTTTTGTAAGTGACCATGCTACCAGCGGGATGATTCATTATCAAAAATTAATGGACTTTGCAGAAACATCTGTCCAACGCAGTTCAGGCCTCTGTTGTTTCTTCATTACTGATAACAGACACCTTATCATAGTAGATAATACTTAAATATATGAAAACAGATCAACAGACAAAAAACTAAAGTGCTAAATTATCTTAAAGTATTGAATTACAACTAACATGATAATTTGACACCAGTTCCTTTAATAATTCCACAAGAATAAAAATCTGCAGAATATTTTCAGAGAAGGGAAAATAACTTACAAGTGGAAAACAAATCTTGTTGCAATCAAAAACAAAAAACAAAACAAAAAAAACTCTTCCTTTGTTGGTTTTGAATTCAGATAAATCCCTGAGTATGACCCAAATCAAAGGGATAACATTTTATTTCAGAGCCAGTGAATCGTCATTGCTCAGTTACTGACCTTCAAAATGTTTGAAATGCCAACCTGAGTACGGGACTACGTGGAAAGATGATGATGAAGATGAAATGGAAAATGCAATAACTTCAGCCTCCTGGTTAGTCATCCGGCGAGACAAAAGAGGAGACATATGACACACGAAGCTGCAGCTTCGTGAAGGACAGCCATCCCGGTCAGCTGTGCAGGCGAGGATCGCTCTCTTTGTTGCAGGACTGACATTTGAAAAGAGCTTTTAAATGGGAATTTGTGCAAACTAGTGTTGTAAAAACTGAATGACTCCAACGTACAGAGAACGAATAACACCTCTTGTAACTGAAAAAGTGACGCATGAGCCTTGCTTGCTTTGCTCCAGGTTTGTAGTGAAAGACGACACTTCACGTGGTACAAACGGGAGGTTATTCGATGCTTCACAGTACTTCATTTCCAATTCTTTGATCATGGCATACAGGAAAGACCTTTCTGCACCTCTGAGAAAAATATTTTGAAAAGTTTCCTTCACTGCCTGTAATGCAGTCAGCGAAGAGGAGGAGGGAGAGAAGAAGACATGTGTGGGCAGTGATCTGGCAAGGTTGTGCGTGTGATTTTTATGTAACACTTGGTTATCTATTCAGTCTCACCAATGATCACTGCTAGACCGCCTCCTCACCACTTTCCTGCACATCTTCTTCTGCAGATTGCAACGAGATGTAAATTGTGTCTCTGCTTGTCATAAGATGTCTGCCACGCGCTTTTGTGGTGCAAACAATGAAGGTGGTAATGGGCGCCTTGTCTTTCAGCATTTGCAATATTGCTTTGAGCATCATGATAGACAAAGGGTAGGAGATCATTTGGGTTGTCGTTGACAACCAAACCATGTCAGCAGCTGCAGCAGGGCTGCATGCGTACAGCTTAAATGCATTGGCGCCATCTGCACTAAGACAGCAAATGTGGGCTTTGAGAAATATGAAGTAATTATGATGAAATATCAGATGCAGTGTTTGGGCATTTTTAGCGTCTACTGAATGGTTCCACATGAAGGATGCAGCCACAGACAAATATAATAAAGACCAAGATATACTATACAAAGAGATCTGATTGTTTTAAGTGCATCTGCGTATTCTTTCATCATTCAAACACCTTAAAATGAGACAACTAAAAAGTCTTCAAACAAAAAAAACATCAGTTACCCTTAAATGACCACTAATATGTTGATGGTAATATTTTATTTAAGACTTAAAAGCAAAAAAAAATGCAAAAATTATTTAAAAAACCTTCTTTTTTCATTTAAATAAAGACAATACAAACATGAGACAGTTGAAAATTATGAACAGTAACCTTGCAAAGATTGTAACTAGACATGTTATACAGTGCTCCCTCATTTATTGCGGGGGTTATGTTCTAAAAATATATGTGAAATCTGCAAAGTAGGATTATAGATGTTTTAAGGCTTTACAATGCCTCACTACACACTTGAAAAAAATTTTTTATCAGAAATACTTTTCTCTCTTTAAACTCTCGAAGATCAACCTTTGTGGAAAAACATGTCCAGTATTATAAGAATGTAGGTATCTGTACGGGAGACATGCCACAAAGGAGATTGGTTGACAAGATTTCGAGTCAATCAGGATGCAGAACACAGTGCACTATTTAAAAGAAAAAAGCCAGAGCCTTTAGCCAGAGCGCCTTCTCCGTAACAGCAGCACAAGAGTGGAACTCAGTTCCTCACAATATTAGAGACCTCACCACATTCCCTCTATTTAAAAAATCACTTAAAAAACAGGTTCATATCACAACAAACATGTCTACATTGAACTATATTAATGCCTGCCCCTCCTGGTCTGATCTGTCACCTTTGTGTCTTATATTTGTTTTTTATGTTTCTCACTGTGAGCATGTTTTATGTATTTTAAATGACTGTTTATTGTACATGTATCTTTTCTATTAATGTATTTAATTCATGCTTTACACTTTTTAGGTTGACGATTTTTAACACCTGTCCAGGGACGACAGATGAAAAATAGCCTTTGGGCTAATTCTGGCGCATTGCAGCCATGCTTTTAATGTGCACTGTCCCTGTTAAATAAATGAATAAAATAAAATTAAAAAATAAATAAAATAAAGGATGCACAATTGCACTGCACTGAAAAAAAAAACCGCTGAAAGGTGAACCACAACATAGTGAGGGAACAATTGACAATAAGTCTTTTACATGAAACAAATCAAACATCCTGTTTAAAGTCTGGCACAGCTAATTGATTAGATTTTAGTCTAAAATCAAACTTGGCCATTTGCAAAAGTGTTAAAGTATTATTAAGTGGTATTTGGGGCGGCAGTGAATTAGGAGGTTGAGCAGGTCGTCCAGTGATCGAAGGGTCGGCGGCTCGATCTCTGCTCTCACCAGTCAACCGCCGCTGTGTCCTTGGGCAATACAGTTCACCCTCCCTGCCTCCAGTGTGGCTCCACTGGTGTGTGAATGTGCATGAATGTCCCAGTGATGGTCAGAGCGACCGTAGGCACGAACTGGCAGCCACGCCTCTAACATCACAGAGTACATGGGGAGTGACTGAATAATGGACACATTGTAAGCACTTTGAGCGTCTGGAAAAGCGCAAAAAAATCTAATCCATTAGTATTATTATGATTATATAAATACCTTTTACAAGATTTGAAGAGGAATTTAACCATGGATTTTGCCACCAATTCTAGCAGAACTCATGATTCCTGCAAGTCATAGTTCCATCAGAACCACGTCATTGTGCCATCATCCCTTTATTTGAATGTTCAACCCTTCATGCCTGACTTTATTTCCAATTATATACAAACATTTTCTTCATTGATTTTTCCCTGCAAGATGATGCTAAATTAGTGGAGTCCTGGATTAAATGGTACATTGGAAATTAGCGTCATACAGCATGAAGGGTAAAGATGATTATTTTGAAATACTATTTTAAAAGGTCCTTTTTTACTTAATGGTCCACAGATTAGTCGACAATGTCTTTGCCAAATGTAAGATTAGTTTTTGTGTTTTTTGCTACGCAGTTTTTGTTCTTACTTGAACCAGGAATCCAGTTTTTCTGTCTTTCCTTGAAATCATGATTTCATCAGTTCTTTTAATGACCTTCTGGATCAGGGGTGTCAAACTCCAGGCCACTGGGGTCAGCATCCTGCTGGTTTTCCAGAAATCCTGCCTTATCTGCTGCTGATTACTTGGATCAGGTGTGTTTAGCCAATAAGGAGCTTCAATGGCAGAGAGTAATCCCCCCCACTTCCTATCATCCATCTGTTTATACACGCTCCTGCTTAAGATTACCAGTGCAACACAAATGGCGACCAACATTGGAGCTATCCAGCCATACAGTTTTGAGCCAGCCTGGACGAAGAAAACTAAGACGTATATGGATCAGGAATGTAATTTCAAGCCTAATCTTTTAACAATTTCTCTATTACCAGAAAAATGTCATAAAAACACAATTGCCATTGTCATGGATAATCAGACTGATGGGGTTTATTTTTGGCAGATTTTTTTTTTTTTTTTTTTTTTATCCCAACAAATTTTGTTTAATAAATCCAAATATTGAATAAAAGGTCCTACTTGTTTTAACAACCTTTGCTCAAAAGTCTCGATATTACTGTAAATATTGAACCATGTCATAACGTGTTGCATTTTTAATTCATTAATACCTGTGTTTAAATAATTTCTGTCACATCTCCTTCAGATTAATTCGAAATGTAATTAAGAAAAAACAGACTCTACATCCTCAAAGAAGACCTTCTCCATCACCCCTGCCTCTCTTTCACTCCACTCCTCCACATTTCCATCCTCGAACGCAGCATCACTGAGCACCGCTTCTCCACCCCACAGATGTGCTCAGGGTTGTCCTTGGAGATTTCCCTGCACAAACAAAGCTCTCTTCCCTCCATCTCTCTGATGACCCCCCCCCCCTCTCCCCGCTTCCATCCATCTCCGCATGCACTTCCCCCCCACCCCTCTGATTTCACACCAATGAGAGTGCCGCGTGTAGCTCCCACTCACTGGCATCAGAAACACGAGATATCTTCAGTCCTGAGCTGTACAATTTCATACAAATACACAGCATTGGCTAGACGGAGGCTGCGTCTGGCTTTAGCAAAACGCACTTTGGGGGATAGGCAGTGGTTATAGAGGAAGAGCAGAAAGGGTCCACCTCATCTCTCACACATCAGGCTGAAGGTAAAAGATCCATATTCATTTACTGGATGACAGTGTTATGTAATTCTGTTGGACACTGAGCTCTTGTTTTGGTCTTTGCTGTAGCTAATGATTCTCAGGGCAGATGAGTGTTCTACAAAAACCGTTGGTGAACATTGTGATTATTGATAGAAGAAGGCAATAAATGAGTGCATGGTGCAGAAGTAGATTTCAATTCATGTTCTGTTTAATGTCGGTTTACACCACATGGCCACATTTCTGCCAAAGTGATTGTTTTCATCCACGCATGCTTGCAGTTCCATTTCCTGGGAGCACTATTGAATATCAGCTCCCAACCGGCCACCTACCCTCCCCTAAAACCGTCGATCTGAAGGCTTTTCTGTCCAGTAAATGTCACTCACTGTAGAGCCATCAAATATGGAGGCGAAGGCTCTAAAGCACACACAAGAACCACCTGGTTCGAAGATATTCCTCTGTTTCCTTCCCTTCCCTTTCTTTTCTTTACTCACCTGTTCTCACCTTTAGCTTACCATGAAGGTTTGGCCCCCCTTTTTTTCATTTATGCACTGAAAGGGTGTAACCACATGGGCTTTTTGCTTATTGATCTATTATTATATCCAATGTCAAAAGATTACAGAAAAAACTCTGCTTTATTGCACAGAAACAGTTTATGCTTCTTAGCTTCACAATAATAAACTTTTTTTTGTTGTTTAACAAACTTTTACCGAACTTTTGCACTACTTTGTTGGTGTAGTTTCTTTTTTTTAAGCCGGAGGAGGTGTGTTAGGTAATTCAAAATCTTTGTTTTTTGCAATCAGAGGCATGAACTGATGGCACAGATAAAATGCTCCTTTAGCTGAGGAACCTCAAGTTTTACTGCAAATTATGACAAAATAATATCCACCTGGATGTCACTTACCACTCTACTCAGTCTAGTATGTTGTTTTCTTGTTAGCAGGTAGTGTCCTATGTGTGTCCTGTGAAGGCTCCCTCCTGGGTTGATGAGATTGTGGTCTTAGATTTAGATATGTATTAGCCTTTTGTTATTCCAACCTAACTCCCTTCAGATTATTTTTGAAAACTGCAATTTAATTGATAATAAAGAAATCCGTAAAGTTTGACAAAGTAAAATTGCCACAACCTTCTCGCAGTTACTTGGTGAACTGTGATCATCTTGACAGTTATTTTATTTTGAAACATAAAAGTCCGGAAAGCGCAACTTCTTAGAACCAAATGTAACCCTTTAAAGCTCCATTGTTTACATTCAAGCTCAAGCTCTGTGCATTCCACCAGATCTGCAACAAATGGACGGTTACCTTAAGCCGCCTTCAGGAACGCCTATAGAAGAAGAATTTTTTTAATGTGTTTACAAAAGCTTGGAATACGCTACCACTAGTCACCAGATAAATAACATAATTAAGTCTATTTAAAAGAACATTCATTTTTGATTGAACAGACAGATACAAGTGCTGTCACTAAACGGACATTTCAAGTCCCCCTTATATTGCTTTGTTTTTATTGTTTATAATATTTATTTTTCTTTATATATATATTTATTTATTTATATATAGATAGATAAATAGATATATATCTGTATATGTATATAAACTCTGTTTTGTTATTTTATGTGTGTACGTCTGAGTTTTATGTTCTCTATATCAGTGGTCCACAACCCCCAGGCCGCGGACCGGTACCGGTCCGTGGGTCATTTGGTACCGGTCCGCACAGTGAGAATAAATAACTTACATTACTTCCGTTTTATTTATTTCGGAATCCAAAAAGATGTTTTATTTTGAAAAATTGCCCAAATATGTGTTACATCCGTTAATGTCACTCTTCACACAGGCCAAGGCGCTCTTCTCGGTCACGTGATAGGTTACTGCTAAATAAAACCCCTTGGAGCTAGCAAAATGAGTAAAAAAAAAAACGTCTTTTGGAAAGTTTCTTTGCCGAGGGGAAAATGACCAGCCAGGAGACTTTTTCGATTCAAAAAAGAGAAATGCATTCAATAGACAGTACTTCTTTTTTGCCCCATGAGTGTGCGATGTATTAATTCATACGTGTCACAACACAGGCTCAGGAGTCGTTTAGTTACGTATCTGTTCCTTCTTCAGCGTAGCGACGGTACAATAATTCACCGACCGGTCTGTGAAAACTTTGTGTGACCTCATACCGGGCCGTGGCGCTAAAAAGGTTGGGGACCACTGCTTTATATAGCCCAATATTACAACATAGTTGTCTCAATGGGTTCAAACCAGTGACTGTATATGAACATGAAATCAGTTATAAAATACTATAGGTAATTGCTAAATTAAAGAGACTAAATTAAACTGGGCATTCCTGCCCTTAGATCCTCTTTCTTGGTAAAGAAAAACTCCTAAAACAGATTCCAGGAAAAAAAAAAGCATTTTTGGCAGGAAAGGTTTTTGCTAATTTTCAAAACGTTATGTTGAAAATAACTTGCGTATTGTTATTTGTTATTTTAAAGGACCTCTTGCTGTGGAAACATTTGTTGATAATTAATTCTTTATGATAAAGTTCCACCATGTTAAAAATGTGTGGATCAAATTTGAGACAGTTAGAACCCTTTTTCCTAAACACTTGTGTCAATATTTTTGCATCTTAAACTTACCAAATTATCTAATGGATAAAATACTATCTATATCTCATGAAAAAATATAGGGATTTTTTTTATTTTGTGAATTTCATCAAAGAGTTTATAAAACATCTTAATTTAAAACAATTATTCAATTATTTTATGTAGTGGACTTTATAGGGATAAAAAAGTTGTACCTAATTATGCTCAAAAAGGAGCTCTAATAAAACAACATTAAGTAATGTGTCTTAAATAGGAAATAGACCAATTAAAACCAAAAAATAAAAAAATCACTTTGAGCAGCGTCACTTTTGAGCAAAGCTGTAGACCATTTGTCAAATTAACATGTAGGTACATCTAAATAAGTGAAACAAAAACAAACAAAAAACAGTATTTTCTTAGTCATTCACACCTCACCACCATCATACAACAGCGTTTTTTCTCTCCCACTGTAGAGTTCCTTATTCAGATCTACAGCTCATGTTAGATGGCTTGTACTTTATTAGCCTTTTTACTACCTTAGTAGAAAGCCCAAGTGCTTTGCATTCAAAGTCCCATTCCTACATTCATACAGTGATGGCGGCTCCGCTGCCAAACACTGGTACCAAACAATAACAACCAGGAGCAATGTGGGGTTTAGTGTCTTGGCCAAGGACACTTTGACACATTGGCGGGCAGGGCGGGACCGGACCTAAAATCTTCAAATCAGAAGTCGACCACTCTACCCTTTGCACCATGGCCCCTCTAAATTTGCAAAAACACAATTTAGCTCTTTCTGAGTGGTGCATTTCCTCAGAAGTATCTTCAAAGAACATTTTTGATCTGTTGTTCTTTTTCTTGGCGTATAACCATACTGTTGTTCACAAATGCCCACTTCTGACTTCAGTATAGCCTCCCATCTCCCAAATGTCTTTTCCTCCCCACATCTCCCTTTTTCTTAAAAATACGTACATTTGAGTAGACGTTCCTCAAACATCCTCTCGCTCTGCAAGACCTTGTTGGACAGCCACTTCCAGTAAACTCATCCATACCTCTGATATAAAGACCAACTGCCTTTCCACTCTCCATCAGCTTTTTAAAATACATATATTTATTTTGAACTGATACGACAAAAATATGCATCAGTTCAATAAAGTTCATAGTGTCTGTATTTTTTAAAGTTAAAAATATGCATCATAAACAGTAGTAAAACAAAAAAGCAAAATTCAAAAACAGACTTTGGATGAAGATTACCTACTGATACTTATTGAGTCCAAGCCTCTTTTTTCAGTTAGGTCTAAACCTAAATTTATACAAACAGCATTGTTACAGAGTTAAAAGAAAAGTATATAACAAAGTAAGCAAGCATATACTTAAGTAAATAAATATTAATGATCGTCAATGTCTTCCCCACTTCAGCCTTAATGATTTTGGCTACTTGTTGCTGCATTTATCAGCCCTTTAAAAGTCTGCTTCCATCTTTCCCTCACATCTGTTGATCCTGTCACCACAGAGTCTTTGTATTAAAGACCTACTCTAATTAAAATGGTGTTTTTAACATGTTATTGTGACATTTTTCTCATGATAGACACATGTAAAGAAAATTAAGCTAAGAATTATATTTGTCAGTATTTCTGTATTCCAATCGTTGAGAATCAGGAGCACATACAAAAATGTACCAGAAAGAAGCTTGTATCAGTGACGTAGAGCCTACAATTGGTGAGCCAAGCTCCCTGATATGGTCTATTCTAATGCATGCACTTGTAGATAAATACATCCATGTACGTCTTTGTCCTCCTTGTCTGAGCTGACATCTGGCTCAAAACTGTACAGCTGGATAGCTCCAATATCACTCACCATTTTTGTTGCACTGCTAATGTTAGGTTGGAGTTGTGAGGGGCTGTAAGCGTGGAGAGCATGTAAACACATGGATGACAGGACATGGGGACGGCCTTGCTCTGCGCCAGTGGTCCCGCCAAAAACGCAGAGGCGGATTTCTTAAAAAACTATTGCTGCTCTGCAGAAACTATGCCCTAGAAACAGCATAGTTATAATAAAAAAAAAAACAATAGGAATGCTTTAATACAGATCAAAAGAAGATTGGAGTGGAATATTAAATGTTTGTGTGACTGTCCAAACTCATACAAATGTTTGAACTAACTGACAAACAATTATCTTTTTTACAAATGTATCTATATATTTCTTCTTTATTATACGTGCATCTATAATGTTTGTTCACATTCTTTTTAGAAAGCCCTATGAGAATGTGGTGATGGATAATTTGTAATGACTGGGGCAGTTCAAATTATGTGTAGAGAATCAATGTTGAATTTTCTTTCTTTCTGTACATTTTTTGATAGCACTTAAAATAATAAATAGTTTTACAACATCTATTGAGTTTGCTTTAACGTTGTAAAAACTTAGTCCAACGTTTTTGAGAGATTATTTGAATGCATCTAATTCCAGATTTTTATGTAAGACACAATCTACCAAATTACTTTTAGTGACCCAAAATTCGCGTCCTACTTAGTTTTAAATTTTCATTAGACAAAAACAATGCCCTGATATATTTGGATGGTTATTATGTGAATATATTTAGTGCAAATATGCATTTAATATGCATTATGTTTATTTTTAGTAAAGCTTAATCCACAAGGGTTCTTGTTAATCTTATTAGTTGCATCTCATGCTATCCAGTGAAGTGTTAAAAAAATAAAAATTGGGGCAGGACTAAATTTTTCCTAGGAATTTATTTGCTAATGTATCCCTGTTGCATAATAATATCAAAGTGATTATTCTACCTAGTTTTCTGTCATGCAAAAGCATCGGTGCATTTTTTTAATGAGCACTCCTTGCGAGGACAACCTTCTATCGACAGATCGCGCCAACAGTTTGAGTAAATTCTGTCAAATTCATTGTTTTTAGTTGTGCTTCCATTAGGTGGTACAATCTCCTCGTGGATTGCTCTACTCGCTCAGCGGTACATAAGGTCAGTATGTGCTTGTTATATTCTGATGACAACACGGTTAATCCCACTGCTCAGAAATGCTTTTAGTGGAGACAACCCTCAGAGTGAAGCCAATTTCAGGGCATCAAAATAAATCCCTGGAACCAACTGAACACATAAAAAGGCTGAAGGCAGGATTAGAACTCAGTTTGTGGCACAAAACAGGTAAAGCAACAAATAACATAGTCTGGCCACATTCCCAGTTTATCGGAAAAAAAAAAAAAAAAGAACTACTACATGAGACGTTGTCTTTATATTTTATATTCATCAGAAATTCTCAGAAATGACTGTTTCTATGGTTTCCAGTCTGTACCTTTGATTTTGGGTACTTTCCCTGAAGAGAGATCCCAACCTATAACATAAAATAAATTACCTCAACGCTCTTGATGACATGCAAATCCATATAACCTTTACAATTTGCCATACAAACTGGCAGTAAAGGTTAAAAGCCAGTAAAAGCATAGCCACTGGGGACATTATTGTCTATATGCCGGCAGACTAAAAATATCCCCTCCTCCATCAGACTTCCTGTGGAGGGAAGAAGGAGGGATGTAATAGGATGATTAGAAACTGTTCTTTAATTTTAACACAGGTAAATAACTATGAACATAAACGGATGGATATTTTTTAACATTTGTGTTGTATGTGTTCATTTTTTATTAAAGCATTTCTGAATTATATTATTAATTTAGCCACAATGGGGCCCAAGCAAGTCTCATTGTGCCGGTCCCAAGCCCCAAATACAGAGGGTTGTGTCAGGAAGGGCATCTGAAATAAATATGCGACTGAGACCTATGATAGATGGAGGAAGCTTATTTGCTGTGGTGACCCCTAAAGGGAAAAGCCAAAAGGAAAAGAAGATTTTGAATTATTATTGCAGTAATGCTTTTATAGTGTGATGACACACTTTTTGACTACTTTCGTTTAAGATTAAACTGTTTTATTATTATTATTATTAACTCATCAGTAAAAAAAATAGAAAATTTATCAGTAAAAAAAATAGAAACACTCTTGGTGGATTGGAGATGAACAGAGTAAGGAGTGTGTTGGTTAAAGCACACCATTGTATTAAAAAAAAAAAAAATAGTTATTTTGCTCCCAGAAATCTGCTGCACAGCTAAGACTGAAAACATGCTGGCTCTCTGTTATTTTCAGAGCCCAACATTATCTTAATGGGAGCTCGAGGTTGTCTTCACAAAACCCTCTTCTGTCTGGTTATATCACATCATGTTTTCATTTGGCCCACAGTAAATGACAGGATCTAATGTCATTACAAGGAAAATGTCCTCCAGTGGCTAATGCAAGTCACTGGTTCCATCATGCTGAGCATGCATGTGTTGTCGATAGCCCAGCTAATGGCAGAGACTGTATGGATTTAAAAAAAAAAAAAAATGCAGCCATCATCATATCTATCTGTTGGACAATACACTGTAATGTAAAGTATTTGTCATATATTTTAACTTTACTAACAAAGATAACCAGATGAAATACAAGAATGGTTTGAAAGCATGATCTCATTCAGAAGAAGCTGTCCAAAACAGGGAACATGGACTTTGGGTTAATCTCAATTCCCTTCTTGGACCCCCTTTTTAAAGGATTAGAGAAGGACGAAAGGGTTGGAGGTGAAAATCCACAAATCAGGGAAACTCCAGGAATTGTTCTTGATTTTTTGTCCCAGAAGCAAATGTATCTTTGAGTTACCATTACCACCTCTGCATAGAAAAAGTGCAAAGATAACATAACACACACAGATAAAACTTAGTCTTTTAAAATTATCCTTAAAATGTTGAGTGGACGCCTTTCTGTTTAGACTTCAATATACAAATATGTCAGACTGACATGGAAAACATCATAACTGGTCGTGTTAGGGGATTTAACAAGTTTTAATAAATACTTTTATTAAAATAAAATATGTAATCTATTCACTAAAACAAGTAAAGCAATATTTAATGACTATTAAGACTCCTGTACTATCATGTTTAAGAGGCTTTTTTAGGCCTCTACTTCGGAAAAGCTTCAACTTATCCTATATACGTTTTGTTCTAAGGAATCTGAACAAGTTTGAATTTGTTTTTGCATTCTGCTGATTAGCTGACCCAGGTGTCTCCTTATTCTGATTGACTAAACACACCTGATCCAGATAATCAGCAGCAAGAAGTGCAGGAAGAGATGGCAGAATGGTAGATCTTGAGGATCAGGATTGGGTAGCCCTGTCTTAACCCTTGTGCTATCTTAGATGACCCCACCCTTACTTATATGTGTTCTCCCTACCATGACAAAGATGGATAATGGTGGAAACATTTTATGTAATCCATTGAACCAGTGAAGATCAGAAATCATTGAAGAAAAAAGGTTCAGTGCACTGTCTAGTGGGTCTAGATGATCCAACTCCCAACGGTAAAGTGCCTAGGATAGCACAAGGGTTAAAGGGAGCACAGGTGTGCCTTGCAGTTCCGTACTATGTATATGCGTGTTAAGCGTTCATTACAACCTGTGGTTTGTAGCATGCCCGTAGAAAAAATGTGCATGAACATTCACAACGTTTGGAATTACCTATTTATGGGCCACCTGCATGCAGGTTTGTCCATTTGTTTTGCCCAGGGACAACCCATATCCATCCACCCTTAAGGGCAGTTGTGACTTAAACTTGGCACACTCCTTCCAAAATGTTTGTCTTGGTTGTCCCTAGAACATATTCCTAAAGGTTTTACATTAATCCAGTAGTTGAGTTTTTGTGTTCATTTAGGTCAGTAGTCTCTTTCTCAGTGACATTTTCCTTTTTCTTTCAAATGCAAACATTTACCCATTTAGATTTGGGGGAAACCAAACAGTTTTATCCCCCCAGTAATCGCAAACAATGAAATGTTTTCAAAGGATTTTAGACAGAAAAGCTTTTTTGCTCCACTCTCCATTGAATATCACAGCGCTGTGCATAAAACATCTCCACTTTCTGAAATGTCCTTGTGCCATCAGGGAATACATGAACTGCTGGGCGGTCTGAGAGGCTTTTAGCAAAAACCATCTGCTTTAATATTGACGGAACTTTTTATTATACATGATGGAGATAATCAACCCAGTTAGGATGGATCCCAAAAGACTCGATCCCTAGAAGGGACCGTGTGATGTGGTCCAAATCTGAAAGAAAAGGGAAAACATTTCATTTTAGAAAGAAGAAAAAATGTGAACTACTTTGAAACTTTAGAAGAGCAATGAATTGGTAACATTTTTGAGAAATTATTTTAAAGGGCAAATTAAGGAGAATTCAGATCAAACACTAAAAATGTATGTTTGATGCGATTCCATATCTTTTTTTAATCTTTTTTTTTTTCACAAACAGTTTTCCTGCCTGATGCAGTGGAGTTTTGTTTAGCTTTATTTTGAGTATTAAAGACCTGTAACCCTAAAACCTTCTGCCTCCTCCTCCTCTCTGTGCCTGGGTGCTTCCCTCATTCCCCCATGTAACGGAATGCTCTAAATTTGAAATCTTGAACGCACTTTTATCATGCGGTTTTCACACAGGACCGTCTGTACCTGATACTAGCCCATGTATTGTACGCAGAGCACAAAGCAGGAAAAATTACTGAAAAAATGTTTATAGCCATGAATGCAAGCTTTGACTGCATGAGCTCGAAATACACATAAACACGCATTTACATAGGCTTTTCATTGGAAGTGATTGCTGGAACGCGTGTTTTGGAACCAAGTTTAAACGTGTAAAAATGCTATTCTAAAATGTCAAATAGTTGAAATAAAGATGTTAGCTTTCCTACATTCTTTTAAATGTTTCTAAGAATAAAAAAAAAATCATACTGATTTTTATGGTGCTCTAAAGCCTTTTTTCATTTTTATTTTATTTGGAAAGGGTTTGCCAGCTTGACCCCTTTTATTCAGGAGAACTGGGACACCCCTATCCCCATGTAGGCGTGAAAGCCAACGGCTGGAACTGGGATTCACTCTTGATCTAAAGTGCACTTAATTGGACAGTAGTGCTTATGTAACTCATAAAAAAATAATCTTTTGGAATTTACAAATTATTTGAGACATAGAACAAGATCAAAGTTTTTTTTCTATGCCGTACATTTTGTGTCATGCTGCCTTCAGGTTACCTTAAAAATCCATAGAACACAACTTTAGTAGATAATTAGGAAAGGGTTGACAATGATAGAATATGCTTGAACCCTTAGAAGGTCTTCAAAAAACGTCTATCACTTTGAAGAAAGTAGCACATGAATATTATCCTTTGGGAAATGTGTTATTGTCTGAAAAGAGAAAAAAAGTCATACTAATGCTGAATCTAATGCAATGCCAGATAAAGCGCTGTTCTATTATAAAGCCTGTCCATTTATATTTGTGTGGAGATTAACTGATAAAGCGATGGGGCTTGAAAACTGTGGATTATGAGGCCACACATTAAATAGAGGAGGGCTTGGACAGGCAGTGACATTGTTCTGAAAACTCTTGGTTTTCTGAGGGAAATGTTGATGAAAATAGGCTCTGGGTGATTTGTGCTGGAAAGTCCCCGGGTGATTCTATCCCAGCCTGCCTCCTAAAGTGAAGAGTGAGCTCAGGTGTCCTCAGAGCGAGTGTCAGGGGACTAAGAAAAGCTGCAGTTATAGAACAGGATTTGCAAACTATTGCGTTTTTAATCTCTGAATCTTTTTTCTATTTTTTATTATAGATATGTGTTTTCAAAAGCACAAATGTTAATCATAGAATTTTTCACAATTATTGAATTTAAACATAGATTTATAATAGCTGCCTTATTTTCCTCAAACCTTTCCCATTGTTTTCTTTTAGACAGGCAGCACAGAAGGGCAGTTCTTGATGCCACATCAGCAGCTCCCAGCAATGTCAAACAGCTTCCAATGGAACTGTTACTCACAGCTCAGGCTAAATTTAGAACCACCGTTATTATTTCATCACATTTTTCTTTCCTCAATGTGTTTCAGTGCCAGGAGCCTTTTCCTGAGCTGCCCTTGACACAACAGAATTCCGTTTACTGTAAACAGCAACAACCAATGACTAAGGCTCTGTTGCACCTGCAAAATACACAGGAAGATAAACAAACCTGAGAAAAAGTCTTTATACACGTCTTTTTATAATAGTGATGTTTTGAAGTTTTGCAGCAACTGCTCAGTTTTTTACAGAAGAGAGACAAATGCTACATTTGTTCAACCGTAGTTCAATGTTGCTACGTAGATGCTGAAGAAGTAGAAAATAGTTGTTTAAATTACTATTCATTTTGTTATATTTGAAGGAGGGATCCTCTCCCAGGACAGACAGGCGAGGTACCAGAACTCTTAGAGAAGCATTAGGTTATCGAATAGAGTTGGGCGATGTCCCTTAAATTGGCAGTTGACAATGTTTGCAGTAAACCATCGGGATGGACGATGGTTATTTTATTTCCCAACTAATGACTCATCCGCGATGATCCAGTATAAACTGAGGGAAGTGACTTTAACAAAAAAATAGAAAATAGAAAATAAGTAGTCTGCTCCTGCACTTTATTAGTCAGGTGGACCGAGCGACCGTGTCTCTGAGCAGAGCAGTCGGACTTTGTGTTTGAGAGAAAGGGAGAATGCTTTTGTAACGTGTGTGCTATGTTATGGAGACTTCAGACTGTGATCCAACCCGCAGCTCTAGGAGACCGAGCTACCAAACTCAGGAGAACCAGGTCTTCTGGTAAAAGTGTGTGTCCGGGCAGAGCTCGGACCGTCAGCTCACACAGCGGCTTTGGGGCGGTGTGTAGCGAAAATGTCGCTCAGTCCTTAGAAACCGTTCAAACAATCACGTGGATTTGTGTTTCCAGTCGTGTCCCGACAAGATAAAGGTTGATGTTGTTCCCACATATTTACGTGCAGCCAGGATGCCTCTTCCAGCTCCGTTCTTCAACAGAAAAAGCACTGACCACACGGATTTAAATTAAAATGATGAGCGAACAGGCGCTTCATAATAACCGGAACGTTAAAGCATGTTTAGAAGATAATCTAATATATAACAGAGCTACCAGATATCTATGTATGTAGCTTCTCAGCGGAACTCATTTCCGGTATTTCAAACACTACTGCGCATGTGCGAATGATTTATACTGACCGAAAGTGTGCCCCATTTGAACGTTTGTTATAATCGGAAAATGTTTTTCTGGGCCCATGTACACGGTTGGATTCTAATCCGACCATTGATCCGATCAAGATATTTTGCACATGTAACCGCGGCTCATGGTGTTGACTCGCAGCGTGGTGGGGGCGTGGCATCACGATGGTGTCTCTCCATCGTGAGGTCAGTCACCCATCACGATGGACGATGGTATCATCCATTGGCACAATCCTATTATCTAACTCTACAACTACATGTTTCAATAGTGCATCAGATGGGCTTCATCTAGATGGGGGGGATGTCTCCATGTCTGAATTCACGACATCAATAAGAGACTGTCCCACAACGGTGAGTTTCACTCCTGCAACAAGAGCTTCTGCAGTGTTTCTGTCTCTCTATGCAGACTTGCTGTCCTGCATTAGTCTGAGGGGGGAAATAAAAATAAGAAAAAAATTAGAGAATCTTTTTATTATTGCCTGAATGCAAATAAGATAAACATTATAAAGTTCAGGGAGCCCTAGATTGTCCGAGCAGCCGCGGCCTCCCCAGGCCGGATGTACCCCACATTTGCCACACAGCAAGTCCAGTTCTAATATACAATGATCTTTCTTCACTCTGTCAACAATGATAACAATATTAATCAGGTATTACACAAGTGTGTGCAGCATTCTTGTTTTTACTGAATAAGCATGCTGAGATCAGGGGATGAGATCAGGCGGTCAGTGGAACAGAGTCATGCGTTTTTCCATCTGTCAACCATCTCAGATGGTCTAATGTACACAGCGAAGCTTCCGCCGTCCGAGCAGAGTATAGACACATGTCCAGGACCACAGATGTCCTCCCATGACTAAGGGCCAAATCTGACAAGCTGGCACCAGACAGGAAGCAGACAAAAACGTCCTTCCCAAATCTGAGCAATAACTCTGAGTCTAACCTTTAAGGCTCTTTTAACCTGGGTTCTTGTTGGGATCAGGGTGCTTTTCCTCTCCACTTCTGCAGGAGCTGGGCGGAGAGTTTGATTTCCTGGTCTGCCTCCCTACCAGTCCAGCCCCTTCTTTTGATAAGACTTCTACTCACAATTTACTATTCAAACTTTTGACTGCCTTCCATCTGCTACTTTGATCCACCAGACCAGTTCTTGCAACAATTCTTTACATTTGGAAAATGCATTCTCTGAAGTTTCCAAATATTCTGGCATCAACAACATACTTTTGTATAAGGCAGTTATTCAGTTACATTGACTATGCCTTTTTAAGGTTGCTAACAAAAAACTTAAGGGGTTATTTGGATACTACACCTGATTATTTATTACTCGATTTTAGATTGTCAAAGATGAACAATCCTAGAACTATCTTCTTGAAAGATGAAGAAATCCAAATGGTGCTCCCTTGTTTATGTGAGTTATGTTCTAAAAATAAACAAAAAAATTTATGAAATAAGTAAATAGGATTACAGATGTTTTAAGGCTGTAAAACTCCTCACTATACACTCAAAAAATGTTCACTTTGAATGAAAATAAAAAAAATATGGAAATGATTTCCACATGATTAGATAGCGTTACTTGAACAAAAATGAATCATATTGGTCCTACTTAATGTATTTAGGTTGGGTCAACTTAATGTGCTTAGGTTCAAACTAATAAATTTAAGTTGATTCAATCTAGATACTGCAGTTGGACCCAACTTTAAATTAATATTGTTGCTCACTCTCAAAAGAAAAAAGTTGATCCAACTCAATTGAATCACTTCAATTGGTCACACCTAATTAAATTAAGTTTGTTCAACTTAAATTTGTATGACAACCTAACACAATTTATGTTGATCTGACTTAAATTTTTATTTTTTGCTTTAATTTTATTTATACAGCTGACATTGCTAATACTTTCCAAAGCTACTACCAATGGGTTTTTCAGTTTTAACATCTGATAAATGAATTACGCAGCAAAGTCCCACATCATAAGACAGGAGCTCAAGTAACGCGAATTCCATCTTAAGTATTGGAACATTAAGATTTTGCCGCACAAGGGGGTTGGTCATCATCCTCTCCCACACTCTAACTCATGGTGCAGAAAAAAAATAAACAACATTCTAAATCACTAGTTAAAACAAAGTAAAACAGCTAGACAATAAAACCAATGGACAAAAACTCACACTTAGACCCCAATCTGCCCAGATAGACAAAGAAAATGGTATCCCACAATTCCTTGTGATTACTAATGCATCCAATTTAATGGTATCATGTTGGATCAACATGATTGAAATTAGTAACTTTTAAATGGATTATTTTTATGTACGATCGACATGATTCATTCATGTAAGATTTACAAACATAAAATTTTCTGGTTGAAATGACAAGTTACATTTTCGTAAACTTAATTGGCTGGTAATTTCCTTTGTTTGAGTGTACACACTTTATACCTTTTTCTCTGACAGACGCAAACATTTTCCCACTCTTCTATCTTGTTCAAACTCTCAGAAAAATATGTTTAGTATTATTGAAATGAAAACTAAGATATGTTTTATGTAAAAATAGCCATCTGAACAAATTCTGTACAGGAGACATAGCATGGAGGAGATTCATCAACCAGCTCAATAGCCAATCAGGATGCAAAACACATGCTTTTTAAAAGAAGAAAAAGAAAAATTGCTCTAAAAAAATCAGTTTAACAGTGAGATAGCAAAAGGTGCTGGCGATGGACCACTATACAGCAGGAGAGGTAGTCACTGCATGCAGGGGGGGCCCCCCTTTGCCCATGCCTACATTCAGCTTTGCCCAGAAGTAACCAGATCCGTGTACTGAGCAGCAAGATGGCTGCCATAGAACCCAAAAGTGGCATGATGTCCTTAGATTGATAAAAAACTGGACGGGTAATCACAGACACAACCCATTGGTTCCTGCATAGCAGAAACAAAGCCTCTAGTGGGGTAGGCATGTCGAATGGATTTTACTCTGCAAAACTGTAAAAAAAAAAAAAAAAGTAATTTGGGCAGGACAGACTAAAATTTGAGGCTCCATAGTGTTCTTAATGCATCCACCCACATGCCAAATGCAATTTTAAAGAGAAATAAAAATCCTCATAAAAATCCTTTAAACCAGACTCTACCAACTTTGGGGTGTAACATGTGATTTTTCAACAACTGGGTAACTGGAAAATTGCTCCCTTTAGCAACCAGCCTCCAGTGGTTTTTGGCAGAATTGCAGGGTTCTGTACTTTTGTTTGTAACAAATTTGACAAAAATGAAAGTGGGGGGCTCAGTAATGTCACAATTTAAGTGGCTGCCTCTAAAAAAGGCAGATGAAGGGCGGAAGAATGAGAGATTGGCACACTAGATGAGTTTCTTACCTATTTTTACCAGCTTCTTCAGTTATTTAGATGTTACCATAGTTTGGCAGAATATTCTCTTTAAGGATTTAATATTAAAAACAAGACTAAATCCAACAAAATGAGGCAATATTTCTTATAGGATCACACTTACTGACACAATGTTAAACCCCTATATTGTATTTGGGTCAAAATTAACCCATTTTCAAGGGTAAGATAGGTTGATTTTGACCTGTTTCACAATAAAGAAGTTTAAAATCTCAGAAATTCTAAAAATTAGGCAGCAGTTACAGAAGTTTTAGAAGTTAGTCAATTTGAAGAAGCGATTTTTGTCACTTTTTTCCCTTTTAAGCAGACAGTCCAAAAACAGCCTCAGGAGATGCAGGTATTCCATCTCTCTATGTTTAATGTTTTCAATTGTTAATGTCAAGAGTAGAAGTTGTATTTACAACTTTTGTTTAGGACAGCAGCTGCCCAGTATCAACAGCGCTAAGTGATTTCCAAATATAGTATGACGTGCGTTGCCAGGTTGACTGCGCCTGTGGATTTAAATTGGGTCTGTTATAACAGGATGTAGCGGAGTGGCTAAAACTTTGACTTGACAAGTTGCTATTTTTTGCTTGCACTAAGTGGGAACAAGAGCAGCAATGTGACCTGCACTTTTCTTTTAATGGAAGAGACAACCTGACACCCAGACACATTGCTTTTTTTAAGCCAATAGACACAAATGTGAGAGGACATCCATGCATACTTACACTTGCATTTAAAAGAAAAAAAAAGGAAATTAAACTTTTACAGCTTAGTCATTGCTTTTGCCACAGATTCTGCAGAGATGAGTCAGAATTTGCTTTAATATTGTATCAGAAAGTCTCTACAGGAGGCGTGCTAATAATCACACATCTGCTGTGCTGCGAGTGGAGAGGAGGGGTCTTGTCGGCATACAGAAAATGAGGACACAGACAGGGATCTAAAACTCTGCATTGCAGCAAGTTAGATAACACCAAAGATATCCATGCTCACACAAATTGTCACAACCTTCCTGATCTCGATTTTAACTGCTTAGTTTGTCTCGGAGACCAGACATCTCAGAAATGGAGCGGATGCTGCTTTACGAGGCGCACTCTTCTGTGTGGGAGACAGAGCACCGAGGCTGTTTTTAGCCTCCTCCCTTCAGGAGCTGGCCTTGCTGCATGGCTGAATATAACATGCACTGCTTCCTCCTGACTATATGGATTTGTCAGGGATTTTTTTATTTTTTATCTTTAAAAATAGCACAGCAGCACGTGTTGGCTGCATACCGCAGAGTAAGAACGTAGCTCTCAAGAGCCGTGGAGACAGCAATCTGTCAAAACAGAGGAGAAGAGACGGAAGGAATGGATATAATGGTGGGAGGTGGAGATTTGTTTTGTTAATGACAGCTTGGTAAATGCCAGACAGTCTTTTGAGCATGTCCATCTCTTTCCTCATTATCTTGTTTGATGAGGTTGTCTGTTGTACATGGAACATGCAGACATATATCAGCAAATGTGGACATATTAAAAATTGCTGAGACTGAATTCCATTTTAAGAAAGAGCTAGGAAACAAGTGAGTTAGTAACTGAATGACTGTCTTTAAAAAACAAGGTTTTTTGGCCAGAGATTTTTATCTTTCAAAAAAAAAATGGGATGCCTACTTAGCCACCACATCCAGTTTGTCTTCGTATTTAGTTTTTCATTAAATAAACCACAAAATTATTTATAATTAATAGCTTGCTAGTAAAATAAAATCAATTGTGCACCAAACATTTTGAAACTTTAATCTAAAAACAGATGATTAGTTAGTAAAATTATCAGAATCTATTTCATTTTTAACACATTTTGCAAATAAAGGAGATCAGAAATGTTTATTTTCTATTATTACTCAACAATGGAGTTAAATAACTTTTAATTATCCTAATAGAAATTAGTGAATGATGTCTGCAAATAAGTAATGTGTTATTATGCAGTAATTGTAACAAAATGTTATAACATGGCGGTAGTAGTGTAATGGTATGTGGCTAACTTTTACTTCCAGGACATGGACAACTGATATAGGTGATTAAAGCATAATTTTAAAAGAATAAAGCTTTACAATAAGATTGGGTACAGCAAAAACAACAAGATAATAATTATACGTATGCATATATGTAAGCCTAAACTATGTATTTCTTGTACCTATAAGTAAACGTTTATTGCAGCATCATCTGTGGGGTCGTATTCAGTAGTGGCAGGCACGGCTACATACTATATGTCACAGCTGTAAGACAAGGTCGAAGAAAGCTTTTCAGGTAAAAAAGGTATTTTTTGATGCTTCCTCAAGATTCTCTTGGCATCGCTTTTTGATGAAAGTGAGCTTTTATGCCCCTGGGAACCAGAGCCCCCATTGAAGACGGTCGGTTACATGCGGTATCGTCCCAAGGTGCTGGGTTGATGTTAAAAGACTTTAAGTCATGTTTGCAAACCTCCCAATACCGGAGCAAGGGGCAACCCACTGCCCTTTTGGCAGTTGATATTTTTCAATATAGAATGTCCTTCGGAAAACGACATGCAACATGTCCCAACCAGCGGAGGCGTCTCTGCTTTGTGAGGGAGTGCATGGTAGGAAGTTTGGCTCTTTCAAGAACTTCTGTGTTGGGGATGTACTGCTCCAGGTGATGCCCATTATGTAGGTGTAATATATTGAACCTGTGCTCCTGATTTGTATAGAGGGCCCAGGCTTTGCTACCATGAAAGAACATGTATATCACACTGTTTAAATACCTGGATCTTAGTTTGAATAGTTAGCTTACTGTTGTTCCATGCTCTCAGTGTGAGCTTCCCAAAGGCAGATGCTATTTATTTGGATGACAAGTTTGATAGTTTTGCTGATTCTGACCCCAAGGTAAGTAAAATTTTTGATAGCTTCCAAGTTGTATTTGCTAAAAGTAATGGACAGGGAGGGAATGGTTCCTTGGCCCATTACTTTTGTTATAGGGCTGATGGGCAGGCTGTAGTCATGGCAAGTTTGAGCAAAGCAATCAATGAGTCTTTGTAAGTTTTCCTGAGAGTGTGCAACTAATCCTGCGTTATCAGCAAACAATATCTCTTTATGGTGAGGCATCTAATTGACTATTTTTCTGTGACAAATACCATAAGTGGATGGCTCAGTTGGCTGGGTGTAGAACTGGCACATCAGAACCCATGGCTCGTTTCCCAGGGGGCTGGATTAGATTCATCCAGTGTTTGTCCTTTTGTCAAGACCCTTCACACTACTGCCTAACTGTGTAACCACAAAGGAGCCTGAGTCTGGGTCTCCCTGTGCCGCTCCCCAGCCTGGATAAAATACAGGGTTGACTCAGAGAGGGCATCCGGCGTAAAAAAAAAATCTCTGCCAAACCCCTGTAAGAATCAGTGAAAGCTGAATCCCTGTGGCAACCTCTGATGGGATATGCTGAAAGATGAACAAATACCAAAAGTGCAAGATTAAGATGGGTGCAAATATATCTTGCAGTACAAAATCTTTTCTAAAGCTTAAGGTCACCTTTATGTAGAGAGGCTTAGCTGAATTTCTGTTGTGTGCTGGGGAACAATCCACAAATGCATCATCTATTTCTTGGTTTCAGGAGTATAAATGGCATCACTTGGACATATTCTTGTTTATTTTTGGCTTATTTCTGACCCAGCTACATCATTAAAAGATCCACTGTTCATCCTTTCATTTGTGGCACGGATTTGTTTTAGCAATCGTTTTTTATTTCCTTTATGACAAATGACGTAAAACTCAACTTTCACTTCTTCTGCCCCCTCAGAATCTATACATAGTCTGCAAACACTTTAGTAGACCATTAATTTTGCAGTTCCATCTCAAAATAACTTCTCATTAATAAATGGAGTGCACCTTCAGACTATGACTCATGGCGATGACATGCCAGTTTCCCTTCCAGTTCACTGCATCTGTTTTGCACATAACAGCTGAAATAACAAGGGTCTTTGGGATAGACTGCATCAGCAGCAGATCATCTGGAAAAGACTAAAAACAAAGTTTTTCTATAGTGTATGAGACGCTTTTTAAAGTAATATCTTTTCACCGAGTATGGGTTTTTTCGTTGGGTAAAATGCATTGATTTACCTCCTGAGAACCATAAATAATACTCACTAATAAGAAATACCAAAAACCTGATATGCAATTAGTGGGAACACACATGTCCATTTAGCCACAGGAAATGTATCAAGACATCCTCTTACTCGTTGATGGACCTCATTAAAGCAAAAATAAAAAGCCATTTTGAATGTCTGTGATTAGCGAAGACGTTTATTCCAGCAAATGGTGCTCAGTTTGGTAATGAGCAGCACATTTGATGCAATGTTCCCCATTTTATTTCTTGGCATCAAAACAATCCCCGTCACTTAATCTTTTGCAGTGCTTGTTCCGTCTAGATGAAACTAATGTTGCATAGAAGAACAAATATTACAAGGTACCAAATGGAAAATACATTTTTTTTTTTTTTTGTATGGGAACAGTTATTAAATCCAAAGGCTATTGTAAACAATTTGGTCTCACAAAAGTACACCAAGGTAGCACAACGTAGAAAAATTGTGAGGGACAGGGACAAAGAAGTTAAAAAAATAAAAAACAGAATAAAGTAATTGTGCATTTGCAAAAAAACAACCATTGATAGCCATCGTGAGGGAATCTGTGTTTCTACCACCATTTCAAATATTTTTTCTTCTTGATAAAACACACCCTGAAATTACAGCCAGTTTAGCATATGTCCAGATTAATACTTATTTTTATTTTAAGATAGTAAAAGTTATATTTTTGGTCAATTATATTTAGCAGTTTACTGTAACTTGCATATTTTGCATAATAAACTTGAAATTCATTTATAAATGCAAATTCTTTATTAGGTCAAACCAATATAAAATTTGAATTCAATTAAAATAAATAATAAAAGTACATAAATATTATTTAAAAGAAACAATAAAAAGTATAAATATGGGACAAAAATGACAGCAAAAAAGGAATTTAAAAAATGAATTCAACTGTATGATTTCAAAAGTGTTTGCCCTTTTTTTGTCCTTTTACATTTTATAGGGGAAAATTAAAGTATATTCTTGAGTTGTTGTTGTTTTTTTTTAACAATAAAACAAAAAAAATATACAGGAGTTGCTTTTCTTGTATTTGTCATTGCATGCTGTCTGGCACAAAACCTCCATAAAAATATAGATATTATAATTCTCTTTTTATATACACGCAATATAAATCCAGCCGTACCCAAACAGTGGGCATTAGCAAAGCAAAACAGACGGCAAGGATTGTAAAGTTTAAAACCACTTATTCTTTGAAAAGCTACAATCTTAAAGAGCCCACACTATGCTATTTTTACGCTTTTTATAGTGAAACAATATCCATGTCTATGATAATATATTACCTTTGGCACACAAAAGGAAGATTTTTAATTAAAAATGTGTTCTTTTCCAACCCGGATGTAAGACGACTCGATCTCTGAGACACCATCTTTCTCTTCTTGTGGGTGCCGCCCATTTCGTGACGTCAAGCTCGAGTCGGCATGTCTGCATTTCACCTACGAAAACAAACAACATCCAAACTCTTGCAAAGATGGATTTGCATGTCGTGCATATAAAAGGAAAGGGTTTTGAGACACACCCACTTCCTCCACAAAGAAGGGGGATGTGTCGCAAAAACACTTTGTTGTCCTGGGGGCAGTGCTGGCAGTGCAGACTCTTCCTCGAAGGGGCTGTTGTCACTGGTCTATGTCAGCTCGTGATAACTGGCTTGTTTCTGTGGGTTGGAAGGGACTGGTGCTCAGAGCGCATGTTTTTAGAAGAATATTGGATTATCATGATAAGATAGAAAGAATAAGATGTGTACCTTAACTAAGTTGTTGCAAACAAAGGGGTTATTTATTTATTCTTAAGGTGATCAGTGGGTTAATGTTGCTTGTTTATATGGGATATTAATAGTTCATTTTGAAAAAAAGTCTGGATGAAGAGACCTAAACCATTGATCCTGTGAAAAGAATTTTTTTCTCTCAAAGCCCTCTTAAGTCTTTAATCCCTCTACATATTTTGTGAATTTTGATAAGCTAATTATTACCCTTCTGCTGTGAAGCTCATGTTGCATAAAGTCTATTTTTGGTTTTCTGCCCACTGACTAATCATTTTTCTCAAAATATACCAAGCTGTTTAGTTAGCATGTAATTGTCTTGATTTTTCTATGAAATGTTGTCTTTTGAGTCTAAATAAAACCCATTTCAGCTAAACTCAAATCTCTTCAAACCAGTTGGGGTTAACAGCAAAAAGGAAACAACTGGAATCATAAATGTCTGCAAAAACTTTTTATCAATCACATCAATTTTACCTAAACAGTTTAAAATGAAGGATACTTCTTTCTCTTCTTCAGAAAGCAGCACAGTAAAAAATAAAAAGAATGTTATATGAATTAAATCTACTTTCACATTTAACAAAATAAAATCTAACAGACAGTAAAAAAGGTTTTACATAGTTTTAAATTGCATTAGAACAAAAATACTTTAATTTTGCAAATGAAGCCTCTATCTTCTAAAGAATTGAGTACTTGAGCTGAAGTGTCTACAGCCATGCCCCATCTGGCGTGACCCATGTGTCCTGGGGGCAGAAGTGTGACAAACAGTACATGACAGCAGCTGTGCATAGATGAGTTAGGACAAAGCGATGAGGGGTGGAGTCAGCGCTTATTTCAGCTTGTAGAAGTCCTAGAGGGAGAAATTAAAATTTTTAGTGTTGCCTCATAGAGCTTTTGAGTCTGATGAATTATCTCAAAGGAAGAGGTGCTGATGTTTTTAGATTATAAAAAGAAAAATGAATATTTTCTATTTTTTGGTCTATTTTGGGGATTTGGTGGTGTTGACCCTGTGAGGTTTTAAACGTAATTTTAGGAATTTTTGCTACTGTTCGTGTAGTTTTTAAGTGTGTAAAATGTGTGCTTCTTATTTGTAAACAGTATCTATATACAGTTTACCATAAGCTGTTTTGATACCTTTTAGCACTCTATATCCACAAAAAATGAAGATTAACATGTAATCATAACTCTTCCTTTTCAGCAGCTCTGCTGCAGTTTGGTCATTTATATATATCCAAAAAAACATTCATAGTAATAACTTCAAATATGATGCTTTTTTTGTCTTTTAGGTGTCAGCTGTTTTTCAAAAATGTAAGAGTAAAAGAAACATTGTGAGTACTGTATATATATGTTATTTTTTTTATTTTTTTTTTAAACAGGCTCTCCACCATGAAGACCAGACTAGGCTGCCTCTCCAAAAAGTCTGACTCCTACAGTGACTTCTCCGAATTCCTGCCACCCGCTCACGAGACCACCGCCAGGTGTTTGAAGTAAGTCCCGCCTCTGTGGTACTGTACAGTAATTATCAAATTAAGAATGCCAATTTATTTTTGTAATAAAACTGCATTAGTAACATTTTTTCTTTAAAGGTTCATCCTAATTTCTCAGTAATGTAACTAAACGCCTGAGATGTTGCCAGTAACACATAAGTAACACGCACTCTTGAACATACCATAACTCTTCAACTGTTCACGCGGTCATTGTGAATCTGCTAATTCTGACGTGGAGAAAAGCTTTTATTGATATCAACTTTGCAATGTGTCGTTAAATCTGTACTGGCTGCCTAATCGATACCTCACATGCGCAAAAAGCATCTACTTAAAGCATTTTACGACACTTAGTTGAGATGTTAATGATAATAATTACCTCTTAAAATGTAAACACTGGACCTAAAGCTCCAGTGTAGAAGGATAAAGCATCTTTTGATTCTTCAGAATCAGTTTGGACGTGTACAGAAAACTGTAGAAGAGAAGAATTTTTTGATGGAAGTAGAATATAGAGTTACAATAACTTTCTTCTAGCAATTTGTTATTGCTAATGCATTATTGCATTTCAGTGGAATTACCTTATTTGTACATTGCTGACTTTTTGTGGATTTCCTACATTTGTACATTTCCTACATTCATACTTTGTTTAAACCAGGGGTGGGCATACTACGGCCCGCGGGCCACATTAGGCCCGCCTCCATGTTTGGTATATAAAACATGTCAGAGACACATGATTTTTGTTCTTCAATCTGGCCACACGATCAAGACCTGCATAGAACGTGACCTTTTATTCCCCCCTTCTGCAGTCTGTGCCCCGACCTGAAACCCTCTAAAAATCCCTGTCAAATAGAATACAGTCTTCCAGTTTTACATTGCAGTTCATCTTTTGCAGTTTCACTCATTCTTTTAGAGCAATTAAGCTGCTAGTGTTTGCTAAACAGCGCACCCTGTCCTGTGTCCTGATTGGCTGGAGACCTTGTCAATCAATCTCCTCCATGCCGTGTCTCTTGTACAAAAACGCACAGCTCTTCAGACTTACAGAAATCTTTGATCAGATCTTTGTCTTCTTTCTGTCATGCTGGACCTAATTTCTAGGAAAGTTTGAGCTTTGAGAATTCAAACAAGGCAGATAAGCGTGAAAACGTTCATGTCTGTCTGAGAAAAGTGTATAGAGTGGGTAGTGAGGAGTTTTACTGCCATAACACGTCTGTAATCATACTCCGCGGATTTCTTCGTTCACGGTTATTTTTAGAACGTAACTCCTGCGATAAACAAAGGAACATTGTGCTGGTGAAAAGGGGAACTAACCCCTTAAGGGGAACCAAGGTGCTTCACAATAAAAGAAAGACATAAGAAGTTTAAAACCAGACTCTTCAGAGAAGAAAAAAGTTATGTGGCCCTCACAAGAAAGAGTTTGGGGACCCCGCTCTGGCATGAGGTGTATGAAGATTTGCTGTTTTTCATTCTTTTCAATCAATCAAACACCACATGAACACAGCATTTCTCTTGGTTTGGGTTTTAAACGGGGTACATCAATTAGTGCAAATGGCGCTAAAATGAGAACAAAAGCCATAGCTTTCAAAATAAAAACACTGTCATGTTCTGTTTTAAAATATAAATTCATTTTCAATCAAAATGTTTTCATCAAGGTTCAATGTTATTTCTTTCTCCTATTAGGTGGATTATCAAAACACTCAACGTATCTGCTTCCGGTTCAGCCCTTCTATCAAATTTTCAGAACACTTAATGGCCCACAAGTCGAGAAGTTTGCTCACCCCTGGTTTAAACACTTGTTAGGTCCCTTTAAATCAGTAAATCTCCACAGTAACATGCCATGGAAATCAGCTAGTGGAGTGGTCATGTGGAGCTCTTGACTTTTGCATTAGAAATTAATAACTAATAACACCTGGGCACGAAGCTGTGAACCACCTGCAGTTGGAGGAACCACTGAAGTTAAGTAAGCTGGAAATACAGAAGGAGCCAAAAACAATCAGTCTCCAAAGAGTCTCTTGCTTTCATCAAATGGATTTTAGGACACAAGATTGATAATTTGGCAGCACTGCTTTGAACTAGGGATGCCATAATTCTCATTTTGAAACTGAACCATTGCATAACTTTATGTTTGTGTTGAAAACCTCAAATGTGTTATGGTCTAAATTTAAGAAAGATTTATTGTCTATTGTTTTATTACATTACATCAAGGCTTAGTATAAGACAAATGGAAGATTGCACTTCACATGCTGTAACTTCAGAGCAATTAAAACAATAATGTTGGCTGGATTTCAATGAAGCATAAAGTCATAATTATAGTGAAACACTTTAAATATTAATAATGATTTATCAGTTTAACCATTTGGTCTTCCTTTATTTTTTTCCACCTTTAGACTATCTACAGATGAGGTCGTTCGATGGTCTGATTCTTTCGATCATCTTCTATCCCACAAATGTAAGTAGACTTTGTTTCTCTGTTGTCCTATGTAAAACGTTTTGCATAATATCAGTTGGAATCAGGAAAATATAAGCTCCTCTGATGTAGATTACTACATTCCATAACACAATATGTTCCCAGCATTGTCCTACTTTCAAACCCATCTTCTGTTCGATGCCAGTTCTGTGTTACGAAGGCTCCTTACCACAGAATGAGTAACATGCTGGTCCCTGACCTTCCTCTAGCTGGTGCAGACTGGCTCACTCACTTCCATCTGTTCAAAACTGGGTCATGGACTTCTTCTCTGGTTGCTAAAAAGCATTAACGTAACAAGCTTGAACCTTGATGACAAATCAGTCAAGTCAGCTTGTGCAACGTACTTCAAGCTATATCGAAATAAACTAATTTTAGCAAGCTGCTAACTGTATTTAGGGACTTCAAAAGATTTTTTTTTTTTTCCAAACTGTTAAAAATATATTTTACGTTCATTTAGGCGAAAATGGGTTTTTCAAAAACATTAAACAACTGACTCTGGAGAATTAAGAAAAGAATACCAGGGCTATGTCCAAATTCCTTCACTTCTCCCTAACCCCTAAAAAAACTAGATAGTGCGGGACTGTCCAGGGCCCTTGTTTTAAATGCAATTTGGACTTTATGCGCACCACCAAATATGATGTCACCCATTTCCCAAAGTAAAAAATCTAAGAAACATTAAAATTGTACAAACACTTTTTCTGATGACAAAAACTTGAATGATGTATACTTTTTTTTTTTTCACATGAAAAAATCAAAACTCAGTGCATTGTGGTCTATATTGAGCAAACTAGTGAGCACTGATGCACACTTCTTTTTTGCAGACTTCTAAAAAATTTGGATTTTTTGGGGGGGGGATTTAGGACACCCCCAAAAAATGGCGAGTGCCCCATTTAGTGAACTAAATAGAGAGTGATGGGAGATTTTGGACACAACCTAAGATTTTCTTCTACATTTCATGTGTAAATGCTCTGAAATCCAACTATTATATTTTACAATCTGAGTTTCCGATAATCACATTTCTGATGATTATTAAAAGACTGATCTCACAAAGCTTCAAGCATTAAAAAACATAACAAAATAACCTTTTTTTGTGAACTTACTTAAAATAAGCGAGAACAATATTTTATACTTTATAAAGAAATCAATTATCCTTTTTATATTAATTTTGCCTTTAACGTTCAACCATTTTGTCCCTTCCTCTTGATGCGTTTTGATGCGTTCCCATTGGGAAGACAAAAATAGAGTGCTCTCTTTAAAATGTTCTGTTTCACTTAATATTCCCAAGACAACATGACAGAAGAGCTTCTCAAACCTGTTTTTTAATGCCATTTTATTTCTGCAAGTGACATGAGGGTAGTCGTGCATTTACTTTGTGTAAACAAAGATATGAAGCAACAGTTTCAGTTTTACAGTTTCAGACACGACACAATTTTTAGGAAGATGCTGACAATTTTTTGTTGGAAAACCAAGCAAAGAGCCGCAGAAAAGAAATTGGGTCTCAAACTCCAATTGGTGTAAGGATAATATTTTTCCTGTAGACCTGTCCAGGGTGCACCCCGTCTTCACCCAATACTAACCAGGTGGGAAACTTGTGATTTTATTTTTTGTATTTTTTATTTTTTATTTTTTTGAAGCAATCAGGAAACAAAACAAAATGAATTTCGGAGAAACTGTTCATCCAATTCAATATTTCCTCAGAATAATACTGCATCATGGGTAAAGTAAAGCGTATACCTTCCCATGAGGCATAAGTCTGTTTCAGCGGAGGTCCCCGTCAATGTTTCTATAACTTGATCCTGTTGTAAATCTAGTTTTCCTTTCACTTCATTCACTTGTTTGCAGAGGTCAACGTTTGCTTCTGAATATTGTTCAAATGTGACCTTTTGAAATTATAGTATTTAGTATCATAAATGTACTACTTTATTCTAGTAATTTAACAGTTATGACTTTTTTTATTTCCAACTTAAAAGTCGCAATTTGTCGCAGTAAGAAAAAAAAAAAAGATTGTTTTTAAACTGCCCCTAAATTTGTCGTATAATCGGAACCCCAGCTTTAAGATATATAAAACAAAATAATATCTTTCAAGGATGAGAATAATCACAGGCCAAATATTGTAAATTATTATTGTTATTTCTATAGATATTAAAACAGCTACACTTTTATCTGCTATTACTGATGTTCAAAGAAGCTCAAATTAATGAGTTTTTAAATCTTTGTCATTAAAATACTAATATTAACTCAAAAATTGGGTGGGCATCTGTCCCCCCTGCTCCCCTCTGGCTCTGCCTCTGGTTAGAAATATAATTTTCTTATAATGTTGTGTCTAAAATTATGGCACATTCTACTTTACTTTCTACTTTATAACCAAGTTTATTATCTTTAGGTGAGATGTGTTAATCACATTTCATAAAAATAAAAAATTCATGTTTTTGTACTGATTTAGTATGATTGAATAGAGTAATAAATCATGTATTTTCTGTCAGTCTCTAGTTGCTTGAATGGTTGTAAACCTACAATTTAATGTCATTTGTTAGTCATTTCCTGGATAGTTTTCTAGAGATTAAAATAACAGATATGCATCAACATTTGAACACCAGTCATGACTTCCAGTACAAAAGTCTTAACAAATTATAAAACTTGACAGGAAAATGAACCAAAGCAAACAAAATAAACCTCTGAGGTTATCATTTTAATGCACTGTTTCTGTATTTAGGAATGTCAACAAGAGCCCAGTTTTTAAATGTCTCACCTGTTGTCCTTTATCTTTTGTATACGCGTCACTCCATGTTTCTCTGAGTAATGGAGAGTCTCCTCTGCTTTCCCTGGTTTAGTGTAATGAAGAGCATAGGCAAGAGGGGTAGAAACAACATGACACTCCTGTGTCAACATGACACAGGAGTGTAGAAAAACAAGCCCCCTTTCTGTTTGCATCAACAGAAAAGCACATTAATTGACAACTTATCTTGACAGGGGAAAAAGCTCCTCTGAGGGATAGTTTGCCGTGGTTTGTTTTTGTTTTGATCATAAGACTGTTTCCCACTTTCACATACAGATGAGAACACACTAGAAAAATGTCAATATACTATGAAGGGCAGTATCACGTGTCACACTGGATCAACCTTATCTGCAGGCCAATGAGGGAGATACACAATGAGTGCTTTTATTTATTGGGTTGTAAACCCTACATTTATTTATATATTTTTGCTTTTCCTAGATGGACTGGCGGCTTTCCGGACGTTTCTCAAGTCCGAGTTCAGCGACGAAAACATTGAATTTTGGATGGCCTGTGAGGAGTACAAAAAGATCAAGAGCTCGACTAAGCTTTTGTCAAAGGCGAACAAAATATTTAAGGAGTTCATTGAAGTTCAATCCCCAAGAGAGGTACATTTCTATGACTGGCATCAGAACATTTCCTCAATTCTGTTGGATTTACAGATTTGAAGTACAAAAAAATTTAAAAGGAGCTTGAATCCAAAGAAACTAACACTTTTGACAGTTGGAAGCAAGGTGGGCTCAGTTGTCTTGACCAATTAAATTTGTGATATGGACCGATAACCAGTTGGTAGATGGCTGCTTAATTCAATAAATACCCACTTGGATGAAAATTGTGTTTTGGTGTTTTCAAAATGTTTTTGTGGCATTTTTCTCATGATAGAAAGCATATATAAAGAAAGTTGAGTTAACATTTTTATATCAGGAGCAGGCGAATACATATTTAAAAAAATTTGTAGGTGTGACATAGAAGTTACAATCTGCAGACCACAAGTTTCCTGCTTCGCTCCATTCTGATGCCTCCACTTGCAGACGAATGGATCCATGTACATCCTCGTTAAGTTGTATGAGGGTGTAAGAAGGTGTTAGCTCATCAGCTTGAAACCCATCGAGACGACTGTTGTTGTGAATTTGGGCTATACAAATACAATTCAATTGAATTAAAAAATTAAAAGAGCTAGCAGGAAAGCATGTCAACGGGTGGATAAAGGGAAGTAAAGGTGGGCTTACTCCACGGCAACAGTCCTGCTCAGAAACCATGTTCTTGATTTTGGATAAAACGGCATAATCGTAAATAAAAGATCACTGGGATTAAACTAGATCAAAAGATGATCAAATTGGGTCTTTGTTCTGACAGAAGGGAGCTTCATAAAACCACCCATCCCTGTGGTCATCAGCTTCAATCGTACCTTATGATATTGTCAGTAATCAGAGGATCAGGACAGAATGCTTTTCAGGGTTAGTATTTCAGACAACATCTCCTAAATCTTCCCAAAGTTTCCTCCCAAAGTTCATGAATGTAATATTTTGTTTTATTAGTGGCTATTAGTTTTCTTTGGTGTGAGATAATGCATTTTCTTTGCCGTCCTTATCTTAACAGGTAAACATTGACTACCGCACCAGGGAAAAGACCAAACAGAGCCTGGCTGATCCCACCCCGACCAGCCTAAACGAGGTCCAGGGAAAAATCTACAGCCTCATGGAGAAAGACTCCTACCCTCGGTTCCTCAGGTCAAAGATGTACCAGGATATGATCAACAGGGCACACGCACAAGGCCAGCGGAGGTCTGTCTGACCACGGCAAAAGATAGTGCATGGACATTGATTTAGGCCTAAACTGTATATCGTTCCTTCACCCTTTTACATCATCTCCTAATACTGTGAATTAGCAAAGATGGTGGGACCTGCTTGACTGTTTTATTGTCTAAACCAGCTGCATGTGTGCTAACCTCTAAAACACAGCATGTCTTTAAGGAGTCTCTCTACAGTTCACTGCTAATGTTATCCACATAAAACAACCTTGTCACATAGTGTAACTTAGTTTGAACAAATGGTATTTCTAGCCTTTAGTTGTCGGCAATTACGCTTTACGTTAGGTTAATATAAAAACACATGGACATTGACCAATTTTTTAAAAAAAACACCTTTAACTTCTGTGATTCTGTCTTATACAAAATGTTTGTGTTTTTGAGTGATGAAACAGAAGCTAAATATTAACTGGTGTCTGTTTTAAGTAGCTCTCAAGACTAAAATACAGAAAATTCCATAGTGTATGTTTATTTGTTAAAGGGTGACCTAAACATTTCTTAATAAATAATAGGAATAGAGTACTTTTTCACTACAGCAACTTTTGTTAGTACATTGAAGTTTGTCAAAGTGCAAAGTAACATACAGTATTACTTTTGTTTTGCATTTACCATTCAGTGACTTCATATTTATCTGAAATACTGGCTTTAATATATAAGCATGTAAACCTTTACTTATATAAAATATTCAAATTTGGAAACATTTCACAGTAATCCAAAATATCATTCAAAATGTCTATAAAGAATCTAACCTGATAGATAATATAGGCAAAGCATGAACAGTACTTATGGCCCCATTTTGTGGCCAAAGCATAATCAGCTGTGTGTCTCCTTGGTGCAGTGACCAAAGTCGGTTTTGGTAAGCATGAAATTAGTAATATGTAAAACATCCTATGCATTTTCAAAAAATAGAATCAAGAAAACACTCCTTGTTTTGTGCATGGTAGCAGTCTTTTTGGTTTACTGTCACTTCTGCACCCAGAATGTGGCTATAAAGTAATAGTCATAGATACTTGCAATTAAACTAGTAAAAGAGTTTCACAAAAATGCCACAACCAGAATTACTTATATGCAGAGTTGTCCATAGAATCCATAGAATATGATCACAGAAAAAGATTCATAAAGTGAATCACATTGGTCAGAGTTTTGGCCAATTAGCCAGTGCAGAGCAAAAAGAGTTTTGCTTGGACTAATCGAAATAACTAATTAAAAAAACGGCCAGGAGTCATATCGTATTTTAATGGACTATGAGTCGCAGATACCAAAAACTGAATATGAAGAAGAACGATCGTAAGTTGGACTGGAATATAAGTGTCCCCCCTGCGAAACTTTGGATAAAATGCGTCTTTATCTTCGAAAAAATACAGTAAATAGGAAATAAACAATACAAATTAAACAGACTTTTAAAAACTGTAAAAATGCGTGCTTTTGACGTATTTTAGTTTACTTTTACTGACTTTTTAACGATGAAAAATGTCTCTCTTTTACAACCAACCTCCATTGTTACGAGAAATTGCAATACTTACAAACCAATTCTGGGTTTGCATCAAAATCAGGAAAGTAGAAGTAGGCTTGGCCAATACTACATTTACTCTTCTACGGATGTTTATAATAGCTTCTAGTTCCTTAAGTTGCCACATTGACCAACTGGTATCTCGCTTGTTTTACTGTCTCTTTTGATTGTCTTTTTCTTAAATCTACACCAGCAAGTGGGTCAACAAAATAAGTTGCATGGAATTGTTGGAGAAATTATGGACTTCATGTTACAAATGTGGCACCAGAAATGAGCAGGCTGTCCAAGAGTAAATATATATACACTGCCAAAATGTTTGTCAAAAAAAGAAAAAAAAATCTCCCAAGCACAAATGTACGCACTGTGCCACATGCATTTGGGGAACATTTTTTATCAGTTTCAATGGGAGAAACGTTCTTTTTGACAGCATGATGGCAGATGGACAGATCAAAAACAAAATATTAAATTGGAAGGTTTTGTTAACATTCTTTTCTTTACTTTATTGTGCTTTATTATTTTATTTGCTCTCTCCTACTTGAACACTATTTATGTGACTTTTAAATAAGAAAATCCCTCTACAACTCAACCCTGGCACTTATTTTTTTTGTGAACTTGTATCCCAATATTTTAGATGTAATACTGTAGTCCCCTTGTGTTTTCCACAATGGACAGCACAGTAAAGCCTCGCTTCCACTGAGTGGTCTGGTCTGGTGAGTGTTTCCCCTCAGAGATGGACCGCCACAGCGTATGCAGGGTGTGCGTCTACAGCGAAAGCAAAGCTATCAACAACAACAATGGTGGTTTTCCAGCAGCTCATTTTTTTCCTGCTTGGCTTTTGGTTCTCCATATACCTATACCTGTCATTTGATGTTGTTTGAGAGAAGATTGCCAAGGATGCCAAGGGACATTTGTAGTTCCAGGCCCGACCAGACCTTGCTGTTTGTTGCAGGCAACATGGGTCCATATTATGACTGGAAACACTTAAAATACTGGAGCAGACCACTCAGTGGTAACAAGGCTTTGGTGATCACTGTTGTGCCAAACATAAATTTAGATACTAAAATTGTAATAATAAATGTCATGCAACTTTTTTTATATTTTGTGATTTATTTATTTATTTCTTTTAGGTAATTCCAAATTATTTACATCCTAATGACCATATTTCCTGACAAGAACGTTCCACTGTTCTTTTCTTTTGTTTCCTTCTTTTGTTTCTATTATTGTTTTTTTTTTTTTTTGTTTCCAGTTGGCCGGTTTAATAATTGAATTTCATCTGTCCAGAATGAAAGTGTTAAACAGTTATAGGAAGTGGTAATTTATAGGAAATGATTTGTGATTATCCTTAGAGCTAAATCAATTCAAAACTTCTGAAAGTTAAATTAAAACAGTGCTAGAAACCTTGAAACCTGTTTACATGTTCAGACACTGACTGTGACTGTACTCCTTCACTGTATGTTGTGGAAATAATTAAGTAAGATCACTGTATGGTCCCTCCGTGTTACCATTTTTTAGAAAGACCTGAAAGAAACCACTTTTTTCTCTCTGCATGTGTACCAGTGTACAGTGGACCAAACCTGTCTGAACACAGCATTGAGCCATTTATTAAATGTCATTGTGTTTCATATGAATGTAAGTATCCCAGTACAGCGATTAAAATTTAATCTGCATATTTCTGGTGTTGTCTGTGACCTGATTTTTGTAATGCAACGAGGAAGCTGGATTTAAGAAGAGGCATTTACAGATAGGGCAGACTGATTAACCTGATTTCAAGAACTATGGAATCACTGAGTCTGCATGGTAGATTCATGCTAAACTTATTAGCAGCACTGTTGTCCATTAACAGTGAAGATTTATTACTTTGTAAATGCAGTTTGTTCTTCACTCCTCAAATAAAAGTGGACAGTTTGCAAAAGTTACACCATGATATTTATTATAACATATTGTGAGATGTACAGTAGAAACTAAAAGTTTTTACATGATTTTGTAGCAGGTCTATTACTGTATGTGTTTTGTGTATTTACTGCTTGTGTTTTACTGTATATACTGTATATACTGGAAACTGAGAAACAAAGGCTCCAGGCCTTGAGCAGCCGCCTAAAGAGGTACAGAAGAGATAGTGAATTAAGACGGCAACCGCAGAACGTTCCCACCAAGGCTGGAAACTGAACAGTGCAGGAAAGGTACCATATATGGTATATGGGAGAAAGATACAGCACATAACAGCAATGCCCAATGGCTGGTCTCACTGAGAAAAGAACATAGCAACCACCCTGAACAGAATCCAGTAACCATCACAGTGGCAGACATCCAAGAAAGAGTCTCAGGTATGAAGAACTGGACAGCACTGGGCCCCGACATGATACATGCCTACTGGCTAAAGAAACTCACTGCACTCCATGAGTGCCTGGCAGCACAAATGAACCAGCTGTCAAAAGATGATACTCAATCTGAATGATCAATATCCTGTACATTCTCCACAACATAAAAGCTCATGTCAGGCATCATTGCAACCAAAATGAATAGGCACATTGATCAACACATGAACAACGCACAGAAGGGCATTGGTAGAGACTCCAGAGGAGCCAAACACCAACTCCTGGTTGACAGTTCAGTCGCTCGAGACTGCAGGTCACACCAACCTGTGCACAGCCTGGACTCAATGCCACACACGTGAATCACTAATTAAAAGCAGTACAACATCAACAGTACTCTAAGAGCCTTTCTTTTTTTTTCTAAGAGCCGATCTTTTTTTTTAATAAAAAACAAAATTAATGTCTTCCTCTAAGTTTACAAATATCATGAAAAATAAAACTATTCATGTATAGAAAATACAATGTCTCTTTATAGTTGACTGTGCATAGATTTTCCAAGGGAGAAAAAGGTCCATCCATCCATTTTCAGTGCCCACTGAATCCCTTTTGGGGTCACTGGGCTGTTGGAGCCAACCCAGCAACTGTTGATTGAAGGTAGGGTACCTCCTGAACAGGTTGCCAGACTGTTGCAGGGCCACACACTCACATGCAAACCAAGCAGCAATACAGAGTCACCAATTTATATACCAATTCATATGAAGCATATTTTTTGACTTTAGTTAGACTAGTGCCCCAAAAGCTACCATGCATGAGGATAACATGCAAACTCTGTACAGAACGGTCCTTACCAGGATTTGAACCAAGGTCACCCCACTGTGAGGGCTAACCACTCCACCACAATGCAGCCAATAATTTTTGTCTTCATAGGAAATGACATTATTTTTTTAAAATCATTCTTCTACTTTGGGTTTAAAATCAAGTTTGTTCTTATAAATGCTTCAATAGCTCCCACATTTACACCTGTTTTGTATTTGTCCATGTTCAGATGAAGTTTGCCATATAGCTCCTTTGTAAGGTTATTCAAAAACTCCCACCTACTTTGGCACATTTACAGTCTTGTAAATGTGACATTTTATTGCTTTAGTAAGCTGCTAATATCAAACTTTGAGACATTTTTATGATGGAAAAAAAATATTTTGACATAATCATGAAAGATATGATGCAGAACAGCCCTTTGAACTAATCCTGCAATACTTCATCAGTAATTTGTTACTCTGGTAACCTGATGACTGGATTTTGTGCATTTTAGTGAAATGAGTGACCTGTTCATTAGCCTATCTACAGCGGCATCACTTCAACAGCAAATCCACACTTTCTGGTTGTATTTGGGACAGAATCGCCCACCATGCTGATACGCATCCATTAACTTTGCACTGTTGTCGATGTGTTAGTCATTCCTGAAACGTAGAGTGCAGTGAATGTGGGACAACAGGCAGTTCTGCAGACACAACATACGTCTATGTGGGCCAGTAGACAGCCGACACAACTGACGCACATCTCCATGTGATTAAAAGCAGCGGTTGGTGCTCGGTGACCAGGGCCAGCTTATCTGCAGCTGTAAAACTTTGAATTGCGGTAATGCAATTGAGCATCGGGGGAATAAGTAAACATTGTGTAGGCGATGCTACATGTTTGAAGTGATTCATGACAAGTGTTGGTGAGGTCATGGTATTTAAACAGCTGAGAAAACTATTACACGTGAAAATCCAACAGGAACAGCAACTCTTACTGTTATGCATGGTAAAACAACTGATGTCCCAATGCATTTTGGGTAACATAACTGGGTAACACTACAATTGCTTTCTGCTAAATAGTCCCTATTTACTGTTGACTTTATGTTGTTTTGATTTATCTTGGCTCTCTTTCTACTTAAACATCTCTGCATCTGTTTTAAATTTAATGCATGAAAATGGAAAAAAATGGAGAAATATTAATTACCCATGTGCAGGAAAAGAATAAACAACCAGCAGAAAAAAAAAAAAACACAAATTGTAGACTGTTTTGCAACCCCCTGAACCATGAGAAAAATGTTCACTGAAACCCCATTTCAGCTGTTATGTAAGCTTGATTTTACCGGTCAATGAAACTGTAAATATGCAAATAAACACTTGAAACCACCAAGATTTATTTAATACAGTAGCATCATGCTTAATTGCTTATTGCTAACACAGGGAAATTGTGAAATTTCCAGGGACACTGTGAAATGCCTTCATCAAGAGAACAAAAACCATGTTCCCAGAGGATATCGAATGGGAGGTGTCCTGTGAGTATGGGATTTCTAGCCCAGTCTTAACGGTGTTTCTACTGAAATTGCAGGACATTAGTTTACCCAGCCTGCAGTCAGTCCATGGACTCTACCACGGTAGATGCTGCTCTTCCACATCAAGATGGAGGTGTTTTTGACATCTGGACAGCCAGATGGCTGGCTGGTAAAATGTTACAAAGGGGTGTCCAACTTCAAGGAGACACTGTGACATACCCCTGACATATTGGACAGGTTTTATCACATGTGGCCTGTAAAAACTTTTGCATCCCTTAAGTAGTGATGCAAATGTATATATATCTAGATGTATACATGTAGCTACTGTTTGGTATAAACAGGACTTACCATGGACAGGTTGCCAATAGTGATACGGATTATTTTTGGCATAAAATATTCAATATCAATTACCAAACCAATACCTGGTAACTTCTTATTGGTCTTTTGGTTTCATTCTCAAGCACATCATTTGTTATTCTAGAAACAAAAATCTTCAGAAACTGGCCAGGTAACAACTTTAATGTACAAGGTTAAAAGTGCAAAATATTTTTTTTCTAAAATCACCTACTCTTGCTGTTTTATGTTGTTGCTGAGGGTAACACGCAAAACTCATAAAATAAAATGTCAAAATGACATGCACTTTCATTTTCTCATTTATTAATTAGTAATTGATACTTTATTAGAGTAGTCAAATTAGTGATGTGCAGGTATCTATTTTTTGATACCCACAAAACTAGTCGCCAGCCAGTTGCAGAACTCTAACTCCATTAGATTCATTTTTCTTATATATTCTTTAAGGCTCTTCTTGAAATTGATTGATAATGGGGAAACCAATGGAAAAGTGTACATGTGTGCATGTAATGTGTAAAACAGGCATTTAAAAGTAGATGGTTATGAGTGATGCAAGCTTTTGTCAGGGAGAAGTTGAACAATCATGCTTAGACATGGTTTGGAATAGATGACCTTTTATTCAAGGTCAGTGACCCCCATTTGAATTTTAATTTTTGTGTCAAACAACCTGTGTGAACAACAATACCCGCTGCTCACACAACTGTTGACATTTTTGATTTTCATGTTATCCAAAGCAGAGGGTACATTAATGTAAGTGCATTTGATGTTGACAAAGGTCAAATATCGGTGCTGTTGTTTTCTGGGACATTTTGCAAGCCCACCACCGGAGTACAGCTGAACAAAAACAAAGCCATCTTGCCTCAAGTTAATGATTAGCAGTGATTTTCTCTTGCGCACGCACTGCTGGGAAAAGGACCACCAACAAGTTTCTGTCCGTCGTTTAACAGCTGGAGGCGAAAGCGTCGCGCTCATAGTTTATTCATGACTGTTTCAGCACAGCCAGTTAACCCCACCGCTCACCCATTGCAGGCTGCACTTAACATCACAAATCCAAGCTAACACACAAACACACCAAGAAAAGCTTTATTGATTTACAAAGCAGCGCTGCTAATTTACTGATAAATCCTGAGAGGTTTTAACTGGGCCTGAGGATACAAAAAGACAGAAAGTGCCAAAACAGATGTAAACACTCCGTAATTAAGAATAATCAAATTATTTGCAGAAAATATATAAGGTCAACTTGTTCTTAACTGACAACATCTGTTCCTACTTTATAAGCCCTGACTCTATCTCCTATAAAAACTCTATTGATGATACAATTGTAAAAGATTTTGTCAGTTATAAGTGGGTCAGAGAGAACTGACTTCTTTTGTTATAGTAATAACTATTATAGTTGTGATTGCCCCACAAAAGCCCAGATTTACTCATGTGGGAAACAGTTTTATAAACTGCTGAAAATTAAACCTTTTTCTCAGCTGCAAAGTGTCAACCTCCCTTTTTAGGCCTCAGATCAAGGTAAGTAACACCAAGTGAAGTTTAATGGCATGAGTGCTACCTTTGTCTTTATGTGTGCTTGATTAAAGTTTGTGGTGACATTTTTCATAACCTCTTATAGCAACGATGTCCCTTATTTTGAACAAGCAGCTCCTTATACAACAAATACAATTGCAGATATTTGGACAGCATTAGTTGTTTAAGGTTGTTTTACCAATTTGTTCTAAGATTGTTGCCCATTGTTAATGAGGCATTTGCTAGCTAATAATAAATGGTAAATGGCATAAACTTGTATAGAGCTTTTTTACCTTCCTCGAAGGCCCAGGCCGCTTTACAGTCACAGTCCCATTCACACATATGCACACTAGTGGCAGCTCTGCTACCCGGCGCTGATGCCGGCTCCGCCGGGGGCAGGTGGGGTTTGGTGTCTTACCCATGGGAAAGGGGAATCGGGCATGCGACCTTCTGATCAAAGGGTCGACCGCCCTACCACTGCACCACGTGTTGCCTTGTTTATCGAGATCGTTAACCTTCCACCATATACCCCACAAGCAATTTGTTTTAATGCACCTCTCTGCTTTTAAGTTTTGAAAACTTTACACAGTCTTAATTAGCTAGAAGATAAAAATAATTTTCTAATTAATATTTTTTTTTTCCATTTGGTAATTACTTTCAAGATGCTCTCCTTTCTCAGTTTAGAACCAAGAGTGGGAGCTGCAGCACTCACTCATGGCCTTTTTTCCTCCAGCATCTTTATAGATGAGGGTAATCCTGCAGTGAGGTCAGCATGACATCAGAAGGAAAAGGCTGTCGTCTGCCAACAGCCTTTCTGTCATACAAGTGTTTGCATATTTTCAATTTAGGGTGACAAAGACAAGAAGGAATGGTCAGTGCTACGCAAATCGGGTCTAAAGTGTGCAGTGAAAGAAAACCCGTGAGTCAATAACCGTTCCATGAGGGTGCTGCCAAGGCCTGCTGAAGCTCCAACGAATCTGAAGGAGAAATAATATCACAGGACTTGCTGTTACCATTGACTGTACATCAGAACTGGACTGAATGGCATTCCAAATAGGAAGTACCCACTGGTTCCAAGAGCCAAAATCCCATGGACTTCTATTGAGGAAAAAAACAGCTATTACTCAGTCATAACATCAGTCAGAAGAACCATTCTTGCTCCACTACTTATCACATGTTCTTGCTAATCCTAGTTTGTTTTTCATGTATATATTTTTATTTCAACTTATACAAGTTATGGACTGACTAATAAGATGACTCATTAGGCATGTGGTGCCCACTGACCCCTTATGTCAAACATTTGGAATGTTTGACAGATTTTCCTGAGTGAAAGGGGTGTGGACATCCAACAAGCTCACTCCTGATTGGTAAGAGTGGCTGTCTCAGCTTCAGTATCACAAAGAAATGGCGACTAAATTGACCCAGTTGTCATTTATTCAGTCAAAAATGAGCTATTCTCAGAAATGGTTCATATGTAAATTTTAAAATTGTCAGCTAGCCATTCATGCTATCAATGATAATGAGGAAATGCTTCCGAAAGGATCACTACGCCTCAGGGCAGCGTATATACTGTCAGCTCAGCTGACCCCAGTCTTTAGAGTCCTTTGGGAGTAGTTCTAGATGTTGTCGAGGTGGGGAACACTTCGGTAGTTATTACCCAACAGCCTCTGTGAGCATCTGGCCAGCCCCGCAGCAAACTGCTCCTGTCCTCCCCAGAGAATGATCAGACAGCTGACAAACCTGCGGCTCATTCATGCACATTGGCAGACGCACTCCCACAGAGACTAAACGTGTCCGCCGTGCAAAAGATGGACTGTGCACGCACAAATGCCAGTACCTCTCTTTAATTAGGCAACTCTGCTTCGGGGAATTGTAGTTACATTCATGAATTGATGTGCACCAATCACATTCACAGCTAAATGTTTGGTCTTTTAAATACAGCCTGTTGTATAATATTTCAAATGTCTGATGATTGCAACGTGATTAAAAATGTGATCATCCGGATTTAATACTATGTTGGGGCAATGCGCTCTTATCGGTTTTATCTTTTTGCATAAATTATGTAAGACTGAAGTGATTAAGATCATGAAACAAGGTTGCACAACTATCCAATCCTTTGTCCCACTTTGATGGCTGCATATGCTACCACACCCATGGCGAAGACATTAACCCCTCATGCACTGCACACCTTGTTTTCATTTATCCACAGTTTACTAACTTTCTCAACACATTTACACTTTTAGACACCATTTCAAATGGAATGCATACCATTCTTCAAGTTAAATTGATATATTTGTCTTGAATTACAGTATCCTAAGCAAAGTTTTGAAGTCCCGTACACCACCCAAACAATAAAGCAAACATCACCTGCCCAACTTTTCCAGAAAAGGTAGATTTGACTTTCCAAATTTTTATTAGGCACATTCTCAATGAAAAGTCTGTTTTTGAACTTGTGTCAAATGTAAGGCGCATTAAGCGAAACAATAGAGTCAAAGATCAATCGGATTTCATTAACTCTGTTCACATAACTCTAGAATATGTTTGTGACATGTTAGCCACATTATAAGCGTTAGCTGTGTGAGCGTATTCATGATACACATTACTCCTAACTTTGCTAGCAGCGCATGAAAAGCAGACTGATACCACTAAAAAAATCTTACTGTGACAATACTAACACCCAACCTAACACTAACCTTCACACCCAACCAATGTGTTGGGTGTGCATCTTTGGTTGGGTGTTATTGAGCCCAGGTGTTGGATTGTAAGGCACACTATTGTTTTTTTGAACAACATTGAGGCTGTTGAGTACACCTTGTGAAAAATACAGTATTTATATTATGCTTATTTGCTTCTGTTGTGTTGGCTTGTTGTGCATTCATGTTTATGTAGTTTTTCCCAGAAAGACAGTTTTTGTGGAATGTTTTAAGTGTTCTCTTATGTCTGTGCAGTGGTCAGATTAGCCACTTTATATGTTTCTGTTTCACTGTTTTTGTTTCTGTTAGTTGTTGTGTAGGTCAAGTTAAATCTGGTTAATTTACTGTGTTGATTCTGTTGCTGTTGACTTTTTAAGGGCCCAAATTAATTTATTTTCAGACAAGTCATTTTTTAAATGTTCTAGTAAATGTCTTCTTGATCTACCGTCCCCTCATAAGAATTTACCCTCAAATATGACAAACTAAAAACACAAAAAAAACTTTTCATTTCAAGTGTCACACCAATGCTTACTTAGCCATTAAATCAAGAAATCCCTTCTGCAAATATTGTAAAGCTTATTGTTATGTTTGTTCTATAATTGGTTGCTGTCATGGAAACATATTTTCTTGTTACAAACTGCCCTCATTTGTGGCGGTCTGATGTTGAATCCCGTTTCATAACAGGGATAAATCAGTTGTCTACTTGCAAAAAATGCAGCCAAATAACAGAAAAATCAAATGATTGGCACTAATCAAAACATTTAAAGAAAAGACAGTGACACAGGGATATTTAATCATTTTTCCCTCACAGTTCAGCAGATAAATTAACAATATTAACAATGATACTAACTGCTTCTCATTTAAAGTGAATGATTTCGCCAATATCTGATGCTAAACTAGCATTAATCTTTTCTTTTGAGTAGATTAACTTCGAAGAATTTCCCAGTAATTAATCTTTCTACTTTAATGTTTCCTTTTTGCAGCCTGTTGACTCCCTTCTTCCGCTCTGGACTGAGTCACCGCTTTGGTGGACCTTTAGAAAACAAAACACAAACAAATGAGCCAACATTGTGCTGGGAAACATGAAAGTCACTTCCTGTGGCACTGACCTGAGACTGGGATGTTTGTCTTATTTCCTCACCTTCTCTTTAGCACAGCAGAAGCCAGAAGACACGCTAGTCCATGAAAATCTTCTTACCTTTAAAGAGACAAAGAGACTTTAAAGAGGATTTGTTTCTGTTTTTCTGCAGGGAGCACAGATGCCGCAAGCATTTCTCTGTGGTTAGGAACTAAAGTGGAAAGTTGCGTTTAAAACAAAGTGTTCCGCTAATTTGAAGTGTCACTAAAAGCTGTTGTGCTGTGTTCTTGTTTCCCGTCAAATGAGTACACTCTGTATTCCAGCAATGACTGTGATCAGCATCACAAAGTGAGAGGAATAAAACAGCTGGTGGAAACAGAAGGGTTCGTCTCTGCAGGGGGAAAGGCTCAATGTTGCTTTAAAAGCAATCGTTTTCTCTTACTTTTAGTGTCACAAAGAAAACTTTTCACGATTTTTGTTTTATTAATGGTATTAAAGTAATTGCTAGCAAAACTTTAGGAAAAAAATGACATCTTTCTAAAAATGCATCTATCCTTAAATAACCTTGCTGTATACATATGTGTGGTTCACAAATAGACTTCAATAAACCTGTCTTAGCTGTCCTTTAAATAAATCATATGCAAACAAGAAATAAATGAAATACATTTGACTTTAAAACGGGTCAGCTCCAACTCATTGGGAGAGGTGACGTGGGAGGGGCAGATTCACAGGCTGCAACACACAACTTATGCAGAAGAAAAATAACAATGTATCTTTTGAACATTCACAATCTTCCATTTATGCCTGATAAAATATATATATATTTGTTGCAACTTTTTGTGTAGTTTTTAAGGTGGCTGTACAGCCTCTGAAATGTATTACATTAAATAACAAAGCCACTAAATTAGCAACATTCCAACAGATGTACTAGACTGGGTTTAATGTTTAAGTTCTAAAACCAAAATGCTTGTTTAACACAATAACTTGTAATAGAAAACATCATGTACCTGTTGCAGCCACACAAACCCTTGTGTGAGGGGGGTGGATTCCAACTCAGACAAAATTACTTAGTAACTTTCTCTTAATGAAAAAGAACATTTTAGGAGAATTTTCGGTTTCAAAAAAGCCATTTGCTACACCTTCTTACTGTCTACAAAAAACAAAGAGCGACATCCGAGGCCGTGGGTAATCACAAATTGCAAGGGAGGAGCCGTAAACCAACAAATCCAATATTAGAGTAAATAAAATATGCAACTACAATTGAACTTCATAAATTTAATTTAATAAAATAATACGGTCTTAATGTTATACATTGTACATAAATACAAATTAGACTGAATTTTGCTCAAACTGTTACAACAATAATGATATATTTACAACGTTTAATAATTTAAATCCAAAATGTACTGCTCAGCATCTGTTCTCTGATATTTGTCACCAGAACTTTTGCTTTTCTGACAATTCAATTTTTGTGTCTTAAAATCAAAAGATCGTATTCAAGCTTTTTTGTTTTAAACCAGAGGCCAAGGGAGATTTTTATTTTATTTTTGTAATATAGTTATTTTTGGCAAATTTTAATAAGAAAAAAATCTATATTGTTCAATAGACTTGATTTTGATACATCATTTATCATTCTAAAAGAAATAATTGACTGTGAATTGTTTGGCCCTATAACAGCTCGGTTTCAAGTGTGGTGGAGAAAGTAAGGTCATCTCAGGCCCCATCTTTTCCATTTTCTTTGGCTGTAACAGTTGGGTAGCCAGAATAATACCATCTGATGAGAGCATGGTCCAAATTCGCTTTTTTCATTCCCTTATCATTCCCTTTCATTCCCTCATTTAGAGCGGGACTTTTAAAGCAACATGCTGCGTTACGGATATTTCTTTTTTCAGGGAGAGCTCAGCCTAAAATGAACCAGAGAGGCTTCAATGAGAAAAAGATTTCCAATTTTAGGTGACATGAGGTAAACCATACAACACAAACTGTAGACAAACTAATGCCCGAGCTGCATGTGTCCTAAAGCGGCCCCGGCCAGGTTTCTCCACCAGAAATGACAAAGGAGGTTATGAAAGGGAGATGTGACCTTTTATTAGACATTCATTCAAACAGGTAAATGTCAGGCCTGGTTTATCAGTATTGTGCTGAGTTTTCTTTCTGTTTTGCTTATTTTTCTGCTTAAATCAATAATTTTTGAGCAGATCATGTTCTTTTTACAATGCCAGTGTTCCAGTTTGTAATAAAATTAAACATTGTGATCAAAAACAGCATCTCCAAACATCGTTTGTAGGATCTGTCAACAGTTTGTCGACCAAATCTTTCAAACAGATCGGCATAAAATGTCAGCCCATAGTTCAGAGGTTTTAAGTCATTAGAGCATATTTATTTCTTGTGTTCATATTGGGTACAGGATTATTTTTCAAAAGATCCATATATGTATAAATAAACCCAAAGGAAAAAAGGTTGAAGTCACACAAGTTGAGTTTCCAATCAAAATCCTTTTAAGGTGATAAAGACAAGAAAACAAATTCAATCAACCCTGATATCGTATTTCAGTTAAGTTCAATGAAATCTATCTCAAGCAGCATATTTAGGAGAGATTTATCTTTCTGAAGAATGACACATCAACACAGCTAAGTAAAATTTTCCATTTCAGGATAAATGAGGCAACAACAACAAAGAATGTCTCAATCTAAAAACTTTTCCACAACCAGATTGACTAGTTCAGGTCGTAGGAGGCAGGAAGGAAACAAACAAACCAGCAGAGTGAGGTGAAAAAAGTATGATCTAACTTCTTTCATGTGGACACATTGCCTAACCCCAGAAACCTCACTGCTTGTTGACTAAGAGGTATTGAAGGGCGATTTTTGTGTGTGTTGCATTTGCATTGTTTCAGTGTTTTTTTTTTATTCGATCTTAAAATGGGCAAGTAATTTTATCTATTAAAAATACTTACCACTTTTTTTACACTATAGGGCGCTCATGAAACGTGAATGATGAATGGTTTATTTTAGTGTTGTCATACGATTCATTTTTTTTGTGTGATTAATGAATTATGACCTGTAATTAATTCATATAATTAATCTATTTTTAATCTATGAAATAAATATGGTGAAAAGCCTCGTTTTCAGATCATTTAATTTAAATTCATGACATTGTGGCACAGTAAAAGATCAAAATAAAACAAAAAAGTAGCTTTATGACGTTTTCTTATACCAGACTTACAGTAAACAAACAAGCAGTAAAAAAGACTGACATTGTGACAGAGTGCCATATACCTCTCAAAATCGCTTCAACATCAGTAACCACAACTACATTTGATCAATATATACAGTGCTCCTAGAGATAAAGTGCACTGTTGTTTTATATATGACAAAAATTTTAAGTGCGCCTTAGTGCAGAAACTATGTTTTTTTTTTTTTTTTTAATTAAAAGACACGATGTGTACTTTGAGTGTAAAGGCGTTTTATTAGGTGAAACGTTAAGTTTGGACTAGTTGAATAAACGCTTTGGAACACAGTCAAGGAAGTTGTGCAAAGGGGGTATTAGAGTTGTGGATGGGATTAAATTAAGAGATCTGGTCAATTTCAGTATCAGGGTCTGGGTCATGGTGACATGACAGGAATCTAAAGGGTTAGTGACCCAGAAAGTTTGATTTTGGCTGGAGACAAAAAAAAGACAGGTTGGATTTAATGACCTCCTTAGTGTGATTCCGTCACAACATTCTGCAAACTGGTTTAATTCTGTAGATTCAGTCATGATGTCTCACATAATAACTAGGCAAATTATAAATATTAATAATATGAATTTTAACTTATTTGTTCACATTTTTATTGCCTAAATCGATCTTGGTCAACAGAAAAGTTAAGTAGCTCTACAAAATATGGAGTCACATGGAAAAAGTGCTGGACTCTTTCATATGTCAGAATATATTATGTAACAGTTTCATAAAGTTCTATGAGGCAGTAGTAGAACCGCACAGACAGAAGTCTTCTTCCTTCCACCTCATGAGGGCTTAAAAAAGCACATGATCTATAATTAAACAGCTCTGACTGGAGGTCTTGAAGAAAAACACAAGGCCACCTTTTCTTTAGTTACACTTTTTTAAGGAAGGAAATTAAAAAATGACCAAAGGGCTAGCTCACAACATGAATGGCTAAACAACTATGAATGTAGAGGATTCTGTTGCCGCTCACCAATGGAGTAACTTTATGTTTAAAGATTCAACTTCAAGATTAGTAGCTAACAAGAGCCTCTTCTATGTTCTTAACTAGAAATATCATGACTGATCATTGCGGCTTAAACCATGCAGGCTCCATTCAGACCAAGAGGAGCCGCTGCTCGACAGTTATGAAGGATGCCGACATGTAAACATATGTGATTTCTTTTTATTAATTAATAGTCACATCAAAGCTGTTTAGCCGCCTTACTCGATAACTTTAAGAGCAGGGACAAAGTATGTGGTACTATGACTTTCTCATTTCGTTTAGACTTGTATGAAGTCAGTTTTCCAGATCAGCGATCATCACCAAACCCTGATCTTTCCAAAAGTTGACAAACTTTTTGATCAGTTTTTAGAGCATGCCTGGTAAGGCTGTTCTGGGGTTGAGGTCATGGATGATGAGGTCAAGGATGTTCACTCCCAAAACAGCTGCCCCGTTTTAAAAGCTGATCAGAGTTCAAATAAGCTTTTAAATCAGTGTCTAAGATAGTTGATTTAGCTGAAAGAATTAGTCATTTTTAGGTAAATAAAGATCAAATTGCTTTAAAATTGCTGCCAGCAATGCAGCATTGTGCATTTGGGCTGCACGTATTATGTGTGGCCAACAGGAATTTCTATCAGTTATTGTGCTTGGTCGCTCGTAAATGCACGCGAATAACTTTAGCCTTTTTTTTAATTAAATCCGGTTGTACAATGTATATGTTTTTAAGCAAACGGTGAACCAGAGAGTGAAAGAATAGCAAAATATTCAAGTTATGCCTTAGTCACATGCACCCACACAAAGGTTGACCCATACAGGTGCTGCAAGTTTTTGGTTTGTCTGGGTCCATGGAGGGTCGTAGACAGGTGCAGCCGCATCTTAAACGTGCATCTTGTAGTTCTCTTGAGGCTCATGGTATGTGTTCACTTGATGGGACATCATTAAAACGGAGCATACAATTGTTGTGCGAGTTTTTAGTGTATCGTTTAGTATTTGTAGCAATAATGTAAGTCACATACATTTATGACATACAGCCGAGGCTGTCATACGATGCCCTTTCTCCACACTCTAGTCAGTAGTGGGGGTTTTAGATGGAGCCGTTCTATGAAAAATATATTAATGTCCATGACGACAATGACCCTCCTGCTTAAACAAGAGCCTGTTTCTTAGCAATTGTAGCCGATTTTCTTTTTCTCTTTTTTTAGCTCCACTGTCATTTCCGGTTCTCCGAAACACTCAGGTGAAAGACAGCTCACATCACGGTAAGTTGGTGGCCGGATTCCCTCAGGCTCACCAGCCAAACCTTTTGTTCCCAGATGGCAGCGTACATAGCAATTACGTCCTCCACAGCAGCACAATGAGTCTGGACAGGTGAGGTCATTCCCGGGCAGATATCCTTCTTCCTCTCTCTATCCTTTCTGCATCAGCTGATTCATACCAATCAATGGCGTCTGGCTTGAGTTCCTGCAAAATGTGTCCTACAGACAGTGTTGTGTTCTGTTCTTTGAAGTCCTTATTCTAGATAAGATATTTCAAGGTTCAATTTTGGTTATTTATGTTATCTTTAAAAAGCTTCTGTAACTGATTAAACCTAAATTACATAATGACTTTATACGGTTCCAGCGCTACATTCTCGGATTCACAAGGCGTGACTGTGGTTCTTGACCATGCATTTCGGATAAAAGGGACATCAGATACATTCAATTTCTGAAATATACTTTTGTTTGTAGATTATGTATACAGTATATGGCGTAATACAGTGAGTACCGTCATTTTGGTTGGTGACCAGCAACAGACTGAATCTAACAGACGGACGAAGTCACACTGGTGTCAACAGTACCACAGATGGACACAGTTGCTCTTATAACCTACTTTTCAAAGTGGGTTATACGTTAGAATTTGCTTTTCTGGACAAAATAATGTCCAGAATTAACTGTTCCATCTACCGATTTGCCAATTCTTTTAAAGAGTCTACATTTTATGTTAGATAACTTCCAAGAACCATCAGCTTTTGCCTGTCATAAATATCTAGGAAGTTCTGTTTTTATCATTTAAAAAGAAGAAAGCAAATTCTTATACTATTTTACAGGGAAACAAAAAAACTTTAACTTTTCTTTTTTGTTGTTGTTTAGCAGCAATGTACTATGTCTACTGATTGTAATCATGTTTAATAAAGTGGTTTAAGTAAAACGCATGACTTCTAAGTGTAAATAAGTACTTCATTCATACGATTTTTCACAGTTATAAAAAAAAGTAGCTTAAAGTTCACCACAAGCTTTGAAGCCTTTGGCAGCTAAATTTCCAAGAACAGTTGATGTTCCAAGAACAAGAAGAACGAGTTAAAAATTAGAAAAGGATGGGACTGAGTTTTGGCTTCATGTGAAAAGACAGAGTTTATTTACATTTTCAAAAAAGCACTTAACAGTTTTGATGGGAATGATGGGATGGGAAAATGATTCTGTTTGCCAGAAGCACATACACGTTCTAGATAGCATGGATGAAAGCAGGCTCAGTCAAAGCAGCTGCTCCTGGAGCCTGTGGCCAGAACTTTACATAAGTTCTGCAATACAATGAAGACACTGTTAGTCTTCTGTTTTTATTGTGGGAAGTGGTTCTTGTGCAACTGGTTACTGTCTTTAGGATGTGTTTCATAAAAACTAGGTAAGATAATAAAAATCAAATCAATATCTTACTTTTGTTAAAGATAATTGGGGATCTTCTCTTTTTTCTTTTAGTCCATCCAGAAGTTGACTCACAAGTTTAACGCTTGCTGTATAATTTTTAACTTTAGGTTTTATTTAGTTTTTACTGTATTTTTTGTGCTATAAGGCGCACCATCAATGGTCTATTCTTTAACTCAAGGCCATGTCACACAGCCACTACGTACATTTTTCATTGTCGATGTGCGCAGATATCTGTCGACGGTTTCTGCTGTAGTGAATTTGGTTTTGAGCTGTTCAAATCATGCAATTTACACGTATTTCATAGTTTATAGGCAATTATTATCTAAATCTTGTGCAATTTTGCATGATTTTAGCAAGATGCGTACTCAAATTTTGGGCTTTCCATGACCAGACTTTTCAAGCATGTACTAACAATGTGTAACTTTTAGATTTTGCATTTAGTGCACATATTACGTTAAGATTATGTAATTGATGCATGACTCAATAATAAATTACATATAAACAAAGTGATAATCTTGCACCTTTTATGTTTTATGCTGATTTACGTGTTTTTTTGTGTGGTTCATTTGTACATTGTAATACATCTGTAAAAATTTCGCATAAAGACTGCAACTTTCTCACTTTTCAATGCATGTTCACGTATGACCAATTTTCCTATGTGCAATATGCGTGAAATTGACTTATTGGTTGTGTGACATGGCCTTTATGTCATATTTAAGGGGCACCCAAAGTATAGAGATAAATCAGTCATTGAGTTAGACTTTTTCAACTGCATGCGGTCACAGTAACTCTAGAATTTGTTGTTTTTTTTATACGCTAGCTATTTTAGAAGCATTAGCCACACTAGTGTTTTCACAATAGCTGTAAATCCCAACCTTGTTTATAACAAGACTGATAACTCTAAAACAAAAGTTACTGTGAATACACTTGCTCCCAACGGTAAGTAACATGAAAAAAAAAACACAGTTTGGACACTGCAACACTTTAGCTACATTTTGAGTCACAAAAAATGCTTTATTACTGTTTTTGTTGATATTTTAAGGAAGCTTATTTTCCTTTTTTTCTTTTAATAAAGAAAAGAATTAGCTGTAGGTTGCACAATCCTGGCACTCTCTTGAAATGACAAAAGATTTTAATTCTATGGTATGGCACTTGTATGGTTTTTATGAATAAAAAAATAACAACCATGGTTTCATAACTTTTTTTTTTTCCACACAGTCGTAGCATGCTCTTTTATTGGGAGTCATGCTATGAACTGGCCTAGTTTGCACTAGTCAGATGTCAAGTGCGCAGTCCGATATGTGGCACACTGGCCCCATAAGTTTTAAAAAAAAGGGACTTACGGCTCTTCAAACCATAGAAGAGAGGTTACCCAACGCTCACCTCTTAATAGACTCTTTGTTTCCTGTGAACTTGTGTATTAAAGAGGCCATGTCAATTCAAGCTTATATTATGTAACCATTTACAATAATACTATAACATTTAAACCCTTTTTTTATTTTTGGTCAAAACTGATCATTTATTTCTTTGTGCAAAACTCAAAAAGTTATTGGCACATATTTCAGAAGTTATGAGGTAAATCCAAGCCTTCACCTTGTGTTCCCTAGTTTGATGCACACCAGGAAGTTTACCTAGTGCAGTCCTTCAGAAGATCACTAGATATGGAAAATCACACTATGGAGAGGCTTGATCGACTCCATCCGCTCAGAGGGAGCAATACGTTCAGATAAAACTTAAAACAAAAGTGATGAGTGTTGAAAAACACATATAGACTTTATTTCTTGAAATCTTATCAGGGCATATCTGTTTAAGTACGTTTTTACTAGATATAATTAACAATCTAAATTCAAAGCGGCTGATAAGAAAACTCTGATGACCCAGGATTCTGGCAGCATTTGAAAAAATCACATTTGCATGAATCTGAAGCCGTGAAAGGAGTCTCACAGCCCCTTGAGCACTTGTAACTTTAGTGTGTGTATCAGGCGACTATTTAAAGATTTGTATGCGTAAGAGCTGTTTCTGATTATTAGTTACTTTTAAGCTGCTGTAATTTCAAGTTGTGCATGCCTAAATTGTATTTGGTATTCGTACATTTTTGCAATACTCGCAATAGTGTATTCAAATTCAATGTACTGTCTGAGGTACAAATCAAGTATTACGCACAGACAAAAAGTCTTATAAACATATGTATTTTTATATATAAAAAAAAACGTGCCCCTTTCACCCTTCCTCGGGTGGTTTCTCCTCCAAGCTGGGGTCCTCTACCACAGGCCTGGGAGCTTGAGGGTTCTACGCAGTATCTTAGCTGTTCCTATCACTGTGCTTTTCTGGACTGAGAGGTCCGAGGTCTTTCCAGGTATCTGTAGAGTAGCCACTCCTCCTATATATATATATATATATATATATATATATATATACACTGACCAAAAGTATAAACACAACACTTTTGTTATTGCTCCCATTTTTTATGGTATGAACTCAAAGATGTGAAACATTTTCCACAAACACAAAATAACCAGTTCTCTGAAATATTGTTCACAAATCTGTCTAAATCTGTGATAGTGAGCACTTCTCCTTTGCCAAGACAATCCATCCCACCTCACAGGTGTGCCATATCAAATCCCAATAGTCTTTCTTTGAACTCAGAAAGGCTGCCCTGAATAAAGTGGAGAGTTACAGTACATTCATTGGCAATATATTTGTTGTCTAAGTAGAAGCAGTAATTTGTCATCTCAGAAGACCACGAAGAATAATGAAAAGCACAGAAATAGATGCTGAATTCTGGGTGTAATCTTATAGCACAGACAATCATTTGTAGTTGTAGTTGTATTTTTTTTTCCCTTTTTAATCTATATGTATTTGTCACAACGTTTTTTTATTACTAAACATAACCCAAATAAGCCCTTTTTTTTTTTCAATAAAAACGTTTAGTTTGCTAGTACTTTTACTTCAGATCAGTTTATATTCTGAAACACAATAAAAATAAAATGTTATGTAATCTGAATACTATGAGTGCTAAAGATGACTGAATCCCTAAATTATAATCCATCCATTTCTGTTGTGTTTATGACAAAAAAAAAAAAAGATTTTACACTTGATATAATTAAAGTAAAAAAGGACAAGTAGAATTTGATGAAATTATCGACCACTAAGTGTTAAAACATTTGCCTCTATTGCTCTTCAATCAAGCACCCTCTCTGATTTTCTATTGTCACCGTAATCTGGATTATATGATGAGCACATCCTAGATAAAGCAGCATTCTGGCTGCCATCTGGAAAACAGTCTGCCTGCACCTTGTGTGCTGCAACTGCACATACACCCCGCCCGCTTTCCGTAACTTCATTACCAAGGGAGACTACTTTCCCTTCCATTAATCTCAAAAATTGATGGGAAGACCACTTTTATCAAGGACTATAAAGATCTTGAACCAGCATGTTACAAAGACCTGTACAACTTGCTCTTCATGGCTAATTAAGTCCACTGATAAACAATAGGGTCTGAACTTCTCCAGTTTCTTTGTGTGCATTGACTCTGACTAATGCTCCTGTGTTCACTTTGAATTTTAACCATGAATCATTTGATAAATTGGAATGGAGTTGGATTCATGATTGTATCAGGGAGTATAAACACGCAATTGTGTTTCATGAAGTGTAGGACTTGTGTTATTTATGTTGTTATTGAATCAGCTCCAGAGAAAGAAAAGACGTATACCAACAACTCAAAGCTCCTTTCTAACCATTTCTTTTTTTGTTTGTTTATTTTATGTTTTACAGCTTTGGAGTGAGGATACATTGACATTGACATTTAGGCTGTATTCAGGCTGGACACATTTGGAACTAGGAACCGCTGTTGGACCCATCTTTCAACGTGGTCTCGGTTAGTTTACAATCAAATTTTTCTCTGCCTGTATATGCTCCATGCTTGGAGACAACTGAACCAAAACACCCATTGTAGTTGAACATTATGGAATGTACACAGAGTAGGAAGGTAGCAACCATGACTAAGAGACACAGCAACTCATTGAAATGTGGCCGGATGAATACAGGTTAATCAAAACATTTTTTAACGTGATATACATTGGTTCAGACATTGTTTTCGCAACAATCTATATGTCATAAACACTCAGTGTACCTTCATGGTAACCATCTCCTTAGTAACCGACTTGCAGCATACCTCCGTCGTACCAAAGTAGCAAGTAAAAAGTGTTGTACCTGATGTTGATACAGACGTTCAGAATTGGTTGGTAAAATATAAAGGAAGTACTGCTCTTTTTGTTGCTTTGCCCAACCCTTGTAATTCCTGCCCAATGACTGAAGAGATCTTTAATCAGGTGGTTTTGTTTACAAGCTTTGGTTGGAAACAGAAATGTCCAGTTGAAGGCTAAAGACAGACCGCACGCAAGGTTCTGGACTTGCTCCAGACCAAATTAGGAGGACTGGGTCCAGACGAATGGACTTTTCCAGTCTGAATCCACCCTTAATGGCTAAAAGACAATTTCATGGCTTTTTAATCTTACATTTTATTACTTTTCTCTTTGTTACATTCAATTTCTCCTTTTAAATAATGTTTCTACCTTTAATTTTCTTATTCAATGTAATAAGTTATTCAACCAACACTTTTAAAGTTCTAGATCATGTTTTTAACTATTCAAGTTAAGATTTAATACTTCTTAAATTATGTCTAGTTATATTAAAAATATTTATTCTTCCAATTTTTTTAGGTTCAAGCTAATGATAAATTAAGTAGAGCCCAGGTTTTAAATGTAATGCAAATTAGCGACATATGACATATGAAGTTAATCGTTTATTTCTTTGTACCACTGTGGGTGTTTCTCTTAAATCAGTAAAATTAGGTTCCATGACTTGCACTTTTTTAGCTAAAACATTTAATAATAAGAACAAAAAGCAACTAAGCAATACGATGAAGCACCAGCTTCATCAAAAATGATAAATCTGATATTTTAAGCATTTCACTGTCAGTTTTTATGCCACGTAAATATGTTCTGAGACTTGACCATGTCTGTCTTCATTTAGTGAAAAAAAAAAACAAATAAAAATGGCATTTACTGAAGAATAAGGTGATGTTTTATTATGATATATTTAGCTGAGGTATAGGTATCATTTTTCATGATATAATAAATTCATGGAAATGTGTTTATTGCCATTTTTTTACATTAATTGATTTTTGTTTCTTTCTTGTTGTTGTTTATTTGAGCTATCATCTCAACAATGGATTGAATTAATCAACATACATTAAAGAAAGCATTTTCCTTCAAAAACAGAAAGTGTATGTGGGCAGCCAGCCAACAACAGCTATAGAAAACTGTTTTTTATACCTTCGCAAAACAGTTTGTGCTCATTTTCAGGAATAAGCCCAGCCTGCCTTTCCATCTGCTATCAGTAACATTTTTCATTTGTCAGTAATTTCCCAGCCTTGTCCTTGCACATCCTCCCCTATTTTCTAACTTCCTCTCTCGCTTTTTCTCTCCTTTCTCTTTGCCTCGCCGCTATTGGCTGACATTGGCTGATGTCATCACAGAGGCAGGGGGAGGCAGGGAATATAAAACCTCTGCTCTGACTGTGCAAACGCAGACAATCTTGCTCCTGACTGAGCTTTACCAAACGGATACTAAAGCACCACCTGGCACAAAACACCACCCGTGCCAGCTCCAACTTGCTGCTATGTGTAAAGGACTTGCGTCGTTGCCTACCTGCTGCCTAGAAAGGTACAAGCAGATTCCTGCAGATGGTTTTGTTGGATTTATTGCATCTGTGTGTGGGCTTTAGAGAGTGTAAAATCTGGACTTTTTGGATGTAAATGTACAGGTCTAGGATTGTTTGTTACAAGGTTCAAAGAAGTGAATCTTTGCTGCTTTTCTGTCCCACCAGAGCCAAGGAGATGAAAGCAAGGCTTGGGAACATTTTGCAGAAGCCCAACTGGACTCTGTCATGTTTCAAAATCGGGAAAAACAAGTAAGTATACCTACCTAAAGTATCCTCTATACGTCATTTTACAACACTATTGTAACCTGATCATGAGTGGATACACTTCTAATTTATGTCTAAACATTATTTCATCTATTTATAGGCCAAGCTTGGAAGAATGCCTTTGCTGGAGAGAGTCGTTTGAAAAACTCCTGTCTAGCAAATGTAAGGAAATGTTAATATTTGGGGTCTTATTTTGGCAGACTTCTAAGCCAATGTTTTATGTGTGTAGCTATTATGCTATATTGACGAATATCTTTGTCTCTGCAGATGGACTGTGTGCCTTCACAGCCTTCCTGGTCTCTGAATTCAGTGAGGAGAACGTTGCATTTTACTTCGCCTGTGAGGATTACAGACAGACCAAGTGTCCTACCAAACTTCGTGCAAAAGCACAAAAGATCTTTGATGAATTTTTTGGAAGTGATGCTCCGAGAGAGGTAAGGATGCCTCAAATGTTTAAAAAATAATTTTGTATCGTTTAAAAAAAAAGACACTAATTAATGACTTTTTGTTTTCTTTTTGTAGATAAATATTGACCATGAAACCCGTGACATCACCAAAGCCAACTTGCAGACCCCCACACCTTCTTGTTTTGACCTGGCTCAGCACAGGATCTACATGCTGATGGCTAAAGACTGCTACCCACGCTTCCTCCGCTCTCCAGCCTACAGAGATCTCGTGTGCCAAGCTAAACCTAGCGCAAAATCTCCAAAGCATTCCCAACCAGATAAGAAAGTGTGAGACTTCTCTATCAGTCTGACGAGGACTTTAAATCACCTGAAGATTGCAGAATTTGCTGCACGCTGGTTTCTCTCCAGAGCAGAAAACAGGCATGTCGAAGGGCATCAGTGGATAGATCAAAACCTAAAAGTGCCTCTGAGAAGAGACACAGCCAAGGTGGAGGAACATTGAGAGCTGCTTGTGTTAAGTGGACTGATGTGCCAGTAGAGATGATGAAGGGGCGAAGCCCAAAGGGTCTACCTGACAGACCCAAAGTCTGCTTAAAAAAAAGCAAGGGAGGGGTGGAAAGGAAAAAAAAGCACCTTTTTAGCCGTACGGCACAGTTTTCTTCAAAACTGTCATGTGCAATGTCCTATTTTTGAAGTGCACTGGTTTTAACAGTCATGTGAAGTCATTTGTATTTATTTCTATTTATTTATCTGTAGTACGATTTACATTTTTACCAGAAAATGTGTTGATCAATTGTGTCTTTTCACAAAAAACAAACACTGGGAAAATAAAGTGTGGAAACTGGAAATCTTTTGTCTTTGATGTGGCTACTTGTCGACGAATGAGATAATTAAACGTACCCTAGTGACACACTGGGTGCAAACAAAACAGTCAGGTAAAGTTGTGCAAACAATCAGACAGATGGTGCGGCCGAAAACAGAAATGCCAATGATTCACGGCGGCCATTTATGAGTGTTGACGGTGTCGCTAAAAACAGTCCCATAAAGATCTTAGACAATGCAAACCCTGCTGTGTAGTGTCAACTACAAGAGTGTTGCTAGAAAACAGGAAGGATCAGAGAAGTTGTGAGAGGATTAACGTAATAGGAAGTGCTGTAAAGGTTTATCATTACTTCAGACACTGTTTGCACCTGCCATCAACTTTGGGTAATAAAAGTCAGCATGGCCGCCACTGCGTGCAGCTGCAGCTGGTCGCTACCCAACAAATCACATAACAAAGGGATAACACAACCCCTCCTCCCTGTAGTCAGTTAGGTAATGTTTCTGATGGTGGGGATTGTATAATTCCCCATGGATGTGAAATATTATTATGATTTCTTTTTTTTTTTTTTTCAAGAATCTTGCTGAACGTTTGTGTATTCAGATGTCATCAGTGCAGAGTGGAGCCATTAACAGGTGGACAACAGCTGGCTCCAAGTCCTGATCCATATGAACAAGTCATAGTGCCGCCTTCTTCTCCATAGTAACGCTTTGACATTTTCAACAACACGCCGCATTGCCTGTCCATAAAACTGAATAATGAACGTGCAGCATGGGTTATCCAACATCTAGAATAGTTCATTTCATTAGTGGAGATATTTAAAACCTTGCAGGAACAGCTCTTATACAGAGAACATGTGATAGAGAGGATCTGGCATTTAGCAATTTGGACCAAAATGATGTAAACTGTGAATAAATAAGCTGTGTCTCAGCCCTGAAGTCTATTCGTGTTACAGAAGAAGAAACAAGAACAAACTAAGATTTGGTCATATCATGAGAATAAGGCTTTGATGTGAAGATGTGTTTCTTGTGGAGTTGCTGATAAACTGTGCTGCTCATCCCATACAATTTTACTCAAGAAGAAAAATTTACAAATTGAACAAACCAAACCCCTACAAGTCACACCGGGCTCAGAACGCAAGTTCAACTGACCGCTTCCATTGATAAGTCTACGTAAACACACATAAAAGTGCATTCTGGACTTCCGTTGTCAAAACCCTTGCATTCATGTGTCACTCTACGCTACTTTTTAAGTCCGTTTTCGGGTTCCGTCTACAAAATGCATGGCCGTTGATTGGTACATTAAAAGCTACTTCGTTTGAACAACCAGAAACTCAATTGGGGTAGTAGCAAACGGGGGCCATCCTTTTTAATACACCTAAGTGCCAACCGTTTGATACTTCACTGTGAAGGAGAAATTAATAATTCCAGTTTGTGACTGGCCAGAATTATATGAGACAACCGCTGTCAGCCTGAATGCCCATCACATACACAATGTGTACCCTTTAGAGAACAAGAAAAAATGAAGGGAACTTGATGAATAGGATCAACCTGTTGACAGTTTTCTTCATGCTTACTTTTTTCTGCTTTGTTTAAATAATCTATACATATAATTTTATTTTTAAAAAGTTAATAAATTGTAATATTCATTTAGAGAAATGAAATATTTCTTAAAACAAAATTTCTGTTTAGCTGTAGAGTACTGGAGATTGACTATTAAAGATGAACATTGCCAGTAGCGTGTTATTGACTAATTGAAAAAGTAATTGTTGAATACTGAAATAATTGTGACAGCCATGATGTCTTCCACCATCAGGAAAATGCTACAATAACATGTTAAAAACACAGAAAACACAATTTTCATTGGTCTTTGGGTGGGTCTTTAAAGTCTTTCTAATTCATTACGTTTTACATCTTTATTTATACATTTTATTTTAACCTCTTAATACCGGAAAAGTAAGACTTGCTCTTTGATATACCATAACTTCTCGACCATTAACGTAATTAACAAGAATCGGCTGATTCTGTCGGAGAAAAAAATTGCTTTGTTTCAGATTCAGCTGATTTGTGTTGATTATGCCAGCACTTCACTGCTGTAAGTTGCTTTTCTCTTCTTCTGAATGCGCTGGAATTACATCAATTGCATAAATAGGAAAGACGGAAAAATAAGACAGTATTGACCATATACAGCTACTTTTTTTTCTCTTTCAGCAAGAAATTGCAACAAATAAATAATTTGTTAAAAAATATTCCTATAATACTTCAAATTAAACTTTGGTTCTATTGACATAAATGGTACCAACTCTAAATCATAACCAAATATAATTTTTACCAGTACAACAAACAATAGTGTGATTAAAAATCATAAATGTTTTTCACATTTACAAAAAATAATGAAAGATTTTAACTAGAAAAATCTTATTTTGAACTGAATTATTAAGGAAATTAATGCAGAAACACAGATTTACACATTTTTTGTCCCATTTTATAAAGTCACGGTATAAATTAAAATATGGAATAAATAAATCAAGTCGGATTATTGACCAGCATTGACCAGCAACTAGGAAAATGTTTTATGCTGTGGACTCCTTGATGTTTTGCACAACTGTTGTTTCTGAAGCTGTCAGCTGTCTTTGGATAAGGTAAATAGTTTTTAGTGTCAGGGTTCAGCTGCAAGGAAAGCTGAAAAACTGTTTTCAGCTAGTTTGCAAATAATTGTATTTTCATTTTCCAAGGTTTAAGACTTCCATCCTAACTATTCCTGTCTCACTTTAAAGGAAATTTACTGGGTGTTGCTCTAAGCCTTTGACCTCTTTTCAGCCACATGTGAACAGATGTCATTGGGCCTCCTTTTCCATTGACAAAAGCCTGCTGCAGCACAGGAAGTGATCTTTTTCTTTAAGGGGAAAATGGCTGGTTTCAGCCAGTTTTTTTCAGTCTGGTCTGATTAATATTAAAATGCAATTAAAGACCGCTCAAGTAAAGTGCAGTTACACCGTCTGTGAAGACACAGGAAGAATAGGAATGAGGTACAAACTGGTAAATTTAGCTGGCATTTACCTGACCTAAGTCATCCAAAACTCTAAAAATATTCTCTTGAGCATCATTTGTGCTACACCATTTTTATAGCACAGTTTTTTTCTACTGTCATGTAGCTGTATAAATAATTGCTTTTAATCTTTAATCTGTCATTGTATTTATTTATATTGTATTAGCTCTTGTTTTTATTGACTATTTTTTACTCATGTGTTATAAAGCGTCTTTGTGTGCGTTTTAAAGCGTTATACAAATAAAATGTATTATTATTATTAATACTAATAATTAAAAAACAAAAATATATATTTTATTAATGACAAAAAAAATATATATATATATAGGTTTTTCATTAATACGCTTTGCATTCTATTATCAAGAGCTTTTCTTAAGTAATGAAAAAAATCTGTTATTGTTTTAGGTCAAATCGTTTTTTTACATTTTGATTTAAGGTAAGAGTGCCCTCCAGTGGTTAACCTGGTTAACACAGGACATATGCAGGACATATTTTTTTTTATTATTAAATTTAAATAAATTGTTTTTTTAGATTCCAAATCCTTTTTATTTCAAATATCATTTAAATGACAGCCTTTTCCCTGGTCAATATAAAAGAAGAGATACATTTATTTTGTGGAAGAAAAAAACCTGAAGTTTTGCAAAGAGAAATAGTAAATATGGTCACAGTGTTGATAAATTTAAACAATTTATAAAGACAGAAAATAAAAAATGAAAATGATCAACAACAGCCGATCTAGAGACCTAGAGACTCCTGAAAGGTCCATGACTCTGTCCTGCTGTTACAATCCAAAATCCCCAAATAAAGGGCACACAATTATCTCTGCAAGTATATAACATCTGAACACTTGTTAATTACTTCTGTTGCTATGGCAACCTTTAAATCATCTGCTGCGGATTAACATAACACTTTTTATCTGCTGAACCCCGGAATTAAAGGTTGGAAACAAACTTTCTAAGACTCAGACTTCCTGGAATTTAAAGAATTTTGTGAGTTTGAAAATAACTTAAAATATTCTTAATCAAATAAAGTACATTTCATTGGCTTATTAAAAAAAAAAAGGAAAGAAATAAATGCAGGTGTTTTTATCTTTATCTGCAAAGTTCATTGTTTTGGGAGCAAATTGTGATTTTTCTCTTGATTTTGTTGAAACAGTTGCGCTGCAGGTTGATATTAAATCTATGAGTTTGACAGGATTCCTTTAATTGGACATAATTTCTTCCTCTGTCTGGGTCTTCCCATCGCCGATCCAACTCCTCACAGTTTCAGACTAAATTGCAATGTTTTGCTAATATGTTTGCTTTGCAGGAAACTCTCTTTGGTGTTTATTAACTGAAACTCCAAGAAACCATTTTTAGTGCTAAATAAAGTATATCAGAATTAAAGTGTGATCCAATTGATCCATTAAAAATATCAAAGCTCACAGAGTGCAGGGGTTAGACTGCTATTTCTTTTCTTTACCACTAGATGTCACTAAAGCACTGTTTTGAACTATTGAAAACCTTTTCGTGTGCTTTTTTTTCTTTTTCTTTATAAACATTAGTCCGCCCAACATATTGTCCTGTTTGAACAAATATACACATACAGTCTGTAAGATTTAAGCATGATGCAGATTTAAATTGATTTTTTTCTGTTTAAAAATAAATAAAAGATCAATAAAGACTATAAGTCCCACACAGATCATCTTCTGATCTAATTTAAAAGTGTTCCCAGTAGCCTTTGAATCATGATTATCCATCTTAAGCCAAAATCATAAAACAGAACAGTTTCTGTAGAGTGGCAGTATTTATTAAATATCTGTTTCTGAGTTGGTGGCGGGAACCTTTCCACAGAAATAGCCCACCTCCACTTCCCGTCACCCAACTGTTTACATGCTTTCCCGCTAGCTATAGCTACTAGCCACTCACAAGATAACATCAAAAAATTGTGAACAATATCAAAAGCTATCCAACCGTACAGTTTAGATCCAGATTCCAGTTCAGACAAGGAAAACAAAGACGTTCATGTATCTATTTGTCTACAAGTGAAAGTATCAGAATGGAGTAGAGAATCTGTGGCCTGCTCTAGTAGATTCTACGTCACACCTACAAGCTTTTTCAAAAAAAATTGTATCAAAAAAACTCAGAAATGCAATTTTTAGCTTAATTTACTTTTTTTAAATGTCCTTCATAATGAGAAAAATGTTATAAAAATATTTTAAATACGAACGTTCATTGAAGTGGGTCTTTAAGCCAGAAGTCAAAGGTCTAGTGTAGCTTTTAAGAAAAGTTTAAGTGATTCCTCAAAGTTTGAGTATGTTTTTAAAACACCTGAAAATATATATAATTAAAATAGTTAAATGTTAAAGAAACATGCAGGGACTACTGATGACCCTTCTCATTTAGAAATGTTAGAGTTGAAAGACTACAGATGTTTTGATGTGTTTTTTAACATTTAGTTGTAACATATTTTTTCTCTGACTTGGCAGCCAACATTTACCTGATATAAAAGATTTAATATTCAGTATGATCCAAACTTCTATAGCCTCAATGATGATACATAAATTTACTAGATTATAATAAGTAAACAATAAATATACAATGTAAGTTTTTTTTTCATCTTTTTATTGTTGAGGTAGAGTCTTAATGACAGAAAACTAGACCTCAGTGTAGATAGTGCTCTTCATTTTTCTGTGCTGTCCTGAGCTCTGTGGCCCTGAGATGAAAATAGGTGCAGCAGCCACACGCGGTCCCGCATGTGTCATCAAGGACGACCCTCTTGGCGATCATAAAGACGGAAGCATATCTGGAGAGGATGACCCAGTGTGCACATTCTTCATCACCCCCCCCCCCCCCCCATGTGCTGTGCATGTGCACCTCAGTGTGGCCCCGACGAATTACAGACGCACAAACACATCTGTAATTTATCACTACGCTTTAAATGAAGTTATTAAGCTTCATTTAGCCAAAACACTTCATATCATTCTTGAATATTCATGAGGATAATGTGTCTAGTTGAATTAAATATGACTTGTTTAAAAATTGAGAATGTCGTCGTTTTCTATGCAGGTCAGCAGAATTTACTGAGAGGAGGAGAGGATGAATTAGGAGGCAGAACATTAGGACAGGATGAGAAGATGAGTAGGGGGGGGCAGAGAGACAAGAGTGTGACAGCAGCGACATAATCGCACAAGCGTGGGAAATCTCCCGGTGTGGGTCCCTGGTGAGAAGAGGAGTTCTTTCTTGTAAATTCAGGCTCCTCTGGGCTTTACATCCTCTGGATCCCATTCAGGCCCGAAAGTACAGAAAAGCCGTCACACTTTCAATGTCTTCTTCACGTCTCAAGTCTTTTTCTGCACAGAAATAGTTTTTGGAAAAAATGCAATAATAGTGTAGAAAAGTTGTATTCCTTCTTTATTCTACAGTTTAGTCATTCCTTATGAGTAAATGAAAGGGTCCAATGAAAACTGTGTTTTTAACAAGTTCTTGAGATATTTTTCTGCTGATGAAGTAAAAAAAATAAGCAAACATTTGCATTTCTGAGTATTTCCTTATTCAAATAGTTGGGAATCAGTAGCAGACAAAGAAATACTGTTTGAAGAAATATTTGTTGCATCGCTATAGGTTGGGGTTGTGGGGGCTGTAAGCTAAGAGAACCTGTAAACAGATGGATGATGGCAGGTGGGGCAGGCTTACTTTGGGCCAACAGTCCCACCTACAACACAGTCAAATTTCTGATGAATGTCTGCTGCTTTGCAGAAACTGTGTCCTAGAAAACAACAGGTTTTCTGATATTGGCTAAAAATGGCATAAGCATAGTTAATAGATCACTGGGAATGCTTTTACAACGAATCACATGGTGATCGGAGTGAGACTTTAAGTTCTTCATCTTCTAAACTCGTTTTTGTCCCTTTCAGGGTCATAGGGTTGCTGGAGCCTATCCAGGCGAAGGCAGGGGACACCCTGGACAGATCGCCAGTCTGTCGTAGGGCCACAAATCACACCCCCATGCACTCTCACATTCACAGGGACAATTTAGTGTAACCAATTCATCTATAAAGCATGTTTTTGGATGTCCAGGGAGAGCATGCAGAGATGTTATAACACAGAACAGGTCCCCCATTGGTGATTCTGTTTCAGCTCCCCCTGTCAGGACTTGAACCGGGGCCTTCTTGCTAACCACTGTGCCACTGTGTAGCCCAGACTTAAAGTTGTGTTTTGATAAAATGTACACATTTGCAATTTATTTAAAAAATGTTCTGTCCCATTTCATTCATTCAACTTCTAAACCCAATATGTCGCTTCCGGGGTCACAGGGCTGCCAGAGTTTATCCCGCCCACTCTGTCCTACTTATTTCTATAAAGTGTCTTAGCATTTATTCAAAAAGGGATCAGCACTTTTTACACTTTCTACTAGATTAGAGATGGTAAAATCTAAATTTAGACTAAGACTACAAAATCTATTGTTAAGAGAACTCTAGTAAAAATAAATCTCTATGGAAGCTGTTGTGGTTTATGGCACATTCCACTGATGATAGATGTTAAAAAGGTCTCAATGTTATCAAGGAGATGACACATTTTCTTTTATTTTTTACTTTTTTTTATTCAAAAGTATTCTACTCTTGTTTTTTTTATACTGTTGTACATAGGAACCTTGTTTGAGAAACAAATTATTTTCTCTTTCAACTAAATGTATCCATATTGTATTGAAGCAACATTTGTCTAGAATCTATAACTTCAATTAAGTAATGTATCTGTGTAGCAATTTAAACATTTCTCTGAGTCTTTAAATTACCCATAAATGTGTTATTTATTTTCATATATTACATAGTTATCTTTGGTTTATGGAGTTGTAACACTCTTGAAACACTTGTTTTTTTTTTTTTTTTGTTTTTTTTTTATTTCTTCAACCCAGTTTTTGGGTTATTCATGTTGGGGTCTTTTTTAGATTACTAAGATTTAGGTTTTTGTGGTTTTATTTTTAACATGTCCAGGGACAAAAATAGACACGGGGTTAGGTCTGGCTCATTGTAGGGATACTTTTTATGTGCACTTTCCCTGAAAAATAAAATATTAGAATAAAATGTTCTCCCAATTTATGTTTTTTTTTCTAAGATTTTATTTATTTATTTGTTTTCTCTGAGTTAAAATAACCCAGAAAAAAGTTACTCCTTTTTGAAGCTCCAAAATGGGTTAAAAACAACCAAACTTGGGTTATTTCAGCTATAGTGTGAATTGTATGTGGGATTTATTTTTATACTAAACCTAACCTATGGACTAATTTATTAAAACATTTCTTAAATAAATAACTAAATACAATCTTTTGTGCAATTTATCGTTCCTTTGAGCACCGATGAAACTTCTAAAAATGTATAAATGGTTATATTTGCACCCTGATTCCATGTGCTAAAAAATACAACTTTAAAAGGCTAAAGAATCCAAAATGAATTGAAACAGTCTTCAAGCAGCTTTATGCAGCTTTCCACTTTATGGAGGAAGCAGATCAATGTGCATGAATCTGAGCAGCTTTCATAACATCTTTGATTTTCTGAAGTGACCTCAATACTTTTAATAAACTCTGATTACAAAAAATGCAATTTCTCTCTTTTTCTTATATGAGTGTTTTCTAGTCCCTCCTTGGACTCTAGATGTAATCACATGTGCAAAAACCCTCATGTGGACTTAGTTCTGTTGCAAACACTTTAATAACTGAGGCCAGATGTTTGCTCGATTATAAAAAAAAAAAGTCCCTCAGCCTCTCAGCGGTGAATGTCAAGCTATTTTCTCCTCCCTCTTTTTTTGTTCTGCAAGGACTTAAAGTGTCAATGACTATTTGAGCGAGGTCAGACAGGAAATGTGAATGTCTGAACGTTCAAAGACGGATTGGGCAGCACTTATCCCAGCAGAGTTTGTATAGAGCCTAACTCCGATAAACTTCCTTTTTTATTTATTTTTTTAATGAAAACGGTTATGTAATGTGATGGAGGTCAACGGTCTGGAAAAATATAACACAATCTGCATCAGCAGACAGGAACAGCAGCTGAGGACACGTCAACAGGATCTGTCTTAAAAAACTAAACAAGACAAAGCTGTTTTCCATCCCTCTTTTTGCACAAAAAGTGAATTAATAACCCCAAAACCTGCTGGACTATGCAATATTTGTGTTGTTGTTGTTAAACTCAAACAGATTTAATTGCATAATATCACATTAATTATGTAAAAAAACAACCAGCATCTGTCAGGGGAATCACGTCTGAATTTTTCATCTTTTTTTTTTCATCTTTCCCCTACAAACCACATTTAGTCTCATCTGCCTTCATTCTCACCAATCTGCCACTTAAAGAGGACAGAAAGCTGGAATGAATTCCCAAAATGTCAGACCTCATTTCAACCTCAAAGTACTTTTTTGTGTTTGTGTACTTCAGTTTAGTACTTTGTGTACAATTTTCATGGAGCTAGGTTTGGTTTTGGGGTTTCTGTTACTTAAAAGGGGCTGCACTGTGCTTTAGTGGTTCGCCTGACTGCAAGGAGGTTCTAGTTCAAATCCTAGCTGGGACCTTTATGTGTGGAGTGTTGAGGTTCTCCCTGTTCATATGTGGTTTTTCTCTAGCTTCCTTCCCCAGTCCCAAAAACATGCACCACAGATTAACTGACAAATCTAAATTGTCTCTTGGTGTGAATGTGAGTGTCAGTGTTGGTGTGCAAAAATAAAATCTTAACAAAGTAAAAAGACCATTGTTTAACCCTTGTGCTATCCTATGGGGTCTAGATGACCATTGACGTGTTATTCCTACCATGACAAAGGTGGATAAAGGTGGAGAGGATTCCATGTAATCCATGAAAACCAGTGAAGATCATAAATCATTGAAGAAAAAAATTCCGTGCACTGTATTGTGGGGTTTAGATCAGTGGTCCTCAACCTTTTTGTCACCGTGGACCGGTACAACGCAAGGCACGTTTACCGTGGACCGGGGGTGGTATTTTCTCTTTAGTAATGATAATAACAATAATAATTATAATTTCCCCCTTGTCAAAGCAACTTTCTAAAGAAGTTTGTTTTTTGCTCATTTTGGTTGTTTGGGTTTCATTTTAGCGGGGTTTATCACCTGATGTTTGGTGTCGCGACTTTGACGTGCGTTAAGTGTGACAGATGTAACAAAGTGAATCCGGTCACTTTTCAAAATAAAACGTTTTTGTCGGAAAAAAAAACAATAAAATGGAAATTATTTTTTCTTTCTGTGCGTCCCGGTGCAAAAATTTCCCGCGGCCCGGTGCCAAGTGTCCCACGGACCGGTTGGGGACCACTGGTTTAGATGACCCCACTCCCAATGTCAAAGTGCCTAGGATAGTTCAAGGGTTTAAAAAAAGTTATTTTCTCTTATACAAAAACGCTTTCAAAAACATTATCAGTGACGTTTTTCAATAGCAAAATAATCGTAGTTTGAGAAAACATTTCGAAAGTCTCGTTTTCACTAAATGGTACAGTATGATAATGGTCCAGGCTATCCAGATGAGCTCTTCCACTCAAAGTTGGATCATCAGGACACATGTGGGGTAAAGCTATAAAGATACATGATGGAATCAGGCTTTAGGCCGTAGCTATAGTTGGAAGCTGTAAACACAACAGTAATTTCAGCTGTTGGAGTTTTTCTGAGTGTTTCAGAATTTGGTCAAAACAGAGCATTGTCAAGCATGACTGGTTGGTCTGTTGGTCTTGGTTGCTAGCTATTTTTTCTTGCGTCACATGTCATGTAAAAACAACCTGGCTGAGGCTTTACCATAAGCATCAATGACAGGACTGCTCGGAGCTACTGTGTTTGCCACAAATGGACTCAGATGTGGGAACTCAGACAAACATCAGTCACCACAGTCCCAAAATCAAGCATGGTTAATGATCGTACAATGTCAATTAATTTTATATAACAATTAAATAACGTATGTAGAAAGTCTACTTTTTTTCTATTCTTTTATTTTTGGTTTTTATTCTTTTTTATTTTTTGGGAGTGGTTATTTCTGACTGTTCCAGGTCATTTACCCATAGGAGGACTAACAAAAATATTTCTATTATGTTCAGGTGACATCAGTTTGGAAAGCAGAAGGTAAACAAATGATGACTATGACCAGTTTTTGACCACAGTGAGCGGAAAGTGCGCCGTTTTTTTTTGCCTGAGACAACATGCTTGTTTGAGTTCCCACATCTGAGTCCATTAGTGGCAAACACAGTAGCGCACACAGCAAGAGCTTCCATAAGTGACTAAGTGCTGAAGCAGCCCTCAGCTTGAGGCTGCACTTGATGTTCTCCTGAGTAACTCTGGGTGAATTCACAGGACTACTTTTTCACACCAGATGATTGCTTTTGTTTTGTTGTCGCCTGATGTTTTATGCCTAAATTTGAGGCTTTTCACCCTCATTTGTGGTTATAACTTAAAAAGAAAGAAAAACAGAGTCAAACACAGGCAATGTGACTCTAATATCTCCAACTGGAGTGAGTGTTGTTTTTGTTGTTTTTTTGTTGATTTTCTGTTTAACCAATTAGACAAACTGCTTCACCAAGATATATTTTAGAATCATGAAAACCACTTTATCTTTACCTTTATAGCACTGAACGTTTACATTTAAGAAGATTCTACAATTCTTAGGTCCTTAAATGATCTAGAAGTTTTTGTGCAAAGACAGATTTTGAAAGTCAATTTTTCTTCAAGGTTTTGTTTTAATTTAACTTTAACCTCTCTGTGGAACTGGCCTTTAGGTTCTATAGAAATATATGTAATTTTGTACGTTACAGTTATTCTTTAGAAAAAAGACACGTTTTTAGAACATTTGCTAAAAACTCGGACGTATGTGTCTTAGTCACTCTGAAAAATAAAAGAGGAGCCTGAATACTACAACATTAAACTGCAGCTTTTTTACAGTTTTACTGCACAAAAATTAAAGGGCCTATTTCATCCTTCTCTTAAGCCATATATGTCCATATATATGATAACATATTACCTTTGGCACATTAAAAAATGATTTGTTTTATAAAATATTAATTATTTTCACAGTTTATTCTCCTAGTAAGTAAGATGACTTGATCCCTGAGACACCGGCTTTCGCTCTTTGTGGGTGCCACCCATTTCATGACTTCAACCAGAGTCGACTTCGGCTGCGTGTCAACATCCAAGCAACATCCAAACTTTTGCAAAGATAGATGTGCATATTGTGGAGCCTTACAAAAAACGTTTTGCTGATCACCGCTATAGCCTCACAGAGAAAGCGGGTGTTTGTCTTAGCCTCGGGGCTGTGCTGGCAGTAGGGACACTTCCTGGAAGGGGCTGTTCTCACTTATTTATGTCACAATGTGAGAACCCGCTCGTTTTCATGGATTGGGAGGGGTTGGTGCTCAAAGTGCAGATTTTTAGAGGAAAACTCAGAAAATGCATGAATTGATCAAAATACCAGTTTTGGGTGTGTTTTCGTGAAGAATTATAATAAACTTCAAAGCTCAAAAAAGTTGATTTTGGATGACACAGGCCCTTTGAGGTTTTTAAGTGTGCCTTGTAGTACAGAAAATACGGAATTTTGTATTTTTTGTAAACATTATAAACGTTATGTTTTCTTTTTTAAAACCACTCAGCATAACCAGAAATGACTTAAAGGACATGTGTTACAGTCAATTTAATCAACCTCAGTGTTACATAAAAAGCAGGTCAACAATTGGTTCGTCTCCAGCGTGCAGTGGTGACCCTCAAACGGAAAATCCATTTTGCCTTTTGACAAAGAATGCAATTTATTTCTCCAAGGCTGGAATGCTAACGAACACCCCCGTCATGTCCAGGCCATCAGACCATCAGAGGCAGATACTTCATAAGCCAAGAAAAAACAGTTTTTTTGCTTTTCTCTGCCCCCTTGTTAGCGCAAGGTTACCCGGAAAAGCCTTTTACAAATAAACAACTTAAAAAAAAACAATTAATGGAGCTGTGGGAAACGCCATTTAATTTCCTCTCGTGGACTCTGCAGCAGAGCATCTGGAAAGAACACACCTCTTTATCCAGCAAGCGTGATGGCTGAGGTTTAGCTAAAGTAACATGAAAGATGTCAAAACAATATTTTTTTTAATCCGAAAATTTTAAATTCCAGCAGACAAAAAGTGAAATCTGGATAAAAAAGGTGTTACATATGTCAAAATAAATGCCTGTATCCCAATTTTTATTGCAGATAAAATCACACAGAATCATCAAATACTGTTGGTTTTACTGTATTACGTAACTTCTCTGTACCTTATTAGATTTATTTCCCCTCCCTTTTCTGTCTTTGCTTGCATTGCATGTTCCTCTGACGTAATGCCGTTTCCTGCTTTCAATAAAAAAGAGGAAAAGGGATCAATTAGAGGAAACGTGTCACATTTTGCTGCTCAGCTGGATGTAAAACCAGGAAATACATTATTTAAGGTGTATATTTGATTTCAAAACACTTGTGTAATTTAAATGGCGCAGAAAAAAAAGATGATTAATCTTAAAGCAACTTTTAAATAAATGAAAATAATCAAATTGTAGTTTTACAATTAAAGCTTTTAAGGAAGTATTGCTTTCTCGATCTAAACCTTCTTCTCAGAGCATGAGCGATTCGAGCTGAGAACCTCTGGACCATTCTGGAATCAGTCAAAGGAAGTGGTCATCATAAATCTCCTCTCTAACTCAAACTCCTTGCTGCACATTTTTGTCTTCATCTGATGCGGACGTTCACACATTCCCCTGCTGTGCATTTTTGCTTTGCAGTGTTTATCTCTGAGTAACCATTGTTGACCTTAAGCTACAAAATGTCAGAAAAATGGTGTGCTATCTGCACGATCTAAGCCACAGAGTCATAACAGAGTTCCGAGGTTTGTGAGGGGACTGGAGCTCAGTGGTTTTTCTGCACTAATGTCAGGCCGGGATTACTTTCCCCTTTCCGTCTAAGAGGGAAAGAAAAGGGCGCCTGGCGTAGCTGCCCAGTTTTCATCCGCAGAAGACAGCAATCATGGGGAACAGAGAACACAGTTCTTGAGATGCAAATACTGAGTTCCTGTTTTTTTGCAAAGGAACGATAAGCATCCGATTATCTGAGTTCAAAGTGCTCATTGTTCTCGGACTTTTAGTGAACTGAGACCAGTTGCTGCTTTGAGCAGGAACAACAAATACACGTGTTTAGTGAGGTCTGCGGCTTAGCATATGTCCTTGCTTTGATACTTTTCCATATGTTTCAGTCTCAGGAACCCATGTATTTTTATTTCTGATCCCAGACCTTAAAACAATCTACCGTATGTTTGATAGAAATTGAATGTGTTGGGTCTTTATTGAACTATTTGGGCCTTGTTTCTCTTAGAAAGCAGTGTTTTGTGGTGTTTTCTGCACCCATTATGCCTGTAAATTAAGCGTAGGAGCTTCTGTCAGCATGATAATCAAAGCACCTGGATGCCAACTGCTGCCAGTTTATTTGAACAGCAGTGCAGCCACGGCCCAGAGGCTGAGTACACAAGGGCTGTCCCTTCCTGAACTCTGGCTTCTTGTAAATGTGGTAATCAAAGCAAACCTTGTGAGGACGTGTGTGCTTGTCTTGACTGTGAAGGCAATGCTGCGTCTGTCACGAATAAACACAAAGAAGTCAATTTTGTTTAAAGATTTGGAGTGCTCAGAGCAAACTGGGTTGTTTTTAGCCTGAAAACTGAAGTCATTCAACAATCTGAAGAGACTGAAATCCATAAAATAAAGGTAAACACTGCAGTTTTTCAAAGTTTGTGAGTGTTCATTTTAGGGCAATCCTCATGCGTTTTTTCTTTTTGATAAGGTCACAATAATGTTGCCATGTCCTTCTGCAATGACAAAAAGGTCTCCTATCAAAACATCCATCGATTTTCAGAACCTGCTGAATCCCATTCGGGGGTTGCTGCAGTATCTCCTACGTACTGGTGGGCAAAAGTGGGGTACACCCTGAACAGGCTTTCAGTCTATCGCAGGGCAAGTCATGTCTAAGTGTTATAGTTGTGATTAAGGATCATATCATTGAATTAACACATTCTAAAAGGTGAAAAACTGAAGGTGTGAGGATTGTGCACACTTGTTTGCTGTGGTGTCCATGATCTGTTCTGAGTTATCCTTCTGTCACATCAGGTTCAGGTTGATCATCATCCACAGCTGTCTTCATTTCAGTTAATTACCATCAGAATATTTAAGTGTCTGTTTTTTCTAGTTCCAGTTTTCCAGTTCCGCATTTTATTTTTTTTCTCTTGAATAAGTTCTGTTCAAATACATTTGGTTCTAATTAGTCACCTGATTTAAATCCATTTTACATGTAACTATGTTAGCAGCACATATGGGTGAAATATAAGAGTTTTTAAATATAAAAATGAAATATGGTGTTAAACTTGGCATTACAAATGAAAATGTACAAGCTTATAACACTGTAAATTATGAATTGATATGTTTTTAAAACTAAATTGGTAATGTCAATAAAACAAAGCCATTTATTTAGGTCATATAGCCTAAATATTGTGCTTTTGTATCAACCCTTGTGTACTTTTTTAATTCTTGTCTATTTGTTTTTTGTGCCACTATTCCCTTACTAAAAACTAGTCTTGTGTGTACTACAAGTATACTTTGTCTATCTATTTATGTATATCTTGAAATGTCTATACATTAAAATGTTCCAATATAATCTAAAGTGTTCAGTTAGGATATTTTCCTATACTACGCGTACATGGTCTATAGTATACTTGCTAAACGTATACTGTATATACTCAACAGAATAAACTTAAAATGAACTACTTTTTGCTAAGCTTTGTAAAGGATATCTGCTCAACTCAATGTTTTTTTTTTACTTGGTTGTCCTTGTTCTTAAAAAGAAGTCCAAATCATCACTCTTCTACCACCATGCGTGGTTTGGTTTGGTTTTCAAAATGATGCTGAGTTAGTAACTCTCTTAACACTTTGACTTGTGAAATTTTACATCACGTGCTTTAGTCTGAAATATTTGTTTAAATTGATTGTTTTGTTTCTTCTATAATATTTATTTTGAAACACATGCTTTTGATTAAATGTTTATAATACATTTATAATAAAAAATCTTTTTGTAAACAAACTTTAATCAAATATCTTTATTTACTTTAAAAAGGCCTTCAGATCATGTCTTTTTTATTAGTTTATGGTTCAATGAATAAAACTGACATGGGTTTAGTTTGATACCTCAGTCGCTTATGATGAAACATTCTGCAGCTAAGCAATTGGCAAGCCTGTGTTAAATGACTGCAACACAATCAGCAACAAAACATGTACTTTGAGAAACTGTGAAGCATACAAGCTGATCACTTTTATTGGGTAAATCCTTGAAATCACAAGCAGAAGTACATACCAGGCTTATTTGGCAAGATTTTTTTCTATCAGTTGAATGTTCTTTGGAACTCGTCAGAGTTTATTTGTTCATCAGCAACACTAAACTCTGTGAAATTAGAATTTTCCAGGGCTTTTTTGGCTCATGCATCTGGATTTTCTTATCTCGTGGGCTTCATCCTCATTGCAGAATTGACTGTTTACTTTCAATGTTCTGTACAGACTTTAAATCAATTAAAACTCAAGTTTCTCATGAATTAGAACTAAACATTGAATGGGATCCTGGTCTTTGCAAGAAAAAGGTTTCTTTTGTGCTTACCTTCATTAATGCATTTAAGAAAATTAAACTCTTATCTTCCAAACACATCTGACAGAACATTTTCCTTTGTTCATTTGTCACTCTGCTCAGAGTGCAAACAGAGGGCAAAGTTGCTGTCCAAAAACCACTGGATCCAACATCACCTCCAGGTCGAGTGTATAACGGTGATCTGCTGACCAAAATGTACCACAAGTCACTACAAAAACAATATAACCTCTTCTTTGCCTGGTTTAAGGTAGCATGGCCCTCTACATATCCACTGCCCCCACAAGCTGTATTTACACACCTCCATACACTACGTGGTAAGGTGACCTGTGAGCTCAGGTCAGTGAACCCCGGAAAAGTTACAGGGCCAAATGGAGTAACTATCAGAGGCCTCAAAGCCTGTACCTCGCAGCCCTCCATAGTCTCCACACAGATCGGAAACCTCTCCCTGCTTCATGTCAACGCTCCCCCCTGCCTCAAATCAGCCCTCTGTCCCAAGAAACTAAAACAGCTTCAAGGGCATTTAGATGTATTTTCTCAATCTCAGTGGTCGTGAAATGCTTTTTAACCCTGTATGTCTGCATTCAAAGCAAACAGATCCATCAGCTATGCAGAAGGTACACCACTGTACACCACTCTGACTTTGGCCAGAATTGTATAGCAAAAGCACATCAGTAAGAGAAACTGGGGTTTCTGTGTTAATGCTTTTTATTGACCTTATCACCGTCATGCCTGATCTACTGGTGGGGCAAGTGGCCACCCAGGTTCCCCTGTGCCTGGATTCAGGGTTTTCCTACCAGCTGTTTACAGACATGAGCATAGACCACCATAAGTCATCCACCATAATGCTCAGTGTTGGATCCCTACAAGGCTATGTGGTGAGTCTGCTCCAGTTCGCCATGTAAACTAATGACTGCGCCTCCACCTATCTATGATTATATATGCAGATGACTCCACCCTAGTAGGACTCATAACTGACACAGATGAGTCTGTTTACACAGATGAGGTGCAGCATCTGGCAGAAGGTAGGAACAAAAACAACTTGCTCCTAATCATCAATATGACCAAGGAGGTAGTCATAAACAGGAGGCACAACAACACCACTGCTTCACCGCACATTAACACCTGTGTATAGAGAATTTCTATCTATCTACCCGTCAATCCATTTTCTGAATCTGCTAAATGCCTTTGGAGAGCACAGGGTTACTGGAGCCTGTCCGAGCTACTGTTGAGCAAAGGCGGGGTACACTCTTGATAGGTCCGTTGCTGGACTAAAAAGAATTTCCATTCAGAAACTTACATCTCTAAGGACTTCAAATGGACAGCTTGACACTGTGGTTTAGAAGCCCCAGCAGCAATGTCACTTCTAAAGAGTCCTTGGGAGAAAAAGACTGGATGACAAGCTGCTGGTAACTATAGAGTGAGCTGGCTTTATCTGTAAGAGGATGGACACCATTGCCAGCTCTTGCTGCCTTATCGGTGCCAAAAACAATTGTGACCAAGCACCACCACCCTACTGACCTCCATTTCATCTTGAAAGGTAAATCATAATGACGGAATAGATAATAACAATAGACTGAATATCTGCACGCTTCAGTACCGTAACACATTGATGCTTCATGAATCTAGGTATCTAGTACATTAGCGCAACATATACATTTTTTTAGGATTCTCATAGCATAAAAAACATGCCAACAAGTCAGCTAAACTCTTTATATCATTTAAAATCACTAAATTCGTTGAATTCCTTATCATCTGTGTTGCTTTGAAACAACAATTTCGAACTCTGCGTAAGACTGAGTGACGCTTCGTCTTCTATGTTGCTATTAGTAGCAAATACTGATACACACACCTGCAGTGCCCTCTAGTGGTTGCAGTTTATAATTTTTTTATCGCATCTAATTTTCACCTGAGTATAAGTGGCACCCTTGTCATGGTGCCTTTGGCAGTCTACTCTCCCCCTCCCCTCTCTCCTCTGCTCTGCTAATTGGAACCAGCTGCGGATACTCACCTCATCACGTTTCTGCCTTTTTAAGGAGATCCAACCCCAGGATTCATCACCAGTTCGTTACACGCTACGGTGCTTATGTCTGATCGCCAAGTTATGCTAAGTTCCTCTAGTGTTATTTGTCACTTACCTCGTTTTGTCGCTCGCTCTCAGGTCCTCCTCGAGTATTCACCTGCATCGTTCCTCCTCGTCAAGAGCTCCTCAATCCATCCTGTTCCTCTCACGACGATCCTGTCACGTCTCGCTCCGGTCTCACTCCCTACGGTCTCCTGCCAAGTACCTAGCCGGTCATGAATACCTTCGCCAACATCCAGCTTCAACGCTGATGTCAAGACCCAGCGGCAGATTACAAGAAGCTACAAACTTTTGCTACAAACTTTCTCTTACGCCACATCTGGAATAGAAATAAATCTGTTAAAAGACTTCCTGGTTTGAGTTTACTTCCGGGTTCCAGCATCTGGGTCTGTCACATCATACACATCAAGACAATCCTCTTTCAAACTACGCAAAAAAACATTACTCATATCCCTATTAATACAGTAACAGAAGATCGGTTTCCTTACCGTGGGACATTGGGATATTGACAACTCCTCTTGAACCCAAATAACCTCCTCCCTTCAAACACACAATCATCATCCTAGAACTGCAATCCTCTCCAAATAAAAACTCTTTAAGATTTGTTTCTTTGAATTTTATGATTAAAAGCTAGAAGGTTTTATTAATTTATTGCTAGAAATAATTTTGCAACCCATAGAGATGTCATTTCATCGCTAAAATAGATTCTTTATGACAGTGTTTGTCTAAAGAGTTCTTGTTTTTCATGAACGTACAGCCGCATAGTGGCAGACCTATATATATACATAAAAAGAAAAGTAAACTTGTTGCTAAAAACATGTTTTCTTATTAAATCATTGGGAAAATTTAGACCTCGGAGGTTTTATAAATTAAACACCTATTCTCTAAAAAAGCCTTCTTTGTAAGAATACATTTGCTGGGCAACATGAACTACATGTTCACTGAAGGACAGAATGAACTGATGGTAAACATTAAGTATTGACACTACTTGTGGGAATGATGCCTCATTTAAGCCGCAAATCTTCCACTTGATGCAAAACACACATTGTTGTGAGAGCTAATGAAATGGCTAAAAATCCTCTCCTGCCAAATCCAAATACAACATGACCAGGGGGGTATTCCAGAAAGCAGGTTATGCTAGTTACCACGGTAAGTTTGTTGCTAAGGAAGTGGATAACCTCAGCTTTCTGTTCCAAAAATTGAGGTATGTTTCAGGGTATGTCAAGTTGCCATAGCAACTCGTGCTCTGGAGCAGGATTAGTTGAAGGTTAGTGTGTTTTCAGAGAGGTGAAGCAGCATGGCGTGTCCATTTGAAGATGATGTAGTGGATGAAGAAGCTCAGATAATACTTTTTCCACCGTGAGTGGGTGATAAGACCACATATGGATGTTTAAAGATAAACTTTTTTACATTGATATAGCTCAATTATTTGCTTCAGTTAAAATAAATCTTTTTTTTTTTAGTTTTGTCTTTTTAGGCACTGCAAGGAATTGTGGGATACCATTCCCTTTGCCTGTCTGGACGGATTTGGGTTTAAGTGTGGGTTTTTTCCAAATGTGTTTTGTTGTTTAGCTGTTTTATTGTGTTTTGCCGAGTTATTTGTCCTGCTTTTTAATTCTTTTTGCACCATGAGTGAGAGGAAGGGAGGGGATGATCAGCTTATTTAGCACCCTTAGGGCCATACTGTTATACAAGCACTAAAGTTAAAGTCAATGTCATATTAAAACAAATGTACTTCATGTTGCAAATTCACATTGAATCCTTCATTTGAATGTTAAAAAAAATGAGAATATCTGCAGCCTTAAACTTAAACATATAAGAGTTCAAGAAGTACAATAAATTAAGATAGAAAAACATTTTATTTAATTGAAGTAATATGACATTTAGATAGTTTTTTTGTTTATTTTAGTATAATCAGCTAGAGAGCCAATGCCTTGGAAAACCTGAACTAATTCAACTGGATTTGCATAATTATGTATGCTTTCTCTGCACTACAGATGTTATAACTGACAGACAGGTTGAACTAAATTATAAATAATGGTAATAATACATGTTGTTGATAGACAAATGTTGACCTGATCCTAAAATCAGGCTTTTATAGTCTATTGTTTTAATTAAAGTGATGGACGCAAATGTGCAGATACAGTGGGGCAAAAAAGTATTTAATCAGCCACCAATTGTGCAAGTTCTCCTACTTAAAAAGATGAGAGAGACTTGAGATTTTCATCATGGGTATACCTCAACTATGAGAGACAAAATGAGAAAAAAAACGGATCAGTGTAAAGGAAAGAATGAATGGGGCCATGTATCGTCAGATTTTGAGGTAAACCCTCCATCAGCAAGGGCATTAAAGATGAAACAAGGCTGGGTCTTTCAGCATGACAATGACCCCAAACACCCAGCCCAGGTAATGACGGAGTGACTTTGTAAGAAGCATGTCAAGGTCCTGCAGTGGCCTAGCCAGAATCCACATCTCAACCCCATAGAAAATCTTTGGAGGGAGTTGAAAGTGCATGTTACCCAGTGACAGCACCAAAACATCACTGCTCTGGAGGAGATCTGTATGGAGGAATGGGCCAAAATACCAGATACAGTTTGTGAAAACCTTGTGAAGACTTACACAACACATTTGACTGCTCTCATTGCCATCAAAGGGTATGTAACTAAGTATTGAGTTGAACTTATGTTATTGACCAAATACTTATTTTCCAGCCTAATTTACCAATAAATTCTTTAAATATCAGACAACGTGATTTTCTGGGATTTTTTTTTTTTTAGCTCATTTAGTCTCTCATAGTTGAAGTAAACCTATGATGAAAATTACAGCCCTCTCTTATCTTTTTAAGTGGTAGAACTTGCACATTTGGTGGCTAACTAAAAATGTTTTTTTGCCCGACTGTATTTATAATTCAATTCATTCATTCATTTTCTAAGATTTTATTTGATTTTTCATTTTCTTTATTTTGAGGTCTTCTTTTCGTATCTTTTTGAGGTTTTCTTTACTGTCATTGTGAAAACAATATGCTCCTTGCAGTCCTTCATTGCTGTTTTGGGCATGATAAAAAAAGTTCTGCTTTTTCAAAAACGGAAAAAATTAAAGTTTAAGAGGAAAATAGCAGGTTGAAGTGACTAACCTTGTGTGTCAGCTTGCTTGGTTTCTGATCATCCGTCACAGATGAAATCTGGACAAGCCCTAAAATTGGTCCAGGCCACGTAAAACACAAATGTAAACACTTGACTAGCTTTTAAATCTGTTTAGCAGGAGTCTGGCGTTCATCTATGAAAGTAAATCTGACACTGGAGCTGCAAACCGGCAGTGTCTAAAATCAGCTCTGGTCTTCTTAAACTGAAGGTAAAAGTGATCTATTGTGATTGATTTAAATGTATTTCTTGTCTCCTGAAATATATTTTAAGTAGCTTTTGTTTTTTTTATTTTGTTTTTTTTAGATCCAAAACTGTTATGTTACTGTTACGTTATTTAAAAAGAAAGTGAGTGTTCACGTGTAATTTTCTAAGCACATGCGCCCAGTGCTTTATTGTCCGCGCTGACCCAGAGAAGGGTTAGTGTTAGGGTTAGAGTAATACATGCGACAAACTTTGACTATTTCCTCAATAGATTTTTTTATTGTTGTGGCACTAGAGAAGCCAAATTGGGAAAATCTGGTTCAAATTAGAGTAATAACAGAATAATAACATGTAGAATGATTGTAAACCCAATGACTGCTGTAAGATCAGTGTTCTAATTAAAACCCTTTAAAGCCAACAACCAGCCTATCCTTCATCAGGCAGGCCTCTCATCTGCTGCTGCTGCAGCTGCTGCACACATTCCAGTCTGATTGGCTTAGCTGCTGGCCCGCAGCCCAAAGGGCGTCTGTATAAAACTCCTTCTGAGCTGAAAGCCGGAGTCAGAAAGCAGAAGAAACTCACAGAGACTCACAGCTGGCAAGCAGGAAAACTAAAGTCACTCTTGAACATCGCAACTTGAACGCTTTGAAAAATGTGTAAAGGATTAGCTGCCTTACCCCAGACCTGCCTGGAAAGGTGAGAACGATGACACTGTGTTGCGTTTTACCTGCCTTGTCTGATCTGAACTTTTTAAATAAAAGAGAAAGTGTTCTTTGCAATTTATTTGTAGTTATAGTCAAGTGGAAGTTTATTTTACTATTGTGCTTTATCAATAGACTTTTTATTTGAATTTTGATTTTTTTTTTCTTTTAATTTTAACAAGCAGTTTACATTCTGTTTGTTCTGTTATAGACAAAATGTATTAAATCAAAAAAGATCAGAAAAAGTTTTGATCTGCAGACACTAAAGGAAGATATTTAATTAAGATTAAACTCCTGAGAATTTTTTTTTCAATGTAGTCATTTTTTAAAAATAAAAGTATTCAAACTGTTTTAATTTTTCCATCCTGTTTTGAATGAACACAAAGGCAGAATTTTAGACTTTTGTCATGTATTCTTGTTTCCCACCTAGGGCGAAAGAGATCAAGACAAAATTGGGAGTTTTTCTGAACAAGCCAGAAAATGCCATTGACCTCATCATCCCTTACCCTGAGAAGACTGAGAAGAAGCCGGAGAAGCTTCAGAAGTGAGTGTTTCATCCAGATAGACAAATAATCAGACAGGCAAAGGAAAAGTGGGAGAATTGAGGCGATGCAAAGATCAAAGTAGGCCAGTGGCCTCCACAGACACACAACAGACGTTTCTAAAAGACCGCCTGGAGATCCATTTTTCAAAAGGATATTAAGCTCTTACCTTCGGGTAACCCCCTAAATCACGATGCATTCTTATTGGATAGCAAAGAGAGCTCAAGCTGAGGCTGTGCTATTTGTTTTCTTACTTTTAAGATGTTTTGTATGTAGTTTGGCTCAGAAACAGGTCACAGGAGCTGCAGCCCTCCCACCCACTGCTCCAGATCACATCTCTGTTACCTGTAAATGTGGAAACTTGAGGTGTTGACCTTGTGAATTAGGGATAATCTTCACTAATAATCAAACTAATAATTTTTTTTAAAGAAAACGTTGCAAAAAATGTTCTATTATTAATGAAAATTAACAACACCCCGTTCGGGTCAGTGAAATTCCATTCTATGACCAATTTTGGATAAAAATCTTTGCCGAAGCTAGAACATTTTATATTTGGGGGTGGCGAAAAAGGGGCAGAGGACTTTGAAAGGGTGGCAAATGAGAACTGCGGAGTGGAAGGATTAAAAATATACATTTATAAGAGCTTTATTATCGATGATTTATTGTTAGGTTTTTCCCCCCAAAAAATAATTCCCTCTTGCCATAGCATGCAAAAAGCGCAGATTTTGGCTAAGGCCAGGGTGCTGACGGCCCCCATAGGCAAGCATACACATTACAGGGGTGTCGCAAATAATTTGAGGGGCTCCGAATTTTTGTAAAAAATACAGCATTTTTAAAAAAAAAATTTGCTATTTTTTAAAAAGCTGCATTGATGGTTTCTTAATCTTTGTCAATAGTGATATTGAATCAAAAGATTGGGGAACAAAGTTTTCGCCAGGAGGGGGCAGCTGCCACCCCTTGCCCCATCATAGCTCCACCCCTAGATAAAATAAAAGTAAAAGCTATCCAGGATTAAATTAATAGGAGAAACGACAATATTTCTTATACCAATATGCCACCACTTCACTTGTTTGTCTTTTGTTGAGCAACAAATATGTATGTTGACGTTTATTAAAAAGATTTTCTTGTGATTATTTTGTTTGTGTAGGCCTACCCATGAGGAGGCTGCTCAGTGGCGTGAGAGTCTGGACCGGGTTCTGAATAACAGCTGTAGGTCTTTTTCTCTTTTTCTTTTATATTCATGCACTTGCTCAGTGTTCTTCTTCCAAAAACCACGAACATCATTTCCCAAAAGGAGCTAAAAAAATTCAGTCTGAAAAATAAGGAACATTTTCTGATTGGAAGTGATGTGAGATGACGCAAGGCGTGTAGTTTGAGAATCTTCAGAAGTACAACTTAAGATGAGCAGAACTGCATGACAAATCCTATTGGGAAGAGTTCTGGTAACCTCTCTGTATGTCTGTAATCGATGAGTGTTCTTGACTTCTTCCTTTGTTGTTCAAATGTACACACATGTTGATGTAGTTCCTTTCATTTTTATTTTTTTTTTGGATGCCTGATCTGATTACATGGAAGATCAGCTGCTGGGATCGCTGCCAGCAGTCTCGAATGCTTTCTGATTGTGAATAATCTTTCTCACTGTACATTGACGGACTCCAAATTGTTTGGACATGGCCTCGCAGCCTTTCTTAGATTAATGGACATCCACAGTGATGGTCTCCGCTGATGTTTTTTTCCCCTGCCTGGCATAAAAACACTGCTTTTATGGAGCTGGTATGTAGGCAGCAGGACATCACTGCTGATTGCCCTAAAATCCATTCATTTTTACTCACTTTTGCCCTGAAGCCAGGTCTAAGTAATGAGAAAAAAGATGTATTTAAAAGTTGTTATTAATCTAAGTTGTGTTTTGTTTTTACTTCAATCAGGTAAAAACAAATTATTTCTTTTATTCCTCAAAAACCCTGGAAAAGTGCATTTAGTGAAGAAAATTGGGTGTTTTTTTATCTGTTTTTACATCTTTTCATATTTAAACTCTAAGCAGTTATCCCACACAACCTTCAAGAACGATTTTGTCAACAAAGCCATCGAATGCAGTTATTCAGACTCTGTGGCTTATTCTGTGGATTTGTGACTGGGATACAGAAACAACGCATACACCATCATTACTTCATACAGTCTGAAGCTGTGATGTCCATTATGCTAGCAGTGTTGAAGTCAGATCTAAATGACGGCTGTCTGCTTATAATGCTACAGACGCACCAGGGATTTCAATTTCAACTTCAATTTCAATTCAATTCAATTAAATTCAATTTCAATTTTATTTGTATAGCCCAAAATCACAACAACAGTCGTCTCGATGGGCTTCGTAGCCCACGGTATTCACACTTGACAAGCAGAGACAGGCTTCCTTTTCTTTGTCTACTGTTTACTAGCACATCTCCGCCCCTTACAGCTCAAGGGGCATGATGTGAAATGACAAAGCAGTGTAAATCTTGCTCCTGGTTTTTTCGTTCACAGCTCTATTCTGATATATGACAGACTTGGTGTCAAATAATTCCAGCCGGGCACAAACCGCAATTGTTAATTTCTCCTCCAAATACAAAATGATTGGCACTTCCTTGACTACCGTTTAAAATTTGACACGTCACTACCAAATCCTAGTTCTTGAGTGGTCAAAGTTCAACCTGGTCAAACTTTATTAGTTCCACTCTGCTAATAAGTGACTTATGTCATGGCAGTGCATGGAGACACACACACAGCTGTCAGTGACCGGCTGCTTTATGTGCACAGTGAAGCCTCTTCTCTGCAGAGCTCAGTGGGTGGCAAAAGACCTTCCTAAGTGGCTCCTTCAGCTACAACAGACATGTTTGTCTTGTGTTTGCATGCTTTGATTAATGCTTGTATGCATCTGTGCGTGTACACCGGCCCGTAAAGGTTCCGTGTGTTGTGGTAACATCTCTAAGGAGAAGTCTAAATGGTTCCATCTGAGTTGATTCATGGCTCTGCTGCTGCTAAAGACTGATTGTCCAGGTTCTGGAACTTCTGGTACTTCCCACTAAATAGATCTGTTTTAAAAATATTTCCAATTGGCTTTTAATCATCATTATGTTGTTTTAGATAAAATTAAAATACATGCATCATTTTCCAGGACATATTCTACAGAGCGACAGGAGTCCATTAGAAATTCACCTCTGAGTTGTGTGAGGGACAGTTAGCGTGGAGTAAGCCCACCCTCATTTCCCATCATCCATCTGTTTACACTAGCCGCGGTTACATGTGCAAAATATCTTGATCAGATCAATGGTTGGATTAGAATTCAACCGTGTACATAGGCCCAGAAAAACTTTTTTCCGATTAGAACAAACGTTCACATGCGCAGCACTTCCGGGCGGAATAAATCAGTCAAACATGCGCAGTTCTGTTTAAAATACCGGAAGAGGAAACAAGTCCTGATGTAAACAAGCCGAGCTGTCACATACATATATGTAGCAGCTCAGTAATATACAACAGTGTTTTTCAACCAGTGTGCCAGGATTTTGTGGCAGAACGAAGCTGGAAGAAGGGTTAGGAGAAGGCTAACATGATCATGCGCTAACAACATTTAGCCTTTGATGACCATAAAATTCATGCGGGAAATGCCACAATCTGGATCCTGGCTGCACGTAAATATGTGGGAATAACATCAGCCTTTATTCTCTTGGGACACGACAGGAAACACAAATCCACGTGATTGTTTGAACAGTTTCTATGGACAGAGCGACATTTCTGCGCTGAAAGGCTCCTACTGCCCCAAAGCCGCTGCGTGAGCTGGCGGTCCGAGCTCTGCTCAGAGACGGGAGACATGGTTCTCCTGAATTCAGCTGCCTGTTCACATAGAGCTGCAGGAGGGAAGGCGTTCCGAAGCCTCCCACACAAAACAAAGCATCCTCCCCACCCCTCAAACACAAAACTGTAAGTCCTGCTGCTCTGCTCAGAGACACGGTTCGCTCCGGCAGCCGTGCCCGGACTGCGCGGGGTCCGGACGTCAGGGGCACGAAGCGCTCCTCCCTGGCGCCCCCCTCCCTAGGGGTGTTTTTTAGAGAGCCAAGGAGCCCGCGGGGCGAGAGCAGAGTGCATAGGCGTCCGTGCTTCGCACAGCCGGGCATCTGCGGAGGAGCCGGTCGGTCCTGTTTGAGCTCCAAAGCCTTCTCTGGAGCAAAATACCATCTATGCGTGACGTAAACCAGAGCTGTAGTGACACACGATCAGAATGAACTGTTTACATGCAACACGATCGGATCAGCAATCGGCGTAACCCACCTATCTCGATTGGAAAGAAATTTTAATCCGAACGAGTCTGATCGGGGCAGACTATTCCAAACGGCGTGTTTACATGACGCATTTTTCTTCCGATCAGTTCTTTTTCCAATTACTTTTGTCCATGTAAATGCAGCTACTTACTCCCGCTAGCTTACAGCCCCTCACAACCCACACCAAACATTACCAGATACCAGCTCAGACGAGGGAAATTGACAATGGAGTGAAGCAGGGAGCTCCTACAAGCTTTTTCCAATGGCCCTTTTCCGTCTGTTCCTGATTCACAACTATATGAATAAAGAAATGTTCAGCGAAAGATGAATTTTCGTTATACATGTCCTCCGTTATGAGAAAAATGCCACAATGCCATTTTAAAAATACTAAAAACATGATTATTGCCAGAGTGGGTCTTCAATTTCTGGAAACTGCCTCCATTTGTGTGGCTTTTAATGCAACAAATTAAATGAAGTGACAGGAAACACCTTTGTGACCGTTTTAATGACACACATTTGGGTTTTCTTTGTTTGTTTGCCTTTTGTTGAAATTTGAAACCACAGACAAATGTGTCCCCACAAAAAAAAAAAAAACATTTGAGCATAAAAGGTGTGTGAATGAGTGTCCGCATTTTGTGTGTCCTTGTACTAAAGGTTTGTTTAAAAAAAAAAGAACTTGAGCTTGATTAGAGCTACATGCTATTTTGATCCAGGCTAGCCCATTTAGATGGAAGATAAAGCCTGAAGCCAGTCCAGAGCTCTTATCATCTGCAGCACATGCTTTTCAGACAATTGCAGCTCTCATAAGCATTGTGTTCAACTACAATACCCTTGACTGAAGTGTGTGGCTTTTGTTGTGTTTAAACATTTTCATGGAATTTTTTTGTCTATTTCATGAAAACAGATTGTATTTGAAATGCAAAACTCATCCCAATAATTAGTGTTTTTTTACAAAGGTCACTATTTGTTTTATTTCATTTTTTCTATTTCAAGCATTGTTCCGTTCTCTAAAAAGAGAAGGAAAAACATTACATATAAGCGCTCACACTTTCTACAGCAACAATCTTCTGTAATTTAGACCTCAGTTTAGAAAGAGTTTCCACTACTTTACCTCTGAAAAATCACATGCAACCTTTTCAAACAAGATCTGTGCAACAATGCCAACTCCATAAATCAATTGAAGGCCTTCTTGATGTCAGTTATGTAAGTGTTTCACTGCAGCTTAGTACAAACCTGAGTCAACTGTAATGGAAAAATGCTCATGCTGACATTCGGTTTCTGGTGTTTGTGAAGCAGTAAAGCTAACCCGAATGACACATCAAGCTGTTTGGGCTGTGACTTGCATGTTGAGGACAGGTTTTGCATGGATTACAGCCATCTTTATAAATAGAAATTTTCATTTAGTTCATCTATCGGGAAAATTTACTGAGTGAAAGTTGGTAAAGTACGTCAGTAATTGTTTCTTATCAATAAATTAATTGTGTTTTTATGAAGTCAAAGCAGATTTGTACTTATAGGATACATTTTCATTCAGTTTCTGTGATTTCTTTTAAACTTGATTGAATGCATGTTCTCTGCAAATACAGAACTCTAAAATTTTCTGCATCTCTGAAAAGTTCTTCAAACATATTTTCCTTTCACATCCTCTTCTTTAGACGGTCTGACTGCTTTCCGCAGCTTCCTGCAGTCAGAGTTCAGTGATGAGAACATCGAGTTCTGGATGGCCTGTGAGGACTTCAAGAAGACCAAAAACCCAGTGAAAATGGCAGCCAAGGCCAAGAAGATCTATGAGGACTTCATCCAGTCTGAGGGACCCAGAGAGGTCAGATATTTCTGTGACCTACTTTTTTGTTTCAAATCAGTTTCATTAACTGTGTTTTCACGCAGATGAGCAGACACTTTCAATGGGCATGCTGAAACAGCTTTACATGGCTCCATTTGCTTCATGATTAAATGGACTGAACCCTGTGAAAGCATCAGATGTTTAAAACATTGGTTCATTTCAAGGGAGAACTCTGGTCCCAAGTCCCAAAATGAGTTCTAACCAAAAAAAAAAAAAGTCACCAAAACTGGTATTAATTAAATATAATTGTAAACGTGAAACTTTATTAGCAGCATCTTCATTACCTTATCAAGCCAGTTGATAAATATTATTAAGATAATGGTGTGTGGGAAAAACTGTCACAATCAATCCCGATTGGAGTAGAGTCCTGGTTTTTGGCCATTGAATGCAGCTTTCTTTTATTTTGAAGTCAAAGGCTCTTCTTCTGTTTCCTCCCTGGCTCTTTTCTTCAAAAAAAAACATGTCTAACAAATATGATTTTGTTAGCTTTGCTAGCTCAGGGTTTTTAATTTAGTTGTCCATGCTACTGCTTTAAGATAGTAGTGGATGTATTTTCGACACGTGACTGAGCACCTTGACATGCATCAAGAATGAATCAGATATGCTGGGGAGAAGCCAGTAGTTTTCCAAAATAAATCTTCTTTCAGAATCAGAGTATAAATAAAACGGAAAACATGTTTTTTTTTCTGTGGCCTGGTACCAACTGTCCCATGAACTGGAACTGGTCGACAGCTAAGGGGTTGGGGACCACTGCTCTAAAATACAACACTTCCTGTCTAAAGCATGTTTGCAAACAATACATCTTTTATCCATTTTTCTGACAGATACTCAGTGCTTATATTGTTGTCACATCGCGTTTTGGCTTTCTTTGCTCAGTGATCCACCAAATTTTCAGTCTGCATTGACATTGTTGCAGAACTGCACCAGGATTCACCTTTAAATAGCTAAAACCCTCATTTTTCGGCAGACCTGAGTTTGCTTGTTTTGTCCACACCAAATTCAGATAACAACTAATGTCCACTAAACCAGTGTTTTTCAACCAGTGTGCCGCGGCACACTAGTGTGCCGTGGGAGATGGTCAAGTGTGCCGTGGGGAATTGCCCTCATTAACTGATATAAAAACATTTTCCATCTCCAGGATTTCAGCTCTCTGTTCATCCAAACAGGACTTGATAAAACACTGAGGAGTTAGGAATATAAAAGATCAGAAAATTACTTTTTCTTTGCGTTTATTTTATTTTATTAAAGACATTTTGATAAGAATGACGTACCGCGATTCAGCTGCAGCTCCGGCTGTATTTTGTAAAAGTCCCGCCCCTTTAATTGTCTCCACCAATCATTCTTGAAGGCTTAATCACATGTCATCAGTCTGACCAATCAGAAGTGGTTAAAGTCTTCACTTCCTTGTCCCGATTTAGCTCGTAAAATCGCTCAGTTCCAACAAAAATACCAGCTAAAGCTCGTCTTTAGCGGTGTAGCTTTCCACAGAATCCGGTATCAGACCGTGGAACAAGTGAACAAAACCATGAAGCTCAGAGACGCGATCTCCACCGGCCGTTTAATGCACTACATCTCCCATGATGCATTGGGTTGTGAGAGTGACCGAGCACGAGATCTGTTGTTAAACGCCTTGAAACCAACGAACACACATCAAACTGTTTTCAAATCTTCTAACTTAACTTTTATTGCATCTTTTAGAAAAAAACAGCTGCAGTTTCCAGCTTTTTCTGCAACAATTATCTCAAAAATGCATGTGAGATTGTGGAGGGACTGTAGATCAATACAGACTATGAGTTTCTCCGTTTTTTTTTTGTGTGTGTTTTTTTAATTTTTGGATCCTGGTGTGCCGCGGGATTTTTTTTAAGGTTAAAGTGTGCCGTGGCTCAGAAAAGGTTGAAAAACACTGCACTAAACAAAGCAGATCATAAGAAAATGATCTCTGTTTTCAAATGTCTTTACAATGGATTGTCATCAGTTTAAGGACACTAATTCCAATATGCTAACTTGATCATTAAAGCTAATAGAAATCCAAAATTTGCAGATGATAAGATCCTCTTTGTTAAAGTGAATATGTTTGGTGAGAATTCTCTGCTTTCATTGTGATGTGATCTGTCGGAAAAAGATTAGGCTGTCGACCTCGGGCCTGGAAAGAAGGGCTACCTTAGGTTAAGACTTGAAATGTCTTTGTTTTGTCTGTGTGAATGTGGGAGTGGGGAGGGGGCTGTGGGGGCATATCTGGTCTATTTCAGGGTTGCTAAGATCCATGGCACAACTTTTGATTTGGTAGCTTTCATGGGGTTTTGGTTTTGAGCTCAGGATGACAGAAGCAACAGGGTCAGAAAAGCAGGTTTCCTAAATGAGTTGCTCCAGCTCAGTTTGCATTCGAAAAAATCTACGAGAGAATGAGCGACGCCTCTGCCTCTCTGCAGAAAGTGGAGCCAGGTGACCAGGTTCAAACGTCCTACACACCTTTTAGCACATAGCCTCAATGGAAACCGGCCTCAGGGCTGGTTCAGGAACACTTTATCTGTTGGCTCCACAACCCCATCAGAGATAAGCTTTAGAAAGTGATTTGGAGCGAGGGAGATGTTGGCATTTTTACTCAGACATGACCTGAAAAAGTCAAAGACTTAGGGGATGCTAATATAAATGCTCACTTTTGAAATATTTATTTCCATGCTGCAACAGTGAAGCCAAAGAAAACCTCAATGGAGGATTACTCCTAATGGAACAGTACATCTAAGGAGCAGTTGCTCCCTTGGAGATAAACGTTCATGCTTTATGTGTTTTACCTGCTTTGTATTCTACCATAAACATGCAAAGTCCATCCTCTGGCATCCATTCCAAACATTTACACCTTTTATCTTCATTATTTGACACTTAGTAAAAAAACTGTCTTTGATCAATAAACCACAGGTTTAAGCTTAAAAAAGAAAGATAGTGTGAAATCCCTTTTTTTGGAGGTTATAAATGATGTGTAAACCTTTAAAACATCACTTTTAGAAGCCATTTTTTAGACTTTAAAACTATATACCAAATAAAACTGTAAACACGACTCCTAACACCGCATTACCAACCAGATTTATACCATACATTAATGTCTACACTGTCTACCTTTTATAAAAATGATCAAACTTACTAAGATTGTTCAAAAACATCGCAAAAATTGTGTGTTAAGACTAAAGCACTCATTATTTAATGATACATTAATTTAAAAAATAGCAGCAAGTGAAATTATTCCAAAAAATGTATGTAAAAGCGCAGTTCTCAGATGTTTAAATATACAATAAAGATGCTTCAGTGAGCTGACACCCAAGACGTACTTTTAAATATTTACTGCCAAATGTAATTTTCTGACTATTTTTAATTCTGTTTTGTTTAAAATCACAAGGTTCCTGCAATTTATGTATGAAATAAGTAGGATCTGTGACATATCATATTGAGCTGTCTGAGCACTTTATAGACCCACTCTGATTAAAATTGTGTTTTGGTGTTTCTGACATGATCTTTAGGCATTTTACTCAAGATAGAGAATAAAGATAAAGAAAATTAAGCTTAAAACTGCATTTTTGGGTATTTTTTTATTTAAATTGTTGTAAATTAAGAGCAGACTAAAATGCTGTTTAATAAAGCTTATAGTTGTGGCATAGAAGTTACAATTAGCAGGACTGCTCCATCCTGACGCATCCAGTAGCAGATAAATAGACCCATGTTTATCTTTGTTTTCCTCATCTTAGCTGGCATTTGGCTCAAAACTGTGCGGCTGGATTGCTCCAATATTGCTCGCCATTTTTGTTACGTTTTTCTTGGGTGTCCCAACATCAACTCAAAGGCAAAGTTCTGATGAACTCCTGCCGTTTTGCAGAAACTATGTCCTCAAAACGACATAGTTTTTTAAATTTTGTTTAAAAACAGCATCATCATGAAAGACCACTGGGAATGCTTTTACAATAGATCAAAAGATGATTAGTGTGGGACTTTAAAAGATTGCAGAAAAGTGTGCCTCCTTCGAGGCAAATTACAGTTGACAAGATCCAGTTACTAGGAGTTCATGAATGCTCTTGAAATCTCTCATCAGTCTTCCACCGTTATCACTGGGATGGTACTCAGCCTGACTTTTAACAGTTTTACCTGGTTGTAAATGTCAACTTTTATCATTTCTGCAATAAACCTTTTCCTAATATTTCACTATTTGATGAAATGTTTGCTCATCTTGATTATCAGAATTGATATTTTCTTACCATATCCCAGTTATTGTGATTAGTACTTTTTTATTTTTCTTTTATTTTAGATAAATGTTTAATCAATTCTTTTAAATTGTGTTTTTTGTGACAGACTTACTATTTTAGGGGCATCTTTTTAAGTCTTTATTTTATTCAATAGATTAACACGCTTCTATTTACTGTAATGTAATGTGATTATTTCCTCTCTGCAGGTGAACATTGATCACTTCACCAAGGATGTGACCCTGAGAAATCTGGTGGATCTCTCCCCGTCCACTTTTGATCTGGCTCAGAAGAGGATTTTCGCCCTGATGGAGAAAGACTCCTTCGCTCGCTTCCTTCGGTCTGAGCAGTACCAGGAGCTCCTGGTCAACTAAGCCAAACAAGAGTTTGAGGAGCTGGGGTGGGGAGGTGGGGTTGTTTCAAACAAGCAGTTTTTAGTTTTTGTCAGAAAGGAATTACAGCTTTAAAACCCCTTAAATAAACTTTAAATGGCATTCAACACTTTGAGGACTTTTTTTTTTTGGTCACAATACAGCCAATACAGCCTGTTTAATTTGCAAAAGAAATCAGTTAAAATGTAGAACTGCAATTTGAAATGGCCCAGTCTCCCCACCTGACCTCCTAAAGTGCCAGCAAAATTAGATCCACTGAGAAAATCTAATGTCAAATTTTGAATGTCTAAACCACTTTGAAATGGATTCAATTATAAATTGGCCTTAAGAGAAAGAAAGTTGCAAATGTAATAACAATTGTGTTTCTACTATCTGCTTTGAATAGAAAACTTGGCCGAAAAAAACTTTTTTTGCAACATGTATCAAAGGATGCTTTCACTTCTTATGGAAAATCCCAAATTTTGAAGTTCCTGCTTTATTGGTCTGCCAGTAAGCTAAAGAAAGGAAACAACGCAGGAGGATTTTGTCATTATCTTGTTCTGTAAAAAAGATAAACCGTCACACACCTTATGAGTGTGGCAGTCAGTTTTGCCTCACATGCTTGGATTAGCTCCAATTCAAGGCTGCCTCCACCATAAATCCTCCCCTAAGCACACTAAAGCCATTCAATTTGATCACATTTATATAAATCACAGAGTTAATGCATGTCTGGACACGGACATCCAGAACTTGAGATAGGTGGGAGATTTTCAAAGTAAAACATTTAAGACTTTTGGGATAAATCTGATCTGTTGGGTTGAATCTTCTTTAAACAAAGCACAGTCGATGGTTGAGTTGTTTTCCACATTGAAGACTTGCTGGAGGTTTTTATGCAAGAAAACACAAAAATTCATAGTGCCTGCACCACACTAGCTTGTTTACTTTGACTGCACAGATTGATGTCAGGAGTTCTGAAGTCCTTAGGAACCACATATTTTCAGCACATTTTCTCTACCGCATAAAAATAGACTCATGGTGCAACACCGCATGTCTAACGATCATCACGTAACCGTTTATACCAATCCCTCACAATCGCACAAAAGCAACATTTGGACTTGGATCAAAGCCCACCTTATGGGTTGTGATCCTTCCTGTGGGAGCCATCCCATAAGAAGAGTGCTGACTAGTTGGCTCAGCAGTGCAGCTCCTTGGCTGTCACTGCACTGCAAGTTGTTAAGATGGGAAAACCAAGTTGGAGGGAATCTCAGAAGAAGTTGTAAACAGAGCTGCAGCTTTATACGAAAGACCTTTTTTCCCATGTGACAATAACAAAGATGTATATGTGTGTTCAGATGAAAATATGGGAAGAAGGAACTTGAATGGCTCCGGCACTTGACATCCCCCATCAGAGTAGCACCGGTAATATAATTGCTAATCATCCATCAGATCATTTTTATTACATAACATCATAGTAAAAAATTTTTAAAAAAACTGTTTTCTGTGTTAAAATCCACTTTAAACAACACTTGACTCTTTCATAGATTTCAGTTAATGTCTTCAACCCTTTATAATGCCACCAATAACTATTAACCAGCATCATACTTTTCAGAAGAGTACTTTAAGTTGGTATGCAATGTTAAAATGTCACAATAGTTGTACTTAGAATGTACCAATCATTATTAAATGTGATTTTATTTACTCTATTACTCATATTTTTAACCAACACGAATATTATTGACATTTTCAGCAGTTTAAGTCCTTATTGTTCTCCATTTCATTTGACATAATCTCTGGAAAAAAACACGGTAAAGATCTTCTTGTGACACAGATTGACCACTCTGGTGTCACAACCTAGACTTTAAAAACTGAAAATTAAATCATCCTATTTGAAATATAACATCGTCAATAAGGGCTTCAACAGCACTGGATATGCATTATGAATGTAGCCTTGCATGTACGTCTTTAATTGGATCACATAAAAATATATATATGCATACAATTCCTGAAGATGTATTTATTTATACATATGTGTAAATACCTTATAAGTTGTTATAAATACAACAATGGAAGCCATGACGTTAACATGGCACAAACTCAGGTTTTTTCACTGTTTATAAAGGACAACACACCTGACTCCTTACTGTCACTTTGTTTTGTTTTTTTGTTTTTTTCTGTAGACTCCACAGGTTTAAGTGCATACACGTGTTATAACCCCATGCTGTAAAGATCATCGAGCATGTTGCATTAAGATGACAAAATAATGTTCAAAAATAATGTGGAATCCCATCAGGGACATTGGACTGCTAAATCAGTGCCAAATAGTGGCATGATCTGTGATATTATTTTTTTTATATTTCTGAGGTTTCACTGCATGACAGAGCAAAGTTCCCATAGCCTGCTCACACAGCCTGTTTTAGCTCTTCAGTGCACCATCACAGAATTTGTTTCACCACCAAAACACATGACTTTCTGTTTGAAGCTGGGTTCAAACTAAAAGTTGCTGGAGTCAGGCCAGTTCCCCTAAAGCTAGTAGATGGCTTGAAATATGGAATAAGCTAAAATATTTAAGTTAACGATATTTTTTAAGCCAGTATTAACTTTTTAAATAAAAAAAAAAACAGTTTTTAGAATGCCTAGCGAAGAACAAAAATCCTTTTCCAGCAAAGGTCACCACTGAGAGAATGTGTTCACTAGAAGAGTTCTCCCTCGTTCATTGCAAGAATTGCATTCTAAATAAACCCTGCAAACTATAATAGATTAAATCTATGCAGTGGTCAGTTCTAAATTTTTAAATAACTAGATGGTTTAGGACTGTAAAATAAACACTTTATCCACCTTTCTCAGACAGATGTGAACATTTTGCACACTTTTCTCTCATGTTTAAACTCTCAAAGTTCAAGTCTATATAGAAAAACGCATCCAACACCTATAGACGCATTGCTATTGATCAAAGACTTATGTAAATTTGGCAAGCTGAACTCAATCTGTACAGGAGAAACACTATGGACAAGACTGAGTCACAAGAGTCTACAGCCAGTCACATTTACAAGCGTATACATAGACTTTTCATTGGAAGTGGTCACTTGAATGTGCGTTGTGTTAACATAGATTGACAGTCTATTGAGAAAAATCTAAAGTTGTGAAATTTGTCTCTAGTATGTAGTAAGTCTAAAATCTGTCTCAGAAAGTCTGATAATTGTTTATTTGTGAATAATTTGGTGATGGATGAAACTGAATGGCAAATTAAGAATCTTCAAATGTTGTCACATGACTTTAAAAGTACAATATGTAGGAATGAATCACACACCGTTCGTAACAACTTGAAAACTGATCATCGCCAAAAATAAGACAAAAAGTTTGTGGAAAGTTAAAAGCGATGGTTGGTTGCAATGGTTTTCCAAATTTGAGGGCTTTTGCCTTTTATTGTCAAGAATTGCCTTACAGGGGAGCATGTGTCTAAAAATCTGTTTGATGACATTTTATAATTTGTATGATCATCACACAAATTCCACCAGGGGCTGACGCAAAAAACACTGATAAGGTTCCTGGACTATAGTTTGTTTTTTTTCACAAAGGTATGTGTGTGGGTGGGTGTTTGTGTATGTGTGTTTGTTGGTTTACAAATGAACAAACTACATAGATTTAAAAAAAATGTAAATGGAAAAAGCTCCTAAAGAGCATTTCCTCTGAGTTATTCTATATTTAAATAGACGTCTCCCAAGGTAACAGGTCTGCACAACAGAGAGACGTCAACGATGACTGAAGAGGCTAGCGGAAACAGATGCAGACGATGAACTGACTGCCAAGACAAACACTGTCACTAGTCTGTACAAATGCATCTGTTACTAGCAGGCTTCTTAGAAATAATGGAAAAGGTCACATGCCTTTGGTCCCTCGAGGGGGTTTGGGACATTTCTGACAAACTTGCATTGCCCTAAAGTGTCACAATTTTTGGAAGTTCTTTCAGTTAATGGAAATTTTAGTGGAGACCACACAAAAAATCTCCAATTTATGAATAAAAATACTTTTTAAAGATAGAGTGTAACCATTGGACACAATGGATTCATTATCTGCCCAGCATTGGACTGGAAAACCATCCATGGTGTACACTGCCTTTACCTTTAACCTAGAGTGGCTGGGATAGGCTCCAGCAACCTCCATGACCCTCCACTGGACTAAGTTAATCCTCTCATAAACTGCTTTTAGGTAATTAACTAAATGTGTTCATATTTGGCATCTTTTAGGAACCATTCCAATGGAAATTTGTTTTTGGTGTTTTTAATATGTTCTTGTGGCAATTTTCTGATGATAGACAACATACAGTATATCAAAAAAATCATGCTAAAAATCGCAATTCTTAGTATTTCTTTATTTAAATCGTTGTTAATTAGTTTCAAAGATTCAAAGACTTTTATTTTCATCGTATTTCTACAGCGAAATTCGGTTGGCACTCAGTCAAAAAGAATAATTAAACATCAAAGAATAAAAACCCATATAAGAATAAAAAAATCTCAAAATACGTTAAGAAGTTTAAAATAAAAATGTCATGATAAATAAACAGCTTTATTGCACATTCAGTAGTGTGTTGTACTGAGGGATGTCTGAGATGAAAAAGATTTAAGTCAGTGGGAGATGGAAAGCCGGGGGGTGATGGGACTACAGCTCTGGGGAAGAAGCTGCGTCTCAGTCTTTTGTCCTTGTTTTTCAAATCCGGTACCTCTTGCCCGATTGCAGCGGCACAAATAGGGAATGTCCAGGATGGCTGCTGTCCATGCTGATGGCCCGTGCTCTTCTCTTTAGACACACTTTGTACACCAGGAGCAAATGAAGAAATGTCATCCCCGACCCGCTCATGCTCAAGTGTGTGTGAGGAGAAGAGTAATGATGGAAAATCAACACCTATGTCAATACAATACAATTTTATTTGTATAGCCCAAATTCAAAATAACAGTTGTCTCAATGGGCTTCATATCGGTAACTGAAAAAGTGAAACATAAAATCAAAAAGATCATGAATACATAAAGTTCAATAGGAAAATACTAAAATGAACTAACAAACTGACTAAGCTGAACTGGCATCCCTGCCCTTAGACCCCCCTTCGCGGTAAGGAAAAACTCCTAAAAAGAACGGAATCCGGAAAAAACGAAGAAACCTCAGGGGTGCCCACATGAAGGAGGGATCCTCCCCCAGGACGGACAGGCGATTTACCAGAACTTATAGAGAAGAATTAACTTCTCTTGCTCTACAACTACATATTTAAAGTTCAGCAGACGAGCTTCATCCAGACGGAGTTGGGGGGACGGTCGTGGGTGCGAGTCGAGCCGGAGGCAGGATCCACAGCCAGGTGTACCCTTGAGGGTGAAATATGTATGAGCGGGAGAGCATGTAAATAGAGAACTCTCAGCCACAGATTGTAAAAGGGGGGCAGGGTTTCTTAGCGTTAACGGTTCCGCAGACAAGCCAGAGGTACATATCTAGTATGTCCTAGAAAACAGCACTAATTTTTTGCATTTTGACAAAAATAATAACATATTCATAATTAAAAGACCACTTTTATGTGGGATTAGTGCGTTATGTCGACTTATACTTTATTCCCTGTAATTTCCACTTTATTTTCAGGATTCTGAGAACTGAAATACTATCTTTTTCGCTTGAATGGTAAAAAGAAAAAAGCCAAATAGCCTTATAGCTTTGACATTACTTGTGCTGCTTCCAGACAGGATTTTTTTACAATAAGGTATTTAACAAATAACTTTTCAGCAGACATGGGTTGCCTGCCCCAGTCAAAGGAAATCTATCTGGACGCCTTTTTAATCAGATTCACAGGCCCTTGAGCAAAGAAAAACGGTTGATAAAATCAACCAATCAGAGTACAAGTTGATGACACCAAGGCCTTATTGCAGGCTTATGAATTTATTCCTTTTAATGGATTGTCACAAAGCGGGCTAGCCAGAGGGAGGAAACTGTATCTGTATCGACCTGCACATACATGAATATATTTCTATATTTTATTTATTAGCTGTGTTGTCCACCCCCAATGCCTGAAGGAACACAATAAAAAGTTTTAATTGCAGATTTATTGTCAAATCAACTTTCAATATGGATTTTTCAGGGAAGGCTGGACATTGTTAAAAAAGGCAAACAAGTTGGAAGTTGACGACCCAGGTCCTCAGCTGGAGCTGGAACAATTGGGACAGCAGCCGAACGAGAGGGAGAGGATCTAACTGAAGAAGCACTGGAAATAAAAATGATCATTAAAAAAAAGTATTGGTTTAAGGTAATAAACACTGACATGTCAAAATATGAAAATCTTGAAATGAACAATACCTAATACCACTTGTTTACAAAAACATAAAAAGTAATAAAACATAACAATTGTTAAAGGCAAAGTAAAAAAAAAGGGTCTTGAGCCTCTTGTCAAAAATATCCACCATTAGGTTTTGGTCTTTGCTATGGGGAACGGTCAGCAAACCAGTGCTGGAGCATCTTGTTGTTTTTTCCTGTCACAGTCTCACCTGGTTTCATTTGCTCATTATCCACAGCTGTCTTCATTTCAGTTTATCATCGCCAGGGTATAGGTTTCTGTTTTTCTGCTTATTTGCTTTGCTGCCCATTTTTGTTTCTACTTTTGTTTCATGAATTTGAATGTTTTCTATTCTTTTATTCAAACTGATAAGTTGCCATCACAAGCCTGGCCCCCTGGAGTTTTGTTCATTTAAAAGAATCTAAATTGCTTTTATGTTTTGTGTAATTGTCTAACAATTTGACTCGTAAAAGTATTATTTTGCTAAAATAAATTAAACTGAACTGAGTTGAATTGCATTGAACTTAAACAAGTTTTTGGCTAAGTTTTGGTAGATGGTTGGACTGTTTTACACAAGAGTTGATAAAAACCTATTCTTGTGATCATATGAACTGTCACAAAACAATGCTTTGAGATATATTTTAAAGACCCACTCTGATGGAAATTGTGTTTTTTGGTGTTTTTAACATGTTGAGGATGTATATAAAGAAAATTAAGCTCAAAATTACTTTTCTTATTTTATTTAAATTATTTGAAATTTATACTTGTTACGTTGAAAATATGGTGGGCAGGTCACAAACTCTCTGCTTTGCTCCATTCTGATGCATCCACTCGCAGACCAGGTTTTTAATTTTGGCTAAAAAGGCATAATCATAATTAAAATACAACTGGGATGCTTTTACAATAGATTAAAAGATGAACTTAGTGGGTCTTTAAAATAAAAAAAATGGATATGGTGGCTTGGTTTGTCACAGTGTTATTGCTTCAGTGTGTAGGACTTCTAACTCTGCAGGTGTGCTTCTTTCTTAAGCCTTTAAAAAGAAAAACTTCTATTTTCATATAAACGTGACAAGTTCTTAGTTTTTTGTCTCATTTTATTGCCTGATCATCAAATTTTAATTGTCCTTTCAGGCTATGACAATTATTTTCCACTTTAAAAAACACTTAAAAAAAGAAAAAATATACTTAAGTGACTAAACTAAAGTTTTAGCTTCCTTTTGCCATGTTTTTTTTACCATGTTTTTTTTTGTAACAATTCCAAATGATGGTAGAAAAAAGCAGGCCTGTCCAGTTTTTAAAACAATATTTGTTAATGGATAAAGACCATAAAATTATACAATGCTGTTTGTTTACTTAAGAATCATTAAAGTAGAAAAAAAAAGATGGCCTGGGTGAAGCTATAGTGATAAACATCAAAGGATGACTTAGGATCACTTAGCTCCCCTATAAATGAAAAATAAAAGCTGCACTGACCAGAACTTTGTGGAAAACTGTTCTCATGGCCTCGGGCCTTATTAATACACTTTAGAGAAAAAGAATGATATTTCTTTGTGTGAACAATAATAATATCAAACATTCTTTTAACTCCCCGGTGATGTTTCCTGTTGGTAGAGGAATTCATAGACCAAAGCTGCACCCGCTGGGTTTCTGTCTACAGTCCACTTCACAGCGGGAAAACCACATTCATATTTGCTTATTTAGGATCCCAGTTATCTATGGAAAGCTGCCATATTCACATGAAGCCCTTAAGCAATATTTCCTGGCTTGGAAGGTGAACGTGCTTGGTACTGAGGCTTAAACAGAGAGCACGGTTGCCAAGGGAACGCCTAACTAAATTTGACTTTTTGTAACAGTGACTGTTTCCGTAAGTGTTGACCGGATATGGATTTTTGTTTTAAATTGTAACCGAAGACTCATGTTAATTTTAAAGTTGGGAAGAAGTTTACCATGTAATGAAGAAAAAGTAGCCATGAAACAATGTGAAAACCATAAAATCGTTTCCTCTGAAATACTGACACAAGAGCAAAACAAAAATCTAATGCTGTTGAAAACTTTTTTTTTAATTATTATTTTTTTATTAATTGAAATTCAGCACATTACAATGTAAACAATCAAAAACAATTTCAGTTGAGTTATCCTTACCATTTCCTTTAACCTGATCACTCAAGAACTGATAAATCAAATCACTTTAGAGATACTTTGTAGGATTTTCTTTAAAATATATAAATATTTAAAATATTTAATAGTTAAAATTTATGAGTAACTTTTGCTTATTTATAAAACAAATGTAGGTGCTTAAAATAAGCATCCCATGATTGTCATCAAAGGTAAAAAATGTAAAAACAAAATCCCAGTAGGATCTTTCAGGCATAAAGCCGCATTCATGGCCACCCTCAGCAACTTTGAAGTGCCACTTTTTATGAAAAGTCTTTTTAAAACACGGGCAATGTTTTGGGGTCCATGTTCAAAACCGATGGTCACTAAACGCAGGTTGTAAGTTAGACCAGGTCAAACTTTGAACATTCAGGGTCTGACATAAGGAAGGACTTTTTAATAACTGCAGTTTGGGCCTACTCGAAACTCTATGACACAAAGTGTTTCATATATCGGCATTGAGCCGTGAGAGAAGTCGCGAGATTTGCATCGCTTCAATATTTTGTACCAAGTCCCTTCCAACTAGGTGGCAGATATGTGATGGTAAACAGGAGAAAAAGAAAAAGCCGCTCCCTGCTTGTCCAGTGTGAACACTATTGGCTGAATCCACATTACTGAATGCACATCAAATGCCTGGTGTTTACGTGGCTTAAGAATTTGATTAAAAATACGATCAAACTTTTGCTGAAAGATGCCGTTTTTCCCCCAAAGCACTAAAAAATGTAAATTCCATTTCCACTTGTAGCAGTTCAAAGGGCTGTCAGTCACACTGTGCAGTGAGAGCTACTTACCGCTAAATCCAGCACGGCCCTCTGCCAGCCACTTCTGCTTTCTGAAGTCTCTTCTCTGACTCTCCATTATGAACCATGAAGTGCTGCTGTCGCAGCCGCAGAGCACGGGTCCACTCCACTGATAAGAAGCATGAAAACATGAAGGATTAACATCCGCGGACATGTTTCATATCTCAAAACTGTGAAATAGCAATGAGGGAGCAGAATCCACGTGAGACAGCGGTCACGGCAGTCCATGTTAATGAAACCACTCAAACCGAGTTTGTTTTGCCTGACATTGCCATCTGGTTTAACTCCTGAGTGCAAAAAGGTGAAATGAGAGTCACGAGTGATGGGAAGGTGTCAATGGAAAAGGATTCATAGAGGGTGGCAGACGGGTAATTAGAGGATTAGAGGCTCCCATCCTCCTACTTGGACAAAAAGTGAAACTTATCAGTCTACTTCTAGGTAAACAGCATCACTTTAGTGAGAGATAATACCAACATGCCTCAAAGAAAAATTAGTTTTATTCAGCTCTATGTCACTCTAGCTTTTCTTGATATTGTTCTTTTTCTTTTGTATGCATTTTACATAGAAATAAAGAAATCCCACTTTCACACACAGAGGGACTCTGGGGTGGGGGGGGCTCTGCTGCCTGGCAGCAGTGGGGCCACCACTGCACTGGAGACCCCCCATTTTACCTACAGCACACGAACTTCACACCACAATACATAGGTGGCCTGGGTCCTATCAGGGCGACCTAGCTTGTGGGGATCCTGTCAGCTGGGGAAGCAGCCGAGCGTGCGATGCTGGGGGTTGGTCATGGGGGTTGCGTCGTGATCTATTGGGTTGCTTGGGTCGGGCACCACGGCTGGCCTGCGGTGACGAGGCTCCGGCTAGGCTGTGGGCGGCTCCTGGGTCATCTAGGCCCTCTGGGCCCTGGCTTTATCCTTGGCCCGCGTCTCGGTGTCTGCCGCCCGGCTTCCCCAATGGCTCCTGCCCGGTACGGGCTGTGGCCTGGTGGCCCTGAGGCAGGGGTCGCCCAAACTTCCCTTTGGCGGATGGTTGGGTTAGTGGGCAGTCCCCCCCCTTCCCAACTCCGTGGCTTCTGGTCCGAGGGTCTCCTGCCCCCCCTCTCCTGGTCTAGCCGGTCAGTCTGGGGAGGATCTGGTTCCCCTATTGATCACATGGTTCGCTTTGGCAGCATGCATGTATCTCCACCCCCACATGCACGTGCACACTGCTACACTGCTCACTGTCTGCTTTATCCCTCCTCCTAACCCACAGTGTATTGATGGACAGATATCTTCCGCTCATCTTAGTGGCAGAATCTCACTCTTGGATGCAATATTTGTCTTTCCAGCAGATCTAGCATAAATGTTATGGAGCGTAAAATCATAATGATAACTTGACACCTGTATCCCCCTACTTTCTCCCCCACTCTCTTTTTTATCTCTTTTACCCCCCCCCCCTTTCAAAATTTCCCCTATCTTTCTTCCCCCTGTAAAAAAAAGTAAATATATGCTTAAAAAATAAAATGTAACACATAAATAAATAATAATAATTATAAAAAAGGGGCTTACACAAATATATACCCTGGCTATTCGAAGATACATGACCCCTTATTGTAAGAGTAAACACAAAACACAAAAAGCCTTCGGCTCTCATCTTCAGCTCAGTTGTTGGACAGGACAAGTTAAAAAAAAAAAAAAAGAAAGATAGAAATAATTTTTAACCGTTATTTTCTGTGCTAAATGATAGTTGAGAAATATGATGGACCATATAATGTGGTTATGGTTAAACTAGGACACAAATGCACCATGCATGACTTGGTGGTTAAAACTTAATAGGTTTAAAACCTGATGAAAAGCAGACACGAGTGAAGCCATGGCAAAGCTAAAGACTTGAACATTCCATGACACAAGGGGTAAAGGCAAATCTGGCAGTAATCAAAACTGATACTAAATGTACTGAATACAAAGTAACAAAAACAGAAATGGCTGCACAACTGGAAAAGAAACATGCTGTGCTGAAAACGGAAAGCAGTACAGAACAAAGTACACAAAGCGTGACTGAAAACTAGAAAACCAAACTAAAAATGCAACAAACCTCACATCTGCAAAATCTACAAATAAAATCTGGGTCAACGGAAGAGTACATTTCTGAATTTACCTTATTTTCAGCACTGTAGGGCAAACCGGATTATGGTGTATTTTCAAACGTATGCCACATATAGAATCACTGAACTATAGGGAGCATTAAGCAAGACAAAAGAGTCAGATATAAGTCAGTCAGTCAGATGGACTTTTTGACTGCATTCACAACAATTCTAGCACACGCTACACAGTAGACACGCTAACAGCACTGGCATATTCACAATAGCTGTAAAGCTACATTCTGTGGCATGTGTCTTAGATCTTTCCAGGTTTCTGTTGTAGCCGCTCCTCCAGCTTGGGGGTTACTGCCCAGAATGCTCCAATTACCACAGGCACCACCGTCACCTTCACTTTCCAGGCTTTCTCCAGTTCTTCTCTGAGTCCCTGGTATTTCTCCAGTTTCTCATGTTCCTTCTTCCTGATGTTCCCATCGCTTGGCACTGCCACATCCACCACAACGGCTTTCCTCTGTTCTTTATCCACCACTACGATGTCTGGTTGGTTCGCCATTACCGTCCTATCAGTCTGGATCTGGAAGTCCCACAGGATTTTGGCCCTTTCATTCTCTACCACCTTCGGGGGTGTTTCCCATTTTGACCTTGGGGTTTCCTGTCCATATTCTGCACACATGTTCCTGTATATTATTCCAGCCACTTGATTGTGGCGCTCCATGTATGCTTTGCCTGCCAGCATCTTACACCCTGCAGTTATGTGCTGGATTGTTTCAGGCGCCTCTTTGCACAGCCTACACCTTGGGTCTTGTCTGGTGTGGTAGATCTGAGCCTCTATCGCTCTGGTGCTCAGGGCTTGTTCCTGAGCTGCCAGGATGAGCGCTTCAGTGCTGTCCTGTAGGCCGGCCCTTTCTAGCCACTGGTAGGACTTCTTGATATCAGCCACTTCAATTATGGTCCGGTGGTACATCCCATGCAGGGGTTTGTCCTCCCATGAGGATCTGTCCTCCAGCACTGTATCCTCTGCTCTCCATTGCCTGAGACATTCACTGAGCACACTGTCAGTTGGGGCCTTGAGCTTGATGTACTCATGCATCTTGAATGTTTCATCCTGGATAGTGGCTTCTACGCTCACTAGTCCTCGGCCTCCTTCCTTGTGGCTAGCATACAGTCTCAGGGTGCTGGATTTGGGATGGAAGCCTCCATGCATGGTGAGGAGCTTTCGTGTCTTAACATCCGTGGTCTGTATCCTCTTCCTTTGGCCATCTTATTATTCCTGCAGGGTATCTGATAACTGGCAGTGTGTAGCTGTTTATTGCCCAGGTCTTATTTTTGCCATAGAGCTGGCTTCTCAGGACTTGCCTTACTCGTTGGAGGTACTTAGCTGTTGCATTTCTCGAGCCCGAATGACATCTCAATGTCAGTACTGTAGATCCTGGTGGTGTGGATCAGGGAGTCAATGTCACGTTCGCTCTTAGCATATAGCTTGATGTCATCCATGTAGAGGAGGTGACTGATGTTGGCCCCATTTCTGAGTCGGTATCCATAGCCTTAGTCTTGTTGATTATTTGGCTGAGGGGGTTCAGACCTATGCAGAACAGCAGTGGGGACAGAGCATCACCTTGGTATATCCCACATTTGATGGACACTTGTGCAAGTGGCTTGCCATTGGCTTCAAGGGTGGTTTTCCACAGCTTCATTGAGTTTCCTATGAAGGCTCTTAGAGTCCTGTTGATGTTGTACAGCTACAAGCATTCAGTGATCCATGTGTGTGGCATTGAGTCATAGGCCTTCTTGTAATCAATCCAGGCTGTACACAGGTTGGTGTGTCGTGACTTGCAGTCTTGAGCGACTATTCTGTCAACCAGGAGTTGGTGTTTGGCTCCTCTGGAGTCTCTACCAATGCCTTTCTGTGTGTTACTCATGAATTGATCCACGTGCCATTATTTATATATATAAATAATTCTTTTTTTTTGTCTGTATGTCATCAGGCTCCATCTTGGGCAAATGAAACAGGCTCGCAAACATTGCAGACTCACAGAGAGGGACCTGGAGAGAGGGAATGATGTCTGCTGCCTGGACCTCTTGGATTCCAAACCAAAGGCTCTTGGGAATTTTTAACATCTGTGAAAAAATATTTGCAGGATTTTATTTATTTATTTATTTGCATTAAGTCTAAATTTTGCACAGAAAAGGTAGCTAAATTGTAATTTAATTAGTGGTGTCTCTTTGTTTATTAATTAGAAAATGTTAAGTGTCAGGTGGGTTTGAGTTTGGGCACCACTGATTTTTAGATCGTCTTTCTATTTGGAACTTTATAGTAACAAAAGAGATGTCAACAGAGCGAAAACAAAAATGGTTAATCTAATGAAAATGTAGCATTTTAAAAAAAAGTTACCATTTCAGAAATGAGATGACAAGCTTTGCACTGAATTTTTAATCTCAAAGCGAAAAATGTCATGAATTCAAGAAAAACCTTTCTAACCAGCAACACAGCTCTTATACTAAAACACTTTGTAGGAGTGACCTTCAGAAGAAAGTTTCTGCAGCTTTTAAAGAAAACAAGTTAGGAACCACTCAGAAATCTTTGACACAGATTAAAAGCTCAATAAGGGGCCATTAGTGCAGCTCTCACAACATCAAACACAAACTATTTCTTTGCTAAAAAGAAAACCGCATCCTGATGGAACTTCAGTGACCTTCAAACTGCAGAAAGGAAAATCCTTTCAGGTGATAAAAAGAAAAGGTTGACCTGAATTTGTGAATGTGTGTTTCTAAGAAGTCAATAAGTTGAAACAATAAAAGTTACAAATAATACAATCAATTACTCTGTGAAGAAGCGTGAAGTGTCTAGTTTAGCGTTAACGTGGGTCAGTGTGTCTCCTTCAACACTTGCTCTAACTTAAAGGAGAGATTGGGAACATTTCAGTTACTTAAGTTAGTCTCAAGGTGCTGTAACCAAACAATTTAATAATAATAATAATAGGAACATTTCTATAAACAATGGTAGGGCTTTAAGCAGTTTCCATAGTGAGGGAAGCTGTATGTTTCTCTCACGTTTTAGTTCATGGCTTATCAGACAGTATTGTGCTTCTGAGGGGGAAGATTGACCTTTTGTGTGCAAGAATGGGGGAGGGAGGGAGGGTTCTGTTCGACCACATCACTTCATACCTCACCTGTCCACCAGCTGCCCTCATATTGTCTGCCAGGCCTTCACTCAAAGCCACTTATCAGCCAATCAGCTCCTGAATTAGTGCCTGCTTGTTGATCAGGCTTCATGTTTGCATTTACTATCATACTGTTCACCATGTCCTGTCTGATGACAGCGGGGGTCACCTCCAAATGCACTCTGTGACCTCAAAGAAATCTTCTAGGTATGGCTAATAGATAGATAGATAGATGGATGGTTCTCCACTCATAATTGGAGACTGTGCTAAGTCATTACTTTTTCTAAGTACATGAAAGTCTTTGAACCAACACAAATTAGCATGTTCATAAAAAACAAAAAAGAAAATGTTTGTGAAGAAACTAAATTTATACATAAAATGCAATATATAAGGTTCTATCAACTATGGAAAATTGTGCAGGTCCTTGTTTGATAGTTTTTTTTTTTACGGGAGATAGATTTTTGTAAGTGAGATAGGTTTTTTCTTCTATTACATATATTGCAAAGTATTTGACCAAAGTTTTGCTTTTCTCAGCAATGAATCTTTATAAATTTTTTGCCCAGCAGGGTTTTCTCTGTTAATTCTGTCATATTCATTTATAATTTGACAAGTCTCTGTTATATTAATAAATTATCAATTTTACTAAATCACATGGAGCCTTCTTTAAATCATTTTGGATTTGTTTTTAATGTTCTTTGAGTTGTTTTGACTACTGAGGGATTTTTGCCTTTTCTCCATATGTGTAATGCTCTGATGAAAAAAGCTCCTCAGGATGCATCTCCTTGGATCTATTAGTTAACATTTTTGGAAGTATTTTGTGCTCGTATTTGCCTTGAAGGGCGTCTCTGCCCAAAACTTTCCTTACAGGCTGATTGTAAATCAAAAGGGCTGAAATAAGAAAAAAAAAAAAAGCTTTTGAAATTTGCCACAAAAAAAGTCTAAATAGCCAGTACTTTTGCTAAATCACTTCTAAATGGTGTCTGATGTGTTTAAGAGTCTTTCTTGCAACTAACTGCCTCTTTCTTGTCAAGAAACAGAAAATCCTCTTCAGGTTTATTTATCATAAGGTTGATATTCGGCAAAGAATTCTGTTTATACCCATAAAGTGACTTTATGATGGAAGAAAAGAAAATGTTGGCTATTTCTGGGAGTTTTTGATCGCAGATTTTTTTTTTAATGTCCTCAATCATCAGAAAACAGCCACAAAAACACCAAATACCAAAAATAGGATTTTCAATGGAGTGGATATTTAGGAACAGACAGTGGTTGGATTTCCATGCAATGCCCTAAGACAGTTTGATACACAGACATAACCAATCAGAAATAACTGCTCGACATAATGCAAACATATCATCTTCAGTTGTTGGCAATGATCAATATGCACACTGCACTACTATTTGAAAGAAAATGTTGCTAAGTTTTACTTGTTAAGGTTGTTTGATCCCTTCTGGGAACACATGCTGGAACACTCGTACATAGATTTGCATATCTTTTCTTTTTAAGCTTGCCTGAAGATAGCTTTTTTTGGTTTCAGATCCTCAACATTTTCATCTTGTGTGATCAATCTTCAAATGGTAAAGATTTTTTTCTTTTCTCATTTAAGAAGGTTTTTACAGGAAAAAGGAAACCTAATCCATAAATATTCTCAATCACTGCTATTGACAGAAGTGAGGTCAACAATGTTGCAGTTTAAGATGAATCTTCACTAAGAGAACAATTGAACAAGGATAACTTTCCCTCTGAGGGCACAGTTTTTATCACATAAACTAACTTTAAAACAAACCAGACATCCAGACTTGCAGCCCCATGGCTGTATGCTCCTCAGCGCGATGGAGATAAGTGGCTTTGTGTGTGCATGTGTTGGTGGGTACGTGCCTTCTTGTATGCATGATCACATTAGAACGAAAGATCCTCCTGTCAGGTTTCAATTATCAGGCCCCACAGCTGTTTGGTGTTCCGAAAGCCAGAAAAAACATCCAGAGATAAGCAAGTTAGGCTTCAGCGTCTGAGCATGTCCAGACTTCGGCTGTTAGCACAGCTGCAGGCAAAGAAACAAACATTATCAGGCAGCCAGTGTGACATAACCTTTGTGTGAAGTGATTTTTTTTTTTATACAAATAAAGTTTTGTTGAAAATGCATCCAATGAGAGCAGACTGAGTCAGTAAGAGCAAAAGTAAGATTGATCAAATTTGGATTACAAACAAAAGAAGAGACTGACGCTTCTATATCTTGATGAAAGTTCAATGAAACACAAAATCCAAACACATGCAAGTACTGAAAGCAAAAATAAGACTGCATATGCAAATAATGCATAGTTACCAGGGGGTATTTGTGCCCTGTGACCTGACAGAACAGTATTGATTAGCAGATAAGTACAAGTCAGAGATCAGAGCTCCTCAATGTGTGCAAGTAAGGATCTGGTGAGTGCTGCGTGTCTGTTCTCAGCCACGACATACACTATCACTTGATGAATTTTGACTATGGAGATTGAGACAGCTTGTCAAGTGTCCATGCTTGTGATTGTTTAATCTTTTGGTCCAAACTCCAGTCTTCTGCTGAATGACAACACAAGCAAATCAACACATTGATGACTGTCAGTACTTCAAGCAGAAGAGTTGCAAAAGTTTAAAGCTGTGGCCAGACATGCGCCCCTGCATATACGTACTTTGGGGTCAAGTCAATGTAGTATTGTGACTGGCATGCTGTTCTCTTAGGATGAGGATTTTGTACCTAAAGCTATGTTCACATTAGCCGCGGTTACATGGGCAAAATATCTTAATCGGATCAATGGTCGGATTAAAATTCAACCATGCACATGGGCACAGAAAACCTTTTTCCAATTAGAACAAACGTTCACATGGGTCACACTTTCGGTCGGAATAAATCATTTGGGCATGTGCAGTAGTGGTAAAAAAAAAAATCCCGGAAGAGGAGATGCGTCCCGTTGTAAACTAACCGCTGCCACATACATTTGTGGAAGAACGGAGCTGGAGAAGGGTTAGGACAGGCTAACACGGGCTAACAACATTAGCCTTGTGGACACAAAATCCAGGACCGTGCGGGAAATTCTGCAATCTGCATCTTGGCTGTACGTAAATGTCTGGGAATAACATCAGCCTTTATTCTGTCGGGACACAACTGGAAACACAAATCCACGTGATTGTTTGAACAGTTTCTAAGGACTGAGTGACATTTATTTCTGCTCTGAAAAGTTTACACACCGCCCCAAAGCCACTCTGTGAGCTAGCGGCCAAAGCTCTGCTCGCACTCGGTTCCTCCTGAGTCCTGCAGCCGCTAACCCAGAGCGGCGGGTCGGCTCGCAGTCTGAATTCTCCCACACATAACAAAACAACAAAACGCACACGTAACAAAGCACCCCCCCTCAAACACAAAGTTATCCGGCTGCTCTCCTCACTCCACTGGCACCCGAGCTCCGTGCTCAGGTGCCAGTGGACCGAAGCGCTCCTCCCCCGCATACCCCTCGTGAGGGGTGTAAGAGAGTTGAAGAGCCAGCGGGGCGAGAGCGGAGCGGCGCTTTTCACGGGGCCTCCGCAGAGCAGCTGGTCTGTCCTGTTTGAGATCCAAAGCTTTCTCTGGAGCGAAACACCGTCTATGCGTGACGTAAACCAGAGCAGTAGTGACACACGATCGGAATGAACCGTTTACATGAACAACGATCGGACAAACAATCGGTATAACCCACCTATCTTGATCGGAAAGAAAGTTTGATCCGAACGAGTCTGATCGGGGCAGACTATTTCGAACGGTGGTTTACATGACGCATTTTCTTTCCGATCAGGCATTCTTTCCAATTACTTTTGCCCATGTAAATGCAGCTATTGACCTCAGTAACGTACACTCAACTTCCAACTACCACTTCCAATAAAGAATTTATGTAAATGCGGATATGTGAATGTTTCGGGCCTCCACGTTTAAAACTCTGGTATTCATGTGTTGCTATATAGATTTTTAAGACTGTTTTTGGACTCTAGGTACAAAACGCACGGCGATTAAATGCGGGTCAAAAGCTAAAGCAGTTGAACTTTGGTCAATGATGGCATCAGCACTGACATATGGATAGTGTCCTTTTCAAAAAACAGAAATACCAACCAAATGAAAACTGATCATAAAGAAGAAATGAATAATTGCGGTTATGGCTCGGCCATAATTATATGACACCAAGTCTTTCATATATAGAAATAAAGCTATGAAAGAAAAAGCCTGGAGTAAGATTTGAAGGATTTGCACTGCCTAGACTACCAGTATCTGGTAGCAACAACAGTACAGTGTGGTAAAAGGGAGGTCATCAGTGCTCCAGTTTCATGACTCAACTATAACAAGAACATTTAACATCAACTTAATGACAGGAGAGTTGAAATGGAAAGACTTTACTGTCATTTGACATCTTTAAGACTTTGGCTGTCCGTTTTAATCTGATATTAATATATGAGCAGAACAAACTTGGACAACCCATGACAAGATTTTTACCAAAGTCTGAGCCACATATGTTGGCGCCAATATCATTTACAGATTAAGTCTTTTGTCATGTTTTTTATAATGTATAGCAACATGCATAATTAAAAACATTTTACTGTAGTGCATTCAGATGCTCCTATCTCTCAGAGATTTCCATTTTTTGGGTAAAGAAAAAAAGCTGTGGGACATGTAAAAGTATATACATTTTTTATTTATTTGAAAAAAATTCATTACTTTGTGGTTTGTTGTTTGTTTTTTACTACAGTTTTTGTTTGTTTATTTGTTTATTGTTTTGGAAAAACAAAGTCATTATTGAACTTTAAATGTTCACTTCAGAACACAAAGTGAACACAGGTTTAGTCTGCTCCAGCTACAACAAAATTATCTGTGCAGACATCTAGTTTTTGGTGATAAAATTACAAACTAATGTTAACAAATATACTCAAATATAAACCCCTCCAAAACAATCCAACTATTTGTTTACTGCAGTTATCCTGCAGGTCTATATGAAACATTTTCTTTTTAGATATTTTGTAATTACAGATTAGATTTTAAACAATATCTTGCCTATTTAGCCGTTTAAAGGCTATTTTATGAACTTCATAAAAGTAAAAACTTTAAATGTCATTGTCACAAGAAGTCGCCTTTAAAACATTTTTTAAAAGCAGCTGTTGAGGATTAGAAGTACAGTTCTACATGGTCATTTTTTTATATTTAAACCTAAATAAACACAAGCAGAAGGACTGAGGGAAATCAATGCGTCATTTGATGGTTTTGTCAACAAATGTGTGGTAAATAGTAGATACGCTATCAAAGTTTGTGGGTTTTGCTTGTTCCTTCATTCTTGGTCAGAATGAAGGGATCATTTTCTGATCTGCTGATATTTCTTTCAGGTTTGGCTTTTGCGAGTTTCAAGTGGCTGCAACTCAATATGCTACTTTACACATGGTTTCAGTTTACTTATTCTCCCACACGTGTTTTGTGTTGGCCATTATCCCCCTCTGTACTCTGTTTTCTTTGTTCATTTCAAAACTGTCTCTATTTGTTCCTGATCAAGTCCTGTTTTATCTGTTCTGAATCCTTAGGTCTGTACAATTTTTCTTCTCAGTTTTTTTTTTTTTTTTATATTTTTTTTCAAATTTGTATGACTATTACTTTAATTGAAACAGAACATGTTGCAACATGATTTCATTTATATTTTTTTCTATTTATAAATATATCAGTTAGTCAGAAAAGCTTGTAAAATACCATTATCCACTGATGCATCACAAAGCTAATTGAATGTTACTGCGTGTTTCAATTCAAATTTCTAAAAGCTGTGTTTATTCCAATGGAACACTTTTGAAACCACCACTACATGGACTTTGGTACATTTTGCAAGAAGGTATCTGCAGTCTCTTGGGTTGTGTTTGAATCCTGTCACTGCTTACTAATCACTAGTACATTCGCCATTTTCTAGAGCTGTCTGAAATTGCAATCAAAAAAATCCAGCCTCCTAGAAATTTCCCAGAAGTCTTTGCAAAAATCCAGTGTGCCTCAATGGTCAATCAGTTGACAAATATAGATCGCAATGCATTGTATTGAAACAATTATTCCAAAAAAAAGCATTCAAATTTTCTATTTTTTTTTTTTATTTTGAGCAGAGAGCTTGGAGTAGAGGTAAGATCTTAAGCCCGAGCCCGAGTCCGAACCCGACCCGACCCGAATTTCGGGTCGGGTCGGGTTCTAAATGACAGTCATTACGTTCGGGTCGGTTCGGGCCGGGCTTCTCTCTCGCTGACTTTTTTAATAAATATATTGTAATGTCTGCAAAGAAGCTCCTTAGGCGGCGGTTGTCAAACAGCTCTTTATTAATCCTGGATGTCAGAACGGTTACCGCACGAACCGAAAGGCACAGCCAGCTTCTTCTGCACTCAGAGGGAGAACGTTCCCTTAGCGCACACACACACACACACACACACAGGTAGACCCCGCCCCCTCCCACCAGTCACCAGCCCACCGTTGATTGACATACACTGTGGTCCCGCAACTGGCAGAACGAGGGGGGCGCCGGCCACCCGCAGCTCTGCGCACGTGTCGTGAATGTAATCTTCCCCCGCAAGCCCGCATCTATTTTGTTTAGGGATCCCTGATATGGAGCAGCAGGAAGTCAAGGATAAACTTCAGACAGGGAAACTGAAAAGGCAAACGCGCACCGCCGCGGCTGCAGTATTTCTCTGCGTAATGAAGCGAGTGCGCATCCAGATCTCTCTGTCACTCTCTCTGTCTGGCCTCTTATTCTGTGTTCCAGCGTTATTTCATTGATCAAATGCATTTGTCATGTAGGGAGGAACCTATGGCAGCGCTTCCAGCGGAACTCTATGCCACAACAGCAGCTTATACGCGCGCGGCTGCAGCAACCACTCTCTGTTCGAAAGAAAATAACTTTCATCATCATAAAAATATGTAGATTATTTTACCTTTAAGAAATCTGGCGGGTTTTTTTCTGTCAAAAATCCTATGGGTTAAATTGAAATTTCGGGTTTGCTTCGGGCTCGGTCCTGCAAATCAACTTAATTGGTCGGGTTCGGTCCGAGTTCAGCTTTAATGCCAGCGGGCCTGTGTCGGGTCGGGCCGGATTTTTTAGGCCCGATCTTACCTCTAGCTTGGAGTACAGCCGCTACTCCTCGACATTGAGAGGACCCGGTTGAGGTGGCTCCGAAATCTGGTTCAGAGGCCTCCTGGACGTCTCCCTGGGGAGGTGTCCCACGCATGTCCTAGAGGCCCCGGGGAAGACCCAGGACATGTTCAACATGACCCCGAGATGGCCTGGGAACATCTCGGGGTCCCCCCAGAGGAGCAGGAGGAAGTGGCAGAAGTGAGGGAAGTATGGGCATCTTTGCTTAGACTGCTGCCCCTGTAACCTGGTCCTAGATGAGCGGAAGAAGTGAGCACAGTAGTAGTTAAGGAGTAGGAAGGGAATTCAGTCATAGCATTTGTAATTTTAAATTTTTACCCATGGGGTACTGTGGTTTGCACTCACTCCTCACAGTGAGAAGGCCCTGGTACAAATCCCAGCTAAGGTCATTTTTATGGATTCTACGACTGTTATATATCCAATTCTAGTAGTATAAGTGTTTAGGTTTCTTGGGGTTATGTTTACAAGTGACTGAGTGAAGGAGTGTGAGTTTGACTGTCAGACAGATGCAACAGCTGCAGTAAAGAAATCACTGCATTGGAGGGAGCTGAGACAGAAAGCAAAGCCCTCAATTGGTCAATTTATCTTCTTATCCTCACCTATGGTCAGTAGCTTTGGATCAGTAAAAAGGAAAAGATCAAGAATGATAGATAAATGGATTGATTGTAAGGTGGATATTTCCATTTTAGCCCAAATCACTTTGGTCCAAATGATTCTAAAAAAGGCTAAATTGATATGATTCAGTCTTCCTGTTCAACAGCTCCTTTATAAAATGTAAAATACTGACTATTCCCTTTTTCATCCCACTTTTACTTGTATCTGAAGTGTATTTTGCACAAAAAGCTCTGTACCTTTGTTGGCGAAGTCCTCTTTTTTTTTTTTTTTAGTCCACAAAGTCTATCAGTCTCACAGGGACAGAGCCAAAGAAAATAATTTTTCTGCATCCGTCTTAAAATTACTTACTGTTTTCTATAAGTACATTTATGTTAACTCAGTAGCACATTGCAGGAATTGCTGCTGTTGAAGGATATAAAACACTTGCCACTTCACCAGCTCCACTTTGAAGTTGCAGCAAAAATCTACTTCAACTCGTGAATTTTTGGTCTTTTCCTCAATCAGTAAAAGTCATTCAAGAGTGTAAAGGTGGCATACTGTGAAACATCAAAGTCCAATCTTATGAGAGTTTTTGCAAAGTGTGGTGAGTGTATTTTCATATTAGATAAGGAAATGTACAAATTCAACATGGTAGAGTGAAGGAAATGGTCGGAATTACTTAAATCGTGCAGAGGAAAACTCTATAACACAGATTAGACTTAATGCCTGAATGATAGTAAAGTTACATCTCTTCTTTTTGCATGAATATCAGCAACACTGAATAGGTGTGTACTGTACTGCAGCATTTCATTGGCGTGCTGTAAGGACATGGTTTGACCCTTTTGAACATAAATCGTTTGATGTGTGAAGACTGGAGATTAAAGCTAAAAAGAGAACAAGATCGAAAGTGTCTGTGCTCTTTCAGCCTCCAAACTTTTTTATGCTCCGGCATGAAATCTAGATGAATGGGACGTCATTTCTGCAGCAGGAGACTGTGGATTGTAACGATGAAAAATACACTCAAGGTGTTCTGGGGTGCTCGAGTGAGTCCCCACTAAGATTTTGAAATACTATTACGGTTTTTGTTTGGCAGTTATGCTGTTGCATTTGTATGCAAGTGCATAGATGTTTCCATCTGTTCAGCTATTCAAACATTGATCTTTCTTTGTGTTTCCACACAGTAAGTCTGGTTGTTGATTCTTCTGCAAAGTTCATTAACTAAGAGTCTCTGTACCAAATCTGGCCTTATGCAACAAAGTGTTGATTCTATCTGCTCCATCTTCAATGCTGAGCCGTCTATTGGGTAAGTGGTTGTTGCACAAGCTGCTGTACAGATGTTAGGAAATGTGGCTGCTAAAATTGGCACGTCAAAATGGGTTGATGCTCAGGATTTCACACAAAGAGAGAACAACGAGAACTCAATCGCTCTGTGTGTTACATGCTGTACGATTGCATGGTCTGTACCCCCTACCGACTGTAATACACTACATACCTTTTTCAGTGTTCTAAAATAGCAGAGTGCAGCTGAAGAATGGCTTTTTACATCATCTTGACACTTACTTAAACTGTCAGGTATGTGTCTTTTTTTTAAACTTTTTTTTAGTACTTGTGTTTCATAAACTTTCAGTCTTACATGACAGATTACAATAAAGCAAGGAAAAGTCATGTTAGAATTCATACATTTTTAGGTTTGTGGAGTATCAAAAAAGTCCATCTATAGAGAACATACATTACAGGATTCTATTCTTCAGGATAACTAGACTTCAAAGGTTGATCCAGCGGACGTTTAGCTTCTTATCCAAGCACCTTCTTCAGTTTAACTGCTGTCTTGTAACACCTTAGTCACAACTTCCCCTACAAGTGGATAAGGGCTGTGCAAAATAAACAAACCTATGAGGAGTACTCAGGTGGCCCGCAGGAAATTTTAAGATCGTAGAAAACATGTAAGGCCCATGAGGCAAAAACGTTTATGCATAGTCTTTTCTACAGACATGCTGTAGGTGTCAGGTTTTAGTGAACACTGACTGTTAGACATGGGAAAATAAGACCGTAGTTTATGTTGGCATCCCACAGACACTTGCGTATCACATGTACTGTACATCCCTTTCATGAAGCATTTGGGTGCAGTTAGTGAAGGGCCAATGCGTGCACCTCACTAATGGCTGGAGAGCGGCATAAAGGGATTGTACGACAGCATCACCCATACATCAAAAATGTGTGTAACTTACATCATCCTACAAATATTCTGCAGTGCATTTACCAAACGCATGGCAGTGGTACGTTTCATTTTTTTAAAGTCCCTTAAGTTAGCCACACAAGTCAAAAGGGAACTGCAAGACACACCTGCATACTGTAGACAGGAGGCTCCTGTCTACGATCCTCTATGGGCCTGGACAACCCAAAAACCTGCAGTCAACCCCCGTACAGGTACATGTGACTAAGGCTTTATTTAAATGCTGACTATTTTAGAGATGTAGTCAAAGTTAAAAACCAAATGTCACATCAGTCAACGATCCAGTGACATGTCAGAATAGGCGGCTGATGTCCTGTTACGCGTTGGGCCTCAGATGTGGTGGAACTGGTTAGTGGTTTATTGTTGCCGTGTGGCGCGCTTGAATGGGATCTGCCTAGTAAAAATGTCAAAGAAAAGCAAGATTGTTCATGAGTGACAGTAAATGTCTCAAACTCCCTTCTGTGGCAATTCAATTCAATTTTATTTGTATAGCCCAAAATCACAACAACAGTCATCTCGATGGGCTTTGAAGTAAAACATGAACTCAAAAGGATCATGAATACAAAGAGTCAATAGGAAAATACTAAAATGAACTAACAAACTGACTAAGCTATACTGGCATCCCTGCCCTTAGACCCCCCTTCGCGGTAGAAGAAAGAGAGAAGAAAGGAAGAGGAAAGGTTTCTTCGATTTAACTGGTTGCAAGTGTGATTACTATATTGTCCACACCCGTTGCTTACCATAGATTACAAGAGCATAACATGCTTGAAAATCAATGACTTCTTACAATTTTGACAGTTTTCACAGAGCAATCCAGTTCTTGTTGTTCTCTCTTCATGTGTTAATAATTTTTCTTTTGTCAGGTTGGACTTTACCTCTCTTTTCTTTGTGTTGTATTCGCACAAACTAAAATAACACCTGAGTAATGAAACAGTAATTGAACCCTTTTGTGAGAAATTTTGTATTTTTTTTAAAGTGCAGATATCTTATGTTATAATTGTGGATGGATACCTTGATTCCTCTTTCAAAAAAATCTATGCTTTTTGGGTAGACAGTGTACTTTCTTGGTATGAAATCTTTTCTCAAGAATCGCTGGATCATTATACGTAGCTTTTTGACTTTTTTTTTGCCACACCTCTAAGGTATAGTCTGCACATAATAGCCTGAATTTCCCTTTACAGAATCCATCGAAAGCTTTGCCGTAATGTCCATCAAGATGATATACCTCACTTCCAGGAAATTTGGACTGCTTGTTACTTTGTTCTAAACACAGCTCATTATTATGTCTGCGATTTGAACCAATGGGTAAATTGCCTGCCTTCTTAGCCAATCACATCCCCAGTTTTGCCATTGAATAAATAGATGCTTTGTCTCTCCACATTCCAGAAGCTTCGCCAGCTCTCCTCCACCCTGTTCTCTACCAGGAATGATGCTTTGGCATGGTCTGGCTCTACCACCATCAGTGACCAGGTTCTGAGGTTTATTCATCTATGGTCTGGGATTATATAAATTCGCTACCTTCCACTCCCTTTCAAGTAATGTTTTATTTAATGTCTAATTATCTTAAATTTGATACGTCTTTATATGAATGTATAACTGCTGATTGTATTGTTTTGTGCATTATTCTTGCTTTGATAGCTTGAAAAAACCGTTTCAAATCAAATCAAATCAAGTCTAAGATGATTCCATGTATGTGAGATATCATTGATCCAGAGCCCAACCACCAAAGATTAATCTTTTTGTGTTTTGTTTTTTTTGCACATCTTTTTGTATCACAAATAAATAATTCCTTCAATTCTTAAGATAAAATAATGTAGACGTTTGTCCCTTTGTTTGACATGCTTGAGTGAGCTCAGTCGCTAGGAAAGCAAACACTCTAACCCCATTGTAACAAATGCACTCTTTTAATATAACTGTATGATTATCTTTAATCATTAAAATTCAAACAAAATGTTACTTAGCTAATAATAATGTTCACACGTGCCAATAGATCAAGTTTTTTCTGTGTCAAACTTATTGTGAAACACAAAAATACTTTCATGTTGTTCAAAAAATGTTTTTTTAATGAGCAATTTTGCTGCTCTTTTGAATTACAATAATTATAGGAGTTTTAATAGAAGATGATTGAATTACATTTTTTTTTGTAATCTGTTGTGGTTATTAAACACACCTTTCAGCTTCTGTCCTCCTATAATGTCAATAGTCTAAAACTATTTATGGGCTTCATTCCGTTTGTTTTGTGAGTCCCGGATCCGGCTACACACATAGCAGAAACATACATCAGTTGTCTGCTTCCTAGTCACAGAGGATTTTTGAGGGGATCATTGACCAGAGCGCTGACTGACTCATTCTTTATTTAATCAGAAAAAAAGAGTGATGACTATTTAGCAAAACTTAAAATATATTCATTTCTGAGATGGTGTGTTATCTCTTAAGAATAATGCAATCATAACACCAATAGGAAAAATTATTTATTGAAACATTGATGTTGGCCTGTAGACTGTTTGTGGTGGACAAATGGATGAGAAGCAGATGAGTTTTCTATTTTGCGCAATTTAACACATATGAGGTCAATCTAACACAAGAAACAGATATGATTACCAAAATATCAAATATTTCCAGGTGCCCTTCTGACATTTTCAATAATTTAAGTAATCCATCATTGTGTTAGCGTGTGCTTGATGAAATTCTGCTAAATACTACCCAAAGGTCAAGGTGTAGAGTTGCATTCTGCAGACTAGCATGCACCACTTATGGCGTCAACTGATTAATCCGATAGAAAACAGCCATATACTTGGTTGGGTATATTTTCTTTTATGTTTTTATATTATTTTGTATTTTTCTAAAGCAATGGCTTCTTTCCCAGCATGAATGAATGCCATTTTCTTAACTCACTGAATCTCTTTCAGGGTCACGGAGGTGCTGGAGCCTATCCTAGCTACTGTTGGTAGCTACACCCTGGACATGTCGGCAGTGTGTGGGCAATACGATCATAACTAGGGACAAAAAAAATCACAAGTTTTTGGACTGTAGGAGGTAGTTCCTGGAGAAAACCAAGACTAACAATATTTAAAGGATCAATATAAAAAATATTAGGCTATACAAAGAATGAGTTCACCATCAGAGCTGGACCAAACCAATATCTCTCTTGAGGAACACACACAGAGTGGTGCCAAGTGATGAAAATTTCTGTTCTCTCTAGTGGCTACCTATGCCCGATTAGGACACCACCCTTGTAGATCAGTTGTCAATGTTCAAACCCTGGTCCAATGCAGGATCTAATTCTAATTGGTTTATCTGAGCCGTAATGTGAGCTGCAAGGGTGTGCCTGCAGCTGGATACAAAAAAGGGTTTGGGAGGAGTCAAAAGGTCAATCTGTTTTCACTAAAAGTTACAAAATGTGTACAATTAAGCATTCTTTTAGTCTGTTTTACAGCAACAAAAGGGAAGTTATAAAAATTGTTAATGTGAATAGGTTTTATCTCTTTAATAACATTCAGTGAAACAGCTTTAATAATAATAATAATAGTGGTTTTCTAGACACTCAATGCGCCTACAATGTGTCCATTATTCTTTCACTCCTCATTCACATTTGGTGATGGTAGCTACTGATGTAGTCACAACTGCCCTGGGGCAGACTGACAGAGGGGTGGCTGCCAGTACACGCCTACTGACCCCTCTGACCCTCACCGGGACAGATTCACACACCAGTTAAGCCACACTGGAGAGAGAAGGGGGTGAAGTGTCTTGCCCAAGAACACAACATCAGTTGACTGAGGGGACCTGATAAGAACGGGGTTCGAACTGCCGACCCTTTGGTAATTGGCCAACCTGCCCTAAATATTTTTCTAGCATGTTTCCAGAGGGAAAAAAAGAGGAAAATCTCTGTACATTGTGCTGAGGGTAGTTGTATGCAAAAAGGTAAATTTTAAGGATTTTGGAAAACAAACATCCAGCAAGGAAAAGCTTTGGGTATAAATAAGTTAAGATATTGTAAAGTAAAGTCAGAACATGGTAGTAGTGTGATGGCAAGAAAGTTTAGAAACTAGCTCATAATCTCAAGGTTAAAAACATCTGAGCGATAAGCACATTGAAAATGACTGCATATAAATGCAGGGACATACTATGTGGTTCTAGTTTTTTTAGGGCTCATTTGTAGCTGCTCGGTACTTGGGATTTTGTCGGGCTATACCATCACTAAACTTCCATACTTTCTGAAAATAATCTAATAGGAGATACAACAATCTTTGCAATGGTTGGAACTGAGGGGCAAAATCCACTACCTCCTTGAGGCTGGTGTGAAACTACTCAAGGATTTTCTCACAGTATACTGATGAGATCATATGGGATCTTTGTGTTCATTCCTTAACAATTTGTTTCAAGTTGTGAACTGGCCATTGAGATATATGTGTTCTCACGTCCAAGGTTCAAAACATTTGATTGACAGATTCTCCTGATTCTTCAAGTTGTAGGGGTGAGGACGTCCCACAAGCTCACTTCTGATTAGTGATAGTAGGTACCGTAGAAATATTTACTCAGACTGACTCCAATCAATCACAGCTTACTGACGTTATCTGGTTCCAACATGCGGATGTCCGTATCACAAAAAAATGGCGACTGAATTTGGTTTGAGCCAGAGTAAGCCATTTTCTATGGGTGACGTCATCAGTCCAGTTCTCTTACAGTCAATGGTGTTAAGATCATGTGATGGACACTAAACCTCACATTGTCAAGGTTTTTTGTTTTGATTTGAATAACACGTTTTAGTATTTAGTCACATTACTCAATGTAACATAAGTCTTATCTTTAAATGTCATCTTGTACAAACTCACATGATGACATTTAATATCCCTTTTGAAAGGCAAGTGAGTTGCCTAAACTGAACTTGGCTGGGCCAACATGTTGGCTGATCTTCCTTCACAGCCTTTACTCTTTGCTGCTTAACTCTCATTTGTTTCTGATGACAAACTCTGGCACAGCAACACCAGTGGATTAATTATGTCCGGGTAGGTGCTGAATACATGAACCACAGAGACACCAGAGCTGCATCAAAGAAAGGAGATTCGTGCCTTTTTTCATATTATCCTTGAAAAATATGCTTTGATGAATTTGGCTGTAACTACAATCGACTCCTTACATGATTAACTCGCAACGCAGACTATATAATCATTTTGAGTTATTTGTGGGAAAAACAACTTTGACAACAAGCCATTTTGAAGCTATTCAAAAAAATTCCTGCTGAAAAATTCAAGCTGTGCAAGAAAACAAAACAGATGAATTGAAACACAAAACATTCCCTCAGTTTAAGAAATACATAAAAAACTTCATGCTTTAAAAAGGCTTTTAGTTTAATGGGAGCATTTACTAAAGCTTTAATGTGGTTATTTTTAGTGCTCAACTGTGGCTGTTACTAACACAATCAAGCCTTCAGCAAGTTTCATCAACACTTTTCTAAAGCGTATTGTTAAATAGACCCGATCAGCCACTATTTTACCTTAATGTGGTTTCAAGGAGACATGTTATTGTGAGGATCTGTGCCTTTTTTTAAGCTCAGTTCTATTGCTTTTCTTGTTTTTGTGCATGCTCTATGTTTAGATATGGTTTGTTTACGGCATGGTATGTTTCCAATCAACCAGCTGCCTCTGTTGTTCTTCAATGGACCCAAGTTCACTTAGAAAATTGTGGTTTTGGTGTTTCTGATATGTTCTCATAGCACTTTTCATGGTGGAGGACACATGAATGGAAACTAGGCTTACACTTGAGTTATTCTTTATTCAAATCTTTGTGAATCTGGAGCAGACGGAAAAATGTAGTTGGAAAAAGCTTGTAGGTGTGACGTAGTGTGACAAGCCACAAGTTCCTTGCTCTGCTCCATTCTTTTAGAAGACTAGATCCACGTACGTCTTTGTTGTCCTCGTCCGAGCTGGGATCTTACTCAAAACTGTCCAGCTGGATAGCTAGGTTTGGGGTTGTGACGAACTGTAAGCTAGTGAGAGAAAATAAACAAAGGAATCGTAGGATATCAGAGCAGGCTTAATTTGCCTCAATGTTCCCGCCTACAAATCAGAGGCAAATTTCTAAAGAGCCGTTCCATTCTGCAGAAACTATGTCCTAGAAAACGACACAAGTTTTTGATTTGGGCTCAAAACAGCATAATTACTAATACACTAATACATAATAACTAGGAACACTTTTAAAATGGATCAAAAGATGATTGGAATGGAACTTCAAGTCTGACGTTTGTTGCTTCAGTATCTTTTCAAATTAAACGTGTATGCTTGTACAAGCCAGTTCCCTTGTGATACGGTCTTTGGCTGAATGTGAATTCCTTCCCTACTGTTTCGGCTTCTCTCTATCCCTACACTTATTCCTCCAAACAGAGAGATATAGAAAAAAAAAGCGTCTTCAAATTTGGACATTACTACTGCTAAATGTTGTCATCAAAAGTTGATGTTCATCTATGTTGGCGTAGCTGCCAGCGTTTAGAAAATGCAGAACAGCACTGGCTTTATAACCTTGAAAAGTCATGCTAAGACAAAAAGTCAATACTTACATTTGAATGTAAACGTTTGTGCACACCCGCATGAAGAAATAGGTTTCTCCTCTGCACCACAGCGAGACGCAGATTACCCTACCGGCGGAGGGATAGCCAGCCGAAGCTTACGGCGCCTCTTTAATAAGAAAAAAAGACTTTTGGACACGACTACAGCTTCAAATGCCCGTACAATTGGAGGGGCAGGAGGAACCAGAGGGGTAGAGGAGCAATTTGGATTCAGCCTTTCTATCCCCTATAGGGCATTCTTAATTTTGTTCATTTGGTTAGTGGAACTAACTAAGAAATTAGATTACTCACTTCTATGAGCACTCCATGTCAGTCGTCCAGTTGTCAGCTCTCAACTCATCCAATATCATAACACAGGATGCAGCCTGCGTTTCAAAACTCTAGAGTATTTTTCTGGCATTACAATTTATTTTTAAGAGCAGAAAGGCCTGTCTCTTCTCTTTTTTTGTTGTCAGCATTTCTCACTTGAAGCAATGACCGTAACCATTTATCTGTACAGTTGTGTCAGATTGCATCTACCTTTTACAGATGATTAATAGATTCCAAACTGATCTGTTCTGTTCCATGTCAGAAAAATTACATCGTGGGAGAATACATGAATCCTATTTGCTTTTACTCCTCCCAGATTTTTAAACTTTCTGCCTCAAATGACCAAATTGCATATTCATCAATGGCAAATATGCTAAGCAAACTACTTTTTCCCTGTTAACCCAATCTAGTTAGTATGTCACACGTAACTTCTTGGTGGGTGCTGTCAAGTTTTCACACGTTTTTCCACACTCAAATCTGTAGTAAATGGGTTCCTATGTTTTTTCAGCTCTCTAGAAGGTTCGTGTTAGGGAGATTTTTGTCACATCCAATGAGAAAGTCCTTCTTTTCTCGTTTTTTGGGGCTCAACCTCTTGATCAGTACAAACAGAAATATCCATTTTAATATTTTGACTAATAAAAACTCTCCCATCAAACTAGCCTTATAACTGCTTCAATTTCTGTCTTTGAGCTATTTCCTGGCATTGATCTTTCAGCTATCTAGATGGTGTTTTGTTCTTCTTTTATAATTTGTGCAAAATGTTCTGTGGTTATTAAGGGATAATGATGTTACATCCTGATAATCATCTGTAATCTGCAGATAGCATCCAGTCACCGCTGGAGATGGCAGAGCCCATTTTGTGTCTGCTGATTGCTGATGAGGACTAGACGATAACAAAACAAAACAAAAAAAATACTTTCATAAAATAAAAATCCAGTCCATATAAATGTATAAAAAAGTTTACATTAATAATCCAAACAAGATTAGTTGTATTCTAAAAATGTCTGGACACAACAGTTTTTTAATTTTGATTTAACAGAAATTTCAAACAAAACCGTTTCAATGACTAAATCATTTTAATATATAAATAATGTGGAATCCTTTTGTCCATTGAGAGCCAAAAATTCAAATAGATTTACAAAGTTGTGAAGTTTACTTATTATTGATTAATTTTATTGATGTTCAACTTTATAGTGATTAACCCTTGTGCTATCCTATGACCCCCCCTTACATTGACGTGTTATTCCTACCATGACAAAGGTGGATAAAGGTGGAGAGGATTTCATGTAATCCACGGACACCAGTGAAGATCACAAATCATTGAAGAAAAAAGGTTCAGTGCACTGTCTAGTGGGTCTAGATGACCCAACTCCCAATGTTAAAGTGCCTAGGATAGCACATGGGTTACTTAGGAGATTTGCATTTAGTTTCCTCAAAACTTTTATTGTTCTAATATTTCAAAATTATTTTGTGCATACTTTTGTTTGTTTTTTGTTTGTTTGGTGTTGTGCTTTTATGAATGTTTATATTTTTTTCTTCTTTTTTTTAAGGTTTTTAGTCATTTGATATAATTTAAACAACTATGGATCACTGTTCTTTTTTCCATCCCAACTTTATTTGAGAATATTTGAACAAATTTTACAATATGAATAAAATACAAGTATATCTTCAGTACAAACACATTTGCTTCACTATAGACATTTCAATCAAAACACTGAAATACCATAATGGATTTTCATCAAAATTCAGGCAATATTAAGTTACGTATTAAAAAAACAAACATGAATGAAACAGCCATTTTCTTTTGACAATATATAAATTTTAAAAAATGAGTAACACCTCTGACCGGTTTGGATACATCATGCAACAACAATGCACTATTTTTTTGACAGAAAGATGCTCAGGGAGCAGACAAAGCTGACTTGTTTTAAGTGTCATTTCAGAATGTTCATTCAGCAAAAAAAGCCTTTTAAACAATTCAGCTTTGCGCTACACAAAGCGGCTAAAATCACACATTCCTCTGCTTTTACCCAATGCTTTTTTAAGTAGTAATTTTACTCATAGGTATGAGAAATGTCATGTTAATTCAAATTAAATATGGTAATAATTCCAACTATGAGTAAATGTTTTTTTTCTTGTCAGTTATCTTTATTCAGATACTTAAATTCTCATCTTGGTAGAAATCATCATTTTGGGCTTTCTGCAGTTTCCATACAGAAATGTTAGTCGATATGTATGTTTTGTTTTTGTTTTTTTTACTATCATTCATTACTTTAGGTTTTTCCACTGTCAATGTAGCAGTTAAACAAAGTCTGATTGTATAAAGGCTGAGTTCTGCTAACAACCTCTATTTTCCAATGTCTTAAACTGCCTTCTAGCCTTTAAATACACACATTTAAAGCATGTGACACATGTTAAAAGGTCATTGATTGCTGTTTGTGCCTTGCAGATAGACTGGAAAGATTTTAAGAGTCATTTCTTTTTCATTCGTATCTTTTTTGTCTGGGTCCTTTAATGTTTCTGCTTGGACTGTGCTTCTTTATATGATTTTCTTTAAACCTACTTCTAACTGTAAATTATTTCAGAGGACTTTTTTAATTTCATTTTAGCATACACATTTTCTCTTGTTGCTCCTTTCAGGTATTAGATATAAGCTTAGGCTGCATATATAACATGGAAACCCCTAACATTCAGTCTGTCCCTATTGACCTCTCTGATTCAGAAAATTACTAGACAGCTGATTGTGACTTCAGAAATGGAAAACATTTTTTTTTTACAGAATATCACAAACACGGCCAATAAGTAACAGCAAGCAGAAGTGTATCTATAGATGTCTTTACTGAACCTTTTGAGTCACCTTCTCAAACCCCTGTTTTCTAGTCTACCGACGAGTCTTTTCTTATATTGCATCCACTACCAAACTTTGGCACCTGCTTTGAATCCCTTCTCGTCTCCGTTCCTGTTTAGGCCCCACCAGCCAAAGCCGGCCTGCTCTCAGCCCAGTCCAAGCTTTTCTTTACCCGAGATGTGCCAGTCTCTTTGGGACACAGATCCTGAAGCAGTTTGGATTTGAGGAAGCGCCTGTAAGAGTCCTTTTCCATCAAGGTGTAGATCAACTTCTGGGCCTCGTCAAAACAGGACGGGCTAACCTTCTCCACTTCCTGCCGGGTTTTTTCTCTGGCTGCGGCATCTAGGTTTACCTTGAACAGGAGACGAGAAAGGAAAAAAATTCAGAAGGACATGTGAGAACACATGAAATAAAGAGTCAAGAAAAGATGAAAAATAAAACTTCAAAATCCCCCCCCCTCCCCCCAAAAAAACTGGTGTAAATAGGTGTAAGGCTTTTCTTACAATTAAACCCCCCAAAAAGCAACTGAATGCATTTTTCATCAATTCAGCTTTTTAAAAAAGCTATTGCAAATCATCATTAACATTGTTTGTTTGGTACATGAACCCCCCTTTAGCTTTAAATTTTACTAAAGAAGAAAATAATTCCAAAATACTTTCTTAACTTTGTTTTGACTCATTTCCTTTTAAAATGCTTTATTTTATTCTGTAAAAAAAAAGGATGTCATATTTGTGTTATTTTTGGATCTGCTTTTTCTTGACACTGATCAAACCTCTATGTTATTTTGTTAAATGATGTGTCCAAGTAAAGCTTGTCACCTCGTTTGGGGCATCCGCCTCCACATATTGCTGATAGATCTGTTTTGCTCTAACCGCCATCTGAGAAGGCGGAGTCTTCTTGAAGTCCTCGCAGGCAATCCAGAAGTCCACGTTTTCTTGACTGAACTCGGACCGCAGGAAGCTGGTAAAAACTGTTCGACCCACTGACAGAGAGAGAAGGCAAATAGCATGTTAATTCTCAGATATGCAATATTTAGGCAGCTCTATTTAAACTCCATAAAACTACATTCACACCGGGCATTTGCAGCACATTCCAGAACTGTCACTACCCAATACTAGTGCAAGTACGGTACTCACTGTTGGAAGAGGCTTGGGGTAAAATGTCAAAGTGGTGCAAATCTTACTCACAGCTTTATTCCGATATATGAAAGTGTCATATATTTCTGACAGAGGACAAAACCACATGATCAATTTTCTAATGGTTGGCCTTTCTGTGAATTGAAAGGAATGCCATCCATACGTCATTCGCAATTCAGCGTCCCTAATCCGTCAAAGTTCAACCTGGTTTAGCTTTCAATGCGCGTTCAGGGGCCACGCATTTTGTACGTAGAGCCCAAAAATCTACTTAAAAACCTGAATAGCAACACACAAACATGAGAGTTTTGTAAGTGGAAGCCTGAAATGTACATTTATGTATAGAATTTTCATTGGAAGTGGTCGCTTAATAGCGTGTTGCCAAGTGCGGTGTGAATGTACCATAAAGGTTCTAAACAAACAGATTAATTGTTTACCCCTTTAACACCAGAGATATCGCCGGTAACACCTGAGTAACACATGCACATAGACATACGGTAAATCTTTGATTGTGTATCAGCTGATATTATGTTGAAAACTTTAGCTGATTCACAATGAATCAGCTGATTCTTACACAGAGAAAAATGGCTTTGCACCAATATCTGTAACAGCACAAAAGAATCAGCTGTGTTACGTGGATTGTATAAGCACCTTACTACTAAAAAGTGTTGCATATTATCAAGAAGCTAATTTTCTCCACTTCACAATCTGTTGGAATTACATTATTTCCGTAAATAGTTGAAGAATTTCGGTAGTTGAGAGAATGTAAACACTGAAGCTAAAGCTCTGGTAATAAAGGGTTAAGCAACAAATAAAAAAAATTGTCATTTCACTAGTTTTTAACAGAAAGTCTTGTCCCATATCTTCACGTATGACAAACCAGGCACAGATGAAGAGCAAACAGGTCTGTGCTTTCAGAAAACTATAGAGTTCAGAAGAAACAGCTGGAGAGTTCTGCAGTCCTGCATGATGACCTACAGTGGAAGATGGTCAGGTCACGCTACAATAAACAGCCAGAGATCGGACCTATGAGAGCTGCTGGACGAAGACCTGATGATGCTGGAGGTCAGTGGATGAGATCATGGAATGGACTGGAAAATGCTCAGCTGCTTCCCGCAAGGTCAATGCTCCTTCAAATCCTCACAGTCTTACACACTCACACACACTAGTGTAGTCTGCACGGGTCAGAGCGCCCTGAGGGGCCGCGCAGCAGTGCCTCAAGACACGTACCAAAAATCCGAGCATGAGAATGACGCGTGTGTGGGAGACAGTAGTGTCAAGTCTTCATCTTCACATCCCTTTGCCTCTTTGTCTAGTTATCCGAGCAGGGCGATGCCTTTCAATAAGCACTTACCATGACAAAAGCCCGCTGAACCACTGTTATCCTATTCCTATCATTGTGAGGTTAACAATCAGTATGTGGATCTCCAAAGCCCTTTCAGCTGCTATTAGTGAGGAATGTGCGAGGCTTTTATCTGATACCACTCCCAGAGCAATTATTTTGAAAAGATTCTGGTTTAAAAAATAGATTTTTCAGGGAAATAATAAGCCAAACGCCTGGCTGACTGTTAGTAGCAATGATGAGGACCAGGCAAAGCTCTGTTGGGCTCAATTTGAACCCCAATTTCACACAATGTAGCAGAGTCAATTATTACTATGATTATTTTTAAGTATGACAGATTCACTTTACACTTACTTTCACTGCTCATCACATGACTGAATGACTCCTTCCATTTTTCAACCTCAGATGGATCCGGCACCCTAAAGAAGAAACAAAATTTTCCATAAAAATTCAATATTATTTATGTTTTCTTCATTTTTTAGATCAACTGAAATCACATAAACTGCTTTTCTGTCTGCCGCTCCACCTTAAACCGTCTCTACTGGAGAAGCTAGGGACATTAAAAAGAGACTGCATCATTAAGATTGTTTTGAATTTCGGCAGTCGTTTACTATTTTATGTATAATACTGTTTTAAAATAAAAAAAATAGGCCGAACATTGGAAACCTTTATAACAAGGAGTTTTTCCTTAAGAAGGAGGGTCTAAGGACAGAAATGCCCAGTTTAGCTTAGTCTGTTTAGTTTAGCAATCACCTATTGAATTGTATGACGTCTTGTTCATTATGATTTCATGTTTATTATACAGTTAGTGGTATGAAGCCCACTGAGACGACTATTGTTGCTATATAATGAAATAGAATTGAACTAAACAATCTCAATGCGTGAAAGTTGGTTGTGTGTCGCAGCGTCAATTTGTTTCAAGAGGACGAAAAGTCCGCGTCACCAGCTGTACATTAACTATAAATGGCTTTTTAATCTGCAAGTGCATCCATGCAAAAAAAAAAAAAGACCTGTTCCTCCATGACCTGTTTGAGTCTAAATATAACTCCTCACACTAAACAGCGGTGTTTTGCTCATAACACTGCCTCCGTTTTTTTTTACAACAAACATTCACCTATGAAACATTGCTCTGGTAAAACAAAGTCAAGGTGAATGACTAGTAAGTTGTCCACATCCGTTTCAAGTAAAATTGGCTTTTAACCGAAAAGCATAATAGCCGGATCTATTTCTACATCAAACAAACCACCTCTTTACTCATCGCTTCGTCATAACTTGTTAAACAAACTCTGAGAAACGGAAGAAATCTCATTCACAGTGATTTCCCCAGAGGCAAGGCAAAGAGGCAGCTTTGTTTGTTCAGAGTTTTTCACAAAAAAGGCAATTAAAAGTGGATCATGTTTAAAGATGTGCATTTTTACTGTTGTGAGCTTATACTTCAGGCAGGTAAAGATAATAATCATTTAAAAAACATTGCGCATTGTTCATAGAAACAAAAAAAAGATGTTTAAAATGTCTTTCAAGTTGAAAAATATAGTTTTTTTTTTGTTTTAAATGAACATTTATGCTACAGTTGAGCTACTTGGAAAAGAAGCATTGCATTACAACAGGAAAAAACCAAACCATAAAAAACAGAGAGATAAAGTTCTCTGACCTCTTTGAAGCAGCGGTTTTCTCCTTCACCTCCTTCTGATCGGCTGTTTGGGGTTCAGGCTTCTGCAGTAAGAAGCTTAGTTTGTGCTTGATGTCTTTGGCGCTGCGGAAGAAAACATCTCATCAGCTTATGTGGACTAATAACATCCTCAGCATGCCTTTTACAGGTGCGAAAAACAGCTCAACTGCTTTTATTTGAGTTTTTCCAATCGTTCAAAACTGCTGCTATTTTGCAAGGATTCAGCTGCACACCGTGATGATGTTTCTGTAGAAACATCTAGGTTCACCACGCCTTCATTTTTCACTGAGCTTACCTTTTCAAGCAGGTCGCAGGCAGAGTTGCTAGTCCTTTACACATGCTGGAGCGTTAAAAATCCCCCCCAAAAAATCAACAAGAAGGCAAAAAGTGTGCTTGTGAACGACAGTGTTTTTACAGCAGCGTCCTTCTGTATCTGAAACAAGCTCTGCTTATCTCCACTCCCACTGTGATTTATACCAGGAAAACACATGGGGAGAAAAACCGGCCAATCACAGCAGATACTGAGGCAGAGGCTAAGAGAGGGAGGGAGGCAGAATGGAGGGAGGGTGAGAAGGTGACAAAATAGGGGAAATTAACAGCAGATGGCATGAATGTTACCTGAACAAAAGGTGTTTTCCTAAAAGGTAAAAATGACAGTGGGAAAAGCCAGAAACAGAAAAAAATCTAAAAAAATAAAAAAAATCAACAAGCAAAATGTTTGTAGGTGTGATCAGTTACTAATGAAGAATCAATACTATTTTCTGCGGTGTTGGGTTTCTCATAATGTAATTATCTAGTTTTATGATTCTTACAAATGCCATAAAAATATATCCACACTGAGCCATACACATTTTGTTCATAAAAAATTCAAATTTTTAAATTGCTTTAACAATAGTTTTTACTACTGCTTATAGAACTTTCTTCTTACTGTGGATAAGTCTAAATAATTGCTTATCAATAAAAAACACTAATTGCTCTTGGATGTAATTATTTGTGTTGTCCAAGCATTTAAAAGAAGTGTGGCACATTAGACTTTAACTTGCAATGACTTTATTTTCTTAAAGACGCATTTGGATAAAAACTCATTCATTCATTCATTCATTCATTCATTCATTCATTCATTCATTCATTCATTCTTTAATCCATTTATTCCCTTTCGGGGTCACGGGGCTGCCGGAGCCTATCCCAGCCACTTGCGGGCGAAGACAGAGGACATCCTGGACAGGTCGCCAGTCTGTCGCAATGCCGGATAAAAATTTTATATATAGCATATTTCTCCTCATGGAGGACATCATAAGATTAGAATTGCATTTCCGAGTATTTCTTATTTGAATCATTGAGAAGCAGGAGCAGATGAAAAAAACAAGGGTTGTAAGTGTGATGTAGAAGCTACAGTCTGCAGGCCACAAGCTCCCTGCTCTGCTCCATTCTGATGCTTCCACTTGTTGACAAATAGATCCATGAACGTCTTTGTTTTCCTCGTTTGACCTGATATGTGGTTGGACATGGCTGGATAGCCCCAATACCACTCACCATTTTTGCTGTACAGGTAATGTAAAGTTGGGGGTATGAGGGGGCTGTAAGCAGAACACTCAGTTGTGGGTGACAGGAAGGGGGGGGGGGGGGTGTTGCTCCATGCCAATGGTCCTGCCTATGTCTCTGAGCTGATTCCTATTTTTTATGTCGACACAGGTTTTTTAGAGTTTGGCTAAAAATGACACAGCCATAATTAAACGACCACTGGGGAGGCTTTACAATAGCATATTGTTAAAGCTAGCAATACTGGAGAACTATTGGAAGATTAACTCTTAGCTTTAGTTTGTTTAGTTCAAAAATAAAAATATAGGCAAACCACTTTAAAAAAAAGTAAATCACAGAAACCAAACAAGTACCTAAAGATCTTAACTACATCTATTGCCTGTCTGCTGCAGAGATGGTTATTTTATACCTCCACGACAATGAAGTCAGAAAAAAACGTTTAAGTTCTCTAGCTTTTGCATTGGGAGTGCAGAAACACCTTCTGCCTATTATTTTGTCCCCACAAATTATTTAAAGAGGTTTAATAATCATTTGTGGCAATAAAATATTAATTTCATTACTTATTTTAATTTTATTTGCAGCGAAAGACTTCAGATTTAACTTGAACCTATAGCTCATTGCTATGGTCTACTGCTTTTTTCAAACGTTTTGAAGCTTTTGCTTACATGCTTTTACAGTTTAAACTGGTATAAACAATACAGCTTTTTAATAATATTCAATAATCAAAAATGTCATTTAAAAAAAATCATTTTTAATTAATCTTAATTAACCTAATGTGTACTGTATGCATCGTCACAAATATCTCTATTTATGATTTTGAGTAATTACAGTTACTTTCTACTTACATTTACAGATATATCTTCTGTTTTTTTTTCTTAATCAATGCAATTCATATTTTCTGTAATGATTGTAATATACTCTATCTGTGTGGGGTTTTTTTAACTTTTTTTTTTTTTGCCTTGTCTACAATCGATGCCTTGAATAAAACAATTAAATGAAATCTAATTAAAAAAACTGGTTTTTTTAAATAAAGTTTTGCTATCTTTTAAAACAATTTCCTTTATGCTTCTGAACTATGACCGACAATTTATGAAAGTAATGATTTTATTTTTAGAAAATACATCACTGAAACCTCTGCTTGTGGCGTCACCAATGGTTGTTTTTATTTATTTTTTATTTTTTTTGTAAACAACACTCCTGAGAAATAGATGTTAAGAAATATCTGGATAAAGTAACCACATCCATTATGACCAAATACCCTACTGGTGCCTGTTTCAAAACCCTCCATCATGTGAATTCATCCAGAAGAATTTGATGAGGTAAGTGTAAGCTAAGCATCAATAAAAGAGACATCTGTTCATCTTAACTGCTCAGAAATCTTCATTTGTCTGGTCAAAGTCCAGAGCTGCTCTAATGAGTTCATTGGTTGGTTTTTTCCATCCCACTCTTGACTTTTCTCCTCATTTGTCTACCTGATGTAATCATTTTTCCTCAGAGACAATCTTTCACAGTTATCTGGTCACAGTGACCTAATTCATGCAGCCTTTACCAAACATCTGATGAGGACACACGTCTGGACTCTGGTAAGAATCCATGTGTCTTCCAAATTGGACATGCCATTAGTGAGGGACTTAATAATTAGCCTTTTTCTAAAGGAGAAGAAACTCTAAGCATCCTTTTTAAATGAGCTGCTGTTAGGCCTTTCTATCACAATGCATAATGACCTGATGCATACTAAGAAAGAAAACCCCCCTAATTAACTTTTGACAAAGCGTACTACTTAATTGGAATCTGTGTCATAAACCTGCCAGCAGGATATAGATCTGTAAGCAGGCCAAAGAAAAGCAGCTCATAGAAATGTGAAGTATAGCTCTTTGATTTTCCCTAAAATAGCTCAAATGAAAAAGTACGTTTTTGTAGAAGTCTTTTCAAAAGCTTGTCCATGTTTCTATATTGAAATTACATCATTTCGATGATTCATGAGTGTCTGTAGATTCAACACTGCAGGCAGCAGAGAAGGCCTTTCCTGCTGATTTAGCTGACAGCTAACTGTGGCTGTAAGTCAGAGTGAATAGTCCTTGTTTGCAGCTGTTTGTACCACAACCTATTCCTAGGCCCTTTTCTTTCCACAGTCATGTGAAATAACTAGGAATCCCTATGAAAACCTGTATATTTTCCCACATATTTGGATACATACACGTTTAATATCAATTTGTACATCACTGGTGTTCCTGGTCACATAACTTGACACAAAAAATGTTTTAAGCCTATTTAAAACTTTCTATGAAATGTAATTTCAAAATAATATAATTTCTGCTTATGTTTAAATTTAGACACCTCACACTTTAGACGCATTTAAGGGACTGGTGGATGCCTCAATAAAGTGTCAAATTCTATGCTCTTAAGAGTTATTAATACCTGGCAGGAACCCTGTTTACTGGAATTTTGTTCTCATTTTCTCCTCATAGTGAGAGAATGCCTATGATCAAAATTACAAGCCTCTCTCATCTTAATAATTGGGAGATATATAAGTCGGATTTATGTTTTTTCCAGTATTAGTGACTGATTAATCTATAAAAATAAATTAATTAATTAATATAACATCTAAATTATGATTACTAAAAAGCAAAAGTAAAAAAAACAACATACTAACTGTCAGGTTTTTTTATATATATTTTTTTGTTATAATATATTATTCAGAAATATAATATGACTCCAGTATGATCCCATGTTTCATCCTGCTTGAAACTGGACAGGAATTCAGGAGCAATCAGGTAGCCAGAAAGTGGTGTCTCATTTCAACTTGAAAGGGCTAATATTCACCATCTGCAGCCTTGCTTCAAGGCAATGCACAAATGAGGTTACCAGAAAAACAAGCGGATGCGGATTTAAGTCTGATAAATGTGTACCAGGCAATAACCATCATGTTCCTTTCATTTGATTTTGTCTGCTCCTCCTTCTTTACATGTGACCTTGTATAAAAAATACAACTATTCATACACAGAGATTGTTGAGACCCCTCTATTTTTGAAAGAAAACCCTACAAAAATCAAAATCATTGAAAACAGGATGTTGCTTTTGAATTGCTATTTAGAAAATATCAAAAGAGGCTTGTAAAGTGATGGTACCCCTTGCATATGTTGAAAACAATGTACCAGAGAACCACAATGAGCTGAGGTGTGCCCACTCATTGACATCACAGGTGTCTTGGATTGGCCAATCTATCCGTTTTCTTATTTAAAGCATGACAATTGTGGCCGTGTTGTTTTGAAAATGTGATGGCTACAACACTGAAAATGAACCACACTGAGAAGGAATGAGTTTCTCATTATATAAGAAAAATCATTAACTAGTATGTTAAATGTAAAGATTATAAAATAGTCTCCTAGCAGCTTTATGTTCCTGTGACTGCAACTGTGCAAATGATACACAAGTTTAAGATCCTGGTGACTGTTGCAACCTTCCTGAATGAATTAGGAAACTGACAACATATTTGAAAAGCAGAAGGTAATTAGACAGCACACAATATCATTCAATAACTATAAACTCCAAGGTGAAGCTACATCACTGTCAGATTGCTTGATCAGTCATGTTTAAACCAAAGACTACTTTATACAAAAGTTAATTAATAATAATTATGAAGAATTGTTTCAAAGTTTCAAGGACAATATTTATGTTGTAGTGAGCAACTGAAACCAAATAGCAGGTTTTAAATAACCAATGTCATATTTTCATTGTTAGACTTTCTTTTCACTTTGTTTGTTTTGTTTATTCAGTCACATGAGTTGGGTGTGCAGGCTTCATGTGTTTGCTGTCTTGAAAAGCAGGCTGTGGAGAATAAAGGAGTCAAGGACATCTGGGTGAACAGTAACTTTGATTATTAAAAGACCAAACTAGAAGATGACTTGGCAAACCAAAAACTGTAACATCCAAGTAAAAAAATGTGAATAAAAAAAAAATTCCTATCTGAAAACAAGCTTGATGTGGATCACTGCTGGAGGTGCTTGGATCTGTCACACTGACTCCTTTAAAACGATGTCTTTGAGTGCTTATCTCTGCAGTTCTGCTGGATAATCATTATGGACCTCAGACATGTTGCAGGCACACGATGGATAATCTCAGACGTCACCCATGGATTTCTGCTGCACAAATGAAGCCTGAAGTAGGACTCGGACATTGAACTGAGTTTACAATGTGGGAAAATGAAAATTGGGCCGGACAAAGCACAGTTGAAAACGTGCTTGGGTTCTCCCATGGGGCAGCACAACTAATAAAAAATAATTTAAAAAAAAAAGCGCTTCGAGCATCTGGAACAGCAAAGATATATCGAATCCATTATTTATTTATTTATTTTTAAACACAGCCCTTAAAATGCCAACATTGAGCTCAAGAATCAAACTGACAGATGTTTCATATGTTTCAAACCCTTTCCAAATTGCCATGAATAATACAAAAAAAATATTTAACTTCAAATAGGTAAATTAGATCTGACTTCAGAATAGACATTATGGGTAAATTGCTCCCTCCCGATACCGCCCTCCAGTGGTCTTTAGAGGAATTGCTATTTTTTTTAACTTCCTGATTGTGTCATGTTTGGGAATGGAAGGTGTGTGTGTGTGGGGGGGGGCTTTGCTATGGACCAACAACTCACTAACCCTTCTTTATTAAGAATAAACACAATTTCTGTGAAAAATTAAAAGGTAAACACCCCACCATGTGAAAAGAGAGGATATGAATGTTGTTTCACTTTCGGCTTTTCCCATCAGGGGTCGCCACAGCGAACGTGTCGCATGGGAAACTTGGCAATGTTTTACGCCGGATGCCCTTCTTGACGCAACCCTCTCAAGGCAACCGGGCTTGGGACTGGCACAGAGGTAGAGAAGGAAACAGGGAGCAGCTCTGATTTGAACCTGGGTTTCAGGAGGGGAAGGCACAGCAAACCAGCACGAGCTAAACCGGCTCCCCAAAAGAGAGGATATGAATAAACGTTTTAAAAATAGACAGGGCATTTTTGCATCTTTTAATAAGCTTATTAAATTATTATTAGCCTAAATTAGTTCTGAACATGTTTTAATATGTTTGGTGATAGATTATTAAAATCACCACAATCCAGTAAAGTCTAGAATTGGGAAATTTGATCCATTCGAAATTTTTTTTTTGGTGTCACTATACCATTTTGAACAAAAAGATAATGGAAGAAAATATCTCACCAGAAAATCTCTGCTAACATTTCACAACTCTGTTCAAAATCAAGCTGGCTATATGCAAAAAATTAAAAAAAAAGTTAAAACCCCGTTTAATTTTTTTCCAAGGACATAAAAACATGGAAGATGGCTAAAGAACACATCTTGCTGTAAAATCATGTTCTCTTTTGACTAAAATAATGAAAGATGATGTTTTTGTGGTAAGCGCACTGACTAATTTTTTGTTGTGCTAAACAAAAATCCAGACCGTCGGATGTAGTCAGTGCCCCATAGGCCAGGGTTGTACAGCAGTAAGGTGATGATGGCTCTGATTGTTTCTGTCACACACACACACACGCACACACACACACGTGTGTGTTACTGCATGTGCCTCCGTAACACACACAAAGGAATATTGTGGACAAAAACATGATAATAAATTTGATTACAGTGATCAAGACTACAGAATGGACACAGATTATAAACTTAAAATTAAAATAATTTTAATAATTTTTAAAATTAAACCATTTATAACAGGATTTCTTAATGGATAAAAGCATTTAAAAACCAAATAAACCTGAAATATAACTTCTTTAGAAAGAAAAGAGATCTTTTGTCATAACAGGATGAATGTGCAAAGCTTTCATGTTCCCATCACTTCCGCCAAAACTTCATAATAAAGCACGGTAAATGAGTACAATCATGTTTTATAGCAAATGAACTCACTGCTATAAAGCTAAGTTCACACTGCCCTCGGCAACGCGGACACTTCCAATGAGAATTCCATGTAAATGTGAATAAATGCACATTTCGGGCATCCCCGTTCAAAACTCTCACATTCACACGTTGCCATGCTAGTGTGCTGCGGCACACTGGCATGGCAACGTGGGAGATGGTCAAGTGTGGCTTGGGAAATTACATGAGTCTTTCCTGTTAAACGTCTTGAAACCACAACGCACTCACATCAAATAGTTTTTAAATCTTTTAACTTAACTTTTATTACATCTTTTAGAAAAAAGCTGCAACTTCCAGCTTTTTCTGCCACAATTATCACAAAATGCATGTGAGATTGCGAGGGGGCTGTAGATCAATACAGAATATGAGTTTTTACTGTTTTGTTTTGTTTTGTTTTTTTTGGATGCTGGTGTGCTGCGGGATTTTTGTCAAGGTTAAAGTGTGCCGTGGCTCAAAAAAGGTTGAAAAACACTGGTTTAGATGATATCCCTTTTAATTCACTGAAATATCAACTAATTGGAAATTAATAATGGAGGACAAACTAGGAAAAAGTTTCTGTCCATACGGAATTCTATGACACCAAGTCTTTCATATTTCGGATTAGAGCTGTGAAAGAAAAAGCCTGAAGCAAGATTTACAAGATTTGCACCACTGTGACAAGAAGCCCCGCCCTGCTTGCCCATTGTGAACATTATGGAGTACAACACGCATTCCTAGTGTGTACGTAGCTTAAAAGTTACCAAACTTAGTAAACACAAACTTGGTAAACACCTGAAATGTCATCTTATGTTGCATAAACTGACATTTTTGTGAATAGATGGTGCATAAATGTAAAATAGAAGGACTAATCTTATTTGGCACAAGTGGGTTCATTGACACCCTCTGATCTGTCACATTTCTTTTGATATAATGAATTTGATCAAGTAGGCAACTTTGACATAAAAGAACAAATAAATATATTGTATTAATTGTTAAGATGTGAATTGTGTGTGTGCAGAAATAGTTACCTTTTTAAAACTTGTTTGAATACAAGTTGAAAAATGTTGAGTGCAGCTGAGTCTAGAATTCAATTATCATAGACTGAGTGATACAAAGACCAGCACCTGATACCGCTTCTTTTAAGTCTTCCTACACATAATACATTTATAGGAGAAATAAAATCATCCTAAAGCCTATTTACAAATATGAACAAATAGTGCACCATCATAAGTAGGATGTTTTCATTGCCTGCTGGTCCTCATGGAGATCAGACCAACAGCACTTCATCTTCTGAATTTACTGGGTGTTTTTCTATTTGGAATCTTTGGAAAAAGAAAAGAATTTTGTTTATCTTTAACACACATGCGCATACGCATGGACATGCATACAGTACATCAAAGCCAGCTTTCCTTTTGCTCACATCAAGAAAACAGATCAAACTCAAACTTTTATTTTTGGAGCATTTTCAGATTCAGGAGGAGTTCAGACAGAATTTGAAATCAGTCATGTTTATATAAATATTTATATAAATATAAATAAATATTTCACACACTCTCTTTAGTGACTAGTTACAAATATCTGGATATAATGGGGTTTTTTTTCGCATTAAACTCACTGTTTACTAAGATCCCAAATAAAGGGGAAAAAAATCATTTTTAAATAGGAATTTCTAGATTGTACTTATTTAGTAAGTTCAGCAGAGCGAATAACAAGGGGAGGAGGAGCACACAAATGGAGAGTTGCTGCTGGAAGGAATTGTTTGGTCTGCTGGGCTTAAAGGTCATCTGTCATCTGTTGCATATGAAACGTGCACTGTTTTCAGTGACACAAGCCTTAAGACAAGAGGCTCAAGACTGTACCTGAGCTGATGACGGACTGTAATGCACTCGCTGGGCGGCATTGACGTACAGGCAGCACAAAAAAATACAAATGAAAAAATAATGGCAGCATTAATTATCATACAAGATTTTATATCAGCCCCTAATTCATCCAAAAGTGCAATGTTGGAAATACAAAAACCTAAATTGAAACAATCTTTGCTTGTAGCCATTTCAAAGTATTTAAAAATGAAGAAATGATGTTGTTTAGTCTCCTTTAACTGCTTGAATATCCCCTAATAGGAACAATTATTGTGTGCATATCTGTGTAAAGTTGTGTCAATTTGCACATGCCTTTCAGGCGTGCAAAATATAAATGCAAAACAGCAGCTGCTATCCTGTTTCACGCGTGATAAATCACATTTCGTGTTATGAATTAGGTTTTGAGCAGACAAACCTGCAATTGATCGGGCCATAATATCATCAAATACATGACTGATATCTGAATGCGGTCACGAAACCAGGTAATGAAGAGGTTCTCTGATGAGCTCAGCATCCTTGGCACACCCCCCAAGGGGGGAATTTGTGCACTAAATGGAGGTGAAGGGCATGCAATAAATCCAAACTAGAGCTCTGGAGTCATAAATATGAAACCTTTTTAGCCACACAGCACAAACGTCTTTCTACTTTTCATTTTACATTTATAAATCCAACACTGTTGTTAGATTTTCTGGCCTTAGTGTTTGCTGAATAGGAGGAAGGGTTAGGGATGACCACACCACCATATGGACAAGTTACCAAAGGATGCTTGTTTAGTTTGGATGCATCAATCTTCCCCTTTTAATATAGTGCAAAAACACAGTGGAAAAGTTTGACAGTGTAATGAATTGTTCAGGAGTGGTTGCTGAGCATAGGGCTCCACTGGACAGTGTGCACCAACTACGGTACATTTGTGCTCTGATGCCAAGCAGCTCTTGTCTCATTGAGTTGGATGGAAAAAGGGTGTCTTTCCCCCTGAAAGGTGTTTGACCTCTTGATCAGTCAGCCTGTGCACCATTGGGAAAAAAGCAGACAAATGATTTAAACCTCAGGTTATTTGAGAAACATGCAGGACACTGGTCTGTTTGTTTGACACCTGTCATTGTAACTTCTTAGTGGCAGAACACGCATTCAGTTCAATTCAGTTGTATTTATATACCCCAATATTACAACACGGCTGTTTCAACGGGCTTCACTAATTGTACAAAACCTAAAATTAGCTACACAATAGCTGATTGATAAACTAAACAGAATAAACTAAACTGGGCATCCCTACCCTTAGACCCTCAATCTCGGCAAGGAAAAACTCAGAAAAAAAAGTAAAAAAAGTAAAAACCTCAGGAATGTTCACGTATGAAGGAGGGATCCTCTCCCAGGACGGACAGGCGATGTACCAGAACTCTTAGAGAAGGATTAGCTTATCTAACTCTACAACTACATGTTTGAATAGTGAAGCAAATGCGCTTTGGAATGGGATGGGAATAGGCCGCCCTGGCCCGGTTTATGAAACCATATTCTTTGCTTAGATATGCACAGAAAAATACATACTGGACATAATTAAAATCATAATTATTCCCTCAAACTTCATTGCAGTAGGTGAGGTAGGGGGACCAATAAGTTAAATATTCTCTGATTACCAGCTAGACTAGCAATAAGCCTGTCCAAAGAGGAATGTTTTTAGCCTAACTTCTAATGTAGAAACTGTGTCGGCCTCTCTTACATGAGCTGGGAGCTTAATTCATACGAGAGGGGCTTGGTGGCTGAAGGCTCTACCTCCACTGTACTTTTATAAATTCTGGGAACCACAAGCCGTGTTCTGTTTGGTTGGTAAGACACTATGAGGTCTTTAATGTAGGATGGGGTCATACCATGAAAAGGCCTTTCAGGTTAGTAGGATGATTTTAAACTTTATTCTAGATTCAACTGGGAGCCAGTGAAGTGAAGCTAACACAGGAGTGATGTGATCTCTTCTGCTAGTTCCTGCTAACAATCTAGCTGCTGTGTTCTGAACAAGCTGGAGACTTCTTAAGGAATTTTTAAGACATGCTGCCAACAAAGCGTTACAGTAATCCAGTCTAGATGTAACAAATGCATGGATGAGTTTTTCAGCATCACTTTTGGAAAGTATATTTCTGATCTTAGCTATTGTGCAGGTGAAAAAATGCAGTTTTACAAGTCTTCGATATGTGAGCCTTAAATGATAAATACTGGTCAAATAAAACCACTAGGTCTCTAACTGTGGAATTGGAGGCTATATTTATGACATCCAGGGAGACCATCTGATCAGACAAAGAATCTCACAGGTTTTTAGGACCTAGTATACTGACCACAGTTTTTTTTTTTATTTAGGACCAAGTAATAATTGTCCTCCAGGTCTTCATTTCTCTGATGCAGGCATTCAGTTTATCTATATGGTCATTCTGGTCAGGATTAATGGATAAATACAACTGCGTATCATCCGCATAACAGTAGCTTTTCTGACACCCTTGAAAAACTCACAGGGCTTGTGTAGTTTCAAAGAGTTTAAAATGATTTGTTATTGATGTAAAACAAACCAAAATGTTGTAAAATGTTTTAGATTTTTTGATCAAGATCCTTAAAGTTATTTTTACAGACATTGTTATATTGAGATTACTTTCAAGCTTTCCTTTATTGGTGGAGTCATATATCAGCACTGTGGGTACCCAACTGGGGGATATGTGGAGCTTGAGCCCAGCACCACTCAGACTGATAAAGTCACTTAGATGAGTTGGGAAACATTCTAGAAAGAACATTTTAAATCCACATTTGAAGTCCATTCACTAAAAGAAACAGTCATACAAAACGAAGTAAGTAAAGTAGCATTGTTCGCTTTTAATCAAACACATTCAGTTGTGACCACCTAAAGAAAGTGATGGCACAAAAGAAAACTTCAACAGTATCTGTGATGATACTGTTCCCCCTCACCATCTATAAATTTCTAAGCACGTGGAGTTTGTCTTTCCATTCAGCCAACAAAATTGTTGTTCAAAAACTGCCAAAAGAGATGATAAGTTCCAAATATGGTCATTGTTCACAATAACCAGAGAAACCCCAAAACTCACAAGAGATGCATGCGAGACTTTAAAGGGATGAACTTGCAAGTTAAATGAATATATTCACAACCATTGGATTTGAAGGAAAATCTCACTAAATGAACTGTAATGTAAGACATACTCTTTGTTTCTCTTTTTGTTTATATTACTGTTTATTTTTATATTATGTTATTTTCTCTTGTATTTACTGCTATGGTAATGCAGAAATTTCCCACATATGGGATCATTAAAGTACTTCTGATTCTGATTTGTGACAGAGCAACAGATACAAACACAAAGAAAACCCAAAGCTTGGAACAGTTAATTCAGAGAAAATAAACAGTGACAGCAAAAGAGACAAATCTGAACTTGCACGTCACAAATACTTGACCGTAACGAAACTAAAACATGACCAAACTGAATCATACGCAGGAGAAACAAAAGTGACATTTAAAGATCTGACCATGAAGAGGAGAAAACAGATTTGAAGACACTGAGGGTCATTGTCTAAGCAGATACAGATGTAGGGACTAACTAAAAGCAGAAAAGTGCAGCTTTAAATGACACTTCAATCTAGAGCCAAACAGAAAGAAACTGAACCAAATGACAGATCTTTCCACTCTGTCCAGAGTATCTGAAGGTCTATAGGCGCTTCTTATAGACTAGTTGCTTTTTCCAGTTTTGCTCATATTTGCTTTGCATTTAGTAAGCTAGGTTCATCACATAAGTCAGAATCCTGCCTGACTGAAATGCTTCATAAATCATGAATGAATCATAAATCAATTCATAAATCAATTATGCCAAAAAATCTTCCATAAACTAACAACGTAGGTTTGTAAGCCATGCAGCAAACAGGAAACAGGATTACTCGGGTCTTTATTCTCCTCACTGCTGAATAAACAGTGACTCAGTTAGATATGTCATATGTTGTTCCTGTCTGTTATTACGATCTGGTGTGCCATTTTTTATGGCTGGAAACCATTTTGGCTGATTGATGGTGTTCTGTCTTTATCAGATGGTCATGCATCATTTTGGAGTGTGGTTTTAACCGGAGGTCCGCTTCCATCTCCTTCTGAAGTTTGATGGCTCATTTTTATGACTCATTTTCAGAAAAAACTAGATTCTCTGTGGTCTCCAGTGTTGTAAGGATTTACTGTGGCGTGGACACGGCTTACCAACAACCAAGACTGGAACTGTGTCCGATAATCTGTGAACACTGCTGTGTGGTTTAGGATTCCAAGTACACACCAAACATGTTTTGTTTTTGTTTTTTTATCAAACAATAACCTGTTTAACTGACAACCCGTCCTAAAGCTGAAGTTGGAAGTGTACTCTTGCTTTCTCACCAAAGGAGGGATAATAAGCAAGTCAAAGACAAAGATATGCATGATTTTTTTTATATAAATTCTTTTATTCTTTTATATTGGCTGCACGGTGGCGCAGTGGTTAGCGCCCTTGCCTCACAGCAAGAAGGCCCCTGGTTCAAGTCCCAGCTGGGGGACATGAAAAACAACATCAGTGGGGGACCTTTCTGTGTGGAGTTTGCATGTTCTCCCCGTGTATGCGTGGGTACTCTTCGGGATCCCCAGCTTCCTCCCACCGTCCAAAAACATGCTTCATAAATTAATTGGCAATTCTAAATTGACCATAGGTATGACTGTGAGAGTGAATGGATGTGTGATTGAGGACATTCTACCCTGCGACAGACTGGCGACCTGTCCAGGTTGTCCCCTGCCTTCGCCCACAAAGGGCCGGGATAGGCTCCGGCAGCCCCGTGACCCCGAAAGGGAAAAAACGGTACAGAGAGAAAAAATGAATGAAAATTCTTTTATTATCCATGTTTGTTATCTTCCATAACAACGGAAAACCTTAACTGTGGGGATTAAAGAGATTAGTCCAGCAGGAATGGGCGTGGAGCAACCCCACACCCCCTTCCACTCCCCTTTGCTGATAGCTGAAACAGGGAGCTTGTGGCCCACCCCGTGTATTCTCCACATCACAAATAAGCTCTTTTTTAAACTGCTTTTTTTTTGTCTGCTCCTAAATCACAGCAATTTAAATAAAGAAATGCAAGTTTGAGCTAAATTTGTGTTGTCCATTATCAAGGGAAAAAAAGCAATAACAAAATTCTAAAAAACCAAAAATGTGATTTTTATCAGAGTGGATCTCTGAAGGTGTATTCTACCTATTTAAAGGGGGCGGCCATGGTGCAGCGGTAGGGCGGTCGACCCGTGATCGCAAGATTGCAGGTTCGATTCCCGCCCTGCACACCCATGAGTCCAAGTGTCATTGGGCAAGACACTGAACCCCACCTGGTGGGAGGTTGGCACCTGTGTTTGGCAGTGGAGCTGCCACCAGTGTGTGAATGTGCATGTGACTGAGTGAATAAGTCTGTGACTGAAAAGCGCTTTGGGCCTTGAAGGTAGAAAAGCACTATTTATGCCATTTTAACCTTTGTGCTATCCTATGACCCCACCCTTACATTGACGTGTTATCCTTAACATGAAAAAGGTGGATAAAGGTGGAGAGGATTTCATGTAATCCATGGACACCAGTGAAAATCACAAATCATTGAAGAGTTATATTCCTGGTAATGTTCAAAACTGAGAGCAGCAATCATTCTGTTGTTTTTTTTTTTTTTTTTTTTTTTGTTTTGTTTGTTTTATGGTGTCCATGGATTACATGAACTCCTCTCCACCTTTATCTACCTGTGTCATGGTGGGGAGAACACGTCAATGGAAGGGGGGGTCATAGGATGGCACAAGGGTTAACGTATGTGAGCTTATGGCACATTTACAGTTCCACGAATGGCTCCAAAGGTCAAGAAAAGTCCAGGTAAATACAGAGTTTTAGATCTTCATACGCAGTAGTAACCCTTGTGCTATCTATCCTAGGCACTTTACCGTTGGGAGTTGGGTCATCTAGATTCACTAGACAGAGCTCTGAACCTTTTTTTTGCATTTTTTGGTGATCTTCACTGGTTCATGGATTACATGAACTTTTCACACCTTTATCCACCTTTGTCAATGGGAGGGAGAACATGGTTCTCTGGCTTCTCCTCAGATCCACCAGCCTCTCTGTAAGCAGTAAGCTTGGTTTGTGTCCATTCTGTCGAGCACAGCTATTAAAGGACAATTGCAAGGGATCCATAGCTGCATTACTCATCTGGAAAAATTCGACGGCATGTGAAAATGAAAGAAAAAGCAGCTCCAAGTGTCTGTTGGACATCATTGAACGTGTTGATTGTTCTCTGTTGACAGAAAACTGGCTGTAGCTGTTGGAAGCACTTCCTACATGTCGTCTGTGTTTCATTTAATGCTTCAAAAAAATCTGTTTTATGGCCACATTTTAAATCAGCTCATGACGACATAAGGAAACATTCCATCTTTGTGACTCAGTGAAAAAGCAGCGTCAGTGCTGGACACCTCTGCCATGACGCCATGGTCAGAGCATCTTCCTGCTTCACACCTCCACTCTCCTTAGACGGGAACAAGAGAGTAAGCTCCAAAGAGACACACAATCAAAGGCAGTAAAAGTTGTAAAAGTTTAAAACTTATTTACAATATTCTGCCAAGTTCTTGATCCAATTTGGTGAAGCAAAGGTTAAGTCCAAAATGTGCTAAACACAGCTGGAACATTTTTTATAGGGGGGGTGGGAGGGAGCAGAAAACTTTGGAAGGGTGGCAAATAAGAATTCAACATTATTTTTGTATTAATTGTTACACCAATTACCACACAAGAGCCGGGCTGGGCGGAGTCTCAAGTGAATGACCACTCATCACAGCACAAACAAAAATGGAATGTGAAAGAGAAAATGCCCAGGAAAATTATACATTGATATAACCAGCTTAAATGGGAGCTTTGATGCTTCATAGCAGAGAACGTAAAGCATTCATGTTAAGCTACGTTCACACCGCAATGCACGCTCAAGCGATCACTTCCAATAAAAATTTGTGTAAATGCACATAGATGCAGGCTTCCACATTCAAAACTCTCCAATTCACATGTAGCTTTGCAACTTTCTATAACTGTGTTCCGACTCTACATGCAGAACACGTAGCCACTGAACCCGCATTGCAGATTAAACCAGGTCAAACTTTGACTAGTCATGGACTCGGATTTGGTCGTGACATATGGATAGCGTACCTTTTAATTCATGTGCCAACTTTTTGCCAGTTGATCAAGGAGAAGAAATTAATAATTGTCATTTGTGCCCGACCGGAAATTAGATGAAACCATGGTTGTGTTAAAATTCCGTCACTACTCACTGCTTACTGCACTATATGGTGCACTCGCTATTTTTTCAGGCTGTCCAAGTCTTCAATTCCAAAATTAGTTGCCGGAAATTTTCCCAGAAGCCTCTGCAAAAACAAAACAGTGTGCATCGATTCTCACAAGAATTGCAAATAGACCACAATGCATTGTGTGAAAAAAGAACTTTTTAACTTTAATATATAGATATTTTTTAATATGAAACATTTAATTTTTCATCTTTAGGACGCAGTAGATTCATAAATAGTCTTTGAAAAAATATTTATATTTATTAGGTTTTTACTTCAGGAAATTTGTGTAATTGGTCAAATTTGCCCATTAGGAAAAAAAAGGTGGTGAGCATGGAATTGCTTTTAAAAAAACAGTGTGGGACTATCTACCACCTATCTATTTTTTCAGTTGGAGATGTAGGGAGGGAATTTCAACATAGCACAAGTCTTTCATATATTGGAATAGAGCTGTGAAAGAAAAAGCTTGGAGGAAGATTCACAAGATTTGCACCACTTTAAATTCCGCTTCCAATTGTTGGTGGTGAGTATGCACTAGTAAAAAGTAGAAAAAAAAAAGAAAAAGAAGAAGACAAAGCCCCCTGCTTGTCCAGTGTGAACACAATGGGCTAAATGCACATTCAAGAACCTACATTTTAGACCGGCTGAAGTATTTTATTTTATTTTATTTTTTGAAGACAATAAATAGTCGCAAAAGAGAAAAATTATTCTTGACAGGTCTTGATAAAACATTTCTACAATGTCCATGCAATAGTGCTCTTGCACTTTTGGCTGTGAAGAGTGGTACATCCAACCCAAACAGCAGAGCAGAATTTTCCAGGCTCGCCTAAATGGCCCGTGGCACAGAACACATGGTGCCTGTGTAAAGGGCTACTGCAGTGATTGTTTACAGGGCCTGTCAGTAAGTCATTCATGTCCAGCAAATAATGAGCTTTGATGCGGCTACGTGAGGAACAGCATGCAGGTCCCATTATCAAATGCAGGGGTTGCTGGATGGTCTTTACTTGCAGCTCTGATCATGGTGGCAACGCAATGATGGATGAGTCATTAGGATAAGAGTGTTTGGGAACAAAATCTGTGTCATGTTTTAAGTGCTTGGTGCTGTAACTTAGACTTGCTAAAAAAAACTTTTGCCGCATGCTCGTTTGTGTTACTGCATGTCACTGGAGAAAGATTAATCAGCTTATGAAGTCATGGTTGAACCCTCACTTTGCTATATTTCAGCACCCTGCATGATTTACAGCAATGGTAGCTCAATTAATCTGTTTCAAGGCAATTTCAGTGAGCGTTATTTCCAATTGCTCGTACACATTGGTTTTCTTTATGTCAAATTTTATGTTAGCCAGCCAGGTTTTGGACGAACTAGCACAAAGTCTCATGTCTTGCTTTCTACATTTTTTATCTCAGCTTCTTCACATATTTAGATTCAATACTCCATTCCCAACTGGTGCGATTTTCAAAATGGTATAGATTAGAAGAGAATTTTGGATTTCATATATGAAAAGTCACACCTTATTTACTTCGTTTAGTCATAGCCATCAATTCCTAAAAAACCTTTGTATGTACCATGCTAATTACATTTTATGAATTTCATGAAATGAGTTTCAGGGCTGCCCAGTAGAGCAGTGGTCAGCGCTCTTGCCTCAGAGTGTGAAGGCCCTGGTTTGAATCCCGGCTTGGCCCTTTCTGTGTGGACTTTGCATGTTCTCCTCATAGATTTCCTTGGATACTCCAGTCTCTTCCCACATTCCCAAAACATCTTTGTAAGTTAACTGATGACTAAATTATCCCTAGGTGTGACTGTGAGTGGTTGTATGGCCCAGTGGCCCATGGCAGACTGTCGACCTGTCCAGGGTGTGCCCCACCGCGGCCAAATGGTAGCTGGGTTGGCGCCCCTTGACCCCGAGAGGGATTCAGCAGGTTAGGAAGATGCATGGATGGATGAATTTATAAAATGTGTTTCAATCTTGCTATAACGTTGCCTCCTGCCTCCTTGTTTCAATGCATATCTTTCCCCATCCAAAGAAATCATGGTTTCTGAGGGTTGGCATGCTTGACTTTAAACTGCCTGGTGTGTGTACACCTTTTTCTTTGGTCAGATGCACTCATTGCTGCAACTCTGGGTTGGTATGAGGAGGATTCCAATTGAAATCAAACTTTTTCTCAACATAAAATGTCTTTTGTTTCTCTGCTGTAGAGGTGCACAAATGTGCCATATACTGAGTACAGATTCTGTACCAAGTACATTTTCATGTAATCCTGTCAAATCTTAAAATGGACAACCAATACAGGCTTTTGTCATTAAAGTGGAAGCAGGGGTTTGCCATTCTGAGAAATATTACGTGGGAATCACTTTGTACATCTATAAAACATTGTCTCACATTTCAAAATGCCCTAACATTCAGAGAGCCAAAAGAACACTCTGCAGGGACACTGCATAAGCTCTGATAGTCATCCCCTCAGGAGCTGTTCTCCTCTGACAAAGACTGTGATGTTATGATGGAAATCAGTACATGGGCTCAAGAACACTTCTGAAAACCATTACGACTAGGAACAGTTCCCATGCTGAGAGAGAATTTTATAACAAAGTGCAGTCACGGCTGCTGCCTCTCCTGCACCTGTGTTCACTTAAGGTCGAGGCAAAGTGAAAACAGCGCTTTGCTACGACAGATCAAACTGCACTCTTAAGAGAAGGACAGGCGGCTGTGAATCAGCGACGATGTGGGGCTGCTGGTGTACACGGGATCTGACGAACTTCACCTTCAGTGAGACACCGGTGATGCTACGGTAAACAAAGCAGGTTTCAGACCAACACACTTCGCCGCCCAGTTGACTTCTACACCTGCTAGCTTTGGCAACACTAATATTGTGTCATTGTGTTAGGGTGGCTCTGGAGGGACTCAAACATTTGCATAATTAAAAAAAAACCTCAGTTATTCAATATTTCATCCTTGCTTGGTCACATTTGTTCCTTTGATTTGTGGGCGGGCCTATAAATCAACCACTGAGCGGCAGAAAATTACAGCATAATCTTGTCATCTAAACATGGACCAGTCCAGACCCCTTTCAAAAACAAACTTGGAACCAGACAGTTCAGATGACAGTTCATCAAAGCTAAATTAGGCTTTCCCATTAAGTAAAGAAAAAAAATGTCTGAATGTTGTCATACAGACATGTTTTATTTAATTGAGGTGCATGCAGGATTTATTACCACTGATGACCTGTCTGACTTTGTGTTTTTTTCTTCTCAGAGTAGTGGTGAAAAACATTTTTAGGAAAAAATAAAGTAAACAGCCAGGCAGCTCTGTTGCTGTGTGCAGTCTGATCTCAGGAGTGGTAATTATCTCGATTCTTCTCACAGTCGAAGGAGTCCTCCACAGCAGAGGATCCTTACATTTCAAAAGAGGTTACATGTCTGCACCAGAGTGGAGAAATGAATCCCCACCAGAGAAATAATTGAGGAATACATGTCACTTTGGAATTCATGATGATGTGATCCAATTATCAGCTCTAGGTTGTATAGGGGTAGGAGGCAAATCATTGTTTTTTAAGGCCAACTATCATTATTCAGTTTCTGTTTCAGTTTCGTTTTATTTCAAACACAAATGAAAAATCAAAACAACACAGTGGATTAAAAATTATCTGATGTGTTTGTGTGAAAATGTGGCTTCATGACAGTCTATGTCTTGTTTGTGCTCGTCTTTGCTTAAGAGATAATCATTCAACATGAATGCAGCATATACTTTTAATCCTAAACTAAATCTTACTTGTGATACACAGCATTTTCTACATTTCCTACAGTGTAAAATGTAATAAAAGTTATTCTGAGCAAAAGTTGACAAGAGGAAAAAAAATCAAACCAGATTGCATTTGAACGTATTCTTAGTTTATTTCTAAACAAAGAAACAAAAACATCAGCTAAAGCCATTGGGAATAAAAGTTGTAGGGCCTGCACCTAAAGAACTGAGACAAATTTTTAACAAATGTGTCTAAAACCAGCATAAAGTTTTATGATCATTTAGGGCCAATAGTAATTTTATGGTTTTTTTCACAGTCTTTATTCTCTTCTACTTCCATTTTTTTTTTCAAAATTAGTATTATTAGTATTCAGAATCAGAATCAGAATCAGAAAGCCTTTATTGTCATTGTTACACAAGAAACTTGTGACAACGAGATTACCGGTGCTCTCCAGCTGCTTAAACAATAAAAATAGATAATCTTCTAAAGAACAATAAACAATAATAAACAATAAATTTGTGTTTGACTGAAAATATACATATGTACAAAGCTACATAACTCTTTGAATTGCATTATATTGGACTGGGAATTGTTAATATTGCACATTAGTTACAGATATTGCACGAAGTTACAGCTTTTTGTGGGATTCACATTTATTTATGAGGTTGACTGCTCTGGGAAAAAAACTGTTCTTTAGTCTATTTGTGCGTGCCTTGTGGGATCTATGTATGTCATAGTCCAAGTATTGTATGTCATAGTCCAAGACTGGGTTATACCAAATAAGCCTGAAGGACAGAAGGATCCAAAAAGAAAAAGGAAGGGATGAAATGTAACTAATGCTCAAATCAGCAATATTTACATGGACAAAAAGAGTCAGTAAGTCATTAGTGCCACATGTCTTCAGCCTTTTCATCCATTTAGCTAAACTGCAGTGTTCAATCAACTGGCTTCAGTCAGCTAATCCCCAGAAGAACAGTGCCTCTAAGTAAAAACACACACAAAAGGGCCACACAGTCAAGCACACACCATAAATGCTGTGTTATTTCCACCAACGATCCATAGTTGAGCATTAAAAAAAAAATCATTGTCTATTTTCAAATATGATAAGATTTAGAAAGTTTAAAACATCACATTGTTAGACTAAAAATATTTTCCATCCAAACTAAATTCATTGTTTTGTGCACAAACCTGTGCTGTGACCAAGTTGAGAGATCTTTAGTTTGGGTTCTGCTACAAGATATTAATGACACAGAATCTGTTTATGAGTTATGAGTTATAAGTTACTACTGTAATGGCCTGCTCACCGGCCTCTCCAAACCAGCTGTAAAACAGCTTCAGTGCGTCCAGAATGCTGCTGCTTGAGTCTTGACCAAAACCAGGAAGTATGATCACATTAGTCCTGTGCTCAGGTCTCTGCACTGGCTTCCTGTACCTCAAAGAATAGACTTCAAAGCAGCTCTGCTTGTGTACAAGTCTCTCCATGGCCACGCACCAAAGTACATCTCTGACATGTTAGTGCCATATGAACCATCTCGCACTCTGAGGACCTCAGGGTCCGGCCTCCTGTTGATTCCCAGAGTCAGAACTAAACAAGGGGAATCAGCGTTTCAATATTCTGCAGCTAAAATCTGGAACAGCCTCCCTGAAGTCGTAAGACAGGCCTCTTCTGTGTTCATGTTCAAATCTAGACTTAAAACATTTCTGTTTAGCCGTGGATAAGACTGAAAGGTCCTATCTGCACTTTTCTGTCCTTTCCTTCCTTTATTTTTACACCAATTTTCTAATTTTATCTTTTCTTTTAAAGTAAATTTTACGTTGATTATTTCTCTGATGTATTGTGATTGGAATGCATTTTTCTGTTTTGTGAAGCACCTTGAATTACTTTATGTATGAATTGTGCTACACAAATAAACTTGCCTTGGTGTAACAACTCCGCCCTCCCCGTTGTCGACAGTTAGGTGCAGGAAGGTTGTGGCCCGCCCAGCGTATTTGCCACATGACAAATACGTTTTTTTCCCAACCACGTTTTTCATCGGCTCCTGATTTGTGACAATTTGAATAAAGAATTACTAAGAAATGAAATAATCAGCCTAATTTTCATAGTATATGTCCTCCCTTATCAAAAAAATGCCACATGGACATGTTAAAAACACCATTTTCATAAGAGTGGGACTTTAAAAACAACTTTAAACAACAGTTCTTTGTTTAACTTGTATTTTAAAAGGTAAAAACTATCAACTGTCTTTGACAATTTCCAGAAAAAAATGTTCTAACCACACATAGATTCATTGCCAGTGAAATATATGTGTTTATTTCCAAACGTAAAATGGAAAAATAAATGTCAAAGACACATGCTATATTCCAGTCAATTTTGGAGAAAACTTTTTTTTTTCTTAAAGGTTACAGCTGCTGGTGCGTATTTTAAATCACTTTTTCTGTCTTTCAGGTGCCGGGTGTTCTTTTGCTCTCCATTTTTAATTTCCTCTAAATTCTAAATTCTATAATGGACTGGGGACCTTCTAAGAACGCACTACTCTTCTGCACAACAAGACAAACTCCAAGTCCTGTCATCCATGACCCCATTGCATTCTAAATAGGGTATTGAAAAGTAGTAAATGGACTCCTTATATAATTCTCACAAGTGTGTGTCAGTGAGACTGTGCTGACATATACTGCAGCACTCAGAGTTCTCTCAGTGACCGATGCTGTATCTCCTCGAGGGAGAAACGGCCCAACAGCACAATAAACACTTGATCCCAGAGGAAGAGCGCAGAGCAGCGATGGGAAACTGAGAAAACGTGATGCACTGAGCCATGCATCACTTTAATAACCCTCACCTTTTTTATTCACTTCACTGTTGTCTGTTTCCTGAAACATCTCAACTTGATTATACCTATAGAGCACATGTGTCAAACTCAAGGCCCACGGTTCACATGTGATCCGCCAAGTCATTTTCTGTGGCCCGCGAGAGCATAAAAGTTTTTAATTTCTTAAAACAAAAAATTGGTGTGTATTTATTCATATCTAGGGGGAATTGGACATATCGGAAAACAGAAATATCGGGCTATACATTAGGACTTAAACACTGTCCATATAACCTAACCTGACAGAATCAAATTTAAAAGGATTTATGCTCGAGTAACAAGCAAACATATGTTTTCTATGCAACTGTAATTGTCATTTTAAAAATAATAATAAATAATAATTATTATTATTATTATAGTTATTATAAATAATAATTTTTTTAACATTAAGGAGTAGTTACATGTATTTTTCATTACATTTGAAAAAAGGTTTAATTAATTTTCACTTTAAAGAGCTTTCTGTTGTTTGGTTTACAGTTTCTCCAACCAGTTGGAGTGAGTTCAGACAAATGTTGGCCAAATACATTCTGTCTCCAATTTCAGCCATCTTTATTAGATTTCTTGATACAATTGTGTAAAATCTAATCCTCTGCTGCAAGTGAAGCTCTACTCTTTATTGGAAAAAACAATCTGATTGTTTGTTTTCCCAGCACTGCACTCTCACACTGCAGCACATCTCAGTTTTTACAGAGGTCTGTCAGATAGAATACCATGCTGAACTTTAATTTTGAACGTTTTAAGCCTTGGTTGGCCAGTGGAACCTGAGTCAATTATGCTGTTTACTTGAATTCATTCTATGGCTAATATTTAATTCCACAACATGCTTGTATTTTTTTATCCATTTTTTTTTATTCTGCCCAATTTAGTTTCATTCCTCTGAACCTTACCAGTTCATTAATAGACATGCCTGTTAAGTTTCTCCAGCTCCACCATTTTGTCATTTCGCTGTCGTCCTCAGACTAATACTCCTGGCTTGTTGCCTCCCAAATAAGTAAGTGTGATCTTTGTCCCAATAATATCTGCATGATGTTCTAACCTGTGTGAATCGATCTGTAAGAACACTTAACTGCTTTGGACTCAGATTCTGTCTGGTGGATGTGTCTATCAATACAGAAAATGTATTGTTGCATTTGATAGAAGAAAAGTAACATACTCTTCATGTAAACTGACTTTCAACATCCTAATTTACCTTAAACTTTAATAAAGTGTTAAAAAAATTGTCCTGGTTCTTTATTTTCTTGGGTTTCATAGGCATTAGCAGTACAGTAAATATGTCATTGATGCGATTTAAAGCCTCTTTCTGTGTTTCTGCTGTTTTTGCAGTTGCAAACGTGTCTCTTTCTCTGTCTTTTAGCAGATCTTCCAGTGTTTTTCTGCCTTTTCTGATCCCAACAACATTATTACAGGATCCGTTTTAGGTCTGTTTTGTCCTCTTATCTGTAAAATTATAGTCCTACAGCAATGGTTTAGTTTAGTTTATTTATTTTAAACATATTATAAAAACAATAACATATAAATCAATACCCTCACTGATAACAAAAATCAGTCTTGACCCTTTTCAGTTGAGGGGGAAAAGTATTCATTTGACAGAAATTAAGAAAATAACATGTTTCAAAAGGAGATAGGCAGAAGTTGTAGCCTATTTAAGCCTACTCCTTAATACCCATTCAACTAGGATACACAAAAACAAATAAATCAAATCAAAAATAGCTGGCATATTATAAATAGCCATCACTCACTTTATAAATACCTGGCATTTATTAAAATCATCATGCGGCTCAGACATCAACACCTATTGATTACATAACCATTACCTATTAAATATCTAGATGCAGAGATTGAAAATAATGTCTTTGTATTTATTTTTCAATTGACTAATGTTTCTAGCCCTGAATGTAGATCAATTCCACAGTGTTCTCTGGTCACTGTAGTGCTAAATCTTTTTAACCTTTTATCTCTTTCAACAAACGTTTTTTTGAAAGTGAACTGGAAGCAAGTTGTATCTAATTTTATGAAGAAATTGAACCGCCTTGTCTGCTATGAAGTCAGCTAATTTCCGTATTTTATATTTGACAAATAGATAATTACTGTGGTTGATTGCTCTGAATTTAAGCAAATATAAAGGAGGGATATGTTTCCACACACAGACCAATATTGAAAATATGGAGAGTAGCACAAAATATGTAGTAAAATTTGTCCAGGCTTTGTGTCCATTTGGCTTTTTTATGATTTAAATACTTTGAGGTAGATAGATAGATAGATAGAGAGATAGAGAGAGAGAGAGAGAGAGAGAGATAGATAGATAGATAGATAGATAGATAGATAGATAGATAGATAGATAGATAGATAGATAGATAGATAGATAGATAGATAGATAGATAGATAGATAGATAGAGAGATGACTTTATTAATCCCACAATGGGGAAACTTCATTTATCTGTGGCAGCAAAGACGACATTCAGAAATAATCTATATAATAAAACACCAAAAAAGGACATCAAAAATGACATTCATATTAAATTATACAAATTTATTATTACAATTATTATCAAAAATGAGATTCATATTAAATAAATCAATATTAAATATTAAATAAATACAGCTGCGAAAGTGTAAAAAAAAATAAAGGTGTGGTTCTTTTAAACAATTATTTCAATTTTGTTTTCAATTTTGATTTATTTTAGTTGAAGACCTACTCCAATCATGTTTTGATTTATTTTCAAAGCGTTCCCAGTGGTCTTTTAACTATGATTATGCCGTTTTTAGCCAAAATGCAAAAACCTGTGTTGTTTTCTAGGACATAGTTTCTGAACAGCAGTTCATTGGAAATTCATTGGAAGTTCTGTTGGTGTGGAGTTACCCCCAGTTCCCATCATTCTTCTGTTTATACACTCTCCTCCTAGCTTACAGCCCCTAACAACCCAAACCTAACATTAGCCGCGCAGCAAAAATGGCGAGAAGTATTGGAACTTTCCTGTTGTACAGTTTTGAGCCATATGTCGGCTCGGATGAGGAAAACATGGATCTGTTTGTCTGTAAGTGGATGCATCAGAATGGAGTGGAGCAGGGTGTCTTTTGCCCGTCGACTGTATCACCTATGTGACTGCTAAAAGCCTTTTCAAATGGCTTTTTTTTTGTCTGCTCCTGATTCACGATTTGAATAAACATGCAAATGCTCATTTTTAAGCTTAATTTTCTTGCCCCAAGAACATGGTAAAAACACTAAAAAAAACACAAATTTCTTTGGACTGGGCAAATCAAGCTGATGGCACGTAAAACGTACAGAGCTCTTAAACGTTGCGTCGCTCTCTGTTTCAGCTAGTTAGTTGTTCAGTTAGTTGGATGTGACATACAACATAAAGGAGCCTGTGACTGAAAAGCTCTGATTGGCTGGATTTCATTTCCCAATCAGCGACACTGTAAACACTGAATAGTGCTAATTATGACGAAGCACGTAAACAGGAAAGTACTTATCTAAAAAGTAAAAAAAAATCACTTGTATAAAACAAATGTGAGCTTTGAGTACAGCAATCCTTTTAAATTAAATATGAGGCAATAAAAACCAAATGCTAACTGTGGGGGGGCACCTGAAAACAGTCCTTTCTTGAGCACATCATGGGGATTTACCCACTGCTGCCTGAGTGAGCTGGGAGACATGCAGCTCCTGACGAGATGAAGTGTTTGTCAGTCACGACCGTGTGCCAAGAGCCACAGTTGTTCCTCATCCACCCCTGAGCTCATTACTTTTCTTCTATTCAACCTACTGCCCTCCATAGTGAGCCCTTATTGTTGACTCCCATGACCCAAAATGTTCTGTCTGTTCTGAAGACGCCATGAAATGCCCTGACCCCTGCTGATTGTCTTCTGTATAAATATGGATTAAGTTGAGCCACATGTTGCTTTTATTTTTACTCATCCTGTTTCTATGAGCACAAAATGTTATACTTGTTTTGTTCGTTTTGTGTCATGTAAACATGTCAACATAAAAAAATATTTCTTGAAATCTAATTTGATGTTTCTCTGTATTGCAGCACCACCTTGTGTTTGATATTGTCACTCTGCAGCCTTGCATGTTGTCAGACTAGGTTAAACACAAACCAAGAATAGAATGAATGAATGAATGAATGAATGAATGAAGCTTAATTTATCTAGCACTTTACAACTCCTTGAGGTTACCAGAGTGCTTCACAGTAAAAAAGAGCTTGGCTAATTTTAAACTTTTATTTTGTCTAAGAATTTTTTTTTAATGGCCTACAGTTACAAATAGCAAAAGGCAATAATATAAAAGCATTAATAATAATATTCTGCAAAAAAAATGTACATAAAAGATGAATAAGAATGCAATAAAAAGAATATAAGAAAATAAAATGCCACCATTAAACAAAAAGAAACCTAAAAAGCCCTTGACAAACACGATTATGTCATGACATCCCATAAACAAACATGGAATGCATTAATAAATATAACTGACAATAGTTTATAAGCTAAAAAAAAGGGCAATGTCAGGAGTCAAAAACAAAAAAAGAAAAGGGAAAAAAAGGAGTCAGATCTTAACATCCATCTTCCATTTATTCGTTTACGCATGTATCCATTATCATGCGTGGATACGTATATACACAATCATGCGCATACATGTTTCTATACAGTTATTTATTTGGTTCTTCATATAAAAGACTTCAACTTAGAAATGAAATAGTTTTGTACTCCACTAATTATATTTAAGATTTTAGTGTTTTTATATAAGACCATTTCTCTAAAAACATAATACTAAAGTGCAGGCGTCACATGTTATATAACCAGTTTTCAGAGAACGACACCAACAAAGGTAAATACAGATGCAAACGGCCTTCAGGTTGAGGAGAAAGGTTTCTTTGATCACACAATCAACAGACAGTCTTTTTAGTAAAATAGCCTCCCACATCACAGTAATGACATAAAATGTGTCATCTACATGATTCTAGTGTTCCAAAGTTTATTATCTTTGAGCTGTTGTTAAAAACGCCACCTAATGTTCCTAAAAAGCGGATTTTTCTTGAATTGACAAAATCGGATTTTCTTTTTGGCATGGGTGTCTTCATTATTCGTTTTCAATTTCAGCCACCACAGAATAAACCTTATCTATAAAAGCTTTTAACATTCCTTCAAGTTAAAATGTTAGAATATTGCAAAAATAATTTATAAATACGTTTCAGCTTTGGTAATTCTGCATTTTTACATTTCATTTTAGTTTCCGTTTTATTTCTTTTTTTTTTTTTTGTCAAAGTTCAAAGAAAGTTTAAAAAAAAAAAGGAAAAACACACGATCAGATCAGACGTTTGGTTAAAGTACATTTTTTCCTGCAATAACAGACTTACAGCATTGCACTAAACTTTGTTATTCTGTGGTATCTTGCATGGATTAGTGGAGTTAAGTGGAATTTGTAGGCCTTCTTGCTTGCTCTTAGAGCCACCCACACACTATCTGTAGGAGTTTGTAACACCTTGTCCAATACCTTAAGCAGTATGTAACTAAAGTCCAGTTTTGCTTTTTGGTTTAAATGGTGAGATTTAGCTTCAAAATATGAACCCCTTGACACCAATTGATGCAAACATGCATCAAACTACAAACTTTGTTTAGTGCTCTTCATTCGTTATGAAGCACAAAAAGCTTTACATTAAAGCAAATAAAATACTCATTAAAAATGCTGTTTTTCAAACATACACATCAAAACTAAAATAATAATTAAAAAAAGTACAAGAAAGTCACAAAAAATTAGCACTCCTCCCTTCCACCCGATCCCTCCCACCACCCACCTACTTCCCCCAATATAACCCTTGGCTGAACATAAACATGAGAACTGCAACTCTAAAGTAACAGTCTGCTCCAAAACCACCTTAATTTAACATCAATTTGAAATACAAAAACATAAGAGAATGTTTTTTTATTTCATAGCTGCAAATAAATTCAGATATCAAGGGGTTACGATACTTGTCTTTTTACATTTTGTTTATTAGTTTTTTGTGGTGTACCAGCCCCTTCTGGACCAGAGCAACCTCTAAAATGACCCATGTACCTAAACACACAAAAAATACTACATGTAGAATTACAACTGTCACTAGTTTCTTGACACACACAATAACAAAAAAATCTGAATTTAGAGACTAAAATGCTAAACAAAATCAACACTGTTGTGCAATACAGCTTTATTTAAAAGTTTATTTCCATGTAGGTGGTAAAACCAACTTTAAGTCTAATAACAGATTTTAGTTAATAACCTTTATGATTTCCACTTGGTGATCCCTGCTGTAATTCATTAGCAGTTGCCAATGATTTTAAGTATTTGCCGAACTGAGAGGACTGATTGACTTGACTTGTTATGCAACTGTAGTTGCAACAGCTGCACTTAAAACCATTGATTTTTAGGCAGGTGGTCCTATGGGTTATTTATTTAGCTGCAAACAAAGGTCAAATGTTTCACTGAGAGCAGCTAGAGGGGGGTAACTCATTCCCGTCACTGCAGATGCTGCGCGCAAACTCAAAGTTCAATAAGGCACTGAAGCTAAACGTGCGTCTGCTCCCACTTCTATTTCTGCAGACTGAAACGTTAGTGTAAAAGCTGGGGAAAAAAAACTCTTCATAGTGCGTAACATTTCTGTCTGCAGGAACTGGAAGTCATTTTCACCCACCCAGCTCTTTTACCTTTGGATATTTGGTGTGTTGTGCACACAAAACACAGTCATCCCTATTGGATGCAATCATAGTCGATTCATTCAACCATTCATCAATTAGGTTTACCCAGAAAAAATGTTGCATAAAGTATACAAGTTTTAAAGCAACACAAACAAAGGTGATAGTTGGAAACTTTTTGCAAAACTGCATCCATTCCAAGTTTTGCTTTTTGGACTGTAAAAAGTTTTTGTATCTCTTTTAAAAAGATGCTTTCAAGCAAAACTTTGTCCTTGACTTAACTCATCTTTTGGCAGGATTCAATCTTCCGTCCCCCTGATCCATCAATGTGCCTGTGCCGAAAAAATCATCTGTCTCATGATTATCAGCTGGTCGCTCTGACACCGGTGATGATGAAGTGCTTCGAGAAGTTTGTCCAGAGCCACATCAAGGACATCATCCCTGCTACTCTGGACAGTCCTCAGTTTGCCTACAGGGAGAACTCATCAGTCTCATAGCCTTACATGCTGCCCTGTCCCACCTGGAGCATACTAACACCAACGTCAGGATGTTGTTTGTAGACTTCAGTTCAGCCCTAAACACTGTGATCCCAGACAAGCTGACACTGAAACTCCACAACCTGGGACTGCCTACCTCTTTGTGCCTCTGAATCAGGGACTTCCTCACCAACAGGCCTGAAGTGGTGAGAACCGGGGACTCAACATAATCAACACTGATCCTGGGCACAGGAACACCACAGCTGTGTGTCCTCAGCCCGGCCCTTTTCACTCTGTTAACCCATGCTCTGCTATTCATCCCACAAACATGGTCGTAAAGTTCGCTGATGACACCACCGTAGTAGGACTCATATCGAACAACGATGAGACTCACTACAGAGAGAAGGTCCAGCATCTAACAGGATGGTGTGCCGACAACAACCTCATCCTGAACACCTCTAAGACCAAGGAGGTCATTGTGGACTTCAGAAGCTCTAGGAAAGTGGTATACACCCCTCTCCTCATTCATGGGGAGGAGGTGGAGCGGGTGGACCACATCATGTTCCTTGGGATCCACATCACTTATGACCTCACCTGGTCGCTGGACACATCCTACCTGGTGAAGTACAGTCTTTCTTATTAAGTGTATTTATTAAAAAGAGCTGCTGGAAACACTTTCGTTGAGCATTGCATGATGATAAAAGATTCTGATTGGTCCTATTGATCCTAAAGGCGTATTGACGACTGCAGAGCTGATAAAGCCTATGGTGCAAGGCTATGCAGAAGTTGACTGGTTGGTATGCAGATAGGACGAAGACTGGTGCTCAAGGGTTATATTTACCAAAGATGACAGGGGAGGTGGGGATGTTGTCATGGGTGCACATAGTACAGTAGCAAGGTATAAAAAGGTCACCATTTCCTCCTCTGGGTATCTCTTCTGTTAGGCTGTGTGTGACAGAGTGTGCCTTGATGATGAAGATCTGCATCTTGGGGCTGCTGGTGCTGGGGTGCGTGTACGGTGCACCCGTGGAAGAAGGCCTGAAGCCACAGTCATGTGACGATCCACACGCCGTAAAAGCTGCTCATGTGGCTCTGACGAAGATCAACATGGAGCGGAACGAGGGCTACATCTTCAGCCTACACCGCCTGTCCAACGTTCACCATTCCATGCACGTAAGCCGTTTTTCATGATCCAATCTTTAATGGCCAAGACTTCTACTTTAGCATTGTGCTAAAGGTCTGAAAAACATGAAAAAACACTTCAATTCAAATAATTAGAAAATTATGGAAATAGTTGAATTAATTCAACTCTGGTGTAACATAGAGCAAAAATATAAAAAAAAAAATAATTGGGCCCATTGAATGTAAGTGTTTATGTTTTATGTGTTAACATTCTTCTGAAGTGGATGATGGAATGTAAAAAGAGAGAGAGTGCCCATTCATCCTTACACCAAGACCCCCGCTGCTGCAGCCAGGACCCCCCAACACCCGCACGGTAGCAGAGAGAGAACAACCGCCCACCAGGCAATCGCATCCGCCACCCAGGCCAGCAGGACCGCCACAGGGGCCCCCAAAGCCAGAGAGCAGGGAGGTATAGGGGGACGGAGAGTGTGAGCCCCAATCCAACCAAGAGAGCAGCCCCCCCGCTGCACCCGTAGGACCCAAAGCGGGGCCCCGCCCCAGGAGAGCATTCCCATCCCCAGATAAGCAACCCACCACTCCCCAGAAGTTCTGGGCATCCCCCAACCCCAGGCACATGTCCAAGGGAGACCCCCCCCACGCTCCAGGCAGCCACCCACCCAGTTCATCGTTGGTCCAGGCGAGAGCAAGGCAGGGATCAGCCACCCCTGCCCAGGAGAAAGAGTGGTGGGGGTCCACAAGGAGTGTTGCTACCATGGCCCGACCAGGCTCACTTATAGATGGAATTTGGAGAAGGCCAGCGCTCTAGATCAAGGAGCAGAATCCACACCACAGGGACACAGACACCCCCAGACTCAGATGTGATGTGAACCCCGGCCCCCGGGAAAACTCTGGTCAGGCCTCGACGGGACCGAGGCAGCCGACCAGCCAGGGCAACCACCAATTACAAAGAATTTTTAGCAGGATGATGTTTGTCATGGAAACATTGGCGCCTTTTATGAAAAGATTCAGTCTTCACTCAATTCCTGCTATTCTCAGCATTTAAGATTGTGTTAAAGCAGGTGTAGTTTTAAAACAGACAAAGTGATCCTAAAGTAACTTCTTCTTCCTCTGTTTGTGAGAAACAAGAAATCAATCAGTCAATCAATACTTTAGGAACTCCTTTTAAACAATCAAACTTAAAATGAAGCCATTTTAAATGTCAGAAATTAAAGCTAATTTAAAACGATTTCAAATTCTGCAATACTTTATCTCATCTATTGAAGAAAATCCTTTAATCTGCCTAAATGATTGATAAAATGATCATTTAAAGTGGAACAAAATTTGCAAAATGGCCCTTCAGTCAAAAGGACGCTTTGGAAAAATAAATATTGCAACAAAGTTTCTTAACTTGCTATGAAAAGTAAAATACAGTGATTTTTTTTCTGTGTTTGTGTTGCAGGGAGAGAACGGTGTGGTTTATTACCTGACTATGGATGTTGTGGAGACAAACTGCAGCGTTCTTAGCAGGAAGGACTGGAAGCAATGTGAGGCTCGTCCAACCACCAACCAGCCGGTCAGAAAACACACACAATCTGCAGACACAGACGTAGACTCGCAAACTACATTTAAAACATATTTAATAGGGCTTAACTGATGACAATTACATGTTTCTTTAGGTTTATGGACAATGCAAAGCAGCCATCTTCATCAATAAGGTGCACAGAGTGGATCGTCTCTATAAATACGATTGTGTTATAAAACCAGGTAAAAAAAAAATGTTTAAATGATTGAAATGCTTTTTAATCGCGTACAATTTCTTCTCAGTCATACATCGACCTTAAATAATCTTCTAAACCCGTTTTGTCCCTTTCGGGGTCAGGTCGCCAGTCTCTCGCTGGGTCACAAATCTCACAAATGTATACCTAGGGACAATTTAGAGTAACTGTTTTACCTATGAAGCATGTTTTTGGACAATGGGAGGAAGCAGGACTCCCCACAAGAAAACCCATGGATGCACGAGGAGAACATGCAAACTCCACACAGAAAGGTCCTCCATTGGTGTTCTGTTTAGGTACCCCAGTTGGGATTTCTTGCTGTGAGGCAAGAGCGTTAACCACTGCACCACCGTGCTGTATTAATGTCTATGCAAAATATTTTTGGCTGGATAATATAATTGAGACTTGGTTCCCCTATGACTTAAATAAAGTTTCAAAAGTGCATTAAGATGTATTTGGAACAAACAAAAGCAAATTAAACAACTTCAAAATTGCAGTAGACTGCCTAAAACAGATTTACAAGAATGTTTTGCAAACTTCAAACATTATAAGGGTTACTGAACCCTATGATGAAGAGTTATGTTTTTAAGATGCCAAAGTGTTACCTAAAAATAAATGGAACCTTGTCTGATCTAATCAATATTTTTAAAACAATTGTTATATTTTTTAATTTTGAAAAGGGAAAAATGGTTACATAGCACTCTGTGAGGTATTTAATAAAACTACAACATTTGAGAGGTCTTGTTGTCACCAATGGTGTATATGTTTTTCCAGCTCCTTCTGCCAAAGTGTCAGCGCTGTGTCCTGACTGTCCAACTTTAATGAGGGCAGACAATGAGCAGGTCCAGAAGACTTTGTCTCTTTCCCTTGACAAGTTCAACAAGGAAAGTGGGTTAAAAAATCGTTTTGACAAGCTTCACATCACACGCGCACTTGCCGGGGTAAGTTTTCCCCACCCCTTTTTCTTACCTCATGTCTAGGGAAATTAAAAAAATGAGAATGAGTCATACAAGAAATGTCTCCTAAATGTCTCCTTTTGATCTCAAGATGGCCATGCAGATGTATTATATTGTGGAGTACACCATCCAGGAGACCACCTGTGCCCACAACACAGAGGCAACTGAAAAGTGCCCACTCATGACGTGCAAGTTTGCTGTGAGTCATGAATTCTCGTTTAACAACCAGTACTAGGTCTATTGACCATTCAATCACTAATTATAACACATCTTTCTGTTGCTGTGAAAACCTGGGCTGACTTTTCTGTAAGGAGTTTCTTCTGAACTGATTATTTTTTGGCTCTTCTCTCTTTTAGCACAAGGGCTTCTGCAAGGCTTCCCTCTACAGCCTTCCAGATAATAAGCAAAGCATTAATGTGGAGTGTGAGATCTATGAGTCTGAGGTAATAAAGATTGCATTTTTAAATCTTTACATCTTGTGGGAATTAAAATTTGCAATAAAAAATCAAAATAAAACTTTAAAAAACAATAGAAATCTTAAATGACCTGATGACAATACTTCAATTGATGTCAGTTCAATACAACAATGTTCTTTGTGATGTCACTCTGTCCAGGCCTCTGAGAGGGAAAAGAAGGCACATCTGTTGGGCGGAGAGACTGACCACAGCCACAATGACACGCACGGCCATGACCACTCTACATTGCCCGACCACGACCACACCCATGACCACACCAAAGTCCACCACCATCACAACAAGACCCATGAGGAAGCCGACGCCCACGACCACCACCACTCTCACGACCACAAGCCAGGCAGTGCCTACAGGCACAGCCACGACCATTCCCATGAGCACGGAGTCAACCATGATCACGAGCACTCACACCACACCTCTGCACACAACCACACCGGCGACTTTCCCAACCACCACCATGACTACAAGCATGCTGAGGGCGTTCACACCCATGACCACGACCACGAGCTCGCCCTGGACCACGAGCACAAGCATGCTCACCTGCATGACCATGAGCATCACCATCATCACCACGGCCATGACCATGAGACCACGCCCCACGACACACCAGTGGGCAGCGTGAGGGTTCTAACTGATGGGCCCATGATCCTGCCTTCCTTCCCAGACCAACCAGCAGCTGGACCCCACCCCGGAGTGGTCCTGCCTCTCCGCCCTGACCCTCAGATCCCAGGAGCCCATGAGCCTATCATCCATGCCTTCCCACGTGGAATTTCACACGAATGCAAAGCCCCACAAGTCAAAAACGACTTTGTAGACCAGCTCTTTGCTGAGGACCCCACCTTCAAACCCTCTGCATAAAAATATCTTAGAAATGTCCTCTTGTAGAGAAGGCAGGGTTAAAAACTCCTTAAAATCGTGTCATTTATATTCATCATACCGATTGACAATAAAACACAAGCTGACAGCCTCCCATGGATATGTCTGGAACCTGTAAATTTTCCCATTTCTTAGTTTAATAAAAGTTTTAAAAAAGATGTTTCTTTAATGTTTTTCTGTTAAAAGAAACTTTCATTAAAATAAAAAAACAACCCTAGACTGGTGGTTTATTTAAAAAAAAAAACATCTGACATTTTCATGTCTTGATTGATTCAAACCTAGATTACCACTGTCTTTCTGAGAGTTGGCTGTATAAAAATGCTCCCTGTGCAGCACTTACATCCCGGGCTACAAATTGTTCAGGAAAGACAGAGAAGGTGCAAAGGTTGGTGGAGTTATGCTACACATAAAAGATAGTATTCAGTGCATGGAAATTCTTTGGCCTAATGCTCATGAACTAGAATGCCTAGGTTTAAATATTATACTATCTCCAGAAATGTCATTTACAATTATTGTGATCCATTGTCCCCCCTCATCAGATGGTGCATTTTATGAACAATTTGAAGGGCTACTCAAAAACTACAATCTAAGTAAAAAAAAAAATAGTTATTCTGGGAGATTTTAATATAAATTGGGAGGATACATCAGCCAGAAAAAAATCTTAAGCAAGTGACTGACAAATTTGATTTTGTACAATTAATTAAGGGCCCAACAAGAATTACCACCTCAAGCAGCACTCATATAGATTAAACTTTTAGCAACCGTCCAGAAAGAATTACCAAGACATACAACATGTTAGCTGGCTTCTCTGACCATAATCTTCCCCTTGTAGTAAGAAAGCTATCAAGGAAAAGATTTAATTATTTCATTATTTAATTATTAAAGATTGTGAATTATTTACAAATACACTTGAAGAAACAATTAAAACCTTCAGTTCAACAATCAAATTCAAACAAAATAAAAACCTGCAACCTTGGATGAACTCTGACATTCTACAATTAATGACAAGAGAGGGACAGAGCACTGAAAAATGCCATAAAAAATAAATCTCATAGTTTAAGATATCAATTCACAACATTAAGAAATAAATGCGTTAAAAAGCATACGGAAGGCCAAAGCAGATTTTTTTCTTGACAATAATTAAGACTGCCAAAGGGGATTCTAAAAAAAACTTGGAGCCAATTGAAAAACTTGAAGGAAAGGACACAAAACACAAAAAAAGTTTAGAAATTAAGGTAAATGGACATATTACTAATGATCCAGTCACAATAGCAGATGCCTTCAATAGATTTTTCATTGAATCGGTTTCCTTAATTGCCAGTCATTTCAAATCTAATAATTTGCATGTTTGTCCTACAAATGCGACAGAGCCTATATTTAGCCTAATGACTGTCACCAAAACGGAAGTCACACAAACAATCAGGTCACTAAGTCAAGCAGATCAAAAGGCATATTTGGTATAATTACTTTTGTGCTCAAAGAACTCAGCTCAACCTTAACATCTCCCTTAACCATTATTCTCAATCAATCCATCTCTGAATCAATGTTTCCAAGAGCATGGAAATCATCAGCGGTGATTCCAATCTACAAAAACGGAGACTCCATGTTACTTTCAAATTACAGACCAATCAGTATCACACCCACAGTGTCCAAGATTGCAGAAAAACTTATTGCCAACAAATTATTTCACACCTCAACGATTCATCTTTTTCTCTTCATCCAATGCAGTTTGGTTTCAAAGCTCATCAGAGACAGCTAACTGCTGTTTCATAGAAAACATAAAATCTCTATTAGATAAAGGTGGGGTAGTTGGGGCTTTGTTTCTTGACCTGAAAAAAGCTTTTGACACAATACATCATAAAAAACTACTGACTAATCTAACCAAATTCAATTTCTCCTTGAAAACTATAAAATGGTTAGAATCATAGATCTCAGTCAGTGAGGATAAATCATCATTATTCCCCTCCTCTCCATATCGCTACAGGTGTTAAGCAAGGTTCCATTCTAGGGCCTCAACTTTTCTCTCTCTACATTAATGCCCTTCTTTTGTTCAAATGTCTTCATTCAGATGTATGCTGATGATACTGTCATTTATGAACATGGCAAAAAGACATCTGAGATGGCAAAGAATCTCACTAAAACAATGGGACATGTTGCAAAATGATTGGAACTATCGAGTTTAAGACTCATTGTAAACAAAACTGTTGCAATGTGCTTTTCCAAAACAAACTGTAAAAATATTCTGTCTGAGGTTTTTGTGGCAGGAGAGAGAATAGAAGTTGTTGAACAGCTCTGCATTTAAATTTTTTACAACATTCAATTTTAAATCGCAAATCCAAAAAGTATGTAACCGTGTTAAGTTTAACATGTGTAATTTTAGATTTATTAGGGCAAATTTGTCACTACAAGCTGCTACAATGTTCATGAATTCTATGGTATCACACATGACATACTGTCTCACTACCTGGTCGCAGGCAAACAAATCAGCATTATAACCTCTGGAGTCTCTTTACAAACAAACAATTAAAATACTGGATAAAAAAACCATTAGGACATCATCACTGTGACATTTTACTTAAAAACAAAAACTGTTAAACTGGGAGAACATCAATAAGTATACAAAACTCTGCCTGTTTTACAAAATCATCAATGGTCTGTCATCCCCTCCACTCAGTCAGTTTGTTCAAATAAGATCATTCTCCCAAAGAGTGACACGAGGGTCGGTTCGTCAGGACTGTACAGTTCCTCTGCGGAGAAGTGACTTCAGCCAGAGCGCCTTCTCCGTAACAGCAGCACAAGAGTGGAACTCTGTTCCTAACATTATTAGAGACCTCACCACATACACTCTGTTTAAAAAGCACCTACAAAACTAGCTGGTTCATATCACAACAAACATGTCTACATTGAACAATATTAATGCCTGCCCCTCCTTGTCCGATCTGTCACCTCTGTGTCTTTTATATTTGTTGTTATGTTTCTCACTGTGTGCACGTTTTTATGTACTATTAAATGATTGCTCATTGTACATGTATATTTTCTATTAATGTATTTAATTGATGCTTTGAGGTTTTTAAATTGACGATTTTAACGGACTACAGATAAAAAATAGCCTTTGGGCTATTTCTGGCGCATTGCAGCCATGCTTTTAATGTGCACTGTCCCTGTTAAATAAATACATAAATTAGTTAATTAATTAATTAATTAATTAGTGAATTGATAATTTTTAGGATGAAAGTACTTAGGAAATTTTTTGCATAACAAGGAGGAATCAGGGAATCTGGTATTGCCTCAATTAAACCCCTAGTGACATCAGCAGCTTTTGGAACTCAAAGGAGATTTTCCACTTTGTCATTCCTAAATCACTAATAATGGTTTCATTGGATGCCCTGTTGTGAATAATTCAAGGGGTGCTGCTGTTCCACATTCTAAGTCCAAACTAAGTCCAAAAGTCAGAATTTGAAGAAAAAAACTACTTTCAATTATTTTTGACATATCTTGATTACATCTTGTAAAAATAGTGGAAATAAACTTTTGCCAAAAAATAGAATTCCTTACCACAAACATTTAGAAAGCCATTTTATCACTTGACACATTATGACACATTTATCACAGTCCATTATGTCCTTAGAACTGAAATAAAACAGTGTTTGCTTGCATCACAACTAATGCAATAATAACAATTTTACAATCTCTTATTTTTGCATCCAGACCTGTGATGAAAACCTTAAAGTCATACTACATGAGAACTATCTTAAAAATAAGCACATTTTTCAATTGCCCTAGAGACGGCAATAGATATATAAACATATATAAAAGAAACTATAAAAAATAAAGCTCCCAGGCCTCTGGTAGAGGACCCGAGCTTGGGTGAGAACCCCCCCGTGGAGGATGAGAGGGGCGCATTTATAAAAGGCCAAAACACCCAATTGCCACAGACACCACTGTTACCTTCACTTTCCAGGCTTTCTCCAGTTCTTCTCTGAGTTCCTGGTATTTCTCCAGTTTCCTTAAGTTCCTTTTTCCAGATTTTTCATCACTTTCTACTGCCACATCCACCACAACGGTTTTCCTCTGTTCTTTATCCACCACTACAATGTCTGGTTCACCATTCACCATTACCATCCTGTCAGTCTGTATCTGGAAATCCCACAGGATCTTTGCTCTCATTCTCTACCACCTATGGAGGTGTTTCCCATTTTGACTTTGGAGTTTCCAGTTCATATTTTTCATACATGTTCCTGTATATTATTCCAGACACTTTGGAGAACAACCTCTAAAATGACCCATGTACCTAAACACACAAGAAATACTACATGTAGAATTGCAACTGTCACTAGTTTCTTGACACACACAATAACAAAAGAAAAGTTGAATTTAGAGACTAAAATGCTAAAAAATCAACACTGTTGTGCAATACAGCTTTATTTAAATGTTTATTTCCATGTAAGTGGTAAAACCAACTTTACGTCTAATAACAGATTTTAGTTAATAACCTTTATGATTTCCCCTTGGTGATCCCTGCTGTAATTCATTAGCAGTTGCCAATGATTTTAAGTATTTGCCGAACTGAGAGGACTGATTGACTTGACTTGTTATGCAACTGTAGTTGCAACAGCTGCACTTAAAACCATTGATTTTTAGGCAGGTGGTCCTATGGGTTATTTATTTAGCTGCAAAGAAAGGTCAAATGTTTCACTGCTGAGCAGCTAGAGGGGGGTAACTCATTCCCGTCACTGCAGATGCTGCACGCAAACTCAAAGTTCAATAAGGCACTGAAGCTAAACGTGCGTCTGCTCCCACTTCTATTTCTGCAGACTGAAACGTTAGTGTAAAAGCTGGGGAAAAAAAACTCTTCATAGTGCGTAACATTTCTGTCTGCAGGAACTGGAAGTCATTTTCACCCACCCAGCTCTTTTACCTTTGGATATTTGGTGTGTTGTACACACAAAACACAGTCATCCCTATTGGATGCAATCATAGTCGATTCATTCAACCATTCATCAATTAGGTTTACCCAGAAAAAATGTTGCATAAAGTAGACAAGTTTTAAAGCAACACAAACAAAGGTGATAGTTGGAAACTTTTTCCAAACTCCATCCATTCCACAAAATTTTGCTTTTCAGACTGTAAAAAGCTTTTGTATATCTTTTTAAAAGATGCTTTCAAGCAAAACTTTGTCCTTGACTTAACTCATCTGGTGGCAGGATTCAATCTTCCGTCCCCCTGATTGGTCCTATTGATCCTAATGAAGCATTCACTACTGCAAAGCTGATAAAGCCTATGGTGCAAGGCTATGCAGAAGTTGATTGGTTGGTATGCAGATAGGACGAAGACTGGTGCTCAAGGGTTATATTTACCAAAGATGACAGGGGAGGTGGGGATTTTGTCATGAGTGCACATAGTACAGTAGCAAGGTATAAAAAGGTCACCATTTCCTCCTCTGGGATCTCTTCTGTTAGGCTGTGTGTGACAGAGTGTGCCTTGATGATGAAGATCTGCATCTTGGGGCTGCTGGTGCTGGGGTGCGTGTACGGTGCACCCGTGGAAGAAGGCCTGAAGCCACAGTCATGTGACGATCCACACGCCGTAAAAGCTGCTCATGTGGCTCTGACAAAGATCAACATGGAGCGGAACGAGGGCTACATCTTCAGCCTACACCGCCTGTCCAACGTTCACCATTCCATGCACGTAAGCCGTTTTTCATGATCCAATCTTTAATGGCCAAGACTTCTACTTTAGCATTGTGCTAAAGGTCTGAAAAACATGAAAAACACTTCATTTTGATGTTGCAATTCAGATAGTTAGAGGATTTTACAAATAATTTAACTGATTAAACATGGAGCCTTCAGAGCTACATGAGCATGCAACATGGAGCAAAAATATATAAAAAAAAAAAATGGGCCCCATAAATGTAAGTTAAAATATTTAAAACTCTAGTTATTAAAATACTCATAAATCTGACATGTATCAAAGTTATTTTAGAAGCAAATAATCTATACAGTCAGTTTGTATAACACATAAAACCTGGAATAAATAATGAGATGCTGCTGAACCTATTTAACGTATGAACGTATTTCACATAACAGCTTTTAGTTAAATGTAATTTATGAGTGAACTGCATGGAAAAGATTTGCAGATGTACAAAGAATTTATAGCAGGACGATGGTTGTCATGGAAACATTGGTGGCTTTTATGAAAAGATCTAGCCTTCATTCAATTCCTGCTATTCTCAGCATTTGAGATTGTGTTAAAGCAGGTGTAGTTTTAAAACAGACAAAGTGATCTTAAAGTAAGTTTTTATTCCTTTTTTGTGAAAAACAAGAAATTAGTCAATCAATACTTTAGGAACTCCTTTTAAAAGTACTTTTAAATGTCAGAAGTTAAAGCTAATTTAAAACGATTTCAAATTCTGCAATACTTTATCTCATCTATTGAAGAAAATCCTTTAATCGGCCTTAATAGTGTAATTTAAAAAAAAAACTGTCAACTCAAGATTTATTGTCATGGAAACGTGGAAAAAAAAAACTTTCAAATTGTTAAAAATAAAATATTTGCCTTTCATGCCATACTCTGCTAGTTTGCAACATACCATTTAATTCAGGACTTCACTTAACTTAGCATAATCTTGAATTTAAAAAAAAAAACCTTACAAATAATTATTTATGTTTTTAGAAATAAATTTAGGTATGAAGGGTTAAACAAGAGTTTAGATCAAATATGGTATTAAAAATACAGAAAATTAACCTCAAAGCCAAAGCTGGCCCTTTTTTGAGAAAATAAAAAGAATCATTCTATTGACTGTAAATACAGATGGACGAAGAGAGTGTGACACCATAGAAAATGCCTTACCTCTGGCTTCAGCGAAATGAAGTCAATTCTGTCTCAAATCTTTCGCATTTAGGAGCCAGACGACATTGATTGGTCTATGCTTGTCTGAGTCTGGTGTCTAGGGCAACAACTGTCGCGAATCATGAGTAATTTTCTTCAAAGTCCACCCCCGTTTCCGTCTAAGGAGAATCTGATAATCTAACTTTCGAGGGGGGAGCTAATGGGCACCACATGCTTTTACTGAGGCATATGATTGGTCAGTTTATAACTTGAATAACTTAAACTTAAAGAAAAAATATTGTGAACAAAATTAGAAGATGTTAAGAAAAAGGTAAAAGAGCAAGAATGGTTATTCTGATAATTAGAATGACTGGGTAATAGCTGCTTATTTTTCCATAGAAGTCCATGGGATTTCGGCTCCATAGAGCCAGCAGATACTTCCTATCTGGAACACAAGGGGGGACGGGGGAAAATGTCCAGTGATATACTGTCAATGGATTTTTCTTAGGCTCCCATTTATTGTCATCATGTTTTGTAACTGTGCTCACGAGGATTTTCACCGTTGAGCATGTGGCCCTTCAGTCAAAAGGCGCTTTGGAAAAATAAATATTGCAACAAAGTTTCTTAACTTGCTATGAAAAGTAAAATACAGTGATTTTTTTTTCTGCGTTTGTGTTGCAGGGAGAGAATGGTGTGGTTTATTACCTGACTATGGATGTTGTGGAGACAAACTGCAGCGTTCTTAGCAGGAGGGACTGGAAGCAATGTGAGGCTCGTCCAACCACCAACCAGCCGGTCAGAAAACACACACAATCTGCAGACACAATGTTAAGGACGTAGACTCTCAAACTACATTTAAAATATATTTAATAGGGCTTAACTGATGACAATTACATGTTTCTTTAGGTTTATGGACAATGCAAAGCAGCCATCTTCATCAATAAGGTGCACAGAGTGGATCGTCTCTATAAATACGACTGTGTTATCAAACCAGGTAAAAAAAAAATGTTTAAATGATTGAAATGTTTTTTAATCGCGTAGAATTTCTTCTCAGTCATACATCAATCTTAAATAGCTTTTAATGCTGTTAATCTTCTAAATGTTAATCTTCCGTTTTGTCCCTTTCGGGGTCAGGTCGCCAGTCTGTCGCTGGGTCACAAATCTCACAAATTTATACCTAGGGACAATTTAGAGTAACTGTTTTACCTATGAAGCATGTTTTTGGACAATGGGAGGAAGCAGGACTCCCCCCAAGAAAACCCATGGATGCACGAGGAGAACATGCAAACTCCACACAGAAAGGTCCTCCATTGGTGTTCTGTTTAGGTACCCCAGTTGGGATTTCTTGCTGTGAGGCAAAAGCGTTAACCACTGCACCACCGTGCTGTATTAATGTCTATGCAAAATATTTTCAGTCTGGATAATATAATTGAGACTTGGTTCCCCTATGACTTAAATAAAGTTTAAGAAAGTGCATTAAGATGTATTTGGAACAAACAAAAGCAAATTAAGCAACTTCAAAATTGCAGTAGACTGCCTAAAACAGATTTACAAGAATGTTTTGCAAACTGCAAACATTATAAGGGTTACTGAACCCTATGATGAAGAGTTATGATTTTAAGATGCCAAAGTGTTACCTAAAAATGAACGGAACCTTGTCTGATCTAATTAATATTTTTAAAGCAATTGTCATATTCTTAAATTTTGAAAAGGGAAAAATGGTTTACATCCACTCTGTGAGGTATTTAATAAAACTACAACATTTGAGAGGTCTTGTTGTCACCAATGGTGTATATGTTTTTCCAGCTCCTTCTGCCAAAGTGTCAGCGTTGTGTCCTGACTGTCCAACTTTAATGAGGGCAGACAATGAGCAGGTCCAGAAGACTTTGTCTCTTTCCCTTGACAAGTTCAACAAGGAAAGTGGGCTGAAAAATCGTTTTGACAAGCTTCACATCACACGCGCACTCGCCGGGGTAAGTTTTCCCCACCCCTTTTTCTTACCTCATGTCTAGGGAAATTTAAAAAAATGAGAATGAGTCATACAAGAAATGTCTCCTTTTGATCTTAAGATGGCCATGCAGATGTATTATATTGTGGAGTACACCATCCAGGAGACCACCTGTGCCCACAACACAGAGGCAACTGAAAAGTGCCCACTCATGACGTGCGAGTTCGCTGTGAGTCATGAATTCTCGTTTAACAAGCAGTACTAGGTCTATTGACCATTCAATTACTAATTATAACACATCTTTCTGTTGCTGTGAAAACCTGGGCTGACTTTTCTGTGAGGAGTTTCTTCTGAACTGACTATTTTTTGGCTCTTCTCTCTTTTAGCACAAGGGCTTCTGCAAGGCTTCCCTCTACAGCCTTCCAGATAATAAGCAAAGCATTAATGTGGAGTGTGAGATCTATGAGTCTGAGGTAATAAAGATTTTAAAACTTTACATCTTGTGGGAATTAAAATTTGCAATAAAAAATCAAAATAAAACTTCAAAAAACAATAGAAATCTTAAATGACCTGATGACAATTCTTCAATTGATGTCAGTTCAATACAACAATGTTCTTTGTGATGTCACACTGTCCAGGCCTCTGAGAGGGAAAAGAAGGCACATCTGTTGGGCGGAGAGACTGACCACAGCCACAATGACACGCACGGCCATGACCACTCTACATTGCCCGACCACGACCACACCCATGACCACACCAAAGTCCACCACCATCACAACAAGACCCATGAGGAAGCCGACGCCCACGACCACCACCACTCACACGACCACAAGCCAGGCAGTGCCTACAGGCACAGCCACGACCATTCCCATGAGCACGGAGTCAACCATGATCACGAGCACTCACACCACACCTCTGCACACAACCACACCGGCGACTTTCCCAACCACCACCATGACTACAAGCACGCTGAGGGCGTTCACACCCATGACCACGACCACGAGCTCGCCCTGGACCACGAGCACAAGCATGCTCACCTGCATGACCATGAGCATCACCATCATCACCACAGCCATGACCATGAGACCACGCCCCACGACACACCAGTGGGCAGCGTGAGGGTTCTAACTGATGGGCCCATGATCCTGCCTTCCTTCCCAGACCAACCAGCAGCTGGACCCCACCCTGGCGTCGTCCTGCCTCTCCGCCCTGACCCTCAGATCCCAGGAGCCCATGAGCCTATCATCCATGCCTTCCCACATGGAATTTCACACGAATGCAAAGCCCCACAAGTCAAAAACGACTTTGTAGACCAGCTCTTTGCTGAGGACCCCACCTTCAAACCCTCTGCATAAAAATATCTTAGAAATGTCCTCTTGTAGAGAAGGCGGGGGTTAGAAACTCCTTAAAACCATGTCATTTATGTTCATCATACCGATTGACAATAAAACACAAGCTGACAGCCTCCCATGGATATGTCTGGAACCTGTAAATTTTCCCATTTCTTAGTTTAATAAAAGTTTAAAAAAAGATGTTTCTTTAATGTTTTTCTGTTAAAAGAAACTTTCATTAAAAATTTAAAAAACAACCCTAGACTGGTGGTTTATTTAATCAAATTACTAATAATGGTTTAATTGGATGTCCTGTTGTGAATAAATCAAGGGTTTCTGCTGTTCGTCATTCTAAGTCAGAACTAGGTCCAAATGTCAGAATTTGAAGAAAAAAGAACTACTTTCAATTATTTTTGACTCGTCTAGATTACATCTTGTAAAAAAAAAAAAACAAGCATGAATTATAGGCAGTTAATTAGAATTATTCATCCTTATTTTAAAAATCACACACACATGTATTCAATAAATTAGTTGTTTTTAAAGTGGAAATAATAATTGATTTTGGGGTTTCCAGTTCATATTCTGCATACATGTCCCAGTATATTATTCCAGACACTTGGTTGTGGCGCTCCATGTATGCTTTACCTGCCAGCTTTTTCCTGAGTTGCCAGAATGAGTGCTTCAGTGCTGTCCTGTAGGCCAGCCCTTTCTAGCCACTGGTAGTACTTCTTGATATCAGTCACTTCAGTTATGATCTGGTGGTACATCCCATGCGGGGCTCGTCCTCCCATGAGAATCTGTTCTCCAGCACCGCATCCTCTGCTTTCCATTGCCACTTTCAGGTTGTACATCACTTAAATGTTGTAGCTGGTGTCAGGGTTTTCTAGTGTTCATTCTTGTCATGATCTTGTCTCTCAGGTAGTAGCATAGTAGTGTAGTAGCAACAGAACCTTGTTCTCACTACTAGTCCATTTTTGTCTTGTTCCAGTTGCCCACTTTCAGTCAGGGTGCTCTGGTTCCCCAGCACCTGATGCAGACCTTTTTTTGGCTGGGCAGCGTCTGAGCCGCCATGACATGTGGTTCATTGTCTTTCATGGATTTTGAGGTATAGGCAGTAGCGTTAAGGGTCTTGCCCAAGGGCCCTCACTGGATTATGTTAATAGTTCGCCATTTTTATAGTAATTCCCCCATTAATAGCTCATTCTACAGACAGACAGACAGACAGACAGACAGACAGACAGACAGACAGACAGACAGACTGTCATCTATCTATCTATCCATCTATCTATCTGTCTATCTATCTATCGGAATTTGCTTCTTCTTGCTCTTTTTCAAGCAACAAATTCGGACTCTGCTTGACTTTAATTGTTAACCCTTTTTAAGGAATCATGTGTACCATGTGTGAGCTGAATGTATTACAAATCACAATGTTTATTTATGATCATGAGTAATTACACTGTCAAGATCCTGGCATTATCTTTTTGTTAATTATTTTTTTTATTTTGGTATTCAAGTGATTTTAATACTTGAAATAAATTACTAAATCAAATCAAATAAAAAATCATTAAAGTTTTTTACACAAGTAAAAAATGGTATGATCAAAATCTACAACGGAAAAAATTTACAGCCTGGAAAAAAAACTTTAAAATGATTAAACAGCTTAGGCAAAGAGCTTAACCATGACTCACAATGATTGGATTATTATAGATGTCAAATGTGCGTTTCTGTTTTTTAAGTGTTATCTAGGTAGGGTTTTTCAATATTTTTCATTTTTGACATTTGCTGAGAGTGACACAACAGGGCTAGGATAAGTTTTCACTTCAAAAGTTGAGGAACAACCAAAGAAGCTGATCCTGGTTTGTGTGCACATCCACCCATCTACACACTAATTTAATTAGTTCCACATGAGCTGCAGAGGACATGCTCAGAACTTATCTGCAGGCTCTCTTCTTTTGTTACTTTCATGAGGTCAAACTAAGAACAAATCAAGCCAAATTTGTTGATTTCAGTTATTTGTGGCGTTTTTTAGAATTGTTAAGCAGTCAGGACTGCATGCAGGAGACAAAATTGTAGAAGCTTTGCTGTTAAAAAGGTGTTTGTTTTAATGAGTGGTTTTACCTTTTCCCCAGTGCACTTTGACCCCTCAGACAGTCAGAGCCAGGCATTGGCCCGCAGTGCAGCAGATAGCGCCTGTTTACTCATCCTTTTGGAGAGAGGGGAAAGTCCAGCATATGTCTCACATATCTGTTCAAACCCCATCCCTAAAAACTAGGGTAACCAGTTTTTGGAAAGGACAATCTACGGACCAGCACATGTTAAAAATCTATCTGGATAGTTTTGTCTCTGTGGGTAAGATCGGGCTTTTTGTTGGATCAAGACTGTGAGTGTGTGTGATTTAGAGGATGAGTGGGTTCCTGCTGGTCCTTTGTCTTGCTTTGTGGCACCAGGGGGGGACAGCAGGGCCTGACCCGCCGGGCTGCAGCAGCCCTGATGCGGTGAGGGTGGCAGAAGAGGCTCTGGAACAGATTAACCAGGACAGAACAAGCGGATACATCCTGAGCCTCAACAGACTGTATGATGTCTCCCACACGCCACAACAGGTTTGGGTGCTTTCTAAAATATGGATACACGTGCAAAGATAAAATTTTGCTAGTTTATGACACCTACAGGTTTAAAGTCTAACATTGGATCGGATTTTAACCAGTCCTTCATTAAGAAATTTGAAAACCTAAGATGATTGGTTAGCAGCAACTGTACTCAGTTTAGGCCACGCCCCGAGGAATGCATGACTTTAAGTCCTGAAGCAGCCAAAGGGAGGTGTTTCAGTATTAATATACTTTTCACAAAGTTTGTAAAAGTTGCAATGTTACCTAATACTGCATTTGTATTCTGTTTTGTTTTCCAATTGAGCAAGTTATCGATGCAGGTGTAAAAAAGATGAACCGTCTCATGCAAGAAACTAGTACTGAAGCTGGAAATATTGTGGTAAAATGTGTCGGTTTGATGGGTAACAGCTTAAAAGTTCTCTATCTTCAAATAATGCCTTCAGAAGATGGAAACAATGAAAACTTTAGTAGAAGAAAAAAGTGTTAAAATCTTTAAAAAAAAAAAAAACATCCTATGTTACTGAATTTTGAAATAACAAATTCCGTGTTTTCACAGGAGCAAAGAGGGTCACGCTACACCCTGACCATTGATGTCATGGAAACGAAATGTCATATCAGCAGCAAGAAAGCTTGGAAACAATGTCAAGTCAGAGGCATTGATAAAGTTCCAGTGAGTAAAATGTAAATTTGCAGCATTTTTAATAGAAAGGTGGTAATAACAGACTGTGTAAACCATTATCTTTATTAAATTAGTTTCATTCTAAAGCTTTTTGCCTAAAAAAAACATATTTAAAAAGCAGCGTGATTAAAGTTAAAAAAAAATTGTACATTATTTTGGACTTGTCCAGTAAAAGACAGCTCGTGCAAGCTATGATTAACCATGCACAATAAAATATAGACATTTGGAAAATGAAACAGGAAAAAGTTACACATTTGAATAAAATCCACCAAAATAAGACACAAATTCAGCACCCAACAAATGAAGCAAGCACTTTTTCTTTCAGTTAGATTTTGTTATTTTTATGTATGTTTTTTTTAAAGGTCTTAAGGCATTTTATCCCTCTGTTTTAAGTTGATAAGTCTATATTGTATTTTGATATTTAGTTAGAGGTTAGTCATAAGTTCGATGTGAATACAACTATGAAAGAAACTCAAACACTATTGCATTCCCAAAATGTAGTAAATTAAGGCAATCATATTTACCTTTTGGCATATTGATTGATTGATTCTCACAGGTTGTTTGGCAGAGAGTTTTACGCCAGATGCCCTTCCTGACACAACCCTGTATTTTAGCCGGCCTGGGGACCGGCACAGGGAGACCTAGACTTGGGCCCCGTTGTGGCTACATTGTTTGGCAGTAGCGCGAAGGGTCTTGCCTAGAGACCCACACTGGGTGAAGCTCATCACACCCCTTGGGAAATGATTAGCTTAATCCAGTGTGGGTCTTTATGCAAGAGCCTTCACCCTTCAGTAAATGAAAACAACAATAAGGAAGAAAAAAAATTAAAGTAATTTTTAATCATCTGGAAAATAATCAATTCTTTTTTCCCTGAGTCTTTTGACTTGTTTCTTTATGTCTTTACATGAACATATGTCCTTCAGGTGTATGGAGAGTGTCAGGTATCAGTGTTTGTTGATACTCAAGTGAAACTTCAAAGCTACTCCTGTGTCCTGCGTGAAGGTAAATCAAAGCATCAACCAGGTACCTTATTGATTATGGCAGCCGAAAGAAAAGCTGGGTTGTATAGGCATTTGTCATGCATCTAATCATGTGTCAGTCAAAACCGATTGATCTTCTGGCCCAGTATTAATTTTGTGAGTTAAGTTGGCATATCTGGGTTTCTATTAAAAGTACTTAATGCAAAACAATACATTATGTGAATAATTCACTTAAATAAATAATAAAAAATAAAAAGCTATAATCATATTATATAAAATAATGGAGATACATGCGCAATCTGTGAGTTTCCTCATATTTCCACTATATGCTTGTGTTCAGTTCCAGCTACTGCAGTGGTGGACGTCTGTCCTGACTGCCCCACGGCTGAAAACCTGAACGACCCGATTGTCGTGGAGACCGCCAACATCTCCCTCCAAAGATTTAACGAAGAAAGCTCTCTGGCCAACTACTTCACCCTGGAAAACATTACTAAAGCCAGTTCACAGGTAGATAAATCGTGGAGCCAGTGAGATGGGACAATGATGAAACTGAAGGCTGTAGCGGGGAAATAAGTAAAAACATGCAGGGGTCCCCAAGGGAGCATTGTTGAGATCAGAAGTTTCACATATTGTCATGCTTTGTGTGTCTTTCCAGTGGGTTGTCTGGCCCTCTTACTTTGTGGAGTTCACCATTCTTGAGACAGTGTGTTCCAAGAAAGCAGATCCTAGTGAGCTGAGCAGCTGCCCAACAATGAACTGTCAGTTTGCTGTGAGTTAAACATAAACCAGTGTTTCTCCCTATTTTTGAAAACCTCCATTTCACCTCTTATTTTTGCCAATTTTTATACATTTGTTTATCTTACTTTCTTTATGCAGCTCAAAAGTCAAAATACATCAATGTTGCACTCAGTTTTGAGGACATGTAAGGACGTAATATCTTTTTGATTTCGTGCCTTGCAGCACAGAGGCTTCTGTTTGGGCACTCATGTTGCTCTTGAGGAGGAATTTGAAACCAAAAACCCTGTTGAGAGAAAAGGTGGCTCTTTAAGGAATCACAAACCTGTCGAGGTGAAGTGTGAGATCTATGAACCTCAGGTTAGTAGCTTACTTCCAGAAAAGAATGAAAATTATACAAAAAATGAAAAACATCAACAGGCAATGCTGTTTTTCCCAGTGTCCTAATGTGTCCGATTTTCATGAAAATTAATACAAATTAATATAAATGCAACACTCCCATTTGTCATGAGATGAACTCAAAGATGTGAGACCTTTTCTAGAAACACAAAATAATTATTTCTCTCATATATTGTTCACAACTCTGTCTAACTCTGTGATAGTGAGCACTTCTCCTTTGCTGAGATGATCCATCCCGCCTCACAGGTGTGCCATATCAACATGCTGTTTAGACAGCAGGGCTATTGCACAGGTGTGCCTTAGACCTGCCACATTAACAGGTCACTCTGAAACGTGCAGTTTTGTTTAATTGGGTGTCTGCATCAAAAATCCAAAACTGGTCAGCATCAATCAACCACCTGATCAACTATATGCCAAGGAGATGTGCTTGCATGCCGCAAATGGTGGTCACATCAGATACTGACCGGTTCTCAGAGGCATCCCAATTAACTAAAATGTCATGTTTCAGAGCTACCTTTTATTGTATTTTATTAAGGCACACCTGTGCAATAGTCCTGCTGTCTAAACAGCATGTTGATATGGCACACCTGTGAGGTGGGATGGATTATCTCAGCAAAGGAGAAGTGCTCACTATCACAGAGTTGGACAGATCTGTGAACAATATTTCAGAGAAATAGTTATTTTGTGCTGTAAAAAATCTGGCATGAAATGGGAGCAAAAGCAAAAGTAGTTGGGTTTATTTTTTTGTTTAGTGTGTACATATTTTTCAACTTTTCTCATGTTTTTACACGTTGAGCCCACAACAGTTTTGCACATTTATGCCGTTAAGGTTATTGCTTTTGCATGTTCAAATTAAATTTTAGTGATATCCACTCATAACAGATTTTTTGAATTGTTTATTTATATGCTACTTAGTTTTTCTGCTGCACCCAATTGTAAGGTTAAAACTGTGAGACCTAACCAAAGTAAAGGTAATTCAATGTTGTGTCGTGTTTATTTTTAATCACATGAAAAGTTATCAGCACTCCTATGTCCGATGTCCAAAAACCAATAGAGGCTGAGTTTTGTCAATGATGCTGACTCTTTCTTTTTGCTTTGAAGGCTGCTGCCGCAGAAAAACAGGCCCATGCAACCGCAGGCAGCGGGCACCCTGAGCTTCATGACCACAACCACACACACCTCCACGCTCACGAGCATGTGCATTCAGACTCACCCAGCCCGGCGGCCTCTAAGCCCCAAGATCCCATCGGCACTGTGGTGCATCTGCCTGCCTCACCTCGAGCTGCCCCTTTGGCGAGCTCCTGCCCAGGCCCTCGTAGACACAACCTGCATTTAGACAAACTCAAACTCTGATCGGTCAAACTGAGTCTCGACCCACATGATGTAACCAAAACATAAAGCTATTGTAACTTATGGAAACAATCTTTCTTAGAATATTCAGATAACCTTAGATCGATTCAATTTTTCTCCAAGTTGGAGGTTTAAATGAAAGCACATAGTTTAAATATGTTTGCCTTTTTAACACCTTTGTCTATTGTTTTTGATTGCTGACAAAGAAGCTGAATGCTTTCTGAGGCCTTGTCATCCATGTGAAAGTACTCATAGGTTGACAAGCCAAAAAAACAAGGGTTTCAAGTCAAAGATATCCTAATGCTGATGATAAATATGTGGTTGAAAGCTCCAAACTGAAGCAGGACAAAAGAATATTCTGCAAAAACCCTCCTGTGAAAATGATATGCATCACAACATATTTCTGCTGTGGGTTTTTTAGACATTTCCATACAAATGTATCACATGTTTCATGTATGTGGTGATTACAAATAAAAATTTAGATTTACATATCAAACTGTGGCATATTTATGCACAAACACAGAAAAAAAATCCTTAGCCCTGTAAAGCCCATTACATTAAAGTATTTACAGAAAATTCATTGGAATAAGGATGTTTTTTAAACAATTTGATCAGGTCCACAAAGAAAAATTGTAAAATGATTGTGTTTCTATGAGATATAGGTAGTGTTAGGTATTAGACGTTCTGTTATTTGGTAAGTTTTTGCTCACAGCAATGTTTGTTTAAGATGAAAAATACTGACATGACTGTTAAGGAAAAATAGCACTTTATTTACCCTTATTTGATAGACTCATTTTGAGGTGATGCAACTGTATTACAAAAAAATATCAGCAAGTTTTTCATTCTTTCAAAACGGCAAGTAGCCACTTAAAAAACAGATGAGTTATTCTCACCATAAAGTTTTGAAAACTAAACCTTTCCCGCCATAAGTATTTTTGAGATTTTACAGAAGCAGCCATTTTGAAATAAGCGCGGGGAGCTTCTACTGCCCCTAGTGGAATGACGATGAACTACAGGACAAAAAATCATGGACTAAAATTATAAACAATGGGGTTTTGAGGAAAGTTTGGATCATGTTTATAAGATTGGGGTCTCAAAAATGTGTGTGTCAAATATGAAATGAATGATTATATAAAGTTAATACAAATAGAAATGTAAATTTTCTTTATATACATATATTTTTTTTTTCGTCATTTGAATAGCTGAAAATGGGTGGAACGGTCCAAAAGGCCAAAAGTCAAAACTTTTTGCCAGTCCTTAAATGCAGCACACTCATGATACTGGAAGATTTAAAAGTTCTTCACAAAACTTTAAATATCAAAAAGACAAAATGCCATACGCTCGTCCTTTTAAAGTTAAAGCATCTCATGTTATACTGCACAAAAGCCTGGTGGACACAGGAAATAATATAATTAGTTTTTATGTTTTAATTATTACAAATCACTACTATATTCCTATTCAGAATAAGGTTTATAACATTTTCAAAACCTTTCAGAAGAGTCTTATCATAAAGCTCTGAGGTCTAAATGATTCTGCTGCTTTCTTTTGAGTTATTATTGATTTAATTAATTGGAAAGAGTTTTTGTTTTTTTCGCTCTTAATTGGCACGATGTTTTGTCATTGCTCTCATATATTACAAGGGCTCTGGGTTCTTGACGCGATGGATTTCTGAGTCAAATAGTCCCAGCACAACATATTTGTGTTCTTTCTTTGACACTTTTATACACTAAAGCCGGAAATATTCATCCCACATGACAGACAGTAGGTCAATGTACAACAATTCCAAAAATAAACAAACTACAACTGGAGAACTAGCCTAAATAAAAACCCATAAATACCTTTTTGAGATTTTTTCCAGCTGTCAGTAAAGATGAGCTGTTACAGTTGTAGTCACACACTAGACTAGATTGATTGGAACGGAATAGGCCAGAAAAGGCTGTGTTGTAAAAACTTTGATTGTCTAGTGTTTATTTGACAGTCAGCTTCACAACAACAAGAACAAAAAGATTCAGGAACCCATGGATTCAAATGTGTTCAAACTTCAATGTGTGTCTACTTGATGCCACTCTTTACAGCTAGATTTGTCAAAAAATCTTTTGGAGTTCCTTTTCAGAAATACTCAAGACTCTGTTTCAAAGTTTTTCCAGTTCCCTGTACCTCCAGCCTTTATGACTACAAATAGTCTGCAGTGTCTACTAATTGAATTTGCTGCAGGAAAAAAAACACTCATTGCAGAATTACGGAGGTCTCTGAAGTTTCATAGAGGATGATGAAGAGGAATTCTAACTTAACTTCAGCAACACCTGCTGACAGACATCTCAAACAAAAACAAAACAAAAAAAAAGATGTTCTGGGGGGTATTCCAGAAAGCAGGTTATGCAAGCTCCCACGGTAAGTTTGAGGCTAGGAAGTTGATAACCTCAGCTTTCGGTTCCAGAAATAGAGGTATGTTTCAGGGCATGTCAAGTTGCCATAGTGTAACCGGCAGGTCTGCCTGTGACAGGTGCAGGCCTGCTGATTGGGGATTTGGTACAGCTGTGTCTGTCCCTATATAAGAAACAGGGAGTGAGTGGACAGACAGTGGCTGCCTGCATGCATGGTGGTATGTTTGGCTGAAGCGCCTCTTGTTGGGGGAATGTAGATCACAGTATACTCATACTCATACTCATACTCATACTCATACTCATACTCATACTCATACTCATACTCATACTCATACTCTTTTAGATGCTGTAAGCGGCTGGAGGTGTTGCAGATGTCATGAGCCACTGCGTGTTCTTTACCCACCCTTTTTATACATTTTAATGTGCTTTTAGAGTGATGTTTTATTTATAGTGTGGTTGACTCTGATTTATTTTATTGTTTTATAGGTCTGAGTAGGGCGCCGGTGGGTGTGGTGTCTGTGAGGGGGCCCCTGGTGTCAGCGTCTTCCTCACTCCAGTTCCCTCACTGTATTTGTGTATTTCCCTTTTAGTGTGTAGTGGAAGTTTCTTTGGCATATCTTTTTCCTCATCTTTTGTGGGTTTGTTTTAGTTGTTTTCAGCACGGAGTGGAGTGAGGTGTGCTGCCTCATACTGGCTTAGTCCACGGCCTCTCTCTTTCCCTCCCCTCCTGCACAGGCGGTCGGCTCGGCCTTCCTGTTTTTTATTCCTGCAACTTTTTTATTGCTTTTATGTGTACCGCTAATCAGATCAATAATGTAAAAAAGTTTATTTTACCGTTGCAGTTTTACTCTAACTTAATTATTTGCTTCAGTTAAGATAAACCACTTTTTGTATAGTCAGTTTAAAAATAACATGTTATCAGACAGTTGTTTTACTTTCATTCAAATTAATTTAAGTAGGTGTAACTTTGGTGCTGCTGTTAGATCGGCACCGCAAGGGATTGTGGGATACCGTTCCCTTTGCCTGTCTGGACGGATTTGGGTTTAAATGTGGCTTTTTGACCAAATGTGTTTAGTAGTTTAGCTGTTTTACTGTGTTTTGCTGAGTTATTTGTCCTATGCTTAAGTCTCTGCACCATGAGTGAGAGGAAGGGAGAGAATAAGTTTATATAGCACCTCTAACAAGTACTGTAATGACACTGGAAAAATGGTAAATGAAAATGTTTTTTTTTTTTTTTCTTGTTATAAAAATGAGTATCTGCCGGCTCAAACTTAGACATATGACAGTTCAAGAATTATAATAAATTAAGATGGAAAAAATATTAATTGAATTGTAATATGACATTTAGTTAGATAAATATGTAAATTTGAGTTGTATAAACAATTGACTTTTCTAGACGTAAGAAATTATGTTGAATAAATTTAACTCAATTACTTGTTACCAATAGAAGTAATTCATTTAAGTTGTCAAAATTGGATAGGTTATATACGTCACAATGAAAATAGAAATAAGATCAGAAACTCGTGCGTTTACTTTGTCCGTTCTTTTTCTTCAAGCAGAAACTCTTTCTTTCACTGATGCAGTCATGTTATTTTTTTGATGGTCTTATCTTCATACGCCGTCATTTAAATCTCAGACTCCGTCTCACTGAAGTGTAGCGCTCTTTTTTTTTTCTCCACGTGTTTCCGGTGACTCCGGAAATCGGTGAGCCATTAAGAATGTCTTTATGTATTCGCCGTGCACGTGCATTAACCCAGGGTTACCAAGTCGAGCGTAATTATGCTAATTCATATCTTTTCTTTTGGAACTGACATACCCAGAGTAAGCAAATTCAGGCGGATTTCAGCCAAAGTTCAGGGTTAAAGTCAGGGTAGTTTAGTTTAAACATGCTTCCTGGAATACACATCTGTATATTATAAAGAAGCAGAAGTAGGATAGTTTGGTGAGTAAAATTAGTCCAACCACACGGCAACAATTTTTCACAAAAACAGCTACACATCATAGCTCTGTGTTTCCTTATAATGTTGGGTCATAGCCTGGAAAAACACAATTTGTCTAACAGTGGTGATAAGTCTTTTGCAGCCATTGTTGTAAAAAAAATAATTCTGGGTAGAATGTCCATCCTAACTGCCTCAATCCTTTAAATTAATGAACACATTTTGGTCATATTCTGCTTGGACTTGTCTCTTTGTCAGTCCCCACTAGTTTCAGGTCTATCATGATCCTCAGCTGTTTTCATTTCAGTTAATTGCCCTCAGTGCATTTAAGTGTCTAGTTTTCAGTTTATCATTGTTAGGTCATCTGCTTTGCTCTGCCATTCTTGTGCTAGTTTTGTCATGTTTCAGTTTATGCAGGCCTGAGCTTCTGTATGTTGGGTCCTACACTACCGGTCCCTGACATTTCTTGATCTGAGCAAAGTCAAAGATATTAGTTCCCAACTTTCTGACTTCTTGTGTTTACTAATTGGTGCCACATTTTAAACGGTTATTGTATTTGGTCAAAAATAAAATGAGATTTCTCAGAGGAACCAGTTTACACCTAAAAGAAACACATTTACATAATTACTTTTAAACAAGTTTAAACAAAAAGAACTTGTTACTGCCAGTGAGTGCATTTGACCACAATGGCCACTTACCTCTGTGATCCACCTGTCAGAAGGTGAAAAAATGTACTAGTCTAAAAAAAAGGCGTTATTCAACACACATCTTTTTTGGCAACACATCTTTTGGCAAGTGAAAAACAGCAGCAAATTGTAAATCTGATATTTGCATATATTTACATGAAACCAAGCACAAAACCTGATGGAAATTCATGTTGACCACTTAAAATATGTGCAGCCAAATTGCATGTTGCTGCAATCCCCGCACATATATTAAGTCCATCCAAAGCTAAATGTTGTTTTGTCACATGCACGTATTGAACTGACCATAACTGTAACCCCGACCTTAACCCTTCCTTCAGGTCCACGCAGCCAAGACAAGATTTTGGAACTGGTCAGACATATTCAGAAAATTACAAACAACTAGTCACTTTCTTTACAATTAACAACTTTTTCAATTTGTTTTGTATTTTATACTATGTATTACACATATTTAGTCCTATCTATATGTTGCTCATTTCCACATATTACTTTTAATATACCTAAAAGAACAATAAAAGTACAGTGCTTTTAGTCTAGTCAAATTATGAGACTGCTTCTAGTCTCGGCTTTATTCCCAGCAATGCTAGTCATGACACACCTTTTGTGTCTGTGTGAATCTGGTTTCACTTCCTACTCCTAAAATTCAGATTGAATGATCTGATCTGAGTTTTTGGATCCAGAACAGAGGAAAGATGAGCTGAAAAGTGGAGACTGAAGTGCAAAGATCCAAATGAATTTTGATCTTCTCTGTATGTTTTTTACAAACAGCGGCTCAATGTAAGAAAGGTTTTCAGTGGTTTGCTGTGTTTCAGAAACCAGAAGTGATGTGTTGCATATAACTTTCTTAAATGTTGCTGCTCCTATAAAAATCAAGAATTGAAACAACATGAGGAAGGTAGTAGTTGTTCTTAACAAGAAGATACACAGAAATGGTAATTGTACTGTAATGAAGACTTCTTCTTCAGCTTTTTGAGGAAACTAAGGTTTGTTTGTTTTTCTCTTAAACTTTGTTTACACCAGCCTTACAGAGTATTTTCTTGATGTTTACATAAGGGAAACATGTGACTTATTAGTTTGAGACAGATCAACTGATTGCTGCTTTTTGTGAAAACTTTACAGCGCACACACACAGAAGAAAAAGCTTCAGTCAGAAATGCAAACAATTATGAACTTCAGAGTTCATGTTCATTTTTGAGTCACAAACCTTCAACGTTCAGCTGAAACGCTCTGTTGAAACTTTGAGGGGAAGGGAATTTGTCTCTCTTTTATTTTCACCTCATTGTAGTATTATTGTCTGTTTTGCTTGATTTGCTCCTTTTTTTTTGACACGTTCAGATGTTAGTCTGTGTTTGTGTGCTTCTGGAGCTATGTGTCTCCATCATGTGGAGTCAGAGAAGAAGTGCAGCAGCTGATGGAAGTTTCCTCTGACTCCCACTGCTGCCTGACCACTTCCACCAGATCCTGAAAGACAGTACAGAAGAAGGACCGGTCAGTGCAGAAGCAGATTATCAGTTTGCAATGATGTGAATAAGGATCAATGTTTTTCCTCCGCAGATAAAGGTGGAACATGTGAGCTGATGTGAATCCAGCAGCATGGATCTGTGTGAGGACAGAAAGGAAGGAGTCCCTCCATCTAAAAGCACTCTGAGTGTGGAATATGAGAGCCAGATCCAAACTCAGTGGTGAGATGAACATCTGTCCATGACTCTTTTCTATGTCAGAGCTCAGCACTCACAGCAGAAACCCTCATTCTTCCCAGGAACCAACCTGGACCAGAATGTGAACCCAGCTGTGTGTCCTTCAGGAGTCACAGGTCAAAAGATGTGAATCCTGACTTCAAAGGCATCAGTTCAGGAGTGAAACAGTAAGTGTTTGTGAAAAGGTTCTAAAAAGTTCAACTAGACCAAGTTTTTGGTTGGAAGACTTCAAACCAAAAACTTCTAAATTTTTTAGAACTTTTTATTTTACCATGACCTGGATGACTGATCATCTATACCAACAATAAGTGTTCGTCAGAGGTAAAGGATCATAGTTCAGATGATCAATAGTTTTTAGGGGAATGACTTGGTTCAGTTCTTGATCCATCTGATCAGACTCACTTGGAGCATCATGTGTGTGATGAGATCTTTCCGTTATGTCTTCTGAGTTTCTCAAGGACAGCAGAGATGTTGGAAAAGAAAACCTGCTGACTAATTTAAAAAATGTAATGAAAGAAATATTTTTTTTTCCATCAGGATTCCTCAGTAACTCAGTGCTGTGTGCCCTTCAGGGCTGACCAGTCAAAGAATGATCATTCTAAATTAACACTAGCTTCTTCTGCTGAGAGGTGAGGTGGATTTACATTTCGTAAAAGAGTCAAATGAGTGAGATGTTTTTATTCAAACGTGCGTTGGATGTTACTCAGCTCTTTCTCACACGCATTTCTGTCATGTGTGCAGCAGCATGTGTTGGTTTCCTGCAAACACACCAGTCAGAGTAAAAGAATGGAAAGGAATCTTCCATAGGTCCAGATGAAATTTCACGTGTCTGTTTGTGTTTGTCTGTGCGCAACTATGTCTTCACTCTTTTCTTACCTAATCTCTGTCCTCACCTGGAGCATCATTATGGTATATGTCTGTCCTAAAGCAGCAAAATGCTATTTCTTTTCATTCACACTCAAATGGTCTTGGATTGGGGTCTAAAAAAAGATGTTAATATTAGATCATAAATCTGGTCATGGCTAGGATTAATTAGTGTTAGGGTTAGGTTACAAAAAAGTCATGGAAGGTTAAAACTTAGTGCAAGATAAAACCTCATTTTTTTATGCACCTGCATTTCTGGCCTACATCTGTGTTTGTGTGTCAGCCTTTCGCATCCAGCCACTGTCCTGTTGTATAAGAACATAAACTGGTTGAAGGGTTAGAGCAACTTTGACACACAGACACAATGACCAGCCGCACAGAAAACAGCTGAAACTGAATTTGTAATTCATTCAACCACAGCATGTCCTTATTTGTTTAAAAACTACCTTATCCTTTGATAAGTGAAACTGAAAGAGAGGGCAGTTATTTTTCTATGATACCTGTGTGATCCAGATTTGCTGTACAATCCAAAAGAAAAGGCAAAGAAATGTTCTCGGTTTTTGCATTTTGTTTATATTGATACAGCCATTGCTATCTGGTACAGTATCAGTGTTACTCTTGGCCATGGTATATCGTATAATTTGATGAGATATATTGAACTAGTCTGCTTGTTTATCATGTAACTTAAAAACTAGATTTAGCCCCTTTAGGTCAGTGTTTTTTTTCCTGCCATTGAGAGACTGGTTTGTTCAGCTGTCACCAAACTAAATTTGTTATACATTATTTTACCCAGTTTGTAGGTGATTTTTGGGTCAGTTTACTTAGTCAAATTTTTGTCCGTGTCTTTACTTTTGTCAATTTTCTAGAGTGTTGTTTTTAGTGAAGCGTGCTTGCAGATTTCTAAAATGACTTTTTTTTTTTTTTTTTTTTTAAGTTAATGGTTGGGGTTTGGAGTTTCTGCAGTTTAAAGATAGAATGAAAATGCTATGAACCAAGTTATGCTCTTTAACACCAAATATCATAAAAATATATTTTTAATGTTAAAACAGTGAAGGGAAATCCCATTGAGATTAAAAACCTCTTTTCCAAGGGAGTCCAGGCCAAGAGGTAATGTATACAAAGCATAAGAAAACTGGTTAATCATTATTTGAAACTAAAAACTTCTAAAGTGTATAGAATAGACCAGGGCAGAGCCACAGGGTGGCAAGGTAAGAGTCAAAAAGCGCTGCAGAGCAGGAAAACAAAACTAAACTTACTGTGATACAAAACATGAACAAATGGCAGGAGGGAAGCGCCAATAAAGACGTTACAGAAATTACATGAGAGACGTTAATGGACCAGCACAAGAGGAAGGCAGAGACGAGACTTAAATACAGACAGGGCAGACAAGACACAGGTGAACATGATCAGGACAGATTGAGACAAAGGAAGTAAAACTCAAAAACATGACAAGACAGGAAACCTTTCAAAATAAAACAGGAAACAGAACTCAACCATGACAGAACATGACAGAAAGCAAAAACCAATACAAAAGAAACCCAAACCATGACAATTAATAACTATTATACAACTGAAATATGTGTCCTTTCATTTGTAACAGCCTTCCACTCTGCTGTTCTCAGTTGCCATCCATCCAAAGCCTTCTGCCCCCCCCCCCTCCCCCCATATAAAACGTTAGTGTTTGTGCTTACTGACTGAGATATCACTATCACACATGGCGACAGCAGGTCTGTAGATCTGAGACATTTGTCCATTTATGGACTGTTAGATTGCAAAGTTACTAACATTGAAGGAAAAAAATTCTCCATCCAAATATCATTTTACATAACGCGACCCCTGAGATGTCATAGTGACCTGCACAAACATACTATGATAAAAGCATTTCAGCATTGATATGCTATGTTGACACTGGAGTTTTAAGATGTTTGACTAAAATATAAAGTGATGTGTAACAAGTTGTGGAGATGTTTGTTTACCTAAATCCTGCTAAATGATGTATGAAGTATAAAGTATGTTTTATATATTTTAAGTCTCTCTACCTGTCTGTGAGATAAAAGTAAGCCCCACTTATTAACATTAAAAAAAACTTCCACAAGTATGACTTCCTCCTCGCTAAAGTATCCATAGCAATCATAGGTGACAATAAACAAAAAAAAACTACAAGTTTCAATGTTTAAAAGATATTTATTACTAATTATTTGAAACAGATGCATTTTTATTAGGTTTCTATAAGATTCCTAATAGATTTTTCACAGTGTTATAAATGTGTGAGGCTGTGACTTATTATCATCCTGAAAGGCAAAAACAAAACAAATGTTACTCTTCCATTAAAACGCTCACACTGTGAATTCCAAGTATGGAATTGTGCATTTGTTTGACTCTTCCATAATTTTTGCCCCTTTTTTTAGTACTTGTTGTACTTCTTGAATGCAGGGGGGGGGGGGAGGGTCTTTCATGAAATGAGCTAAGAAATGCTTGTAGACTTATGAGATTTTTATTCTGAATTTACAGGATAAAAATATATTTTTATTTGATTACTGTCGAGTTATTTCTCTTCCTTTCCAATGCTGCCCAACTCGAATGGCTCAGGAGACAACGGAGGACGCTGGACAACTCCACTCATTTTAACTTCTTTTTATTTTACACAAAGAATGGATGAGAGCTTGATAACCTTGAAATAAAACAGAAAATAATTAAACAGATACCAGAAATGTTTGTCAGAAATGTACTGTTATTTTAAACTTTTGCAAATATCGTGCCATTTAACTATTTTACTGTTGAATAATGTTCCCAGAAATATCAGACTATAAATGAAATTGAAATAAACATACCAATGGCGTCACCGAAGTCATCCCAGCTTTGAAATGTTTGTTTCTCAGTTCACCGTGACTGCCAGAAAAAACCCCCACCTGCACACTATCACCTGGTTAAATACTTCTTCCCATCTACCTGCTTGGTAGATTAGGATTCACATTCTCCTTATACTGCCCCCTGCAGCTGTGGAGTTGATCCTACCTGGAACAATCCTCCAAATCAATGTTTAGGAGCAAAATAAAGAAAGTAGACAAAGTAGACAAATAAACAAATCTTAACAATTACAGTTGCAAAAATGTTATCCTTACATTTTTTTTTCAGTCTGTTTAAACCTTTTCTGATAAAATGTATTAACTTGCTGCCTGTTCATGAGCTTCAAGTAAAAGACATTATTAAAGTTTTATTAAAGTTTTGTCATAGAAATTACAGTCTCTTGTAATCCCATAGCAATGCCCCCTGCTATCTTGGTGACATATGCTTTCTTGCGGTTTTCTAATGGTACCATGCTGTGTTTTTTACACTAATCTCCAAAACCGGCTTTATGTAGGGAGTTTATGTTTTAAAGCCAGAGTCCTAATCATGAGATCACATGTATTAGATGACCATGTGAGGATTAGGCTACACCCTATTCTTTCAAAAGAGCCTTAAGAAAACATGGGGTCCCAATGAGGGGTTTTAATCTTCATGCAGAGACACCAGCTGCCCTGTCTGCCAGTTAACTATGGGTGACAAGGTAATAACAGGAGAAGTTTTGTACCAACACATTCCCAGTATGCTTGTATATTCAAAAAATGGAAAAAGTGTGATTCATTTGCAGACCTCATGGTGATAGCTGAAATACTGAGAGCTCCTCACTTTTTGGCTCTAATGTGTCAGTTTAATGTTGCATCATCTCCACCATTTAAATAACCTTGGTTGCTAAGCAATGAAGCATATTCAAACAAATTGTGGGATTGCTTCTAATTTTCCTGCATACAGTTCCACATAAACGCAACAGCTGAATGCGGGATGACATGCCAGTTTTGAACCAACGACATCCTGGCTGAATCAGATGGAGCTCTTCCCTAAGGATACTATTAGGAGTAGCGACTATATCTTTCTAAGAGGTGGTGAGAATATAAATTTGTTCTGCCCCATTTCCCCTTCTCTGCCCGCCAGACAAGCAATGCATCTTCTTCCAGGGTGCACGGATGGCCCATGCATTATAATAAATACATAACAACTGTGTTGAATGTGAATGCATGAATGTGGTTTCTGGCCATATAGCTGGTTTCTTGACGTTAAAGCAATAAAATGGGTCTTAACGTACTTAACATTGGTGGGCCTTGAGATCTCTGGATATTTTTAACAATTTCTTCTTTTCTATACATTATACAGTGGGGCAAAAAAGTATTTAGTCAATTACCAAATTTGCAAGTTCACCCACTTCAAACAATGAGAGAAGCCTGAAACTTTCATTATAGGTATACCTCAACTTGAGAGACAAAATAAAATAAAAAAATAAAAAAACAGAAAATCATATTGTCTGACTTTTATCCCTTGTGCTATCCTAGACACTTTAACATTGGGAGTGAGGTCATCTAGACCCACTAGACAGTGCACTGAACCTTTTTTTTTCAATGATTTGTGAACCTCACTGGTGTCCATGGATTACATGAAATCTTTCCACCTTTATCCACCTTTGTCATGGTAGGGAGAACACGTCAATGGAAGGGGGGGGGGGTCATCTAAGGGTTAAAGATGTTTATTTATAAATTATGGTGGAAAATAAGTATTTGGTCACCTACAAACAAGCAAGATTTCTGACTCTCACAGACCTGGAACTTCTTCTTTTAGAGGATCCTCTGTCCTCCACTCATTATATGTATTAATGGCATCTGTTATCTAGTTATCTATATAAAAGACACCTGTCCACAACTTTAGTCACACTCCATACTCCACTATGACCAAGACCAAATAGCAGTCTGAGGACACCAGAAATATAATAGTTGACATCTCAGGGGTCTGCATATGTCAAACAGCATTTGGATGGATGATATTTTTTTCTTAAGTGTTTATAAGCAGTAGACTTTGAAAGGCAACACATTGTCCTCATAAAACATAATTTCATTCATTTAGTATTTTAGGCTTCATCTTCAAATGTTTTACATCCAGATTCTGGCTTTAACAGATGAAGGAAGCTGTTCTATTCCACTCTTTCAGTGGGGTGGACATTAATAGAAACAACATATTCCCATCTAGCTTAAAAGAGAAAAAAAATCTGAAAAATGGTTCCAAAGAAATGAAAATGATGTCTATGATTTTGAACTGATATATGTAAAATTACAATATTTAACATTAAAGTCAAATCCAAAAGATCAAAGTGGACAGAAATTTGTTTTGCCTTGGGCTGGTAAATGTTGGAATGATCATATAAAACCTTATCCCACTAAAATGGATTATTTATTTATTGCCACTGTCCATATGTACAGTAAGATTAAAAGCAGTCACAGTTCAATAAAGACACCAATATGATAACAAGTTTGACTGTTATTTGCAAAAATATAAAAATTTGCATAAACCACAAAATAGAAGCTATGGGATGTATGTAATGATTTAGAAAATATTTTGATCACATTTTTTCTGAAAATATAAGTTTACATTTCATTCTTAGTAAAAGAGAACAAAGTGGAATGGGAAAGGGCTTTAACATAAATTGCATTGATGTAATACCAGAAATAATCGCTAGTTGGCAGCATTGTCCTTGAAATCAGGACCAGATGTTTATGAAGTGTACACCCTTGAGTTAACTGGCACTTTACTTGATTTAAGAACAAACTTCTAAAAAAATGACTTAAATATGTATATATTTGGTAATTTAAAAATTACTTTAAATGTTTTTATTTTATTTTACTGTCCTCACTGACCAGCCTGTATGTTACGTATTGACAAAGAACAGGTATGACACATATTTGAATGGGAATCGTGCAGGCTGTTTGTTTTTTCTTTATGTGTATGAAGAAGAAGGAGGGGGGGGGAAAGGGGCAGGTACATAGTCGGTAAGCCACGCCCCCACGGCGCCTCCGTATTTCAATGGAAACAGGTGGGATTCCCGACTCCTCCAATCACGCCCTCTCTCCGTGCCGCGGGGGCGGGGGGGGGGGAGAGTCCAGATCCGGAGGCAGAGCCGACAAACTTCCACATTCAGAACAGGAAAAGTCAGGAAAACACGGTCCGCGCGCGCGTGACGCCTGTCCAACGCGTGTGTTCAGCGCGGCTTCGGGGAGCTTTTAGCGGGATAGCAGTTCGCCGGAGTACCTGGGAAGTTGGTAGCGCAGTGGGAGCTTTTGCTGCGATGTGGAGCCGCAGTGAGTGGATTTAGGATCGCTTACCACCCGGATTTTGGAATCAAATCGGCCTGGTTTGCTCCCGAGTTCCCCTGGAAGCGTGGATTAAAAACACACACAGCTGAGCTGGAGAATGCCTGCGAAGACCAAATACAACCTGGTGGATGATGGACACGACCTGCGGATCCCGCTGCACAACGAGGAAGCGTTCCAGCATGGAATCAACTTCGAGGCAAAGGTGAATTACAAACTCTTGAAACGGAACTCGTTCGATTCCAATGTCCGCCTTTCGACACTAACGTGTCTGACACCGAAGTTTCGAGGAAAAGAAAAGAAAAGAAACTCCAGAAAAAAGACAGGAGGGAAAAAAGTCCGAAACTTCGACTTTTTTGCTAGCTTAGTAGCTGAAGTTGTTAGTTAGCTGGAGGTTAACTTAAAGCTGCATGGTTCAGGTGCAGTTTGAGTCAGGATAAAGCTGAAAACAGCACGTTTGTGGCATTAATGTGCTGTACCTGTCACGTTTCACCCCTTCCACCCCCAGTACATCGGCAGTCTGGATGTGGCGCGGCCGAGTAGCCGGGTGGAGATCGTGGCTGCGATGAGACGAATCCGGGTGAGTTGACTCCAGAAAACTTCAGCTTTTGCTGGAAGAAATGGACGCTCACTTCAAAGTGTGGAGGACAGGTAGTATCAGAGGAAAAGCTGAATTGGCTAAACAATATTTTTAGATGCTTAATTCCTCCTATATGGTAGGACTTAAGGTTCATTTTTAATGTTTCACAAACACATTTTCTTCCATTTTCATCAATTCCCTCTTTCCAACTGGGATCCAAATGCCAAAATAAGATAAAAAAAAAGGATCCTGAATACAGTTTAGATGGTGTCAATATATATGATGCCTCCGATGATTTTCCTTACTACTATACTATAACTGTAGTTTCTATATTTCATCATTAGTAGATCACTCTGCTTCTTCTATTGGTTAATCATGACTTGATAGTATATTACCCCTCACAAACAGTCATATTTCTACTCTCTTCTACAAAATTTTCAGATGATTGTCTTTACGTTTCTCAGTCAAAGGATAACTCATGTGTCAGACTCAGTCTTATAGAATCCAAAACTTTATTTGTAAACAATCTAAAGATGCCAGTCCCATCATCCGTCTCTTATTCATAACGTCTCTTATGCAGACTTTGCTGTGCAGACCCACTTTTGAAGAGTAATTCGGCTCCGTGATCCTAGTATTACTCCATTTATTACAAGTCCGGCTCCAAACACCATTCAAACTATTTGAAACGCATTCCCGGAGGTGTTTGAATCATGATTAAGCTGTTTTTAAGCCCAAATTGAAAACTTCTGTTGAAAACGTTGTTTCTGCAGAGCTGCAGGAGTTCATTAAAAACTGAGGTGTGGGTGGGACTTATTGGTGTGGAGTAAGCCCCCCCCCAACATTTTTTCTTTATTGCCCCTCTAGAATATTAGCTGATTTTTCCCTCATACAAGGCTTTTGGTCGCATTCCTTTGACACATTCACACAGTGATGGTGGGCGAGCTGCCATGCAAAGTGCTAACCAGACCACCGGAAGCAATACGGCGTTCAGTGCCTTGCTTGACTGTAGGCCGAGGAGGAGCCGGTGCCCACCAGAGATGGCTGCAACACTTACAAGGGCATCTTTAACGTGTTTCTAAAAGAAGTGAGACCTCTGTCAACGGTTGAAGAGGGTGGATTTAAAGATATGATTGAGGTGCAGATCTTTGTGCATGGGTGACGGGAAGTAGGGGCGGGCTTACCCCATGCCAACAACTCTCACTCACAACTTGACTATGGAAATAATCGTTCGTGACAGCCCTACTCAACAGAAACAGAAACTCGACTGATTGTGGATGTGTTGTGCTCTCATTGGTATCTTGATCCACAGAGTATAGATCTATTTATACTTGTTTTCTTTCTTAAATTTTTACAAATTAAATTAGCCTATTTTAAATAATAATTGAAAACCAGTGATGGTTTGGTTTAAATCTGCTATATTTGGTTGAGAAAAGACATCAAACAGCATGCAGTGTACCTGGAAATTCTCAGCTTTGGTTTCAAATCGTCATGGTGTCGGCTCCTAAAGCGGTTTACTGTTTTTTGCTGGTCTCGCTCGGCAGGAGGTTTGCTCTCCAAAGTGCTCCATCACAGGTCTGAAGTCTCCTTTGAAGAGGTGTACTGAAGTGTGATCCTCCCCCCCCCCCCCCCTTCTTCGCTCCTGCTTTTGTGTCGCCTGTGCAACGCCACAATTTACAGTTGTTGTTTTTTTTTAGCTCCAGAAAGTGGATTTAATCTTAATCAGCGGGTCTGCCAACTTGGCTGCACACTGTGTCTGATGTAAATGTTAGTGGAGATGTTCGCAGAGGAGAAGGAGGCCCCCAAGTTGCTTCACTGGGGGAACATGATGCAGCCTTCTAAAAGCTCGCATGAAGGCACACACAAAGCTGCACGGGGTTACAGCAGCTCATTTTTTTCTGTTTGAGGAATTTAGAGCAGATCAACAACAATCTCGTCAAATCTGGTGATTTTAATTTTTTTATTTTTTTATTTTCTTGGACGGCTGCCCTGCTTTGTGTTTTGGAAGCCCGCCTATAGCTGTGTGTCGCTGCATGGATCTTGATGTTGAGGCTCACTCACAAGACATTTGGATGCTGGCACAGCTGAGAAGAAATGTTCTCATTGCCCTTTTTTTTTTTTTTTTTTTTTTTAAAAGAAGCAGCCTCACTAAAATGTGGACCTCCCAGCGTGCAGCCATGGCAGCTGTTGTTGGCAGTATAATGGGCTCTGGTTTGCCTCCTCCATGTGTGAAAATGGGCTAACACAGGTTTGACAACACAGGGGAAGGAAATCATGGGTATCTCTGCAGGAAAGTAAATCAGTGTGGAAAATTAAAGTCAACATAAGCAGTGCTAGTGTTTTAGTTTTTTTAGAACGCAGATTATCTGACAACCTGAAGTAAAAAGTTTTTTTAAGGAAAGGGCTGCTTTTCCCCCCGGTGTGTTGTGAAGTTTGCCCAATACATGTATAGATCAGCTGAAGGAACATTAAGGCATACAGGTAAATTGAAACAATAAGGAAAAAAACTTTTGTTCAGTCGGACCCATGGGCGTTTTTTTTTTGTCTGACCATTTCCCGATTTATTAAAGCTTAAGCTGAGCTTTTTCACCTCTCTTGCACAACTGTTTCATCGATTTGTCTTTAGGTTTCTGTAAAAATATGCAGTTCTTTATTTTTCCTGGTACAGTGTGTCCCTTAGATTGAGCCCCTTAAAAAAGCTTTAAATCTCTTTTCCAGTTTTTGCAAATTACTTGGAGAATTGCTTAAAAAAAAACCCCAGACAAATTAGCATCTTTCAACAGCTTTTCCAATACTAGTTGTTTTAAATGCTAACCAAATGGTAAACTTTTAGAATTATAAGGTTTTATGAAGCAAATGTACAAACGTCTTTGAATTGGTTCTCTTAAGAAAAAATAAAAACTTTGGAGGTCAATGGAGAAATTTCATAATCTTTTCTGCATCTTTTGATCCCTTCCATTCATTCCTTTTCCAAACCCAAAGACAGGGTACACCCTGGACAGGTCACCAGTTCAATCGTAGAAACCCCTCCCCTGTAAATTAAGACAAAGAATGGAACTGTCTAAATTCTTTGTATTTGTTGATCTGAAAGTATTTAAGTGTCATCTAGATCTTTAATTTAATTGACAGATCCAAAAAAAGGGTTCCGTGTTTAAGTTTTATTATAGAACTGACTTGACCTGTTTTGTATTATAAAGACCTAAGCGAATGAAAACTGTGTTTTTGTTGTTTTTAACATGTTCTTGTAGAATTTTTCTCATGATGGAAGACATTTATAAAAAAAAAACGAAGATTAAAACTGCATTTCTGAGTATTACTTTACTAAAAGTGTTATGAATCAGGAGCAGATTGGAGAAATACCATTTGAAAAGGCTCTCATGGGTGACTTGGAAACTGAAATGGGTGGGCCAAAGTCTGCTTAGCTCTGTTCCAATGTATCCACTTGCAGACAAACAGAGCCATGTACGTCTTTGTTTTCTTCGTCTGAGCTCGCCTCTGTCTCAAAACTGTATGGCTGGATAGCTTTAATATTTCTTGCCGTTTTTGTTGCGCCGATAATGTTAGCTTAGGGTTGTGAGGGGCTGACTGCTAGCATGAGAGAATGTAAACAAGGGGGTGATGGGAGATTTACGATTGACATACTAACCGCCTACAAATCAGTGGCGAGGTTTCTGATGAACTGCTGCCACTCTGTACAAACTTTGTCCTAGAAAACGACAGTTATTTTTTTTTTTTTTGCCTAAAAACAGCATAATCACAACTCAAAGACCATTGCGAACGCTTTTTCCAATGTATTAAAAGAAGAATGGAGTGCGACTTTAATTATTAATTTTATACATTTTGTTTAAATTTAGAAAAAAAACGAATGTTTACTTAACCAGTCATCTTGTTCTGTATTAAAATTACTGTCACCGTATTTACAAACTATTTTTAGTTCCAAGAATCCAATTTTAGAGCTCTATCAAGTGGCGTTTTGACTTTACGATTGACTTTTTTAAAATAATAAATGAATAAGAAATAATGACATTTGTTTTAAACGATAGGCTCACCATAGTAGGAACATCTTGATGGGCTAGGGCCCCCATAATCCTTCTTATCTGGTTTTGTATTTGATGTCGGTTGAAATCCACTCTGCCTGAAGGATCTTGCATTAAACGATGTTCCCCCCTTTAAATAAAACGCAGTATGATGATTATCAGGCGAGCCCAGAAGCGGCTTTATTAGCTACAAGCAGGGGAGACCTTTTAGAGTGAATTAAAGGGATTAATTTCTCATTAATCTGTCTTTGCCGTGTTAACTGGATGTACGAAGATTGCGCAGCATGGGGTGCAAAGATGATATGCGTCTCAAAAGGGCTGAAATAGTGAAGCGCCCTTCAGAAGTACCGCAGAAATGCCGTGCAGCAAACGCTGGTGCAGAAGTAGACTAGAGGCTACTTGACTTAGCAAAGTTTCTCTGAATTTTATCAAAGGAAATTCAAACAAATTGGTACAACTGAACAGTCCTGCATTTCAGCTGGTTTGTCCCTACAGTATCATTCAAAGATGATTGGTTTGTAATCATTGTGGCGAGGTGGCACCGTTGCTGGTGACAGCTCAGCTAAATGACTCCGTGGAGTCATTAGAAGCTCATTTGTATGGGACTTTTTATCTGCTGTGTACACAGAAACTCCACACACACTGTTTATACAATTAGTTGTGGCTGCTCTGTCCTCCATGATTCTATGTCTCTTGTCAAAGAGGGACTACACTATTTAATATGACTTGGGAGCGCTAAACTAAATCTCTACTACTATACGCCATCTAATGTCTTAAAGTAATTCCAAATTTAATCATTTTAAATCATTTTGCACTGCTCTACACTGTGAAATGAAAAGGTTTGTGGCTGCTTATTAAAGCCGTTATTATTATGTTGTCTGTTATTTGTTTCAGATTTAGTCATGGTTGTTGTGAAAGTCTTAGTCACATTCCCCCCCCCCAACAGGAGGTTGACCCCCGGTGCTGCAAGCTTTTTGGATTATCTACACTTGTAGAGGGTCATAGACAGGAGTGCATCTCAAGGGGAGTGCGGGGGTAAAAAAAAAAAAATGAAAAGAGGAAGGTCTATGACCTTTATATTCGTGTGGGGAACGCAAGTTTGCCCATTTTTTGCCAGCCGATAACCTATATCTAGGAGTTCTAGCAGTTGGGACTAAGGTTTAAGTCTTGCACCATGTGCACCATGTTTTTTTTTTCCTTTTTAGTGGTAACTCCCTAAACTTAAACAGCAACTAGCCTCTTTTGTCTGACCTATAACTTTTAGGGCTGTAACCATTGTAAAATCTTTGTAACGAGCTATAAAATTGACCAGTTTTACAGCCATTCTTTAAGCTGTTCTAGTAGTGGATAATGGACAATTTAAGGCATACTATAGCATAAACACTGTTGGCAAAAAAAAAATAGCTGATAATATGTTGCACATTAGCTACAACAAAACTGGATGGGTTGAATGGATTAGAGCTGAAAATCTGAGTAATATTAAATGATTCTATGGATCCAACTCTGTGCTTTTGGTCGATCTTAAAAAATGACTGTGCATCTAAAAGTAGTGGAGAACACACCGGTTTTTGTTTTGAACTAAGCATAACAAAGAAGGTCTGCCGTTGATGAGTTTATCAAACTGAGTTGAGTAACTGACTGCAGATCAGAGATATATTTTCCGTTTTCATCTAAAACAAGACCAATCTAAAATCTCCTGCAGCTGCACACTTTTTTTTGTATTTCTGGAATAGATCAACTGTAAAAAAATAAATAAATAAATAAAAAAAAACTTTTTTGCAGCTTCGCTTTATCTCTGTACCTCAAGAAGAACAGAAGCTAAAATTTGAGTGGTATCCATGAGTTCCTGTCTGATCCATTTATAAGTATGGAAAGACTTTTGGTAAAAGTAGCTAAAAAAAATTCCTACAGCAGCAGAAGTTTTCACTGAAAACTCAGCATGCACCGTTAATTATATCCCCAGCCACAATTTATGTAGCCCCAAACCAAATAAGAACAGGGCCAGACTCGGCTTGCTACAAGCTTGGCGGCTGTTCATTATACATGCCAAGCTATAATCCCACGTCATCCAGCAGCAGTGGTGCAGCAGCTTTCTGTTTTTTCTACATGTCTGTAGCAGATGGATCTAAATCACTGAGGAGTAATGCTGTCATGTCGGGTCAGACTAAACAAGCTAAGAGGGTGCTAATGCTGTCTATGTTTCTACTGCTCCCCTGTCGCCCGGTGCACCTCTGGTTCAGATAATTACATTGTCAAACATCAGAGGTTTTTATTTACAGAAGACAAAAAAGATGATTAAAACTTTTGGCTTTGAGTATTTCTGTTTCTTTTTAAGGCTGATTGATATTTTTAGGGATAAGCTCATACAATCTTTATTAAATCCAAGTTTTTTTTCTAATCAATTTGTGTGGGATATATGTTCTTAGAAAATTTTCTAGATGTAAGATAATGTGTTTGGTTGGTAAACTATGTCCATTTAAAAAAAAAAAAATCAAATTAAATGCATTTTGGACCAGTTGGTAGTAAAATCTGCCTTACCAGATGGGAAAATGTGTTACAAATATTTTAATTATTAACAAAATATTTATCACAATTAAACACAAATTACTTTTGATTTGCAGCATGCCAACATTGTCTCTTTTTAAAGGTTTTTTTTGCTTATCTAACAGACTTTAAGACTCAGTTATTGGCACTTTGATGTAAAACACGTATGCATTGAAGCTGCCCCCAGGCTATGGGTACTGCACTGGTCTTGTGGTTTGAGACCAGGTTTGGACACCGTCTAGTCACATTTTTAAGGGCATTGGACATAAAATAATTACTGCCATGTCTCCATAACCTTCAGAATGGGAATCAGTCAAACTATTGACCGCAATGTTTGTCTAGTGTTGCAGCCTGTGAATCTGCCCCTCCCAGAAATAACTAAAAATAAAATAAGTTCCCCCCTCTGTTAAACTCGGTTATATGTCCTACAAAACTTCAATCCACCTGCACATTATTGAAAGTCATTTATACCAAAAAATACAAATTCAACTTATCTTAGTTTGTGTCTCAGTTTGTGTCAGAGGCATTTTATCAAGTTTGTTATGATGGCGTCTGGTGTGTGTGTGTGTGTGTGGGCCTTAACCTTTTTATTATCATACTCTGCCACTCACTGAACTGACTGTTCCATTGTAAAAAGCCACATGTACTTAAAAGGGCACCCTGTGTGATGGCCTTTTCAATGATGGACAAACCCATCAACCGACTGTCTCTGCCCCTCTGTGTATGATTTGTATTTTTTACTTTGCATTGATCTACTATGCACACACTCAGTGGATCAGCCAACTTGGAAAGAATTGCCTGACTTTAATTATTGCTCTTGGAAAAGAGGTTTTATGGTAGAATGTCTAAAGTCTGTAATTGTCCTCGTTTATTTTCTCAAAAACCAGTACATGCATACATTTTTTAACTTTAACCATACCTTCTCTAAAAAAAACCCCTCAGTTTTTAAACATGTTTCCTCCCAATTGCTGTCCAATTAAATGGTCTTTAAAGCATTATTTTATATTCTTTAAAGCTGTTTTTTTGTTTCAAACGTATTGTTTCATGTACATTTATACATGCAGCCCTGACTTAGTGTTGCTTTATAGACAACATTTCTTGTGAACATGAACAAGAACAGCTGTTTAACAAATGTTTAATTAACTTTACTGTTCACGTGATCTAATTTGGTCTGGGCAGCAGGAGGTGGAAACCATGGAGAATCTTTCATTCTTGTCTTCATTTTTAAAGATGCAAGATTGAAACAAATGAACAAATACAGTATGTAACTTTATTTTTATTTTCTTTTTGAAAAATGGCAACCTATCTGCATAAATTACCATTTTTAGTAATGAAAATCTGCTAATCTCTGGCCTTTTATCAATGCCCAACTTTTATTGTGAATTCCTTTTTGTGTGTCGAGTTTTACGCCTAGCTTCAAAAATATTACAATTTAACAAAAAGATTTGGTGACCATAGTTATTGTTATTTGTTGAAAGAAAGTTAGAGTGATTGACAGTTTGAAGGAGACTGTTCAATAAGTTATCTCTCTATTGGTTGGTTTGCTCTGACAGCTCAAGCCATTGAATGGCTGCTACATTTGTTGGTAGGCATTAAGTTCCTGTTTAGTAAAGTAGTGTTTTATGCTGTCTGTAAGCTAAACTGAGTGCTTTGGAATGGGAGTTTCCAGACCTTTGGGTCATGGTGGTTTAAACCCTTTGTTTTGCCAGCAAAGACATCGATGTCTGTTTCCCTAAACAAAGTCAGATCATTACATCTCCCCATTACTAGCGATGGTGTGTCCTTCGGAGTGGGTTCGTGGTCCCTTTCTGATTGATTTTATTACCTCTTTAAAAGGCGTTTGTCTGAATGACCCTGCACACACACTTCTCTTCTGGTTACCAGGGTGAAGTTTAGGACTGTGCGTTAAGCATCATAAAATTTCTCTCCCGTCTCTCGCTCTTTCCCCCACGTCTTTTCACTGCACAAATCTACACCTCCTTCTTTCCGTTGTGCCGTCCAACTTTTTCCTCATTCTCTGCCATGCCTCTTTCTTTTCAACGCCTTTGCTGCGCTGTTCTTTGGCCCTCTTTCCTAGAACAATCTTTTAAAGACTGTCGCCTCGTCCTGCCCTTCATCAAACTGACTGAAACCCTGGCCGATAAACAGGACTTTTTCTCAGAAGTGCAAACACCTTTGGGAGCCTCAGCTGTAACTTATGGAGACACAGACTTAATTTGATCTCTCTCATTATTAACATCTGCCATGACACCAAATCATATTTCATTGTAGATGATGGATTAATCATTTTCTATCCTGTAAAGAGTAAATAAAACACTGAGAGATGTAATAAAAAAATTGGAATCTGGTTTGTCACTGACAACACCTAATCTACCGTAAGTCTCTTCACCCGCTTATGCACTAGATGTGAATTAGCCAATTTCAGCAGAACCACCTTATTTATGTTGATTGCGTAAACACTTCATTACTGTAAAGTGTTGCATATCAGCACAAGGCTTTCTCCGCTTTGGATAGAATTATGTTAATTGCGTAAAATAGTGATGAACTAAGGTAGTAGAAAGAATGTAATCACTGGAGCTAAAGCTCCGGTGTGCAATATTTAACCATTTGATTAGCAGGTGAGGGTTAACATATTTATGTAGAAACTATTTTACCAACATAAAAAGTTTCATAAGGAACCATGTTTCTGCTAAGATAGGAAAGCCACCACAGTTCCTACCCCTCAAGGTTGGCAAGTGGGCTAAAACAAAGTTATCGATTGTACAAAATGCACTCCAATTACATATTAGATCACATCTTTTTATGTCTGCAAATATATCCCATATACTTTGAGCTTCTGTTGATAATCTATCACTTTTCTGACCAGGAAAGGTAAGAAGTTTTGGATTTGTTTTGAGTAGAGTCTATCTCATGCTCAGACATAGACACAACAAACCACAGGCCACCTGCATCTCCATTCCCCTCCTGCAATAAATGATAGCGATACATAAAAAAAAGGGGGGAAAAAAGGGGTCTGGGCTATGCCCTAGGGTGGGTGGCTAAAAAGCAGTGATCCAGGAGAATTGAAAAAGGATGTAGAGAGGGATGAGACAGTTGCAACATCACTGTGGTTGCCCTGCAGCATAAACATGAAGGTGCTGTGGAAAAGATGCTTTGACAGGCACGGATGCAAGCTCTAAGAAGCTGAGGAAAGGCTGACTCCAGATCAACTTTGCAGAGTTGTCTGTCAAACATAATATGCCTGCTTGGGAATCAGGGATTTGGTTGTGGCTGTTTTAATTTGCTGAAGTGTGCCTCTTGACTCTGTGGGGACTTGCTCAGGAGATTTATTGGAGCACAGCTCCCTGCAGCTCTTTTTGTAAGTTCAGACTAAAAAAAAAGTTGAAAGACAGATGCCTCTTTGTGAAGTTGCAGACCCAAACAAACCAGTTTCAATTTTAGGATTTTTTTATTTATATTTATTTATTTATTTTAGTTTTTTAGACCATCTAGGCTGCACACTTTTCATTCAGAGCTTAATGTTGCTTGTGCCTTTCAGACAGTGAAATGGAACATAACGCAGAGCACAGGTCTCATAAGGTTTATTCAGCCCTGGCTCACAGTTTGGAGTTTTCCACGGATAAAAATCCAGATATCCACCATAATCACACTTTCCTGGACATGTGCGGTAATGTGGAATAATTCTAATAAGCTCTTACTCACCTGTCTAATGAGATCCACCAAGAACAGGAAAGAATGGGCCTGCGGAATAAAGGAAAGAGGAGGCGACCTTGTCCTAGTGAGGTGTGTAGACTTTGGATTGGCTATTTTGTCGTTAATCCCCACTGAAGCCAAAGTTTCTCATTTTTCATTTTTTCGTTTGTTAAAATACCAACTCTACAAGACAAAACAAATGATTTTTGTTCATTTTAGAAAGAAAATGATACATAATATAATATAATAATATATGATCGCGCTTCAGACCAAAATATCTGGGTTACGTTTTAGCAAGGTTGAACTTAAATAGTTTCCCTGTCAGACTAAACACACTGTTTGTTTGACAGTTGGCTTTTGAGTTCAATTGCTGCCCTCCCTTCAAAGCCTGTTTTCCTTCGTTCTCATTGACTTGTTTGCTAACTGCATTGCTCCTCCTTCACATCTGATTTCACCACGATCTCCTTTACAGATGAGCTCAGGAACAGATGGAAAATCAAACCACGGTGGGAACTTAATTCACCCCTTGGCTACTTTTTGGATCAACTTTCTTTTGTCTCCTTTCAGTTCCTTCTTTCCTACTCCCTGCACCCCCCTTTGCTCTTTCTTTTTTATCACCGTCGCCCTTAGTTCCCCCTTTACGCCTCTCCTTTCTTTGCTCCTGGCTTTCCGTCTTACCCCCGTTTTTCTCTTTATATTCCTCCCCTCCTTTTTCTTCTTCCTCTTTAAAAGCACCTGGCCCCTTTCTGTTTCTCTCCATTACTCCCTTCATCCCCCTCCAGCATACTTTTAATCATTGTGTTTTAATCATTGTGGATCATTGCCCTCCTTGCATACTGCTGCATACTTAGCATGGTTTTCATAGCTCAACTCTTGCTAACAATGAGTCCTCACAACAGTGAGCCCTCACAAGTGTTTTCTATGCCCATTGATTGCCAAGGTTATTGACATTTTTCACCACATTGTCTGTTTTCTTTTTTGAGGAGAAATGAAATGTAAGAAGTTGTGCACGAACATATGAATCTACTTTAAGTTAATAAAAATCTGATTTTAAAGCAATTGTTTATTGTAAACAACAAAGCAATGATATGTGCTTTACTATTTCTATAAAAAGAGACTGAAAGCATGTCACCTGTTCTTCAGTAAAGTGGGTTTCTGTGTTTTTTTTTTTTAAATGGGTTTGGGTCAACTACTTTTAGTTTCCTCACCTGTAGTAATGGTCTGCACATTCTCAGTAAGGAGAGTCAGAGGAGCTGAGATCAGAGTTCAGTTTCTCAGAATGGGGTCAAAGAAGAGTGAACAAGTCAGACTTCAGAAGTTTCAGTCCACTTTAAGACCGAGTCTTCCCAAAGAGCTTTTCTGTTGCATGCGAGGTGGTGGATCAGTGTTTCTGTTCAGGCCTTCAGAAGTCTGGAAAGCTGGAAAACTTGCTCCTGGGAATTCCTTTTGGAATTGGGGGGATTTTGTATTATTATTCTGGTTTCACCATTTATAGTTTTCAGTTCCAAATCTGATGACAAAGTTGTTGATTATAAGCAGAAAAGGGATGTCATATTTCATTGTGCATTCTCCCTTAAAATTACCCAAACTATCTTTAGAAAGGAACATTGTGTTTTTCTTTTTATCATATCATGGGTAAAAAAAAAAAAAAAAAAACTGAAAAAAACATCATTTTAATGTGCAAATTAAATCTGTTTGTTTGAATTGCTTAGTTTGGCAATTCATTTGCTTCATTTAAAAACATTCACTAGACAGGCTTTGACATTTTTTAACTTCCTGTTTACTTCCCAGTGCTTCTATTTGACACAGAAATGCTTCCTAACAGGTGCTGCTGTGTGCTTCCTTCTGCCACTGACAGCATTGTGTGAAAGCATAGAAAGGTGGGCCTGCTGAGCTGGAGAGCTATCATGGTGTTAAGAAGCTTTTCTGCCTGTTGCAAGTCCAGAAAGGCACAGATTTTGTCTCCTGGTAATAGTGCCGCACTTCTGACTCAACACATGAAAAAGTTACTAACCTCTGTGTGCTGAACTTTTCTTATAGAATAAGTTAGTCAAAAGTTCAGATATTTATATTTTTCAGGAAAAAAAACCCTCTGTTAGGGTCCAGTCATAGGAAAAACGAATATTTTTTTTTTAGATGAAAAGAATAACATGTTCCTCATTATTTCATCTAATCACAGAATAGTGGTCCTCTTATTTAGCTGAGATGTTGAGGGCTGAGCAGGTAACTGAATGAAATGAGAAAAAACCTTATTGTACCTGAACTAAACTTTATGTTTGGTATTTTTAATTTACATCAGTGCCTCTCCTTTAAAGCCATCCTTTTACACAGCAACATGGTTGATATGCAAAGAAACAAACAGCACCTTTTAGTCTTTCCATCCAGGGGCTGGAAGAACACATCCAGTGGCAGAAGCATTAAGTGGTAATGCTATGTTGTCATCTGCAGCTTCTGGCCGACCTTGAGGCTTCTCTCATCCATCATTCCCAGGCCTCGGTGTTATCGCACTGTTGCAACCATCCCTACTCATATCAGCTTTCTGTGGCTGCATCTCAATCCGGTGGTTTGCCCTTCTTTTCTTATCTGCTTGCTTCCTCTGTAAATTTAATGCAGCCAAACCACCTCTCAATTACTTCAGCAGTATATTTTGGTCCTCCACAGTTAAACAGATTTCTACTCCTTTCCATTTTGATCTGTAATAGTTTCCTTACAATCCAAATCTCTAAAAGTGAGATGTTTTAGTAGCCAGTCTTGTCTCTTCAACCAAGTGCTTGAAAAGTAATACGTTTGACAGTGAAGCTAATCACATTTTATATCTATTCATAAGAGAACAATACTGTTTTGTATCTTTTTATCACTTTGCCCTTATAAAAATGACCTCCTATGCGCTGCCAGAAATGCTGGCATTTTTCTACTTTTCAACATAAAACGTTTAGACAAGCTGAAACGAAGTATAGAAGCACATCCCAGAATTTCTTCAAATCTCCCTTCTGCATTTTTAGGCCAGGAAAGATGAAAGAGAGTCCAGGTTTGGGAAGGGATGGTTAGTTGTGTTGAGTGTGTGTTTGTGTCTCAGTGTGTCTGTGTGTGGGCTGTTCTCCGATATAACAACGTTACCCTTCAATATGACTCTAATCAAACCTTTTCCCCTCCACAGACTTTGTCATTAAAGCTGCTGGTTACTGCTGCCAGCTCTGCTTTCCTCTGACGCTTTATGTTACACAGCTTTTTGTCTTCTTTTGCGTTTTCTTTTTTTCTTTTTGAAATGATGGTTTTAAAATCAGCCATTTTTGACTTCACCAAGTATTTTTATTTTATTTTTTGGTAAAACTCAAATCTATGATACGTTGTTCAAATGTTCTTGAAATTGGAGGAAAAAAGAAAAATAAAGTTAAAGAAAAAAATGATTAGACCCACTTGCAGTATTAAAAGGACATATGAGCAATAAATGATTTTATTAGTTCAGTGAAAGGGGATCAGATGAGCACTTCCCTTTTGGAGTGCTCTTTTGTTTGGTCCCTGTTTAATGTGATTCTGTCTGTTTTCCTGTATTGGTATTGTTTATGTTACGAGCTCATTAAAATGCATGAGGCGCTTTTTGGATCTCAATGGATTTTTGTTAAGCGTGTTAGACAACAAGTCTCTATCTTCAGTCTCGCTTCCTTCAACATTCTGTTAACCCGCTCTGTAATGATTAGTCAGAGGTAATTTAGTGCTTCCGAATTCAGTCAAGTGTCCATGTTTACATTTTTATTACAATATTTTGTTATCATAGTCGAGTTAAACTGCAGTTTGTCCTCTTCGTCAATCACTCTTTCTCTAAATGTAAAAAAAAATCCAAAAGAATGTAATGGAATATCAATGGCAATGGACTTTTTCTGCTCACTATAAATCATGGCAATGGTGGCATACTTTGATTTTAAATATTATGTTTAGTGCACAACATTGACCTCCCTGTCCCTTCCTAGCTGCTTCCACTATTCTATTCTTCACTCAGCTGACACTCGTGTCATTTTTCCTCCTCCACAACCTGTCCGAGGCGGAGCAGGAAAAGATGATGTATATCTTACTGATTACTGTCTCGTTTACAGTTCAGGGGGATGAGATCCTACTTTATTTATTGTGCGGGGAGTTGGTGGTGCGGGCGTGAAGCAAGGAAACCATCCATCATGCTCACCGTCATCCATTATCTTTGCGCTAGAGGTAGAAAAGGTGAGAAAGACAAGCACCGACTCAGAACTGAGGGGGAACAAACACGGAGTCACCTTCTAATCGCTTTCCTCAGTGCGTTTGATTTCTTTTACATTCCCATCAGGAGTCGAGGGGTGCTAAAGAACTCTTGGGAGGTCATTTAATGGGCAGTTAATCAGAATTGTCGGCTGACAATTCATTTAGGTTCAGGCTAAATAATTTCAGTCTAAAAAAAGCAGAATAAGAATCTGCAATGTGAAAGCACTGGCTTTAGAAATATGTAAAACTGTTTTAGGCAAAGGTTTTTGAGTACAAATAAGACTTTAAAAGTTGGTTAAAAGTTATTTGACTGTTTGTGTAAATCAATTAACTGTAGAGAAGGAAGAAGATTCAAGATTCAAGAAGTGTTTATTGCCATATTCGGTGAAGTTTCACAGACTAGGAATTTGCTTCGGTGCAAGTGTGCAACATAAAACAGAAGAACAGTAAGCAACAAAAAAAAAAAAAATTACACAATGGTCAGAACAATAAATAAATAGAGTTAGTAGTGCAAACAGTGCCAAAAACAGTGCAAACTGAGGATGATCTAGGTGCTGGTAGTGGGCTGGTGACTGACTGGACATTGAAGTGAGGTTTAAGGGGGGGAGAAGTTAAAGGGTGTTCAAGAGTCTGACTGCAGAGGGAAAGAAACTGTTCTTGTGTCTTGAGGTTCTGGTCCTGATGGACCTTAGCCTCCTGCCTGAAGGGAGTAGTTCCAGTAGGTCATGTCCAGGGTGAGAAGGGTCGGCAGCTATCCGGCCTGCACGTCCCCGGGTTCTGGAGACATACAGTTCCTGGACAGATGGGAGGCTGCAGCCGATCACTTTCCCTGCTGAGCGCACAATACGCTGCAGCCTGTTAATGTCCCTGGTTGTGGCTCCAGCGTACCACACAGTGACGGTGGAGGTGAGGATGGACTCAATGATGGCCGTGTAGAACTGCACCATCATCTGGGCCGGCAGCCGGGCCTTCTTCAACTGCCGCAGGAAGTACATCCTCTGCTGGGCTTTTTTGAGCAGGGAGCTAATGGAAGGCTCCCACTTGAGGTCCTGAGTGATGGTGGAACTGAGGAAACAGACAGAGACCACAACGATGATGGTAGATTCTGTCAGGGTGAGAGGGGACGAGGGGGCTGTGACTTTCCTGAAGTCCATGATCATCTCCACTGTCTTCTGGGTGTTCAGCTCCAGGTTGTTGATGCTGCACCACGACACCAGCCGGTCCACCTCCCTCCTGTAGGCAGACTCATCATCATTAGAGATGAGCCCGATGAGGGTGGTGTCATCTGCAAACTTGATCAGTTTAACAGAGTCATGGCTGGAGGTGCAGCAGTTGGTATACAGGGAGAAGAGCAGAGGGGAAAGTACACAGCCCTGTGGAGTTCTTATGCTGATGAATTGGGTGGTGGAGACATTCTTCCCCAGCCGCACACACTGCCTCCGGTTCGTTAGGAAGTCAGTGATCCACCTGCAGGTGGAGTCAGGCACGTTGAGCTGGAGGAGCTTTTCCTGGAGCAGAGAGGGGAGGATGGTATTGAACGCAGAGCTGAACAGGATCCTAGCATAGGTTCTCGGGGAGTCCAGGTGCTGCAGGATAAAGTGTACGGCCAGGTTGAGGGCGTTGTCTACAGACCTGTTGGCTCTGTAGGCGAACTGCAGGGGGTCCAGGAGGGGGTAGGTGAAGGATTTGAGGTGGGGTAGGACCAGACGCTCGAATGACATCATGACTACAGACGTAAGTGCCACAAGGCTGTAGGCATTGAGGCCAGTTATGCAGGGCTTCTTGGGGACAGGGACGATGGTGGACAGTTTGAAGCAGGCTGGGACGTGGCAGGACTCCAGGGAGGTGTTGAAGATGTCTGCAAGGACCGCTGCCAGTTCGCCTGCACAGTGTTTAAAGGTAGCAGGTGAGATGCCATCAGGGCCAGGCAACGGCCCGGATGGCCATTTAAAGAGGACATGCCAACTTTAAAATGAGTACATTGGAAAGAGAACTGAATTATATGGCCGAAAAACAAAATCTGTGATTTTTTTTTTTTTTTTTTTTCACACCAAATTCAGTTTCTGATTTTATTTTTTCATTTTTTTTCTTTGCTTTCTTTAACAGAAAATACAAATGACAAAATATGTTTACCAAAAGCTATTTTATTTTAACGTCTTTTTTAGAACAAAAGTTCAACCAAACATTAGCTATAAAAATGTTTGTAAAACAATGGGGCGGGTGTTTTGTGGGCTGCCGTTAGCTTGAGCATCTCGTAAAGAGAAACACTTCTTGCACTCGACCGTCTTTGTTTCCGCTGTTCAAACAATTCTGTCGTACTCCCACTTTTGGTAGCAGCAGCCTTCAAACTGATTTTGCAGCGGGGTTTGAAGTTACAAAGCCAAACCAGTTCCACAACACTGGAGATACTTTTTTGAGAACAAGCTCCTCTTTGCTAGTTGCCATATCAACGTCTGCTCGTAGCCAGAAACGAGCGGGCTGACCTTAGTCCAAACAACGGAAACCCAACAGAGCAGGACGAAAAGAAAAATCCAGATTTTCCCTAAAAGAAGTCTTCTTAAACAGCAAATTCACATTTTGTGATCAAAATTAAAATAATCGCCCAGCCCTACAACTAATAGAAAAAGCTTTTATCAATATTCAGTTTTTTGGTGTATTAAAGAACATGCCACATTTCCACAAAAATAAACCAACAAAAATGGATCTGAATGGAAAAATGGTTTTAAAAATCAGTAACATTTCAAAATAAGTTTTAAGAATTACTCATTCATGGGGGTTGGTATCTGCTGACAAGCAAATCAACTTTAAGAGAGGAAAAAGCCTGTCTAGTGTGCTAAGAGTGTTTTTTTTTTTCTCTTAAGGATAAAGAACATGTTTGGAAACCATACTGCTATGCTGAGGAAAACGATTCCATTTAGCAAAGGAAAAAAAGTGTTTGAAAACCCCCCCTGTTGATTCCAAAGGCTTTGACCTCTAGACCAGTGTTTTTCAACCACTGTGCCGCGGCACACTAGTGTGCCGTGGGCAATGGTCAAGTGTGCCGTGGGAAATTGCCCTCATTAACTGAAACATTTATGATCTCGAGGATTTCGCCTCTTTGTTCATCCAAACAAGCCCTGATAAAACACTAAGAAATAAGGAATATGACAGATCATAAAATACTTTTTTCTTTGTGTTTATTTGATTCTATTAAAGACATTTTGATAAGAATGACGGTACTGATTTAGCTGCAGCTTAATCTCCGTTTTAGGAAAAGTCACGCCCCTTTAACTGTCTCAACCAATCATTCTTGGATTCTTAATCACGTGTCATCAGTCTGACCAATCAGAAGTGGTTAAAGTCTTCACTTCCTTGTTGTGCATTCTGCTAATAAAGTCGCTCAGTTTCAAATAAAATACCAGCTAAAGCTCGTCTTTAGCGGTGTAGCTTTCCATAGAATCCGGTGTCAGACCGTGGAACAAGTAATCAAAACAATAAAGCTCAGAGACGCTGGTCTTTCTGCATTCGGCGGACTATTGAACTACATCTCCCATGATGCATTGGGTTAAAAGTAACAGCGTGGATCTCGGCGCACAACTCGTCTCTCCTCTTAACGTCTTGAAATCACAACGAACACAAATCAAACAGTTTTTAAATCTTTTAACTTAACTTTTATTACATCTTCTAGAGAAAAAAACAGCTGCAGCTTCCAGCTTTTTCTGCCACAATTATAAAAAAAAAGGATGTGAGATTCTGGAGGATCTGTTCAAAACAGACTGAGTTTCTCCCGTTTTTTTTTTTAATGCTGGTGTGCCGCGGGAATTTTTGTCAAGGTTTAAGTGTGCCGCGGCTCAAAAAAGGTTGAAAAACACTGCTCTAGAGAAGAAGTTACCTTACAATACAACATTCATTAGTAAAATTTGGGTTTGCAAAACAGGAATAAGAACAAGGATGTTTTTGCTTTACATGTTCATTCACAAAGGCTTCAGTAAAGCTAAAACAATGAAGCTTGCACCTTTAAATTGGTTGAATTCATGTCTTTTTAGCTCATTCCTTATTCTGCTATTGGGCCTTGCAGTGCAGAAACATTGTTCCACAAAGTCGAAGCTTTTTTTTCCCCTGTCATGGTTACTGGCACCATGCTGATATAATAGCTGATATCATGTTAAGTAGCTATGAAAAATGTATTCTGCTTATCAATTTTGTAGTGTTTGTAGATTTAGTTGCAGGGATAAAACCGGTTCTTATTATTTACGTCATGTTAATTAATACCAGAAATAAGAATAAAAAAAACTCATATAATGTTTCTTTTTTGAAAATTTTTTTTTTTTTTTTTTCTTGAGATACTTCTGCTGTTGTCAAACTCTGCTCACTGGATCTGTTGAGGGATGATCAAAATGTCTCTGTTTCCATGTTCGATTTTATTATTAAAAATTTCATGGTTTCAGTTTTCTATTCCAATGAATGCATTATGCTGTGGATTCAGTCATCAGAGGCTTTTTTGTCTGCCATTAGAAACAGAGGTTTCAGCGTCGGTTCACACTGACAAAAACACCCCATCAGTTGCTTTCAGAAATGAATGGCTGCAGTTTCGGAGTCTTCTTTTCCACTGATCAAGGCTTCCTGATGCACTGATCCTTTTTCTCTTTTTATCACATTAGCTGATTGTGGAGACTGCAGTCAAGTAGAGGGCAGATCAAGCCTTTGCGGTTGCCTTAGGAGATAAAAGGAGAGCATGCAAGAGAAAGAACAAGAGGAAGCAGCCAGAGCAATGATGGAAAATCAGCATGTGAACAAATGAGGATGTGATTGAAAAAAGTGTGAATTTGACTGCAAGCCATTCATTGATTTTTCAAGTCCAAGTCTTTTTAAAGGTAATTACAGATGGGCCAGAAGACGACTGAAGCAGATCAATGTAAAAGTTTAATGATTACAGCCTCAGGAGCAGCTCAGTGGGGGCATCTCTGTGTGACTAACAGGCACATTGTGGGCATATGGTGCTGCTATTAGCTTTCCTGATGTCAGTTTTGGATTTGGAAATCTTGATGATCTTGCAAGATTGAATAGTTTCCATCCAGAATTAAAAAACCTTTTTTCGTACCTAATTTCTTTCACAACTATAAAGAATTCTATTTTATTTTTAATTTTAGGTTATAACAAACAACAGTACTCATGGTTTGGATTTTGCTTGTTGATTTTTGTCTTTGCATTTGGTCCTGGTTATTGCTCAAAAGACAACTAAAAAAAAACATTACTTTATAAATAACTGCTTACAGACCCACATTGGTCTAGTATCCAAGCTACTGTTTATCCATGGCACAAAAGTTGCCATGGATATTGGGTGTTGACTTTGTTTAGAATTATTTTTAAATTGCTGCAAGGTGTATTATGTCCTAAAATGGTACCATAAAGTGCCGAATCTATCATCTATCCATTCTCTTCCACTCATGGGACCAGATCATGGGGTAGCAGTCTAAACAAAGATGCCCAGACTTCCTTCTCTTCAGCCACTTCCTCCAGGTCCTCTGGGGGATTCCAAGGTGTTCTTAGGCCAGCCGAGATGTGCAGTCTATCCAGCTCGTCCTTGGTCGTCCCTGGGGTCAATGTCCAGGAAGCATCCAGCACAGAATTTATTTTAAATAACTAATATAAATGTATATAAAATGCATATTTTCAATCCTTCAGAAAAAAAAAAAAAACTATCCTCTTACTGCCCAACCTTACAAAGACTGTGTGTAATATAAATGTTGTTAACCCTAAGATGCAACACACTACTAATCAAAACGCTGTAAAAGAGTGGCGTACCAGGCTGTCATGTGCCCTAAATTTTAAAGCTGTCTCTACATAAGTTATTATTTATGTGTAGCATGAGCAGAACAGAATGTACAGAATGTACAGCAATGAGCATGCTCAGCACATAACAAAACATTTGATACACATAGCAAGGGTCCCGCATGAGTGTCTGTGGACACAGGAGTGCAGTTAAAAAAAAAAAAAACCTTCTGGATGTGTGTGAGCTCAGCATTTCCACTTGCCTTCCTTTTTCCTGCAGGACTACATGGTGAATTTGGCCACTGTGTAATTTTCTGAGTGTGTTCATGCTGGATGAAAGAGTCAGGTTCAGGAAGGAGATTTTATTGAGGGGAAGTGGGAGAACAATGCTTCTGGCCTTTCATAGTATAGTCAGGAAAGCCGGGAGCTGGCAAACAGAACAGAAAAATTGACGTGTTACAACCTGTATATTAATAACTTTTGCTACAAATATTAACTTGGAACGCTTTGGCTTAACCGAGGTATGGCAAGAACACAAGTGTCCAATGTAAAGAACCGTAAATGGATCTGCTGGGCCTGAAACAAACTTATAATAAAAGTAAAACGTCAAAGTTTTAAACATAACTCTTCATAATGCTTAAAAAACCACAACATCTAACTAAAAAGTAGGGTCGAAATCTCAATTAGCTGCAGTGTATTCACCATTGTTGGGCGTCGAAGATTAATGGAAAAATGTACCTTTAAGGTTTAGTTTGCCTTATTTTACAAGAAAAAGAAATTGACCCTGTTGGAAGAAGAAGGCCAAGAGGAAGTTTATGAATATTCTCAGATGTTTACAGAGATAGCAGATCCACAAGCAGCACTGCTTATTGCAGTTACTCTGACCAATTAGGTCTTATATGTTTACCTTTGTGACTTTTTCATTACTCGTGCCTTTCAGACTTCCTGTGGGAGTGTCGCGGGGTTCTCTCAGGAGATTCAGAAAAAAATACAAAAACAAAAACTGGTAGGCAAGCCAGGAGAGATTTCATAGGGCTTTTTACCCTTTTTAATAAAGTCTTGGGTGACACATGAAAAAAATAAAGCAGGGATGAAAGCAAAACACCAGAAATTAATCTGATTTCAGATCAAATCACCTTCAATTGCGTTTGAACTTGAATGGCACTCCTTCTGCCCATTTCAACTCTCAACTCTCAGTTCCTCTGCTATGACGAGAGTGAGGCTTCCTCTGCCATTGTGAGAGTGAGGCACCTTCTTATGTACCTCTTGCCCCTCCCACCTAATTAGGCACTCTACTTTGAAAATTGTAAAGAAAGTTATCCTAAAAACATTTCATATTTCCTTCAATACTTAAATAATTACCTTCATCACATTAATTTCAGCCACAATAATTCAACTTGTACTATACAAGGAAAAAACAACAAGACACAAAAACAAGATAAATTAGGAACAGCTGTTTCAAATAATTTACAACAATATATGAACAAAATAAACAAATCCCTCGGTTTGGCTGTCAACGGAGGGGGCGTGGCTAAGACCCGCTGCTGCTGAGCTGCTGCTGGGCTGCCGTGAGTAAGCGTTTCTATGTATGTGTATGCTTAAAACTACTGAAGACCAAGTGTGCACCCAAGGTCTAAACTGTAAAAATGAAGGGTGGATTGTAAGAAACCATGGTTTTAAAGCAGAAAGGTTTGATAATGACGTGGACGCGCGCACCAAACTGTGTGGGTGTCTGTGTATGTGTGCTCACGGTGTTCGCTCAGCCCGAGAGACGGAGCCTCTCCGTCACATCATCCCTCCCCTCTGGGAGGTTGTCGATGTTCGGCAACCTGGAGAGAAAATCTGCAACTACATTGGTGGGACCAGATCGATGTCGCACAACAAATCGGTAGGGTTGAAGTGAAAGGTACCAACGTGTGAGACGACTATTATGATCTTTCATCGAATTTATCCAGGTGAGGGCCCTGTGATCTGTTTCTAGGTCAAATTCTCTAGCCAGCAGATAATATCGCAAACTTTCTAATGCCCATTTAATTGCAAGACCTTCCTTTTCAACAGTAGAATATCGGGTTTCTCGTGGTTGGAGCTTACGGCTGAGGAACAATATTGGATGTTCATCCCCTGGCTCCCCCTGGACTAGCACTGCTCCCAGGCCGACCGCCGAAGCATCCACCTGCACCAGAAATCTTTGGTTGAAGTCGGGACTTCGCAGGACTGGTGAAGAACACAGACAGGCTTTCAGTGTTGTGAACGCCTTTTCACACTCCTCTGTCCACTGAACTGGGTTCTTTTGGTCCTTCTTAGTTAAAGACGTAAGTGGAGTGGCAATGGTTGCAAACTGCGGAACAAAACGCCGATACCAGCCAACCAGTCCTAGGAACGATCGCACTTCCTTCTTGGTTCTTGGTCTAGGACATTTTCGGATCGACTCCACTTTATCCACTTGTGGACGTACTTCTCCTCCTCCAAGATGGTACCCAAGGTATTCGGTCTCTCGCTGGGCCCATCTGCACTTGGAAGGGTTAAGCGTTAAGCCAGCCTCTTGAATTCGTTTTAGAACCAAGGAGAGATGTTGCAGGTGCTCTGTCCATGTTTTGCTGTAAATTACCACATCATCAAGATATGCTGCACTGCAGTGGCCACATCCTTGTAGCACTCTGTCCATCAACCTTTGGAAGGTGGCTGGGGCACCATGCAAACCAAAGGGCATAACAGTAAACTGAAATAGCCCTGCAGGTGTTTGGAATGCAGTGTACGGTCGACTTGTCTTCTCCAGTGGCACTTGCCAGTACCCTTTGCACAGATCAAGGGTGGTGATGTATTCTGCAGGTCCAATCTTCTCTAGCAGGTCATCTATTCTGGGCATGGGATAAGTGTCAAACTCAGAGATGGAGTTGAGTTTCCTGAAATCAATACAGATGCGCAGAGAACCATCCTTCTTGAAGGCAATGACCATTGGGCTACACCACTCTGAATTGGAAGGCTCGATCACCCCAAGCTTTAACATCAGTTCCATTTCCTCTTGAAGTTTGCTCACCAGCTGCTGTGGAACTCTGTATGGACGTTGGCGGATTGGAAGCCCATTCTTAAGTCTGATGACATGTTCAATCAAGCCAGTCCTTCCAGGTTTGTCTGCAAACAGTGAAGAAACATCTTTAAACAGTTCAGTTAATTCTGTTGCTTGTTTTGGTGGGAGGTGTGCCAGACCAGCTGTACCACCAGAGCTAGTATCTTCGTCACTGTCCTCTTTGGAGTCAACTTTTCTCACCAGCATGGCTTCCACAGTAGTTGAACCTGGGTTTTCCCTCCATTCTTTCAACAGATTGATGTGGTATGTTTGTTTTGGTTTCTTCTTTTCAGGGTGGTGAACTTCATAGGTGACCGGACCCATCTTCCGTGTAATGACATATGGCCCCTGCCATTTAGTCAACAATTTATGAGTTGAGGAGGGGAGAAGAAGAAGAACCTTCTGCCCAGGTTGTAACTCACGGTTACGGGCTTGTTGGTCATACCAAGTCTTTTGTTTCCTTTGGGCCTCACGCAGGTTGACTTCTGCCTCCTCTTGATACCTCTGTAGTCTCTCTCTCATCTCCAACACAAACTGTATTACTCCTTTGCCTGCAGGTGTGGTAGACGGAGCCTCCCAACTCTTCCGGAGTAGATCCAACGGCCCTTGGACGTCCCACCCATACAGGAGCTCAAAAGGGGAAAATCCTGTGGATGCTTGAGGGACTTCTCTGTAGGCAAACAGAAGAAACGGCAACCAGCGATCCCAGTCTTTACCTGTGTCATCCACAAACTTTTGCAGCATCTTTTTGAGTGTCTGATTGAACCTCTCCACCAGACCATCCGTTTGTGGGTGATACGGTGTAGTTCGAATAGCAGAGATTCCCAGGTGTTTGTAGAAGAGCTGCATCAGCCGGGAAGTAAAGTTAGTCCCCTGGTCGGTCAAGATCTCATCTGGGATCCCCACTCTGGAAAACAGTTGAACCAAGGCTCGGACAACAGTGGGAGCAGTGATAGTGCGCAACGGGAAAGCTTCAGGAAATCTGGTAGCATAGTCGCAAACAACAAGGATATATTCGTGGCCACTACTACTTTTAACGAGTGGGCCGACTATATCCATGGCAATCCTTCGGAATGGAGTGGATATTACAGGAAGTGGTTGGAGTAAAACTCTGTCTGATTTTCGGGTTGGACATGTTTTCTGACAGGTAGGACAGACAGCACAATACTTCTGTATATCTGTATACATAGAAGGCCAGTAGAAACGTGATGCTGCTCTAAGGTAAGTTTTATGACGACCTAAATGTCCTGCCCATGGAACGGTGTGAGCGAGTTGCATAACAAGTGGCCTACAAATAACCGGTACAACAAGACGCCTTTGTTCACCCTCAGCCATATATAGGACATTGTTGTCAACAATAAACTGTGATTTCTCCCCAAAGAGTTTGTCTTTACTTTGTGTGACTCTAGCAAACAGAGGTTTCAAACCTTTATCCTCCTTTTGTAAATCAGAAATATTCCCATGTTTCATCCCCACAAAATCTGTTGCCTCTGGGCTCATTAAGTTTAGTTTTTTCTCAAAGCGTTTTTGGGAGCGAGATTTCTTAAGCTTAATTTTACCCCCCTCAAAAAGGCCGTCATCAAAATCAAAATCAGGCAAATGTTGTACATTAGCTTTAGCTTGGGCTCGAGTGAGTACAGCACCTGAAATTTTCACATCAACTTCATCATGGGTTTTCATTATGTTCAGTGGCTCCGTTGTTTTTTTCAGCAGGTCCATGAGCACAGGTAAATCACATCCAAGAATAACATCTACAGGTAAGTTGTCTACCACGGCAAATGTTAATAGATAGGCTTGATCACAAATAAGTACAGTTAATTCAGCTTTGGGATAAAGATGTTTATCCCCATGAACACAAAGAATGTCTGTTTTCCGGCTATAATCCAGAGTTCCTGTTGGCACCAAACTGCGTTTTATCAATGAGATGAAGCTTCCAGTGTCCAACATAGCAGTGATCAGTTGTCCATTAACAGTCACATCAATATATTGCTGCCCTTTAAAGTCTTTACCATCAGTGTGCTCCCTCTTAGGTCTAGGTGGATAACATGCACCAGTGACCTTAGATTTTCGAATGGGGCACACTGACGCTTTGTGTCCTGGTTGCTGACAATAGAAGCAAACAATGTCCTTACCAGATGATCGTTGGCCTGCTGCCTTATTGGTGGTACCTGGAGCGTCTGGAGCGTTCTCCCTCCTCGAACCTCTTTGCTGAAACAGCTGGGCTGGTTGAGATGTTATCCCCATGGAGCGTGGAGTTGGCCCTCCTCTCCTGGCATTGAGGTACTGGACAGCCAACTTCGCTGCTGCGATCCCCTCTGCCGGCTCATGCTCCTTCACCCAGGTCCTGACATCAGCTGGTAACACCCGTAGTAGTTGCTCCAAGATGATGGCCTCCCCTATCTGTTCCTTGGTGTGCCGCTCCGGCTGGATCCAACGGCGATAGAGAGACTTCAGGCGATGGTAGGTTTCTGTTGGGTTTTCACCATGCGGCACAGATGTTGAGCGGAACTGCTGCCTATAAGTCTCTGGTGAAATGTCAAACTTAGCCAACAGTGCTGCTCTCAAGTCTTTGTAGCAGTGAGCTCGGTCTTCATCCATTGCTGTGTAGGCTTCCAGGGCTTTACCAGACAGCAGTGGAACCAAGCGACATGCCCACTCTTTTTTCGGCCATTTCCATGTTTTAGCGATGCGTTCAAAGCGCATCAGATAATTTTCAATGTCTTCTCCAGTCTGGTAAGGGGGAATTTTTGGGTCGGAAAAAAGACCCCTCGGAGGTGCAGTACTGTCCGAGTCATCTGAGCCAGATGATGACGTCTCAGTGTCCGGCAAACAACGTGATGCTGGGGTTGGTAGAGTATACCTTGGGCTGCTTGCTGCCGATGTACTGGGGGTCCGTGGTCCTTTGCTCTTTGATTTGCACGGCGCTTTGATGTGCGGTTGCTGCACTTGACTTTGGAGGGATCCGCTCAGGCGGTGAAGTGAAGCCACAAGGTCTTCCTCTCTCTTTTGCTGAGCAGTCAAGAAGTCCCTCATAAAGGTCAGCATGTCACTCCCTGAAGTGCCAGAGGGACCCGGCTTCGGAGGTGCCTGCATTTCTTCTTCAGATGGCGCTGTTTCCCAAGCAGCATCCACAGCTGTCTCAGGAGGCTGTAAGTCTTTCTGGGAACGTAATCCAGTCCGTCGTTTTGGAAGCTGAATCCTCCTTTTACGGCTTGCCATCCCACTTCTGACACCAAATGTCGCGGGGTTCTCTCAGGAGATTCAGAAAAAAATACAAAAACAAAAACTGGTAGGCAAGCCAGGAGAGATTTCATAGGGCTTTTTACCCTTTTTAATAAAGTCTTGGGTGACACATGAAAAAAATAAAGCAGGGATGAAAGCAAAACACCAGAAATTAATCTGATTTCAGATCAAATCACCTTCAATTGCGTTTGAACTTGAATGGCACTCCTTCTGCCCATTTCAACTCTCAACTCTCAGTTCCTCTGCTATGACGAGAGTGAGGCTTCCTCTGCCATTGTGAGAGTGAGGCACCTTCTTATGTACCTCTTGCCCCTCCCACCTAATTAGGCACTCTACTTTGAAAATTGTAAAGAAAGTTATCCTAAAAACATTTCATATTTCCTTCAATACTTAAATAATTACCTTCATCACATTAATTTCAGCCACAATAATTCAACTTGTACTATACAAGGAAAAAACAACAAGACACAAAAACAAGATAAATTAGGAACAGCTGTTTCAAATAATTTACAACAATATATGAACAAAATAAACAAATCCCTCGGTTTGGCTGTCAACGGAGGGGGCGTGGCTAAGACCCGCTGCTGCTGAGCTGCTGCTGGGCTGCCGTGAGTAAGCGTTTCTATGTATGTGTATGCTTAAAACTACTGAAGACCAAGTGTGCACCCAAGGTCTAAACTGTAAAAATGAAGGGTGGATTGTAAGAAACCATGGTTTTAAAGCAGAAAGGTTTGATAATGACGTGGACGCGCGCACCAAACTGTGTGGGTGTCTGTGTATGTGTGCTCACGGTGTTCGCTCAGCCCGAGAGACGGAGCCTCTCCGTCACAGGGAGGTTTCTTGGGATCTAAATGCTTTGAATCAAACATTGTAGGTTCCATTAAAGCTACAAATGACCTTCTGCAGTGATGCTGCAGACAGAAGGTTTGGAGGTTGTCTAATTTTTCGTCTCACTATAGACTCAGGATAATCAGTAATGAGGAAGTCACTTTTCGGCCGTTGCACAAGTCAGATCAGTTGGACCAAATTATTGCCCTGTATGACCACAAACATAACAAATCTGGGGGAATTTTTGACAGACGGGCTCTGGGGATTGCTTTTTGACATGTTTTATTGTACATTTGATAGCTTTTTTGACATGTGCTAATAATTCTACCTTCAATGGACAGTTTTATCTGCCACTATTGATTTGCTTCTGACATAATGTGATGCTATTAGGATGATAAAAGGCTGTATTGATGATACCTTAGTGGATATGCAGATTTGGATGTTCCACTCATTACGTTTTTTTTTTTTAATCTGTATTGCCTGAAATTGATTTCAGGTCAGCTTTACAGGCGTTTCTGTGCTCTTCCAGACTTCCTTTAGCAGTAATTAAAAAAAGAAAGTAGTTTGTATTGAGAAGCTCATATGATTTGTCCTCTTGCATTAATCTTGCAGTATTCGCATTAAAAAGTTAATCTAGTTGATTTTTTTTTTTCTTTTTTACAATTAATCGGCTTTTGTGGATTTCTTAAATTGGACCATACCATTTTTGTCTCTTAGTCTAGTTGATCAAATATTAACACATAACCAATAGTCTAATTTATCTTTCAACACCCAAAATTCAACATACTAAATGTTAGTTTGCTGTTGTAAGAAAACACAACTCATTGCATCTAAGATATGATTTATAAATGTATAGTTAAAAAAAAGTTCAAAAAGGCTCAGCCATTGTCTCTTATAAGAAAATATTTACATTTGTTTAGTTTAAATCGTCATCTGATTAATGAAAAACAAAGAAATGAAAGCAATTTTAGGTAAACCAATTCTTACTGGAGGGAGTTACTAAGTATTCCATTCATGTCCTCTGTAAACACACTAATACATCACAATCTAAACACAATGGACAAAGTGATGCTTTGCACCAGCAGCTCTTCCACATGCTACCTTTTGTCAGATTTTCTAATTACAGAGATATGTTTGTTGCTGGGTTGCCTAAAAAAAGCCATGAATATCAGACTGCTGACACAATCTGCCCTCCTTGGGTTGTTTAGAGTGTAAGTTATGCTATGAGCACAACAACCTTCAGAGGACCTTTGAAGCGCTATGGCTATGCAAATATACAGTTTTCCACTTTGCAAAAAGCCTATGTAATCAATTTCTTTTTTTTGTAAGACAGTTTATAATTATTATATCTGGTGGAGGTAATGTAATGATTTGCAAAAGTCAATACAATAAAAGATGAAGCAAACATTTCATTTTTTTCTCCTACATTAGTTTATATTGATATGATAAATGTATATATTTGCTAAAAGCATATTGTATTGCAGACAGATTATATTAACAGAAAACATAAATTGTAGTTAATAATGTAATGTAAAAATGACAGACTACTACATGATACATTGGCACAATATCGATAATGGCTTATATTTGCATAAAAGCTTAATTACTGGTATGGACAAATATAAACAAAAGTCTAGCTGTTATAGATCTGTTTGTTTTAGGCATTTCCAAATTGTGACCTATGGTCAATTTTCTTCAGCTGATAACGCCTTTCAAAAAGAAAATGGATTATTAAATATGGCCCTGATAGCATTGTTGGCAGGAACATAAAATGCATGCATCCAAGAAAGCTATTTTATATTTCACTTGAAGATTGCAGCATTGCTGCAGCTGCACTCAAAAGCTGCTGTCCCACTGAAAATGGTCTGCGTGTGCGGCAATGTGGTGAGGGTCATAGCAGACTGGCGTCTATATAGAGCAGAGATTAAAGTGGAAACTCAGATTAGATTGTGTTAGCAAAATTTCTAGTCATTCAACATCAGAGATTCCATTGGCTTTTACTAAGCACCAAAACCCAACTGCCTTCAACCATTTGATTGATTAAGTGTAGTTTCTTGGATAATTATTTGATATTTTCCCTTTTAGCAATAGGTCAGGATTATTGCTATGTCCCCTATAGAGTAAAGTAGAGAACTGGACGTACTGGAAATGCGTTCCAGGACGTCACATACGGAATTGTATCTTGGTTGCAACTTTTGTCAGTTCCAGGCTCCCATTGTATCAGTTGAAGTCGCCAGTGTGTATTTGGATGATTTATGATTCCTTTCTTTTTGTTTTTTTAACCTATGCAATGTATCCAAGAGGAAATAATGAGCAATTGGAGTCTGAATGAAGCCTTAATGAAAGCAAAGCAATCAAACAGAAAATAAAGGCTCTTAATCTGCACTGATCTTTGTAATCAAAGCGTTTGCTGGGGTTTGTTGGAAATAACGTTACCATAGATTTTTCTGAATGGGGAGTAATATTCTTGTTCAGTGCAGAGCTGGTTTAAACAATGCTATAATTAGTGTTCCAGCAGATGCACTGAGCTCTTATTTAGCTAAATTTAGCTAAACTAAAGGTGATGGCAGACCAAGTGATCAAACAGGCGTTTTTGCACTAAAAGTAAGCTTTAATATGTGATGCAATGCGATGTTGCACATTTTCAATGTCGGATAGTTGAAATGGGCCATGTGCCAGTGAAAGGATTATGAAATGAATGCTATGTTTCTGAAAATTCCTAATGTGATTCATGTCATGTAGAGATTTGACTTTTGCAAATGAGTGAAAATAAGAGGATGTTGATGTTGCTTTTTTTTCCTCGTCTTTTGTGTGTTAAATCTGTTGCAGTGAACCAAAAACAAAAACTTTTTGCGAGTTAATAGTTCAAGCATTTATCATTTAAAACTGTGTTTATGTCTCTTGTTTTTTCTTGATCTTTTTTTGATAAGTTTCAGTCGCTAATCCAGCGACATTTCTAATGTGATTGCTTATCTCTGGCTGAGTGTGTTCATTTGTTTCACCTCCGATATCTCAGAGGCTCAATGAAATCTGATTGTATGCTGTGAATCCCCAGGCGAGTGCTGAACTTATAACCAGCAGGGTGACAGCAGCCTCTTCGTTAGGATCGTGCCACTCCTCTACTGATGACAGTAATACAATTTGCCAGTCTGGGCCTCTAGCTCATTATTTCCAACACCTAAATGTTAACATAGTTTTAAGTAAGAGATTACATAATGTCTTCCTAGTCTTTTGGTTTGTTTATTTATTAAAACAAAAACAAGATGTTTAAAACAATTTTACATTATGAAAATACCATGAGGTAATAGGACAAAAATAATGTGTTTGTCACCTGTGTGTGAAAGAAAAGGGGAAAGGATCAGATTAAGTGGCTTTTAAAGGTTTTTAACAGCTTTGGCAGCTGTATCTTTTTATTTCTACTTAGCCAATGCTTACAGTATATCATTAGTTTTATTGTTTTATGTTTCTTTTCTTCAATTTGCTTGATAAAACAAAAAAATATATATGCATCATTATGTATTTCAGGCTCAACCAGTAATTGAGAAACAAGGGGTAAAATTCATATAGTATGCACCAGTAAGTCTCCTAAAACTGCAAGAAAAATTTTGCCTGCCATCAGTCAACAGAATTTTTACCCGAATCACTGAAAGGAAAAGCGGTTAAAGAAGAGAAGGGGTAAAGGCTATTTTAAAGGAGCCGGACAAACCCTGGGATCACATGAGTCATTTATTTTGCACCAATTCGAAGCCAGTTTTTCTGCTTTGTGGTTGTCGTTAGCTTGGCAGGATATGCCATCTTCTTTGACGATGGACAAATAAGCCAGACAAGCATGCCTGTCAGGGGTTGGAATCCCCAAAATAAAACTGCTATAGAACTGATCATTTTACTTGTCACTCAAAATACCACACCTCAAATTAAACATTACCTTAAGGCTAATGGTCTCGAGTAATAAATCTGACCAAAAAAGTTAACCAAAGATTTGAAACCACAGTGTAAACATATTTACTTTTATTATAAATTGTGACATTTTACAATCGATTGAATTAAAATGGACATGTTAGCCACCAAGTGTTTAACTCATGAACTGATCTGGCTCCACTTACTTTTGCTTTGGTAGGGACTTTGTAGAGAGTTCAGTTTGGCCTTTTAATATTTGCACCAAAAGTCAGTTTAACGGTTGATTTTAATGTTGGCACCACTTCTTTTTGGGGATTTCTTTGCATTATCACCAAGTTTAAGTCCTGCTGTTTTCCTGGTTTACCAGTCAGCTTCCACTTATTGAGCTGAATTGATTTCCTTGCAAATCCAGGGCAACACAACAGAACACATATAGACACTTTCTTAGCAGTGAATGGATACAAACTACATTAGAAAGATTATGTTTTTTTGCCACTTTAAAATGATTGAGATTTATTCTCTTTTTAAAACGTAGAACATGGACAGTTAAAAGGAAATGAGAATGAAATGAAGCACACTGGCAGAGCTGTTTACACTGCAGTGTTTTTGAGGACAAGGCTAACACTTCCTTCCATTAGTCATTTGAGATGTGCAAGTTACAGTTAATTTCCACTTTTCAAAAGTCCTGTGTCTCTTGTCCTGGTTCAACCTGGTAGACAGTACTTTCTCATGCAATTAGACCTCCACCGAAAGACATTTAGACACTGATTAACACTCGTTTAAATCTTAATGGGTCTCTTTATCACAGTGCTAATGCAGAAGATATTTTCAACTTCTCTTAGCTCATGACAGTTATCTGCTGTAAGTATAATTTTTTGCCCTCGGTCTGGTTTCCAAAGCAGTTACCAGGCCTGAATCCATCCATCAGAACAATCCTCTCTGGGACAATTGGGGGTGTTGAGTCATGAATGATTGGCTTTTGAATGCTTGATGTCTATGATGATTCCTTGTGAGTTGAGCTACTAACTCAGTTCATTCATCATTCACACTGCAGACACCAAACGCTAGTGTGCAATAATAGAGATGCACGGTGCATACTAGATGAATCTAATGAATTCAACGAATGCAGTGAACACAGGAAAGGTGAGGAAAGGAAGTTTTAATTAGAAGTCAGACTGGGTGAATTTTTTCCCATGTATACTTAAAATGCACTGATTGTAGTTAAAACACAGAGGAAAAGGTCTGTGAAGTTGAAGTTTGGGAGAAATGTTCTAGAATGAAGGAAACAGTAAAGAAAGAAGAATGGGAACAGATCTCCCTTTACCAATAGCTCTTCCTTGCTATGGTGGAAAACCTCAGAAACAGTAGTGGACCACTCATTGGTGTGCTAATAAGGTCGATAAAAACATTGACATTGTGGGTGAACCACACTGCTTGGAAAAGTCATGTAGGTTAAAACAATTGCTCAAGGGGGTACTGGGTTAGGGTTAGTGAAAGAATTTAAAGTAGTACATTCTGGCATGCCTTACTTGTATTGTTTTTTTTATATATAAATAGAATTTGGGGATTTTTTCGAGATAGAATGCACTTGTGCTTATGTGGGCATCTTGAGTATCATAGGAATATCTTGAGTTCAAAGATGTTATTAATGTTTTGTTTTTATAAATAGGTCTCAATGAACAAATATTTAGAGTTGATAAATGTGTGTGTGTGTTTGAAGTACTTTATGTAGGTTTTTAATACATATTTATGTTTTGTTACTTTAAAAAAATGAATTTTAAACTTTTATCTTGTTATTTTGCCTGTTTTTTCCTATTCACTTTCCTATACTTATTCCTATTTTTTTGTCCTTTTCACTGATCCAAAAAATGATCTGAAACTGTAAAACCGTGACAGGATCCGAGCTGCGAGTTTTGTGATCTGTTGCACCCTCAATTATGGCACAATAGGCACCATAATGTACTCTGAAACTTTGTGGCACAGTACAACCGTACTGTTCTTGAGTACTGGGAATAGTGTTGAGCTTCGCTTCGGTGAGGCGTCCAAGCATTCCATGCCCAGAGGTGGAACAATAGCAATTACAGCAGCCAAACAAATGAAACGGAACAAATGGTGAGCCATTAGAAGGCCTTAATAAAAAAACAAAAACCCAAGTGTTTATAATAAATACGGTGCAATGGTTCATGGTTCGAATCATGCCCGCTTTGGAGGCACAGTTCGGATCAATTTTTTGAATCGGTAAGAAGAAAAAACAGGACTAAATAACACAAAGCTTTTAATTGCGAGTTTCACAAAGGTAGGGGGCATGTGAATCACATTTAGTGTGTATGCTGCGATACAGTTTTGTCCGTTGACCCTCTGCCATCGTCCTTGTAGTTCTCCCACACGCGATGCACGTGTGTTTCGATCCGTGGTTACTGATCCGTACCCGGTTCAGCCATGAAGATCTGTTGAACCTCTAAAAATAAACTACAACAAAATCCAGGGGTAGGGCTTCAACAAACATAGAAAAGTTCCAGGGGGACCAAAACTAAGGTTCCAGTCACAAGATCATAAAATCTTATCTTCAATCGTAGATGCTCGCACATCTATTTCACAATTTCTAGTTTTAACACTTCATGTGCACATTACAGTTTCAGCACAGCTGCAGGAAAAGGCCACACTGCAATTTATTTAGAACATTTCAGCTAAAGTGCTCTTACTCCCCTTTGATGTTGACTAGTGTCATGTGGCTCACTGTTGCATCTTTCTAGGACCTTAAACAAGGCCTTAACAAAAATCCATGTTTAAACTGAAACATCAAGTTTTAGGCTTCTATTCCTTTATTATTTTAAAGGCTGTGGACTTGTAGAATAAAAATCTATAGATGAGCACACTTTATTACATTTAAAAAAAAATCTGCTTGCTTTTTCGTTTGGTTTAAAAACCCCTGGATTTTTTTTTTTACTAAGTAATGTTGTCATCTTTAACTTTGTCAAAGTTGATTAATTTATTTAGCTAACAAACCAGCTGCAGCAAAGTGTCGTGCTGCTGCTGGATCTTCAGTCCGTCTGTTCTCACCCAGCAATGATGAAATATAGCAACACCAGCTGAGTGTTGGATGGCTTCATACCTGCAGTGGTGCACTGATACACTTCAAGATAAAGCGCTGAAAGAAAGAGAAAAATGAGAAAGCAAAGAAGGCTAGCCTACTCCCTTTTCTGAAGATTAATGTAATCATAACCTGTCTTATAGGAGTTAACAAAAAATATATATTTTTTTTTCCTTCGGAAATTTAACTGAAATTTAAATCTGCTCCAAACTGTCAAAATCCCATCAGGCATAAATAAAAGGTCTATTGCATGTACCATTGGAGTTGGATTTAGTATGCAGCATCCTTTTGGGTTATTTACAGGATGTGCAGGATCAGATTTAAGCATGCTCATATCTCCTGTTTGTTTGCTGTATATAGATTAGCATGCCAAGCATTTCCTGGAGGAATTCAAGCCTCCTACTATGCATCAGGCATAATAAATAGTTTGGCTCCGAGAAGAGATTTGAGAAGTCTGGTTTAGGCTGAATTGTTTTCTCAACACAGTTGATGTGCATTTGTTCAACAATCCCCCTCCTCATTTATATTTGAAGGATTCTTTGGAGTGTTATAGTAAGCATTACCATCATTGGACCTAGCAAGGTTATAGAAAAACACTGCGATGGAATGACCTCCATAGCTTTACCTTCAGGGTTTTAAAACAGGCCTTGGGAAGTTGTGTCTTTACAAGGTAAAAGGCTGATATTTGACTTTCAGTGCCAGTTCCCTGGGACTCGGTTCGCTGGGAAACTGGAAGGAAAATATCTATAGGTCATCCATCGATGCACAGGCTAGCACTCCTCTAGGGCAGCCAAAAATGAATGAAAAGTCACATGCAGACCCCACTTGAAGACTTCAATGCCATATTTTTTTAATTAGGAAAATAAAAATACTTTTAAAAGACAGAAAGAACCTCTGCTTTTAGGATTTACAAACCTTGCAGAATAAGATCCCTTTTGTTACTATAGTTACAAGCAGAGGTTTTGAATGTAACAGCTGGAAGTGTGGGAGGTTAGCAGAGGTGGACATGAAGCAGGTTGAGAGCAGATGGTGAGAGCCTTACACGTGTAAAACCAAACATCCAGCAGCTAAGTGCCGAAATCTGCACTTCCATTAAACTCACGGGGGATTTGACACGGATTTACACAGTTGTTTTACAGCCACATGCATACACAGTTGACTTCATCTGTGCAGGATGGTCTGTGATACTTTGTGAGAAGGTGTGACCCATTCCAAGAGGCTGATAATCCTTTTAAGAACTCACCAGGGGATTTGAGGAATGCTGAATTGCAAATAAAATAATAAAAGGGTCCTGTTGAGGATCCACTGAGAGACTTCATGCCCTGGGGCTCGTTAAGACATATTAGCAGTTTTGTCACTGGCGGAGCGACATGTGGCGCCAACCCCTTCACCTCCCAGATATGTTCATTTTAATCAAAAAGTACCGCCTGATGAGCTTAAAGGATTGTTTGTATGTGTAAAGAAGCACATTAACCGGAACTTAAATACAGAGCAAAGGCTTTATCTAATGACCAAATCACCAAATTTTTAACTAAAACATGCCTAAATCAAGTTAGTGAGAAAAAAATATCTTGTACCAAGCAGCTGGAGTGATTTAAGATAATAAAATAACCGGCTTTTCATTTAGGCTGTGTCATGAGTTTCTGGAAGCAGAGAAAAAAACGATTTCACCGTTCAGTGCAGCTCTGAAGCTTGAAGAGTAGTCCATCTCCGAGTAGTGCATCAGCTCATGAGAACGTGTCAGCTTTGATATTTGTTCTCCTGAGGAGGCTGGGACTTTGAAAGGTATTCCAATTACAACTTTTGCCTCACAAAGCAGTGCCCGGGTCTGTGCAAGGGTTCTGCCGGCCTGCCCCGTCTGACTCCCCATATCCGATTAGGATGCCTGCCTGCGCTCGGTTCTACCTGATGAGTGTACGCATGAATGAAAATGTTTGTCAGGCTGCCACCCAGTCCTACTTTGACAGTGTGTTAGAACATTTACCCAAAGAGAATGAATGGATATGTCGAACTACATTAGAATGCAGTGAGGATGTACGGGCAATGGTGTAATTTAAAGGTCGGCTTGTATGCAAGCATGAAAAGATGCAGAAAAGGGCATCTTTACATTCTAAATGATGAAACTTGCTCCTTTTCTAGATTAAATGTCTGACATGTAACATATGCAGGTGTACAAAAATTTGGTTGCAGTGGGGCTCAAGCAGAACTGATCTGAGATCAGCATTTTTGCCAAACCTTTCTGGAAAACTATGTTTTATAATAATAATAATAATAATGATAATGATAATAATAATAATAATACATTTTATTTATTTTTCTGGGCACTCAAGGTCGCCGCACAGCATGTATACAGTATAAAATACAATAACCAGTTAAAACAACAACAACAATTTAAATAAATACACAATTAAATAAAAAATATATAAAAACGTGAAAAGGTTAATGTTAAAGTGAATAGGTTTTACTAGTAAAAGTATAAAACTTGATTTAGATTTTGTGTTCTCTCATATCAATTGATATAAATTTATAGCAGTAGATGCACTGATAGTGTTTGACAAACTAACTAAGTCCTAATGTATTTATTTCTGTTTGAAATAAATATGTAGCGAATGGGGATTAAGATGCTTCATTAATAAGCCACAAAGTGGTAACCAGATAAGTTGATCTGGCTCTATTTATGTTTGCTGTTGAACCAGCCACAAAGAGAATGTTAAAGTGCTGCCAACAGGACAGGTTTGTTTTGAAAAAGATATAGATCCTTCAAAACTGGAGTTTTGTAAGCAAGGCAAGTTTATTGATATGGTACAATTCACGCATGTTGCTTCAAAGTAAGCCTGCCCTCCATATTGTTTTGGTTCTTTGGTTTAAAAAAAGATGGGAGCTGAGAAGCTTTAAAAAGTCAAAGAAAGCTGCCACTTCAGCTGGCCTTCTAGCTGATTTTCAAAGTCCAGGATGGATCCACATCACAGCTGCAGGTTTGAAGCAGATGTGGGATTGCGCTGATTCTTTAAGGACAACACAATGACATAGGACACATTTGCATTTTTCCCCTAAGGCTTCCTACTGTTTTAATGTTGCTTTTTCAAACAAAGTGTTACGCCATGCCTCAAACCACCACACAAGTCAAACTTGTGGTGTAAAATGGGCAATCCAGTTAAGTTAGTTTTATTCAAATACAGGTGCTGTTTGCATGGAAGTCGACCATGCAATTGCACCAATAGTAAACCGGCACTGACTGTAGCACTGTGTTACCTCCGTGTGACTGCACCAGCGCCTGTTTTGTTTGTTGGCATGCCAGATGTTAATTACGAGGGAGGGAGCTCTGTTGAATATGTGCGATGAAATGCGACTCGAGTTGAGACGTTTCAAACCCTGAAATCTAGCAGAAAAGTTGAAAAACGGATTTGCTCCCTTTTCTTTGAGGCAGCAGAATAATGAGGTTTCAGCAGTAAAGTGATTTTAATTGGTTAAACCATGCTTTGACACAGCTCCCTTTATCACAGCCAATTCTTATCAAGGGAAACTAGAAGGAGGCAAATTCATGATCTCCTTTTCAGTTAGAAATGTCGGAACTTTATGTTTAATATTTGATTGTTAGAAGAATGAATACCAGATCAGGTTACAGGGGAATAGTTATCTCAAGGGAAGCAAGATGGAAAAAATCAGACGCTGCATGTGAGATCAGACCTTTATATTATCAGTGAATGTCAGACGGTTTTTATTTAATCTACAAAGAAACCTACTGTAACTTTGTTAATACGTTTCTACCAGTTTTTGTGCTTTTCCAAATCAATTTCACCACAATTTGTTTTTGCAGACTTGAATCCTGCCTGCTAACTTAATGGATCGGACCAACAAGCTGATACTAAATGATAAAAAGGCCACTAATTTCCCTAATCCCTTTACTGATTTGGTTGATAAAAAGCTGCTACATTGTAATAAGAACACAGAGTTCAGATAACTTTCAGAATACCTAAATATATTTCAGAAGTCCAGAATATGAGTAAGTTGATAAAGGAGTTATGTGCTTTGCCTAATCAAAGAGGTTGTTATTTAATGACCATTGAAAACCTTCATATTTCTATCTCCATTGCCCTTTGTAAAATCTATCCAGACGTGAGTTGGAGTGATTGCAGAGCAAATTTAAAGGACCTGCTTTTTTAAAAACACTTAACCAACAAGTTATTTCTTTCCAAACTGAACTTTTCCTGCCAAGTCAGAGCAGAAAATGAATCGGCATCCTCTGAACAGACCTGCTCATTGAAACATACTGTGAACGGGGTCTTATATCAAAGATCTCTCAGGTATTCTGTCAGGATGGGAAAGTGAGTCAGTTCATCCATCATCACTGACGTGTAGTTTTGCCTTTGAGTTGATCAAGAGTGGCTGGAATTCAAAAGCAACACTGCTGTCCTTCACAAGAATAAGAGTCCCTCAGCTGTTCTGGGAACCTCTGTTGGGAAGCCCATTTGGTGGTGGAAGTTAATGTGGGGAAAAATCTGTCAGGGTGTCGTCAGTATGGGATTCATCCATTCTTTTTTAACCCTTTAACCAGGGCACCTTTAGTGTTGACATTCTTTTGACGGGTGTAACTTTTCAGCTCTTTTTTTTATTTATTTATTTTTTTTACTTGTCCTGTCCAATAGCTGGGCAAAGAGATGAGAGCTGAGCGCCTCTTGTGTTGGACATATTTTACTTTAACAAAGGGGGTTATCAATCTTCAGACACACCAGAGGTATGACTGAATAAACCCCTTTTGTAATTGAGGCCAAACTTTATTAATTTCAATCGTATTTGAAAATCTTGGGTGTTGGACCGGACGGAAAAGGAAAGGAGGGAAGAATAGAGAGGAATGCTAGAGGAGGGGGGGTGGGAGGGTCGTAATAGGAGGGGGGGAGGGGTAGGAGGGTGATAATAGGAGAGGTGGGGGATAAAACCATGAAGCAGCCCAAAGCAATACGTTTACTGGATGTTTATCATTATGGTAAGGTTCAAATGTAATACAAATTTCAAGGGGCGGAGCCTGTCCACACACACACTCAGATATTATAAATACACCTGTTAGCTGCAAAAATGTCCACATGTCAACATGTACACAATACGGATAATGTTCACACACGCATACTCATGTCTTTTAACCAGCTGGTGTGAAATATTTCGTTCATTCAATCATGCAAACTATTAGTGTAAAGGTGAGCTAACACCTGTGCTCAGGTGAGTGTTTAAGTTCTTCTAAAATGGATGTTGGAATGTGAAAAGAAGGAGGGAGAGTGCCCGGCCACCCCCACACCAAGACCCCTGCTGCGGCAGCCAGAACCCCCAACGCCACACGGCAGCAGGCAGAGAACAACCACCCCCGGGCGACCACATCCGCCACCCAGGCCAGGGCCAGCAGGACGGCCGCGAGGCCCCCAGAGCTAGCGAGCAGGGAGGCATGGGGGGAAAGAGAGCGCCGCCCCAGCCCAACCAGGAGAGCAGCCCCCCCGCCGCGCCGGGAGGGCCAAACGCAGGTCCCCACCCGAGAAGGGCGCCCACAGCCCCAGACGAGCACCCCTTCACCACCCAGGAGTTCTGGGCATCCCCCCGCCCCAACCCCAGGTACGAGCCAGGACCCCCCACTCCATACGGCAACCATGGGAGGGGGACGACTGCCAAGTAGACCCCCCAGGCGCATTGCAGGCTAAACCCCCCACCCCTTCACCCCTAATATGAGGTTATATGAGGAAGGGGGTAGGTTGGGGACAGCTGGTAGACTGTACCCCAGTGGTCAAACAGCCGTCCCCCCTAGCATAGGGCCCAGGTCCCCCAGCCCTGGGGCCCCATCCCACGAGGCGCCGATGCCCCAGGCCCAGCACCACCCACCCCACACAAAGAGAGAGGAGCCAGAAAGCGCCGCCCCCACCGGATCAAGCCCAGGCCCCCACCCCCAGGCGCCGGCCCTGAGAGAGCTCTGGTCAGGCCTCGACGGGACCAAGGCAGCCAACCGGCCGGGGCAACCGCTGATTGCCACCAGCGGAGACCCCGACCCGTCAAACCCCCAAGCTCCTAGCTAGTGCAATTATCAGCTTACCACTTATAAGTAAAAAAAAGTGAAGACATTTTCACTTAAATCTCAAAAAAATGTATTTATCAAAAGTTACTTCAAGACAAATTTGTAGTTGCTATAACTTTGTAAAACCATCTCGAAACTCGACCAAATAATGATAAGTGCTTCTTTGCAAATAATAATAACTAATAAAGACTGCAGAAATTTGGCTTCAAAATGGATACTTTCAAGAATTACAAGTTGGACCACACAGTGCTGGTTGCTACGTCCATCATGGTGCTCAGTATTGTCACATTCCAACTCCTCAAAAATATAACTTATACAATTGCTTCAGCAATGAATTTAGGCAGTTGTTCCCAACTTTAAAAGAGATTTGCCACAAAGGACTATTAAGAAAAAAACTTTCTTTGTTAAAAGAGATATATGTTAAGTACAAAAATTAAATTTTCATCTGTCAGATCAGGGTCATTAGCAAAGTCGCATTTAAAAACTAACGCAGAGATCATTTCTTCTCCATTATTTAAACTGATGATATTGGATGAAAGCAGAAGTAGATCCTTTATTTAAAAAAAGATCATAACTACTTGGCACTAATTGCTAGAAAATAAATGATAGATTTGTCCAAAATGTAATTACTACTTGTTTGATGCAGCCCTGAACAGTTCTTAAAAATGGCATTTATAATAAACTAATAATAGGTAAAGTGTATCTTTGCAAGAATTTCAGTTGTATGTTTACCAAAACCACTTCCAATATAAGATAAATTGAATGTAAAAAAAGACCTCAAAACACAGATGAGAGCTGAAACAGATTAATGACAAAGTCCATGAAACCTGGAGCTCCCTCTCTTTTTTTTTTTTTTCTTCCCCGGCTGGGAACCAGTGGTACAGCTGATAACACTGTAGAACACAGAGCCTCTGGCAAACAGCTCACTGCAGCTCAAGCTATTACACAAGTCCTCGTTTCTTGTTGTGGAGGTGGATTCTGCTGGTTTGGTGAATGAGATATGCCATAAGATAAGACAGACACAGCGAAAAAGAGCAGGTGAGCTCCCCTGCCTGGACCGCCTTTAAATATCAATAAACCTGCAGAGGAGAGACAGAGCTGCTTCAATAACTAGATCTCATTTAAAAAAATGAGGATCACACATTTGAAGCAAAACGGCAAGCATGCCTTTAAAAATACACGGAAAATTGTATGAAATGATTGTCAGCAGCGGCATTATTTTAGTTTGGTTGACTTTTCTCGGTGCCGGTATTTGGTGTTGGGGGAGGGGGGGGTGAAGCCCTTTCCCTCAATCAGCCTCACATTCCTCTGCTATCTTCCTTAGAACTGCAGGGCTGTATTGTCACAGGAGAGTCTGATTCATCCTTCCTCTGAAGAGTGACGGCAGCCTCTTGTTAGCTCTCTGGCAGTTACACACATCCCCGCACACCTTTGCCTTGTTCCCTCCTGGTTTATTAGACGGATGATCACGACATAGTATTGCACAAATACGGAATCGTTTTCAAAATGAGTAAATAAATGAAATAAAAATGGTTATATACTTACACGTCAAACAAGTAATTTAAATAACTGTCAAATTTGTCCCAAATAGCAGACAATTGTTAAAACTAATGATAATTTACATTGGAAATGTACTTTAAAAGGCAAAATAGGACAAAAACAGCTAATATGTAAAAGGGAGGGAGAAAAGTAAAAGCCTTAGAAGTTCTCACCTCCATGCCCTAGCCTAGACCAGGGGTCGGCAACCCGCGGCTCTTTAGCGCTGCCCTAGTGGCTCTCTTGAGCATTTTCAAAAATGTTTGAAAATGTAAAAAGATGGGAGATAGAAATGTATTTTTTGTTTAAATATGGTTTCTGTAGGAGGAAAAACAAGACACAAATATTCTTAACGTTTTCCAATGCTATAAGAATGTGTAGAATTAAAATAGTAACGCCTAGCAGGTACATCAGTAGCAGCGGGCAAAACGGGAGCCAAGCTGTCAATAGGTTGAACTGCGCTGGAGATCAGTCCGTGTCCGTAACAGCACACGACTCAGAGCATTCTCTAAGAGGAGGAGGTAAAAAAGAGAAGCTGAGAGCACACTCCCCTTTCCGCCGTTACAAGCCCCATTTCTTTTGAACACGCAACACATTGAACATTGCACAGGAGTCATCAACCTCTCCCCCTTCCACACTTATGGTGCAACAAAAAGAAACAAACATAACAGAAAGAATAAACTAAGGTGGAACAACAGAACTGCCATTTGAAAAGAAACGTGGGCAAACAAACGCTCATGCTGAGCCCTAATTAGATCAGGGGACTGCGTCCCACAATCCCCTGCTGCTAACAGACCTAAAATGCACATGACCGCCACTACAATAATGTAGCGACCTGGGGGTTAGCCCGCCTTCAGCCCCTAAGGCTCATGGGAAGTGGGGAGTTTTGGGGTAAGAGTGTTGTGAACTAAAGTGACGTCCATGCTGTTTGGGCTGTTTGTGTGTGCTGGCATGAACAGACTTGTTGTTCAAAAGGAGATCATGTCTTGCTTTCTGTTAAGTCCTCGCTGATACTATCCCGGGTTGTGCCATGTATGGTGCACGGACAGCTCTCCAAAGATGCCTCTTCATGAGCAGATTGGCTCTTACTACCCCGCCTAAGTGATGGTCCGGCTGGATCGTTACCATATCAAATGTCAACATTTCTGTCAACAGAGATTAGCATCATAGCTTGCGACACACGTTTCTACCAGCAGGGGTTTTTTTTTTTTTGTGTGTTAACTTTTAGCGAACCGCTAGGCAGGTGGCTGATGTAAATGGAAGCACCGTCAGTTCCGTGCATTGCTTGATGAAGTTGAAAGCAAATATTCTGATCTCCTGCTACACAACACAGTCCGATGGCTGTCCAGGAGTGACGTTTTGCGTCACTTTGTCGTCTGTTTAGAACACGTGAAAACATCCCTGAAAAGCAAAGACCTGAACTACCCGCAACTGGAATGGTAAATGGCGTATACTTATATGGCGCTTTCTACCCTCTTACGAAGGCCCAAAGCGCTTTACAGTCACAGTCCCATCCACCCACACACACACATTCACACACTGGTGGTGGCTCCGCTGCCGAACACTGGCGCCAACCTCCCACCAGAGGCAAGGTGGGGTTCAGTGTCTTGCCCAAGGACACTTCGACACATGGGTGTGCAAGGCGGGAATCGAACCTGCAATCTTACGACCATGAGTCGACCGCCCTACCACTGCACCACGGCCGCCCTAGATCAAAAGAGTTCTATATGTAACCTGGGCATAGACCACCCCCCCTCAACTGTCCCGACTCCATTTGTACCAAGAGGACAAAACAGAGACCCTGAATTTGCCCCCACAGTTAAATACTGAAGATACTGAGTAGCTGGAAAAGCTGCACTTTTTGGTGGATATGACTGCGACAAGCCACCTGAACGAGCTGAATGAAAGTCTGCAGGCACTGCAAGTGCTTGAAGCTGTTCTGTCATGGGGCACACACGTTCCATTTTATTGTTTTTTTTGTTCGAATCCTCAAAAATGACATCAAAAACCGGATTTCTTTATTACATTTCTTTAATTGTATGAAAGCAATGTAACATAATTCATTGATATTGTAATGAAGTTAAACTTGCACAACAGAGCAGTCACGTGACGCGTCGTTCTCCGCAGAATGCACTGAAGGGGAAAAAAACATTTAATCGTTAATGCTCATTATGTATTTGATAGTTGGCTAATATAACTAATATAGATACATATTGCATGTGTTGCCTTGATTATAAGGCCTAAATAGGGCTTTTAAAATTTTGCGGCTCCAGACATATTTGTTTTTTTCATCCAATTTGGCTCTTTCAACATTTTGGGTTGCCGACCCCTGACTACTGACTACACCCAGTTCACCTGTAATCTCTTATAGTCAGTCCTGTTCTCTTTCTAATGAGTAAACATTGAGTTTCAGATACTCACATGTAACTACACACATTAAATATACACATAGAAAATACACCCATGGACACATTTGACACACATTGTCATGTATTGACATATTTACAGATGTATCACAGTTTACTCATAACTATCAAAAACACCTATATCTTTGGACATTATTTTAAGTTTATACTGCACATAGATCATTTCCAGTGGAGGTGTATTTTCTGGCAAAGGTTCTCATTCAAAATATCTTGATATACAGTATATTAGAATATCTTGATTCATTTCTAGTAAGCATGCACCGCATTTGAAGAAAACTGCTAAAAAGCAGCTAAGCTTTTTGTAAATCATGGGAATAACATGGCAGAGCTGTTCAGATTTATCATTAGTCGGGTACAATAGTAGCTCGTTACATAACAGACATTGTCACATTTTAGGGCTGGCAGTCTGATGCTCTGTAATGAGCGAATGGCATCGGCCAAGACAAACAAAAGATGATTGTGCTCCACTTTTTTCTTACAGTCTTATTTCCCCTGATGACCAGAACAGAGCTGGAGAAGGCAGATTTTGTTTTACTTTTATGAGTTTGTTGTTTCCTTATCTATACATTTACCATATGATTTTTCACAAGATAGTTTTTCTTCTAGGATTTAGTTTTTAGAATAACTAAGGAATGCTAAACATTCTCACTATCAAAAGTCTGTAGTCTTATCCAACTGATGAAAGCAACTTTATAAACCATTTTTTATGGTTAGTTTAAAGATGTTCATATCACAAAATAGCTTTTTTTTTGTCCTAGATGAGAGTCTTGGCACAAGTCTGAATTTGTCTGAACTCTTTGTTGAGACCTGTTCAGGATCATGAGATTTTCGTAATATGTTTTCATATGCAGGACATTAAAATTGGAATTAAACTCTTCCCTTTGTGTATCAGACCAACTTTGTTAATCCTGTGGGGAAATTACCTTGTTTTTTATATATCATGAAGAGAAAAGCAACAACAAAACAAAAATGAAAAGAAATTGCATAGAAACAAGACTCACTCATCACAGACACTATTTATTTTGTTGGTTCTTTTATTATGGATGTTTGCTACAAAAAATGTACATCAAGATAATGCTAGATTGTGTCAACATGTATGGTTACATAGATGTTTTGTAACTTGAAGCTACAAGATAAAGTATATAGAATAGACGTTTAACAGTGTCCAAGTAAATTCAAGGGTTTTAATTACAAGATTAAGGTAGCTAATATTACTCTTTTTTTTCATTGACTTCTGTTTTTAAGATGAGCTGCAGCTACTGTATTAAAAAAAAATGTTTGGATAACACTTGTGAGGCTGAAACGTTGAAGTTTAATCTCCACGTCTTTTGCTAAGCCCATGAATCAGACTTTCGCTGCAGCGGCACCCGCCCTCTGCTTCTTGCCCAATCTGATACATGGCCATAGCTGCTCTGGGAGTTTTATTCCACGTTGGCCCAGATGACAGACAGATTCTGATGTGTTTGCTTGCCTGATGGTTTCTTTGCCTCGCCTGTACGTCGGGGCTTATGAGAACATCTTATTGAATGGACGCTCTGCATGCAGCAGGCATCATTCAGGCCTATTGACTATACAGATGGAAGCATCACCCTGAAAAGATTCATTTCAGCAACAATGACCTGTGAGAGGGTCATAGCAGCAAAGAGCAAAGAAATGAAATCCAAATTAGTAAGGAAGAATAATAAGCGAAACGCCTTAAAATGCATCTAAATTTGTCTTTTAACTGCGGCAATGGATAGTGTTCTTGTGTTAAAATCTAAGTTCTGAATCATTTACTGTTTGATGAACACAAAGACATTGGAACATTTTCCAGTCCAGACATTAATGTTGTATTCCGACTGGACACATTTGGTTCAGTTAAAGTGAACTGGAGTTTGTTCCCCCCGATAATCCGGAACAAATCTTCAGTCTGAATAGACCCAAATGGACCCAGATCCGGGACCAGAAACTGTTTGGCTTGGAGTAAGCTGGACCTAAAACGCAGACAGGGATTTAGTTGGGAGTTGTGAAATTTATTGTGTGAGGAAGAGAGGTTTGGCTTTGGTTCTTTGGTGTTGGCTTTGGTTCTTTGGCGTTGGCGTTGGCTTTGGTTCTTTGGCGTTGGCTTTGGTTCTTTGGCGTTGGCTTTGGTTCTTTGGCGTTGGCTTTGGTTCTTTGGCATTGGCTTTGGTTCGTTGGCGTTGGATTTGGTTCTTTGGCGTAGGCTTTGGCGTGGGCCTTGGCATGAGCTTTGGCATAGGCCTTGGCTTTGATCGGTGCGTCCTTCATGGAAGCAGACGAACCGACATTGGCTGGATGGCGTGATGGACCACTATAGGTTGTCTTCTTTGGCGTTGGCTTAGGTTGTTTGGCGTTGGTTGTGGTTCTTTGGGGTAGGCTTTGGTTCTTTGGCGCTGACTTTGGTTCTTTGGCACTGGCTTTGGTTCTTTGGCGCTGACTTTGGTTCTTTGGCGTTGGCTTTGGCGTGGGCCTTGGCGTGGGCTTTGCCTTGAGCTTTGGCATAGGCCTTGGCTTTGATCGGTGCGTTCTTCATGGTAGCAGATTAACCGACATTGGCTGGATGGCATGATGGACCACCATAGGTTGTCTAAATGCCAAACAGGTGTGAATGATTAGGTCCTCTATCAGGTGTACGAGAGCGACGGCAGTCTGAATAGAGCCCAAACGCAAGGTTCAGAACTCGATCCAGAACAAATTTAGCTGACTCAATCCTAAACAAATGATTTTCCCAGTTGGAAAACACCCTCAATGAGCGTCACATTCAGATGTGAATTTTCTTTATTGATGGAATTCCCTCCAAAATCATACAAACATATCTACTCTTTTTTTTAATAGTTTGCCAAGTTTAAGAAAAGAGTTTACACACCTGTAAGAGCTTACTTCAGTAATAGTGTCTATTACTTGCACTATTCCAACTATTACCCTTTTAAATGCATTTTGCATTTTTCTGCCAATGTAAAAGCAAAGCATCCTTTAAAACCAGTAGCCCTCTCCTTATCCAAAGTGAATTGCCTCCTTTAACCAACAGTGCAGGGAAGATACATGACAGCTTTTATAGGACACTAGTTGAGTGATTTATTAAAAGTTAATTCTGCTGATGTTCCCCTCTGCTTCCTGCACTAAATCATGCTGGTGGATTGAATGTGCACAAACAGGACTGCCAGTTTCTTCTTTGTCAAAAACGCTGTGGTCAAGTTCATTTAACTGCCAATTAAAAGTTTAAGAGCTAGTAATTCTTTATCTGTCGTCTGAAGGACTTTACCATGTCAATCGGCTTGTGAGCTCCCAGCCCACAACATAATTGAGTTCAAGTCTAAACCCCTTTGTGCTGCTAAGTCTTTCTCTGTAACAAGATATCTGTTGTTGTTTTTTTATTTTACCATAATACATTGTTTATTTGGTGTTTGTTTACCATAGCTGTTTTAACCTTAAGATCTCGAGTTTAAGTTTTTGTTTATTTTTAACTCATGACAATCTATCTCCGTCCGTCCGTCCGTCCGTCCGTCCGTCCGTCCGTCCGTCTGTCCCGTCCCGTCCCGTCCAGACAGTTAACACATAGTTTGGTAAATGCATTAATAACCTGTGCTTTAAAATGGGCGCATCATTACTTTAAATTTCTTCATCCCTCACCCAGAGAGATGGATAGAGATGGAAAGAAAAAATAAAGTGATGTGGACCAAAATTGCAGGTATTTAGCATTGCCTCCTTGCTTCCCACATGTAATCTCCCTCTATTTGCTATCTCAGACAACTTGGGATGATGAGTCGGCCATTGTACTAAATTTGCGTTGTTTTTTTTTCCTTTTTGTATTGTCAGGACATAATTAGTTCCAAAGCTAATGTTTCTCCATACGCACAGAAAGTGGGCATTGGGCTCCCTGTGTTTCAATTAAGCCATTTAGATAAAATAATTTTTGGAACATTTATCATTGTTTGCCAGTTGTATGCCCTCCTTTTTGTTAAGCTTTTTATTCTTCCTCCTTTGCTCCCTTCTTAACTTTTGCTTTTGGATTTATGCACTCCACATGTATTTAATGTCTTCATTTTCAAAAGTGAATTTATGTTCATTCATCAGATTTCTAAATGGATCTTTACAGTTGGACAACTGTGATATTGTAATATTTTTTTGCTAGAGTAATCATTTGCTTGTGCTGCATTGCAAGCACAGAAGAGATGCTGAATATCTACATATTTAATGTACTTTAGTGTGAGAGCACACTCATTATTTTGTACAGTGAAGGAGCTCGGATTACCAATGTGAGCTTTTGATGTGGTGATGAATTCATCTCTCATTGGACCAGAACTGAACAAAAAGAAACTCTGAGCACAAAGACGGCTAATTACTGCTGATGTTATATCTTGTACTTCTCATGTTATCCTCTTTGGGAGCAGGCTCTAATGTTGGTCCTTACTAAAAAAAAATGTCTATATTCCTGTTATTAGAAATGAAGAAGCTGTGGTTTAAAGCTTTTCTATACACAAAAGAGGTCTGCGATTGTAAATACTAAATCGTTTTCCCACATTTGTTCTTTTTAATGTAATGTTGGACAGGTTTTACTCTTTATAAAATGTACCTGCTTAACCCTTTTACAATGGAACTTTAGCTCTGGTGTTGGCATTCTTTGAACTACTGTAACTCTTCTACTGTTTACCCAATACACGTCATTTCAATAGATTTTTAAGGTGAGAAAAGCAGATTTGTGCCCATATCAGCACCTTACTAACAAGTGCTGCTTATCGGTCCAAAGCCATTTTTCTCTTGAGTCCTAATTGGTTAAAGCTACGTCAGCTGCAGTTGAAGGGCTATTTTACTTCAAAGAATGTGTTATATTACTAATTACTAATTAATTAATTATATTACTAATATTACAGCTGCTAAGAAAATGTGAAAATGCATGGACATTTCTTTTGTTTAGTGGACAGATGAGGGATGCTGGGATTTCAAGTACTTGAACTATTATTGTAAAAACTTTAGCAACCTGCCGTAAGAGATAAGATGCAGACATTCTGGTATAGAAAATGCATTCATCACTCAGGTCGACTTAAATCTCCTGCTTTCTTGATGTAAAATCAACTATTTTAAATTTTCCATTAATCTAACTTGTGTGTTAAGTACACAGCATACACTGCTGATGCAGGTTTTAAACATGTGGCCAACAAGACAAGGTTACCTTGGCTTTCTTTAAGACTGGGTGAATATGAGAAGCACTGTGGGAATGTTATTGTAAAGGTGACCTTAGTCTGAATTAGCAAACGTTGACAGATTAATGCAAACCTGGCCATAAAGACTTGGTTTATCTCCTTTATCAAGGACTCTCAGGTTAAAAAAAGACAGTCATTTTTTGTTTTGTTTATGGAAAGTTAGCATTTTAACACAAACTAAATGATAAAAAGTTACCAAAGTAAATCTTTTAGGATATTAAATGGCAAGTATGCATTTTAAATGACAGGAATGCAAAACTGTATCATGATCACGACTTTTGTCCTACATAAATACAAAGTTTTCATTTGACATGTAAATACATTTAATTATTGTTGATTGTTGTCTTTTAGTAAGGGCTACTTTGCCCCCTTTAGTTTAGGGCAGAACACAATTTTAATTTAGAAATTACCACAGTGATATATATTGTTTCCTGGTCTCCACTTTTTTATTAGTACTTGGTGTGGAGCAGTATAAAGTCATCAGTCATACCTTTTGCCGATTTTTCTTTTTAGACAACGCACTGTGGTCTGCCTCCTGATTGGCTGTTGTTCTCATCAATCAATCTCCTCCGTGACGTGTCTCCTGTACACAATGCGTTTAGTTTGCCAAATCTACATAAATCTTCAATCGGGTGCAGAGCTTTCTTTTTTATTCTATAAAACTGTAGTTATTTTTCCACAAAGATTTAAACTTTAAGAGTTTAAAGAAGACAGAAAAATATGAAAATGCTCCCATCTGTATGAGAAAAGTGCATGAAGTGTGTAGCCTTAAAGCATCTGTAATCTTACTTTAACCTAACTTAACCTATTGTGGGTGTTTTTTAGAAACCTCCATGCTAAACGAGAGTACACTGTAATGCTACTTTCATGGCACCCATTTAAAATCCAGCTCCTTCTTCCAATTAATCTTAGTGGAATATATTTGAAATATATTTTCAATGATGTAAAATGTTTTGGAAACCATTCTGAAACAAAAATCAATGTATTGATTTGTGTCACAATTTAATTCAACAACTTCCACTCACTCCCTTTTTACATAAAAAAAAAAAGGCCTAAGACTCTCATGTCATCTTCATGAACCTCTCTGTCGGGTAAGTATCGATTGGTCTGCCTGGATTGTCCTCTGTAGCAAGAAAGAGCCAAGGAGATATTCCTTATTCTTCAGAAGTGTCAGGAGTCTTTGAAGCTCATGTGTCGTCATGAATCTATCCATCATCCAAGCAGATTTATGAGCACCAGGGCAAAAGATGGAAATGAGAAAATGCCATTGATCAGAAAGGAAGTAGAAAATAAATGAACTTGGATCTATGATGGACTAAGTGATAAAGCGTCAAAAAAGACAAAATATTTATTTGAATTTGTTTTCAGCAAGTAAAATGACTATTATGCATTTCGAAATTGTTGCTGCTTTTTATATGCAAATTATGATTCTGTTCTTGGAGAGTTTTGCTTGGATATACAGAATGCAATAAAAGGCAGCTAAAACATGAAATGGCAAAACTGGCTCTAATGAGCTTACAGCAACACTTCTCTCCTGCTTTTGTATCCCATTCTGACTGTTCCTCTTTTCATCCTGTAGTGAAATTACATGTTAAATTAAATTGTGTTTTCTGTGTTCTCGTCAATAAGTTGATTGTCATTTGGTAAACTCATTTTTTTAAACATATAGACAAGGTTTAAAAAAAAAGTCATAAATGTTTATTTTCTTCTCTTTCCTCTTGTGTGTAATTGCTTTAAAAAAAATCCTACATTCTTGGGACTCAAACCTTTGGTTATCCTCTGCAATAATGCTTGCTTATGCAAATATGCTATTATGCATCAGATCGTATTAAATGTATATGCAGTAATGCTTTCTATCCAACAATAATTCTACCATAGTTATCTCTTTTTGTCAGAGGTATCTAAATGATTTTAAAAAAAGATTTAAAAAAAAAAAACTGTCTTTTAATAAGATATTTTTTTCTAATAGGCACAAATTTTAAACCTTAGTGCCAAATTCTAAACCTGATTAGGGAATTAATCATTTACTTGGTCAAATTAAAACTTGTTTTCCACACTGATTTGTCTAATGATTGATTTAAAAACAATAATTTACTAAATGAAAGTATCCAATATTATCCTATGAGATTCTAATTGTAATTAGTGATGCATTGATAAATCTTCTAGGGATTTATGTAGTTTTCCCACATAGTAGATTATGCACACATAATTTTTATTTTCTGATAAAACAAAAACAGACTTTTTTTTTATCTGCTTGTGTCTCTATATAAACAATAAAGCTGGAAAGTATTCACACCGCTGGCTCAAAGTAACTTGTATTCAATCAGTAAGTTACTTTTTTTGTTGAAAATGACTCAGACATCTCTTAAAGGATGCACAAAAGACATAAATGACTGGAATTAGAAAGTTCTTACCTTTTGTTTGCAATTCATCAAAAGGTTAAGCATAAAACAGAGTGTTAGAGCAATCAAAAAAAGAAAAAAAATTTAGTTTTAAAATTATTTAAAATGATTCAATAATTAAAGAAAATACAATCTTTTATTGCAATTTTAAAAGAAATAAAAAAATTATTCTTTTTTTTGGCACATTAAGTTTTATACATTAGCGGTTTCATTTATGTTTAATCTATGTTGCAGATAATTCAGAGAAATTGGATGGACATCACACTGCTAAAGAATCTTGCTGAATCTGCTTTACTTTATTTATAAATGTACAACTTTTATTTTTTTTGAAAAAGCCTGAGTTATTCAGTGTAAAATTACAACTATGTAAGTCATAAATTTAGGCTTTAAAAAAAATATTGACAAATATTGCATATACAGAGCATCATATAATACATGACACTCCATACCTATTGCTACGGAGCCCGTGTCATGACATAAAAAAATTAAAATGTATCTCGTTCCCACAGATTAATAACTTGTTCCCACAGATTAATAACTCGTTCGCACGAAATACTATTCCGTTCCCACAAGATAATATTCCGTTCCCACAAGATACTATTGCGTTCCCTCAAAATACTATTTCGTTCCCTCAAAATAATTAACTCGTGTGAATGCAATAATTAATTCGTTCGAACGCAATAATTAATCCGTTGAACGCAGTAGTTATTCACGTCATAAGTCATTCACACGGATATGCTCTCTGTCCGTCCGGATGATCATGTGAATGAACGTGAATACCGATGGATGCTTTTGTGCTTTTTAAAATAAATAAATCTGATCTCTAAACATCCTCAGTGTCTTCAATGCAATGTAGTGAGACACACACAGACAGAAATGTGAAGGTATCTGCTGTAAATCTATGACGTAAATAACAGGAGAAACGATAGTTAGCATGTAGCCTAAAAGCCTTCGAATGTGAAGCGACTGACTGCTAAAGAGTATGTTAATAAGAGACAAGTCTTGAATATTATTATTCCTATTCAACTCTAAACTACAATATCAGCTGGCTGGCTGTCTACCGACCAGCCAGTTGCCCGAATGCCGGCATGACAAGCAAGGAGCTCCGCGGGGAGCTAAGCTAGTAGTAGTAGCCTAGCAGAAGCTATATTATGGCAAAGCAGCCTAGGTATCATAAATCTTATGATATTTTTCTTATATTCATTGAGACAGTAATAAATTGATCATTTTTCTTTTTCCTTTCTTGAACGAATGTGGGTCACAGAGACACGGAAGTTACCGCTAAAGCAACAATACTTAAAAAAAAAAAATCTAAATAAATTAAAACTTCATTCTAAAATTAAAATGTTGACTTTTTTCTAATGTGTAAAAATATTCTCGTAAAATTTAATCAAGTTTATTCTCAATTATTTATGCTGGCAGCACAGACTCTTCTTGGAAGGGGCTGTTCTTACCGGTCTATGTCACTGTGAGAATGGCTTGTTTTCATGTGTTGGGAGGGGCTGGTGTTCAGAGAGCAGGTTTTTAGAGGAATATTCAGATATGCAACTTTGAAGTTTCTTTTTGTGAGGAATAAACATTATAATGCTTAAAAGCTCAAAACATTGATTTTGCATGGGATAGGCCTTTTAACGTAGTTGCAAGTTTACCTTGCTGATGCATGTTCAAGTGAAAATGTTTACTTTTGTTTCTAGACCATGCTTAGATTAATGGGACATAACATTGGTGTAAAGTGAATCAGCCAGTGTGCTGTGGAGAAACAGGAGCATTGTGCAAAGAAAAGACTAAGAGGGGCAGAAAATGATAGGAAAAAGAGGGCTAAATAGAAAAAGAACAAGTGAGAAAATCAGCACATTTAAACATAAGCCAGCTGCTCCTCTGTACTTGGATCTATATATAGTGAGGGGAACAGGTGCACAGACCCACAGAGGGGAAATCAACATGTAAAACTACTGGAATAAACAACACTACAATGTAAGGGTCAAATGGTTTATTAAAGAAAAACTGCAACAAAATCCAAGTAATTTGAAGAAGACCTGTTTTCAGAGCATTTACTGAAATATGGAGAAAAATAGTAGTATAATAGTACATTTATAAAAGTTTTCTAAGCTCTTATATAAGTCACTGTCAATTATAAGATCATGAACGGTTCCCTCTCCGTAGCACAAAAAAACAAAACAAAAAAAAAGTTTAGTAATTTCAGTTATTGACATATTTGCAACTAAATTCAATTCCTGTCTTATAAAAAAGTAAATCTGTGTGCATATTGAAAAAGCAACATTTCTGAATATTTTTTTATTTACTCTTTTTTTTCTTTCAATTAATTAAAGATTTTGTTGTTTGCACTTTTAAACTGTAGTTTTGAGAGAATTAACTTATTTAACAGCAAAATGCTTTTTTTTATTGAAACTTGAGTAAAAAAAAAAAAACTATTCATTTATTAAGTTGTGAACCAATTCAAGTAATTTCCCTCCACTGATTATGTCTCATTTACCATTTTTATTTAACGTTTGGATATAAAATCTTGCAAAAGCCAAAATGCTAATGGCATAATGCGCAAAAATGAAAAAAAAAAAAAAAAAAGAAAAGGTTTATATCGGTTTACATCCAAATCAAATTTTCACAAACTTTTATTCTCTGGTATTAGTCTTTAACCTTGCATTTAGATTTGAGTCTTTTAAAAGTTATTTTTCTGTATTTGAATTTTAACTTTCACTTCACAATTCTAGAGTATCTCAATAGGAAATCGCTTTACAGTAGACACAGGCTGAGTTATTCTACTTCATATAATTAATATTGTAAAATCAAATCTATTTGATGGAGTTGTAAAAAAACATCAGTTTTATGGTAAGGATCTTTAAATGTTATGCATTGGCAAAAAAAAGTATGCAAAAGCCTAAAAACATGCTACTAAAGAAAATGCTGTTTGAATGTCTGCTGTCATTGAAATGTAGTCTTTGTCTGCTGAGTTTACATAGAAGATTTGTTTGAACTTGCAGAGTAAAATAGAAAAGTCAGACAAAAAAAAGAGATTTATCAATGCAAAAAAACAGGAACAGAGGTTGTCTCTAACGTATCAAAGTAGCAGGGAAATGGGGGGTAAAAGTGCAGAAGAAAAGGCCTCTAGTCTCTGCAGGTAGGCTCTGGTTTCCTCCTGTTGTGTAGAATAAAGTCAGTTTTCCATTTTTATTGACTGTTCAAATGATCTGATCTTTTTTTTTTCTCCATGTCCTCCCTGGGGAAAGTTTCACAGACATTTGTCTTTCTCTGTATATGAGCTGCCTGCTTTGTGCTTTAATGTCATGGCTGATCATGGTTTGGTTTATATAACAATTAAGCTACAGTGATTTGAAAGTAAAGTAAAAAGAAAAACTTTTATGCATTAGAATAAAACAAAAAAATAAAAAGTCAATGATTCCACGACAATAAATCAGTTATATTGACTAAATTATGTATTATTCTATTTGACATTTATGAAAGTGTGACATGAAAGAAAAACATTTTTGGACCTTGGCAAATGTGTAAAATGGACAAAATGTTGTATTTTAGTTTTTGTGAGTTAATTTTTATGAAATGCTCTGTAATACCTTAAACAGGTTCCAAAGTGTTTATCACTAGCGGTGTAGCATTTTCCAAAATCAATTATATTCAATTATTATCATAACACTTAACGGATGATTTGTAACGCTTAAAACTAAAGCTCCTTACCTGATTTGCCAGCTACCAACGGCTGGCATATTTCTGAAACCTTGACTGAGAGTTTGAGTAAGTTTACCTCAGGTCATGCCTAACGATCCAAGCTCTGGCTACATCAGTGTCTCCCTCCTCCCCCCAATCTCCTGTCTTTCTCATCTTCCTCTCTCTCTCTGCCATTGCTTACTATCTGCTTTATCCCTTTTCCTTTGTCTTGTGGGGTCATGTTATTGAGATGTATGTGTCCATGACTGACAAGGGACAAACCTCAGGGCAAAAAGGAACACGTTTGGAACAAATTTGCTGCGTTTGTTGGCTTGGTAAAGGGTATTTATGAGGTGTAAACATGAAGTATAAGTGACATTAGGAGGGTCATCACATTATTCAAGGACGGAAATGAACGTTGCGTAAAGTTCACGTGGAAAGTTAAATGTTTAGTTTGATGTGGAATTACCACCTTATGCTTTTATGCTGAGGAATTGATGTCCTTGCCTATACAATCACTAGTAATTATAAGAGCAGATAGGTGAGCTTCAAGACCGTTTTTCCGGACATTAGCAAAGTGCTTGAACACGGAGTAAATTCGTTCTTGGACTTGATCATTGTTTAATAAAGTTCTATGGCTTTGCATCTGCAGTGATGCCTAATCACTGCTTGGCATACTTCAGACTTCTTTCTTCAAACAACTTCACACAAGCAAAGCTCTTTACTTTTAGCAGAAACAAAAGCAAATAACATTATTTTCACCCATCACTTGTTTGGTCTTAATTGTCTTGGCATCTTAAGCAGCTTCATTATTTGTTATACAGATCTGTCATGTTCAAAATGTTGTATTGTTTATTACAAAATTGTTTGTGAACAAGCATATAAAAAAATACAAGATGTGCAAATGTGTGTGAATCGAGGCGAATTAAAAGTCCAATGTTGAACTACTGCTTAAGTTATACACTGCAAGGTTGATTGAATTAAAACAGACTTGATTTTTAACCTGTTCCACGACACTGTAACTATGGGCTTAGGTAAGTGTAATGGTACTCAGGCACAATCAGTTGAACATTTCTTTATGGCTAGCATGGAGCAAGCCGCCAGATCACTTATCAGTGGTCGTAAGCCCAAAGTGGATATGATGTATTTAAATTTTTTTATTTTTAGCTTTACTTCTGCATTTAGTTTGAACATGTGGCTTACAATGTCTCCACCATTGAGACAAAAGTTTAGCCGAAGAAAAGCTTTTCTGTTTGGATTCAGCTGGCTCATCTAGCACACACATGCAATTATCCTCAATGACCCAAATGGTGTTATAAGCTGTTATCTGCACTCATTTAAACACTCTAACCGCCTTGTTTGCTATCGAGGGACTGCATTTGGGGAAAAGTGAGACTGGATCCATTTCCAGGTTTGTGAAATTAATGCAGTGCAAGCCTCCAGCTGCAGTGGTGTCTGTGGCCTAAGTGTTTTAATTAAATGTGCTCATTTAGCTGTATTACCCAGGTATATGGTGACATGGTGGTATTATTTATTTCAACATCGCATGTAGGAATGGGCTGGGGAGTGTATGAATGGTGGAGAGACTCATCACAGTTCATGACAGGAATAGATGGATTTATTAGAGATAAAGCAGCAATTCATTCAGCCAGCCAAATCAATTCCATGAAATCATTCTCATTTTCTAATAACTCTGTGGAACTATCACATAGTACATTAAATCTGTTACGAGATCCACGGTGGCATAGTGGTTAGCTCTTTTGCCTCAGTGAGAAGGCCCTGGTACAAATCCTGGCCGATTTCACATGTTTTCCCCATGCATATGTGGTTTTACTCCAGGAAATCCGGCTTTCTCCTACAGTCCAAAGAGGTGCTTCAAAGGTTAATTTGGATTGTCCCTAGGTGTGATTGTGTATGAGTGTGTGGTTGTTCGGCCTTACGACTGACTGGTGACTTGTCCAAAGTGTACCCTGCCCTCGTCCAAGAGTAGACGGGACAGGCCCTGGCAACCCTGTGTCCTCAGAAGGGATTCAGCGGATCAGAAAATGAATGAATCGATGAATCTGTTTCTATTCAAATTTGTACATTTACCCCAAACCAGGGCTGGCCAACCCTGGTCTTCGAAAGCCAGGGTTGGCCAGAGCTTGCTACTACTACACACCTGATTTAAGTGGTCAGCACCAAGCAGTCCAGGGAGAGCTAGGAAAAAGGCAGAGTTGTGGCTCTTGAGGACTTTGGAGGGAGGCTGAAGAAGCCCTTAGATCATAGTGATTTCCTTTATGATTTTTCCACACTCTTCGCAGCTACATTGTAGATTCTCACCCTCAGCTAGGTTTCTTCTGCCATCACCGACGGAAGAACTTTCATATTATAACCTCATACGAGAGTTATTTACAGTTGTTTTATTCACCCCTATGTGACCAATATCCTCTTTATTTTTTTTCTGCTATTTGTCTATAATAGTTGCATAGTTGTTGGTGCTTTTCATGTCTCATAAGTTTTGATGTCTTACCTTGAAGCACTGAACAAATTTTCAATTACCATGACCAGATATGCCACCCACAAAAAGCAGAACAGCCTTTTCCTGATCAGATGTTGCTTCTGTCTGTTCTCTCTACAGTACGAATTCAAGGTGAAAAACATCAAAAAGAAGAAAGTCAACATTGTCGTATCAGTCGATGGCGTCAAGGTGACTTTGAGGAAAAAGAAAAAGGTGAGGTCACTTCAATGTCTTATTTTTCTAAAATTTCACATGTAACTATGCCTGTTCAAAGCAAAGATGTTTTGTTTCTTGCCTTTTCCTTTTTAACCCGAAAGAAAGCTTAGCTGACAAAACTATGGAAAATTAGCCATCATATCTGCACATTACTATTATCGACTACTTTCATTATGAAGTGTTGGTAACACATTCTAACAAGGCGTGAGAAATTATAGACTCCCGATGGTTTATTTTAATTGTGCAAATTAAAAGAAATATTTTCAATTAAAAATATTTTTGTTTACTTATTTTTTAGCACACATGATCTTCAGCACTCTTTTTTATGTATGAACATGTATTTAGTTGTATTTTCGTTTAAAGGTTTTACAATATTAAGTAGTTTTATACCAACTGAAATCAAATGGAAACATCTTTTCTAAACCTCTTTTAAAACGTTGCTCTTCAGTTCAGCAAAAATGGGGCTTTGTCAATTACACTCAGCTTTTATTTGATTCCTTTGGTCTTTTGATCATGTAAATGTTTTTTAAATATGGTTGAGCCGGCGCCATCATCTTACCCTGATGCCTCCTGGGCATGTCCCACACAGAAGACGTCCTGGGGAAAACCCAAGAGAGAGGGACTATTAGGGTTCCACTGGTAAACCTGGAGGCAGTGGGGGGGTGGGCCCCCATGACTTGGCCCTGGAAAAGTGTGAAATGACGGAGGGATGGATGAAGTCTTGAGCATTTATCAAAGATAAATAATGAAAAAGTAATTAATGTGATAGAAAAAAAAGCCAAAGTAGTTGAACTTAGATTTCCTTAAAGTATAGACTCATTCTTTTTTTTCTTTCAAAGGATGCCTGAGCACTCAAAATCTGAAATTGCCCCGTTATGTTAGATTGTACTACTGCCTTTATCAAATCAAATCAAACTTTATTTATAAAGCATTTCTCATATAAAAGCATACACAAAGTGCTTTACATTAAAACAAAACAAAAAAAATAATATAAAAACAAGCATGAAAATTAAAATAAACAAGCACAAAAAATAAAAAATAGGGTCCCCCTCCCCATACCTACACACTGCCCCCCACTCCTTTCACACCTCCCACCCCGCCTGATGCTTTAGCATCAGAATCATTTTTTGTCACAATAAGAGCTAACTGCAATGACGTTAAAGCTGCTCAAGACTGGGAGGTATAGGTATACAGAAGATATCAATGTGCAAAGTTGAAAGGTAGTCACTTTGGAAAAATGCAATTTATAAATAAGGGCATTTCAGTAAATACCTAACAAGTATATGAGTAAAGAGCAGTAACATGTAGAAGCAGAGGTCCATTTTTCCAAAGAGAACACAGAGTGTGTGTTGTTGAGTGGGGTGTGGCTTGTTGCTCTTTTCCTCAGTCTTGTAGTCTTTGCCCCGATAGAACTGTAGTGTCTACCGGAGGGCAGAATGTTGAACAGGGGGCTGGAAGGGTGCAGTCTGTTATAATGCTCTGTGGGATTAAGCAACCTATACCTTAGCCACTCCAGAACTATTCTTTATAGCATTTAAGGTAGTAGAGGCTGAACTATACCCAAACAACCTATTAGAGACCAAAAAGCTTTCAAAGGTCACCAGAGACCTGATTGTACACTTCTTAGAGGCTATAACATAATTGCCATGCAGTCCACCGAGCAGACAGGGATCAACCAAATGTCTGATCAACCAAATGTGTGATCTTAACGCATGTTTGTCTCTGCTATCTGTCTTGTTGGGTCATGTTTGTCCACACACTGTGTGAATAATTCCCAAAGCTGTGACACCTTTGTTTAAAACGGTTGCAGGTCCTGACAAATGGGTGAAATGAAATGTGTATTTACACTTGGTGTTTTCTTTGATCATGCAGATCATCTCAGAGTATCACACACTTGAGTCTTAAAACTAATCAGGCATAATACACATCAATGTGGTGGGGCAGTAAAGTATTTGGTAATCACCAATTCTGCAACTTGTCCCACAAAGACAAGTGGGGTCTGTAACATCTATCATTGATGCACTTCAACTGTGAAAGACAGAATATAGAAAGAGAATCCAAGAAATCACATTGTAGGATTTTTAAAGAATTTATTTGTGTGATGGTGTGCAACATGTGTATTTAGCTCCTACAAACAAGAAAGACTATGGCCCTTCACAGATTGGTTACTGCTTCTTCAATAAGATTGTTACTTGTATGTGGACGGGTGTATAAAAGACACACACACACACACACCCTTAAACAGTCAGACTGTAACCCCTCCACCATGATTAAGACCAAAGAGCTGTCAGAGGACACCAGAGACAAGATTGTACACCTAGATTGGGAGGAACCAATCTACTAGGGATGCCCCAATTGCATTATTGATCAAATACTTTTTTTCTACACCATTATATAATTCAATTCTTTAAAAATCTTACAGAGAGACTTCTGTGACTCTTTTTTTAAATCCCGCCTCTCACAGTAAAATCATAGGTATGTGGAACATTACAGACCCCTCACTTCTTTTGAAGTAAGACAACTTTTCCCTTCTCATACGACTTGCATAAAGGTCCCTGCGTGGTTCTTCACGATTCTATTAACTATGTTCTTCCCTTGATCCACGCTTTCTAATGGTGGAACATCATAATGTATCCTCGGGAGTGAACCTTGTAGAACATTGAAATCATTATTTGACTTGACAAAACAAAACAGAAACCTCTAGTAAGAGATAGTGTCAGTTATGTTTCTTGCTCTGTCTTATATTGTCAAAGTAGCTGTTTGCTGTAATTTGTTGTTTCATCTGCTCATCAATGAACTATCTATAAAGAATTTAAAAAACCTTGCAACATTAAGCAGCTCTTTCCCTGCAAAGAAGTGAAAGTCAAACAGTTTTTCTTTGTGTACGTTTATTTTGGATCTTAGTGCACTTAGTGTTAGCATTTCCTACAGCTGTACATAACGCCTTTTATCAGATGCATTTGAAGGTATTAATTATATGTCCATAAAGGTCTGATGCTTTTCTGTAAAGAACAGGATAGAATTTAAACCTTTTTGGAGTTTTGTGGAGTAACACGATACTAAATCTACTCCTTCCACTTCATGTCTATATATTCTTGTCACAAAACCCTTTACTTTCATAGAAAAGGTCAAACTCCACCTTCCTGTTTTGGTAATTAAAGGATCTTATTCAGTGTAAAGTAATCAGGTAGTCTGGTCAGTAGATGCAGGATCTTCATTTACTTCTCCTTTGGTGATTTTTGCTTCCCGTCCTAAAGATATGAAATGTCAAACGTGACGTTGAAGAGATTTACATTTCTGAGCAGCTTGTGTTTGTGTGTGGAGATTGGAGTGGCTGAATGAGTGGAGTCAACAAAGCGCTCCTTCAACACAGAAATCAATATAAATAGTTCCTGTGCGCCCGAGTGCTGACATTTTGATTGTGACCTTAAACTGAAAGACGGCTTAAATCAAATGCACAATCAAAAGAAAAAAAGGGAAAATATGGATTTGGAGAAGAATTTTGATGTGGAGTTGATTTTCATTTGCAATAAATGGCAGTTTATCTTTGTGTGAGTCTTAACCTTAAGGTGTCATCAGTCTTTGACCTGGTGTAAATGAAACATCTTCATTTGTTTGCAGAAGAAGGAGTGGACATGGGATGAGAGTAAGATGATTGTGATGCAGGACCCAATTTACAGGTAAGCCTGGTATATTATTTATGTTTATGTTTACATTTATACAGACACATGTGTGTTTCAAACACTGTTTAATTGTACTTTCTCAATTGTTCTGCTCTTTTTGGGACCCAGACTTTTTTTATTTAATAGGATTCTTGGTGATATTAAAATAATAACATTCCATTCATTTAGCTCATCTGCAAATTCTAATTTATGAGGGTTTTAATACTTCTGCTAATGACTTTCCTGCTTCGGCTCATTGGGCCTTTTCCTCAAATGAATTTCAGTCCAAACTTTGATTCAGTGCTCAGAAAATGAGAAAACTTTCTTTGTCCCTGCAATTTTTGATGTTCTGGAAAAAGAGAACTTTATGCCCTCTGTTCGACAAGGAGTTACTCTGACTAAAACCACAGAGATATTCCCATAAAAACATAATGAAGGTGCTTTGATCCCCTATTATAAAAATGCACATTTTTTGACAACAGTCTCCAACCTATTCACAGAAATAAGTCCTACCAACTCGCATAATAGTGATCACTTGAAAATGTCAATTTTTGTGGAGATATATTTAGAAACATTTGTAGGTTTTTCATTTCACAAACATTTTATTCAATTTTCCAAAAGTCTTTGTCCATATTTAAATTTCAGTGGATTTTTTAAACTTCCAAGCTGCTGTGTTTCCAGATCCAGCAACCTGAATTTTTAAATGCAGCTAAAAAACGGGTGACAAGGATCAGGTTTGAAGTTTTCATCAAAGCAGCTGGAACCCCCTGTTTTCAAGTCATCTCTGGGTGGGGACCAACTTTGCTGTGGGTGTGGGGTCTCACTTTTAAAGTGGTTTGCTTTGCTATCAGTAAAATCAGTTAGATGCCAAGAGCTGGGACTGTTTAATGCCTTAAACATAAGGCTGGCTTTTTAAATAAAACTCCTTTAAAAAGCCAGATGGAATTCCTATACACAGCGAGGTGGGACTTTTTAACTTAAAAAATCTTTAGAGTAAATTTATAAACTAGATTTATGAACTTTGGGAAAGCAATTTCCACAAATATAAAATAAAATAACTGTATTAATATGCACATAAAGCTCTCAGCTAAATATTAATGTTCGATAAGTTATACTTTTTGTATGATTTATTTTTAATGCAACTTTAACTGAACAGTTCTGAATTTGTAGGAACTATGCTAGGATCTGAGTTGTGTTTGACGAGCGTTAAGATCATTTTAAAAAATCACAAGGTTGTTCCTCCAAAATGACGTGTATATTAAAGTGTCATATTCAGTATGATCAACACAGAAAGTCTAAATATAGATCCAGTGCAGCACCACCCACTATTTGAACAAGATGTAATTTTAGTAACAGTTATCTGGGATCTTTAATCAATTTGTTTAATTGTTTAATTGCACAAATGATAGGAAATATTAGAAATCTAAACTTTAGTTTGTTTTTTAAGGTTTAAAATGAGGAAAATATCTTGCTGAAAAATATGACCTTTTAGGTTTTCAATCAGCTTCAGTGTGTGGCAGAACTGTGAGATCAATATTAATAATTAGTATTCAGGAAGAGCTAAGCTTTGATCAGTTTGAAGGAGAAAACGTTACGGTGCAGCTCACATTTGTGCTAAATTAACAGAGATTTCTTTTGGCAAAACTTGACATTTATTGTAAATTTGGTCGAACAAGAAAACTGTCAAATTAAAGTACAGTGCAGTACTTTTTCTCTGAAGTAGAATCCAAATTGAACCCTATTGGTATAACACTTCATGTTTTGCTCTGAATGACTCACATTTTATCCCCCCTGCTCCCTGTATTTATCCTCCAAACACTGGCACACTCCCTCCCAGGCGGATGAAGCTCAGAAGTGAATCCAGGAACTCAGCGGGGGGGGGGTTCTGGAAACGGTTCTGTCAAAAAGATGGATTTTGTTAGTTGTTGTTTGTGTCAACCTTTAAAAGAAGGATTTCTAAAAGATTGTGTTAGTCTACGATGGTTTAGCTAGTCTGCGCCATCCTACCCTTCTGCTGCAAAGATTTTTTGGGTTTCTCCTCCCAGGGGAGGAAGAGCGGGAGGTTTGTCTCCTCCATCTTTCACTGTTGTCTTCTGAACCATGTGTGACAGCTCATCTCTTGGTTATAGCAAAAATACTTAACAGTTTGACTTATAAGATAGCTGCAAAAATGCATGCCAAAGAGAGGCAAAGACCAGGTGTTCTTAAAGGAGCACAACCTTAGAAAATTCCATTAAAAAAAAACATTTATTTGCAAACATTTATTTGGTTCTTAGGCCTTTAGGGGCTTTTCTGTTGAGTTGGCTCAGTAGTGGTTGTTTTCCATTACAGCTAAGAACTCAAAATGTCCTTTAACGGCCTTTATCTTGCACTAAACACAGAAACAATAAAGGACACGTTGCTGCTGCTTTATTGGCTGCTCGGCCTGTGACTTACCGTCACACTAATGATGACAAAAAGCAGCAGAGAAGGCTGCAGGTGAAAGAAAAAAAGCACATTTTTATCTAAAAGCTTGGGACGCCTTACAGCATTGCCAAACTCAGGAGGTTCCATCTGCCTGAAAATTTTGATAAAACTATGAGGAATGAATGTTAAAATACATGACAAACTGTGTATTTTCCCCACTCGTTGCCAGTTTTGGACGGTTATACATTTTTCAGAAAAAGGTTAACAAAAAGTAGCAGGTGCCAAGTAGTGTCCATAAATAAGTGGGACCAAGTAAAGCTCTAGTCACATGCACACCAATGGGGGGATGACCTGTATGGGTGCTGTGGGTTTTTTGGATTGTCTGAGCTCATGGAGGGTTCTACCTGAAGGTCATACCGGGGTTAGACCGGCCGGTACAAGGCACACCTTAAGAGAAGCATGTCTTGCATTTCCCTTGAGGCTCGTTGAAAATGTAACATGCGATTGTCATGCCTGTGGTAAGTGTATTGTGAAGTATTTGTAAGGCTAAGTTGTGTGCACTCGGGTGACGCTGTCGTACGGTGCCCTTTTGCCACACAAGAGCCATTAGTAAATCAGCAGTCACAACTGCCTCATGGCTAGATACAGGCTATCTGAGGGCAAAAGGATGAGTGAACCTATTTGGGACACATAAGGAGTACACATTTATCACATGAACAGAACTTAAGAGTCTTTTGCAAAATCCACAGGATTTTGGGGGGTGGGGGTAGGCCTGGGCGATAAATCGATCAAATGAATTAATTCGAATTTTTTGTTACGGGCGATTTCAAAAATAACTAAATCGAGTTTTTATGTGGCGCATTTTTGGCTCCTCAGAGCTTCCGTAGCGTTAGTTTCACATGGCACGCGACAAACAACACACGAAACAGCACGCGACAGCATGGCTACCGGTGAGAGTGGGCAGTTTGTTCCCAAGAAAGAAATGAACTCATCTGTTGTGTGGAACTGGTGTGGCTTTACTGTCACAGACGTGGAGGAAGAGCCCCCCCCCCCACGCTGCAACATTTACCTAAAGGAGCCCATCGGAGTCGAAGGCTCTCACGCACGGTCGCGTGGCACGCGCTCAGTCTTCTTACACATGCACGCGCCCTAACACACACGCGACCTGACACACATACTCATTCTACAACGCCTGTATAGTTAGTTCATTAGTTAGATAGTTATTTTTTACTGTTATTTGTTAATAAAGATACTGCGTTGTAATTATTACTTGTACAGGTATTCATTTGCGACGCGGCCACCGTAGGATTTTGTTTTCGGCGGAGGCGGGCGGGGGGGGGGGGGGGGGGGGGTTACCGCGACTCCTGCTGCTTCATCATCAAGACGGGGTTTATTAATTTATTTAAAACTTTAGACCCAGATATGAGCTGTATTTTTAACTTTTTAGAAAATGCTGCTACTCTCAAGGTGAATGTTTGTCTCATTTTAGTCTAGACTATAAAGTGTGACTTAAAACACAGCTGGGACTTGAAGTAAGAAAGTAAACTTCATTTTGGACAAGTGAAAACAAGAGTAGGATAACAAAATAAGACAAAAACTAAACAAAAATTATATAAAACAAGAAAAAATTATATAAAACACAACAAAATTATATAAACACAAGTCCAAAAGGGAGTGAGAAAAAGAAAAAATTTATACTTAACTTTAACTTTGATTCCATTTATTTATTATTCATACCAGAAATGGGAGTTACATTTGTCTTGCATTTGATTAAATAAAAGCAACATTTGCTTTAAGTTGTCTGCCGTTTGTACTTATTGCTTTCCTTAAGTAAGGGGGGAAAAAAATTGGGAAAATATCGGAAATCGAATTAAAAAAAATAAAATCGGAGATTTTATTTTTAGGCCATATCGCCCAGCCCTAGGTGGGGGGTCTTTAAAAGATCTGTTCAACACACCTGCGTCTCACCTTCCTTACCCTTGCGTATTGTATATGTGTTTGCTAGACCTGTTGCTCGCAAAAAAATACAAACATGAACATTATCATACCACAGGCTTACCAATCAGACTATGACTTTGCTATTTTGTGTGAGGTACCTGTGGGGTCCCTATAGGTTAGCCTTTGTTTGCTTGCAGACAGCCACCTTTAGCCTTAAGGGCAGTTGTGACTAAGGCTTAAATAAGGATGCGAAAGAGTGTTGTATGGCGACACTGTTGAGACATTTATTTATCCACTCATGGCTGTGGGACACAAGAAATGAGCTTTTTTTTTAAATTTCTATTCAAAACCATCACTAAAAATGACTAAAACGTTTGATTTGCCAATAATTACGTGCCTGGTCAAACTTTTGAAAAACGTGATAATGAATTACGTCTCCTCAGATTTGGGCCAGATCTACATCTATGTCAACAAACCTGTGAAACTTTTTTTTTTTTTTTTTTTCAGATATCCCTTCTCTTACTGCTACTGACCAACTTCTTTAGGTGTGTTTTGCTAACGAAAAGGCTAAAAGGGAACTGTTAGTTGAAAAATTAACAGAACACCAGTGTGAAAGAAATAGGAAAAGACTCCTTTGGTGCAAAAACAAATATGATCTTTAACTCAATTACCAGATAATTCCCTCCTGAAAGCCATGAGGGATCATGGCCTGCTGTGCATCTTGACAACCATTGTAAGTTGTTTCTGTTACAATGAACAAATGAATAACCATAATTGTGCATTGTTGCTAAGAAAAAAAACTGCCAGATCCTGTTATGGACCTAATTTATCTTTTTTTTTTTTCTGTACGATAGGGAAGTTCATCAATAAATGAACTGTTAAAAACATATCTTTGTGTTGAAAGGATTTTATTTATTACATCAATCAAAAATGATTTTAGTTCCAGCCATCCACAGTGGATATTCATCCCATTTTTTTTCTTGTTGTAAAATAATCAATTCTAATGGCGGGGAATAATTAGCCAATCAATTTCTTGCTGTGTTTGCCGTGCCCGACTGCCTCCAGAGCTGCTTCTGCCTGGATTTGCCTTATCTGTTTGTAATTAAGGTGACACAGATTTATGTACATTGTTTTTTCTTAGAAATTTTAAATGGTTTAGAAATTGAAAAAGGTAGATTAGAAAAATAAGCTTGTATTTTACATGCAATGTAGATCTTTTTGTTGGTGTTTTAAATGTACAGTTTAAGCTTTAGGCTTACACTTTTAATTTGTAAGATTAATGTTAGCCCAGAGCAGGTCATCAGTAACCACTTTCACCGGTATAAACAGCATTGTTTTTGTGCAAGCAGCTTTTAGTCATAACAGATTTTTGAAAACTCAGTCAGGTTATCTTTCGTCTGTGGTACTTGGAAAAGAAATGATATTAATATTTATTTTATCATGGCATGACTGTCATCACCATCATTTATATTCACAATAACAATTTATCAACACTTGTTTTCTACTATCGATATAGTGGAAATGCTGTACAGACAACTGATGCCCCAAAAAGAAAGGCAAAACAAAAGAGTACTAAAATTTTCCTCTTTCCTTTTTTTTCTGTGGCACACATGCTGTGCCCTTTACATACTGACCTCATCTAAATTGCAGTCCTAGTACCTAATCCCTCAATCATTTTGTTCTGTTAGCCCAGACTCAACACGAGTTTGTCTGGTTTAAGGTGTTTCCACCACATGGGACACCAGGCTACGATTTTCAACACCACCTAAACTGCGAAAATAAACTGCGCCGAGTGGGAAAGGACGCAATTTAGGAACATAACTATAGCTGTGCTAGATACTAATTCCAATGATTAAGCTAGTACAATAATAATTTGACTCCAGTGGAACCATAACCATCAGACCTGCAATAAAACATTAATGAGATTCTACTTAACCTCAATGCATCTTTGAAAAAATAGCTTGTATGTAAACAAGCGTGGCTCTCCAGCTTCTTGCTGGAGACCACTGTCAATCACCACTATAATAAAAACAAATGACTGGCAGATTTATTCAAAACAATGCCACATTATTATAGTAATTTATTTTATAATGGTTAAACCTTAAAGGCAGTAGATGCAAATTTAAAATTTAAGTTGATACAAATTGATTGAAGTCTTCTTTAATTACTGACCACAAGCTAATTGGCTTCAACACTAGCAATTTGTAGTAAAACTACATTACATAAAAATATTTTTTTTAATTCTTGCTTTACTTGCATGATTTAAATTTGTTCAAATGATGTTTTTTTGAGGCGAGTAAATAAATACTCTCTTGTGTCAGGTATGTTGCCTGTGCGCTCTCCTTTGACTCTCATTTCCTTGAATGCAACGCGTTATGGCATATTTTGTCCTAAACAGCGGCCATGATAAGGCCCCTCGTTTTTTAACATGCAATTAAGACATCACTACAAAATGATGTACCTACAACAAAGTCTGGGAGCGGGGTAAAATTCCGACACAGCTGTTTCTATTGACGTTTATGAAGTGGGTCACTCAACAGAAGCTCTTAAACATAAAGGGTTACGGCTCTTAGAAGGTGTGCTGTTAGCACGTTGTTCCTAATGAAGTAACACAAAATACTAGCAGGTTTTCAATGATCTTTTATCTTTTACCTTATGCAGCTAAGTAGAATATGAGGGAAAAATTCAAACTTCAATTTTTGATTTCTGTATTTTATATTTAAAGATAGTCAAAAAAAAAAAGCACGAGTATAACTTTCACATAGCAGCTGAGTTATTACAGAAAAGATAATCTTTGGTCTTTGTTTTTGCAGCCAGAACAAACCTTTTATTTTACATCTAGCCAATTATCCTCATGATTAATAGATTTCCTGGTGATAGTCATGTAAAATAAAAGCTTTCTCTGATGGTTGCACAGTATATGCTCAACTTTTGAAAAACTGAAGATGGAAGACACATGTAACCTTAAATAAAATAAACATCTTCTAAACATCTTCTAAAAATAATGTGGATTATGAAATGTAAACACGTTGGATCTTGTTAATTTGCAAAGTTAAATCATGTTTTAATTCTGCTGCATGATTTAAACCGATGTGGTTGAATAAAAGCACGTATAGATGCTTTAAAAAAAAAACTGGGTTATAGTTTAAAAAAAAGATATTGATCATTAAAAATATATGGTAGTTGCAGGTCTTTACAATTGCATTTTAGAGTTTGTCTTTTTATCCGTTCATCAATCCAACACATCTTTCCCAAGATTCTTGAGTAAAAGTAAAATTGTCATTAAAGAAAGGAAGGTTGTGCCCCATAACTTGTAATTTATTCAGTATGATTAAAAGATAGACAGATATTGATTTAAATATTTAAGTAAAGAGTACAGATTTCACGTTTGCTTCATCAAAGTAAAAAGCGCAACACTTTCATCTGTCAAAAGAAATTCCCATGTGACCCAACATTTTGCAAATGTAACCTTTTGGTATAAAAAAGGAATAAAGTGTTTGGTAAACTAATGTGATAAATATTCATGTACAGCGTTTTTAAAGGCAGAGGGGAGGAATGCACATCAAAGACCCCAGACGGTTTTAAACGCTCCTGTGAGGAATTTTTCACTCACATAATGGCTCGGCGCTGTGTGGCCAAATCATTTGGGGGGATTTGCTGAGCGCTTTGCATATTTCTTTTGTGCATTCCTTTTCATCTTCAGTTGCATTTTAGCTAGAGCTGCTGGCTTACTGCCACTCAAGCTGGCCACCACCGCGCATGCAAAGAAAAATAAAAAGCTGAAGGGGGATAACACGCCATTAATTCACATTAAATATAAATATAAGACACTTTCGCTAGACTTTGCATATTCCTCTAGACCTATATTTAAAATGATAGCTCTATAATCAGTATTCATATTAAACTAAAATAGTGTTTCGAAATTGTAATGTTAGAACCAGCAATCTCAATTAGGCATTTCTGCTGTATTTTGTCTGGTTTTGAATTAAAAATACATATTTTTAAAAGTTTCTAGATTTTTAAGTCACGACTTTGAAATCCAAATACAAAGAGCAAAAGACTCTTAATTTCCTGTTTGAATCGACCATATTGCAGCACATATCACCATATGACATGAACCAAAGAGCACCAAGTGTCCACATAATACAATAGGAGCATTTGTGGATGAATTACACATGTAATACTAGGGCTCTCACTAACGGTTATTTCATGAGTCGATTAGTCAACGATTATTGGTTACAAACGGTAATATTGCTGGTAATTTGTCCGTGGAGGTTAGCGTCATGTCTGGTACTTCTAATGCTCGGTATATGGTGCGTTCACAGCAATAAAAATTTTACATGTATAGTTCATGAATTTCAATTTCACCTTATAAGAGATAAAAAGTTTAAGGTCCCAAGTAAGTTGTATGCTAGCACAAAAAAAGACATAATTGCCTCGCAAGCTATATGTTTCCTGATCCCTGCACTAAATCATTGTCTAAACTTCTCATAGAAAATGTAAGCAAAAAATATTTTTATGAACATGGGTTTTAATTTATTACAATTAGCGAACAGTAAAATATTCTACAATAACTTTTCCTCCATTCGTTTGTAAAAGGGACTTAGGTGGCCAGGGTGTAGCGCCTCAATCATGTCTTTAAATCCATCCTCTTCAAGCATTGACAGAGGTTTCATTCCTTTTAGAAACACATGAAGGATGCTCATGGTGTAAGTATTGCAGCCCTCTCTGTGTGCACCGGCTCTTCCCCAGTCTACAGTCGATGGCGAAGTCCAGAATTTCGCATTTCGCTTTTGCATCCGAAACGTCGATGAGCGCGTGTCGCTACGTACGTTTTTAAGTCCAGTTGCAAGCTCTATGTACATATTCATTGATCGCAGGCTGAAAGTAGAACATTTTCACACTGAATCGCAGCAAAGCAGCACTTTTCCCAATCGGGGAATCTGATTTAGTAGTTACGTGTGGGTGGCGTACGTTTCAAAACACGGGAATATCAAGTGTTGTAAACATGATCTCGACGGAGACTATAATAATTGCGGTTTGTGTCCGATTGGATTAATATGACACCAAGACCGACATTTATAGGAACAGAGCTGTTACAACAAAACTTCTGGAGCAAGATTTTTGGGATTTGCACCGCTCTTTCTTTGCACACCATGCTTTTTCCTGTTCCCAATGCTTTTGGGTGGTGGTTATTATAATCATTGAGAAAAAAAAACAAAAATTACGCGTTGACAACACCAAGTTAGCATAGATGATTTTTATAGTTGACGCTAATTTTAGGGTCATTTTGTGAACTTTGGTACAACTAATTAGCCATAAAATGTAATGGTGTCTTAGAAAAAACAACAACTTCAAAAAATAGCTAATGTTTAATGTGAGGATTTTATGCTAAACAAAAAGGTAGCCAAAATCCTAAATTGATGACAAAAAAACCAAAGTGCACTTCTATCCGTTTGTAGGAGTTGTCATGCATTGAGGTTAGAAAGCATTTTCATTGCATTTATCATAAATTATTTAGTAGCACCTATAAAATTAGATGTTCTGACAGTCGGTTTTTAAAATTTAGCTGTTAACAAAATATGGATCAGCACATGCTTTTTTTTTTTTAAAAAGAGAACATTTTCCTTGGTTTATCAGACCACTCAAATGGCAGAATACCCAAAAACAAGTGTTTTTTTTCTTCTCTTTAGGACAGTGTGGAGAACAAAAAATCACTTGACCAATCGCATACACATTTGGAAAAAATCATTTAAAACAAAACCATTTTCCTCCAGAAGCTGTGACCATTTGCTAGGGAATGATTGTCCACTTCCTGACTTAGTCAGTTCTAAAATAAACCCAAATTTAAAGTCTTTCTTAAAGAAGGGCTGCCTGATTGTACGACGATCACAGCTCAGCTGGCTCAGGGATCTCCAGAAGCATTAATGCTGTGTCCTTTTTGTACTTTGTTTCCATTAGACGAAGCAACGTAAATAAAAAACCTCACAAACCTACAGTTTCTATGAGAGATGAGATGCAATTATACCAGGAGAGACATCTCCTTGACTCCTTGGCTGAACACGCCATCTGTTTCTCCTTATTGGTCCAAATACCCACAGAGACACTGGAGGTTTACGAATCATTAGACAGTTGCATGAGGAAAATGAATGTATAAATCAAGTTTTGACGTGCATTTCTTTATTCTTTTACTGCACACAATAAACATGGCTTGGTTTGGTCACTTTTGCAGCTGGAACAAAATACTGTTTCGTTTGTTTAGTTTCATTTTTCTTTTAGAAATGTATGCTACTTTAGTCAGGAGAGAAACGCAAAAACAAGAACATTTATAGTAAAAACTAACAATTGGAGGTTGGCTACATGTTATTCTAGTGTTATCACTGACTCCAAGAGCACATGAAGAGAGTAGTTAGAATTTTAGTAACATTTTTAAGACTGATCAGACTTTAAATGTGGACCTTTCTACTTTATTTACTAACTGGTACACAAGCTACAGTGTGTTGGTGATCTTTTTTTTTCTTCCCATTTCACAGTCAGCCTGTAATGGAACTGCAGCCGCTGGGCAAAACCAGTAGAACTAATTATTAATAACCATACCACAATCTCCTGAATGGAGTTCAGATACCCTCACTCACACACACAAATTTGGGCCAATTTTACAGTCATGCTCAAAAAGGTTAAATCTAAACAAACAATTTCTTTTCTTTTTTTCAATTTTCTGCACTCCTAAGTATTTACCTTTAAAGAACAAAGAGCTCCTCACATACTTTTATGTATTTTGTGGACATTAGGCCGCCCAGAATCTACAGCTGCAGGGATAGGAGACAAGGCTTTAAAAAGAAGAACACAGAAAGACGGTCTGTTTTGTAAATTTGCAAGTTTTCTGCACTTTGTCAGTAAGGAAATTTAGGAAGTGGTTTTGTGTTTGTACTAAGATAATGTTTATGACTACATTTTTTCCCTCTGGGAAAAAGTAAAGAACCTGTCTTAAAATTAATGAGGGCAACTGCATAATTTTGTGGTCATGACATTAAAATTACAAACCAGCTATTCTGTGCAATTACACTTAATTGACATGCATACATTTTATGTTATCTTTTTTTTGTGTGTGTGTACTTCTTTTTTTTAATTGTATACGATTGGGCCTATCCTCGCATCAAGGAATCATAGTACTGTACAGTTTTTTTTAGTACGCCTGTGTGATGTAAATTTTTCAAGCCACTATCTGCACCTTAAAAAATTGCCCCTCAGGAATGAAGTTGTTTGAATTGAATTGAATTGAATAGAAAAAAGTTATTTGCTAAAGTTTGCTACTAAGAATACTAACAGGAAGCTGCTGCAGTGGACTTGAAGAACCTGGATCATTTCTATCCCAGAAGAGCAGAAGGGAACTCTCCTGCTGTTTGATCACTTTGTAGTGTAGATAGCTTTCTGAGCACACACTCAATATCTTAAACATTGTAATCAGCTTCAAGAGCATCCGCTAATTTCAGAATTGTAGTGCAGTTCAGTTTGCATGTGAGATTAGAAAAGTTTTAAATGCAATGAAAGGAGCCGTTGGCCTTTTTCATTCTTGAAAATGATCCCACAAGTAATGTTTTATTTGGAACTATTTTGTTACATTCCCATCGAGGATATGACGCAGGCTAAAAGCACGTTCTTGAACGCGCATTTAGTTCACACTGGACGGTCACTACCGGGTATTAGCGCATGTCCGCCACCAAAAGTTAGAAGACACTTGGTGTGAACTAGCACAGTGTTTTTCAACCTTTTTTGAGCCACGGCACACCAGCATCCAAAAAAAAAAATAAATAAAAAAATAAAAAAGGAAAAGCTCATAGTCTGTATTGATCTACAGCCCCTCCACAATCTCACATGCATTTTTGTGATAATTGTGGCAGAAAAAGCTGGAAACTGCAGCTGTTTTTTCTAAAAGATGTAATAAAAGTTAAGTTAAAAGATTCAAAAATTGTTTGATGTGTGTTCATTGTTGTTATGTAAGGGTTAATGGCCGACGAAGTGTGCGGTTACTACTTTTTAACGCACGCAGTGAAAGCGTGAACCGTCCGACGCTTCCGCGAAGTGCGTTAAAAAGTAATAACCGCACACTTCGAAGGCCATTAACCCGCTTATACCATGGTCACTTACAGAAGAAATACATATTAACCAGGTTTTAGTCCTTAATTCTTGTGTTTTCTTTCGATTTGGATCACTTTTCTCGCAAACAGCGGACTATATGTTACGTGATGCGGCGCGATGCGCTGCATCACGTAACATATAGTCCGCGTCGCGCAGCACCACTGCTGCAGTCAAGATTCGGCGATTTATATATGCTGATCGTCCCGATGAGTTGAATAAAGCATCAATTCAGAGGGAAAGTTAATCGCTTACCGCTTGTTTTTGCTCAGATGATGAAGCAAAAGGTTGTTTTACAGAAGCCGGCGCAATGATACAAAACATTTAAGCTAGCCGACCGGAACTTCTTTTTTCACCGTGCGGTTATCAGATTTTAATGCATACCCAGCAGCCAATCAGAATGGAGTATTCAACCAGACCATGGTATAAAACAGTGGTCCCCAACCTTTTTGTCACCGTGGACCGGTATAACGAAAGACACGTTTACCGCGGACCGGTGGGGGTGGGGGTGGGGGGGGTGGGGGGGGGGGGGGAGTGAAGTACAACGCAAGACACGTTTACCGCGGACCGGGGGTGGTATTTTCTCCTTAGTAATAATAATAGTAACAATAATAATTTTCCCCTTGTCAAAGCAACTTTCTAAAGAATTTTGTTTTTTGCTCATTTTGGTTGTTTGGGTTTAATTTTATCGGGGTGTATCACCTGATGTTTGGTGTCGCGACTTTGACGTGCGTTAAGTGTGACAGATGTAACAGAGAGAATCCGGTCACTTTTCAAAATAAAACGTTTTTTTTTTTTTCGAAAAAAAAACAAAAACAATAAAATGGAAATTATTTTTTCTTTCTGTGCGTCCCGGTGCCAAAGCTTCCCGCGGCCCGGTGCCAAGTGTCCCGCGGCCCGGTACCGGTCCGCGGCCCAGTGGTTGGGGACCACTGGTATAAAAGACGTTAAGAGGAGAGACTCATTGTACTGTCACTTTAAAGAAATGCATCATGGGAGATGTAGTGCAAAACTCCGCCGACCGCAGAAAGACTAGCGTCTCTGAGCTTCATTGTTTTGTTTACTTTTTCCACGGTCTGACACCAGATTCTGTGGAAAGCTACACCGCTAAAGACAAGCTTTAGCTGCTATTTTTGTAGGAACTGAGAGACTTTATGAGCTAAATCGAAACAAGGAAGTGAAAACTTTAACCACTTCTGATTGGTCAGACTGGTGACGTGATTAAGCTTTCAAGAATGATTGGTGGAGACGGTTAAAGGGGCGGGACTTTTCCGCAAACAGCTTTAGTTGCGGCTAAATCGCGGTACTGTCATTCTTATCAAAATGCCTTTAATAGAATCAAATAAACACAAAGAAAAAATTATTTTACGATCTTTCATATTCCTAACTTCTCAGTGTTTTATCAGGGCCTGTTTGGATGAACACAGAGCTGATATCTTGGAGATGGAAAATGTTTTTAGATCAGTGAATGAGGGCAATTTCCCACAGCACACTTGACCATCTCCCATGGCACACTAGTGTGCCGCGGCACACTGGTTGAAAAACACTGAATTAGCAAAGCGGTGCAAATTGTGCTCCAGTTTTTTCTTTTCTTTCACAGCTCCATTCCGATATGTTGGTGTTGTATAATTCCGGACAAGCAAAAACAGCAATGATTGATTTCTCCTCCATGATCAATTTTCAAACAGTACACACTTCCTTTGAATTAAAAGGGACGCCATCTACAAGTCACTACCAAATCCGAATCCCTGATTGGTCAAAGTTCAACCTGATTTAACTTTCAAAACACATGTTTTGTACTTAAAGCCTAAAAACAGTCTTAGAAACTTGCATAGCGACGCATGAACGCTAAGGTTTTGACGAAGAAGCCCAAGGGCATAATGAGGGTATTGTCCAAGTTAGAAAGAGCAGTTTCATACTAACAAAAGCTCTTAATCAATTGAATTTATAATGTAAAACAATGCAGTAACTCTCCTTCAAACACCACATTTAACACATACATGTGTTGTGCTGTTATAAATACATTTTAAACAGTCTAGAGTTTGACATTTTCCCCATAGAAAACTGCACACTAAAATTTTAGATACACCATGTTTTACATCTAAAATTCTATAGGCCTCAGTCAGTTTGGCACAGTTTAAAAAGTTTATTTTTCTCTAACAGTGTATTGCTGGGGTGTACACTTGCTTTACTATTCGTTTTTATCCCAATGATTAAATAATTAAAAAAATGTTGTAATTATTCCTTCCTATACTTAAATTACTGGCAATATAGAAATTATTCATAATGATGCAGAAATGGTCTTGAAATGGAAAATGAATCGATAATGAATGCAATGGGATAGAACTTGAAACTTAATCAAAGCTGATTGAGAAATCAGAGATGTAAGGGGCTCGCCGTACCTACAGTAAATCAGGCCGTCCTGATTGAAGAAATTAACGAGCAGACAAAGCAGGTTCATCATGTTGGGAAAAGAACAAGAAAACATGCATCAGGAAAACAAGAAAAAACAAGACGGTGTATGCACAAAGATGCTGATGAGACCCAGATGATTTTAATCCAAGGAAACCTGTAAAACAAAATTAAACCAAATGAGTAACACATAAAAAAGGTTTTTCAAATTGTAAGACAAACAAAAGTAAAACAGATCCATAAGAAAGAAGTTTACCAAAGCAAAGAGAAAAGACAGACAAGGATTTTAGAAAACCGAAGGGTTTTACAAAAAGCCAAAAATTCATTAAAAACAACAAAATGACACATTTAAAGACATTCTTAGAGGTGCTATAACAAAGAGAGTCTCTATTACTTAGTTTTATTTAGATTTGTGGTCACTTGCTCTACGACAGACTGGCAACCTGTTATGAAAGTAAAAATGTGTCTAAATGGACAAGCTTGTAGATTTGATGTGAGAACTTGTAAAATAGAATGTGAAAACTTGAGCATCAAAAATCTGCATCTGTGTGTAAAAATCTTCTGCTGTGAACTGACAAATTCCCATTTGCATGTGTTCATTTAGAGTTACAACTTCAAATCTGTGATTATATCTGCTCAAGTGTGCTTCTGCGTGTGCTCCAATCTGCTGCCGCAAATCACAACTGCGCTACAACTGCACTCTGAGTTCTGACACATTCCTTGCGAGAAACTTGTGTCAAAACTGATCTGTGTCCGAAAATGGAACTGGGGGGGAGAGTTAGAGGAGGAGGAGTCAGCCAATCAGAGTGCGGGATTCAGAGAACTTGGTAAAGTTAGAAAGATCGTCACAGATTCTGACTTCCTGCTTCAATAACACTTCTGATAAACGTTCAAATGTGACAGCAAGTATCTGTTATTTCGTTTTAACACAGGGAGTAAACTACAAATGCATTTCTAAAGAAAAAAGTCAGTTTTTTCCTGCATTTTAATGAGAAATAATCTCTTCGTGCTTTAAATGAAGACATGCAGCTAGACTGCTGCCACCGGACCGTCAACAGGAAAATCATCTTTGTTGTAGCAGGACAATAGGGCCAGGGCTATTGAGCACCTTTATAATAAATCATGTGTATTAACATTTGAAAAAATAGATTAAATCAACGCGTTCGCCTTCGCCTACCCCAACAGTAGCCAGGACAGGCTCCAGCAAACCTATGTCCCTGAAAAGTAAAAAGGGGGTTATGACAATGGATGGATGTAGTCACTTTATTTGGACAAGTGTGCAAAGAATTTTACACATTCCACATTTTGTCTTTGTAAATTATTGGGTTTAGGCATCAAACCAGACACAGACACATCCATCTTTTTTTCCAGCATAATATGCTGCAGCATAATTGGATATGTTGGGGGTTCTAATTGGCTGCACATACCTGATCCAGGTAATCAGTTGTGAGTAGTGCAAGGATATCTGGAAAACTTACCAGCCCTTGGGGCTTCGACTTCCCCACCCCTGTTCTAAAGAGTTCCTTGTAATGCTGTAGCTGGTGGAAGCATGACTGGTTTTTAACCAACAGTTCTAAGTTGATGTTGAATGGGTTAAGTGTTTCTTTCATGAAACATTTAACCATGATTGTCATGATCGTCATGCTGTGTGTTTGTGTTTTGTTGTTTCTGGGGACTAAGATAGGAGTGTGCTGATGATAAATGTGTTTACATGCCGGTTTGTCTTGCAAGTCCTCAAAGAAGCTGCCTTCCCCTTGTTGTCTTCCACTAAACAGTCTGTAAAAACTGTTTGATTCTGCATTTTTACTAAACCTCAAATCAAAACCTTCCAGTGAGACTCTCACACCCACCCAATTAAATACAGCTTGTGTTTTTTGGAAAACATTTTGATAATCTGAAGGGAAGAAAGTCTTTGCTACAACATCAAGACAGCGACCCATTTTATCCTGACATTTCCTTCACCTCCTTTAATGCAGATTACACAACACAGACAGCAAACATGACTGTGCGGAAGGAAAGATACAAGAGCCTATTTTCTCACATCCTTGTTTCATCCAGCTCAGCCTCTGTCTCAACAGTATCCTGTCCTTTGGGCACTGAGCTAATGTACTGTCCAGTCAGAGTTGAAAGTCTGCTTGTTTATTTAATGGATAACCCATTCATGGAAAAAGAAAAATGTATTTTTCGCAAACAGTGAATCTCTCATAAAATAACATTTGAAAGGTTTGCTCCATCAAATTACAAAGGAAGTAGTTGGGCACTTTTTGCTCTAGTTTTGTGATACTGGTCTTAAAAGCTATTGCTGCAAGCATAATCCACTGAAAGCAAAGGGAATGTCAGTCAAGGGTCAACGTGCCGTTTCTTGACATTAGAAGTCTTGTCTACCAAACTCATAAATATTGTGGGGGAAAAAACCTTGGGGGGGGGGGAAACTAACTCAGGGCTGCTGTTGATACGTCATGCATTATTTATTCACATGAGCTCATTTCACCTGTTCAAATTTTAACTTAAAAACTTCTAAAGCGATTGTTTGTTGCTGGATTTAATATAGGCTACTTTAAACCAGAAAGAACAAAGTAATTCATTTTAAAGCTTTAGGTTTGTCTTTGAGTGAGGACCCTGACTGGAGTTTGAAACCACATTTGTTTGGCTGCATAGCAACAGCACATTAGTTTTACAGGCCTGTTGTTGTTTCTGAACTTACCATTAAATGTTGTTAATGTGCGCCCCAGAAAACATGGGAGGATGGCTTGTAAGCACTGTGTTTATCAGATTTTGTGTTCCTTCTCAAGTAACAGATTGTTAAAATGCTATTTTCTTCTTCAAGTCTATTTTTTTCTTATTTTATTTACTCATTTAAATTCAAGCATTGGGCTTTATCATTTGTAAAGTGCCCAACATAAATTGTCTGCTAATTTAAAATGATTAGTGTGTTATTAGATTTCATGCCCTTACTGACATTTTTATTTTCTTGTTCTTCGTCTCGTCTTGTCCAACAGCTGAACAAATAGATAGAAGCTCATGTAAGAATGGTTTTTACTGCTACAAGGATTATGCTTTCCAGGCAATTGGATGTAATTTGTAGAAGCTACTTATTTGTTTGAGGCTAAACTTCATTGTTGTTTCAAACCTTAACGTCAGATCATTTTCTGGTTTCTTGGTAATCTTGTTATCAGATTTTTAAGTGACTCCGTAAACATCGTCCAATATCCCTAAACTTATAAGTTATTGGAAAATAAGAAATGTAACTAATACGTTTGTTTCTCCCTAAAAAGCTGATACTTTCTGTCTTGTGTTTTTTTTTTTTTCTAATGTATTTTGTAGTCTTACAACTTGGTATTACTAAAAAGAACGTTCTAATTAAAAATCACACAACTGAGACGTGAAACCAACTGTAGCATCGTCTTGAAGTTGAGTCATGATATCTGGACTAATAGTTCTCTCTAAGGACAAAAAGTGACTCAACTTAAAGTTGACATCACCTTGATGAATGAGAGTCTTCTTTGATACATGGTAGCATTTTGAATCTGTAAGTCAACTGCACTTCCCCCCTTCTGGAGTTCAGTAGAGGGGCAACAGCAATTTTCTGTCAATATATTGGTCCGTGCATTAGCAAAGCTAATGCTATGACTCTCAGCGCCATCGTGTTTCCATGTTAAACAAACAAGTGGAAGGATTTCCTAATAATTTCATCTCCAAAAGGGAATTTGGGGGATATCTGATCACTCCAGTTGTCCTCGTAAAAGTAAGTAAAGGCTTACAAAAGGGCTGTACATCTAGGCACACTCAAACATTTATGTAAAATTAGAGAGAGTAGTCCTTAGTAATGTTTGAGCAGATCTTTTTGCTTAGCTTATACGCTTCTTTTTTTAATCTCTTTTATTTGTTTGCCCTCTTTCTTCTGAAGCTGTTTCTGGTAGTTGAATGGGTGAGAAGAAAAGAAATCAGCGTTTTCCTCACAAATCCCTATTAATAGTAAAAAAAAAAAAAAAAAAAGTCTAAATACTGTTTATACTGTTTATATGTGTGGTTAAAGCTGTCTATGACCCTATATCAGTGGATGTTATTGAAGCATCAGTGGTTATTATATCCTCTTCTGTATGTGCGGCGCATCACCTTATACATTCATAGCTTAGTTCTTTTCTTTTATTTGGACACTGGAAGACTGAGCGCTGTTTTATTACTTTTGCTTCCATTCCACTCCTCCTCTTTCTCGTCATCTCGCCTTTGTTACTCTGTTAAAAATCAGACAAAAAGAGGAAACCTGTGTGTGCCTTCATCAGGTGTTGTATCGATTAAACGCCTTCCATGTTTTGAATCTGTTCAGTGACCTTGCGAAATGCAGCCGGCGCTTAATATTCTGTGGAGAAGGTCCTTGTTTATCAAGAAAGTTAATTTCAGCTAGTCTCTAAATTTGGAATTTATAGATTTACTTTTTTTGTTTGGCAAAAGCGTCAATACTAAATCCTCTGAAATAGTTTTTATTTCATCTACATTAACTATTTATTTCCCCCTTAAGCTGAGAAGCTTACAGCCATTTGCAAATTCCCTTCGCCTGAAAGTAAAACATGCTGTCTATTTCACAGATATACCTAAATAAATGACTTAATTTGTAATACACTAAATTATGCAAATGTATAATTACTGCATTTAGAATTACAGCATTAAAAGGGATTACATTACTCTGCCTGGCAAGAAGTAATACAAGTATTACTATTTAATCACTTTGAGCAATCACTTTTGTCTGTTTAACATATATTAAAAAGGTTTTTACCCTTACATAAAACAAACAGTGGTTTTGTTTAGCAAAATAAATTAATGTTTAGTTTAATATTCCTGTGTTACACTTTTGAGACAGAAAAGGAATAACATTTTAGAATCCAGTTTATGGTTCATGAAATCCCAGAAAGTTCTACATGTTTTTGTGCGTTCAAGGTTTGTAATTAAAAGTGCAACAAAGAACAAAAATTCTTTAGAAAAGTGTGTTGCTGCAGTTAAACACAGTCATATTTTGGTAGTTAAAAAAAAAAAAAACTATCCACTAAAGTGCTTGTAAAAATGAAGTCTTATTTTTTTGTTTGTCATTAGGCTTTTACCCAAACCTTAAAAATTTGTCCAAAACTGAGTAAATTCATCTTCCAAAAAAAAAAAAAAAAAAAAGTACAGGCAGATAATTCACAGGCAGTAAAGCCATGCACTACCCCAATGTTTCACTGCCGACAAAAGGACAGTGAGAGTGCAGGAAATTGTAAGTCTGTCATAAAAGTGCAACTTCTTGTGCTTCAAATTAATTGACTACATTGGTGAATTAATATTTACACATTTGCCATTGTTTTTAGAATAGAAATTGCGTTTTTTTTTGTTTTTTTTTACTTAGTTTGGCGGGGGATGCAACTTATAATTAAAAATTAATGAATAAATACGCTCATTTGTTTATTTTTCCAATAACAATCACTAGAATGCTCTAGAATAATGAGTTTAGTAATTCAAAGTGATACGGAGAGTTTAGTTGACTTTTTAGCATGTTCTTTATGGTATAATTATAGTTAATAACTGTTTAAATGTTGCGCTAATATACTAGACACTAATTCCATCCCTCCTACATTTCATGAAGCAACATATGGTAACGGTAGTATAGTGCATATATTTAGTCTATTATAGTTACCTATTCCATCATCATGATGTGCCTTTCTAGATGAAAGTTTTGCTAAATAAATCTCTCCCAAAAGTGCTACTTATATTCGATATTTACTTCTTTATCTTGCATTTTTTCGGCAGCTGCCACTTATAGTCGGAAAAATACGGTGGCAGTCACACTATTGAATTTAGAAAAGTGATGCAGGGTTTCTTGATTTCTTTAGTTTGAATGTTTTTGTGATTGTGTAAACTGCATCATGATCAGATCATGTAAAACATACATTGCTACCCTTCTTACAGCAATTAAAATATCACTATACAATTTTTCTAAATAAAAATGTTGAACTGTTGCTTATAAAAGGATGAGTCAAAACTATTATTCTATGTATCAACCACACTAAATATGATTGTGATGGTAGAAGTCACAGGCCTGTAATATGTTTCTTTTCGTCATTCACATGAAACTGATGAGATGAAATCAAAAACTGGTGCTCTTTTAGACCATTAAAATGCCTGTTCAACTAAACCTTTGACCTTTTTTCATTTATTTCAAGGTTTTTGCTTATGAGGGAAATAGTTTTGAAAAGTATAGGTTTAAAAAAAAAAGGTTTTATTTCTGTCATCGTTACCATGCTCAGTTTATTATAAGCTGACAGATATCAACTCAGAAATGTTGTTTCACATAGAATAAAAAGGTTGTTTTTTTTTTCGTAAACAAAGAAACTGGCACTGGCCAGTTTAGTAAATAATGCATAGATGATAAAAGGTGAGGTGGAGCTACTAACTTCAGTACTTGACTTTAACAAGCAGGACAGAAAATTGACTTTCTGCTGGGTGATTAAATCTGTTGTTACTTTCAGATTTGCCAACTCTGTGCAATCAAATTCCCAGGGTGCTTTTGTGTTTGTGTGTGCACGCTTAGTTTAAGCTGACACATCCATTTCTCTGCTAGGGCACCTGTACATTTCTACACTGCCTCTTCATTTTTAATTAAAAAAAAAAAAAAGTCCAATCAATATCAATTTTGTAAATTTTTTTTTTTTTTTTCTTAGGAACATTTAACGGGACTGGGCTGTTGTATTGCCAGAAATTAGCATTGTATTACAGTTCTGACAGAAGTATCTATGCAACCTGCTTGTTCAAGGTGATGCTGGTCTTGAAAAGTTGAAATGTTTGAAGTAGAGTTGAAATGAATCAATGCTTCAAAGGAAACCCGAAGGACTGTCAGTCTCTGAGTTCATCTTTCCTTGACAACAGCTCAATATTTTGATAAATGCAGTAAACATTTTACTGAGTTATTGGTACCTAAATATTGAATATTTAATGTCACGTCTGGCTCATTGATCATGACTTCTGTCATGTTGCAGTGTGTTGGTTATTTACGCGTTGCTTACTTTATTACTTTATTTCTGAGTCATGATAAAAGGATTATGAAAAGCCAAAAAAAAAGTATATATTTTCAGTATGATTGCCAAAAAGAAAAATCTGTTTAGAGTAGCAGCATCAGTGCACATTATGTTTTAAGCTGGCAGTCAAGTTATTAGAAGCAGATAAACCAGCTCATCTGAAAATGAGTTTGTCCATCTTCATGATGTCTTCTTGACACCAGTAATAAAACACGTCTGCGCCTCAGAAACGGCTAAACTGTTTTGTAATAATCTGTCAGAGATTGGAAGTTGACTCTTCAAAGTGTTTTGTGTGTGTATGTGCTTGTGTGTGTGTGTAATTCTGTGAGTTGCGTTGTTCACGTTAGATTTAGGCGCCCTTGGATATTTCTTTTCTTTGTGCCAAGGGGTGACATTCTGATTTTATGTTTGATGCTGGATTGAAAATGAAAGTAACTAGAACCAGGTCAGCTCAGCCAGTAAAGTACTGTCTTGTTACGCAAGCATGCCAGTTGCTGTTCATATCAAAGCGTACCAGCCTTGTTTCACAACAGAAATAAAAACACCAGTAAATGTATTTCCATTTTTTTAAATCAGATTATTCTGCTTGAATTAAATATTTAAGACAAAGTTTTCAGGAACAAACCTTTATTACCTGTATCACACACAGTATTTCGTGTTTGAGGTGATGGATGTGTGCCTTTTTGAACATTTAGTTGTTTTATTAAGATCCGCTTTATGAGGTTTGGTTCAGAAAATATTAGACCTAACTGCTCCTTGTCATTTTTTTAAATGGGGTTTGTAACATTAAATCTAGCAGTTTGTAAGAAAATAAAAGATGCAAAGCTAAAAATGGGCATTTTTACTGTACAGACCAATAGACAATGGTTCTGTAAGTGAACCTTGGTGCACTTCACTTACAGGGTAAAATTTGTGGACAAAAATGGAGAAGTAAATCAAATAGACCACAAGACCTAGTACCGCTTCACCTCTCTGACCTTCTCCATCCCTACACCTGTCAGAAGTTGGAACTCTGTCTCCCCCTCTGGTCACTGGCGGGAACTGTCTCCAGAGTTCTGAATGCACTCCATCTCCCAGCAACCCCTGCGCACAGTTTCGGGATGCCACTTTCATTTCCGATCACTTACAGTATACTTAAGCACTGCACTGAGCCTCACTCAGTGTGAAGTATTGTTTGTGCCACTCAGCCTGCATTACTGAGTGTGATATTTGGACCTGATCTTCTGTCTCCTGACCCTGTTTTTGACTCTGACTACTCCTGTTTCTTTTTTGATGCTCCCATGCTCGTTATTGACCCCTGTGTCCCTGACCCTAATTTAGTTTAGTGGACTTTTAGCTGAGCTAATAAACCTGCTTCAATTGGAACCAAACGTCTGCCTGTTTTGTGACAACACCCCCCCCCCACATGGTACCTCTGGTTAGCTGATCAGCTTCTCCTGGAGTTACCAAGGTCCAAGCGGCAGCTCTGAGGGGAACGACTGTTTTAATTTGAAGTAATATAGTATAAAATTTGTGAGATATTAAAAAAATAAGAAACATTGACAAAAAGTAAAAGCAAAAACGGTGCTTTATTATGTGTTTGCTTTTACTTTTGTCAATGTTTCTTATTGTAATATCTCACTTATTTTATACTATTTTACTTAAAATTATTTTAACCTTTTAGTTTTTTTTTTTTTTTAATCCTTGAGCTTTTATTGTGTAGCACCTTGTTTGATTGTGGTCATGTTAAGGCACCATATAAATAAACATGAATTGAATATTTGTGTTATTTAAATCTTTGGTTAGTGCTGAGCTGATGTTTCTGCTCCTACCAGTGGAGTCAAAATAGTTCACCAATATATGCCAAGACTATTATGTTTTTTCAGTGGTAAATATGCTAGCAAAAGAAAAAAAAAAAACATTAAATACCATAATTGAAAGAAAGCTGTACTATTCTGACAAGGAATTTCCCATTTCATTCACAAAGTATGACAGTTTGGGACCAAACTTCTGTTTGCCCCTAGAACCTATTTCCCATCATTCCATATAAATCAATTAAAAAAAAATAAAAACTATTTCCAGAAGTTCATTATGTTGTGTTATGTTGTGTGTTTCCAAAAAAGAAAAATGCAAATGCAAGAACAGGGCTACCCCTGTGGTGTATAAGGGAGAGGCGTTTTGTTTATCCGGTACTAAGTAAACTACAATGATGAGGAAGTGGAAGTCTTATTGTGATTATGGAAAACTGTATAGTCACTAACAGTTAAGCACTGCTAACGGTTCATATGTGCAGTCACTCAACCAATGAAAGCTGATCACAGACATTCTATGGTTCTGGTGAGTCAACAAGGTGTTTCTTTAAGTCTAACATGCTTCACTTTTTCATAAGATGACTTTCCTTTCATGGTGATAGCATAAAATATAACTTGAGCTATACAAGATCTCCATGTTTTATCATTTCAGCATGCAATTTGCATTTAAAGCTGATCACTCAGGTTGTTGAGTACTTTGTCTGTCAAGGTGATATGAGCTGTTTCTATCTGATCCTCTACAAAGTATATGTTTAATGCAGCTATAAATTGCCATTTGTGTGGATTCATTTGACAGGCCATAATAATACGTGTGCCAGCCAGCATTTGACTCAAAGTGAGGAGGCCGCATCTCTTGACCCTGTCACATTGCATATTAGCAATTAGCCTATAAGGCAGAACATGCTGTAATTACAAAACAATAGATGTCATCTCTGCCACCAGAATACTCCTTCAGACGGAGCTAATGAGGTCGAGCTCATTATAGCTTAGCCATGTAATTCATGGTAAGTGCAACACATCACTATACTTTTCATGCTTCTTCATGCTGTCTGATCCTATGAGAGCATCTTTTATTCCCCCCTCTAGTCTGAAAAGCTTCCTCAAAATCACAGCCTCTCACTCCACAGCCAGTGACATATTATCACAGAATTTACCCGGTGACTCCTAGCAATGCTTTTTTGGACGTTTCATCTTACAGAAGCCACTTCTGAGGCTTTTAGAGATTTCCATTAACTGGATGGTCAATGGAGAAATGCTATTCGATACAGATGTATTTGGATTTAATTCCTGAACATGATGCTCATCCTACAACAGGATGATACAGACATCTGAACCAGATCTGGCACAGGCCCGTTGTTGTATCGATCCAGCCTAAATGTGCAATTGTCAGCGATGTGTGTGTGTGTGAGTGTTGCGTTTCCCTCTTAGCTTTTGATTTATGGCATCTGAGTTTCAGAAACAGCAATTTATTAAAGGAAAAATGAATGAGGCTTTCTGCAAGCCCTCTTCATTACTCAAACATCGCATCACAGCCCCATGCAGGCTGACTCAGTCTGTTAACAAGGAGGCCTTATTAACAGGGTTAGCTAAGTGTGATCATTAAGAATCATTATTTGAGACGGCAGTATACTGCTCGTCACGGAACAAATAAATGTCAGAGAGAGGAGCTGGCTTGTTTGTTTGGTTGCTGATTGCCCAGCCTTCTCCTTTAGATTGCTCATGTAGTTGTGTGGATGAGACCATAGCATTTCATTTTATCAGTCTGCTAAATGTTTGTCCCAATTCCTGGATTGCAAAAGTTAAAGTCCCAGTCCAATCATGTTTTAATCTATTGTAAAAACATTCCTAGTGGTCTTTTAATATGATTATGCAATTTCTAGCCAAAATCAACAAACCTGTGGCGTTATCTAGGACGTAGTTTCTGCAGAGCGGCAGTAGTTCACATTAGTTATGTGCGGGACCATTGGCGCAGAGTAATCCCCTTCCTACTTTCCCTCATCCATCAGTTTACATGCTCTCCCACTAGCTTAAAGCCCCTCACAATCCGTAACCTAACTGCAACAGAATTGCCGAGCGATACTGGAGCTATCCAGCCGCCTGTAAATCTAGTCATTTACAAGCAAATGCGTCAGAATGGAGCGAGCAGAGAGCTTGCGGCCCGCCAATTGTACCTTCTACGTCACAATTACAAGCTTTTTCTAACAGCATTTCTTTGTCTCATCCTGATTCACAAAGATTTTAATAAAGATATACTCAGAAAAACAGTTTTGAGCTCAATTTTCTTTATACATGTCCTCCATCTTGAGAAAAAGAAACATGTTAAAATCACCAAAAACACAGTTTTAGTTGGAGTGGGGCTTTAAACTTTTAAATATGTCTTATTTTTTCTGCTCATGCTTGAGGTTTTTACAGCTACTTCTCTCTGCTCATAAACATTCTCACATTTTCGCAATCACAGCCCCACTCTGGCCTATCAATCTTTTTTTTTCATGTATACCAAGTATACCAATCTCTGATTTACTTGTTTCAAGTATTTTTGATATTTTTCTGTTCTGTCATCAGAGCTGTTTTTTTTTACAGTTTTCCATTAATAAAAGCTTTTCACCTGAGCAGTCAGAATTGTCACTGCAACTTTTTATTTAATTCTAACTATAACCTCTTCTTAGCGCCCTTCTATCCTTCTCTGCCTCTTTCACACTTCACTCTCTACTATGAAAGGTCCATTTTGCAACAGTGTAATATCAAGTTCCATTTCCGATCCACAACCAGAGAGGGTCTTAAAAACTAATTAGAGATGAAATGCGTCCCCTGTGAAAGAGGTTTGAGGCTGCAGAGACAGACTAGGCTTCAACAATGCCTTGTTAAAAAATGCTGTTAGTTTAAATGTTTTTGTCTTGATTTTATAGTTGAATTCTTTTCACTGTGCATGAGCAACTCTAGGATAACTTTTTACAAAAAAAAAAAACACAACAACAACAAAACCACAGCACATATTTTGTATGTAAAGGTTATACTCCTCAAATCTCTGTTTTTCGATCTCAAACTAAAGTCAGGGTCAGATCGGGGGTCCCCAAATCCAGGCCTTGAGGGCCAGTGTTCTACATGTTTTCCAAATTGTCATTGAGGCTCCTTATCGTCTAAACACACTTGATCAAGGTAATCAGCAGCAAATAAGGCAGTGTTTCTGGAAAACCAGCAGGACACCAGCCCTCGACGCCTGGATTTGGGGACCTCTGTTCTAGATCTTTTGCTTCATCCACTTTGACAGTTGTGTTAGTCACAACTGTCACAATAGTTGCTGTCTTAAAATGTGGACCGAAGTTGACTGAATTACATCCGTCAAAACACCGCCAAACATTAATCGTGAATGACTTACAACTGGATGTATTAGTGACATTTTAAACCTGCCATCTTTAGTTTTGTGTTCCTGCTGAATATTTGTCAGTGATTTCTTAGCTGATGTATAATTTATTTGTTCCTGTTCTCTTGAAAAAAATGAAAAGATGGTTAAAAAAACATGAAAGCTTGGACACGGTGTAGATCAAAGCCAAACGCTTTGATTATTTGTCTTTGTCCTTTGTTCCAAAATTAAACGGAAAGTTATGATCTCACTACTTTTACTAAAAGAGTTTATTTAAGATTGGTATGTTACATTTTAGAAGTTGAATTTAAGTTCATATAAAATATGAGTTACTGTGATATGGGTACATTTAAATTATCTATTTTTTTTTTTTTTACCTCAAAAGGTTAAGAAAAAACAGATGAAATGTATATTTTGTTTTGTAAAAGCTGATTATCGTCTTAAAATGTGCACATCCGTTTTAGTCTTTTTCATATCTTTTTTTTCTCACTGATATAAAGTCCTCTCAACTGTCTTTAAAAAATAATATTGATCATTGATGGGCTTAGCGACAGAATTTCAGACATGAGGAAAAACTCACCCGTCATTTTTGACCCCATCACCTTCAACAACTGCTGTAGCTTTCCTTTCAGTCTGATGACATTTGTCTTGTTGGCCCACAGGTTTTGTGTTGTTTTTTAAGGAACAGTCTCATGCTCCTAAATGGGGGTAAATATATTGTGAAGCATTCAGGAAGCTAATGAAAGTTTCCCACACTCATGATGTATCAGTGACAATGTCTAGCGGTGCTTTTTATGCCATAATCTAATCTTTGGTGCCCAGTGCACAGTCTGCACTGTTTTGGGGAGAAGAAATCCTTGCGACTCTCCTACTTCACCTACTTCGTTCTCACTTTTTCTTAGTATTGTATTAGTGTCGGCTACAACTCGTCACCCGCAGCATGTCCACAGAAGAATACATTTGCACGAACATTTTCGCTCTACATGCTCACCTAGCAGTTTTTGGGTGAGAGAACAGTGAGTTTCATGCAAGCCACCTGCGTGCCTCGTACAGGTTTGCCCATTTTTCGCCCCCAGACAGCCTGCATCTTGCTATAATGACAGTTGTGACTAACGCTTTACTCTGAAAACGGTAGCTTTTCACGTTCAGAGGGCCAAAGGAGTGCATGGGCTATTGGATAAATCAGAAAAGACCAACAGGAATCTAAAATATCTGCTGCTTAAACTCTGATTTATTCTGCTGCTAACCAGCGCCTGTGTGAGACATGTTTATTTTATTTTAATACTTTATGTGATGTTTCTTCACCTGCATGCTTGACAGCTTCTTAGAGATGGCATATAAAGATGTATGTGAGCCATCATCTCTGCACCGATCTGGGATTTGTCAGCTAAGCCAGTCGGCTAAACTCACTTTGACTCCCTGTCTGCTGAGTGTTTCTAGTCTGGCAGAAGATTGTCCACTCCGCAGATTACTTTCTCAACTTCAGATGAAAGAAAACATATTATTTTCATGATAGTGACCCAGAGTTTGGGATTGGAGCCAAGGCATGTGACAGGAAAGCCACATTGGAAAAAATGCAGCCGGAAGGGAGAGGTTGGTTCTCCTGAAGTTGATTACACTGTCTAACGGGCGCGACCCTGCTCGCCCTCTATTTGTTGATATAAACATGTGCAGAACTGTTTTCCTGCCCTCATTAGGTGGCAGTCCCACATGTTTTCAGTTGCTCCCAATTTTATTAGTGTACAAGTCCTTGGTGTCAAATTTCTGACATGCTTTCGAACTGTGTTTCTTCTATTCTCAGTCGGAATATTGGTGCTATTTTTTTTCCATTAACGTATTTATTTTTGTTTTATCATTGGATTGTTATAAAACCCATTTGCACGCATCAATGCTCCTCATTAATCTGATTACCAGTGTGCGGTTTTTCCTGATAGTCTTTGATGTGATTGTGTCCGCACAGCAAACTGCTTTAGAAGTCTTCAAAGTAGGATGGATGGATGGATGGATGGATGGAGGGATGGATGGATGGATGGATGGACCTACGTAGGGAAAAATTACGCGCATTAAAAGAATAGTGCTAAAAATCCAATAACATGAAGAGGCATGAAACATCTCAACCTAACCCTTAACATTAAGTTTTTCAAGAAGTGTAAAGGGTTGATAAGCAGCTTTCTTCATCTTCTCCAGAAAGTCTACAAATCTTATTAAATTGTTTTCTGAGTGATCTGGAAAGTTGTGTCTGCATTTGCTACCGCTTGATAAGATGTTGCTGAATTACTATCAGACTTGTGATATTTGTCATCACAAGGTTTTCTTGACATTGCCTTGTATGCACTCTCACACTGAGGCAACATTCAAAACACAAGACCTAATTTTTTAAGACAATATACATTTTATGTTATGTAAAAATAAAAAGAGTATTTTTTTTATATTGAAATTTACTACAAGAATTTAGGATTATAAACAGCAGTTTTTTCATTTCTTTTTACATGTAATGGACTGAATGGCCAGATTGCTGATGTTGCATCTTGTTTGTTACTGGATTTTATGTACATATCAAAGATCAGTGCATCACAGATTAAATGGCTGTATATCTACTAGAAAAGAAAGATGAAGCAAGAGACTTATGTATGAACTTTGTACAGAACCCCAGTGACATAAAAACAGGATGAACTCAAACAGCAAACCCTATTTTCTTCCTGGTACTTGGAAAGAAAATTACATTGTAAACAGTTGAATTTACTAACATTACTAACAATTTATTAACATTAAAGGAACTGAACAAAGCTAATAAAGAAGATTCTATGCTGGAAAGATGATGAAAGAAAGAAATGCTGTGCAAGCTACTTATAATGGCACACATCATTACACAGCAATTTTAGTCAGCAACTTTGTTCATTAACAATAACAATTGCTTTTTTTGTGGGGTGGGGATTTATTTTCTTTTGTAATATTTATTTTGTACAGTTTCAGGTAAACCTTCAGATCTGCCAAAGTAAACTCTTAGGTGGACCAAACAGTATAGTGGGAAAAAACCCACTGATTGACCCCTGACAAAAAGTGATTGAATCAAGTACAAACTTCTTCTTCGTCTGTTGCATGGTTTATTTAGGAATCACCACAGCAAAAATCTCCTGCAATCTCCTCACTCTCATCAACCAAACTCATATTGTCCTTCACTACATCATCAATAAAGCTCCTCTTAGGTCATTCTCTAGGTCTCCATGAAAGCTTTAACATAATTACTGTCCAAACTATATCAGTCTGCTTTGCTTCCCTGCATTTATCTCCAGACCACAAAACATGAGCTGCCCCTCTGATGTATTCATTGCTGGTCCTGCCCATCCTCTTCACTCCCAAAGAGAAACTCAACATCTTCAGGTCTGCTACATCAAGCTCTGCCTCCTTTCTCAGAGCCGCTGATTCCTACTCTTCATTGTTACTGACACTCTTTTGTCTCCCCATCACACCTGAAACCTTCCGCCACGAGTTCCAACCTGCTTGCACACACCTCATCACTTCTTTCCCACACTCTCCATTGCCCTGGACTACTGACCTTAAGCACTTAAATACCTCTGCCTTCTTGACTTGTGCTATTTGTAACTTCTCTGTTCCACTTCAGAACCTTTCATTTACACACTTTCTCTTTTAAACTGCAACTGACCTTCATTCCTCTGTTTTCCAAAGCAAACCTCCACTTCCTTTAATGTTTCTCCACCTACTCCCTGCTTAGTCACGTATTTTTTGCACTATAGGGCACATCATCAATAAATGGTCTAATTTGAATGCATGTCTTATATAATGCACACCCAATTATAAGGCGCATTAAGTGAGACAAAAGAGTCAGTCAGACATTATTAACTGGGTTTAAAGTATCTCTAGAATTTGTTTTTAACATGCTACATGTTAGCCACTATACAGTATTCACAATACCTGTAGCTCCCAACCAGAAACCAGACTGATACAGCTAAAGCAAATGTCTGTGACTATGCTAACTCCCAACCTCATTAGAAACATGTAAAAAAAAAAAAAACAGTTTGTCGCTGGCTGCTTCAGCATGTTTACCAAAACGCCAGACCTTGTTTGTAACTTGTACAAGAAACAGACTGACATTTTGACAGACGGCTCTGTACCTCTCAAAATCACTTTGACGTCAGTTAGCATAGCTGGAATTATTCCATATATAAGGCATTCCGGATAATAAAATACAATGTAATTATTCAATAAGATTAATACTTTTTAGTGGGTCTTATATTGCAGAAAATATGGTATAGATGACTATATCATCTGCATACATCATGGTCCACAGAAATTCCTTTCTAACTTCAATTGTCTGTCTGTCCATCACTACAAATCAAGAAGGAGTTCATCCTTGTTGCAGTCTCACCTCCACCCTGAACTTCTCTGTTACCCCTACAACACTTTTTACCAATTAATTTAGTTTATTGATATACTGCCTGTTCAGAACCAAGGTTGTTTCAAAGTGCTACACAAACAGAAAAAAATCAATAATGATCCTCGTAATCTAGTATTGTTTTAAGTCATCGTGACATTGAACAATTGAACTTTGCATCCAGTGGTCTTGTGGAAGGGTGTCCACCCTGAGACTGGAAGGTCATGAGTTCAAATCCACAGCCGAGTCATACCAAAGACTCTGCTTGACACTCAGCATTAAGGAACGCGGCTGTGTCTGCAGTTCACCACTCCCCCAACGATGGGTCATATACGGAGAACAAATTTCACACACTAATGGGACTTTACTTTTAACTGTTTTTATTTCCTAAGTTAATGATTTGTTTGTTTTCTCCACATCTTTATTTGCAGTTTCTCCTGCAGTGTTTTTAATTTTTAATTTTTATTTTTATTCATAAATGATATCCAGCGAAGAGCATTGTGTGTTTTCCCTCCTGCAGGTTTATTGTTTTTTTCTTCTTTCACTTTTTCTTACATAATTCTTTCTTCTTTTGTTTATCAATGCTGCAGGATATTTATTTCTCCACAATCTCTTCCTGAAATCTTTTTTTTTATCTTTTATTTTTTGGCCTTTTGTGTCTGAAACTTGGTTATTTGCATATCTTCACTCACAGAAGATTGTTTTGTCATCATAGCATTTCATTTAATACCGGAGTTGTGGATCATATCCCTTTTGATTTTTAAGGCGGCTTATTCTGCAGATCTAAAATGCGACGCTGCAGCTCTAAGATGGAAGAGGGGGTGTGAAAACTGGTGTATGATTTGAGTTGATTTTACACAAATGAGGAAAAATGTTGGAAGTCTCTCCTTTGGTCTAACTAAATTCTAACTTTTCACTTTTTTTATGTTAAAGTTCCATTTGTTTCCTATAGATGAAAGGTAACAGTGGCATTTATTTCTGTCCTTATTTTTGTCTCTACTATAGTAGAAATAATGTTAGGTGCTGTCACCAAAACCATCTTCATGATTATTTCTAATCGGATTTATTTTCTTTCAGGATTTTCTACGTTTCCCATGATTCCCAGGATCTGAAGATCTTTAGTTACATCGCCAGGGATGGACAAAGCAACGTTTTCCGCTGCAATGTCTTTAAGTCCAAAAAGAAGGTGAGAAATTGGAACAAAACACATTAAGTGAGCCGAAAACTAAAGATGCTGGACACATTGGTTAATGACATTTTTATTAATTGCCAGCGATAAGAAAGGGATGGGAAAAAAAAGATTAGTTTTACGCGTATTAGCATTTTATAGATACTTATGTTAAAGAAAGACTATATTTAGTTTTCCAAGATGAGTTTTCTTCTGAATTTTGCATCAGAGAAGAATTTAACAGTTCTTATATGTTCTGGGGAAGTGTTTTTGTTAAACATCAGACCTAATTATTTTTTTCGGTTTTTTCTTTTGCTCCATACATGTAAGTCACATATGTACGTTTATAATGCTCACTTTAAATTTAGAGTAATAAAAAAAAATGAATTGGAACCAGTTGGATCCAGGATGTCAGTTAGAATGAAATATTTTTTTGTGAAAAGCTGTCATCAGGTTAGTGCTGGCATATTATTAAAGTCTGGATCTTTAAGGTGGCAGGTAATATTTAAACTTTTACTAGAATTAATGTTTTTTTTTTTAAATGAAGTTCATAAATGAAGAAAAGTAATATTTTATTAACAAAATCAATTTAGAAAAGTCTTAATATTTGTCCAAGCCCCCCTCCCCCAAAATAATAAATGTTAAAAATTGCCTACAATTGCATACCTTTATGCCCAAACAGCAACGGTTTGGTTAAGGCAGGTTACACCCTGGACAGTTTGCCAGTGACATGGCCAAACACAGAACCACTCACGGTCACTTTAAAGAGACAATTGCAAAATTGACTGTTACGCCCCCTTCTGGGTCTAGGGGTGACTGGAGGCATAACATAAAAAAAGTAAAGTTTTGGCTACTGAATTTAAGTTTACTGTAACAAAAACACCAAACGAATGTCTCCATAAAATAACCAATTTTATTTACAAATAAAGAAACAACCAGCAATAACTAAAAGTGAAGCAAAAAGGCTTCGGGGTGAACCCAGGCCAAAATAACAAACAAAAACCCCACCTAACTGAAACATGTAATCTTCCCTGCAAATGAAAGAAAAGGGAAATCAATGGCAAACCACTTGCACCTCCCTAGACTAACAAAAACAGGAGAAAACATGTACTAAAGAAAATGGCAGTTCACCCCTACAGCTTCACTTAACATAACTACAAACCAAATGACTAAACAGAGTGGCCACAAAACTATAAAGAACTAATACAAAATACTTAACCACAACACTAAAGTGCAACACACAACTAAACAGGTGGTAAAATCTAAAACAAAATGGAGAAGAGGACCAAGCTGCAATGGAGACTGTTGCAGCAAGGCTCCCTTCTCACCGGCTGGAGGTCCAAGTGGTGGTTTTAAAGGCTGCCTCCACCAGCTGGTCCAAATGGAGGCCACACCCTTGACAGCACACCTGAAAATAATCACAGACATACAAACAAAGATCCACAAAAAACACAAGTCCCACTCTGATACAGAAATAATACACAAAACACAGAGCAAACAGAACCAAATAAAACCAAATACGGCCACAGCCGTAACATTGACAATGACAGATGTTTTTTGGACTGTGGCAGAAAACCGTAGTGCCCCGAGAAAAGCCAGCAATGCATGAGGTGAACATGCAAACTCCACACAAAAAGGACCCAGCCGAGATTTGAACCAGGGCCTTTTCACTGTGAGGGCAAAATGCTAACCACCTAAACATCGTACAACCCAAAATTTGAAACAAGCTTTTCTAATATTAAACAAAAATATGAACATACTTTATATTTTGTATTGTTTCGTTTATAGGGAAATTATGATTTGGCAGTTTGTTATTGGGTTAGGCTTGCAATAAACCCTTTTAAGCATTTTAGATGCAGTGTGACATATAATTAAAGCAATACTTCAGAAGATTTGCACCTGGATATGTTTGGTCCCAAAATCCATTGTGGGTCGCTTTGGTCCACTTCTGCAAGCCAGTCACAGCATGAATATGTCATAATCCTAACTAGGCCTGAACACTGAGGGGAGCGATCGCAGTAACCAAACAAACCACACTTGGGTTTCATCATCATCTTTCTATGGATTGCCTGATATGAGCATCCCCCAAAGGCAAGCTTGGTTTCCCTAACCCCCACCCTAATTACCCAAACTAGGTCTGCAGTTTACATGACAGTTAAGAAGCCAGGTCACTTGAGGAAGTAACCTGCTTTCCTAAACACATGTAAACACATCTAATGTTTACATTTATAGTTTTTACTTTGCTTTGCACTAAATTATCTTCGGCCCCATATATTCTTCCACTTTTGTGTCAAACACTAGCTTTATAAAGACGTCTAGTGGCATTGTCAGTGTTTTCATAGTCTGTTCATCAAGTTCAAAGCAGTCTGTCCTCCCCTCAAAAAATAGAATGAAAGCGGTACTTATGTCCGACCACAACAGCCTTCATGAAGGAAAGACTCTTGTCAAACACCTCTACTCCTGTCTGTAGTTTTCTCTTTGCTGCAATTTGGTGGATTTGGTTTTTAATGCATTAGACATGTTGCAGCAAAATGAGCAGTATAGACGAAACAAGAGCCTGGCCATGTGACGTGGTTGGTCCAAAAAATGTGCTTCCAGTTTTTTCTGCCAATTTAGGGGAGTCGATGGGTTATTCCAGGGGTTAGCTGGGGGAAGCACACATTGGCTCATTATCTTTTACAGACGGACCCACACTGACAGTTGAGCACACACACACATGCTCACACACTGCTCATATTCTGAGCTTGAGATAAAATGGAAAGTGTCACATACCAGAAGGCTCTGGGGCAACCAGAGGCCCCAAAGCTGGAAACCAGTCTGCGTCTGTCATTATGCGTCTTTTCTAGACTCAACATGGCTGTTTTTAATCCACCATGGCAGGATATCAATGAGAAATGTTTAGTTTTCTTGACTCTGGCTATTTTTGGGAAGGTTGATTTGTTTACCTTTGATAGGAAGAACATTCTAAATAAAATTATGATAAATATTTAGAAGAATTTTTTTTAACCTAAGCATAAAATGTAATCTCGTGATACGTTTATCTTAGAGACATTAAAGGGCTTTAGTGGATCACCACTTTTTACATTATATTTGTCTCTTTCGCTTCCTTTTTTCACACTGCCTGATGTCCTGTCTTTCTTCTCCCATTAACAGTTTAACCGGAAGCTTTCAAGTGATCAGGCCCTTTCTTATGGTAACGTTAGGTGCAGGGGATTGCCCTGAAAGTGTTCGACTGAATACTAATCGATGCTCTGGGGTCACGGACTGTGTGCTGTTGTGTGACATTTCTTAAGAGGATTTTCCTCCAGATTTGCAGCAGCAGTTTTAGCTTGAAGTGGAGTCAAGGGGTCAGGAGTGCCAGCAAGAAGTAGTGAACTTTTCAACTTGATAGTAAAAACATTTAAAAAGTTTGAAGCCGTGGCTTAAAGAAAGGTTGGCAGTTTGAGTGTGCATGTCAAACTGTGATGTTTAAGGCATTGGTCCCTATTACGCGACCAAACAGTTTTATATCAGAGACATTTACCAAGTAGCCTGTACAAGGCTGAAGTGTCCGATTTTTACATTTTTTTTATGTATTTATTTTATTAAGCATCCAGCTTCCCAAGAAGCTGTTTCCTCCTTTCTAGCTTCCCTGGTTTTATTTAAAGTGTGTAATGAGAGGTTTTACAACCTTAAAACATCTGTAATCCTATTTTGCGAATTTCTCCTGTTGTGGGTTAGTTTTAGAACATAATGTATATACTTTTTAGTTTCACAACAACAACAAAACAACAAAAACAAACAAAAACAACAAAAAAAAAGACGCACTTTCCTCACTTTTCTCAGACATACAAACACAATAACATTTTACACTTTTTTGTTTTGGATAAACTCTCAAAGTTCAAATCTTTGCAGAAAAACAAGTCTAGCATTATGAAATTAAAGATAATATTTAAGTTCAAAAATGTAAATTGTTCTTTTTGCTATGTTAATAAAACCTCAAAGCAATATGCTTGAAAGAAAAGGAAATACATTGAAGGAGAATATTCTGGAGAAAAGAAGATGGTCACTATTGTCGGTGGTAGCAATCGGAGCAAAGCAGAAGTGAGAGAAAGTTTAAACCGTGAAAATAAAACCAGTAAAGCTAAAAGAAAAGATATATTCTGTTGGAAAGAAACAGAACAACAGTACTTTATGAAAAGATTCACTTTTGCAAATTTAAGGTTTGCATTTGCAGAAAGTTTTTCTCTTTGCGTCACTGCAGATGTTTCTCTTGCAACTTTTTACTTTGGATTGAAATATCAAAACTTGGAACAGCTAGCCTCTCAGATTTGGAACAAATATGTCTCCATACCTCAGGCATCCCAAGTAGCTGCAATAGATGGATTCTTTTACTATAGGAAAAAAAAGCTAAATGTTTCTCAGAGGGGTCTATTGATTTGTGTATTTATTTTTCATAGGGTGTTTTGGATTACCTTTGACATTTTATCTAATCTTAGCCCCATCACCACATAGTTTAAGTACAGTCTAAAGCTTGAAACTAAATGCCGAACAATCGTTTTATGCTGTTTTTCTTCACTGATGCGCCTTAAAAATAACTCAAAAATGGAAAAAAGAAACCTATCCATCTTGTAGTTTTCAATTAGCTGCCAATCTTAATTTTTCAAAGTGATAGACAAGATTATGGTAATTTCAATTAGTCAATTTGTCTTGCCAGTGCTATCATTGGGCCAGGAAATTGCAGTAAGCAAAGCTACCAGTGTTGGCTTTGGTGGATTTATTGCAAATGTGCAGATGCTGTCTGAAGTCGGGTTTAGTTACCCACTTGCTGGCACAGACTGCATGTAGCAGATCTTTGATTTTGCAGGGAGATGCCGTGGCCAGAGATGAACGTTCCAGAACTTCAGCAGATGCTCTGGAATGGACACAAATAGATCCGTGCTCCCTTTTGGCCACTTGGGATGCCTGTATCACCATCTCTCCAGTCTTCATATTTTGCCTGTGCCTTTAAGACAGTAACACATTATTAAGCCAAGCTTAAAAAAAAAACAAAACATAAAAGATAATATGTTAAACTTCATTACTGAAAATCTTCTGGCAGCTTCCCCTTTAATGTGTTTTTATAGCCATAAATATGCCAGTGTCATGCTTATCCTAGCTATTTAATCATAGGGTATTAATATTTATGACTGCAATTTATGAGAGAATAAAGAAAACTCAACATAAGGGTGGTGGATTTCTTTATTTGTTTTTTTAAAGCTTTCGAGCCTAATTTTTAAAAACATCTATGCTTAGTCTTCTAAGGGTGAAAGCTACTTTTTGTTTTGTGTCTGTATGTAAAAGAGTTTCCTTTAATGTAGTAGACATCTTACACTGATGTTTAATAAAGATTCAAGATGTGAAATGATTCATGGAAAAAAAATGACACATTAAGATTTATGCACTCAAAGACTATAGCAGAACCCAGATGCTGAATGATTGTGTTAAAGTGCTGCAGGAACTACCTCATACATAAAAACCTGTTTCGAGCAGTTTATTTCAAACAAAGAAAGGTGAAACATCCAAGATGCCTTATGAATTTACTTCACTTCATGTCTATTTTATGAATGGACATGCATGAGACTGCAAATATTCTTGAAAATATGCAGCAGGGATGGGCAGCTTTTTAGCAGATTGCCAGGAGTTAAAGACCTGCTGTGACACTCAGCGAATCATTCAGCCATTATTAATTTGTAGCTCAGCTTGTTCCTGTGTCTAACCAGAATCATGTGAGAAGGATGGGGGGAAAATAAAACACATTTTATTTCAACCCGACTTAATGAGTTGTACCTCTATGCACGACATGCAGAAGAACCCACCAGATCTCATCATTATTGCTATGTTAACAAATAAATCAAATAAACACATATCGCAGCAGAAAATAATGGGCACTTATTTTGCTAAGAGTTATTTTTTTAAAACAAATAAAATAGAAGAAATATGAACAGAAATCATGCAAATTATGGTTTTGTTTTGTAGAACCATCTCTTACAGAAATGACTTGTTTTATTGTTTCTGTTGGATCCAGTTTTGACATGCTTTTCTTGAAACAAAAAAAATCATTCTTGTCTTGACTTGTATGTTTTTAGATTTGCTGAAATAATTTATGTTTAGTTGTTGGTCTGACCAATTCATGTTTGACTCATGAAGACTCTTCCATTGCCCTCCAATGGCAGAGCAATTGAAGCAGCACAGGGGACTGCTGTCCTTGTACCCTGTATTTGCCTCATGGTAGCTGGGAATAGCTCCGGCAACCCCATGGATGGATGGATGGATGGATGGATGGATGGGCGGGCTTTTCTAACAGGGAAAACTCATTGTTGCCTTGGTCACCACCCAATGCTCAAGTCCTGTGGCTGTAAAACAAGCCTAAATCACTACCCCTCCACCGCCATGCGAACAGTTTGTAGTGGATGTAACAAGTTGAAGCAATGTGACTGACAATAAAAAGTATAGTCAAAGTAGAGAGTTAAGCCAAAAGTGCCTTAAGTTCATAAAGAAAAAGACTGAGGTGCAACGTTTCTGCAAGAGATCTAAACAACCAAGGCAGCACTTGACAGCTTGCCGAGATTTAAAGCTTGGAAAAAGCTTCAAAGATGGCTGTTCAAGTTTTAGACTTGGTTCCTTGAGTGCAACTGGACTAGGGAGCTACCTGATGATGATTAAAGCATCAAGCTGTTTCTGCTGTCTGTCTGAAAGATGATAAAGGGCTTTCTCGTGTATCCTTCCTTTCAAAATTCCACATCAGAGTCAAAGTAGTTTAAAAAAAAAAGTCACCAGCAATAATTTACACATCTTTTATGTACAATTTCCAAACACATCAAAGATAATATGGACATCACTTTGTTCCTACCGCAGCCTATATTAATAATGGGACTGCCACTTTTTTTTATTAAGTATTATTTTGTCGTATAAATAATCCAACATCCTCATGCTCAAAGATGCTGTGCTTTTCCAGCAATCTGTCTTAAATCACAGATGAACAAGTCGATGCAGACATGGTAAACACATCCCATGTGTTTACCTGGCTGCTGCCTCTCCTCTCGCTGCACATTAGGGCTGAGTTAGGGTATATTGGTGATGAGATGTGCTGGAATGTAAACAAACGCAGAAGTCGATACACTGCTGTCTTCTGGGCTTCATGCAGGACTGTAGGTGTTGTGTGGTTTTCTTACAACAACCTTTAGCTGTGTCTGCCTCTTAAGTATTTTATCCTTCATTTCACTTACACTTTAGCCTCACACTCAATGACTTTCTTATCTAAAGAGTGCTTTCAGCTCCTCAGCAGAGGATGCTTTTTCACTTCATTCAGATGGGTTTAAAATCACACAAGTAATGTCAAGTCTTTTACACATTTTGTGTTGTAAGTAGTACAATATGTGTACTATTAGTCTAACACAATTGTTATATTGCTTTTTTACAAAACACAATTTATAAGTCATCTGTAATACACATCTTGTTGTTTTGTTTGTCCCAGCACTGTGACAATGTTAAATCTGATACAACATTGGTTATTTTTTATTTGTAACAATGTGATAAATGTTATTTAATTATTTAAAAATAAAGATAAATACTGCTGTAATTGTTATGAGAAGTGTATTGCAGTTTTGAAAATATGAATACTTAAACTCACTGGCTCTTTAATTAATTGCACCTGCAATGCAAATTCCTAATCAGCCCTATTTCATGGCAGCAACTCCGTCCATTTTGGCATGTAGATGTGGTCAAGACGATCTGCTGCAGTTCAAACCGAGCATCACAATGAGGAAGAAAGGTGATTGAAGTGACTTTGAACGTGGCATGGTTGTTGGTGCCAGAAAGGCTGGGCAGAATATTTCGGAAACTGCTGATCTACTGGATTTTCACCCACAACCATCTCTAGGAATTACAAAGAATGGCCAAAAACAGAGAAAATAAGTGGAAGAAGATGGATGGATGGGTGGATAGATGGATGGATGGGTGGATAGATGGATGGATGGGTGGATAGATGGATGGATGGGTGGATAGATGGATGGATGGGTGGATGGGTGGGTAAAATACACATCATTGAGAATGTAAAAAAGAAAAATATTTAGGGAAATATTTAATTTATTTAAGCCTTTTTTTTCTGACCTTTTAAAAATGTTATACTTTAAATTGAAATTAACGTGTTCTGCCTTAAAACTAGACAACAAACCCTAAGGCTTTATATCTGCATGGTTACAGTGCATAGGTCAACAATCCTAAACACATTGGATTTAGATACCACTCAAGAGAAGTAACCATCATCAAAGTACTCATCCAACCAAATCTTGACAAAAAACAGCATGTATGCATACTATGTAGGCTGCTGGAGCCTATCCCGGCCACTTGTGGGCGAAAGTAGAAGTCTTCAGTCTCTCCATTCACCAAACTGTTTATTTTAATCAAACCTTAGGCCAAGCTGCCCTTGCGTCAATGCACTTTCAGATAATAAAATTTACTGTATCTATAAATTCCCATAACTGATGTCCATAATTTTTAGGTTAATATAAAAAAAAGTGTCTATGAATCAGTTTTTCTTTGCCTAAATCAAATCTGGCCTAAACCTCTTCACACAGAGGAATGCATTTGGAAAGAATTCACATGGGAGAGGATTTTGAGAATCAGCTCATCATTGCAGCAGAGAGAATCACAAAAGCTTTAATCCAAAAGGATTCCCCAGCCTCCTTCCCTTTGATTGCCCTGCTTTGTCCAGGATTGCATTATATTCCCCTCCATTCCAGCTTTTTGCCTGTGCCAAGACTTCCAGAGGAACAGCAGAAGCGCAGACAAGTCTCAATGGAGGATCTGGGATAAATAATACATTGCACCTTTGACAGGGCCCCTATCCTGTACCTGCAGAGACGCAGAACACCGCACAGCATAAATCTAACTGGCTGTGAGCTCGTCTTATAGAAAAATAGATGTTTTAGTTTCAGCCAACAGAGGAAAAGAAAGCAAGTGAGATAAAAAAGAAAAATGATTTGATGGGGATGGTGACAGATGTCCAGCATTGGAACTTTAGCAAGATAGTAACAGCAGAATAAAGAGGTTTTGGATTCAAGTGACAAATCACTTAAATGCATTGTCAACTTCAGAACTATACCAACTGCAAAAATGGCTGTGGGAGGAAATATTTAGACAGACAAGTGTCTTCATATGAAAGGAAATGACTACAAGAGAGGGCTGAGTGCCTGAGTTTATCTGTGACAAATGTATGACACCAAAACAGCAAGGCTTTCTCAGCTACTTTAAGGCAATCTAAAAAGCTGGACGATCCACTAATGATGAGACGATATTATGACAGGCTTTTTAATTTCAAATTAGTTTTGTAATTGAGTGCTGTTACTTCAAACAACAACTTAACTTCCATTTACCAGTGAACAAAGAATACTGACTTTTGGTTCAGTTTTCTTTATGACACCAAATCCCAGAAGAAGGAATCTGAAGTTGCAGAGAAAGTAAGTAAGAGAAAGTAACCAAGATTAAGGTGTGCATCTGTCATTTCTAAAGCAGAACTCATGTACAAATGAGGTACTTTCATAGAATATCATAGTTACTGGCGTTCTTTTTTCCATTTGGGGCTTTGATGTTACTATATTTTAGCAATTGTATCTTTTGCAGCTTTTAGGTAAAGCTTAGATTGTAGGATTGTGTTACTTTGAGCAATTATCCAAATTCTTTTTTAGGACCAGCAAGTTCTTAATGGTAAGTCAAACTAGGGGTTTGAATGACAAATCATGATGCTCCAATTAGTCTGAGTTTCTTGATTAAGAAGTGAATAAGTAGCTGCCAGAATGTACCAGAATGCATCTAAGACCATGTATTTTTCAAAAATTTAGCTCCGCGCCATATCGCTCAAAGAAAAGTTCAGGGATTTTTTCCTTGCCTGACTTTCATCACTGCACTATACCATTATGCCACTGAGCCTGCAATGTTATAGTAATCAAGTTTAATAAATGAAAATCAATTCCCTATGCTTTACTATGTAAATCTATTTAAATTTACTGCACACAGATTCCTGCTGATTCACGGACCAAAGGAAATCTTCTGAGTCACTCCCAAGCTCTGAACCAGGAAGAATTATGCATAGGCGAACTCCGACTCACTCTTTTTTTAAGTTATTCCAAAAATTTACGTTTTATTTTAATGATCAATGATATATAACTAAATCATTATTAGAAATGTATTTTGTGGAATTACCACCCCCGCATTAATCATACGTTGACGCTAATTTTGTTTTGTCTAAATTGAAGAAACAAATGCATATCAATTTCCTGCACCTCTTAAATAAAGACCACTTCAAGCCAGACTTCTTCATACAGTAGATGGGTGTACCAGGGTCCCACTGGTTTCTGTCAGTCTGGAGCCGATGGCACAGCTGGATATTGTCCAATTTTGAAGGGTTATAAGCTTGATGTGTCTTTTATCTGCTGGATCAAGTGTCCTTGGCCAACCATTGCTTTTATCCTCAACATTGCCCACTTCTTTGTGCTTCTTTCTTCTAAAAGTGCTGGAGCAGCACCTCCTCAACCTCAGTATGCTTTGAGGTCTTTTTCTGGGAGACACTGCTAATGTAGAAGAACTATCCTTGTGTCTTGCTCACTCGGTTTCAAGCCTCCTATGTTTCTGTTTCAGGTCATGTCTGGATTTCAAACTGCATGCGGCATTGATTACCTTAGCAACATTCTGCTCAATTGTACAATCATACACCTGACTAGAATCCTCGAGAACGCCTTTGTGCATATATATCCATTAGAGCTGACGCTGGTTTAAAGACGGAGGTAGTAAAACCATATACTGATTTGATTTCTGGTTTTCGTTTTCTCACTCCCTTCAAATTGTGTAAATTGATCAAAAATAAAAATTATTGTTTGTATTTGTGAATGAATTCTCTGTTTACAGAGTTCTTTTCACGCCTACCTAAAATTTTGCACAGTACTGTATTATAAAACAAAACACAACTTCTTGTACTGAAATGACATTGTCTGCCGCGATAAGGTAGAATTGTATAAATGGAAAAAAGAATTACTTCAGAAAGATCAAAAAGACAACAAATAATAAAATAACAGCCATTATTTTTGGTTCTTTTCTTTTATCTACTCCGAGAGTGAACAGAGAATGTCCCGTGTGGGGAAAAGTTGTTTAAATGGAAAGAAGCTCGGAGAGGATCTCAGGGAGATTTAAGAAAAGCACAGTGTGACCAGAGAGACTCCTGCTTCTGATATCTGCAGAGTGACTGCAGCTGAAATCCTGTGATTGTGATTAAGGGCACATCACGGGACATTTGACCTGAAACTGAACTTCACTTTTTATCATCGAGCATAAGTCTATTTTCAGATTAATAAGGAATCCATCAAAATCCCTTTAGGTACTTTAAAGAAGTAATTCAAAAGCCCGAGAAGATGGTTCATTCAAAACTAAAAGAAGCCAGAACTAATTCAAAACTTAAAATCCATTTAAAACTTGAGAAGTAAAATCAAAGTTTAAAGGTTTTTTCCCAGTGACTTGAACAGTACAGAGTTGTGTCCAGGAACCGCATAGGTTTACACTTCTGTTTGTGTGACAGGCTTAGGATTGTGTGGATGTAGCTTTCTGTTGCTATGAGTGTGCATAAATCCATCTACAGATTTGAATTGGATTTGGATTGTTGTGCAGCAACAAGCTGGTTAGCCAGTCACACCAAGAAAACAACCATGGAAGGGGCTCAGTAGATTGATTACATGGAAAGATGTTTCTGCCATCTGAGTGGCTTTTTGTTCTCTGTAATGAAAAACTTTAAATGCAGAAAAGACAAAACATGGAATCTCTTTGAGTTGCATCCTTGAAAGAAAATGTTTTGCTTTTCTTTTCTCAATTCTACTTTGAACAGTCCTTTCTTAAAGTCCCACTCCAATCATCTTTAAAACTATTTGAAGAGCAATCCTGGTGGGCTTTTGATTATGGTTTTGTCGTTTTTAGCCAAAATCCCAAAAACCTGTGTGGTTTTCTAGAACAGTGTTTTTCAACCTTTTTTGAGCCACGGCACACTTGAACCTTGACAAAAATCCTGCGGCACACCAGCATCCCAAAAAATAGATAAATAAAAAAAAAGAACAAGCTCATAGTCTGTATTGATCTACAGCCCCTCTGTAATCTCACATGCATTTTTGTGATAATTGTTGCAGAAAAAGCTGGAAGCTGCAGCTGTTTTTTTCTAAAAGATGTATTAAAAATTAAGTCAAAAGATTCAAAAACTGTTTGATGTGTGTTCGTTGTTTTAAGACGTTAAGAGGAGAGACTCATTGTCCGCTAAAACAGTCACTTTAATGCATCATGGGAGATGTAGTGCCGATAATCCGGTGACTGCGGAAAGACCCGCGTCTTTGAGCTTCATGGTTTTGTTCACTTGTTCCACAGTCTGATAGCAGATTCTGTTGAAAGCTACACCGCTAAAGACGAGCTTTAGCTGGTATTTTTCTTAGAACAGAGACTTTTTTGCGTTAAATCGAAACAAGGAAGTGAATACTTCAACCACTTCTGATTGGTCAGACTGATGACATGTGATTAAGCCTTCAAGAATGATTGGTGGAGACAGTTAAAGGGGCGGGACTTTTCCTTACGCCGTTAAAGCTGCAGCTATAACTGTACCGCGGGGGACCGTCATTCTTATTAAATTGTATTTAACAGAATCATATAAACACAAAGAAAAAATATTTTTATGATATTTCATATTCTTAACTTCTCAGTGTTTTATCAGGGCCTGTTTGGATGAACAAAGAGCTGATTTCCTGGAGATCGTAAATATTTCTAGATGATCAGTTAATGAGGACAATTTCTCACGGCACACTTGACCATCTCCCACGGCACACTAGTGTGCCGCGGCACACTGGTTGAAAAACACTGTTCTAGAACATAGCTTCTGCAGAGCGGCAGTAGTTCATTAGAAATTCACCTTTAAGTTTTGGGCGGGACTGCTGGTGCGGAGACCCCCCACCCCCACCCACGATTGAGAGCTCAGTTCAGGGAGCTTGTGCCTACCCAAAGTATTATTTATGTTACATATACGCTTTTTTAAACTTCCATTTTTTTTCTGATTCACAACAGTTTAAGTAAAAACAAAATACCGTACTCGGAAATGCAATTTTAAGCTTTATTTTATTTATAGATGTCTTCCATGATCAGAAAAATGCCACGAGAATGTGTTAAAAACACCAAAAACTGTTTTTATCCGAGTAGCTCTTTTAAAAGGTACAGTAATATATGATTGTCACTAGAAAATGGAAAACTGTAATTTTAGATTTTGTTTATTTTTAACCATTCACAGAAATTGTAACTAGAAAACCTTGACGTGAAGAGCAGAAAAAGTTGGTAAAGTAGGGACAGAGCACATTTTTTGGAAGACTTTTTTAGCTTTAGTGTCCTCACAGCGGACAGTAGAACCAGGCTGTTCTCTGCTGTCAACGTTTTTGTAAACAGGGAAACATGGCTGCCCTTTGACAGTTGGAAAGGGAGAGGAAACAAAAGAGAAAGAGGTAGGAAGATGTAAAGGTCAAAGGTTTTTCTGGCTGGATGGGAACTGCATAAGGAAGAAGAAAAAAAACGAAATCAGTGTCCCTTTGTGTTGTTTTTTCGAAGACGACATCCCTACATTCTAAAGATATTTAGCCGCATTTCGACTCAGCTATAAAGTCATACACCAAGCTGGGGCATTTTCCACACCCCCTTTGATGTTTTAAAGCAGTGGTGCCCAACTCTCTGCCACTTGGAAGGCAAAAAAATGCATACGCTTACTTCGATTATTTCCATTTTGTTTATTTTCTGATACTAAAAGAAGTTTTATTTAAAAAAAAACTACCGGATTCTGTTCACCACATCTGTCTGTCTTGATATTTCCAGTGAATTTAAGCAGCTGCTCCAGCCGCAAAGTTTCTAGCTCAACATAAAAAAACTAACCAACACCAAACAATAAAATGTATTTGGAACATTTCTTTGGGGAGACGAGCTGGTGAGGAAACTGAAGAAGAGCCCTTGACTTCCAAGGAAGCTTAAAGTCTTCCTCCAAATAAAGATGCCGACATGCTGCATTCATGTTTATAATTATAATTAGAAAATACCAGTTTTATGACTGTTGTCGTCACACCTTAAAGTTTGCGTTTGGTTGTTAGCCTCCACTTTGACATTAAAGGGAAAATCCAGCAGCAAACATTTGACAATTAATGATTTGTGTAAACTTGTAAAAAGGACATTCATGAATTTTCCAACAGCAAGGCAGAATTATTTAGGCATCTGTTAAAAAACTTGAGCACAGAAATCTTCCTCTGTGTAAAAAAAAAATACACAATGAATAAGGATTTATGTAAAAACAAAAATTCAAAATACTTTTGCCCTGAAAGATGACCCGAGACTGGTTTGAGTTCTGTTATGTTATAATGGTGTTAAATGAAAAAAACTGTCATGTTTCTCTACTACTCAAAAACAACTTCTACAAATCAACAACTTTGTTTCATTGAATTTTTATCATCTTAAAAAATAAAACTAGTAATGTTTTAAGATTGTTTTAAACAACATTTCTTGTAGTTTCATTTTGATTTGAAAATTGGGGTTTTCAGAAACCAGACGTTTATGAGTATTAAATGCACACTCCGACCCCGTTCGGACCGGTCCATGAAAATGCTGTCTGACATTAAACTGCTCCACGACCTGAAAAAGTTTGGAGACCACTGCTTTAAAGGAATTATTGTCATTTGATGAGTATGGTGAGTCAGGTACCCTAAAATTGCAAATATGAAACCGGTAATGTCTGATATTTTTAAGGTCATTTTTGTATTTTTTAAGTCTTTATAGCAATGAACTTTTTTTTTCAAAGTTATGATTAAAAAAAAGCGTAATCAAATTTAAAAAACAGCAATGTTCTCTATTTATAATGTTTTCTTTGGACAGATCCAGCTATCTGCATCTGATTCTTATTGACAGAAAATAAGAACAAAAAAAGGAGAAGTCAGATCTGAGTAAATCTGTGTTGTTTGATTCACATCTGTTTAACAGGATTTGGCATAGTGCTAAAAATGACTTAAAAAACATCTGTCACACTCAGCTGCATGTATTCATGTTGACATTATGATTCAGGATACTGTCATTGCTCTTGATTTAATGAGCTTCAATAAAAACAACACCAGCATTTTCTTATAGTCGTAAGTCTTAGATGTACACTGTCGTCTAATTGATGTGTCCAAGAAAAAGGAAATCAGCTCTTTAAAAAGACAAATCTAATCTTGCATGTCTTTAAAGATTTGTAAGTGAAAGATGTATACTAATACTTAAAAAAAGAAATACTTTTACTGCTGTCAAAATCCAGAATGAAATGTTTGTAAAAATCAGACAAAATAACAATGTAAGATCATACAAAACATCAAAAAGACAAAAATGCAAAAGTAGCCATTAAGAAATGTATTGAAATGACAAATGCTAATAAATCATTACATTTAGATTATGTCAATGGCAAAGATTATTTTTCTTAATCCAAATTCTTAGTAAATTTGTGGTTTTGGTGTTTATGTCAAATGAGCCTGCTGAGTTGTCAGTTCCAACTCAGGTCTGTCTGGTCTGTCTGGTCCAATTCTGGTCTGTCATTAACTGTACGTCAGGGAATCTCTGTGACAGACGTCTTGGTTGGGATTGCTGCAATCCCTCCATCTTTCCTCCAAAAGTCCTGAAAATGTTCCCGTCTCCGTGCCTCAATGTTTACTTGTTCGACATGCATCCTGTATGTTTTCTATTCTAATTGAATCCTATTCAAATCATGTCTTCCTCTGAGAAGGCCCCACTGGTTTTGTTTTTTGCTCTTTGGCCAAATTGCATCTGTTATGCATTTTCATCTACAGATGGCTGCTTTCAAATCCAAAGCTTCCCTCAGCTGAACATATGAGCAATGTAAAAAGTATTTATAAGATTGGTTCCGACGGGGGGAGGGGGGGGGACAGCAGATGCCGTCACACACAGGGTCTTCACCTGACCTCCCATTCAGGAAATGAAGCCAGACAAGTCTCTGCACATGTTGTTCAAGGAAAATTCCTGTCGTCATTCACGGGGACCTTTCAGAGAATGGCACTAAAACATATAAACAGCCCTTATGTGTACTGCCAGGGGACACGGTCAGACCAGGTGAGACAGAATCAGTAAGCGATTCTGCTGCTGTAAGGACTGTGGTCCAGATGCAGGAATGATGCATTCAGACAAAAGGGTGAAGCCATCTTTTCCTAAACAAATACGGCTTCAGGTAAAGACAGTGATTTGGTCAGTTTGCTCCAACGGTTTCAGGAAACCTACATGCTAACATACAAAACGTCCCTTTATCACAACAGATACTTTGGTGTAGAATTTGCTCAGTTTCTTTTTCCTTTATCAGTCATTTACATTTTTGTTTACTTTAACAACCTAACACTGGATAGATGTTGTCGTCCTCCTCCTTATTGTGGATCTCTTGTTTTTTATTCTTGGTTTTCTGTAAGTTTACTTTAAAGACCCATTCCAATTATCTTTTTTCTCTTTAAATTATGATTATGCCATTTTTAGCCAAAATCCAAAAACCTTTGTGGTTTTCTAGGACAGAGGTCGACATAGAGCAGCAGTAGTTCATCAGAAATTCACCTTTTAATTGTGGGTAGACCATTGGCAAACTTCCTCTCCCCTCCCGGTTGCTGAGAGCTCTCTATTTATGCACTGTACCGCTTGTTTACAGCCCCTCACACCATAACCCAACGTTATCAATGTATCAAGCAGGATTGTGCAGTACAATACAACAGTACAGCTAGAACAAAGAAAACAAAGAGGTACCGTACTTGGTTGTAGTCGTCTACAAGTTGGTGCATACGAATAGAGCGGAGCAAGGAGCTTTGATTTGATACTCAGAATACTCAGAAATACAGAAATACTCAGAAATACATAATACTCAGAAATACAAATTTGAACTTAATTTTCTTTATATGTCAATCATCAGCAGAAAAATGCCGCAAGAATATGTTAAAAACACCTGACTGTGGAACAGCTAACTCTAACTGTGGAAAGACAGGAACCAGAGTGGTAAACATCTCCTCTGCCTGTAGCTGTGGGCTTCTGCTGTGAGATGACAGAGACTACGTTTATTCTACTCAACTGGCTTTAGGGACATGATGGACATGATGCAACTGCTCTTTGGAAACAGAAAAGGCCATCCAGGCTAATTTAGCACCAGAAATGGTCCCAATCTTTGAGTTTGAGTTTTAGCATCACTAACGGTTTCATTTTCAGTTTTTATGCTCTGATAGCAATCTAAAGCATGAATACCCCAGTATTATTATTATTATGCACAATTATTTATGTGCATCTATTCACTTGTTAGTTTGTTTGATCTGATATCTAGTGAGCTGTAATTGTACTATCACTTGTTTTTTTCTTTGAGCTGCCATAAGTGAATTTCTCCTTGTGAGATTAATAAACTTGAATTTGATTCAAATTCAATTCAATTAATCATACTCTTGTCCTCTTTTTTCCCACCTGCAGAGTCAGGCCATGCGCATCGTTCGGACAGTGGGCCAGGCGTTCGAAGTCTGTCACAAACTGAGTCTGCAGCACACACAGCAAAATGCAGATGGACAAGAGGACTTCAAAAAGATTGGCAACGACTCCTCTGTTCCAGGTAAACATGCACCCGCACCTGATGCAGAGCCAGCAAATGGCAGAGCAGCAGCTCTTAACATTTAGCCGTTGTTACAGGATATTTACCCCCTTGGGGATCCACACCAATTAGCAGTTGGGGAGGAGAAACAGAAACCTCCCAGGCTGTACCTTTAATGCGTGAAATAGGCTTCTGCTCGAAAAGTTTAAAAACTATTTCAGTCTGTTATTCCAAATATTGTTATTGGCTTTGGGCTAGAATCAAATATTGAAAAGGCCAATGTTGAAATATTTCAGATTTAATACAAGAAACAAGCAGCCAACTTTGCTGACATGCACAGGGAATTATTATTATTATTCTTTTAAATCATTATGAAAATACTTCACACATTTTTTCAATTCACAAGTCTTGATAATAGAGAAAGCTTGTGTTAAGAAGAAAAATAAGATTTGAAGAACATAGAATCATTCATGTAAAGAGTTAAGTTAGAGAGTTTGACTAAAACGTGAATTCAGTGTAAATAAACGAACCAGTTAAACACAAAATCTGCTCAATTAACGACATTTTATTGAGAGACTGAGCTCCTGCATGTTTGTGAGCGAGAAGCTGTGTCCTCATTTTTCTACTGAATGATGGGTTTAGTTTCCCTGGTAAGTGTTTGGGGACAGAGATGCCAGACAAAGCGACTGTCACTGTTGCCAGCTTCAATGATAGGCAGCATTTCAAACTCCATCCATCCATCTTCCTCCGCTTATCCGGGACCGGGTCGCGGGGGCAGCAGACTGAGCAGAGATGCCCAGACTTCCCTCACCCCAGCCACTTCCTCCAGCTCCTCTGGGGGGACCCCGAGACGTTCCCAGGCCAGCCGAGAGACGTAGTCTCTCCAGCGTGTCCTGGGTCTTCCCCGGGGCCTCCGCCCAGTGGGACATGCCCGGAACACCTCTCCAGGGAGGCGTCCAGGAGGCATCCGGACTAGATGCCCGAGCCACCTCAACTGGCTCCTTTCGATGTGGAGGAGAAGCGGTTCTACTCCGAGCTCTCCGCGGGTGACCGAGCTTCTCACCCTATCTCTAAGGGAGCGCCCAGCCACCCTGCGGAGGAAGCTCATTTCAGCCGCTTGTATTCGGGACCTCGTTCTTTCGGTCATGACCCATAGCTCATGACCATAGGTGAGTACTGGAACGTAGATCGACCGGTAAATTGAGAGCTTTGCTTTTCGGCTCAGCTCTCTCTTCACCACGACGGACCGATAGAGCGACCGCATAACTACAGACGCCGCTCCGATCCGCCTGTCCATCTCACGCTCCGATCTTCCCTCACTCGTGAACAAGACCCCAAGGTATTTAAACTCCTCCACCTGGGGCAAGGACACTCCACCCACCGAGAGATGGCAGACTACCTTTCTCCGGTCAAGGACCATGGCCTCAGATTTAGCGGTGCTGACCCTCATCCCAGCCGCTTCACACTCGGCCGCAAACCGCCCCAATGCACGCTGGAGGTCCCGGTTCGATGAAGCCAACAGGACAACATCATCTGCAAAAAGCAGAGAGGAAATCCTGTGGTCCCCAAACCAGATCCCTTCCGGCCCCTGGCTGCGCCTAGAAATTCTGTCCATAAAAACTATGAACAGAACCGGTGATAAAGGGCAGCCCTGCCGGAGTCCAACGTGGACCGGGAACAGGTCTGACTTACTGCCGGCTATGCGGACCAAGCTCCTACTCCGGTCATACAGAGACCGGACAGCCCTCAGTAAGGCTCCCCGGACCCCATACTCCCAGAGCACCCCCCACAGGATGCCACGGGGGACGCGGTCGAACGCCTTCTCCAAATCCACAAAACACATATGGACTGGATGAGCGAACTCCCACAAACCCTCCAGCACCCTAGATAGGGTGTAGAGCTGGTCCACTGTTCCACGACCAGGACGGAAACCGCACTGTTGTTCCTGAATCCGAGGTTCGACTATCGGACGGACTCTCCTCTCCAGTACCCTGGCATAGACTTTCCCAGGGAGGCTGAGGAGTGTAATTCCCCTATGGTTGGAACACACCCTCCGGTCCCCCTTCTTAAAGAGGGGAACCACCACCCCTGTCTGCCAGTCCAGTGGTACGGTTCCCGACTGCCACGCGATGCTGCAGAGACGTGTCAGCCAAGACACTCCCACAGCATCCAGAGACTTGAGGTGCTCAGGGCGGACTTCATCCACCCCCGGGGCCTTGCCACCGAGGAGCTCGTTGACTACCTCAGTGACTTCAGCCCGGGTAATAGACAGCCCCACCCCAAAGTCCTCATTCTCCGCTTCTTCAAAAGAAGGCGTGTCAGTGGGATTGAGGAGATCCTCGAAGTACTCCTTCCACCGCCCGACAATGTCCCCAGTTGAAGTCAACAGCTCCCCACCTGCATTTCAAACTGATTTATAAATATTTTCAAGTGTTTAAATACCAACAGATGGTGATTGTAGATCTCTGACAGACTCGCTGGCGTCAGAAATAGGTATGGATCTGTTGCCTGGTTTTAACTAAGAGCATTCACAAATGCATATCTAATAAGCATTTCTATTCAAGCTTAAAAAAAGAGACTGCTCTCTGATGCGATGGAATGAAACAGTCGTCTCCACTGTGGTAATAAATGTTAACTAGAAATATAATAAATGAGTGAAAGTATATAACATAGTTTTCCGACAATCATTTTTTTTAAATCAACAGTCCTCTTGAAGTATCAATTCTGGTTGTGCTTATTGACCTGGAATTAAATTTCTGTGGTACATAGAACTCAAGAATGAGTCAAAATGTTTTAGTTCGCCTTTGGTCAACTTTAAAGAAACCTCTGATAGATTGTTGGACCATTACGTCTACCATAGTCAGGAGCCTGATGGAGAAATATGTACTTTGCCTCAAAATAATTAAATTTAAAAGTGGGTGTGTTGTTTGTATTTTAAATGTAACAACTAAAACATTTTGAGTTATTGCAAATAAAGTTTTACTTATTTGACACATATAGAAATAGAAGGGAAACGTGAAAAAACAAAGTTTGCTAACAAAAAATGTACAAAACTTCCCATCGATCTGTCTGACCAATCACCTGCCTCTTATCACTTCTGGCCATTCTGGGTGATGTAGTCAAACGCATTAAGCGACTGTTTTGTTTCACTTAATGCAGCCCCAAACCCCGGGCCGCGGACCGTCAACGGTCCGTGGGTCATTTGGTACCGGGCCACACAGAAAGAATAAATAACTGACATTACTTTCGTTTTATTTATTTTGGAATCTGAAAGATGTTTTATTTTGAAAAAGTGCCAGATGCTGTGTTATACATCCGTCTATGTCACTCTTGACGCAGGCCAAGGCGCTCTTATCGGTCATGTGATAGGTTACCGCTAAAACAAAACCCAGGAGCTAGCAAAATGAGTAAGAAACAAGCGTCTTTGGAAAGTTTCTTTGCCGAGGGGAAAAGGCCCAGCCAGGAGACAGAAGAGGAGCCTTCAACTTCCAAAGAAAGAAAGCTACATTTAATAGACAGGACTTCTTTATTTTTGCACCATGAGTGTGGAAAGGGGAAAGGATGATGACACCTGTGTCATCTGTGTCAAAATAAAAGCCCAAAATCCGTCTTATCACGCTTCTTCGCCTCCTCCATCGTAGCGTTGCAACAATATTTATCTGCCACATCGTAAAGCCGGTCCGTGAAAATTCTGTCTAACGTCCAACCGGTCCGTGGCGCAGAAAAGGTTGGGGACCGCTGACTTAACGCACTCTATAATCCAGCGTGCCTTGTGTATCAAAAAGATTGTTCATTTTCTGTTTATAAATATGGTGCCTTAAGGTCCAAACATACTACTAAAGTGACACGAATTCAGAGATTATACTTTGGTGAGGCAGGACTGACTTAAGTGTAGCACCAGTATCTCAATGAAAAGGGTGTTAGAGGTGCCCAATCCTGGTGGCAAGGAGAAGGGTAGGTCAATCTCACGGATGAGTTGACGCAAAGAAGTTACGATATAACGCTTGTGTGCTGCCTCGAACTCGGATACAGCAGCCCAGAGACACATGGCTCTGAAGGAGGTGCAACCGCTGACATGGAGTCTCGGCTGAAGAAAGAGCAGAACACCTTATCTGCAGAGCACCATCCGGCCCTCTGGAGACAGGCTCGCTTTCACATTCCGAGGAGTTCAGGGATCACCCACGCACTTTAACACCACATCCAAGCAAATTGGTGCATGGGCCTCACGAGCATTTGCAGAGGCCAGCGCACGCACTCCCTTCACTGCTGCTCTGGGTGGGACAACATAAGAGCCGACACGCACAACCAATGACCTTATCGAGAGAACTAATTATCTTGGCAATAAAAGGAGAAGGGATGAAAAAGGGAGAGATATTGGATTAGAGGAGCAGAAAATCTGGGGGAGCAGGGAATGACACTGCAGAGGAAACAGGCAAAGAGAATCATGAATGGAGAGGTTAAGAAAAAATGGAGAGCAGTAGGCCTTTTCAACTGAATGAACTGAGATGACACAAAAAAACTGAAACACATTATTTCCATTGATGCCCACATTAAATACAGCCAATTTTACTAGTTCAGAATATGCTGTTAGATCTTTGAGCTGCTTCCTTAATACTTCTTATGACCAACATACAGGGCTAAGATATTGAGAAATATCCAAGAGACTTTCTGCCTACTTTGATTTCTTCTGTTTCCCTGAGCTTGTTTGTAAAGTTGTTTATTAAAGATGCTAAAATTTTCAAACAAGGTGCCTGTTTTGTGTTGAATATGGTACAGGTTGAAATAGCTAAACGTAAAGTTAAGTAAGGGTTAATGGGAGACAAAGTGTGGATTATCACTTTTTAACGCACGCCATGGAAGCCTGAACCGTCCGACAGATGGATGGATTACATGAAATCCTAAAAAGTGATGATGCACACTTCGAAGACCATTAACCCGCTAATACCATGGTTACTTACAAAAGAAACAAGTATTAACCATTTTTTAGTCCTTAATTCTTGTTTCTTCAGATTTGGATCGCTGTTTTCATGGTAACGTGACAAGGCGCCGCACCACCGCTGCAGTCAAGATTCGGCGATATAAAACGATATATATATATGCTGATCGTCCCCATAGGTTAAATAAAGCATCAGTTCAGAGAGAAAATTCACCTCTTACCGCTTGCTTTTGTCCAGATGATGAAACTAAAAGTTGTTTTAAAGAAGCCAGTGCAGTGATACAGAAGATTTGAGATAGGTGACCGGAACTTCTTCGTTGCAGTTATCACTTTTTAATGCACACCCAGCAGCCAATCAGAATCGAGTATTCACCCGGACCATGGTATAAAATATATTAATATGCATTTAAAAATCTGCCACAGTCAGTTGCTTGAATGAATGTTAAAGTTGTCCCAATACGATTTGGTTTTTAATTTTAATTCGAATATTGTTGGTTAAAAATGAAGCAAATACAAAGCAGGAAATTTTAAAGGCCCTAACCCAGGGGCTGGGAACCTATGGCTCGCGAGCCATATATGGCTCTTTTGATGGTCACATGTGGCTTGCAGACAAATCTTTAATTATACTTTTTTTTTTTTTTTCATCAGACCAGTCCTTCTCGTGCGCGATGCGATGCCAGAGGCGCGCAGTAGTAGCGGTGCTTGGAGAAAACACAATCTGCGCCAGCACTCAGTTTACTATTGCCTACTATTTTACAGAGTTTGTACCAGCCGGAAACCTGTGAATTGCCGTGCCTAAAACTGCGCGCTCCCGTCTCTGAGAAAGAGCGCGCAGTTGCAGGGATGGGATGTGAGGAAGAAAGCAGAGGGTGGGGTTGTGGGGACAGGCAGCAGGTGAATCGTGCAAGGATTGTATAAACGTAAAACCTGCTGCCCCTCACTCACTGCAGTGTGTGAGTGTGTGTTTGGCTCCAGGTCTGCATGTGAGCAGTCTTTCTCACATCTACAGAACTTTCAGACCTACGTTTAAAGTCTCAACGCCTGCATGAAGCAGAAACTCACCACCTATCAACCAGACTAGAGCATCAGCAAAACCACCACGAGAAATACTCATCATTTATTAGCAACAGCATAACGATGTTATTAAAAAGAATCCACAGACTTATTGGACTTTAAAAATGTTGAAATTACATGAAATGCTCACATTCACTTGTATAGTTAGTTTTAAACATATTGTCGCGGACTGAGTTGGGTCCACTGTTAAGCCGCGTTAAAAGTTCTGGAGTTCATTGAACGCATCAAGTAGTGATCTGATTGGCTCTCAGTTCTGTCGCTCAGCCTGTTGTTAGGTAGTTTGGACCAATGGGGTTCAGCTATGGGCCGAATAAGGGAAATGGGAGGACTGGAGCGGGAGCAGGGGAATATAAATTTGGGAGAAGCGCTCTCGTCTCAGCGGGAGAGATTGAGGAGTTGATGAATTAGTTGTTCGGCGTTTGTTGCAGTCTGCAGTAACCAGAATAAAGAACCTTAAAAGATGTTAAGTCTCCGTGCCTCAGTGTGGGAAACGGACGCTACAATATTGTATGGCTCTTTGGAAATTACATTTATAAATATGTGGCGTTTATGGCTCTCTTGGCCAAAAAGGTTCCCGACCCCTGCCCTAACCCATGCTCTTAAGCTATTTATAGTAAACAATATCCATCTATAGTATATTATGATAGTATATTATCTTTGACACACAAAAGAAACACATTTTTTAATCAAAGATTAGTTATTTTCTTGAGTTCTTTTCCAACCCGAACGTAAGATGACTCTGTCTCTGAGGCACCGGCTTTCGCTCCATGTGGGTGTCGCCCATTTCATGACGCCAACCTAGAACCAGCCTAGCTCCACAGAGAAAGTGTGTGCTTGTGTTCGCCTAGGGGCAGTGCTGGCAGTGCAGACTCTTCCTGGAAGGGGCTGTTCTTCTCACTGGTCTACGTCAGCTCGAGAGAACCCGCTCACTTTCTTGGATTGGGAGGGGCTGGTGCTCAGAGTGCAGGTTTTAGAGGAAAACTCAGAAAATGCATGAATGGATCAAAATACCACTTTAGGGTTTCTTTTTGTGAGGAGTGAACATTAAAATACACTTAAAAGTAAAAAAAAAAACAATCTTGCACGATATAGGCCCTTTAAAAATATGCTTTAAAAGAGAAAAAAAAAGATAAAAGTAGTCTAAGTGGTTACTTAGGAATCCTTTTTGGGACAGGATTATGAGAAACTGTTTACAAGTAACTAAAAGCTTAAATGATTTTTTATACTGAAAAGTGGTTGGTGTTGTTGGTCCTCAAAAAGGACAATGTTCTTATAAAAATTTTTTCCGTGACCATAAGACTTTTTATTCATTCAGAAACGCCATCTATACATATTCGAAACCCACCTAATATCTTAGTCACAACTACCCTAACAGGTGGATACAGGCTGTGTGTGCGAAAAATGTAAGCCTATACAGGGCAAGCAGACAATTTTAAGATTCTACACCACTCAGTGAGCCCATAGAGCATAGATGTTGACACATATTTTTTCTTTGGGCATACTGTGAGCAACAGGTTGTAGTGAATCATTCAACAGCACGTAAGGGTAAATAAGAGTGAAGGTGAGAACGCCGACACATCATCCGGATTTTTTACTTTTCCATCCCGTCTGAATCCTGCTCACTGCACAAGGGGCCTGTTAGTGCGGTTCAAGTGATAAGTCCACAGACTGAGCCTGACTGTCAAAGGTTAGAAAATCAGAGTATAATGTGTGTGGGGTAACGCAGTACAACGGCATCACTTGTACATCGTAAGTGTTGTAAGTACGTCACAATACATTCACCACACACACAATAGTGATGCATTCCATTTTCATGACGTCCCTTAAATTGACCTCAGGAGCCTCAAGGGAAGAACAAGAAATACACTCCTGCGCTGCCATTAGGATGTGGCCGCACCGGTCAACCATCCTCCATGGACAACCCAAAAACCCGCACCACTAATCTCTTTCGGGGTCACAGGTTTGCTGGAGCCTATCCGAGCCACTGTTGGGTGAGGTGGGGCTACACCCTTGCCACCAGTCCATCACAGGGCCACTCAACCACACAATCTTACAATCACACTTGGGGACAGTCATCAGTTGACCTAAGAATCATGTTATGCAGATAAAATCTCAGCTGTGATGTGAACCAAGGCCCACTCACTGTGAAGTGAAGCTCTTAACACCACACTGCTGCCATCAATCAGTAAGACTATAAGTTAACAACACCAAAAGATTAAGCAGGAATTCCCTGAAAGAGCAGAGTGATTTACTATGAATAAAATAGCACGCTGAAGGTTTTAGATAAAAAAAAAATCACAGAAGATTTTTATCAAGCACTATTCAAAACCGTTCTTTATTCTGGTGCTTTGAGTACTTTTTGATCAAACCAAACGCATATTTTAACCACAAGATTTTGGAGCTAATACTGATGTCTGTACTTGAAAATAGTGTCACATGTGACCTGCAATTCATTTCTTGCCTAGTTGAACACGTCTGCGTAGTTTGAAAAGTCTTTCAACCGTGAATCTGGCATTTTATTTGCTTTAATGTGAACTTAAACTCTTGAAATGAGGATGGTCACCGTATCACAGCCCCTCTGAAAGGTGTCGAGTGAGTAGAAGAGGAGGCTAACAAGAGGGGGGACTCATGGCAGTATTGGAGAGAATGGAGGTCAGCAGGAAAGCACAGCATGATGGCTGGAGAAAAAAGAGGGAGGAAGAGGAGCTGTTATGGAGAGGAAAGTGAGAGCAGTTGGCAGCAGGTTATCATGGAGGTGGTGATTTAAAGGGAGGACATGAAACACAGGAGCACCATCAAACCACCAGAAGGGGAGCACAGGAGAGGGAGAGGAGTGGGTGGAGATGACAGGTTGAAATAAAAGGAGCTGAATGGGAGGAAAAGCAGACTGAAATGTGGAGTGAGTGCCTGATCGCAGCTGAAGTGTGTCGCTGCGGAGCGAATCAAACACACTCAAGGAGTCGGGTTATTTAACCTCATTTCCATTTTTTTCCTCCCTGGCAGCGCTGGCAGAGGAAGAGCTCCATCTTTATATAGAGGAAAGCAGAATTGAAAAGGCAGAAATTCATCCCCGACCTTTTTTTTTTTCTCATCACAGTGAGAGTCTTTTATCCTTCTTTTCCTTTCTCCCGAATCCTTCAGTGTTTTCAGCTGTTTATGAGAAAACACTTGGCTGTGGAGTCTATTCAGATGTGAGTGAGCAGCAGCTTTAGGCTGTGTGTTCAGCAGCAGCAGCAGCGAGTGTTGCAGCAGCTGTGACAAACAGCGTTACAGCAGCTCAGGTGAACGTCTGTGTGAAAATTCAATCAAACTCGGAAGAAGTGAAACATTCGATAAGAGCTCGACTGCTGTAGGCAGCAGCAAATCGAAATTAAAAAAGAAAACATGTTTTAGTATGTACTCAGTTAAACAGAGCCGGAAACAACTACCACATTTTTATCAATTTGATGTAATGGAAAACTTTCTAAAATGTCTCTTTTAAAAAAATATATAAAATAAAGAGAAAGTCACGTCTTTAAAGTTTTACCAAGAACAACCCAAATCAAAGAAATGAGAGAACTTCCCTCATTTAACCCTCCTCTGCTATTATATTTTAACGTACATAAACATCCACAGACAGCACAGCTCAGGGTGATTTGTGTGCCCTCCTCAATGTATTAAGTGCTTCTTCTTTGTAATGAACTTGAGATCACTCCAGGGTGCAGCACCATAAATATACACCTCTTTAATCTAAGAACTTCCACCTCAGAAGGTGTAAAAAAAAATAATAAAACGCCATTTTAAAATGATAAAAAAAAAATAGAATTCTGAACAATTAGACTCAAGCATTTAGAAGACATTTGCAGGTTTTGTTTATAGCTGCAGCTAGCAGTTTGGATATGGGAAAAAAATGCTAAACATGTGGATTCATGGATTAGATTTTAAACAAAATAACAGCCAAAGTGCTTTTTTGTTATATATGACATCAGTATTTAAGACATATCTTCAAAATAGATGTATTTTTCCCAAGCCGTAACCCTTGAGGTGTCAACAAATCTATTTTATCCATTACCTAAGTTTGTTTGTCTCTGTCTGTTTAGTTAAAAAGAAAAAGGAAAAAACTTTAATTTGAAAAACAATGTAGGACAATGCCTACACTTCTTCACTTTTTCCTTTTTCAGAGCTGCATACCTATTTGCCATATAATTGCAATGTTATAATCATACCAATATTTTTTATTTGTTGTAACTTTAGTTCATTAATTGTAAATTTAGGGAACAAATTGCAGAGTATTATTGCATTAAAAGTTCAAAATATATCTATATCTTATTTGTCTCTCAGACTCTAATACAGCTTTTAAATATGTTTCAAATTTTGGAATTTTGTCTTTTTTTAATCAATCTTAAAGAACCATTTAAAGTCTTATTCAGAAGCAGCTAGCAAAACAAATCTTAACACTTGCAGCCTGTAACTCCGCCCCTCCCACAGACAATTAAACCAGACTCATAAGTAGTTTTTGCACTTGCAGCTGGAGAACTAAAAGTTATTCCTATCATAAACTTATATATTACGTCTCAGATGTGGCTGTGGCCTCATGCATCATTGCATCCCCACAAATGATGCTGCCACCTCCATGTTCCCCATTTCAAATCATGATGATCCAACAATAAAAATCAGGAATCATCTGTCCAAAAGAGAACAAGAGCACTTTTTAAACCCTTTGGAACTGTAAGCTGTTCTCTGTTCCTTCAGCGCACTGTTGGAACAGATTGGTACACTCTGAATGAGAACTTTTTATTTCTGGTTTCAACATTTTTACAAGGTGTTGTGTTTTTTTTCTTTGATTTATTTGCACAACCCACATCATAGCAACACTACTAGAACATAAAAGCTGATTTACCTGGTAGTGGATTTTTTTTTTCAGTTTTCCTTATTTTTTACATGATATTGATGCCCTTATTTGTGCTTTGAAATGCATCCATTCGTGAATTATATGGAAAAACTGGAAAAAAAAATAGTTTAACTAACTAACCTCTTTTTTCCCTTCAGATTTAGGTTCTTTAGCCTATCAGTGAAAACCTTGTTTTGTTGAAGTAATGGCTAATTGTATGGAACAGTGAGGTGTAGATAACGTTTCTCACTTGTTTTTGTGTTTGTCCACCCATGTGTGCTTGTGTGCACATCCTCATACGTCCATGTGTGTATGCAGGTGTGCGTGCTTATCCACCTGTATGTGTATGTACTTTCTTCGGCTCAGAACGTGAGCTAACAGGTGCAGAAAAGACGCCGACCATCACAGAGGAGACGGATATCGATGCGGAAGAGGTAAACCAGGTCCCCACAGCAGAAGACCTAAACCCGGACAGGGGAGTGACGGATCTTGATGCCACAGCTACAACGCCAGAGCCCAACCACTCAGAAAACAAGGTAAATATTGGCAGCAAAACTGCACACTTTGTAAAACAGTTATTTGATTGTATCTAAATTTCTGCTGCAATGATCAAACATTTTTGTTATTAATGTTGGCATTTTGAATTTATTTCTTCATAGCCCTCCTTTTTTGTTCTTTTAAGTGATTGGTGAAGATGTATTCAATCCTAAAAAAGCATAATTAATCTTGTGCAAGTGAAAACTGTTAAAGGATTGTTTAGAACAAAAATAAAACTGCACGAGTTTTCAAAATGCTAAGCAATAAAACAGTTTATTCCCCAAGATTTACGATTGTTTCAGGTTCTGCAAGGCTGGCGGGAAATCGAATAGCCGTTCAATCCTGTCATGTCAGGTCAGCCTGACTCCACAGTAGCTCTTTGTTTTCAGAGTTCACTCTTAAAAATATACTCTTTACTGCTTTTCACACTAGGTATAGGCTTTAAACATTTCTTTGGTGCTAATATTTGGTTTTAAACGTTTAGTGTACTATCAAATTTATTTTAATAATAGGAATCCAAAAGTGTTTGGGATCCTAAAATGTTAGGTTATTTAAAAGAAAATCTAAGATGTAGGGTAAGAATGATGTGAAGGATTCCAAATCATTTAGAAACAGGCTCCCAGCTAAGTCTTCTTGACTTCTTGGCTTTCAGACTGCCATGCAGATCCTGCAACAAACACGTAATGCAGATGTAATGCAGCAAAGCCAGGTTCCATTGGAATAACCTCCAGTTTGAAGAAATGTCTCATTTCCTTATTTTTAGACAGCAGTGTTCTACAAAAACAACTACTTATTACTTATTTTACATTTTTTTACATAAAAACACCTTTCTATTCAAAGTTTTTACATTAATTTTCCCAAAATATGTGCAAAAGTATGGATATACAGTACATGCTAAAACCCACATAAATGTAGACGCAAGATAGATTTACTAAACAGGCAACTCTAATAAAGGAGACTTTCATCAATAAAGTACTAGTGAGGGTGAAAGTGGATCCATGTAATAATCTTAATTGCATTCAAGAGGCACACTTTGTCTTCCTGTTTAACCCTTGCACACTGGAGCTTTAGCTCCATTGTTTAAAATCTTTGGACTACTGTAACTCCTCAACCGTTTACGCAATCAACGTCATTTCAACAGATTTTAAAGACTATCGATTTAAGGAAACTGATTCTGTCCACATAAAAGCGGCTTTGCATCGTTATACAACGCTTCGATTTAAACACTTTACTAACAAAAGGTGTTGCAAGTCGGTGCAAATCATCTTATCTCAGCATCAGCTGATGCACATTAATCTCATAGTTGGTTGACAGTGGGTCAAAAAAGTGTGTCATTTAGGTTTCATTTACAACATCTTCACTGTTAAAAGCCATTTAAGAACTGAAATGAACTGGAGCCAAATCAGTTCTTGCCTTAGTTCTAACAACTAGGTGGTTTGGTCCAGAGTAAACATGTTTGCAAATTCCTAAAATCCATCTTACCATTGCCTAAATTTACAACAGTCATAAACACTCTTGCACTCTAGCTCAAATAATGTTTTCCCCCTCAATATTTTATTTATTTTATCATTGGCAATATAGCCGCACTCCTATGTGGCCGTGGTTTCATGAATGACAGATGGCTGCCAAGTCCTTAGATGGAGGACAGCCATACTGAGTGTAGTTTAATATCTATCTGTTAGGCCTTATTCAGCATTAGAAATAAGAAAAAAAAATGGTTGTCCTCCGGACAACCTGGCAAGTAAACTTGGTTGTCCTCCCCAATTTTTGGTTGTCCTTCGATACCAAACAGCAATGAAACCTACTCAGATGTCAGTACTTGCATCTTTATTTCTTCTATACATCTAATATCAACTGCCTCTTATGATGGACATTTAAAAAACTCTTTAAATATTAAAAACAAACATTTTAATAAATATTGAAGCACCTGGTTACATAAAGTATTGCCAAAAACTTGAAACTAATATCTTTATAACTAGTATCTTTACAAAGATTTGAATATATTGGTTCTTTTTTTTTCTTTGGTTTTGATAATTGTTGCTCAAAAAAATATAAAATACAAAGACTGTAGTAAAAATGTAAAATATCATATCAATCCCATTGAAAAAGGTTTTTTCAGCTCATGTCAGTCTGTTCTGTTATGAGTGAAAGTTATAGTGTTTTATGAATGTGTTTTAAATATTCTGTTAATGGGCTGATGTTGACCGTGTTTTGTGCCAGGTGCTGTTGTTCAACACATTTATTTGAATAATCTTTATTCAAATCAAATCAAACTTTATTCATAAAATAGCGCTTCTCATGCATTATGTGCAGCTCGAAGCTCTTTAACATTAAAAACAGAACACACACATTAAGGCCCGTACACACCGGGACGAATATTCGCCAGGCGTTATTCGCCAGCGTTTTTCGCCACGTCTTTTGTGTTCACACCCAGGCGATTTTCGCTGACGATGAGCCGACTGAACATGCAATTTCATTCCCTGACATTAGATGGCGCTGTACACAAGGTAGTCGCTTGTCACTCAGAAGAAGAGAGCCACTATTTACGCGCTTGTCAGAAGAACATGGTGAGTTTTATCGACTGGTACAAGAGCTGAAAATGTCTCATGAGCGTTTTCGGGGATATTTTAGAATGTCCGTCATTATTTCTTTGCAGCAGTGCAGACGCTGCTTGGCGTCTATCTTCTTTGCTGGTATGTGTGCTCAGAAAGGCAGTGTTGTGTTTGAGCGCCCCCAAGTTGTGTTTTACTGTAACTTCAGAAGCTCCAGACACGTGAGCAAAAGCGCCATTCTCATTGGTTGAATGGATTTCGACGCGAGGCGTCAAAAAGAAAAAACGAACCCGAGGCGTTTTTTTTTTTTGACGCTTTGACGCGTGGCGTTTTTTCGCGTCGGTGTGCACACTCTCATTGGTGCCCTTTGTTTAGTCACGAGGCGAATTTCGCCGACGAAAATCGCCGGCGAAATTCGTCCCGGTGTGTACGGGCCTTTAGAGTAAAAACCCAACCCACCCTTCACCCTTCCCACTCCCCTCCATTAAAACATATGACCCATGGCCCCCACGTCACACGGACAACCATCAGGTTCATTTTTGGTTGTCCTTCGTGAAATCTGGTTGTCTCTGACAACCGGATAACCGTTTATTTCGAACGCTGCTTATTGTACCTCTATATTTGCATTTTGGTGAAAACTTGGAATCTTGGGTTTATATCCTACCTAGATGCGGACAACTGTAAAGTTACCCAATATACTGTCACACACCTCTGTCATACTAGTCCCCCAAAACGAGCAAAACCCTCTTGCATTGTATGGGATCTACAATGATCCATTCAAAGATTGAATAATAGGGAATTTATTGATAAGGATTGAATTATATCACTTTTCATGCCTTTTAAAAAAATATATTTAAACACATTTATAAATTGGCATTGCAGATCAGATATTTTTGGATGTGTGAGGATAAGAAACCCTTTTTTAATTGAAGATTCCTGAAATGCAGAGTACCCGTATTTGAAGTTATTGAAGAAAAGTAACAGAACCAAGCTGTTGGGGCTGTTTAACAGAGTTTGGAGACCCTTCATTACAGCTCCAGACTGAAAGCAAAGCAGCGTGAAATCGCTAAGACAACGAGCCCTGAGCTCATTGCGACCTCGGTTCTTGGGTCATGGCAGTAAGCATGTGTCTCTGCTTGGCAGTTTCCTTAACTACTTTTATGTCAGCATGTGCACTGTATGCAGCATGTTTTGATTTTTTTTCCCCTTGTCAGCCGATTCCATCGACGTTAGCAGCTTGATAGATTAAATGGAAATGTGCGGGGACAGGTGGTGGTAATCTGAAATAAAATGGGTGTTTGTGTGCAGGTCTCCCATGCTTTTACTTTAGCACCCATTTCCCCCCACAGCTGTGTCTTTCTGAGCGGGGAGGAGGGGGTTGATTCACTAAACGGTTTCTCTACCAGCTCATGAAAGTGAAAGCAGGCTGTGAGTGTTAAAGCTCGTTCTTTTCCCGTCGACTCCCGTTAGACTGACAAATCCCTCTGCACCTTGCTCTCCAACCGTCCCAGAGAACCCGCATCAATCCTGCCTTCAGCTCCGTCTTCATGGGTTTTTATTCCTGACATTTCATTCATTGAGAGGGCTCACTTCACAACGGAAAACAGTACCATTACAAGATTAATTACATTTACAGTTTGGATTGTTTTTAACTATATGTCAGCCTTATTTTTTTTTTCAAAAAGAAAAAAACAATAATATTACCACTAATATTTTTAATAAACGAGAGCTTTAATAAAGGTTTCCACTCTGATTCAAACTATTGAATTTGCATTTCTTACTTTTCAATGGAAAGCACATACAGCTCATCTAAAGCAGATGCTGCCCTAGAATCATTTATTTCTTTAAACTAACAAATAAAGGATCATCAAAGGATGAAAAGGGCTGACATGCATGTTGTCTATATATATGTTGAAAATAAAAGCAAACAAAAGTATTTTATGTCCTTCTGCCACACAAATGTAGTTCTTTTCAAAATTAGTGTTCCACTAAATTATATCAGGTGTTATTAAGTAATTCAAAAACTTAACGTTTTAAAAGTAAATCTCAATTGTTGCAACATATCTGCATTGTGCTTGCATCTGAATTAATCTGTGATGAGAAGAACAGAAAAAGAGTGAGCAAAAAAAAGGTGATCTTGATGTGAGCAGAGCTACTAAGATTTGTCTAAGAGACATTTTTGGTATGTCTCCCGTGGTAACATATTAGTAGTGTGGAGGTACAAGAACCTTTTGAAATGGTTTAAGGGTTAAATCCCAACACAAGCCGCTGTTGTGCCTTTACGCTTCTGCGAAGGTGGTGGGGTACACTTTTATTTATACATCACAAAAGTAAACCAAGTTATTCATCTAATGCACCTGTGACTATATCCAAGACAAAAGAGAAGGCTGTATTTTTTTACTTTTACACCAACTCCATCTATGAACAGGGTTCCCTTTGAGTCATACACTGACGAATCTCCTAATATTTCCTTGTTAGGTTGGGGGTGTGGGGGGCTGTAAGCTAGCGGGAGAGCGTGTAAACAGATGGATGTTGGGGGGAGGGTGGGTTTACTCAGCGCCAACAGTCGGCGGGATTTTTATTTGTATTTTATTTTATTTTTTGTTTTGGACAGTGTATCTACTGTTTTACCAAAGTACACATTGTTCATTCATTCTTTTTCCAATTCTGGTGGAATAGGTTTTAATTCTGTTGTAGGAACCATTAACCAGTTCCTAAGTAGTCTTAAATTTAACAAAAATGTACTTTTGTACTTTACATTTGACAGATTCCTCCCTATTGATTAACTGACTCCTTGTAAATAGTTACATTTAATCTCAGAGAGATGTGCATTTTTTACGGACTTCTGTCAGCAGTGAAGTGTTACCTTTTTTTGGGGGGGGGTCATGGACGTTGGCAGACAGATCACTGTTCTCGCTGAACAGCACATTCAGTTCTGGTTTAATAGGTTTATTGAATGTTAATAACCTTTTTCTAAAAGTCTAAATCTATTTGTCTTGTCAGTTAGAAAATGTGTTTGAAAATGTTGCTAATCTATTTGAAATATCTTTCACTAAGTGAATTAGCAAAAATGCAATATCCACATCTATCACAAGATAGAAAACACCTCGTCTTGGCTTGTTCAAGCCGAGTCGCTGCTGTCTTCCAGATAGAAACAGCCCAAATTCCCGAGGCGATCACTCACCTAGCCTCCAGATGAAGGTGTTATGGTGAAACAAATTGTTTAGCGTGACGGGGGAGGAGAGGAAGTGAGGCTAAATCTCTGTAAATGGGGAAAACTTCCATAAATAAAATAAAAAAAAACATGGATTTTGATAATATTCGACAATATTTACTCGCAAAAAAATAAAATAATAGTTTTAACGTCATTCATTTATTTATTTATATATGAATTTTTGTTCAGGATGCGACACAACCCCTCAGCCTCGCGCATGGTTTCTTCTCTGCCTGACTGTTCAGCAGCTTTGTGAGACAGAGACTTATGTCTTCAATTCTCTTCACACACAAGCAGGCAATAAAAACAGCCGACAACTTTTTTACTGACTGTAAACTCTATGGGGTTTTGTCAAAGGGTCTCCAGAGCCTTTGTTTTTTTTCCATTTGGGGCCTCTGCTCCCTACATTGTCCCTGATGAGCTTGCAGAGTGTTGACTTAATTGCTCGCTGTGTTGTATTTTTAATCGGGTCTGCTTTCACACACAATTATCTAGGAATCAAACCAGATTTATTCATTTTAACATTTGAGACTTGAACCTGATACTTTTGGCTCTTGGGTTAGGACAGATTTTAAAATGTTGTCTTCTATGATGGTCATATTACACATGTCTAGATCAAAGCTGTACTTTGTCTGTTAAGACTTCATAAAAAAGGCCCTTGAACCAAAAATTAGACACAAGTTTGACCTGACATAACATTTTGTGACATAGTAGTTATGATAAAACTTCACTTTTTTTACAGGTTACAGAAACGATGACATGTTCTGACTGTCTGATCATAAAAATGTTTCATTTTAAAAGTTGTTTTGAGTGTTGCACGTAACCCTATCTTGTGTCTAATTTATGACATCAATGCAAAAACTGTTAAATACATTCGGTCCGTCATTGAATGTCAAGGGTAGAAACTGCCACAGTAGTTGACTTTGAATTCGAGACGCAAACCCTATTTTTTAGCATCAGGCATAAAAACATATAGCTGTTATTGGTGTATTACTTTTGAACCGCTTGCAACACCTAAATACACACTCTGTGGCATACCGTAAATCTTCAACAGTTAATGTGATCAACATGAACCATTTGGTTCTGGGGGGGTTTTCGTATTGCTTTTGCACCGTTATGCAACACCTTACAAATGTCAAGTGTTGCATAACGGTGCAAAGCTGCTTTTCTCTGCAACAGACGTGCATTAATTGCATATGCACTTAACTACTGTCAAGTGTTGCATATTAGCACGAGGCTGCTTTTCTCTGCTTCAGAATTCGCTGAAATAACATTAATTCCGTCAACGGTTAAAGAGTGATGGAAGTTAAATGAAAGTCAACACTGTAGCTAAAGATCCGGTGTTCAAGGGTTAAAATAGGGATCAGGCATGACTTCTGTGTCTTGTTTGTCACTTCGTACAACATAAACATTATTTAGGTCTTTGTCCTGGTGTAGGGGTGCCAATGAGTGACTGTAACAGAGGTCTGCACTGCAGATGACACTGCAGGAGGCATGTTTACCCTGATTAAGGGCAGCAGTGGAGGCAAGCGCCATTCAAAACTGCTTAAAGTTGCTATTACTCCCTGTCTTTTTCCCCAACAGACTTAAACTGAACTCTACCCTTTTCAGACATGTTAAGGCATTCAAAACACACAGACCAAACTTTTAGTGACTGTCAGGCTACTGAGGATCAGACGCTGCACTAGTTCCATGCTGTTAATGTTGTTTGCTGTGAATAGCATTTCATCCAATCCAAAAATCATCTCTTCAAATGACACTTGTTTTTTGTTAAAGATTTAAACATGAATTGCTTTTTACCGCAGTAGTAAATAACATTCTCTTGGCTTTCCTGTTCTGAGTCAGCCTTTTCACCTAAAACCAGCACAGCTTTAAGCCCTGACAGCAGATGAAATTCTGAATATAAGCCAAATTAGTGCTCACAATTACAGAACAACATGCGATAGTTAAGAAACAAAGCAGTGAGATGGCCGTTAGTTATGCAAACAGGAGATTGCATTCAGAATGCAAATGTCCTCATAGTGCTTTAGAGCACACAGGCTTTAAAGGTGAATACACAGAACATAAGAAGCAAATACATCTTCAAATCAGTGAAACTGCTACTGAAATTTAAAAACAAATAAAAAAGAAACCGCCGGCTGATGTAGGTGTTGAGATTGAAAGCAGTCAATGGAAATTGCCAAGGAAATGAGAAAGCTGTTTTAGAAAGATGGCACCGCCGTGTTTCATATTTCTGCACAGGAGCGCTGTGTTATCAAGACCTGCTGGGTTGGAAATTTACTTTCGTTTTTCAAGCGAGTCACAGAAAAAAAGATGGTTTGATCAATATGTTTATGTATAAAAGCCAGAGCTTACAATGTAAGTCTAAAATAATTAGAGATAAACCACTTTCTATATGAAAAAATTGTATTATATATATTATGTTCTATTTTTGTTGTGTTTTTTGTTTCTTTTTGCCTGATACCCTTGACAATGGAAAGTTAATAATTGCAAATGTAAAGTAAGTAATGCAAAGTAAAGTTGAATTACATCCATTAAAAAATCATGTTAAATTGCTCCAAAGAAAACATTACGAGACTGTTCCTAAAATGGATAAATCATATGAGCTTTCCGAACTTATTCAGAAATGTCTTCATAAATACCAATTTTGTTGTTTGTTTGTTTTTTGTGCCATTTCTAGTACCAGCAATATCTTATCCAAACGGGATTAGGGGTTCAAATATAAACCCCATTTTTATCATCATAGTGTTAAATTGTCATTTTTTTATATAACATTATTCATTTTTTTGCTTTGAGTTGTTGACTTTTGCAGTTAATCTTCCTTTTGTTCTTTGTAAAGTAAATTTAATTGTAAAGAATCCCTAAATATTTTTCAAGCCTAATGAAGATGCTCCAGCTGAATCTGCGCAAATCCAAATGATGTATGCGACTTTAAAGGGAAATCTAAAGCAAGTATCGGTCAGAGCCACCTGACTAAATTCTTTTTAGACAAAGCCCCCAGGATTACCGGTAGGTGTTTTTTTTTTTTTCCATGGGTTCTGTCTGAACTTGTAGTTGTCCTTCAGGAATTGGATTTGCTTTCCAAAAAATACTAAAAGCTAACCATTTTAATGCTACATCATATAGTAAATTCTGCAACTTTTGTTCTACAGCAGAGATCTTCACTCAACACGCTGTTATATTATATATCAATTACATTTTTTTTTAATCGCTTCATTTATCCCAGGGCTTTAAGAGAACCCCTTTAGCTAGATCCTTTTCTATAATAACAATAATAAAGTGAAATCACAGTGAAAAAAGATTTAAGTTGTTTCTCTTAAGTCCTGAATGAAGTTGTAAATTTGGATTCGAGGCCGTCAGCAGCAAACAAAGAGACCTAGCAAATGCTCGTGCAGTTTATTTTTTTGTTTTGTTTTTTCCCAGCATGTCTGTGTTTCTGTGTAGGAGGACGCAGTCTGTTTGACAGTCAGAGAGCGGCTTTGTGTAATCACAGATGTAGGAGGAGAAACAAGGACTTCCTTTATGGCTCATCATTTGTCTTTTTGTCTCCTTGTCTTCCCCACTTCTCCCATAAACAGTCTTCTGGGGTTTCTCTGAGTCCTGAGTGAATCAGAGCAGTCTAAGAGAGAAATAAGAAGATTCAAACAAGTTGTCAAAAGACAAATACATTTAAACCTAGGTTTCATTTAAAACGGTGTATACCTATATAGCGCTTTACCATCTTCTTTGAAGGCCCAGAACGCTGTACAGTCACAGTCCCATTCACCCGCACACACACAATCACACACTGCTTTACACTGGACTGTCGCCAACCTATAACCACCAGGAGCAATGTGGGTTTCGGTGTCTTGCCCAAGGACGCTTCAACATATAGGTGGGCAGGGCGGGAACAGTGCCTGCGATCTTCTGAAGAGGTCGACTGCTTACATGATGATAGCAGAGTTTCTATGAGGGATTTCTGATGGAAAGTGTGGCTCCACTGTTTAATTTGACAAAAAGTGTTGAGGAATCAGTGCAGACAAGTCAGCCAACTAGATTGTGTATTCCAAGCCCTCTTTTTGTTTGTTTTTCAGATTGGTTGCTGAAATGAACTGTACAAACGTTTAAAAAAAAAAAAAAAGAAATTTAGTAAATTTTTTCATGTCATCAACCAAAAGAAAAATCTGTAGGTCAATTTTGACTGTATTTACAGTAAGAATCAAAGCCGTTTTTGGGAAAACACTCAGAGATGCCTTACTCTGTTAAGGATTTTGTGTATTGATTTGAACTTTTTATCACAGAAATTCAAAAACATCTAATTGCCTTCATAAGTATTTTTCTCAGGTTTCCCAACAATAATTGGCTTCCAGTCAAATTAGCAGCTTGGGCTCAGGATGCTGTGGCATATTTGATGTTCAAGCAGTTGATTTAAGGAAGCTCTGTAATTGCAGGTCACAGTAAGGTGACATATAAACAAAGTTTTGCCCTGGCTGGTATTTTTAGAGCATTTTAGTTAGTTAGTTTATTGGAAGGATTTTAAAAGCTGTGTGACATTTATTTTTGAACCAGCAGGAGGTAAAACTTTCCTAGTCGTCTTCAAGGCTGATGCAGCCATGTTGGAGAAAATCTGTCGTTTTTTTCCCTTAACTTTGGATCATCTGTTAATTGGTCAGATTTGAAGCTTATGCTCAAATACTTTTTTTTTTAATAAATGTTTCACATTGCGGATTAAGGAGGGGATTTTTGTGAGTGTGCCTGATGGCTGTGAGCTGTTACTTCACATCATGAACCTTTTTTATTTTGTTTTTATTTTTGGGTTAATCACTAAGTTCAAGAAGGATTCCTGTTGTGATCCTAATTAAACCTTATGGACTACTTAATCTTACTCAAATGTTTTTGTTTCTACTGTAGCATAATGTATTTCTGTACAATGTTTCTTTAAAAACCGGAAAAAAAAAACGTGAACCCATTTTTTCTTTATGCCTTAATGGTAGATTTTTGAAACAACATATAATTAAAGATGATATTTTTGACTTTTGTTTTGTTTTGTTTATGATGGGACTTTTTTTGGAAATTGAGAAAAAACTGTAGGAATGTCTTCTGTTACATGAAATTAGTCAAGAACTGTTTTTTCTTTTTCTTTTAATCTAAAAATGGCACAGAGTGAATGAGTGGCATGTCAATTTTAATGAAATAATCTCTCTAATCTTGGATCTTGGATCAGAGAGCCGATTCCTTCTCTGGAAGTGATTTAGACAGACAGTACTTCACGTCATCGGCCCTTTTCATAGCATGTGTCATGTTCTTTTATCTTTCATAAAGGGATTTTTCTTTTTCTTTTGCTGCATCTTAAAATGTCTCTTATTTGGGGAATACGTCTTTTCTTGTCTTTTTCTTCTCTTAATCAGAAAGTTTTCACTAGAGACCTGTTCTCATTTGTCAGCACAGGAGCTGTAATGAAAGTATTATTACAAAAACATTTGTTGGGGCATATAGCTTAATTTAATATTTTTTGATTTGTAAGAGTTTAGACGTAGTGGGCAGTAAACGTTGCACAAACAACCCTCAAACCACATATCTTTACTTTTTTTTTTTCCCTAAAGATAAATACATCTAATTAGCAGTCAAAAGGACAGCTACGGTTGGTGCTGATATCGTGGCTCCACCTTAAAAACTGATGGCAGGCAAAATGCCATTAATTGGTTGCCGTCTGGCCTCCTGAATAACATCTGCTTCCCATCTCAAGTGGGCAGCGTTATGAATCCAGTTAGTCCTAACAACAGCTTAAAAAACTCCAGCTGTCTGTTTCTTTACAGCTGAATCGCTTCATTTATGTCCAGAACTTTCTGTGGATGTTGAGGGAATTTCTTGGTCTACAAGCATAAAACACTTTCACAAGGTTTTTTGTGATAAAGGGGCATTTGTTTTAACAATCTAGATTAGTTTTTTTTTTTAGGATGTTGATGGATTTGGCTGTTGTTTGCTTTCTCCTTACATTCTGGCTTTTTCCCCCCCCCCATTTTTTAGTTGCTGAAAATAAAAAAGACTTCTTATAATTTTTTTCTCTCTATTGCTCTTAAGTGCTGAATCCCCTCAGTCGTGTTTCCACCTACTGAATTATCTCCGTCTTCCTCACAGTCGTGACAGTTTCAAAGCTGGAATACCTGAAGATCTTTATTCCACAGATGAGTGGTAGTCCCAAGTTTCTCATAATAATTCAAAGAGGGAAAAAAAACTGGATTAAAGAAACTTTAAAACACAAACATTTTACTTATTTCAAAAAGGTTTCACTGCTCTTCACATATTATTTGCAATTGTTGAACTAGTGATGCACCTCAAGAATACCAACTTCTCGTAGAGGCCCTTGTACAGAACTGTTGAAAAGGATTAGATGGTTTATAAAAAAAGATGTGAACATAGCAAATTATTCTAAACACAGAATTCCTGCAGCTTTTTCGTTTTTTACTTTGCCATAATTGTACAGATCTCACAAGTATTCTGTTCAGTTGGAAGGTAGTTGATTTATGAGTGTGTAGGTTTTGTACCCAATCAGACTCATTACTCATTACTTTGTGAAAACAAATCAAACCTCTTTCGTTTTCCACATCTGGTGCAGACCAGGAAGCACCAAAGGGGAAGTGGTGAATGGTTATATGGTGCCTTACTACCTTCTTAGAAGGCGCTTTACCGCGGCCCCTCTGGTTGCAGTTTTGCCAAAAAATCACTGGAAGCAGTTAGTAGAAGGAGAGCACTTTACATTCAGTTTTTTAAAAGATTATTTTCTACATACATTGTTTCACTTTTATTCATTACATCTTTAAGAGGGGATTTTTCTTTAAACCAGTTGTTTTAAGTTTTTTTGAGCTCATTTTTGTGTTGCTTTTGTTTGGCAGGTTAGTGGGATGATTTGGCAGAGCTCACTACTTTTCTTTGTCTAACCCAAACGTCAAATTTCGATTGGGTGATACCAGAGACTATCCATCCAATTATCCATCTAGTCCACCCAGTGTTTTTATCTGGAGTACCAGACACAGGGCCTCCTCATTGTTGTGCCATTTCATACTCCATCTGGCCCCAAATTATGACTCTTATAGTCATACCTCAGGTCATACCTGAGCAATAAATCTAGAGAGGTAGATAGATGGAGAGGGATACCTTAAGTATCCCGAAGGAAATTGTAAGGTCTGCTCATCCCACACTCAAGATAGAAGACAAAAATATAAAAGCTAATAAAAAGAAGTTATCTACATTTTTGGAGTCTCACAGCCAAACACAAAATGACTCAAGTGTTCCCAATGAGATTCAATGGCCATCGACACATTGGGAACACTGTCACGAGTTGGGACAGATTTCTTTGCCAAAAGTAGAAGAACATCACCCATTACTCCATCTTGTATATATTAGCCGTGCCTGGACACAGACGATATAAAGAGTTTCAGAGTAGGGCCAGGGTGGCAGGCAGTCAACCCACTGTGATGCTGTCGGTACAGCCAAACTAGTAGAACCTCAGGCAGACCAAAAGAATGCGACACTTCCAACGTTCCTCATTCCACTGGTCGGAGCTGTCATTACATCAGGAACCTTATTTTTTACAAATGTTTATGCTTTAGGTACTCACATAGAGATTTTTCTGCCGTGGTAAACAATCCCTGAGTCAAGAAGACTTCCTTCTATTAACCTAGAGCAGCCTTCTCTGACAGGCCATCATTCAAACTTCTCTCATACGGAGCCTGCCCTGTGTGTTTGTCTGTGCATGTGCATGCACTCAGCATTGTGTGTGGGTCTCCAGATGGTGCCGGAGAAGAGACAGATGGTCATATGGTTTTGTGCAGGTTCCTGAAGGCAGGGTAGTGTTCAATTAAATCAGGTGTGGACTTGTTGCAGAGCTCAGCCTGCTCCGCAACTTTGGTGCCTGCAAAGCACCTTTCCCTGTGTCGTAATGCTGCGGGGATTCCGTCTTCAACACACACCTCTGTGTTCACACTTGGCTACAAATCAGCCTCATTAAAAGAACAGGGAAAGCAGAGGTAACACCCACTGCAACCAAGAGTCAGGACGTAAAGTAAATCATAGAAAAGCAATCTGCGTCTTGTGTCAGCAGGGGAACTCGTACAAAGTTCTAATAAAATGCTGCTGTGTTGGTTTTCTGTAAACAAATGTCTTTTCTCAGATTTTATTGCTCCCATTTAAAGACCCTTAAATTACTATGGAGAACCAGATTTCTTCATGTTATATAAAACAACACAGGGTGCTGTACATTATCAGGATGCTGTTAAAATAGTTTATTTTATTGGTTTGTTTGCTTGGAGCATGCAAATCTTAGAGCCAAATGTAGTAACAATTAACACGTTTTTTTTATTTTTTTTATTTACCTTGTTATGAAGCTGCCTTATCAGAATTAGAAGGCTTTTGTGGAATCTTTGGGGTTTCCTATTGCAGAGTAAAGTTTAGGTTTAGGTTGAGACTATTCTGAATAAATAGCACAGAATTTTGTAAAGAAAATTTGTCTCGAAAAACTGATAAACAGATAACCATTACACTTCTGTGACAGTGGGGCACATGCAAGAGTGTCGTCCACATTTACTGATGCACTGAAACATCAGCTGCTTTTACAAGATGCTTTGAACATGTAAAAAAAAGTAAGTACCTGCTTTTTTTTGAAGGTCTCAATCCAGGTCTGAGAGGTTTTTTGTGTTCTTGTTAACCTTTTTGACCCTCCATGCATTTTGCTGTACTTTCGCAGAGTGCCGTTTTGTGTTTTAGTCCATGTGTTTTATTTCTTTTTCCCTGTAGCAATAGAGCAGGAAGCAAAGCATGACTTTGTTCAGCTTGAGCTCAGCTCTGGTATGGCAGGTGGAGAGAACTAGATGTAGAGGGCTTAATCCCCCGAAAATGTAGTTTTTGGTGTTTTTAACATGTTCTTATGGCATTTTTCTCATTACGGAGCTCCTATTTAAAGAAAAGTAAGATTAGAATAGCATTTCTGAGTATATCTGTATTCAAATCGTTTGAAAAAGACTGTATTTGTGTCTTAGAAAATAAACTAGCCGGGCCACAAGCTCCCTAAACTGAACGCTAAGCAATGGGAAGAGGGGGTGGGGTTGCTCCAGAGCAACAGTTCCGCCCTCAACTACTGCTGCTCTGCAGAAACAAGTCCTAGTAAACAACAGTTTTTAATTTTTAATTTTGGCACAACAGCATAATTATAATTAAAAGACCACTGGGAATTTTTTAGAGAACTCAAAAGATGATCAGAGTGGGTTTTTAATGCTTGCTTCTACTGAAGCAAAGGTTGTCCTCTGTTCTACACGCTGTCTTTTCCCACATGTGGTAATAATCTACAGTTCCACATTTCATTTTAAATTCAGATTATTGTTTTGATGATTGACTCGCCTCTGAGATATTTTCGGATCCCACTGCTCGTCTTGTTGAATTATTCAGTAGTTTGTTTTTTCTTTTTCACTTTTTCTGTCCGATTCTTCAGCTGTTTATGTTGAGAGATTTGTGGAAATCTACATGTTTTCTTAGCAAATGCTGCACATTTTGAACCACAACAATAAAATCCACCTTTCTCTCATGCAGCAGGTATCAGAAGAGCCCTCTTTGCTGCTGAACAGCCCCAGGATGCTGCTCCCGGCGTCGGGCACCCTCTCACCAGGTGCCCCCTTATCTGTCCACCACCAAATCCAGCTCCTGCAGCAGGAGCTCCAGCAGCAGCAGCAGCAGACTCAAGTGGCTGTAGCCCAGGTGGGTTTTCACGAGCACACTTTTGGCACCACAAAGATTTTGCTTAAGGTTAAATTCTAACTTCCAGTGGGCTGTTTTATTTATTTTATGTTTGCCAATGACCACTATTAAAATATGAGTTTTTCCACTTTAATGTACCTGATAATACCACTTTATACCTGATTTGAGTGTTTTGTAGCATTTTGAAAGCTTAAAGCTTTTACATGCTGGGTTGCCTTGGGAACGGTTGCTCGATTAAACTTCGCAGAAATGACAGCAGCTCAGTTGTTGACAGCAGGTTTTTCTGACGCCTTAAGCTCATTATGGCTGAGGAACATGTAATCAGTTCATGATAAGAGATGAACGTCAAGATACTCTTAAAGGAAGATAAGGATTTGTAAAGGAAATGAAACTTGGAAGTGCTCTCAGCAGAAGACATAAATTGCCCAGCTGGAATATAACTGTAGAGGAAAAACACAAGGGCTTTCAGCTTTTAAGCTGCATCAACTCTCACACACACACACACACACTTTTATTCAAGCAGTTTGTCAAGCTGCGCACAAAAGACCTTGAGTATAGGATCCTCTGCTTCACAACTCAACAAAACTGATGTGTCTTCCCGAGGATTCAGGGTTCCTCCTTACAACACGTTAAGATATCTTTTCAACCCTAAATGATGCTAAATAGACAACAGTCAGGTTCAGACTGAGCGTGCCCAAACATAAGCAACATTCATTATGCCTCAAGGAAGTCAGAGGTCGCTGCTTAGTGGCCGAGAAGCAGGTTTACGTCTCTTTTAATGAGTCAGGGCTTTGCCAAATGAAAGAGAATATTTCACCTCCTGCTTAATGTCTCAAACCAGAGCGCTCTCTGCTTGTGTTTGACCTTACTCTTTTGCCATTTAGCAAATGATCTTAACTTGTCAGAACCGTTTACTTCCACACAGCATCTGAATGAGGTTCCTCTCCAGTGAGTTCGCTGTTGGTCTTTGGCTTTTTGCACAGCAGCAAAAATCGAGGGGAAAAAGAGACCAGTGATCTCAAAATTGTGCAAAAACAATGATAAGGACTTTTCTGAGCACTGGATATAATTTTTCACGGCCCTTCTATATGGCAAAGGAAAAGATCAAAAGCCATTTTCATTAACTGATTAAAAGCTTCAATGAAACTCGAAAATAATGGAAGTAAACAGAAATATCACAGAAAATACAACAAGCACAAGAAAATAAATGACATTAATGCAATACCAAGGCTCAAACAAAGGGGAAAAACACCCATCAAATTAATATTAACAACTTCTCAACTAAAATACTAGACTATAAACCTCTTCTTCCATGATGTACCTCACCTGCCATTTACCTTGAAGTGGGTAAGGTTTTTGCCTTTTACCTGTAACACTAGACTAACTACTCTAACGTAGCATTACAATAACCCCCACCCTAAAACCAAAGCTACCCTGTTGTCTTGATAATCAAATGTCATTGACTAGAATGAGCTCTGTTTACAATAACTGATGCAACACACTGCAACCGCACCATGTCTACCTAGGAAAAGCAGCATGGAGTGAAGTGATGCAAATGAAACTTGGTTTTAGGTTCCAGGGTCCCAACAGGTCTTGTTTCACTGAGCTATTGCCCAAATGTGCAAATGGTTAATTTGGCCATGGAAACATGGAGTGGCTGTTATTAAAACCATGGGGCAACCATGGTGCAGCGGCAGGGCGGTCGACCTCTGATGGGAAGAGTGCAGATTTGATTCCCACCTTGCCAACATGTCAAAGTGTCCTTGGGCAAGACACCATACCCCACCTTGCCTCTGGTGGAAAGTTGGCGCCACTTTTCAGCAGTGGGACATTAGTGTAAATTTGTGTGTTGTGGTAATCAACTACTTGATCCATAGGAAACTTTGACATAGCCTTAAAAATACTTGCATGTTTTTTAAATTATATAACTGAAATACATAATCAAGCATGAAACATTATCAAGGAAGACACTTTTTCTTTTTTGTCTTTATAAGTTCCCCACTTTTAAAACTTCAAAGATCATTAACCTAATGTATCGCAATAAAAACATACCTTAAAATTCCCCGTGTCCTTTTTTTCAAGTTGGTGAATTTATCTGCTAAATGAACAACAGTGAACGCGACTTTAAAATATATGAGTGTAATCACTTTATCTGAGAGAGTAATGTGCGGCAAAATAGTGTCAGCGGGAGTCAAATGGAAAATGTAGCATATATTGATAAAATGATCTAAAGTACCTTGGATTGTGTAGAGATAGTGAAACAGAAAGAAACACATTGAAACCGAGCTGAAGGGCTGCTTTAGTTCTACCAGAACAAATTGTGACCACATCAGGGAAACAGCTCAGGTTGGATGCTTTGGAGGCCAAACCTTTTGCGATAAGAAGCCACATTGAGATAGTTTAATGTGTGCGACAGAGGGAGAATGGACACATTGGTACAAGGATGCTAAACACAAAACTGCCAAGTTAAAGGTGAGAGGGAAGTCCTAAGACAAGATTTATGGATGTTGTTAGAGAAACACGCAAGGTGAAGGAGGGCGTAGGAGACATAAACAACAAAGTCAGATAAAAACAGTAGAATCCTTGGGATGACCTCTAAAGAGAAAAGCCGAAAGTTACAGTTGGGCACATTTAGGTGTCAATGACACTTAGATTATGGATGATTACAGGGTTTTCTCTGAAACTTTGTCTAGACTTGAAGTTTCTTTTTATCTGGTTTCATAGTGATGTATCCTGGTACGTAACAGAAAACTGTTTTTCTGCCTTTTAGTATGTAAACTCAACAGATTCAAATTGGTCATTTTTTGACATCAAAGTATCTCTTTTATGGGGAGTTACAGCCAAGCAATTAAAACAGTGTTTTGTTTTGTTTTCCGGGCTTGTTGCAACGTATTGACACAAGTGACTAACCTAGTTATGTTAAAATGCTGCTCATATATGTGATTTTATTGTTTCAGTTTGCTTGAGTCATCACTGTGATAGACTATGTTTTAGTCTCTCAAGCCCGTAGTGGACTGCTACTCAAAATTGTTACAAAAACTCTTGAGAAAACAAGCTGTGTAGGTTTTTGTCAAATCGGCAACACCTAACCTATTCAAATGTCACCTTTTTACTTTAAAGAACAGAAATCAGAAAGAAGATTCTTCACACTTGATATCAAGACATTAAAGATCGAGTGCCTTTCATGTTTGCCCTTGAGTAAATGTGCTTAGAAACTTTATTAAATCAAACTAACTGAAGCAGTCTTGGCTCCACAGCTGCTTAATTGATTTTCCTTTTAAAGTTTTGAAGCAGAAACTTCACTTCTTGAAAAGGTTTATAGATACAGCATATTATTATGTCTCCTTAATTCCTGTTATCACCATAACAGGATTCTATGAGTCATAACTGTTTGTAATTGTGTAGAATTAAGTTGATATTAGGAGTGCTGCTTTTTATTGTGTTTCTATGAGGCGTGGATATTCAAAGGCTCTGTAGGTTTTCTGTCCTGGCTTGTTTTTGCACCATATTTATGCAAAACATCCCACATACTGCAGTTTGAACATGCTGTTTGAAAGATTTCTTTTTTTTTTTTTTTAAGTGTCTTTACACCAACATTAACTACTTTAGTTCTTTCAGAAACCACGCATACATTGCTCATTGATTGCTTTTGTTCCTTTTCTAAAATGACTGGTTTTTGGTGATGCTCAAACTACAGTAAGGCTACATCTTTCTTGACTAGTTTGAAGTCTGCCGAAAGTATATTTATAACGGTAAAGCACAATTTTTGCATAAAGAGGACCTTGTAGTATGGGTACTACAGGCTTTTGAGTTGTCCAGCCCTGTAGAGAGCCATAGACCGGAACAGTCTATGGTCATTAAGGGGAGCGCAAGTGTGTCTTGCACTTCCCTTGAGGCTACCTTAAGGGACATCATAAGATTGATTGATTGATTGATTGATTGATTGATTGATTGATTGATTGATTGATTGATTGATTGATTGATTGATTGATTGATTGATTGATTGATTGATTGATTGATTGAAGTGTCATGGACTGAAGTGCCCAGCCCACACAGGCTTATATGACACTGAAAGACAAAATACATAAAACATATAGAAACATGCCCATCACAAAAATACAATACAATAACTCCCCTGGTCAGAGTCTAACAGAATGCAAAGTGTTCATTCTTATTGTCCATGCCTTTGACACAAAATTTGCCAAACAAAAAATGTCATTTTCAAAAAGCCAACATAAAGTTTTATCTTCAGATAACCAAATCAAATCAGGACATTTCTTTTCTATGACCTCATACAACAAAGTCTCTGTTTTTCGTACAGAATAACAGAATAGAATTGTCATGCAGGTGTAACGTGAAGTATCTGTAAGGGTATTGTAAATTAAGGTGCTTGTACCGGCCCCTTACTGACTGCGCACAAGTGCCACACTCATAGGGTGTGCCAATGATGCATAAGCGCTCATAGGACACCTGTTGGATGCCTACACAAATTAAGTTCTGATTGTATAATTTCCTAAATTCTAACAGTAAGGCTGGACCATAAGGAGAATGCACACCATATTGGGGGAAATTGAAAAAATTGAAGATCCATACAACAAGCCTGTGGCTCATCTGCTTCACCCTAACTTACCCTTACCCATTAAGTGTTGCCGACAACCTGACACCCCCAGCATCCCCATTGAAGAAAGTGCGCATGAAGATTTTCAATCTATGGGCTTATCAAGTGTTCTACTATCTTAATATTTTCTGTGGAATAACTGCAATTCCCATATAGGTTTTTACCATTTTTCCTTCACAGCCAGTCCATATCCACCCGTGAGGGCGATTGTGACTAAGGCTTTAAATGTTTACATTGCCTCAAAAATAGATATGAAATGTGCAGACTATAGTGACTAGGTAAAGCACACTCCACCTTTACTTTGAGTTGTGTTATCAAAGTGGCTCTCTGTTTAGTGAACAGACAAAACTATATCATTCGCTTTCGTCTCTTGGTAAAAATAAACTGCATGCACTGTCGCCTACAATAAAGATTCTTTGGGAACATAAAAACCGCTTTGTTGTCTATCCCAGCATAATTATGCGTCCTGTGTGTTTTGATAAATCCAAAAAGTTTTTTGTATGTATCATCCTCTCTATGCAGCAGGGCAGAGTCTGATAGATTTTACCAGGTAAATGCTTCTATGATTGAAGTTATTATAAATATGGTAATTTTTTTTATTACAGAATCATTGCAGAGTTAATTTCCTCTCCATTCATGACATTTGAATGCTTGTTTGCTAATCCTCACAGCTGTGTTGCACATCAAGACCAACGTTGGTGCCTATATAATGTGGAGAAAATTACAAGTAGTGAAGAGATGACTTTCACCCTCTGTTGACACTGAATGTGATTGCCTACCTACACTTTGAAAACAAACAGATAAGTTGTTGTTAAACCCAAACAGATCTTGGGCAGAGTTCAGAGTGAATGGAGGCAATTGGCAATGCGTTTTCCAACAATAGTCACCACTTAATCACACTGGATATAAAAATGAAAAATAGATGAACTGCCTACTGCATGAGGAAGGGTCTTTAGCTCTCCTTCACCCTGATAGAACCTTCGTTTGCTCATTGATGCTTTTGCTCTATGTTGACCTATTGGCGCCAATAATTTGAAAGCAGGAGATGAACATAAATAAAATTTTGTTTTGTTTTTGTTCTGAAAGGTGGAGTGGCCCACTTAGTCAGAGAGGCTTAAATGAACGATTACACCAGGAAGAACATGTTTACCGGTTTAACTTTAAATCTGTTCGTCTTTGAAATGTTTGCTGAGATGTAGAATGTTAAGTAATTTAGACAATTTAGACAAACACAGCTGCAGTGTACTTTTTGTAGATGATGTCATGTTTCATGGTAAAAAGCATTTTTGGACATAGATTCACTTTGTAAATCGCCCTGAAAAAGCCCTGTATTGGCACAAAACTCCAAAAACCTTCCCCCATCTTTTTACACCCACAGAGCGCGGTAAATGAAGCTCATTAATTTTGTCTGTCTTTGACCTGCGTAACAAAGATCATTCCACCTAATGACAGTGTAGACAGCCAGAATATCCATTTGGCTCACTGTCACCTTCATTTTCCTGATGAATCCACCAACTCGGCATTCAGGCTTTTATTCTTTTTTTCTTGAGTTTTTGGCTTTTAGCTCTCTGTAGTAATGAGATTCCTGATAATCGTGTAAACCTTGTTATCTAGATAGATCTAAATGTCTGCGCTCCACTGCTTCGGTAGCAGATTGCAAACATTCTTGTCAAGTGCAGGAGCCTTTAATTTATTTCCTCTTATTCTTGACTGGCTGCAGCCCGGTTGAATGCCTTGTCACTTATTCAGTTGGAGCTCTGATGCCAGAGCAGTCTTTAATTCTGTGGACCTAAATAATAAAGTCAGTAATATACTATTTATGTCAAGATAGTTGGAAAATGTGGGGGGGGGGTTAGTGTTCTGAAAGCTTAAGGTTGTTCACAAATATCTTAGATATCAATCTAAAAGAATCTGACATTTTCCCCCCAACTTCCTTTTTAATTAATTTACCTCTTTTTTTTTATTGTTTGACATCTTTGACATGTGTGATACACCAAAGATTGGTCTTTAATGCCCCATGTCATTAGTTCAATACAGACTTTTGCTGTAAGCTAATTTTTTTTTTATCTTCTCGAATATCCCTGTAACTTTTAAACTGAATATATTGATCTTCTCCTTGCTGTCTTACAATTAGCTTTGTGTTGTCTTCTTCCTCTAAAGAAATAAAGGAATGCCATTATAAAATGCAGCTTCCATCAGTGGTGCACTAATCCATCCATATATGATGCTGTTTCCATATATTCTCATGTTCTTTCTGCACCACTGCAGCCTGTCCTCTCTACATTTCCCTGACTCCATTTACCCACATATATTTCCAGTCATTCCCGTGTTATTGCACCATCAACTCAATATTTTCCTTATCAGAGTTTGGCACAGAAAATGAGACCAAAACAGAGGCGAAACATCATTGGACTGGTTTCAAATTTCTCCAGATCAAAGGAATTTGTCGTGGGTTGGCAGTGCACTGACGATAATTCTATGTGAAGAGCGTATCGTCAGCTTGACAGTGCACAACTGGTCATAATCCCCTTACAATATCGGAGTCGCTGATTTCCCAACATCAAGTGAGCAGCCACTTGTTTCATTTAGATGGCATTATCTCCCAGTTTGTACATGATAAAAGGTTCATCCGTAAAGCTGCCTTTTTATATTCTTATTATGATTTTCCCTGTGATGCTCTAAGCTGAAGTGATTGAACCGAGTACCTGCCCTGAAAATGGCCTTTAATGCTAGTTTTTCTCTATTCAGAAACCTTTAATTGATGTTTAAACGTTTATTTTGATATTAAAGTCGGGTTTAACACACATAAATATGTGTGTAAGACAGAAGTTGTTTAAAAATATCAGTAACAAAATCAGGATTGAATTAAGAAAATCTTATTTAACCTTTAAACAATTACTTCAAAAACCTGTACAAATATGTGGAGGCAGTGAAAATGGTTATGGTAAAAGGGCGTATACTTACATAGTTCTTTTCTACCTTGATTAAGGCCCAAAGCGCTTTACAGTCTCATCCTAAGCACACACATATTCCCACACGTATGCGTATTCGCCATCCTGTAACCACCAGGAGCAATGTGGGGTTTGGTGTCTTGCAATGGGCTAAATAGACAACTATTTTGTTCAGATGTTGAAGCACATGACCTGCCTCTGTAGGATCTGAGATTTATAAGTGAGGGTTAATGGCCTTCGTTGTATGCATTATCACTTTTTAACACACGCCGTTAAATAGCAAAGTGTCGGTTGCTTCCGCGAAGTGCGTACAAAGTGATAATGCACACAATGGAGGCCATTAACCCACTTATACCATGTTCATTTATAAAAGAAATAAATATTAACCAGTTTTAAGTCTTTAATTCTTGTTTTTTTTTACGATTTTTCACAAAAAGCAGACTATTTGTTACATGGTACGGCGCCTTGTCATGTTACCATGACAGCACCGCTGCTGGCAAGATTTGGCGATATAAAGGCTATATATATATATATGATCTTCCCGATGGGTGAATAAAGCATCAGCTCAGAGAAAAAGTTCACATCTTACCGCTTGTTCTTGTCCAGATGATGAAGCTAAAGGTTTAAAGAAGCCGGCGCAGTGATACAGAAGATTTGAGATAGGTGACCGCACTTTTTAACGCATGCCCAGCAGCCAATCAGAATCGAGTATTTACCCGGACCATGGTATGACATCAATTTATTCATTTATCTTCTAAACCCGTTTTGACTGTATAATCAACTTTTGGTTTTGATTTGAAGTGTCTCTGTCCAAAAAAACACACTGTGTAGGTCCGTGTCGTCATTGAAAGCTAGAATTAGGTTGACTCTCACCTAGTTAAATAAAGGTCTTAAAAAAGTGTGAGCAGCTGCAAGAGTTTTACTTTATAGACACTTTCTAAATGTTAGAAATAGTTGTCAAAAACAATCTTCTATGTACGGTAAGTATTAAATGACTGTACAAACTGAAAATGTACGTCACAAGAGACTAGAGTAGTTTTTACATTTTGCAAACAACACCAACTCCTCTTCAGAGGCCTTCATTATAGTTGTGTTTTTTAGAAGTGTCCTTGCTGTTTTGTCCTCTTCCAATGCTTTGTGTTGTAGTTTTGGTTCAGTAATAGCTTAATACTTGTCAGTGTTGACGTGGAAAATAAAGCGTCCTCGTGCTGCCATGGCAACCGCCTCTGTCCTGCCTCATCGAGCCGAAATGAGAGCCCAGGGAGACATTACAAGTCTGAAGGACCTGCACCTCCATATGAGACCCTGTGACTCACTGTGCTCTGAAAATAAACCTCTGCACTTACCAGCCATTCACAATGCCACTGGGATGTAGTGGGCATACACATTGAAGCTGTTTTTAATGCTCATAGTGGTATGTAAAAGGTTTTTAGCCATAAAGGGTTCATGCTGATTGTAGTGTGTGTGCTTTAAAATATGCTCTGTATAGCTTTGTACTTTAGGGGGAGGTTTTAACTTGACATCTGGGCCTGTTATTCTGCTGACCCATCAGGCTTTGCAGATCTATGATCTAACTCCAAGGTAAAGTTTAATCAAATTATACAGACTCACAAAATTGATAAAGAGAGGCCTTCTTTCCCTCAACAAGTCTCTTTTAAACCATTACAGATGAGGTGTGAAGTGGGTCAGCAAACATTTGATTGATTCTTTATATTAAATTCACAGTTTGGAGGTAAAGCTCCAAAAAGATCCAAATTTGTGCTTGAGGAAGTGAGTTTGGGAGCATGAAGTCTTTGCTGTCTCTGCTATCACTATAAATGATTCAGAATGTGAAGAAGATATAGCATTGGAGCTTTACATTGAAGTAGAGTCTGTGCTTTAATCTGGCACAACACATCAGACGGTGCCATTAAGATTGCATGAGGAGCAGAGCTGCCACCAGTGCACTGAAGTAATTTCAGTAAAGAGCTATTGCCTCTGTTGCTTATGGTCTGTGAGGGTGTTGAGTTTTTATATTGTAAATTTGAAACACTTCAGATGGGTTAAAAATTTAATCCAACTAAACTTCTAAAGTAAAGACCGTGAGTCCATCCTATTTCTGCCATTTAAGATCAGCAACAGATTGCATCCTGAACTCTTGGCTGCATTCGGAAATTCTGTCTTTAAAAGTTGTGAGTAGAACCTGGAAAAAGGTCTTTGTGGGCGCCGAAAACCCACAAGAAACAAATCTGACTTGGTTCCAGACATATGTACCCAGCTCTTTCTCTAGTTTCAAAAGGATCTAATGAGTTTGCATCAAAGGGCGTGATATTCTGTGCTTTCAAAGTAACAGAGACACCAAGAAGGACAACTTTAAGTGCAGCTCTCAAAAGGTAGTGAAGAATTAGTTTAGGTATTCATGTCCTTCCTAAAGTGGCTAAGAGGTAAAATTCTTCAATCGTGGGAAAATTCCTAATGGTCTACCGCAAGCACTAATTTATAACCTCTTCTGGATTGACTAAAGCTTTTCCAGAGCCTCACTTAACTCTTCTCCCAGATGTTTGGTTCCTTAGCTGTCCAAAATGCTTTTCAGTTGCATCTCAGAAAAAATGATGTTTAAACATATTGAAAGTTGAAAACAATACTAACTGAAACCGTCTCAGTTTACCAATTGGAGTGACAAGAAAATGTATTAATAACTGTTAAGGTCATTTGTGGCAGTTATTTACTCATGTTTCAGAAAGGTCAGGGTCTGTTTTATCAAATACCATGACAGCGATAACTACAAAAGAAAAAAACAGATTTCATATAGACCTAATCTGGTCCATTGACGATTTGATGACGCATTTTCCAGCCCTTGTACAGTCGTGGGTTGTAGCTCAGTTTAAGTTATTTGATTCTTCATTCATAGCTTCTAGATTTTGTCTTGTAGCTCAAACACAACCACTTTGTCATTGGATGACTTTTCAGATAAGAAGCTTTCTCTGGCAAAATGATTCCAGGGATCCTTCAACAACAAAATAAAAGTGATGTAAATAAACTGCAATTCACTGAGGCAGCTTCTGAAAGTTTCACATTTGAGGATGATGCCAACTTAATCCTCTGCCTGTCCTTTGCTGCAGAAGCATGGATTTATCTACATGACCTTTATGGACTGATGTGTATCTCCAAAAAATCTTGGAGCAATGTAATTTCAAAAGAGAAGTTCATAAAAATTGTTTTTGGCTCAGCTTTATTCAACAGCAAGCTCTGTTTCTTTAACACGGTTTCCCCCTCTCTCCTTAATCCCTTCCATTGGAGCAGGTCCATCTCTTGAAGGACCAGCTGAGTGTGGAGGCTACGGCTCGGCTGGAGGCCCAGGCTCGAGTCCACCAGCTGCTGCTGCAGAACAGAGATCTGCTGCAGCATATCTCCCTGTTGGTTAAACAGATCCAGGAGCTGGAGACTAAAATCTCTGGACCAAACTTAAGTAAGTTTAATAACAATAACAGAGTTTGAACACCTCCATTTTATTCCTTTTTTGTTTTGACAAAGCACCAGAGGAAATTAAAACAGATTTAAAAAGTTAGTAGTACCGTCTTCTTTATCGGACCCTAAAACGGGGAACACCTAAAAGCTACATCAACTCCTCTGTGTGCACCAAATCTTTTAATGCTTTGAAAAAGTAACTCATTGATTATTACCAGTGACTAGAAAAAGAAAACTGAGTCTGTTTTGTTTTCAAAATGGAGATTTTCATTTAGCTTCTAGGGCAAAGGTAAATCCCAACAGTCTGGTCAGTGCTCCTAGGAGAGGAGACTGTATCGAGTCACACAGACAGTAAAAGTGAGTGAGCCACATTTCTACACTTAACTGAAACCCCTACTGCTGATTACCTCCGAGAGAGGATTTTCAGAGTGGGCCCCCATTTTTCTCAGATTCCACACAGTTCTGGGTGCTGCTCCTCTGTCACTGATGCCCTTATACCCTTTTCATCTCCACACTCTTTGGCTGTGCAAACAGATAGTCTTCTCATCAGCATCACAGCCCAACCCGCCCTCCAAATGTCACCCAGTGGGAAAGAGAGTTTTTTTTTGTAATCTTATCAGCACACATTTCATAAATACAGTGCAGAGAAATCTGTTCTCATATCCGTCTTTGGTCTTTTAAATATGCAGCTGATATCAGCGGGAACAAAACTTTTATTGGCGTATTCAAAACTTTTTGAAGGGCACACCACTGCTTGAGGGGAGTTATCAGATCATTTGGATTATTCTCCTTTTTTTCTCAGATCTATCCTGAAATTGATCTTTTTTTCTCACCAATAAATGCACAGAATAAAAAAAAAGGGATTTTCAGACAATTATTAAAAGCACAAAAAATCCCTTTTTATTTAAAAAAAAATAAAACAATGACATGCACTTTTATTTGTTAAAAACACATTTAAACTGGGGAAAAAAAGGTGCATAAAAAAGGAACAAAACTACGGGGAAAATCTGCGACTGATCAAAAAAAAGTTTGAAGCCTTTAACACCAGAGCTGCTTCTCGGATGCTAACGCTCTTGACATTACTGTAACTCTTTGACCGTTTGTGCAACTAACATAACTCCAGCAGATTCTAAAAACTGAGGAAAAATGCTTTCCACTGACATGCAAAACTAGCTTTCAGAATTTTTTGTAATTTAATAGGGCAAACAGTGGAAGAGTTACACCTGGGGACAATTCCGGTGTCAAAGGGTTAAGTTGGTAGCATAACTGACTCACATTTCCAGAGTGTAATCCTGAAAGACTCACAGGCTTTGCCATCGCTTTCATTATTTCCATTTTCATTCATCTAAATGTTCTCAAATATCATCAAACACCATCTCTCATCCAGCAAATTTCTTCATAAATATGAAGGAACTGAACCTTTTATCCTCCATAAAGGAGGAAAGTGTTTTGTTTTCCATTTGACACTGAAACCTTTTCCAGATCCAAGTCTATGCAGTGTGCCTACAAACAGTGATGCAAAACCTGATGATGAAAGACTTTGAAACGTGTTTTCTGTTTGGAGACCATATTTGACACCACACTGATTTATGTGGAACAAAGCTGTTTACTCCTTTGGTATTTATATTTCCTCTTTTTCGCATAGATCACAGATGGATCACAAACATTATTCTTCTGCCAGCCCAAGTGGTGGTAGAGGAATTTCAAAACCGAGCACTCTTGGGTGTGATGTGAAATATATGTTGTGTTTTTTTTATGTCTCGTCTTCTTTTATCTGCTCATTCATCTTGTGATTTCAATTTCTCTTTCCAGTGGGCTCACAGGACAGTTTGTTAGAAATCACGTTCCGGTCCACGGTCCCTCCAGTGATCTGTGAGCCGACCACACCTAAACCGGAGGTTTCCGCCATCAATCTGCCGGCGATTGGCCCCAACGACGGGACCACCAACCCCTTCTCTTCTTCCAATGGAACTCTGGGAAGCCCACTAGGTAGGGACCAGTGTTTACTCAAACTGGAGCGTTTCCGTTTCCTCCCAGGGCCTCCGGGGCCTCCACCTCCTCGACTCCCCTCACCTCCCCCACCGCTCAAGGTTAACAGGTCTGAGAGAAGAGACCAGGACTCATCTGAGGCTTCAGATAACCTGTTTTCCTGCGAAGTAAAATCTTTAAGCTCCCTGGACTTTGCCAGGTTTCGCGAGTCGGGTATCGCCTCTGAGTGTGAGTCGAACACAGACGACAGCGATGACCAGGAGGACGAAGACGAAGGGGAGGACGAGGAGGACGATGAGTTGGATATCTTTGGTTGGGGAACAGATGAAGAAACAATCAGGCTGCTTAATGTTCTCAACAGACAGGGAGCTCCTGACTGTCTGGGAGATGAAATAGCCGTGTGACTCGTTCCGGTGCCCACTGAGAAGCTGTACTGTTGAGACGTCAGAAAAATCCTCACCTGTTGACCATTTACTTAAAAAAAACTCTTCTGGTTGAAAAATAGATAACAATGTTGTGCACAATTATCGATATGAAGCTCAGACAAATTCACCAGGCAAACATTGGCTCAGTCTTTAAGATTACAGTTCATGCAGTTCAGGTTTTATGAATCAGGTCTAAAACAAATCAAACTCTTGGTTTGTTTGGGTTTTTTTTTTGATGATGTAAGAAAAGCTCACATCAAATCTTGTGACATTTTCATGTCACGTTCTCCTAGGACCCTCTGATCTAAATATTCAGAAACACAAACAACAAAATAGTCATGAATAATTTATTTTTCACATCCATACAAAATGCATTACACAAGGTTACACAGTGTCTCAGATTTTGTAAAAACTATAAATGACCAATTTTTTTGAGAAAGCACAGAAATGTAAAAAATTTACAGAGAAAGGGGATCTAGTTTTTAGAGAAAATAAAAATTTGTACAACCAAGAACCACATTGAGAGAGACGATTGCAAAGTAAGCATTTTGTTGCTTTCTATGTAACTAAATACACTAAAATTACAAATTTAATTGTTGAAATACATTTACATGATTTGATGGTTGACAACAATTTAATTAGGTGTAGTTTATTTTTGTGAAAGAGCCCTATAAGCCTGAGCAGAAGATTTGCAGTCACTGAAGCATTGTGTCATCTGCAAAGAAGTGAAACAGCCTCAAACTCACATACATTCCTTCTTGGTATTTACTTTGAGATGCAAATACTACATTTCTGCTGTGGAATCTCATGTATTTGTCACATAAAAAAGTTCCTGGACCAAATGCATTGTTTTTGTAATGAAGGGTTTATTACGTACAACTGAACAAAAGAGCGCAAAATGTCAAAGCATCCAAAACGTGGCTCCTTTAGCACCATGTATACAGTGAGGCAAAAGGGTTTTCACTGAGTCTGCAAGTTGTGCCACTTAAAAAATAAGTGAGGTCTGTAATGTTCATCCTAGACACACCCCAACTGTGAGAGACAGAATGCAAAATAAGAGCTCAGGAAATCACATTCTATGATTTTTAAAGAATTTGTTTCTGCATAACAATCTCCACCATTACACACATAAATTATTTAAAAATTGTACATTGAGATTTCTTGGACTGTATTATTTTTTAGTTTTTTATTATGTCTGTCTGAGTAGAAATGTACCTATGATGGCCAATACAGACCTTTTTCATCTTTTTAAGTGGGACAACATGCAGAATGGAGACTGCCATGTACTCTGTTGTACTAACAGTTGTTGTTTGTGTAGATAAATGTACTGAAACTCATAAACATTCAACCAATATGCACATATTGTTTCAAAGACATTACAAGAATACACTGTTACCATACATTAGCAACACTAGAGCTCAAACCCTATCAACACAGAGTCCGAACAGATTTGATGCTGCACATTTGTGAAGAAGAACAGCGCTTCTTGGGTGGTTCCACTGATAGCATCTCCTTCAGAGCAGTTCAACCTAACTGTGTAGAGAAGGATTGTGCAAAAAGAAAAAAAAAAGACATTTTCAAAAAAAAAAAGTACCATCATGCATTGTGTTGCTTGACCTTTTTGTCATTTTACAATGTGTAAGTAATGATGCTTGTTATATTTAGATGGGACTTTATATTTATAAAATCATTTTTTCAAATATTCATTATTATTTGAGCATCATTTAGATTTATAAAGCTATTATTTATTTATTTATTTTTTCAGACGAACTGTGAGTAGTTTTTAATAGCTTTAGTCACATTAGTATATGTGTAAAAGTGTAGCTTTATTGCAGGAATAGAACTGAAGCAGATTGCTTGCTACTTGGGGCGAACCATCATATCTGGGATGCTTCTAGAATGGTCCGTGTCATAGCCAGTGGGACAACGCAAAGTGATTGGAATAGTTGTTAAATCAACTATTTACTTTGGCGTTCATTGGGCCTTTGGAGCCACACAGATGTTGCTAAAATAAAAGTAATTCAGTTCCACAAGTAGATAGATAGAAATTACTTTATTTACCTCCATCAGGAGAAATTTGCTAAAAATGAACAAAAACATGAATAGATAGATGAACGTGATTCCAATAATAAGCTAATATTAACAATAGTTGACCCAAAAGACTTGAGAATGTATCATTAGAGTTTAAAATTAATGTTATTATAAAAAAATAAAGTCTTTACTCTGTCCTCTTTCTACACTTCAAATATCTGTTTATTTATATGATGCCTTAACATGACCACAGTCAAACAAGGCACCATGCATCAAAGCTCAAATAGTGAAATACCAATTAAAATGGCAAAATAACTTAATAGTAACCTAGTAAAATATAAAATAAACAGGGTTATTCAGGATTAAAATGAACTCTAACCCTGAATGCACAGAATGTCAGTGAAGGAAAGCGAGGATAGCTGTGGTGCAGTCCCTCCTTCACGATCCAACCAGAACACAAGCAGCAGAACCAGTTGGAGAGCCGAGAGTTACCATAATCCAGCCGAGATGTGATGAAAGCATGGATTACTGTCTCCAAGGGTCATTCAAAAAAAGAAGCTAGACTTTGATCTACTCTGATTTTAGTAGTTTACTTCTTTTTTTTATCTGACTTTAATAAAAGATTTGCATGGATACTTAAACTATTAAGAAAAAACACACAAGAGCAAAGATGTAAAGTACAGAAACCCAAATGTTAATTAGATGGAAATGAGACATTGCCAGAAGTTAATTTGTTTGCAATCTGATAAACTAGGGGGAAGGTTGCATTACCTGCTTTAACACAGTAGTTGGATTTATTCTTTAAAACCGTTGTACCCTGCAAGCCAGGAGCCCAGCCCTCACCTTAGAATGACGCAATTCCAAGGAGCTTCTAGAATCATAAAAAGACATTTTATAAAAGCAGAGTGAATGCAAATGCTGTGTTGTTCAGTTTCTACCACTCAAACTTGAAATTAATTGCAAAATTAATTTCAAGTTGGAGTGAATTGTTAGGATGATAATTTGCTTCACATTATCTCTGAAGACTCTTCAAGATTATTGTCAGTTTTCTCAATTGGCTACCCCCCACAAACACACCAGACAGTTTGAGTTTGATCTGTATGCACATCCACGAATGTGCGTCTTTAAAATGTATCCGTCATTCCCCTCCTTTTTTCTTACCCCTTGATTACCCACGCAGGGCCCCCTCTCAGCTTATCAAACGCCGTCACGTACCTCCTAATTGCAATTCCGGAGCCGATCTTTAAGGTTTCACACTTTTTTAACTGATGAAATATAAATGGGAGTCCTCCCCCGTCTGCCATGTCTCGTCACAGAAATGCAAAGAGGTCAACTTGAAATCAGAGCAAAAAAACTTAACGTCCTGCTGTGGTTTGAAAATGTTCATGTGTAAAACTTTTTTATATTGTAGTTAAGGGATGAGCTTTCTGCTTGTCAGGAGCAACAACAACACAGCAGCTCTTGGGAAAAGTGACTCATTCTGTGAGAAGAGGTGAATACTAATTTATCAACTAACTGTCTTACTGTCTGCTTTGTTCAAGATCACTTTTTCTGCAGATCTGTGCATCTGTACTTAGAAACTTTGTAATTGGTGTCACCCCAATGAACTTCTGACCTGCTCTGTCCTTTGCCTTCCGCAGACAGCCTCCCTCATTTGTCCCCACACAGCTTGTTGATTTTAGTAGCCAGAACATGTTTGCTCACTTGTCCACACTTTTCCCTCTTTTCAATTTATGTAAAGCTGGGATTAGTTGGACCTCGAGGAGCACTGTTTGTTTTGGGTTTTTTTTTTTTTAATTCAGCTGGAAAACAACAATCCTCTCTCATGCCAGAATACTGACTCACAGATGACAGCCAAGAGTGGCCTCCATTGTGTCAACCCAGCTTTGTGTATGGCCCCCGGGCACAAGTGTGGTATTAAAGTACTAACTCTGTCTCACAAGGAAACCCCGCCGAGTTTTCATTTTCAGCTCCAATTTATCAAAGCAGCTTCCCTGTCAGTCCGGAGTTTGGAAACAGTAAATTCTGCCAAGGACTTGAAAGGGAATCAGTCGGACTTTCATAATGTTCTCTATCTTTTGCAGAGAGCTTTAGATGAACGCTTTGATTGGATCAAACAAATCATTCAGACTCTGGTAAAACTGGTTTTCATGTTGCCAATCCCCGTCTGAATACGTTTGTATCAAGGGATGGTCGTTTCTTTCTCTGTCTGAAAGTATGATCAAAGTCAGTCTCACATAAGAATTAATTCATTTGTGTCTGTTTATGCAACGTTCATTTGACGATTGCTGGTAATGAACTCTCAGTCCTAAGCAGAAGCTTAAACTTTAATTTCTCGTTCCAAGTCGATGAGAAGAAAAGCCCCTCGGAATGATCTAGCGTAGCACAGTGTTCAATCACCAAGACCGATGGCTTTTGTCACTGCTTCCCCCAATTTGGTATCAACAGAAACTAAACAAATGTGGTTTAAAGCATCTTTAAAACATCATTTCTGTAGGCAGAAGTGAGGAATAGATTTCCAAAACCCCTGACTAAACCAATAGCTTTCAGGATTTTCATTTAAATATTCAGTCCATATTTTACGTCATTATGTGTTTTTTTTTTAACAGCTCCTCTACTTCAAACCAGCTGGTTCATCATTTCCTTTTTTGTTATACCTCTAACATTAAATTACTCCATACTAAAACCTTTTTTGCATTAATACAAATGAATGCTTTAATTTAAATGTAACAGAAGATCTTTAGAGGTTTATAAATCATCTTTTAAATATGTGCCAGTAACATGAATGGAACTTTGTTGAAGATTTTATTACAGTTTTCTGGAAATCTATCACTCCCTGTATAAAACTGTTAAGATTTATGCAGACAGAGGGCGCCTGGTAAATAAGCCCCATGAGATGTGACAGCCTGGAAACAAGACGACCAAACAACACAGTAAGCAAAAAGAAATGTCATAAAAGTGTCTGAGATGCTTCTTGGTGTCTTTTTTTTTCTCTACTGGCAGTTACATGGGATGCTTTCCCAAATGTGCAGTAAGGTTGAGCTGCACTGATACCGGGCTGTCATTGGAAGTTATTGAAGTGTTCACTCTGCCAATCAATTCTCAGTATTAGAGAGTGTTTTTTTTTTTTTTGCTGAATTTTTGCAAGTCAGTTCTCATCACAAGTGGAGGCCAGAGAGAATACCCAATGATGCTATTCAGTAGTCCTAAATGTTCACCTTTTCAATGGGTTTGAATAGTTTTAAAATCACATTTAATGTGTCAGAATAAAGGCTTTACAGTCACATTATATTATGTCGTGGCCTGTCAAAAGACTTCAAAAGTGTATTTGTGCCTGGTATCATATGCAGCATTTTTGATGTTGAAGGATAATCACCAGCATATTTAACTTCCTAACCTGCCACAGAATATTATTTTCTCTTGTTCCATTCTCTTCTTTAACTTGTGAAATCAAGTCTTAATTTACAACAACTGATCACTCATTTCTGGAGTTCATGCTTTAGACATCAAACCTGAAACTGTAAGCAATGTGAGATAGATATTTTCTTTTTGGTAAATGTGTAGTTCCAGGGCTGTCTCTGAACCTACTGCAGGGCTTTCCGCTCTGATGGATTAGAATGGCTCCTAGTTGAAGAACTACCGCTATGAGTCCACACCGCTGTGCAATCGAAGTAAAACCGGCTTTTGCCGGGACCAAGACTTTGTATTTTTTTTATTCAGATCAGGGCTGAACATTCTTAAAAAGTTGTCAACCTTAAGTATATCAGCTCTCATCATCTGAGGCTACATCCACTCTGTTTATCAAACCCTTTTAGCTCCCACCTTTCGCTGACTGCAGATTTTACAAATAAAGCCACACATTTGGACCTCAGCCAACATGAAGTGGGCTAGAGCCATTCACTATCTTTGATTTGTTTAGACCATGATATGGTCATATTGTGTCTGTTGTTGAACCACAAGAATACTTTCAATCACAAAGACTTTTTTATACTTCAAATAGCTGGGTGCATTGGTGCAACCTGAGAATTTTATTGGTCACCCTATTGAGAAATGAGGTTGCAAGTCCATCCAAATTGGTTGCTCACTGGAGCCCTGTTAAGTAATTAAATAATTTAATGCAGAGTAATTAAAGCAATTCAAATCTTTTCGTTGAGTGGTTAAGCCTGTCAGTGTCTCTGCTGTTGCCCCAAGAACTCTGAGTCATTTAAAAATGCAGATGAATAAACCCCTAACAATATCTCAAACTGCATTTGTATTCTAAACATTTCCATTTATTCAGATCTGACTTTTAGCCTGAGGGCGCAGTCCACTCTTTTTGTTCTTCTCATGTCATTTCTTGTTATCTGTATTTCTGTGACGTGTTTTCCACCTTTTACTTCTCCTTTTATTATTTCTACCTCCACTTTTCCTTCAAACCCTTCAAAATGTCAATCACATTGGGCTATAAAGTAGTCTCTTTTTTTTTTTTTTTTTTTCTCGGGATTCGTGTTTTGTATTTGAATGCAAAAAAAAGAAGGGTTGGCTTTTTCAGCCTTTTGCCCTGACATGATTTCCAGTCGATAATTTGAGCATCTTGTGGAAAGCAGTTAAATGGGCAGCTCTTCTATTCTGACTAAAATTAACCAACTGTTCTGCAGAGTGTGGCAACCTTTCAAGCAGAAGCAAATGGTAGCAGAGACCTGCTGTTGATTTTGCAGGTTTTTGTGCCATTTAAAAGTTTGAAGTACTTTTATTGGCCACAATAACTTTTTGAGCTAGGCAGAAACTTTAAAAAAAAGTTATTTTTTAGTGTAGCAAACCCCTTTTCACATTCATTTGGTCCAGCTAATGGACTGATCTGTCCTCACATTGACTACAGTGTTGTCATATTCAGGTTGAAAGCCATTCAAAACCTATTTCCCTCAAGTATACGACTACACAACCCTTTAAAATATAGCACAGTTTTTCAAGGTTTATGGTACAATGTCCAGAGATGTGACATTTTCTACTTCTGACTAAAGGAACAAATTACATCTGAATTTTCATTAAAATGTAGCTTCTACGTCACTTCTACAAGCTTTTTCCAACGGCGTTATCGTCTGCTTCCGATTCCCAACAATTTGAATAAAGACATTTTTAGTGATGCAATTTTGAGCTTAACTTTCTTTATAATTGTCGTCCATCATGAGGGAAATGCCACAAGAACATGTTCAAAACAACATTTTCCTCGTAGTGGATTTTAACGAATGCAACATCTATAGTTGAAAAGTCATGTTTAATGTAACATAGAAGAGTAGGAACATTTTTAGCTATCTCATGTAAAATTATAGATATTTATATGCTAATTCAATTAAAAGTGATGAAGTGTGTTAAGTCTGGCTGAATGCCTTTTCCTGGCCTCCAATCATAACAAATCAGTCTCAAATCTAATCGATTTGAGCTGACGTGTCTGCAGATGCAGCTCTACAAAATTCTCAATCTGGATTGGTCCCAACTTTTTTTTCCCTTTCCTTGTGTCTTCCACGATCTTCTTCCTCTCAGCATTAATTCAATGTTTAATAGAGGTTGTTGTTGGCATCTGAAGGCCACAGTTCCAGCTTGTCTAACCAAGCAGAAGCGGCATTTGGTGGCTCGAATCGATTCTTCCCCGTCACCAATGAGTGTTGTTTGAAATTGGGGTTAACGACTTGGACAGAGGGGATCGATACAAAACACACACCTCAATCTGTCACCTGCAGACTCACAAGGAGACTCACACACAGACGCATCTTTACTAGGCTCATAGAAAACCAAGGAAGCCGGAGCACACAATCCCAAACAGCAGACTGAAAGATGCATATACTGTTTTATAGTGGGATGTCATTTGATTAAAAAAAAAATAGAAAAGGAAAAAAAGGTTTTGTGTTTTTTACAAAGATTTTTGGACTTTGTACAAGGCAAATGCAGTATATTAACTTATAAGCAATGCAACAAGCAGAGTGAGGAATTTTCTTTTTTTTTTCATTTATGGCAGAAATTGCAGATTTAAACACATTTTGAATAAATAGTATGGAGAACGACCGGGGGATTAAAAAATAAGCAGTTTTTACACAAAATATTTGGTTTCTTTGTTTGTCGCTACAGTGGAAACTTGTTTATACTGGATTATTGACCTTTGACTGCAACACAAATGTATGACTTTGGACTCATTTTTATGTATGCGCCATGTTTAGGTGGGTTTCCAATTGTCTGTGAAAGACAATCTAAGAGCACTTTTAGACTGTTTGGGACAGTCAGACAGAATTGGTTAATTGGACTTTCATTGCAGAAATTGTCTTTCTTTGAACTGGTTTGGTCTGCTTTCACATTGTACTCAGCTAATTTTATTTTTATTTATGTACATATATAGTGTGCCAAAAGAGCAGAAAAGTTAAATGTTACAAACCAGTCTACCTGGCAGTTGTTTGCCCAAAACAGAAGCTTATTTAAGTGATTTGACAGTATCAATCCATTTTCCTATGGAGGCATTCCATCTTTTATATCACAAATATGCGTGGATACGTGTTTGAAGGCAACTGAGGCTTCTCAGAGACATGTCTATTTTGCTTTGACATCTTTAATGTTTCTGTGATGCAGAGCCAAAGGCCATTCTGAGATGCTGAGCAGCAGTTCAGTCTGGTGCTTAATCTGGAACATGAGGTGCTCCATCTGTAAATGGCTAAAAGAGCGAGGGGATCCTGAATCACAGCGTAGCTCCAGGCCACATTGGTCTGTCAGCTGGTTTTGTCCTATCTCCTTTCTTTCTGTTTCCTTTTATACTTCTTTTATAACTACGCCGACACAGCACAGCCAAGTAATGGGACCCAGATGTGTGCAGAATTTTTGAGGAATTGAAAAGTTGGCTTAACCTTCTAAAAGAAGAAACTGCTTAGTATAGCAGGAGCTTAAAAGACAAACTGGCCTTTATGTGTAGCTTTTGGTCAGACATATCTCAAGCTAAGAATTCTTCCCACCAAATCATTCATCCAGCCAACCTAAACTTAATATACTAAGGCGGACGCTGTAGAGGTAGGAGAAGAATTCGGATTCAGCCGTAGTGTGCACTATAAAAAGGATCCCAATAATCTTTTATGCCAAAACATCCATTCATTTGTCTCCTGTCTGCTACAGGATTAAGTCTGTGCTCTTGATATCAAAGCCACTCACCTCAAAAAGCGACACGAACAAGGAAACTTTGCCGCCTTATTGCTGCTTCAGTCATTGAAATGCTGTCTTGGAGACACTTGCAGGAGTTGTGTGGTTTGATGCCTGGTAATGAGGCTAACTGTTGATCCCAAAGGAGAGTAAAGGCACCCAAACATGTCTGCCTACAAACCTTTCGCTCTTCTCTTTTTCTTATGGTTAACTTGCACTTCTTGCTTCCTCTTCGTATCATGGAGCTTATCTTCTTTCCTAATTTGTATCAGAAAATCATTTCATTGTCATTTTAAGAGTTTTTTTAGGCTGCACACACCTTCTGTACACACCTGTTTCTTCAGACTGCTAATTTTAATATATATGAATAATAACAATTTGAGTTGTCGGTGTCATTTCCCAGAATATCTATAACCAAGTGCTAGTACATGGTTGAGGTTCTCTATAGATTTTGGTTTTGTATTCATGTGAAAAAAATCTCTTTCAATTATTTGAGCAGAGCGGGATATATATATATATATATTTAATTGTAATTAGAATTCAACATGTGCTTTGGCTAGTTTGCCCAGTGGTTTGTTCAAACCACTACCCAGCTTCTCTCATGACATTTCTCCCTGCGCTGTTTTGATCATCTTCCCAGAACACTAAATCCTCCAGGAGAGCATCTGATTTAAAGTCAGGGAGGAAAAAAGGTTCCTTATTGAGATGAGAGACATCAGGTAGCAGAATGTACAATGAAGAGGAACAGAGACGAGAGATGAAAGGAACACCAAGGACAGGACTGCTTGTTAATGTTGCCCCTGTTTTCCCCCTGACACATGGAAGAGGTTACACAAGAAGTCTGACCTGTGGGCTGAGTGAGGCTGGGTGACACTTTTTTGTTCTTTATTGCTTGGAATCAGTGAAAAAAACTTTCAAAAAAGAGGAGGATGGGTCAACTTCATACCACCCAAGAAAGAAAGATCAGCTTTGTGGCCCACAGAGTTTGCAGTTTATTGGTGGATTATTTTGATGCTCCACGGAAAAACATATTTCTAAAGTGTTGCTGTTGAAGATCAGATGTAACTGCAAAGGCTGTAATTTAAGCATTTTTAAATACGATGGACGGTCTTAGTAATAAACCTGTATACATTTTGTTTTTACTCATTCCAACTTGTGTTTACGTGGTCTCTGAGGTGGTAAAGCTAGCACCAGGGATTGTAATCATGGTAAAAAAAAAAATAATAATACATTTTTATTCATTTATTAATAAAGTATTGTTGATTGATTGATTGATTGACATTTTTTTAAACAAACAATCTTTAGAACTTAAGCCGGATAGTAAAAAACTTGTTTGCATGAGTTGCACATCCTTTAGCTTTAACGTATGAAGTAGTTACCAATGTCGATTCAGATTGCAGTGTTTAAATCCATTAGTAGTCAGTTTCCTTTGCCTGCGATACATTTTTGTTGGAGTGCACAAAGTTCATACTTAAAACTCTCTTGTTACTAGAGAATAGCTCATTAAGTAATTCTATTTTTTTGTATTCATTTTGCACAGACCTGCTGGAATGTAACTGTGCAGACACATAAATTACTGCTAAGAGTAAAACATTTGCCCTTCAGGAGCCTAAAGTACAATTTGGAATATAAAAACATAAACAAATGTGGGGGTTAATTGTTTAATTTAACCTTTGAAATTAATATATTGATTTACTTCTGCCCACTCGTACTGTTATGAAATACACACATAAATGTGCAACAAAGTCATAGTAATGAAAGAAAAGACAACAGAACTCAAAGATGAGAGTCAAGAAAGTCCAGACTCATTTCAGCTGGACTGGAGTTGTAGGAATTGCCAGTATGAAACAAACAAGGAAAATAAAAAAAGGGGGCAATAGGAGCAAAAGAAACATGAAAGAAATGGAGTATAAAAAACAGAAAGCAGATGACATGATCAAGGAGAGGAGTCTAGACGATACTCTCCTAAGTCTGGAAGGCTAGTTTAAAAAAAAGATGATGAAAAATGACAGAAAGTAGAATAAGAGCACTTATTTAGACATCAAAAAACACAATAACCCAGCCTAGCAAACATTTAAAAAACCAAACCTAGTACATCCACCGACACCAGAAAAGGCCATGTTCCTGCCGCAGCCATCTCTGTATGTATCTTTCATCTGCCATTTCAGTTTTCAGAGGGAACTGTAAGCTAAATTATAATTTAAATGATAAGAAACAAATGTGCAATACATTAAACTCACAAAGCCATATCTGGTCTCAAACCTATATTTTAATTCAATATTTTAGGAAATGATTAGATGGCCTCCAAACTTCACTCAGTTTCCTTACATGTCGTTCTCATTCATTTCTGTTTACCTTCAATAGCTGCTGCTATAAGCGTATGTCAATATCCCCTATGACGAGCTTTCTGTACAATCCGTCCCAGTGTGTTAAATTAAAGCTTCCCCTGAGCACAACAAGCACATTGGATCCATCTCTTAAATTGTAAGCAAGGTTGAAGCCTTCATCTCCAATAACTTTTTCTCTATACCTTTCCATCTCATCTACTTACACCTAAGGAACTGTTTTTGCACATCACACACTTCCTTTTATTTTATTTAGCTTTACCAACGCACTGTGAAAGTGCTTGAAAGCCACACATTCTATTTTTCACAACTTCTATGTCTTTGTCAAAGGAATGTCATGATGACCCTTGAAGGTAGTGATAAGTGTGGCAATAGAAAACTCCAAGTTTTGATGTTTAAGTTTGCTTGAAAAGCCAGAAACTTCTTATGACATTAACAACCTGCTGTCTCATCTTAACAAACTGTCCTCTATCATGAAAAGAGATCCCTGGACTCCACTAAATGGCTTTTGTTGCGCAATTTGGCAACAATTGTTACATTATTGTTTGACAGGTGGGTGACCGATCACCTTCTTCAACCCACTTTAAGTCTCTAAAACAGAGATCTCCATAACCCGCTTCACTTTTCATGGTCTTGCAGTTTGACCAGGTTTTTTTTGTGCAGTTTTGCATTATTTAAAAAAAAAAAAGTGTTTTAAAGTCCATTGTATTCTGCATCCTGATTTGCTGTAGTGCATTGTCAATCAATCTCCTCTGTGCAGTGTCTCCTGTAGGCAACAAAATGTGTTCAGCTTGGCAAATTTACATAAATCTTTGATCTTTGTTTTTTTTTTTTTCTTAATACTGTTTTTTTTTCTTTACAGTTGAAGTTTGAGAGTTTAAAGTCCCACTCCAGCTCTATTTTATGCTGTTTTTAGGCAGAACCAAAAACACTGTTTTTAAAGATAATTTCTGCAGAGTGGCAGGTGTTCATTAGAAGTTGTGAGTTGTGGGCGGGACTGTTGGGATGGAAGTTACCCTCTGCTGATATCCTATTGCCCCTCTGTTTACCCTCTCTTCCACTAGCTTCTAGCCTCTCAGAACCCCCACCTAACATTACTGGTGCAAAACGGCGAGCAATACCAGAGCTATCCGGCCGCACAGTTTTGAGCCAGAGGCCCACTCGGTCGAGGAAAAAGAAGACATTAATGTATCTGTTTGTCTGCAAGTGGATGTGTGAGAATGGAGCAGAACAGGGACAGTCAACAGGGACATTCAAGTTGTCACATCACAGCTGAAAGCTTTTTCAAAAGGCAGGGTTTTTATCTGCTCCTGATTAACAATTTGAATAAAGAAATACTGAGAAACGCAGTTTGAATATTAAATTCTTTTAAACATGTCCTCCTTCATGAGAAAAAGGCTACAAGAACATGTTAAGTACATCAAAAACATGGTTTTCATTGGAGTGGGTCTTTAAGTAATCCTCAAAAGAAGTTTAGAAATCTTTTTTTTTCTTCATATTTTTAACAGATTATTTATCTTAACTCATTCCAAGTACCCTTCCTAGAAGAGGCAGGATGTCAGTCGGGTAAATCAGAAACGTTGTGCATTAATCCTGTCCTGTGTTCCTCATCATTTCTGAGACAGACTCACTCCACAGCCCACCCACTTTAATCATTCATGCTGCGATGAAACCAGATGAAAAATTGATGAGGCACTTCTATGTGTGTGTGTGTGTGTGTGTGTGTGTTCAGCAGGTAGAGGGAGGTATGTTTCTCACCCTGTTACAGATAGAATTGTCCTCATTTGTGCTGGCTTTTCTCTCACACACACCAGGAAACATCCTAATGAAGCCAGCGGAGAGCTGTAATTTGACGCCAAAGATATAATGACTCTGCATGGCCTAAAGATGTTGTGTTTGTGTTGAAGTGGGCATGTTATCCCCTCAGCGCAGCTCTCAGCTCTCACATGTTTATCTTGGCATGATGGAAATTTACCTCATCCATTACACCAAAATGTCTGATTGCATTCAGTTGCTGTGAAGTTCTGAGCATCATTTCAGTAAACAAAACAACTCACTTTCAGATGTTCCAACAGGGAATTCAAAGTTGATAGAAATGTAATCCTGTCAAAAAAGGAATAGTTTTGGGGGGAAAGGGTCTTCTTTTTCACTCTAGTTTCTCTTTATGTTCCTTTAGAGTCGTGGATGAATCATAAGTGAAAATGTCTTGTGCCTGACTTCATGTCCATGTTCTGTGTGAGGTCACTGATGGGTCCCCCCTCTACTAAAGGTGCATTGTGCTTTCCTACAGCAGTCAAAGGGTTAAAAGAACAGAAAACCAGTGAGAAAACTTAAAAGGTGCCTCTGAGCAAAGCCCACCAGAAAGCCAAAAATCGGCCAAAAGCCAGATAACATTCATTTCTTTGTATGTTATAAGTTAATCTGACATTCAAGATATTTTTCATGTCTGAAGTTCCCTTAAAAGGCTGTTATATTTTTCCATTTTGTGTATCAACTAATACTTGATGCTGATTTTGATGATTTTTCCTTAAGATTTGTCCCTTTGGCTCCAATGAACCTCTAGTTGACAGAAAACTCCATAGAATATTTGGTGACATCCTGTTGGTTGCTTTTTATTTATTTTTATTTATTCACAATACACCTATTTTTCAATAAGGTCTAAGCTTTTAGTACTTTTAGTAAAAGTGCTAAATTCTTACTATTCTTGTCTATAAGGGTCTCCATGTTTCATAGGATGGTGGCGGCCACACTTGATAAGCTGGCTGTTATGAAAGAACAACAAATGATTTGTTTTTTAGCAAGCTCAGCAGGACTGTCAGCATTTCCAGTTGCATCGCAGGTTCTGACGGAGCGCATGTTACCACAGCTCCATCAGACCTGAGAGCACAGGCGAGCACAAGCAGAACTACAGTGTTGATGAATGAAAATGTAGAAACTAGCTTTAAATCAACTCTGAAAATGTTTTATTTAAGCACAACTTAAACTTCAAAATGGTTGTTTTGCATTTTAATGTGCAAAAGTGCATCAATATTAAAAGAGAGAGGGGAAAATGAGGCTCAGACAGTTTCCAGTAATCCAGTGATCTTTCAAGGTCAGATGATGAAATATTTAAACTCCACCTAGCATCAGAGCTGCTTCTCAGACGCTACAGGCCTCACTTCCCATGTCATACTTCACATTGAAAGTGGTATGCTGAGGGACAGGCGGAACAAAAATGTCTTGTTTGTTGTGGACAGTAAACCTCCTGCTTGTAGAAGCACAGCAGGAGTCATTGAAAAGTCTGTTTAAATGACCGTTTTCTTCCTCTGTGGCCATGGAACATGTGTTGTGTTGCCGGTCAAATCCAGGCTGGGACTCGGGTTCGGTAGTGACGTATGGATGGCATTCCTTTTAATTCACTGAAATGCCAACTGTTGGGAAATTGATCATGAGGAGAAATTAATTGCAGTTTGTGTCCAGCTGGAATTATGTAACATCAAGTCTTTCATATATTAGAACAGACCTGTGAAAAGGAAAAGCCTGAAGCAAGATTTAGGAGATTTGTCCTTGCGCTGATGTATTCTCCACCAAGTCTCTACCAACTGCAGATAGCAGTAGAGGATGCGCTAGTTAACGGTAGCAAAAGAAAAAGGCCCTCCCTGCACCGTTCGTGGGCGTCTGTTCAGCTCATTCTTGAACGTGCGTCACATGCGCAGTGTAAAATGTGTTGTCTGTATGTCTGATGCATTTTACAAAAGCTTTCTTTGTGTGTGTGCGTTTGCATTTTTGTGTGCTTGGGCTACGTTTTTTTTTCTACTGGTTTGCATTTATTTATGTCACCTTTAATCTCTTAATGGCAGTTTTATGTTTGTAATTAGTTGTAAGGTCATTTGGCCTGTTTTGCTTGTTTACTATCCTGACAGTTATCTAAGGTCTGAATTATGACTGTAGGGGGGAGATCCACTCCTTTAATTGCGATACAAGTCTCAGAGCCCCCACAATCACACTGCTCACAGTCCCAATTACCTTTGATTAAGGTCTGAAAGTGGGACGCAGCAGCACTTAAAGCTGTGTTACAGCCAAGTTGCAGAGCACGCCATGTTTTTTTTATTTTTCTATTGAATGCTTCAGTGGGAAAGGGAAAAAAAAACACACAATCTATTTCATCATCCTAAATCGCTGTGGGACAGCAGCACCATGACTGTGCCATTGTCTAATTAGGAGAACATAGAGTAATTTTTTCCCAAATGAAGTTCCCAGTTCAAAGAAGCAGCAATTATTACTATTTCTGATTATAGAAAGGGACAAATAAGAAATCTGATCTGATACTGAGAAGAAAGGTTTTCACAAATACGCCCCTAAGGAGATAAATGCAAAAACGTTGGGTCTTTTTTAATAAAACAAACAATAAGTTTTTTTTTAAATATTATAGGTCAGGATGCAAACCTCTGTTTAGTGGAGAAAGCTACAGGATTCTACTCTAAAGGTTCGGGCAGGTGTGTTTTTGTTCTTCCTGCTGCTTTTCCACAGATCTCCATAGATGTGTTTTCTTTTCTCCATACTGACTGTTTGGTGCTCAGATCAGGGCTCTGACTCTAGGAGGGGGGAATGTTTTGTTGATTCCCCACCAGAGATCCTCCCTCTCTTGTTACTGAAATGGAATCGCCCCAACATTCTAGTGTGTTGTCTTGTTATGAACACACTTATTCTGGTAAATCCTTTTACACTGAAATTATTTCAATGTGAAGCCTTGTTATAGAGATCTTGCTTTTTTTTTTTTGCTTTTTTGCTTTAAACCAAACAACTTTGCACTGATTTTAAACCAATGAAAAACCTCAATTTGTTAGAAATTGCTCTACTTTTTTGTTTGAACCTGGAAATTCTCATTTTGTTTCCACTTTCATCCATGTTCATCACTTACCCCAACAGGTCAAACTTACCTTGAATCACATTGGGTAGTACTCTGTTTGCACAGAATTTCCTAACTTTCCCTTCATGTAGGTCCTGACCACTTTTAGTGCCGACTAAGCAGACAGAAGTGATGGTGAAAAACATCCTGCAGTAAAAGCGGATCTGGACTGTAGCTCATTCCCAAACGCCTTGCTTTCTCTAAACTCTGCAACAGAAGGCTTGTTGGTAGTTAGTCTCTACAACAGTGAGTTTGAAGAATTACTGGTGCTACTGAGTTACAAGGTGACACACACTCCATCCAGCGTTTTCCCAGTGTCTCTTGGGGGCGACTACAATAGAAAGCCCAGACATTAGGTCTAGATTACACAGTGAAGTGGGAGGAATATGTGGCTTCATTGTCAGGTGGGATCAATAGGGGTGGTTTACAGTCCGTGTAATGTAAAACTATTGATCCAAAAAGCGCTGATAACATCAGTCTGTGACTTTACACTGTCCTCATATGTCAGAGCTTACTTTATATTAAAAGAGTAAATGTTTTGGTTCAAATTATTTTTTAATATAGCCACAAAAGTACAAAGTTGAAGAAAGGTGGTAGTATTGGTACCAGTAAGTGTTTTTCCAAGTGATGGAAAAAAGAGGAATAACTTCACTTTTCTGGATCTGAATGGATTTCTTATGAACGTGTTTACACTCCTAATGTGTAAAAGCTTCTGTCAGCAGAGTGTGTTTCCTGTGAGTGCACTTGGTTTGACAGGTGTGAAACCTCACCTGAGCTCTGAGCACACACATGAAGGGACGGTATGAATCCAGACAGACTTGTGACACATTAACCAACTTAAGGAGGCCTCACAGATTGTAAACTTCGACAGGTGTAGCATTCAAATCACAAGTGTAAACTTTAAAGGTAATAAGAAGGTGAACGGGGGAACAGACGACAGTTTTCTTTTAAGCTGTAACAATTATACCAGATCTGCTGGAAAGACAAATATTTCATCATGGGTAAAAATCTGACACGAAGATTGAGTGGAAAATATCTGTCCATCAATACACTTGTAGGTCCGAAGGGGGGATGAAGCAGACAGGGAGCAGTGTGGCAGTGTGCACGTGCACGTGGGGGTGGAGATACATGCATGCTGCCGAAGTGAACCTTGTGTTGTGGGGAACCAGATCCCACCCAGCCAGAGCAGCCAGACCAGGAAGGGGAGGAGAGGCCCCCAAGGCCAGCGCCCCCCCCCACACCGGACCCAAGCAGCCCGGGAGGGGGGGAGGCGGGGACGCCCACCCGACCAGCCAGGCGCAGAGAAGGCCCCCCTACAGGGGCCCCCCACTACGCCAGAGGCTAAGCGAACCCGGCGTCCGGCCCCCAGGCCACAGGACAGGAGCGCTTAGCCGTACCAGGCGGCAGCCATGGGGGCCGCCGGGCGCCGGACGCCGAGACAAGGGCCAAGGACAGCCACCCAGAACCGAGAGTGTCACACCGACAGTCCGTGTGAGAGCCAGCCAACAGATTTGAAACTATAACCAAACTTTAAGGAGCAGAAATCCAGAAAGATTGGAAGATGGGTAGGAATATGTGTATTTGGTTATGAGTTCTGAGTAAAGCTCCATTTTTTTATTTGGTATAATTTTTTCTGTATCAGACGTCTCTATAAGTGTACACCGTCTCATGTCAAATGTTTGAGACATTTGACAGATTCTACTGTAATTTCAAGTGCTATAGGTGAAGACTTCCAACTAGCTCACTCCTTATTGGTGAGCGTGGTTGCCATAGAAATGTTGACTCAGACCAGTCACCGTTTACTGACATTGGCTATGTCCAAATTCCCACCCTAATCCCTAACTACTAAAAAACTATATACTGCAGGACTATCTAGTGCGCTGGATTTTAAAAGCAATTCAGACACCATGCTCACTGTTTTTTTTTTTTTTTTTTTTTTACCGCAAATATGACATCATCGATTTCACAATCTATCACAATCAGTGTGCCAATCTAGTGATCATCGATGCACACTGTTTTTTTGCAAAGACTTCTGGGAAATTTCTAGGGCACTCTATTTTGGAATTGTAGATTTGGACAGCACTCCAAAATGGCGAGCGCATTATATAGTGCACTATGGAGTGAGTAGTGATGGAATTCAGACATAGCCATTGTCTGGCTCCAACATGGCGGTGTCCGTATCGCAAAAAAATTAGCGATATTCCGTTCATTTGGTTGGAACAGGAAGTAAGTCCTTTTCTATGGATGACATCACACTCACTCAGTCCAGTTCTCATATTTTATCAATGATTCGAACTTACTACGGAACAGTCTGAAACCTTCTTTGCTAAACCACTAATATGGCCGACCACATCCTCCAGACTCACCCCCACAATCACAAAGCCCCGTGCTTCATTGACATGCACGTTGGTGTTGGGATTTACTCAAAATACAGATCTCATTCATTCTCATTCATCCAGCACACTCACATCCTCACCAGCTTCCTCTGTTTCACACACGCTGACGAGTTTTAGCTTCTGAATTCCTGTTCCTTAATAACAACCATCTTTCAGTGCACGCTCCAGTGAATGGGTTTGGGAGGTGCAGTGGGTGTTGGCACAGATCTGTGACACATGCAGCTGGAATTATTTCCTTGAGATTGTTGAAATGGGAATCACAATAAAATTGCAGGTATGGAATAAAAAAAAGGACAAATGGAATCTGTTGCGGTTTTTCTCTCTGCTTCTTTAGAAAGTGACTGATAGTTTGTGTTTCTAAATAAAAATGAATGCATCATTTTGGTTGTGGATCAGCTTTCTTCATTCCTGCTCTTCCCTTGTTGATTTATGCACCAGTTTGTCAGAGTCCACAACAGTTTTCTCCATTTCCTGCTCAAACCTCAGAGGCAATGGGGCTTTTAGCTTAAAATAACCAGCAAACTGATGCTTTTCTGTCTCATTAAATGCTTTCCGAGACCTGTTTCTCTCTGAGAGGTAAGATCATGTGTCTGATTCTGAGCTCCTGTTTTGTTTTTGCTGTGATCCTGCATTTTGACCCGTGTATTCACCGCCACGACTCTTTTCATTTTGCTTTTGATGTGCATGTGTGCTAGCTGTGGCCGTAGGATTATTTTATGTATTATTGATCAGAGAGGAACTCCATCTGGAGTCCATATGTTGTGCACGTCATGTAAAAAAAATAAAAATAAAAATGTCTGTGATGCAACATGAGTTTGTTTTCGGGCAAAGCTGCAAAGACAAAAAGCCCCCGCTCCCCAACAAGGGACGTTCAAACTAACTGCTGCCCTTTATAGTGCTTTAAATGAGCACAATGTGGGTTTCAGTTAAAAATCTAGATTCTCCAGTGGGATGCTGGGAGTTTCTGCAGCTTTGTAATGTTTTTTCTCTCTAAAAGCTGTTTTTTCTTCTCATCTTTTTGACCGTCTGTTTGTCTGCAGTTGATCAGAGCATGTTTGAGAACTCCGTTGCGCAGCAGCCGAGTCCTCGGACCTCCAGGTCCAGTCTTCCCGGTGGTCGGCGCTCCTCGGCCAACTCCGCCGCCGGTTCCGGCAGCGCAGACTCCCCGTCCTCCGGGGGACAGCAGCGGCTTAAAAACGCCATTAACCTGGGCAAGGCGGTGGGAGCAAAGGTCAGTGCGGCAATCGCTAATATGAGCACGTCCAGATGTCTTCATCATTTACGCCCCCTCCAGGTTAACGATTTGCTGAGAAGAAAAGAGCCGAGCCACCTCGGGGACATCGGTGTGACTGAGGTCAACAAGAACGTGGCGGCAGCGTGGAGCGGCACGAGTCAGCTCAGCCACGCCGGTGCCGCCAACAGGTGCACACAAACGCTCACATGCACACAAATTTCTCTTTCCAGCTTAGAAAAATCCATTCAGTTAGGTCCGTCTGTGTACTGGAGCTAAGGAGAGAGGGTCCACGCTCTCTGCCTCACGTCCGCTGAATTATTCACCATTTTTGGAACAGACTTTTGAATTAGTAATCACATCTCCAACGCTCACGTGAAGACCTGAAAATTGATGGAGCCCATCCTTTGATAGGTTTTTTTTTTTCTGTTTGTGTGTGTTCGGTGGTTTCGACCAAACCCATTGATCGCTTCTCTCCACCCAGTCCAAGAAAAAAGTTACTTTTCAGCAGCTCTGATTTCAAGATCAAAAACGGACCGAACGAGAGTTCTGACTTGAAGACGTTTCGCAGACTTTCCTGAGATGGGAAGTACTTTTGAGGGGGGGGTGGGGGTGTTTTTTTTCTAAAAGTTGACGTATTGTTGCTTCAATGAGCAGATGTTGCTAACCCAGCTACCGTTAACGGAAGACAGGGTACACCCTGAACAGGTCACCAGTCTTTTTGCAGGGCCACACACACACACGTACACACACACACACACACACACGCACACCTAGGGACAACTAAAGACACCAATTAACCAAAGAAGCATGTTTTTGGACTGTGGGAGGAAACCATAGTGTCTGGAGAAAAGCCACGCCTGCATGGGGAGAACATGCAAACTCCATAAAGAAAGGTCGCAGCAGGGATTTCAACCAGGACCTTCTCACTGTGAGGCCAGAGTGCTAACCACTACACCACCATGCATCTCTAAACAAGAACATTCTTTATCAAAAATAAAAATCAACCAAGCTGTGTTTTCTTCCACACACTTCAAGTTTTTAGCCTTTGCCGTTGAAGCTCTTTTTCCTTGTCACTGACCACAGTCGTCCTCAGCTATTTACATGCGAACCATTGAAGACGCAAAACCAGAGGTAGATTGTGGCCAATCTCTGGTTGGAAGATCGCAGGTTCAGTTCCCGCCTTTTTATTGATGTGTCCTTGGGCAAGACACTGAACCCCACATTGATCCTGGTGGTTATAGGTCAGTGCCAGTGTTTGGTAGCAGAACCGCCATCAGTGTGTGATTGTGTGTGCTTGAGTGAACAGGACTGTGTAAAGTTCTGAGTAAAGCTCTATATAAGTATACACCATTTACCATTGACATGGGTTCCTAGAAATAAAAAGGAAACATCAATTCAAGTGTATTCCTAGCACAGACAACCCCTTCCTGAGCATCTGTGTCCTCATTTCTTCACTGTACTGTTTGTTGTTGTTGTTTTTTTTTTAGTATAGAAAAACCTGGAAGTCATTGATTCCAAACAATCAATGAGTCAATTGTGGTTTTCACTGGTTAGAGGGTACAGCAGTCCTGCCTCACCATCTCAGTCTGATGTTTACGTTTTCCCTCAAACACTCCTGTCCCACAACTGAAAGTTTTTCTGTGGTTTCAAACGATCCCCAATCATGGCTCTTCCCCCGCCGTGCTTTGCTGTTACGGCTTTGTTTTTGTTGGGCTGTCAGTCTCCTGGTTCAGATGTTTCAGGCTTGCTTCTGTGCGTCATGAAACAAGGAAGAGTCCTTGAGTCCCACTGTTCTGTATTATTGAACAAACCAAGATTGGAAAAAAAAAAGGAGTAAAATGGTGATATTTTTCATAAAAATCTGTATCTCATCATCCTCACGTGGTTCCTCTTTGCGTCCTTTTTCCAGCCACATCTCCTCCTTTGACTTCTTTCCTCGGCTGGACCCGCCCCCTCCTGGGAAAAAGCGGCACCCTCGAGCTCTGAAAACCACGCAGGACATGATGATCTCCTCTGACCCCGTGGTTTCCTCACCGGATGCCGCAGACACGCCCCCCTTCCTCCCTCCTTCTGAGAAGATGACTCCCACCCCTAGAGAGGAGATCAGGAATGAGGAGCAGCAGCAGCTGGAGAAGGAGGAAGAGTCGACAGATGTTGCGTCTCCATCTGTTCCAGCAGAAGATGAAGCCGAGATGGATTCAGAGACGGGGACCAATGGCAGGGTGGATGGAGTGACCGGAGGAGGGTCCACCAGTGCAGAAGAAGGGAGCGCAGCAGGAGACGCGGAGGAGCGGCGGCAGCAGCCGCAGCTCTCCTTCCCAGACCTCATCAACAAAGACCCGCCCATGGAGTCCAGGGCCAAACCCTGCGACGTCTGGCAGAAGGCGTCCGGTCCGGACTCCAGGCTGGCCTCCACCCCGCGCTCCGACAAAACCCCCCGCCGCATCAGCCTGGACGAGCAGGTGCTGCTGGGAAACGGCACCACCTGCAGCAAAGACAATGGCTGTGAGGACGTGGAGCCCCACCCGGACCTGCTGTCGTTTGAGTGACGGGCGGAGCTGAGGACCCACGGCAGCTCAGAGAACCTTCAGATCAAAACTTTTTCACCAACTTCCTAAAGCCCAGGAGACTTCTAGGTTTGATCTAAGGTCAGTCAGACGCCGCAGCTGTTTTATTTTTATTTTTTTTTATGAATGAACACAGAAAAACGTGAGGGAAAAAGCTGCAGTATGGTTTCTTCTGATTATGTAGCAATGAATGTATTTCTGTGCAAAATATCCTTTTAAACACTCAAACTCTGATTATTGAATAATATATTTCATCCACTTCAAGTGATTTTTCATCACTTTGGCAATAAATCCAGCAGAAGCTGCTGCAGTAAGACACTAATATATGATGACTATCAAAATCCTTTATATTTAGAGAACATTATTTATGCGTTCCAGGTTTTCCTAGAGAGGTTAGGAAGAGAAGGAGCAAGTGAACGGATGAGCAAACATGAAGGTGTTAAAGATGGACTTTCATTCCACTCAGGAGCGGAAGTTAACATGTTGAGACGAAAAAGATCTTCTAAAAGGTCCTTTTCTCGTGATTTCACTGAAAAGTTTGAGTGAAATCAGCTTCCTGCTCTGTCTGAAAGCGACTCGTCGTTCTGGAGCAGGCAGACGATCGGACAGACGCTTGGAGGTTAGAAAGGTAGAAGTAACGTTTGAGCCAAAGAGAGGAGAAAAATGAGCTGAGAAGGGCATTATTTTTTCAAAACAACAGACCAAAGAGTGAAATTAGCCACTTTTGAGAGAGAGAAAAGAAATATTCATATTTGTATATTTTTACCTGATGTAAACCAAAGTCAGTGCATTTGAAACATTTGTTTGCAGTTTTATTACTAGTTTTACACACATGATTTTTTTTTTTAAATGAGATACTAGCTAGCAGTGTTTGACGAAAACCACTTAGCCCACAGAACGGGACGTTTCTTTACTGTTTCTCCTCCGGGGACTTTTCTCTTTCCCCCGAATAAAAGAACAGGAAGTGACTCTTAAGAGATGGCAGATAGACCATTAAGTTTGTTTTAAAGGACTAAAAATAGATGACTATTAACTTTACTGAGAGGAATTCATGAATTTGAAACTGATTTCTGCCACTTTGGAGCGCCATCTACCTTCAAAAAGAGAGAATGACCACTCGCAGTCAGGTGGAAAAACAGATTTGTTTCAGAGAAGATGGATGATTTGGATAAAAGGAGCTGCTAGAAGATTGTAAATAAATAACAAAATCCAGTTAATAGGAGTTGATGAGGCCACTGTCACAGTGAAGACACCATCTGCTCACATGCAGCGTCAGGTTAGCATATTTATACATTTAGGCCTAACATTAGCTATAATTGTGTACATTTTCAATCATTGATATGGAAATATAAGCTTGGATCCTTTTAGGAACACGGAGATTGATGCTGTAGCTAGAATGTAGCTGAATAAACATCATTTTGTGATCATTAGAGCTCAGAAAAACAACACTTTTCTTATCGATCGTTGACAAAGGAGCAGCTTTTCTTTGAATTTTTACAAACTGTCTCTTACTTTGTAAGAAATGAAGGACAAAGATTTAATGTTTATGTGTCGTTTAGCTGCTTCATGTCTGGATAAAAGCGATCGGTTTCTCTTTCTGTCGCTTTGGTGTATTTTATTTTGACAGAATTTCAGCAATAATGAAGGAAACTGCTGCTTTTGAGGGAAAACGACGTGGATTCAAATCGGGGACTTCCTTTGAGTCTTTTTTTAATCTGTTTCCTTACATACATTTATTATATGATTTTTATGTGAGAAAAGAATCAACGGTTTAGCCTTTTTTTTTTTCCTACTGTACTGTTTTTTTTTGTCTTTTTTTTATGAGGGGAGGTGATCTTTTCCTGCAACGACTGTAATCTCATAAAAATAGATTTGATCAGGATTTCCTTGGTTTGTCTTGTGTGACTCTGTTTCCTGATTTTCTCCATCAGTCCTGTTTCCATTTATTTCGGGGACGTCTGCGCGGCGTTTTGATGGAGTTGTGGGTGTTTGTTCTCCTGCAGCAGAAGCCGGTCCTCTTGTGTCGTCTCCACTGTTTCATGTGTCAAGATCCAAACTCGGCAGTGACCCAGATTGCGTGACGGAGGCTGATCTGATGTTTCACGCCGGGGGTCTGTTCCATGCCGATGCCGCGCTTCCTCTGGGCGTTGCCGGCCTGATGTTTGCCTCTTGATGGTTGAAACAGCCAATCAGCTGCCACATACAGCTCCTGTCGCTGTTGAATTATTTAAACCCCCAAACTGACCGCCAACGAAGAAATCTAGGCTTCCATGCATATTGGAGCGCGAGTCTGCTGCTGTGGTTTCATGAGTTTGGGTTCTGATCAACACAGAAGAAACCTCCATTTACTGCCAGAAGAGTCTAGTAAATGTCAATGAAAAAATGGATCGCATTGATTTGCAAAGCCAAAAGCCATCACTACAACTTTGAGCAGCAGATTCGGAAAACCGAACAGAAACCAGAAAGTTCAAATGAGACTTTTTCGTCTTTGCTGTTCAGCGTCTTCCTCTAGGGGTCGCTACAGCCAACCATTTCTGTCTGTGATCCATGTCTTTGATCTGACATCAAGCCTCTTCCTGATCCAACCCTCCACATCACCTGGATTTAGGACCGGCATAGGAAACCAGAAGACTGCGCCCCCTTGTGGTTGCCTTCTTGTTAAAATGTGCCGTATGAGGCGGCGTGTGGGGTGCACGCCACAATACATCCCAGCACAGGCTGAAATGGTGTGAGTAAACGGTGATTAAAAAACTTCACATTTTTTAAGACTAAAGTTTCTGTTGTGATGTTGCACCTCACAATTATGAAGCTGCATTTGTGATGTCTGCTTGCTGAGTCGTGAAGCTACGTTCACGCGTTCAAGATCACGCCAAACGCCAAACGCTGGTTCCAGCTGGACCAGCAGGGAGGAGCTTCTTTTTCTGCTGTACAGAAGTGCATGTACCAGCACGTTTTGTACGTGGAGCCTTACAATAGTCACAGAAACGTGAGTATTGACGCATGAATGTGAGAGTTTTCATCCTTTTCCCCAGCGCACAGAGATTTCTTCAGGTTCTCTTTTATTTGTAAAGGTCACATGCAAATTCTTTGTAAAGTTGTGTTTTAAACATATATTTATTTAGACTTTGACTTCAAAATTCTAATCAAATCAGTATTATCTGTTGCCAGGCAACTTAAAGTCTTTTTGTCTGTTTTTTAGGTAAATCACAGCAGGTAAAATGAAAATAAATGAAAAGTTTTCCATGTTTTTGACGTGTTAATGGCGTTAATGAGTTGACTCATGTGGTAAAAGTTCAAGTTTAACAATAAACTAAATAGACGACTGCCATCAACATTAGAAACTTTAGTGCGGCTTCAGGTAAATTAGTCAAATGGTTTTAAGGATTTCATTCTTACAGTCTTCTCCGACGCTCAACTTCATTCACATTAAAAAAAAAAAAAACTTTTTTTAAACTTTATCTTGTATCTGCATAATGGTTGTCACTGTAGGGCTTTTTATTACTGATTTCTGCTTAGCTTAAGTATAAAATTTTTGATCGCTTATCTAAAAGTGGAGACAGGCACCTTTTCATCAATAATCCTGGACATTTAAAGCCCCAAAACTAATTCAAAATCACATGAAAAATATCTTTCAGCTTGTTTATTGTCCATCTTAAAGTATTACAGCTTCAGAACTTATCATTTGGCAAAAATGAAAAAACTTTATTAGAAATATAAAGTTTGATCTTACTGTCATCAGCTGCAACAATGAAGAGGATCATTTTTTCTCCTCTTTTTTTATAAAAGTCAAAGTAAAATCACACAATTTGAAGCAAATGTTTATATCTGCATTTATTTTAGTTGATGGCATCATAGCATTTAAAATCATGAATTTCATAAAAGTTTACATAGGTTTAGTAAACGATAAAATTGTTACTTAATTAATCACGGGGGGATTTTGCCCCCTGGAAACTGCTTCATTCCAATATGCCGTTCTCATTTGCCATCCTTCCAACCCCCCCCCTTAAATATATCAAATGATCCAGCTCTACCACTAAACAACAGTGCCGCAGAGCCGAGCGAAAGTGGCGCAAGTCAAAACTCCAGGTTCATTATGGAATATATAAGGCGGAATTGTACGCTTACAACCAGATCTTATGCAGAACAAGGGAAAGGTACTTCTCTGAAATAATTGGAAGTTGCAGCAGCAACTCTCGTATCCTGTTCACAACAGTTAACAGATTAACTAACCCTCCAACCCAGCTACCAATAGAACTGGTTTGTACACCTAAATGTAATGAGTTTGCTGTATTTTTCAATGACAAGGTTCAGGGCATTAAAAAAGCCATCAACTCCACAACACATATAACTAACCAACGGCCACCTACTCACTCTAAGCTGACTCACTTTGTACCTGTCACTGACCAAACTGTCCAAGAGACCATCACCCGTCTGAGCTCGTCTACATGCTGCCTTGATGTGTTACCCACTAGATTTCTAAAGTCTGTCTTGAACAGTGTGTTGCCACCAATTACTCAAATAGTTAACATGTCTCTTCAATCTGGAATATTTCCAGAGGCCTTAAAAACTGCAGTCATTAAACCCCTCCTGAAGAAGAGCGGTCTTGATCCCACTGTACTGAATAATTACAGACCTATCTCTAATCTGCCATTTTTAGGAAAAGTCCTTAAAAAAGTTGTCTACCGACAGCTCACTGACTTTCTCTTATTAAACAATTCATTTGATGTTTTCCAGTCAGGTTTTAGACCCCATCATAGCACAGAAACTGCCCTTATCAAGGTAACCAACGACATCCGCCTGAACACTGATGATGGAAAAGTATCTGTCTTAATCCTGCTAGACCTGAGCGCTGCCTTTGATACTGTTGATCATGGGATCCTTTTGCACAGACTCCAAGACTGGGTTGGCATCTCTGGATCTGCCCTAAGTTGGTTCAAGTCTTATCTAGAAGACAGGAAATACTTTGTTGAAATTGGTAGTTGTGTCTCAGACTACATGGGCTTGAATTGTGGTGTGCCCCAGGGATCGATCCTGGGACCCCTTCTGTTCAACCTCTACATGCTGCCACTAGGGCAGTTAATACGCAGTAATAACATTTCTTATCACAACTATGCAGATGATACTCAGATCTATGTGTCACTGACAACAGGTGAATATGGGCCAGTGGATTCACTCAACCACTGCCTCCAACAGATCAGCGCGTGGATGCAGAACAACTTTCTCCAGCTAAACTCAGACAAGACCGAAGTTATTGTTTTTGGCCCCCAGAAACAAAGAGAAAGTGTCAGCAGCTACCTTCATTCTTTGTCTCTTAAACCCTCAAATCAAGTCAGAAATCTAGGGGTAATCATGGACTCTGACCTGAACTTTAACAGCCATATCAAGTCAGTAACATCAGCGGCATTTTACCATCTGAAAAACATTGCCAAAATCAAAAACATAATGTCAAAGCGAGACCTGGAGATACTTATTCATGCATTTGTCTCCAGTAGGTTAGACTACTGTAACGGCCTGCTCACCGGCCTCTCCAAACGAGCTGTAAAACAGCTTCAGTGCATCCAGAATGCTGCTGCTCGAGTCCTGACCAAAACCAGGAAGTATGATCACATTAGTCCTGTGCTCAGGTCTTTGCACTGGCTCCCTGTACCTCAAAGAATAGACTTCAAAGCAGCTCTGCTTGTGTACAAGTCTCTCCATGGCCGCGCACCAAAGTACATCTCTGACATGTTAGTGCCATATGAACCATCTCGTACTCTGAGGACCTCAGGGTCCGGCCTCCTGTTGACTCCCAGAGTCAGAACTAAACAAGGGGAATCAGCGTTTCAATATTCTGCAGCTAAAATCTGGAACAGCCTCCCTGAAGTCGTAAGACAGGCCTCTTCTGTGTTCATGTTCAAATCTAGACTTAAAACATTTCTGTTTAGTCATGTATATAATTGAAAAGTCCTATCTGCACTTTTCTTTCCTTCCTTTCTTTTTAAATCCTTTTTTTTTTTTTTTTCTTTTCTTTTAAAGTAAATTTTATGTTGATTATTTCTATGATGTATTGTGATTTTAATGCATTTTTCTGTTTTGTGAAGCACCTTGAATTACTTTGTGTACGAATTGTGCTATACAAATAAACTTGCCTTGCCTTGCCTTGCCTTGCCTTGGTGTTTGAAACCTTAAAGAAAAGGGAAGACTTTATTTTATTTTGTGGGTCTTTGCTTTGTCCAACCATCTAAATGTCTTAAAGAGCAACAAGTGTGGGACACAGTTGGACCAAACTGCAGTGCATCAAGCACAGATGAATCACTTCTGTCCGCTCAAATGGATTTTCGGGGGAATTTCCCAGGAGTCCGGTTACCTCACAGGTCGCAGGGGCAGCAGACCGGAAACCGTGCTTCAGCGGCCGAGGAGGCGGATGTCAGGCTGATGAAAGGATGAGCCGGAGGAGTCCTGGTCCAGTGAGGAGACGTCCAGACCTGTGGGTGGTGAGCTGTAAAGAGGCCGTGGACGCTATGCTCTGCAGGTCAACCAGCCGTCTTAATACACTCTGACACCTGAAGCTTTGCTTCTAAAGAGGCTGAGCCGCTCCAAGATTTAGAGGTGATCTCCACATGGTTGATGGTAAAATCTCATAATCAGTTCTGCTAAAATATTAACTCAATCTAGGTTACATATGTGTATAGGTCAGGCTCATTGATATATTCTGTATTACTGGGTTGGCCGTCATGTGACACACGACGTGACACGCATGCGCCATTACTAGGCCTCGAGTCTTGCCCGTCTTGCCAAGTGAAGAAATGACGAGGTCCAAACAAGTTCTCAAAGAATCACAAAAGAGGACACAACGATTTGGAATCAACTGCAAAAGTGATGACGACAAAATAATCCAATCGAGAGGAATCCCCTTCCACAGGTTAGTCATTTTAAGAGAGAAATCAGGCTGGGAAGCGGAAGGTGGGTACCAGCAAGTAACATGGTAGTTTGTGTCATCAATGTATATTTTTTAGAGAGTGACTATTTGTTCGTGATTTTCTAAATAAATATTTGTTTGTGTTTTTGTGCAAAAAAAAACAAAAACTGATGGACATTCAAGTTGGCCACACACACAATTTTTAAAATATATATATATATATATATATAAATAAAATTTTGGCATTTGGTATTAATATATTATATATTGAAAAAGTAATCAAATATAATAAAAGTTCCAGTTTGTTCCTATTTTTTCACTATGGTCAGTGTAGAGGGAGTTATTTTCCTTTGTACAGCACTTTGAGGTGTGTTTTTTTTTTTTTTTGGGAAAAGGACTTTGTTGTTTAACTTTGTGAAGTTTATCAGCCATTCATGCTATTGAACGTCGACAATCCCACTCCTTTCTTTGCTTGGGAGATGAGCACTCACGAGCTCAGTTCCATTGATTCTGGCATATTGGCAAAATCACGGATATTTAGAAGCTGTTAATTTGACTGCATTACCTGTGAACACTCAAAAGTGCTGTTCTTGCACTATTCAAAGATGAGTCTTTAGAGAGAGTAAATATTTATATATACCACGAGATCTATACTTTTTCCAGCTTGGATTTGAGCTATGCTTTGTGAATATTGGTTAAGAAATGAGGGATGTAGCCTGATTTTTGAGGTTGATGCCTACAGTGGAACAGCAGAGTTCTGTGGAGTCGATGCATAACAATGGCGCCTGCGCGTCACTGAGTATAGCAGTGGCAAAGACCAATCCAGTAATGTATATGGATGGGTCGAGCTATAAGATGGAAAATTATGCAGTGAGTTTTTTTTAACTTCTGCCATTGACTCTGCCTTTAAATAACGTCTCCACGGCAACAGCTCGTGTAAGCAGAACTTACAAAATGCAAACGTCATAGAGCAAATAAATGCCGTCTGGACTCAAAGCTGCTGAAATATTTTGTACACTGCAAAGACTGAACCTTAAGAAAGTTTTTAAAAAAAAACCTTGTTTCAGGAAAATTGTTTTATTTTATGTAAAATCTTATCTTATCAAAAAAGTTTTTCAAGAGCAAAACAATCTTAATTTCAGAAAACGGGTATCGGTGAGTAGCAGCAAAAACAGAAGCTCTGACAGCGGTGAAGGCCGTTCTGCTCCGATGCAGCTTTAAAGGTTTATCTTTCTTCTTTTTGGTGCAACTTGAAGGACTTCGTCTACTGTGGGGATGAATGTGCTTTTATATGTCTAAAATGAATATGCTATTATATGTGTATGTATGCATGAACATTGTATTGTGAACTGTGCTTGCTTGCTGCAAAGTGAGCAGTGTGCATCACCAGATGCTGGGGTCAGCGGCAGGGCTGGTCTTCCCGTGCCGACTGGTTTCTGGAACAGACACCTGTGGACGGCGGGCTAGACTTGCTGACGTGATCTTCCTTGACTGACCAGAAAATATCTGCTTGCTTGCAGAATCTACCTAATGATGTATTTTACATGTTTCCAAGTTGCTCTGCTGTTTGCTTTGGGAGCAGAGGACAGCTGAGCTTTTGCCTGGTGGTGTCTGGTATAATTCAATTCAGTTCTATTTTATTTATAGCCCAATATTACAACAATAGTTGTGTCAATGGGCTTCAAACCAGTAGTTGTGTAATAAACATGAATCATAAAGAACATAAAGTCATAGAATTCAATAGGTAATGGCTAAACTAACCTAAACTGGGCATATTTGCCCTTAGACCAGGAGTGGGCAAACTACGGCCCGCGGGCCCGCCTCCATGTTTGGTCCGGCCCTCTGATAAACATCAGAGACCCATGTTTTTTATTTTTATCTGGCCACATGATCAAGATGTGACCTTTTCTTCCCCCCTTCTGCAGTCTGTGCTCCAACCTGAAAACCTCTAAAAATCTCTGTCAAATAGACCAGAAGACAGTCTTCCCTTTCTACGTCACAGTTCATCTTTCCCAGTTTAGCTCATTCTTTTAGAGTGATTATGCTGGGGTTTTTTTAACAGCGCACCCTGTTCTGTGTCCTGATTGGCTGGAGACCCTGTCAATCAATCTCCTCCGTGTCTCCTGTACAGAAACACAGAGCTCTTCAGATCTACAGAAATCTTTGTTTTCATTCTAAGATGCTGGACCTAATTTCTATGAAGGTTTGAGAATTTAAACAAGAGAAAAGGGTGAAAATCTTCATGTCTGTTTGAGAAAAGTGTATAAACTGTGCAGGGCGGAGTTTTACTGCCATAAACATCTGTAATCAGACTCAGTGGAATTCACAGATCACGGTCATTTTTAGAACGTAACTCCTGCAATAAACGAGAACTCTGTACTGGTGTTAAGGTAACACAGATATATGCTTAGCTGCAGCAGGAGACATAGAAATTTGCTTTTTTTTCATTATTACTGGATGAGAAACAGACGTGCAGGACACAGCTGCTCAGTCTGAGCACAAACTGTGAGACGAGAGGAGCTGCAGCCCTCAACGTCTCAGCGGGACGGGAGAGGATCCACTATTTATTGGTTTTTCTTTTTAATGTATCAATACACTTTTTCTTGACTTTTTGTCTTTGAAAATCACAGTTATTTGGTCATTTTTTTATTTCATAAATAGTGTTCTTTATTTGATTAAAAAGATCATGAATTAACAAAACTTTATTATAGGGCTTTACAATAAAAGAAGTTTAAAGAAATAGATTTATTGTGACCCTCACCAGAAAAAGTTTGGGGACTCTGCTCTAGCATCCATGTGGTGTTTGAAGATTTGTTGTTTTTCGTTCTTCCTATCCTTCAAACACCACATGAATGCAGCATTTCTCTAAGTTTTACACTTGAGGCTTTCACGGGCTCATTGGCACTCATTGGTGCTCATTCTAAAATGAGAACAAAAGATTTAACCTAAAAACTCTAAAATGTTCTGTTTTCAAATATAGTTTTCAATCTAATGGCTGCTGCTTCCGAATCAGCCTCACAGGACGTTCCCCATCAACCGCTCTGAGTATCACAGCTTGAAAGAAGAAAATTCAGTGGAAGTATTTGATCCAGGTGATGAGTTAACACAGTTTTTCATGGATGCAGACAAAAGCTCGTGGATTTCTCATGCAGACGGCCTCCCGGCCCCTCGGAGAAATGGCGGCTCTGCCTGAGCATCAGTCACTGCGAGCTGGCGGGATAAAGTTATTATTGGCTTTATCGACCTGCGCGGGGAAAAGATTACAGCTCTGGGTTTGTGTGAGTGAGAATGAAAGACAACCTGAAGGACTGGAGGCTCCATTAAGTTTCACAAATCTGCAAAACCGCCTCTGCAACAGAGGAAAACTGTAATCTGAGGATCTGCTGAAGTTTTCTGACACAAACACAAAATGCATTACAGAGAATGAGTGGAGCTTCCCTCCTGACACTAATATTGATGAATCAATCAATGGACGAGTGTAATGAGCTCCTCCAGCTGGCTCAGACGGTCAGACCCAAAACTGTGTTGTTATTTAACCAGAAGAGGCGTCTGTGTTTGTTGAGACGGTGAAGGCAGACTCACCGGGAGACCGTCATCTCTCTTTAAGTAGCTCACATTTCCTTTTTATGACACGAAACATATTTTTAAAAAAATACACTAAATATTATTAAAAACATTGATTGCACGTTTCACTCCCACAAGGCAATAATCAATTTAAAAAAACGTGTGTTTTTTTATTGATTTTGTCCTAGTTGGGTTGTTAAAGGGTTAGAATGTCATAGAACTTGTCAATGAAAAATATAATATATATAATATAATATATTATATATAGATATAATATGTGTGCCTGCATTTATCAAGATATTAATTTCCAATGTGCAATACTACAGCTCCCAGGTGCAATACAGTGCAATATAGAAATTTTATGCAGCTATGTATATATGTATATTTCTCAGGTAAACAATTTTTTTTCATTGTTCTTAGCATGTTACTTATTTATATTATTTAAGCAGCTGGAGAGCACCGAAATTTCGTTGTCACAAGTTTCTTGTGTAACAATGATAATAAAGGCTTTCTGATTCTGATTCTGATTCTGAAAAGTTTGTTTTCTTTCATAAAATGTTTTTTTTTACTAAGCTGCAGTGGATGCAGTTTATTTTTTACAGAACATTAACGTAAGGTTGTAAAAGTGTTCTTTGCACTTCTTCACCGATGATGAAATATAGCCAGAACTTTACCACAAGACTGCTTCTGAAGAAGACAACTGGCCAGGAGTCCTCCATCCATCTTCAGAACCCGCTGATGCCTTATTTCGGGCTAAAGCTGACTCGACCACTGCTGGTGTAAGTCGTGGTACACTCTGAACAGGTCACCAGTCTGTTGCAAGACCTCACACTCACTCACACGCACACCTAGAGGCAATTTACAAATTTACAGACACCAATCAACCCGTGAAGCATGTTTCTGGACCTGGAGAAACGCCATACATGGAGAAAAAAAACATGCAATCACCATAGAGAAAGGTCCCCACTGGGATTTGAACCTGGACCTTCTCACTTTGAGGTCAGAGGTTCTAGTTGGTGCAGCCCTAATGAAAGTACAGTGTGACAAAAAGCAGCAAATGAAAAAAGCAAGTCTGTTTCCAGCAGTGGCACATCTAGCATTAAAAACCGAAAGTGTCTTTGCTGATCAATAGATAAACGGGATTTTATTCCACGCCATGACATCACACAACCACTGACAAACGAAAGGTCCAGCAGATGGAAAGTGTTTAACAGTTCTGTTTTGTCGGTCATGGTTCCTCTGAACAGAAAACAGATCCACCATAAACAGCTGCCTTCACACTAATGTTCTGTAGACAGATGTTTGGAGCTCCGCCCCTAAATAGTAACCCTAATATAAAAAAAAAAAACGAAGTTTGGCTTTCATCCTAATCATTAGGTTTAAATAAAATTTAAAAAACGAGGTTCATTGTGGGCGGGCATCAGCTAAAGCTTTTCATGCTAAAGCAACAGAACTATGTGTTTTTGTTTTTAAAAAGGCATTTAGAGGAACCTTTGCCATCGCCAGTCCTCCACGGATGCTTTAACCCCATCTGGTGCCCATCATACCTGTTCAAGATGACAGTGATTCATGAAGGTCACAAAGGTCGGGTAAAAACACCCGTGTGCTCATTCAGCTGCCACCACTGAGCAGCTCAGGGAAAGAATGTGAGGAGAAAAATATATAAAATCCTCATCATGGAAAATATTTCTAAATAAAAATCTTTGATGGCTGGTTTTAAAGTTTGAAACTTGTTTAGAAAGAAACCAAAACAGTTTCTTTTCTCTAAACTATCACTGGATCCCTTTGAGAGTTAAGAAGGAAACAGTATTCTGATGAGCTGAGCTGCAGGTGAAGCCTCCTCAGGTCCTCCCGTCTTCCTCCTCCTCTGTGGAGGACAGCAATCACTCCTGTCTCTCACAGCGAGCTGCCTGCTCCCGCCTGACTTTGACTGCTGTTGCTTTGTCCACTCATGACTGACCAAAGGACGGACGTGTGAAGGTGTTGCGAGCACATCTGCTCACAGTCTGCCTCCAGGTTCCATCCATCCGTCCATCATCAGGGGGAATATTAGCGCCTTTCAAAGGGCAGACAGGGGGTCTACTTCATGACAGGAAGTCAACAGAGTGCCCTCTACAGCAGACGGACAGATGGATGACTTTGCTTTTCGTTGACTTGATTTGTTCTTTCAGAATTAGGAAAAATCCGAATGAAGTGGGTCGCGTGAACAGTTTGTAAGCGAAGCAGCCTGCAGGAAGTAATATTTCTTTTTCAAGCTGTTATTTTTTTTTATTCTGGCTCACACAGAGTCTTTACTTTAATACTTACAATCAGACTGGGTAGGAAATTTCCCCTAAAAAGCATCCATGCAGTCATTTCCTGGTGATGATAAAGGCTGAAGTGCCTGACTTCCAACAGAAGAACCCACTGGTGTCCTCGGGTCCATGTCAGCATTTACACCTCTGGCTCTGATCCTATCTCATAGAAGGTGCAGACTCTTCCCACTCAGGACTCCATGAACTGAGCACAGATCCCACTCAGTTCATGGAGTCCTGAGTGGGAAGAGTCCGCACCTTCTATGAGAAGGATTTTGTCATCTTTGGAGTTTTGGTAGATTTCCTGAAAGCACAAAGAACGTGTCCAGCTTTAGTTGGCTTGTTGTATAACAAAGGACACGCCTCTATATTTAGAGGAGAGCAAAACAAGTTTGGTCTGATAAAAAGATGGTAATGCCTCCTTTTGCAGTAAGGTACTTACTGGTTATTTAAGTGGTATTTACATGGTACCTCTGCTGTACCTACTGGGTACTTAACCCTTGTGCTATCCTAGGCACTTTAACATTGGGAGTGGGGTCATCTAGACCCACCAGACAGTGAACCTTTTTTCTTCAATGATTTGTGATTTTCACTGGTGTCCATGGATTACATGAAATCCTCTTCCACTTTTATCCACCTTTATCATGGCAGGGAGAACACGTCAATGTAAGGGTGGGGTCATAGGACAGCACAAGGGTTAAACGGTACCTGCAGTATACCTACTGGATACTTATGCCGAACACATTGGGTTTTCACATAGTACCTACTGGGTATTCATGTGTTGAGTCATTGTGTCTCTCGTGGTCCCTCCAACAGGATACAAATAAAGTACCTTGAATTTACTTTTAACTTATTGTATGTTTTACGGTATTGTTAAGAAGACACAAAAACTACCTTTGAAGTATTGTGAAGAGGCACGCAGAGTTTATTTTTGACTGACTTTATTAGTATTATGTGTGTTTCATGGAGTACCATCATCATGATGATGGTACTCACCATATGAAGGAAGATGGGTATTTACATAGTGCTTACGTGGTGCCTTTATTAGTCTTTTTATAGTACTTACTGTTAATGAGAAAGGAGTAATAAGTACGATGAAATGGTATGGGAAACTTCCATGTTGAGTTAAAGTGTGCTTCATGGTACTTACCTGTAAGGAGAGAGAATACGTTTTAAGTACAATGAAACTGGACTAAAAGTAAGTCGGCCCTATTTCTAGTCTATTACATAGTACTTAATAGTCTTTGAACATTCCTCCTGTGTGGTATACATTACACCATCCTTGACCATCCTTGAAGCATGGCGGTGGAAGGGGAATAATTAGGGCTTGCTTTATGATAAAAACTAAAACATTCATTTATTCATTTTCTATTCCGTTTATTCCCTTTCGGGGTCACGGGGCTGCTGGAGCCTATCCCGCCCACTTGTGGGCGAAGGCAGGGGATGCCCTGGACAGGTCACCAGTCTGTCGCACGGTAGAATGTGCACAATCACACACCCATGCACTCACACCTATGGACAATTTACAGTTGCCAATTAACCTGAAAAACTGAAGCAAAGCACCAAAAAAAGCAACAGTCCACCAAGCAGCCAAATTGCATCAGAGTAACAAAAATGTAAGAAAAGAGAGCAACAAAAAGTCTTTATTTTAAAATAAAGATTCAGGATTTGGACAGCAGAACAACTCTCATTCACATATTTCTATATCTGTTCTCACATCATTGTAATGATTGAAAATACATTTACAGAACTGTTGTTGTCTGGACACGATGACCTTAGTCTGGGCCCTAAAAATGAGCTGGAGGCCCCAAAAGTACTTTTTCATAAGTGACCCAGCTGCTCCATCTAGTGGACATTTGATGCCACTGCTTCTTAAAAATACATCCAAATTCAAGCGTTTACTAAACTTAACTTGAAGCTTTTGGGGCTGGAGGATGAAGTTTCAGAGATGTTCATGGGAGAAAACCTCCGTTTTGGTCAGGTTTGTTTCTTCTGGTCACGTTTCAGGTTTGCTCCACACCTGCAGACGTTAAAACAGGGTTGATATTGACATGTTCAGGGTTTTATAGATTTTTCTTTGTCTTTCACGTTTTAAAACTTTCCCAAGGATCTCATCTCTTTTGATGGTTTATTCCTAAAAATTCACCTCAAGTGTGATCGATTCATTTGATGCAGAAATCTGCCAGGCATGAGGCAACCGTTTGTGTTCTGTTTACAATTACCAGCGAGAAAATGGAGGAATGTTAGTAAAATGTTATTATGCAGCTGTGATGTTCACTACAACTACCCAACTAAGACAAACTCATGAAAAAATAAAAATAAAAAGCATTTCCGCTGTTTATTTCCTTAAGGGAGTAAAACACAGAATCCCTTTTTTTTTGCTAGTTATTGGTTGAGCAGGCAGTTAGAGAGTTAAAAGAGTAAAATACAATATAACAAACATGTGATCTCTTTCTAATAGGAAGATGTGCAAATGATATAATTTACTAAATATTCATAGTGCTCTGAATTTAGGTTGAAAGTTATTTTTTATCATTAGAAGTTTGTTGCTTTAGTTTGAATGTGTCCTTGATATTTTTTACAGCATTTATATTTTATTTAATTTTTTACTTGTTTCATTTGATAAAATAATTTTATATTTTTACCTCACTTTTTGTCTATAATGATGCAAAATAACATTATTATTAGTGTAACCCTTGTGCTATCCTAGGCACTTTACCGTTGGGAGTTGGGTCATCTAGACCCACTAGACAGTGCTCTGAAACTTCTTTTTCAATGATTTGTGATCTTCACTGGTTCAATGGATTACATGAAATTTGTCCACCTTTATCCACCTTTGTTATGGTAGGGAGAACACGTCAAAGTAAGGGCGGGGTCATCCAAGACAGCACAAGGGTTAAGAACAGATCTATTCTAAGGTTTTATCATTATTCTTTGTCTGAGTCTAAAGTTTTAGTTTGAGGCATTGCATCACCTCAGCTGCTCTGGAGAATTCAGAGCTTTTAATTCCAGCAAAGTCACTTAAGGTCTTGTTTACAAATCCCTCATCACTTTTGCTCTCATATATTTGATTTCATCCCAGTTTCACTTTGTCAATGCAAGGGTGAAGTCATAGGATAGCACAAGGGTTAATAAAATATATATGTTTTTGTTTTCTTAATTACATGTGCCTAATAAAACATAGATGAAATAAATAAATATTTGTTCATTGCTCTTGATGTGTATTTTACCCTGCTTGCAAAACGGCTTTTGCAAAACGGGGCTTAGGTTTTAAGTGTATTCTTATAGTCTTGTAGTATTTTTCCAATAAAAACCCCAGCTGTGATTTTAGCTGTAACCACTAGAGGGCAGCCAAGATTCTTTTATGTTTTTTCTTAATTCGGTTCATCAGAGTCGTTATGTTTGACGTTTGTATTGACTTTTTTTGTGTTTTTATACTTTTAACATCTGGATTGGATTTTGTAGGTAAAATAATTAATCTTTCTATTAAGGCACTTCAGTTCAAAACAGAACTTGAAGGGTTTCTGAAAAGAAAACAACACTGGTACTAGACAAATCTATAAGTCTTTATTCCACTTAATTGGAGTAAACCATCTTTTTTCCTTGTAAATGTTCATTTCAGACCCTGAATTCTACCTGCAGTTGTGGTTTGTTGAGTAATTTACTAATAGAGGTACTTTTGTTGTTTTTTTTAATAAAGTCTGAAATATAATATTTATTTTAACTCACGGAACCTCAAAGATTCAATGAGTTTAAAGCTTGGCTGAAATCCATTTTTTACCATTTTTTTTTTGTTTTTAAAGAATAAATTATAAATATATATATTTTTTAAAAAGTGTCTTTCTAGAAATGTTTAACTTTGATTTATCTTCATTAAGTATCTTGGAACTTGATATTTTATTCATTCATTCATTTTCTAATCCATTTTGTCCCTTTCGGGTCACGGGGGCTGCTGGAGCCTATCCTGGCCACTTGTGGGCAAAGGCAGGGGACATCCTGGACAGGTCGCCAGTCTCTCGCAGGGTAGAATGTCCACAATCACACACCCATTCACACCTGTGGACAATTTAGGTTGACTATGAAGCATGTTTTTGGACAGTGGGAGGAAGCCAGAGTCCCCGGAGAGAACCCACGCATACACGAGGAGAACATGCAAACTCCACACAGAAAGGCCCCCCATTGATGTTCTGGTCCCCCCAGCTGGGACTTGAACCGGGGCCTTCTTGCTGTGAGGCAAGAGCGCTAACCACTGCGCCACCATGATATTTGATGCGACTGTAAGTAAGGACTTTTTTTAATTTTTCTTTAAATGTATATATAAATGTAAATGAAAATTGGGAAAACAGATTTAGTGTGCTTTGTGTTTTGCTGATGTGAATTTCTGATTGTCCAAATTGAGATTCTGGAAAACTGTGGAAAACAACAGAGACCAGTTTTACTTTGAAAGTTTTTTTTTTCTTTTTAAATATTCGTAAAGTAAAACCAGTTCTAATACAACTGGATTATTTTATTCATACTTAGGGTGGCAGTGGCTCAGGGGGTTGAGCGGGTTGGCGGTTCAATCCCCGCTCCCCCCAGCCAACCGTCGCCATGTCCCTTGGGCGAGACCTCACCTTCCCCGCCCCCAGCATCAACAGGACCGTCAACCGTCCTTCTAATTGTCTAATCTGCTGGTATTTTAACAGAATAATCCAACCACAAGGAAAGCGATGTTGTGGAGCGTCTCCTCGTTCTCTCAGCAGGGATGCTCTAATAATGTGAGCAGGCTGGGACATTCCTGCATCTGGAGGAGTCTGCAGTGCAGCTCATCCGCCCTCAACATCTGTCACAGAAACAGGAGCAGCCGGAGGAGGATCCCTGCAGCTGCGTAGGGTTAGACGGCTGCTGGATCCCACTGCAGGTCTGCGTTTGGCCGCGAGGCGCAGCTGCAGAAACACAACTCAGTCACAGCGACACAACAGATGACACGTGTGATCATCAAAATGTATTGTGTTGTTTTAAACCGATGTTTTTGTGGAGTTCAGCTCCATAAATAGACTCAAACTCAAATGTTTCAGCATTTTGTTACAATACAAGGGAAGAACTGATATGACCTTTTGCAGAAGTTGTAAAACAATTTGTGTTCAGTATTTCACTGTGATAAAAACAAACAAATTCCTGAACAGACGAGGGCTTCCTTTAAGGAAAAATGTTCAAGTGAAACTAAACTGAACCTTAGTGACAAAAACTGGTCCGATGTGTCCAACCCTTTTATGAATTGTATCTTTTTTTTTTTTTCAAAAAAAAAGAGAAGGTCAAACAAGAGCAGCTTCAGTGCAAGAGTGTTTTATTAAACCGTCATCACATTCAGCAGAGGAACCAGACAGAAGACAGACGTCCACAGATCAGATCTTGTTGAAAGCTGCTACATCAACACTCTGGACCTGAAAGACAGCAGAAAAAAAACACATTTGTTTATGGTGGCTCTATTTTTCACTCCACTCAGCAACAAAATGTGGCAACAACATGTTCTTGTAGCATTTTTATTTTGATAATGGAGGACATAGAATAGTCTGAAATGCAATTTGAAGCTAAATTGTCTTTCTTCAAATTGTTGTGAGCTTACAAAGTCTTCAAACTTAGTGATCTCTTCTTCCAGCAGGTCCGTTCCCACTTTGTCGTCCTCCACCACGCACGAGATCTGCAGCTTCTTGATACCGTAACCCACAGGAACCAGTTTGGACGCCCCCCATAACAGGCCGTCGGCCTGCACAGAGCGCACGCACTCCTCCAGCTTGGCCATGTCCGTTTCATCGTCCCACTGCAGGAAGCAGGAGAGCTCAAATGAAAGGGAGGACACGGAGTCCACTAAAGCTTCATTCAAAGAGTCTTCTACTCACAGGTTTAACATCCAGTAAGATTGAGGACTTTGCGATGACAGCAGGCTTCTTGGCTTTCTTCTCTGCGTACTCTTTCAGTCTCTGTTCTTTGAGTTTATCCGCCTCTTCGTCCTCATCACTTCCAAACAGGTCTATATCGTCCTCGTCGTCCTCGTCCTCTTTAACAGGACCGCTGTTCTTCTGCTGCACAGCAGAGCCCTGCAGAAAGTGGGATTACACATTAGCTAAAAACTACTTTTAGCTTCTGAACAACAAAGCAGCGGAAGCCGAGCTGCTAAAACCAACTTACATTTGTGCAGGTCCGCAACGGCGCCGCAGTCACAGATGCAGGAGGTTTTTCCAGAACGGCAACTCGACACTCCAGCCTGGAGAGCGCCGCCCGCAGGTCATCCACCACTGAGGGAACAGGAGCAGAGTCAGAGTAGACACGGGTACAGACAGCAATAGGATCATCATAATCCATCAGTCTGGACTACTAAATAAATGCTAACAGCATGTCATGCATTTGTGCTGCCCGTCTTGCAGGTTTTGACCAGGAGGGGGCTCTGCAGTTAAACCTCTTTCAGATCCACAACGGAGTAAATGTGTGAAAAGGTTACAAAACCTTTTCAGAAAGAGCGGAAATGACGCATTTATGTTAGTCTTTTTATTCCTGAAGCAGAGGCTTTGTTTACAGAACAAAGAGCATTTCTGCAGACGAAAACACTGGTGGATCTGTGAGTATTTATGCGCCGCTTAACCAGACGTGTAAAAGACCTGACGTGTTTATGTTCAGGCCTCAGGAGACCGAAGCACCATTTTTTACATATGTCTATGAAGACTCTCATTCATCCAGGTGGATTCCATCATAGTAGGTTTAAAGGTTGTCATCTGGACTTGGTTTTTAAAGTTCAACTTTCAACTACTACCTACTACTATGACACCATTTTTTAAGTTCCACTTACACAAATAGTCCCTTAAAAGCTGCTAATTCCACCTTAAACAGACAGGTTTTGCTTGTTCTTTTCCGGGTGAAGCTAATAATAAGCCCACCTTTGTGTAAACTCCGGTTCTCCAGCTCCAGGCTCTTGATGCGAGAAATGAGTTCTCCTTGATCGGCTGGGTTGTTGCTGGCGGCGTTCTGCACAGATTGAGACGGCGAACAGTTTTATGTGGACACGTCGAGGATGAACCAAGCGAAACACTGAGGCAGGCAAGACAGCAGAGCAGCCTCAGCGGAGCGTGGACCCCGACAGAACATTAAAGACACCAGAGCTCTTTGACAAAAACAACCAGAGGGGAAAGCTTCCTGTTAGTGACACGCCATGTCTGGAGGCACTTACGAGCAGGGACTGATGGTTCAGGGAGGACTGAGCAGATCCTCTGCTACACAGTGTAGTCTTCAGCTAGCAGCAGCAGGGGGAGGAGATTTAAGGTATGAAGAAGGAAAGAAATCGTGAGGAAATGGGAAAAAAAAAACACAAAGTACAAGGAATCACAAAATTGGATGATCATGCAAATGATAAATACATAGAAAAGAAATTGAATAAATAAAAGGAAGGTGGATAGCATTTAACATGTTCCAAGCATGGACAGATATAAGCCAGTGAAACTGGTTTCCAGATCAGAAACAGTGAGGAGGAAGCAGGACAGGAGATGAAAGAAGACGAGCAGCAAAAGCAAAATACCTTCCAGGACCTCCAAGTATCAGTTAAGACGTCTATACCAAACCCAACTGAAGAGAAGCAGGTACACCGCAGAGACGCCACACTGTGGCATTCGATCAGAGAGGAAGCTGCTGCTGAGACTCCACAGCTCTGGTTCAAGTCAGCAAACCGATGAAGGTTCAGATCCTCTGCAATGTTTTTTTTTTTAAACAAACAGAAATCTATATGCACACCGCCCTGGGCAGCACCTGTTCAAGTAGCCACTTCCAATGAAAAGTCTAAGCAGATGTCCATAAATCCACTTGTGCGTTTCAAACGCTCGCGTTCAAGCATAGCTGTGCACATCGTTGCAACCGTCTGAGCTCCATGTACAAAACGCTTGGCCACTGGACACACGTTACCAGCTAAACCAGGCCGAACTTCAGCCATGTACACACTGGAACACACCAAGTGTTCTTGAACCTTGGTGTTCACACTGGAACACACCAAGTGTTCTTGAACCTTGGTGTTCACACTGGAACACACCAAGTGTTCTTGAAACTTGGTGTTCACACTGGAACACACTAAGTGTTCTTGAACCTTGGTGTTCACACTGGAACACACTAAGTGTTCTTGAACCTTGGTGTTCACACTGGAACACACTAAGTGTTCTTGAACCTTGGTGTTCACACTGGAACACACTAAGTGTTCTTGAACCTTGGTGTTCACACTGGAACGCACCAAGTGTTCTTGAACCTTGGTGTTCACACTGGAACACACTAAGTGTTCTTGAACCTTGGTGTTCACACTGGAACGCACCAAGTGTTCTTGAACCTTGGTGTTCACACTGGAAAGTTTCTTGAACCTTGGTGTTCACACTGGAACACACCAAGTGTTCTTGAACCTTGGTGTTCACACTGGAACACACCAAGTGTTCTTGAACCTTGGTGTTCACACTGGAACGCACTTTAAGTGCGTCCAGTGTGAACACCAAGGTTCAAGAACGCACTTAGAGTGTGTTCTTGAACCTTGGTGTTCGCACTGGAAAAGCAGGAAGGGGCTTCTTCTTCTTCTACTTTTTACTAGCACATGTTCGCCACTTACAGTTGAAAGAAACTTGGTGTGAAACGTGGCATATCTCCCAAATTGTGCACGAAAACAGAAAGAGTTCCATTTATCGCTAGTGTCCTTGCAATGGTGGATATGGGTGACCGTCATGTCAGAAGAGCGGCGCCGGTTTATCTTTATTTGAAAAACAGGCAGGCGTCGTCAGCCTTCTACATGAACTGTCCAAGTCTGGCCCTCGTGACAGCCACAAGCTCTAAAGACGAACAGAGCACGTGCACAAAGCTTACCCCCGCTAAAGATTTCTGGATGTTTTCTCTGGCTCGAGCAATGTCTTGGAGAATGGCGTTTGCACCGACATCCTGGAAAACACAAACAGTAGCCAACGTTAATATGTGTTCTATGTTGTCTGAAATGAGAGGAAAATTAATCCATTGATAAAATAATGATAGATGTGCTAAATTTCTTGAAATGAACAACGTCTTTACTATCAATACTAAAAGAAAGAAAAGCCAACAGCTTCAGATCTTTCACCCAATTCATCAAAGTACATATAAGGTGGAAAACATCAACAAGGAGGGCAGTAACCTGCGTCGTCTGTGCAGCGCCACCGTTCTTGTGCTCATAGAAGCGTCTCTCTGCCTCATCAAAGCGAGGTTTGTCAAACCAGATCTTCTCCTTGGCCAGAAAGTCTACTGAAGTCATTTTTCTGGAGGACAGAGCAAAGACAAATTAAGAATGGAAAGACCTGAAATAATGATATCAAGAAAAAACACAACTCCGCTACACTGAATATTATTCTTAGAAGCAACAAATGGGAATATTCTGCACTGATGCTTGTTTTTCTTTTAAATGTGTACACCACACAAACAATCTGCCAAAATATATGGTTTGAGGAAACTAGATAAACAATGATATGAAAAAGCAGCCATTAAGGAACATCAAAGAAACTCAAAAAAGATGAATAAATGAAACAAAAAAAGAGACACACACACACAATGTAAATGAAATAAAGAGTATTCAACAAATGGGAACGTGTGATGAGAACGGAAAGGACACATGAACTAAAACATCTGCTGCAGTTCCCTCTCCATGTTCGGTCATACTTGTCCCTTTGTGAGCCCTTGGAGGCAACTTTTGCTTCTGCTCGTCGATTCTTCTTCACTGCACAGGCTTTAGCTGCCCTGGCGCCATGGAAACGACTCTCTGCAGCATCCCACCGCCACTTGTCCAGCCACACTCGCTCACTGTCTGGATGGAGGAAGAATATTCCTGGTGTTTCTTCTTTCTCCTGAGCCTCAGCTGGTTCCTCCTCCTCCTGGATTGGGTGAAGAGCGTGGAAAACCTCAGCTTTACCAAGGAGCACCAATGGTTTCTCCTCCACCAGCTCCTCCTCCTCCTCTTCTTCTTCTTCCTCCTCTTCCACAAGACTCTGAGGATGGTCGTTGCATCTGGAAGTGGAGGTGCAGCTGGGCCTCTTGGAGGAGTTGTTACCGTACATGTTTTGGTAGAAGGTAGCTTCAGCGCGGTCATACAGTGGTTTGTCAAGCCACACCCCCCTTACCAGCTCAAGTGGGATGCGGGGAAGCCCGTTAATGGACTGTCGAGCCACTGGGGTGGCAGCCGCTTGCTGGAGGACAGGGGTGGCAGGAGTCTGAGCTTGAGACTGATACCCTTCATCGGGCGTTCTTGATGCAGTGGGGCAGTTATGGGAGGAGGGGAGGACTAAAGAGTTAGGAACTGCTGGCAGGGTAGAACCTTCAACAAAGCAGCGTTCCGCTTGGTCGAAAGACGTCTTGTTGACCACAACTGCCTGTTTGACATGGTGGCAAGCCACTCGATCGCCATGGTGACAGGCCGGTCCTGAGGAAACTGGCACCACAGCGGGCGCATTGTTTGAGCGTTTTCCTGAGGATGGAGGTGAGGGGTTAGACTGGGGGGTCTTGGGAAAGGAGGCAGTCAGCCAGTTCTGGTAGAGGCTCTCTGCGCGCTCGTAGATGCTGCGCTCAAACCACACATTAGCACATTCCGACTGCAAGCCGTTCAACACATCCTGGTGGTTAAAGGCCTGGCTGGTTTGTTTTTGCGGTTTTTCTTCTTTTTTCGGTTTTTCGACTTTCCCTTCTGGGCATTTGTCGGGATTAGAAGAGCGTTTCCTGCGCCGGCGCGATTTCCCACAGCGCTTCAAATCTCCATTCAAGCTGCCGCTCTCTGGAGATGATGACGCAGTCTCTCCATTTCTCTGCCCCGATTCGGCCTTTTTACTACCTCCCAGAGCCGCTTTTGTGGACTGGTCCTCTGGACAACAACTGGGAGGGGACTCTTGCTCCAACTTATCCTCTACAGAGCTCTGGGAGATCTTCTTTGACATCTTTGAGCAGTTGCAGGAGAAAGAATAACAAGTACAGACTTTTGGATTAGTTGAGAGAAAAGTGAAAAAAGTCTAGACAAAAAGTGATTTCTTTTTATGCCTTTTTACAAAATACCATTTTTTTTTAAAAACTTTTTTACAAAGTCGTACCCAAAACTACAGTTGAAAGCAGACAAAGAAGTCCTCCAATGCATGCAGAAAGTCAAAAAACATCCATGCAAACTACTTAAATGATTATGATAGCTGACTTTTCTGAGAGCTGATAAAACAGAGACCTTATACTGTCTTTACGGTCAACAAATTTTAAGAACAAAAAGCTTAACATCACAGCATGCAAAGAAGAAAGAGGTTCATGCTAAATAAGTTCCTAAAGACCAAAGACGTGTTATTTTTTTAATAACATACATTCACATGCATAATTTGAAAGTTAGGGTTTATTCAGACCAGAGTTTGTTTCCCCCAATAATCCAATATTTCAGTTTGAAAACAACTAAGCCTATCCTGGTCCGGGACCTCTCTGATCCATCTTTCGAAGTGGTCTCGGTTTGTTTCCAATCAGGCCGAGCTTCAATTCGCTTTGAGATTCTTTAGTCGGAATTACAATCCTTCCTCGGAGGGAAGTATTAACAACTGGACCAAAACGGCCACCATAGCAGGTGGTCACGTGATGTAAACAGTGCAGGAATGTAGCAACTGATGAGTCGCAGACAAAAGCAATGTAAAGCAATGATTTTCATTTTATTAAGGAAGAAAAAATGGTCCAACTGCTTTTACACACGGCACGTCTCCTTGCCAGTAACCGCCTTGCAGCATGCCTCCGCCAAACCAAAATAAAGTACAAGACTGGTAATTGACACGTAAAGTTAATAAACTTTAATAAACTAAAGTTAATAGGGTAACAGGTTAATAGGGCAACAGTCCCGATAAGGATTGTAAAGCGCAGCACGGCTGTCTTTCTCTTGTTGTTTTAGGCCGCTTGATGCCAGTCTGAATTAGGCCTGGGCGATAAATCGATCAAATGAATTAATTCGAATTTTTTGTTACGGACGATTTCAAAAATAACTAAATCGAGTTTTTATGTGGCGCATTTTTGGCTCCCCAGAGCTTCCGTAACTTTATTATCACACGGCGACACGCGACAATCGACACACGAAGCAGCTAGCGACAGCATGGCTACCGGTGACAGTGGGCAGTTTGTTCCCAAGAAAGGACTAAAATCATCTGTTGTTTGGAACTGTTATGGGTTTGCTGCCACAGACGTGGAGGAAGAGAGAGACACCACGCTGCCTAAAGCCCATCGAAGTCAAAGGCTCTCACGCGCGCTCGCGTGGCACGCGCCCAGTCCTCTTACACATGCACGCGCCCTGACACACACACATATACTCATTCTACAACGCCTGTATTGTTAGTTCATTAGTTAGTTAGTTAGTTGTTACTGTTATTTGTTAATAAAGAATACTGCGCTGTAATTATTACCTGTGTATTCATTTGCGACGCGGCTGCCGTAGGATTTTGTTTTTGTAGGAGGCGGCCGCGGGGGGGGAGGGGGGGGGGGGGGGCGTTGCCCAAGACTCCTGATGCTTCATCATCTTCTCCGTGGAGAAGACGGGGTTTATTAATTGAATTAAAACCTTAGACCCAGATATGAGCTGTATTGTTAACTTTTTAGAAAATGCTGCTACTCTAAGGTGAATGTTTGTCTCATTTTAGTCTAGACTACAAAGTGTGACTGAAAACACAGCTGGAACTTTAAGGAAGTAACCTTTTTATTTTGGACAAGTGAAAACAAGTGTAGAATAACAAAATAAGACAAAAACAAGACAAAAATTATATACAACAAGACAAAATTATATAAACACGAGTCCAAAAAGGAGTGAGAAGAAGAAAAATCATATACTTAACTTTGATTCCAAGAGTGTGTTCATTTATTTATAATTCATCCAGAAATGGGGGTTAGATTTGTCTTGTGTTTGATTAAATAAAAGCAACATTTGCTTTAAGTTGTCTGCCGTTTGTACTTATTGCTTTCTCTAAGTAGGGGGGAAAAAAAATCGGGAAAAAATCGTAAATCGAATTAAAAAAAATAAAATCGGAGATTTTATTTTTAGGCCATATCGCCCAGCCCTAGTCTGAATACACCCTTATTAATTAGTGCTACCTCAATTCAAAAGACAATTTTATTTTTAAAAATCAGAATGTAAGCTTTTTAACTCACCTTACTCAGTAAAGATGCTGAACTGAACTTATTATCAAAGCCAAAGCTCAACACGTTCTTTTCATCCAGTTTTCAGAGAGCCATTGAAAAAGACATTAGATATAAATAATCTAAGATGTCAACATTTTAAAAAGGCTGTGTAAATGTCACCTTTAAAGCAGTTCCCAACAAGCAAAAACCAACTGACTCACTTCTAGTCTTTCGCTCGTGTCAGATAATCTACAGGAACTGGACAGTTAACCCTATAGGTGCCTCAAAAGGTTCCATTTATCCTTCCGTTTCAAATTACAAGGAGCATGAACTTATGGTTTAAGCACAGCTTTCAAATGTATGGATTTTCTTACTAAATAGATAAAAAACAGAATTGACCAAAAAAATGGGTTTTAAAAAGCATAAATGGTTTGCCAGTTGGGTGCATACGTATGCAAGCAATTTATTCCAAATGCGTATTAGGAAAAGATTTATTTATTATTATTATTCATTATACGTTCATTATCCATTTATCCACAGTTTCCTCTGATAGTAAGGCTTGTATTTATGCAATCAGCATTACTTTCAGCAGATGTAGCAGAGGACTGCAAACCGCCTTTACATTTCCCTTCCAGGATCAATAAAATGTCGGAATTAGAATTAAAAATGTTGGAGCAGATGGTGGTGCAGGGCCAACAGGGAGCTACACAGCCAGTTACTAATTAATTTGGGAGAAAGGGGGATTCAAAACGAGTCTACAGCATCCTCTTTCTTTTAAAGTTTATTAAGTATATGCACCTGCAAATGAAAGGTAACAGATCTCTGCTGTATGCTTATTACTATTAATAAAATGATCCTAAAAATGCACACATTTTCCTTAGGGATCAGACAAAACACTAGCTATAAATGTTGAACAACATGCACTGATGTCCACATCTGGTTTTAGAAAATGCTGTTTTTATATTCTTGGACGGGGACTTTTGTGAAATAATAGACATGAATCAGCTATTTTCGTCGGTTTATGCTAGTACAGTAGGAAAATAATACTTGCAAATGTATCTAAGGGAGCGATTATTTAATTCAAATGCGTTAAGGTGGATGGAGAACTGTGATTTTTTAAGGACACCCACCCAATTAAAATAATTTAGTTCTTCCGCTCTAAACAAATGTACAATATTTTATGTCTTTCTTTGGCAAAGTTCCATAAATTACAGGAAAATGTTCTTTAATGTTTCCTTTAAAATAATTGAAAAAGGAGGACGACATTGATAACCCCTTGGTTAGCTAGCTTTTTCCTCTTTTAATGCTAATAATCATCTGACGTCGCGTTGGCCTTTGATTTGAAACGTCTAAACATAAAACACAATTATTAACAGGAATAAGTGACATTTAGGGAGAAGGATAAAATAGCACATGCGGCCCCCGGTGCCGTTGTCCAGCAGGCGTGACAGCCGCTCCGAGTGCTGTTAGCATAAGCATCCATTCAGCTAGCCTACTGCTAGCTAAACGTTGACCTCATTTCCACCAATATTCCCCATATATTTTTTTAAATATGACACATTAACCTTCACGCGGGAGTGTGGATAATGAAATACCGCGAATGTTACTTACTGCTTTGTTCGCCGTCTGGTCGGAGTGAGATTTAGGCCGGTGCCTTCAGCGCGTGCTCCTCCAGCGAAGACTGACAACGGGAAGGAGGAAGAGGAGAAAGACAGGAGGAAGAAGCGGTGGGTGTGTGAAACCTGAAACTGGAGAATGGGGGAGGGGCTTTGTTTAGTTTCCCTCGCGAGAATGCCACGCCCTCTTTCGCGGGGTTTCTAACCAAGATTCTCCTTTTATTAATTCTTCCTTAAATCTGTAGATTTTGCAAAAAAAAAAAAAACTATAATCATAATGATCAAAACTATAATCAACTATAGTAGTGCTTTTATAAATACTGTAACATTACTTTCATTTGCAACAAAATTTATTTTTTTTTAAGTAAAGAAATTGGTTTTACACCCATATATATATATATACTTATGACGACATCTAATTGTTTGATTAATTTATTGTAGTAATCCACAGCTACTTGAAAATCCACTTTTCAATTCTTTTGAACCTCTTAGTTAAAAAAACCCTGGATTATCAGTGTGCATGGAAAAATGCAGCAGCATATCCATATGAAATCATGTAGCTGCTAATGTCTTTTTTCGTCCTTGAGGTTCCTGCAGAGCAAAGAAAGCCCGTCAGGCTTTTCTCTTCATTCACAGTTCAAGTCTTAAAGGCAGGTTGCAGCAGCTGCCATCACTTGGTGCTCCCTGCTGCAGACAGCCGGCCGAGCTCCCTGGCTCTCTCGGTTGCGGCCTCCACGGCGCTCATGGTGGACGCCCTCACACCCCCCTGCTCCAGCGTGTGAAGTCCATAGATGGTCGTTCCACCTGGCGTGCAGACCTCTGAGCGCAGCTGAGCTGGGTGTCTCCCTGAATCCCGTAATAGCCTTCCAGCACCCTGCAATGCCCCAGACAGTGTTTGATGTGTAAGCATATGTTAAAAAAAAATTAACAAAAAAAAAAAGCGGAACATTTTGTGAAACTGACCAGGACTGTTTGGGATGCGATGCTGTGAGCCAGAGCGCTTGGCATTCCCATTTTAATGGCTCCTTCTGCCAACGCTTCAGCAAAAAGATACACCTGCACAAAAGAGACCAGCAGCATCAGTAACGCTTTCTGCAAGTTTTACAGTTTCTTCAGGTAAGTTCACACCAATTCACATGTGAATGATGCAAATATGATGTCAGAAAACAAAAACTCAAAATGACGATGTAGAACAATGTGCAACTTTTTCCTTAGAATTGAAGTTGTCTACATTACATTAAAGCCTACATTACAAATGCAGAACTCATTTGGTTTCCCACTACAAAACAAGTAAAATAACTTTAATTTTAATCCAAGGTTTAATAGAATAGAAAAAGACCAATATATGAAAATAGATTCTTCATAATTGTTTTTTTTTAACCAATTACTTTCCTGACATACTTGGAAGTTTTAGAAGCAGGGGTTAAAAGGGTTTTAAAATAAAAGACACTAAGGCATTTTTCTGTCAACAAAAAAAATAAAGTCGAATAAGTCAACTGCAAAACTTTTATTACTTTGACTTTATCTATTTATGCTGTAAATTTGACAAAATGTCACAACGCTTCAGTCTGTTTAATACTCTATAAAAAGGTGGAAAATAGTAGAAAAAATGGGCAAACATTTGCACTAATTTTCTTGTTACATTTATAATTAATTAGTTCGCATTAACTTCAACAAATGTTTCCTGGCTGTGACACTCACAAAAGCAACGCCACTCCCACTCAGACCCGTGTGGATGTCGATCCAGGCCTCAGGTCCCTCCTCCACTAAACCACAGCAGTGCAACAATGAGCGCAGCAGAGCGCCATCGTCTGGCTTTGCATGGGATCCCCGCGCAAACAGCAGGGCACCCTCCTGGACAACGCACGGGAGGTTTGGCATCAGGCGGATCACAATGGAGTTCTGGGGGAGAAGCTAAAGGAATGGACCCAAAGCTCAAACATGAGGTCTTTAGGTCCTGACACCAGGGTTTCATCTGAGGGCATCACACACCTCCTCTAGCGTTGCTATGGTGACTCCTGCCGCCACAGACACAACGATGTGTCTGTCCGTGATGTGTGGTGAGATCTGACGGAGAACTGGAGGAACCAGGTGAGGTTTAACGGTGATGAAGACCAGATCAGAATCGCACACCACCTCTGTGTTGGAGTGAGTTACAGCAACACCAAGTTCCTGAAACCAATAACACACACACACACACACGCACACACCAGCAGTTGCTCACTCTGTCCATGTGCCACAATGTGTCGTCATAGCAACAAACAGGAAAACTCACCTGGAAGCGTCCCAGATTCCTGGAAGACGGCGCGCTCACTTTGATATTTGAAGGAAGAACATTTCCTGTTCAGTTGTGCAGACAACAGATAGTAAACTGTTTTGCTCAAAGTAAGTTTCAAAGAATAGAAAAAAAAAAAACGTATAAACTCCTATGAATTTACCCGACAGCATGCCCTTTGTGATTCCAAAAGCCATGTTCCCGGCTCCAACGAAGCCAATCTTCAGCTGCGAATCCATGTCCGGATCTAATTTCACCTGAAACAATAAGAAAACATGAAAACAGCTGTAAATAAAGGATTCAGCCTGCAGCATTAAACACACCACCACAGTGTTGGAAAAAAAAACCAGAAAGGATCAGTAAATCAAGAGGAACCACAGAAATTAGTGGATACATTACTACAGCTGTAATTCAAACGGTCAGAGCTGCTCCATAATATAACTTCATGTATCTTTGCTTTTCTTTAAATGGTTAAACACAAGTAGATTTTGATTTATAAATAAGATCATAAAAATGTTTGTAAGGAAAAAATCTTTTTCACATTCTAACATTATCAAACCAATTATGTCAAATCTTTAGGTTTTTGTATAAAATGTGACATCAGTGCTGAACCCTCAGCCCCTGCAATAATACATGGCACAACAATATTTATTAAACCATTTATTAAAAACAAACGACTGACATTGGAAAATGTGTAATTTTAAACTGGATTTAAAACTAGCACTAGCTAAAGGTGGCTTTTTTGGGGCCCATTTTTTAATTTAAAAGAAAAAAATAACAAATGTAAGCTTCATTTCATCTCCCACTTTTTTTTAAACCTAAAATAATTTAATAAAAAAAAATGTGTACAATTGAATCGCACAATCAGATTACAATCAGCTTTCTGAAGTGTCCTGCCGTTTCATAACCAGTATGGGGAACAGTTGCCACTTGTTAATCCCACAGAACACTCTGCCCCGTCTCCTCTTTCCCCAAGAAACATCTGCATGACAGAGTTTGTTTAGAGGAGCAGCTGGATATCTTTGTGGTGTAAATATTTCATTGTGTTTTGTTTTTAGCCTCAAATTTTCCCTCAGGTTACTTCCACGCATATTAACACGCCCACCACAACAACCAGGGATAAGGTGGAAAAATGCAGCTTGTTGAAAAACCGCCACACATTTATGCATAAAACAGAGGCCAGGAGATTGTAGCCACTTCCTCCAGGCCCCGGCCTTCAAACCCCTTACAGGGAGAAATCAGGTTGGCATCACATTCAATCCTGACTGACAGGTCACTAATCCAATTGTCTCTTCCTCCGCAACAGATGTAGCAGCAGCGTCTCGTCATTCTGGTTCTTGACATCACGCAAGAGCATCCTTAATCCAGTTATGAGTTTACGGGACAGAAACGAGTGTGCTCTGCTACAGCAGATAGATCTTTTCACATGCAGATGAGTAATCAGGTTACAATCAGCTTTCCGGGCACCCCATTCTCTTTAGGGTCATGTTAACAGAAAGCTGGTTTCTATAAAGGCATTAGGTTAGTTCCTGACTTTCTGCCAGGGTAACCCGGTTATCTGGCATGTTAACACCGCAAGCAGGTTTTCCGTTTACTTTCTCCAGGTGTGCGTTTGACCGACAAAGTCTGCAGACTCAGCTCCCAGCCGTTGCATCAAAGCAGAGATCAATTACGAGAAGGTGCAGATATGTGCAAACTGCTGTTTGTGTCACCGTACTTTTCCCCAAGGAACCAGTCAGTGCATCTAAATTCTCTGGAAAAGCCCCAAAGCTGCAGAGTGACTTCAAAAAACGAGTGCTTTCAGCACTTCCAGGGGAGAATTATTGCCAACTGCTGCTATCCATGCAAGTCTGCAGTCAATCTAGAAAGAATTATGAACAATTCAGCAAACCAAAATCACAATAAGCTCTGCAAAAACTCATCTCTAGCAGCGGTGGAAAAGCCATTTGCACCAGAAGCTGTTGCTTCAAGGGCGATGCAGTGGGGTCCTGTGTGGGTTTTCTCTGGGCACAGCTCAAAAACATGCTTCATAGACTCATTAGTAAACTTTACCACTTAGGTGTGTAGGCTGGATGCAGCAGGTATATGAGGATAGTAGGGGTGTAAAGGTTAACTGACTATCGATGAATAGATTTATGTTCCTACAATCCAACTAGATCAATCTGAGGTCAATTGTTAATCGAATCGACTTATACCATTATAAAATCATTTAAAAATGAAATAAATCAATTATTATCGATCCTGGAAAATACCATTAGGATTGAGGCACGAGATTTTTAATTGACTAAAACGTAAAAACGACCATCAGAGCAGACAACGCACATGTGATGACAGCAAAAAATGATCAGTCCATCATTCCAGTCCAATGTGTGGAAAGACTGAGTTTAGCAAAGACGTGACCATACAGGGTGGTGGAATGACTTAATGATGTTCTGTTTGGATTCATTTGATGTGAAAAAAAAAAACAACAGTGGGCTGAACTTTAGGAAACTAAAATGTGAATGGATTTGCCATTAGTTCTTGTTTATACACATATTTAATTTACACTTGATAATCTGGAAAACGTCACCTGCACTGTTCAGTACCAGGTATTCATCTCTGAGTCCCACTGGTTGGAGTTTTGGCCAAAGATCGATTTGAATGGGGTACTTTAAAATGAACAAATATCGATATGATTGGCAACCACAAATTAGTTATAATATGAATCGCATCGATAAGTGAATCATTACAACCCAAGAAGAAATAACAAAATTAAAAATCACGAGAATATTTTTTGAAAAGGATTGTGTTTAAACTGTGCCCATAATCTGTAAAACTACTACGTTACTGCTGCATGTATCAGAAGATACTAGATACCATGAATGAACAATGTAACGCGTGTCCATTCATTCATTCATTCATTCATCCATTCATTCATTCATTGAACGGCTTCAGTGTAGACAGATTGAAATCGCCTCCGCGGTGGTCGCCCCTACTATTACATCCAGGTGGTGGGTGCTGTTGTCCGGACACGGCTGCGGCCACGGCAGCATGGACGCTTCTCCGTCCGAGTCCTCCGTCTGCTCGTCGTTTCTGTCCGAGTGGACCCCAGCTCCCACCAAAGGGTGTCTGGACTCCATGATCGCGACCATCGCCTTCTCGTAGCGCCGCCAGCCCTGCATTTTGGTGGGGGCCAGGGAATCCGGCTCCCGCTTGAACTTGTAATAAGCACTTTTCAGAGATTTCCAGCGGAACTTCAGCTGGTCCACCGATCGGTGGTAGCCGGCCGCCATCATTCTCCTGTGGGCCACCTTAAACAGTTTGTTGTTCCGCACTTTCCTCCCGTCCAAGCACTTCTTCATGTCCAGGTCCTTGAGGATTTCCAGGAGCAGTTCGGTCTCCCTCACGTCCCAGTTCTGCTTCTTAATCCCGGACTCCTCCATTGTGTCACTGCAGACACGCTAGCTCCGCCGCTAAACCGCTAGCATGTCAGCTGTTTGGGGGAAATCCGGAGCAGAGTTGCTCCGGATCAGGCGAAAAAGCGGTCGAAACTTTGAAAAGGAGGTGAGCAGGAAAGCAGCCCTGCTCCTACATCAAACCGGGAATGGCTAAAAAATAATCCAGAGCAGATTAGACTAGAAATACAATGCACGTGTTGGTGGTTGGCTGGACAACCATAAAGTAACAAGGAGTGACAAACACGTGATACTTTGCGGACATATCGGTAATCTCTGGAGGCGGGGTTTTTATTTTTACCTGTCTTTTATTCAGAGCTACTTATTTTCCTCGTTTTGCTACCACGAATTAGCTTTCAATGTGTCATTCACGGCACTTACACCCGTGGCAACCAGCTGACAGAAGCTGAACCTTGGAATGGTTTGTAATTTTACCTTGGTACTGGCGCCAGGAGGGGGCGGCTATTGCTCCCTTTGAAACAGGTTGCCGCCCGCAGTAAGAGTCGTCCTTTGAAGCCGAAGCGGTGAGTAATTCGAACGTCCTCCAAACCTGCCTCTGAAAAATGCGAGTAATTCTATTGGCTGAGGCGGGACGCAAATAATGCTGTCATTTCCATCAGCTGTGCGGATTCAGACCTGTGTCGGACCGTCCTGTGACACTAGACAGGTACGTGCTATTGAGATTTTTGACTATTTTGGGGAAATGTTTGTCTTTTTCGCCTAAAAACAAAAAAAAATTACAAAATGTCTTACCATTTTCGGGTGTTTCGTGTCATTTAAACGTCTTTAATCGCTATATTTTTTTGTATTTTTTCTACGACCTATTATATAAAATATACGTTTTTGTTTTTTTTAAAACAGTAAAGTGAGAAGCTTTGGGGTTTCTTCTGTTAATCCCAGGGGTAGGCAGACATGCCTGGGCAAAATCCTCAATGGATGTTCATTCATAGACCTGCGAACATGAGTTTTGTTGCTTGGTCAGTTTTCTTTTATACATACCTGATTAAAACCACACATAGCACACGTTTAATTCATCAACGTATCAAAGCTTATAAAAAAAAATGACAAAAAGCTCCTTTACCAGTCATTAAACATTTGTATATATTTGCGTTTGCTGCCATCTATAGACGCGTTTTGGTACTGCATAACATTTATGTCCCACAAACTTTTTTTTGTTTGCCTTTGTCACCTTAACTTTTGTAATAATTAGTTTTTTCACTGTTTAAAATGTATAAAACATTTTATGTACCTAAATTCAAGTAATAAATGAAAATGTAAGACTAGCTGAACTTAAGAATCTGTATGTTTTATGCTGAAAATGCAGATATTTTGGACAATAGAGACAATAGATAGCTTAGATAATAAAGCTCCCAGACACAATTTAATTATTGGGGAAAAAATACATTACATTTAAAATATGATTATTTTATATAAAATCTTGGGAGTTTTTTACACTTTGGAAAAAAAATGTTTTTCTGAAATTTCTGAATTTTGAAAACGATTTGTCACTTCAAACTGAAATTGTTGTGTACAGATTGTAAAAATCCTTTGAGAGCAAAAGTTCTCAACACATGGTGTGTAAATGTGACTGAACGACAGATGTGTCTCATGACGCACCGCCTGCACCTCCTGCTGACCGCCTGCATACTGGCCTCTCCTGCGGTCAGCGGGCTGTTTGAGTGGCTACGGTCGGCGCCTCTTCCTGCAGCAGCACCTCCGTCCCCTCCAGCCCACCTTGAAAAGGATGCTCCGTTTGAGATGATGACTGCAGACGAGAAGTTTCTGGCGGAGGCAAAGCAGATGGAGCACAGTCCGTTGACCAGCTGTCATTACAATGTAAAATCTGGGAATCTTCATAATTTAATCTTTTTATAATGGAACTGTTTGGGCATTTGACTAAACCTGCATGGAGATCTTAACCAATTGGAATCATCTTTTTTTTTTTTTAATCTAAAAGTTACAACTGATTTTTCACTAAAACATGCCAGCAGACGATGGCTGTGGTTGATGGTTTAAAAAAAAATAAGATAAAATCATGGTGGTGTTTGTTCTCTTTACAGGTTGTTGCTCAGCTGAAGTCAAGCTGTGAAAATCTCTCTGAAGAAAATCTTGCAAAGCTTGGAGTGGCTCTGTTTAACTGCCAAGCAGAAGCTGAGGGGCGATTGACGTTCCCGTGTACCGACGAAATGGTAAAAACAATGAAAAACAAGCAAATAAAAATAAAACATTTGGTAAATCTTTTCTTTTTCTTTTCAGGGCATCAAAGACTGCACGGCAGGCATGGATTCAGACACATGGAATGCATACCTCATTGTAAGCAACCGAGCGCGCTCTGTTTGTTATGCAACCCGGCAGCAGCTTTTCCGGCGCAGAGCGGAGCAAACTGTCAATGCCCTCATCTCCACGGCAACCAGCCAGCTGGAAGCAATGAACGACCTGAAGGTTAACTTTCCTCCTCTGCCACGTCTTGAAGAACCAGATTCAGGTTGACTGTGCCTTCTGTGACTCTGCTGCTGTCGAACAGGAGGGACAGCTGGAGCTGAAAGAACTGACTTCTGCTTCTCTGGAGAAGCTCCTGGAGGGTCACAGCACCCTGCAGGCTCAGCAAGGGAAACTACATGAGGGCCAGGGTCAGATGGAGAGCTCGCTGCGGGAGAACCTGGAGCGTCTGGGTCAGGAGAAGGCCCTGATCGCCTCGGGACAGGAATTGGTGGCTCAGCTCATTCAAAGCATCACCCAAAAAATGGGTGAGAGCTTAAGTGCTATTGGGATCAAATGTCCCATCTAAATCTGAAATGGAACATCTGCTCCAGGTGTTTGAGTTTTTTTGTAGCATTATCTAGCATTAGGTTAATGTGACGCTGGCCGTTTTTATTTTTTCCAGAGAATGTTAGCGAGAACCTGCAGATCCACGGCTCGGTGGTGCAGGACAGCCACAAGGCGATTGTTGACGACCTCACTGAAGTCAGACATCAAGCTCAGGACATCTACCAAAAGATTGGTACTTGGAGGAGTCCAACCTGAGAGGAGTAAACCATGAAAATGTTGCTTTAATCCTTTTTCTGCTCTGTGTGGCTGAGCAGACCACGGCATGGGGGAGTTTCTGCACTACCAGGATCAGACTTCACAGTACTACACTGACCTGATGAACAAACTGGAGCACATGAACAGCACTCTGGGATTCATGTTGCACTACCTTGATACCATGCAGACCCGTGTGGAGGAGAGGCTTCATATGATCCAGGGCTACCTGGGCTGGGCAGGTGAGACGCCACATAACTGATCGCTCCTAAATTAAAAGAATGATCTTTTGTCAAATCTTTTTTTTTATCTGGTTTGTGCAGGTTTAAGTCTGGCAGCCATGTGGACATGTGTGGTACACATAGGCTACTTTGTTCTGTGTGCGGTCCTGCTGACTTTCCTGCAGTGTCCAGCATTCTCTCGAGTCCTCCTGCTGCTCACCGTCCCCCTGAACGCGGCGGCGGAAGTCAACCAGCAGCCGGCGCTGGACCTCGGCAGTCTCAGCCTGCTTCTTCTCACTCTGTCCTTGGGTACGGAACCAGCTGCTCACACAGAGCAGGCATTTGCAGTGCCCGGCAGCATTTCCCACCTTGTTATCTGGCATCTGCAGGTCACTGGTGTTTGAATTGGCTGTGTACGAGCTTCCAGATGAGAGAAAAGCCGGCTTCTCCACTGTCACTGGCTCCAAACAACAATGTGGAGCCACCAAAGGAGAATACAATGACATGCAGCGAGTATCCACCTTCTTCTACACCACAGAGGTGAAGAACAACTCATGTTGATCCCAAAAAGTCTGGGGCAAAAAGAAAGGTTATATAAGGGTATTCTAAAATATTTAAATGTGAAAGATTTGTTAAAATCAGTCATGAATAAGCATTGATCACACTAAAGTTTTTTTTAAAGGGGTTATCTGGTTTTTCTAATAGGTTTAATTAACTTCTATGCAATAAATGTTTATTCCTCAGACATGAAAAGGATTTCATGGAAGATGACCTGCTGCATCAGGGCAGTTTTTTATCAGGTGAGTAAAAGATGAAAAAAAAAAAGTAATATTTGTTGTAAATATAAAAAAAAAAAAACCTTCAATTATAATTTTCCACATGAAAGTTGTTTGGGAGAGATGTACAGTTAAAAAGTACAAATTTATGTGAATAGAAATGATACTTGGTGGGAAAAAAAAAGAGTAAAACACAAAGTTTATATTAGTAGAAACATATTTTTTGAAGATTTGTTTTAATATTTCAATGCATTTAAAAGAGAAATAAGACATTATTACTAAGAAATTAGTTCTCTTCCCCACTTAAAGCATATGTAGATGATATGCAGATGTATATTGATTTCGCTTTTAAGATACTTTTGAGTGCTGTTACATGTGGAAGTTTACAATGGACCAGCTGTAATTTCATTTTAAAGAAATATGACTAATTTACAATTTAAAAAAAATATAAAATAAAATAAAAATCAGCTTTCTGCACATCCCTTCGGGGATCGCCACAGCAAATCAGGTTTCAGTAATACACACACGGAGCTTTACACCGGATGCCCTTCGTGACACAACCCTGTATTTTATCCAGAATGGGGACCAGCACAGGGAGACCCAGACTTGGGACCCTTTGTTGTAGTTGGGCAGTAGCACAGAGGGTCTTTGCCCTAGGACCCATACTGGATAAATCTCACAAGACACTCTCTGAATCCGCTTTCTTCTTTCTTTTCTTTTCTTTTTTTTTTTATCCAGGCGATCTCGGCGTGTCAGCGTCTCCCTTTCCAAATAAACCGGTATGCGAGTCAAGGTTTGGACCAGTACTCGACTCGTTGAACCACTCCACCCCGAGACCCAAAACAACAGCACTTTTCTCAGGGGTGAGCAAGTCCAGCTTCAGTGGACTGACAAGTCAAATGGTCTACTTGTGTCTGCTTGTGATATCATAAATGTTGTTTCAGGCCCTGATTACTGACATCACTCCGAAGAACCTGGGGCGTGGCTTTGACGCACTGAACGACTCGCTTGGTTTCAGGAACGACTGGAGAGGTTCTAGTCCAACCCCGTCACTCAGCAACAGGTGAGATCTCGCAAAAAACCTGCAGCCACATTAACAGATCTGAATCTTTAATAAAGAAAAAACGAACCTCTGTGAATCCAACCCTTAAATGTTTTTTTCTGCTGATTATAAATAACTTGATTTTCCAGGGTAAATGCAATAATAGTTTCAACATTTTCAGAATAACAATGCAGTGGCTAAAATACCGATTAAAACTGCTTTTCTTTAATGTACAAATTTCAGGAAAAACGTTGCTTTACTTTTACACACTGAAAAGTTAACTTTTTTGCTGCTAAAAATAAGCATCACTTGCTTTATCGTCAAGCATGCCTTTTATTTTCTAGTCAGGTGAGCATTTGTAGTGTTCAGATGCTGCTGAATTATTTGAACTGCTATTGAGCAATGATTTCCTGTCTTTGGTCTTTACAACTGTGGAAAACAAGTTAACTTCTCCACCCTTGTTAGCTCTCTGACAGGCCGCCAGCTGTGCAACGGAATCACAAAAACAGGAAAAGCTTGCAAGAAGAGAGCTGTCCCAGGGCAGGAGTACTGTCGAGTCCACGAAGGGGGTCACACCTCCTACGTTCAATCCTAAACCTCACTTTGAGTGGAGTTTGCAGAAGCTCGACTGTTTTTAACGCAGATTTTAAACAAACGCTGCATAAGTTTGTCTTCATTTTGTGATTGATTTTTTTTTAATAAATTTATTCCATAACATGACAAGATTCCTCTTTTCCCCATTAACTAAGACAATAAGACATTAAATATAAAACATTTTTATTCTGTGCCAGTGTACATAAGAAAATTGCCCTGTTGAATCAATTGCATGTCTAGGCCTTTTCACAATAAAGATCATTAAGTTCAAACTAGTTTCCCCGCTGAAAACGTAAAGAAATGTTACCATCACCTCCATTTCAATTGAGCTGATTATTCAAATGAAACCAACAAATATGCTTAAGACACTTTCCTGCCTGCAGCGCCATTAAAACATCTGCCACCCTGAACACAAACATGTCTTCTGCTGCAGTCGTTCACCTCCGCTCTGCTGCTGGGTCTGCAGAGCTTTTACTTCCGAGCAGTTTCATAGTTTGTGACAAACCAGTCGCAGGTTTCCTTTAGAGCTGCAAATAAGAAAAAAACTTGATAAAAGAATTAAAATCTGTGTGCACTTATGAAAAACAGTACAAGCCCGCACCTTCTTTGAATGGGGTGAATTTAAAGTCCGGCAGATAGCGCTGCAGTTTAGCATTGCTTGCTGTTTTCTTGAACTGGCCGTCAGCTTTACTGGTGTCATACTGAGCATCAAAGTTCAGGAAAAGCTTCAGAAACTTCCCAAAGTGGTAAAAGATTTGAGGGCAGCCAGATTACAAAGGGAATCAATCCATGAGTACTATACCCAAAGGGAGAAGGATCTTACTTTTTATTAGCTAACACTCAGTTGCAACCAATCCTATTAAAAACTGTGTTTTTATTCTATATTGACGCTGTGATTACGTAAATGTTGACTGATGATCATTTAAATGTTTAGCGTTTAAATCTATACATAAAAAGTATCAAACACAATTTTAAATGTGCTTTAATAACTGAACATGGATTTAGAAGAATCAGAGGAGAGAAAAGCTCGTCTCAAAGGATACCACTACTTCTCCTTTAAAGCCCAGAGATTCGACCACTGCTTCTGCTGCTTCTTTGATGGAAACTTCATCTTCCTCACCAACTGGAAACAGAACAGAGATCCTTAAAATCACAGCCAAGAGCTCAACTCGTCCTCGCTATTTAGGCATAAGAGGACTGACCAGAGAGAATGATTGGATCAACTTCTGGGTATTCCCTCAAGACCCAGAGGAAGAGTCGAGCCAGGTCCAAAGAGTAGATGAATTGTCTCCTTGGGTTACCGGAACCCCAGACCGTCAGAGGCTTTCCCTCTTCTAACAAACAACAAAAATTCAGCCTTGATTAAATATTTTGCATCTCTACAGAGTCACTTATAACTCGGATTTGTTGCAACGATGAGTCCAACAAAGCCAAATATTTAGACTAGAAAGAAGAACCTGCTGACTTTGAGCTATGTATGTTTTGTGTATGAGCCCCGGAAGGACATGGCCGTCCTCGATGCTGAAGTTGTCGTGAGGACCGAACACATTTGTGGGTATGACAGCTGTGTAGCAGCCTCCGTGCTGCTGGAAATAAGCCCTGTGAGACACATCAAAACAAGAAAAATGAGATTTATTTTCATGAAGCGAGGACGTTTTTTTTTTTTTTTTTTTTCAAACACCAACAGCATACCTGTTGTGGACATCGATCATTCTCTTTGCATAGGCATAGCCAAAGTTGGAGTCATGTGGTGGACCGTTGTGGATCTGCGTTCACAGAGTTCCTTTAAAAACTTACTGATCGATGTAGACAACATTATAGTGGAATCCAAACTCTTACCATGGTCTCATCAATGGGATATGTAGTTTTGTCGGGAAAGATACAGGTAGACAGACAGGACACCACCTTGACTACGCCCACTTCATGTGCCGCCTGCAGCACATTATCGTTGATGTAGATGTTGTTTCTCTGCAACAGACGGACACATCAGCAGCTGAATCTAACAGTAGTTCATGCAAGTGCAAACAGATCTTTGAGCAGCATCTCCATACCAAAAAGTCCAGGTTGCACTTCATGTTTTTAAAAAGCCCTCCCACCATCGCTGCTAGGTGGATGACGTGCGTGGGCCGATGTTTCTTAAACACTGCCAGCGTCTCCTCTGCGTTTCTGCAGAGACCGCACTTTAATACGTTTGAATGAGTCGATCTTTTTCTGCAGCAGCATTTTTAATGGAATGATGTTCTCACATGAGGTTGGCATCTTTAGAGGATAGAAATATCCACTCTTCTCCCTCCTTGGCTCCTCCCTCCTCCTTGACCACGCGACGTATTGCCTGACCCACCAAACCAGATCCTCCCGTCACCAGCACCCTCATGGGGGCAGTGCTTTGACCCTGACTGCTCATCTAGAAAAAATTAAAGACAAAGTGCTAAATTCATCACTACTGCATGCAACACATACATTAAAATATCTTTAAAAAATTTTAATAACCCTTGGCTAAAGGTGGCCCGGTCTACTTTTGTTTTATCTTTTTTGAAGCGTATTAAAAAATAATAATAATAATAATAATAAAAATAAGATTATAGTGACTCAAAGGTCCAAACCTGTATGGAATTGGTAAAATATGACTTTCCTAAATAAATAAAATGAAATTTAAAAAATCCCTATGGACCAAAATAACAACTTCTTCTTGTCTCTAATTTTTAAACTAATGAGTGATAGAGTAACAGATCTGAGTAAAGGAGGCCTTTGAATAAACACTGATGACTTCAAAAGATTGTGTGCACAAGAAGTGGGTGTGCTGCAGATTCAGGTAAATGCCACGTCAGTTGGCACCTAAGTGTAAGTGTGCAAATGTCTCATTGTCTGCTAATAATAAGATGCATTTAATAAGTCAGGAAAGCTAAAGATAATCTTACGCGTCTACTATAACATACACCTGAAAACTACACAGAAGTTAAGAATAAAAAAAACAATATTAGCCCACTTGGATACGTTTACCCCATTGTCTCAATGTCTGCATTTAGTGACCAGTAAAACCAGTAAGACCTGCTCGAATTAGCCAAAGTTTCCAGTTGCTAGCATCTGCGGGCAAACTTCCCTTCTTCTCTGCGCGGGTGTTTATAATATAATCTTTAAGCACTTCGCCTATAGTATGAGCTTCAAATCAAATACGCAACCGTGTGCTGTTAAAAAACAGTGTGCTTTCTAAATTAAATTAGCTTAAACCGGTAGTGTTACCTTTTCCGAGCGGACTCGAAACCGGCGTGGAATCACAAGCCACTTACAATGAAACTTCCGGAAACAACTTTCAAAGTAATACTTTTCCTTTTGAAAAGCGGAAATGTTGCGACGGCAATGAATGTGGTCCAGGTTGCCGGAACTTTTATTTTTACAGACAAAATACAAGTTCCGGTCTTCAGACTTGGCTCATTTTAAAATGCTGAAACAAAGTGTTTAGCGTTTTATTATTATAAAGTCACGTCTAAAGTTATCGTGGGCGTATAAACAACCAACAATTTGCAAGCAATCAATTCAACAAAAGTAACAAATAAACAAAACGTACTGACTAAAGCAAACCATTTTTTCTTGACTTGGTGTATTCTTATTTTTGAGTTTTCTTTATTATATCCTCCTGAGAACCGAGGAAAAAAGTGTCTTGAAATTTTTGTTTTTGTGATTTCCTATCTATTTGGGCCTAAAAAAACTCCTTACAATTTTAATTTTTAAAAAAATATTTTTTATTTTAATTTCCCAACATGTCCACTGTCGAGGACAACAGGTCGATATTTCTGTGAAAGTAGAACTCAATTAGAAAAATCAGAAAAAGGAGCAGATTAAATCTTTAGAGTGATATTCTCCCAAAAAACATTAAATTTTGTTCTAAAACAATAACATTCTTTATCACTATTTTGTCACTTGTTGGACCATCTGCTACAGAGGAAAATTGACCAGTAAATTGAGAGCTTTGCTTATTGGCTCAGCTCTCTCCTCACCACAACGGACCGGAACAGCAACCACATAACTACGGACACTGCTCCGATCTGCCTGTCAATCTCACGCTCCTGTCTTCCCCCACTCATGTACAAGACCCCAAGATATTTAAACTTCTCCACCTGGGGCAGGGACACTCTACCCACCGAGAGATGGCAAACTACCTTTCTTTGGTTGAGAACCATGGCCTCAGATTTAGCGGTGCTGACCCTCATCCCAGCCGCTTCACACTCGGCCACAAACCACCCCAATGCATGCTGGAGGTCCCGGCTTAATGAAGCCAACAGGACAACATCATCTGCATAGAGCAGAGATGAATTCCTATGGTCCCCAAACCCGACCCCCAACGGCACCTGTCTGTGCCCTAGAAATTCTGTCCATAAACACTATGAACAAAACCGTTGATAAAGAGCATCCCTGCCAGAGTCCATCATGCACCGGGAACAGGTCTGACTAACTGCCGGCTATGCAAACCAAGCTCTTGCTCCGGTCATGCAGAGACCGGACAGCCCTCAGTAAGGCTCCCCGGACCCCATTACCATAGCACCCTCCACAGGATACGGGGGACGCAGTCAAATGCCTTCTCCAAATCCACAAAACACATATGGACTGAATGAGAGTACTCCCGCAATCCCTCCAGCACAGATAGGGTGTAGAGCTGGTCCACCGTTACACGACCAGGACGGAAACCTAACTGTTGTTCCTGGATCTGAGGTTCGACTATAGGACGGACTCTCTTCTCCAGTAACCTGGCATAGACTTTCCCAGGGAGGCTGAGGAGTGTGATTCCCCGGTAGCTGGAACACAACTAGATCAAAACAGATCCTCGAAAATTTTATCAATGTACTGTGAAAAGTACAGGATTGAACACCAGTATTCACAAGCTTTGGGGTCATCTTGATAGGCAGGGCGCCCTCCACAAAAGCAAGCAACGGCAAATCAAGAAATTTCAGATCCTCACAAACCAACAACGGATCCTTAAGGACAGGCTCAACAGGGAGAATAGAGGAAACCGCACCAAGGCACAGATTGATAGAGAGAGGTGGATTAAGAATATTTCCGACCATGAGCTGACTCAAACGGAGAAAGAGGTATTATCCAAGGGCTGAATTTCTCGGTTACACCAAATCATATATAACCATGTAGGCTAAGTGGACAATACCTCCAGTTTCAGGTCTGACTCCTCCCCCATGAGCGCATATATACCAGCTCTTAGACCAGCTAATTCAGATTGACAAAGCCTCTTGGATAAGAGGTGAAACGTCTTCTAACTTAAAAAAAAAACAAGTCCACATGACATCCCCTAAACCTACTACAATAGGTAAATGGTATGGAAGCCATCTTGGTAGAGGTAAAACCTAAAGTTCCCAGCATGCAAACTCATCACATGACACATCACTAGAAAGCCCAGGATGTCCTCTACAGTGTAGAGTAGGATTTGGAAAGGTATCTCTTAATTCCTTAGAAATATAAAGGGAAACAAAACGTCCATTATAGAGGACATAAATGACTGGGTCGGGTCTCAGGAGGATATTATCCCATCATGGTTTCTTATCTTTTTTTCTGAAATAGCAGATTTGAATGGAGTCCCAAGCAACGACTTTAAACGTAATAAGAAACTGTTCGCCGTTCAAAATATTAATACATTATATTTTTAAAAGAAAAAAATAGGGCCCTCTAGTGACCATAATGAGAAATGCATCCACAGGTGACCCTCGCATAGGAGGCTCTCTGCAGGAGTTATCCAACATGAACCAAGTTGCACTTGTGCATTTGGCAGCTGACAGTTAATTTTATTTAAACAATGGCACCCTTTAATATATGTATTTTTTATATTTTCTCCTTTAAAAAACAGGAAAAATAACCCACACAAAAACTTCAACTTTAATCAATGTCTTGTGTTTAATCATTTTGGTCATAAATCCACTACAGACTAAACTTTGTTCTCAGTGCTTGTTGAAGAGCTGTTACAGTAAAAAGAAAATTAACAAATTTTAATGACTAACTTCTTAATTTGAAACATATCCAGAAAATAAAATCTTAATTTAACTGATACGAATTTGCAGATGTTTTTTCTTTTTATTTCAAACTGAACCACATCTTTCATGTCTACTGAGGAGAGGAGAACCTGCCAAAGAAGAGGATGGACCTCGTCTTGTTATGCCTGATGAAGAAGAGGAATGGATGATCAGCTCTGAAGTGTTCCTCTCTCAGCATGCAGAAAGCCACCATTCCAGCTGTGGCGGCAGCAGCCTCCGTGCCCTCTTCGTTCACCTCCACAAAGGCCTTGTGAGCCACCGTCGAGAGAAAAAGCCCTCCTTCTTCATTCATCCCAGACAGATCAGCCTTCCCTGAGCAGAATACGTCTGTCATGCCCATTTTGGCCAAAGGCTCGTTCAGCTCATATTCATCCTCAAGCTTAAACTTTGGCAGATGAATGAGGACTTCTGAGTGAATGTCCATGTTTTCCCTGTTGGTCCATTCGTTCAGCCTTTCCTGGGTCAGCTCCTTCTCCAACTGCAACACAGTTTAATTGAGGTTTAAACTGTTTTGGAGTTTATGTGTCACCATTGCAGCTCCGTACCTTCAACAGGGGGTCAGATCCATCCTGGGACTCCACAGGCAGCAGGATGAACATGCTCAGCTCTTCGTCTACATACGGCAGCTCCAGGATCTGCAGACCATGGTCCGGGATGTAGTTGTAAGGAAGCTTGTGCATCTGGTACATCATCTGGACCGGTTTAGTCTCATTCTTGACCCAACAAAAAAAAAAATCCAGAATGACTAAACAACACATTGCATTTTGCAGAACTTTTTAACTTTAGTTTTATTGTTACCTGGTTGACCTTAAAGAGCATCTCCTTGGTGTTTTCAACATTGAAGCGGCTCTTCCAGCTTCCCTTGAAGTAAATGGCATTGACCAGGGCTAGTCTGGTCATTGGAGTGACGGATCCTTGCTTTAGAAGCTCTTTTATCTTATCTTAAGGGTTACAAAGAAAAAAAAAGCAATATTCAGGTTGCTCACAGAGAAGACAATAAAATGAATCACTTCAGGAGGAGTCGACTTTTTGATAAGCAAAGCAGCTTACTCTCCGTCTGCTCCTCCACCCAGCTGTTGATCTCCACCCTGCACGCCTCAGAAGCTCCAATAAAATCTACAGCCTTCAGGTCGGCCTGGTAGTATTTCAGAGTGGCTTCCAAGAATTCCTGGAGAGAAGAGAGCAGCTCAGTTATGACAAACACTTAATTCAATCTAAAAATTCTGAGATATGGGCAGTTGATAACTCACAGGAAGGAACTTCGATGAGTTTTCTCCATACAGGCGGTTGGCCAGTTTCAGGGTGTATAATGCAGATGGGGAGTTGATTTTAGCATTAAGTGTTTGGAAATCTGCATGGACACCTTCATTGGAGCCAAACTGGAGAGCCTGGATTCAGAAGAAACACATTAAAAACAACCACTAAAAAAGTTGTGAAATATCTAATATAATTATCAAGAAAGTTAAAAAAAAAAAAATGAAAAAAAAGACCAATTGTCTTAATGTTTGCAGACATTTGAATTGATTGCATGCTTTGATTTCCCTTATTTCCCTCCCTACTCATATGGATTTCTTTGTTTGTTCATGAGGATCAATATCTTGTTGCAGGACCCACTGCTTTAGTGAAGCTCCCAGTACTCCCGGGAGTTTCACTTCCACTCCGAGAGCTGTGTCTGTATGACAGCCGCTTCCGCTGTTTTTCTGTCTCCCTGTGACCCAGTCTGAAGGCTCACTGTCCCGCATTAACCCGAAATGGGGAAATTAAAAACAAAACAAAAATACAGGCTGCAGGCTGCACAGTGGCACAGTTAGCGCTCTTGCCTCACAGCAAGAATGCCCCTGGTTCAAGTCCCGGGTGGGGGACATGAAAAACACAACATCAACGGGGGACCTTTCTGTGTGGAGTTTGCATGTTCTCCCCCGTGGGTTTTCTCCGGGATCTCCGGCTTCCTCCCACCGTCCAAAAACATTCTTCGTAGGTCAATTGGTAACTCTAAATCAGTGTTTTTCAACCTTTTTTGAGCCGCGGCACACTTCAACCTTGACAAAAATCCCACGGCACACCAGCATTCAAAAATAAAAAAATAAAAACGGGAGAAACTCAGTCTGTTTTGATCTACAGTTCCTCCACAATCTCACATTCATTTTTTTTTTTAATATAATTGTGGCAGAAAAAGCTGGAAGCTGCAGCTGGTTTTTTCTCTAAAAGATGTAAAAAAAAAATAGTTAAGTTAAAAGATTTAAAAGCTGTTTGATTTGTGTTCCTTGTGGTTTCAAAACGTTAAGAGGAGAGACTAGTTGTGCGCCGAGATCCACGCTGTTACTTTTTAACCCAATGCATCATGGGAGATGTAGTTAAATAATACGCCGAATGCAGACAGACTCTCGTCTCTGAGCTTCATGGTTTTGTTTTCTTGTTCCACGGTCTGACACCAGATTCTGTGGAAAGCTACACCGCTAAAGACGAGCTTTAGCTGGTATTTTTGTTGGAACTGAGAGACTTTATGAGCAGAATTCAGAACAAGGAAGTGAAGACTTTAACCACTTCTGATTGGTCAGATTGATGACATGTGATCAAGCCTTCAAAAATGATTGGTGGAGACAATTAAAGGGGCGTGACTTTTTTAAAACGGAGATTAAGCTGCAGCTAAATCAGTACCGTCATTCTTATCAAAATGTCTTTAATAGAATCAAATAAACACAAAGAAAAAAGTATTTTATGATCTTTCATATTCCTAATTTCTTAGTGTTTTATCAGGGCCTGTTTGGATGAACAAAGAGCTGAAATCCGGGAGATAGGAAATGTTTTTAGATCGGTTAATGAGGGCAATTTCCCACGGCACACTTGACCATCTCCCACGGCACACTAGCCCACAAGTGGCCGGGATAGGCTACGGCAGCCCCGTGACCCCGAAAGGGACTAAACTGAATAGAAAATAAATGACTGAAATTAGGGTACCTTTTTTTATTGTCTCTATGAAAATAAGAAAAATATCATTAAGTTTTTCATCCTGCAGAGGCTCTCTGTCTGCCGGTCAGCCAGCAACCTGGGGGCTGGCGGACCTCCCTCGCTCGTTACGCCGGCAGACATAGAGCCTCCACGGGAGCGACAGGCTGGCGACCTGTTCAGGGTGTATCCCGCCTTCAGCCAACAGTAGCCGGGAGGGGTTCTACCAACCCGCCGGCCCGAGCAGGTTAAATAGATGGACGCTCAAGACAAAAACGCTTGCATTGGATGTGAGTTTTAGATAGATAGATAGATAGATAACTTTATTAATCCCACAATGGGGAAATTTCATTTATCTGTGGCAGCAAAAACGACATTCAGAAATAATCTATATAATATAACATCCAAAAAGGACATAAAAAATGACATTCATATTAAATTATAAAAAATGATTATTACAATTATTATTACAATTATTATCGAAAATAAGATTCATATTAAATAAAGCTGCGAAAGTGTAAAAAATATAATATATAATAAATATTTTTTTTTCACTGAATTTTTTTTCACTGAATTCACTGAAAAGATGATAATGCTGCAACCTAGCCAAAGTTAAGACGTTTAAACTCAGGCTGCGCCGCTCTAATCTCGCTGCTTCCAGACCTTTGCACCGCAGGATCTCCGATCCATTGACTTAACATTGCAAATGGCCGCCTCTGCCGTGCGAATCATGTTCAGTGTCTAAATTGACATCCACCCCTTCTGCATGCTATACAAAAACATGAATGTTCCATCAAAATCATTAAATCAATGAAAATCAAAACTGTAAAAAAAGATATGCTTTTATGATGAGTTTGTGCTGAATATAATTTAGATAAATTTATATATATATATTTCTAATCTTTTTTAGAACATAATAGATATTTACATTGGAGACTTCATTCTAAACTTTAAACAACTACTGAGGAGCTCAAATATGTATAAAAGAGAACATTCATTTCAGTCAGATAATAACTTGAGAAAAAGCAAACAAGAACTCTGGTTGACCCCCCCCTTCAGGAGAAGCTCGTTCCATAAACTGAAACTCCTGTTAAGCACGTTTCTTTATGAGGTTCTCCTTTTTTAACCGAACAATGCACAGTTGTTCCAGAGGGCAGGAATGAGATCAAAGTACAGGTTTTGCTGTGTGCTGCCAGAGCCTCTCCCCTGTCACGCCTTTCCTTCTACCGTTTAGTCCCTGACATTTTTTGTGACTGTCAGGAGCTGCAGAGGGGCAGCAGCTGATGAAGCAAGGCTGTTCTGACCTTTCCCATCTGGGCAGCGGTGTCTCCTCTAGCGCCCAGGTAGACCATGGCCAGAGCCGAGCTGATGCTCAGGGGGGAGAAGAAGACATTCCCAGTGGGATTCGCTTGACTCACTGTCCGGAACAACTCCAAGGCAAACTCTGTGTTTGAACTGTGGATGGCAGCCATGTTTTGCTGTGACACTGGAGAAAGAAAAGCAGCATCAGAAAGATGTTAAAGCAGGGATCTGCCACCTTTAAAGACCCACTCCAATGAAAATCAGGTTTTTGGTGTTTCTCATAAAGGAGGACATAAATAAGATAATTAAATAAACTGCTTTTTCTGAGTATTTCTTTCTTTAAATCGTTATGGATCAGTTGATAAAAATCCGCGGTTTGAAGAAGCTCAGGCATGTGACGGAGCAACTGCTATAACCAAAGTCTCCCAGTTCTCTTATTCTGATGCATCCAGTTGCAGACAAATAGATCCAATAATATCTTCATTTTCCTTGTCTTTGCTGCCGTCTCAAAACAGTATGGCCGGATAGATCCTGTATTGTACAATTATTATTTTTTTGGTTGCTATGTTAATGTTAGCTTGGGGTTGTGAGGGGCTGTAGGCTAGCGGGAGAGAGTGTAAACAAAGGAATGATGGGATATCATTGCAGGGTTACTTTTGCACCAGCAGTTCCTTCCACAACTTAGAGGCAAACTTCTGTCTTAAAAAACAACACAGGCTTTAGATTTTGCCTAAATACTGCATAAACATAATTTAAAGATCACAGAGAAATATTTTGCAAAAGATAAAAATATAGTGGGAGTGGGACTTTAAGACTAAAGGTGCCATTTGGTCCAGTTTCTTACTGACCAAAGCCCAGTGAGAGCTGTAATGTCCAACCTCACTGTTGGCCATTAACCCATTCGTTTATAAAATCTAGTTTTTAAATGCTTCTATTAATTTATTGTGTTTTCCATATATAACTATTAGAACTTTGCTTATTTTAGAAAGCAAGATATACAATTTCCTTTCAAAATAAAATGCACCCTATGTCAAAATGAATTCTCCTGAAGCATCAGATAACTTTACTAAAAACGGCATAATTAGGTAAACTATAATGACTTTGGTGCACCTTCATCTTTATAAATAGAAACATGAAAACATTAATTCAGAATTCTTTTTTTTTAATCTATATAGAAATACAATTTTCTATAGTTTACTATGACCGGCATCTAGACACTTTAGTGCAGCTGAAGATCAGAAGAAGTTTGTTCTAATAACAGACCGCTCTGACAACAGGTTAAACCTTTACTATTATTTTGTTCTGTTATCTGACATGGCAAAAATAGACATTTAAATGCCAAAACTTAACAAACTATATACAAAAACATTTTTCTCTTTAGCCAAAGAGCTACAATGGAGGTACAGAAGAGCCACGAGGCTCCAGAACTCTAAAGAGATCATGGATAATATTTAGATTTCTGTCTTTATAAGGAACTGAAAACGCAACAGCTGTTGTTTTATTTACTTTAAAGTCTCACAAATAAACTAAAAAAAAAAAAAAAAAACCCAAAACAATACATTATAATACTTTAAATCTCAAAAATATTGATAACACTTTAAATCTCAAAAAGTGCCACCTTTTCATTTATATTTCGACACAATCCAACCCGGAAATAAACCGGATCTGAACGAGACCCAACATTGTAAACGCAGAACTAAAGAACTAATAATTACTTAATAAACTTACCGACGATTGATTTAGTTTTATACTTTAAAAGCCCACCCAAACGGATCCGTCACGGCCTGATCAGAAACCTCGAAGTAAAAATGAAATCAATAAAGGGGGGGAAACGAGTGCGCATGTGTCGCCTCAGGACCACCGCCGGTTACCGGAGGAAAGAGTGCCGTTTGCGTGAATATCTGACTGTGACAAGGCATTCCCAGCTGTCCCGATTGGGGTGGGACGCGTGATTGAGCGATAAGCATTATTGGCAGTGACACATCGTCAGGCTTTACACCGGGGGAGGCAGAAATGCAGAGAAAAGCATCAGTGGCTCTTTTCTATGGAGCTACACAGCTGCCAAAATGTTTCCCTAACTGGGCCGTCCAGCAGGAACAGGGAGTAAATAATAGGGCCACCATTAAATAAATAAATACATTTACTAGAAAAAAGTCATACAATTATGAGAAAATAAGTTATAATTTTACAAGAATAAAGTAGTTAAATTATGAGGACTAAAGTCAACATTTTACAAGAATAAACTCATAGAATTATGGGTAACAAGTCAATGTTTTACATTAGTAAAGTTATAATTTCTTAAACTATATATTTAGAATTTGCTAGATTAAAGTCATAAATCCATGAGGCAAAAGAGGAAAAAAAACTATTGTGTGAGAGACATCGAGCACATTATAAGCGATTTGCTTACTTCATTATTGGTTTTCAAAATAAGGAAATACTAAATCTTTTTGTGATTTAGCATTGTCTTATGAGTAAAACTGAAAATAATTTGCAGGCCTTTTCAGAAGAAGATTGTGGACGGAGGCTGGATAATGTGAATAAAAGCTTACACAACCAACTATGTTTTCAAAAATGCTTGGCTTTTTTACTTTTAAAGAGACATTAAAATAACATTTAAAAAATACTGGTTTCACGTGTGCCCGAGTTCCTATCTAGTGTGTGCTAGTTACTGGTACGCACAAGAAACTGTTCATGTTCATTTTTATTTCGATGTCCTTCAAAGGAGTTCTGTACTTTTTCCTTGTAAAATTACACATTTTTTCTCATAAATGCATTGCTTAATTTCCGTGTAATTATTTCCATTTAATTATAATTATAAAATTACAACTTCTTTTATCAGAAATGTACAACTGTATTTTTGTAAATTTATTATTTTTTTTATGTTTATGGTGGCCCTAATACCTCAATGTACATATACTCAGAAATGAATATTTATGTCTCAAAAATGAATGAATCAAGAGCAGACAAAAAAATGTCATTGGAAAAAGCTCAAAGCTGTGACATAGAAGCTACAATCGACAGGCCACAAGCTCCGTGCTTCGCTCCATTCTGATGCATCCACTTGTGGACGAACAGATCCATGTACGTCTTTGCTTTCCTCGTCTGAGCTGGCATCTAGCTTAAAATTGTATGGCCACAACCTAATTTTAGGTTTTAGGAAGCTACCAACTCCAGCTGTGAGCATTCCTCACTTCATTGGTCAGCATAAACAACACTTCTTTGGTGTGGTGTCTTTGCTGGTTGTTAACTACAGGTGACCAAAGGTTAATGTTTTAATACTTTTCGTGGAATCCTAATGCGGTTTAGGTCTGGTTTCCACCCACCCCAGTGGCTTCTTACTCACTAGACTCGGGAACTGCTGAAACCTGATAAACTTCTCTGATAAAAAGCGACCTTTACACACCACAGGCCTTCCCCAGCCTCTTATGCAGATCTCGCCTAAAATGGTTAAAAAAACTTAAAATATTCCTTATTTTACTGAAAAGTTTGATATAATTTTCAGTGGTGACAATTGTGCAAACTTTAAATACAGGATTTTTATTTAAAGAAAAAAAAAGACCAAATATTGTCCACTGTCAAAACATTACTGTGACAAAAAAAATAAACTTTTTACGATTTAAAAGAGAGAAAAAATGACCTGTTTTGTTAAAATGGCTTTAAAATAAGTGATTTATTGACAATCTATAAACTAGTTCATCTTTAGATATGTTTATACATACATATATATTTTCTTGATTAACAAGGCGAAGACATTAAACAGGAATTTTATTCTTTCATACAAGAACACAAAGGGCTCTAGAGTATGGACTTATTGTTATACACCCAGAGAATAGTTGAAGTCCCACTCAGTACATCTTTTGATCTATATAGCGTCCCTAGTGGTCTTTCAATTATGATTCTGCTGTTTTTAGCCTAAATTTAAAAACCTGTGTCCTTTTCTAGTACTTAGTTTCTGCAGAGTGGCAGTACTTTATTGTAAATTCACCTCTGAGTTGTGGGCGGGACTTTGGGAGCAGCGCAAGCCCGCCCCTATTTCCCGTCATTCATCTGTTTACTGCTAGCTTACAGCCTCTCAGACCCCCAACCTAACACTATCAGTGCAACAAAAATGACAAGCAACGTTGGAGCTATCCAAGCATACAGTTTTGAGCCAGATGCCAGCTTAACACATAAACTTATTCACAAGTGCACAGTCAATTTACTCAGCTCAGGCTTAATTGTTTTTTCAACTGCTGACTCAAACAATGCTGAAGCTAAAGAACCGATCATGCAGCTGCAGGCCTTGTCCGCAAGGCGTCTTGTCAGACTTCCATACATACAACAGACACAGGCAGAAGATTCCTTTTCCTTCCACCAGAGGGAGCCACAGTAGTGTGCTTTTGTTTGCTGACCCTTCATTTAAGTCGGACTCTTTACACTTTCCAGGGGTGTCAAACTCATTTTCACTGAGGGCCACATCAGAATTGTGGCTGTCCTCAAAGGGCCAGATATAACTTACACATGTAACTAAATGTAATGACAAATAAATGTAACTACTCCTTAATATTAACTAATTCATTATTTATTTACTATAAATTTTTAAAGTGACAATTACAGTTGCATAGAAAGCATATGTTTGCTTGTTCCTCTAGCATAAATCCTTTTACATTTGATTCTATCAGGATAGGTTATATGGACAGTGTTTAAGTCCTAATGTATAGTTGCCCAATCCGATATTTCAAGTCTTTTTCCCCCAAGATATGAATAAATACACACCAATTTTTATTTTTTATTCTAAGAAATTAAAAACTTTTATGCTCTTGCGGGCCACATGAAATGACATGGGGGGCCGCATTTGGCCCCCGGGCCTTGAGTTTGACACATGTGCTTTACACACTCTTAGCATAAAGAAATCTATTTAAGTGTACTACAGTTATATTTAGTCTATGCTAAAAGTGAGGCAATGTGTTGAATGAGTTAGTATACTTCCTTAGTGTACTTGAATACCTATACTTAAACTTATACTCAAGTATACTTAATAAAATAAACTTCAAGAGTAAGTTTACCTCTCATTTTCAGATTCTCCCTGTCTGATGTAATCTGTTATTGCATTAAAACTTTTATTAACTGTTAAATCTTTTCTGCTTTGATACACATCCCACTCAGCTACATGGCACGAGTAACCCAAACGCAGACCTCCCGAGAAAAACGACTGCAATGACAGTGAGGGTAATTATGAACAATGTCCTTGCATCTGTCATCAGTTTAGAGCTATGGATAGATTTATCAAGCATCTGTGGATTTAATAAGGCACTCTCTCGTACAGGTGTGACTATAACTCATGCTTATTTATATGGAAAAAGCTATGCTCCCCAGCTTTGTCCCAGCTGACGCTCCACAAAGCCTTCAGAACATAACAGCCTGTTCCCTGAAGAGGAGAAATGGCATTCGTGAATTCTTTCCTAAATCCATTTCTGCATATTCCAAGCTGAATTTCGAAGCTGCACGAGACTTACAGGCAGATCCTGATATAAATCAGTTCGATGGTTGGAGTCTAATGCTCCTTCAATGATGTTAGGGACTGTGATTTCCCTGACTTGTAAGTTGATAGCAGTGAACTCCTCAGTTGCAGACAGGGTCTTTAGGTGGAGCATCTGGGATTTCATAAATCCTATCCTTGTTATTCTGACATTTTTATGGCTGTAAAACAAAAGCAGTCCAGCCCTCCACCGCAGTGGGGTGGGTAGGGGTTGGAGGAGGAACCCCCCCCCCATTTGCTTTTGTCCTCCAACAGGCACGTGGAGGACACGTTAATGCCTTTGGAATACAGTTAAACTGCTGTAAACTCTCAGAGACAACAGCTTAAATGATCTTACTCCCATGCCGTACAAATTTTGAAGACAAACACGAGCTGGAGTCATCTAAAGCCCTTAGGCTGGGAGGAGTCTGCAATGGCTGCTGCAGAGTGGAAAAGAACAAGCACGGGGCACGCAGAGGCTAAATGTTACTGTTAATGTACGTAGGTGTCAGTGTAAACCAAGAGCCTCCTTGTCTATTTGAGAAGAAAAAATCCCCCAAACGATAAATAGATGGATTCAAACTGTGCTTTAGTGACAGGGGAGAAGATAACCAAAGTTACACAGTTCAATCTGTTTTTCTTCATAAGATTATTAAATATATTAGATTTTAAAATTAACTCATAGTTTTAAACAAACTTAAATGTAAACACTAATATCTGGACATTCTGTGGGCAGGGAGGCAAGTTTTTTGTTACCTAAAATCAGTCATAGCAATGATAGTCGATAGTGAGTTTATTTAGGTAATTATGGGAAGAAAAGGTCAAAGCCTGAACTCTGCTTAAAACTGGTTTAATACTGAATGTAATGCTTTACTGTACAAAAATACACTTTTCAGAAAATTAACTGTATAAAAAAGCTTAGAAAGATGGTAGACATAATTATAGTGTTAGAATTAGGTCTGTAAATACTCCAAATGGTCAGTTGCTTCAGAATATAATAATTAGTTTATATAAAATTATACCTTTTTACATGAATTAAAGAATTTAAAGTGCTGCTTCACATCTTTGGACGTTGGATTAGAGCATTTGAAGTTGTCAGGTAAAATGTATGTAGTGCACTGGTTTGTGAAGATACTGAAGTGTTAAGAATATCATAAGAATAATTAAGAATATCACGTCACATTTTCTGTTTTAGCCACAAGCAAGTAGTAAGACCGGGATCTTGCAGCTCACCGTCTTTAAATGTATTTGACTTTAAATATAACTCCATGGTTGGAGATGGAGCCCGTGGCGTTTCACTCAGTCATAACTCTGCAAGATCAAAGGAGCGATTTGTCAATCGTGTTTTATTTGCTCACTTCTCAAGAATGAAACAACAGGATTTCTCCTGTGCCTCCCCACCCCGCGGGTGTGGTCATGATGTATCATCCATGCATGTTTGTGTCGGACAATAGAAATCCTGAATAGTAGAAATTCCTTACCAGTTAGTTGCAAATTTTGCACGTGTGCGAGCAAAAGGTCATGGACAGTGTGGGCTGCAAATAGCTCTGACACCAAAGCAACCCGCAAATGTGCAGTTTTCCAAATGAAACTGAGCAGAACTGCAGAGCCGGGTGACAACTCTCCGGAGGTTCATTACTCAGCCACGGTCAGTTAATTAGGCAGTCAAAGGGACATGTTCATGTATGGCAGTTTACTGGGATTAAGCGGGTCTCTGATGATTGGTGGTGTTTATATCTTGCTGAAGATGCACTGAACACGAGTTATCCGTGTGCATAGTGTAAGTCATGACTTATCACTATCTTTAGCTGCATGTTCGGTATATTGACCTCATTACTTTAGCAGTGATGTTCTCCTTGGATGCAATTAAATAAGGTGTTGTGCATTTGATACGCAAATCTGGAGGGATTCAACTGCCCAATTTAAACTGAAAGAGGGCGAACGCTGTGTTCCAGCTTTTTTTACGTTTACTCAAATTTCTCTGGCTGCTTTTTCTCATCACATGCAAGTCTGTGAACGTGTTTGTTTGCAATTGCATGCCCTTGTGTGCAGAAATGCATCCGACGCTGCAAAGGTTTCACCTTAGATAGTAACCTGTGTATCAGCAACTTGCATCAACACGTGATAATATTGGAAACTCAATTGAGGGTCACTTTGATGCGGGTACTGCAGTGCTTTTCCATTCCATCACGGTTTCTAGGCAGTGAAACAAAACCCCTGCAGCAAATTTTTTAAATCAAGCAGGGGTAAAAACCCGGGTGGCCCGATTTATCAATTGAGAGTAGTACCTTCTGAAGGATACTATTGTGGTTAGCTTCCATGCTAGCCTCATTGTGTCCCTACACAGCTGTGACCTTCTCAGGGATAACCATGGAATTTAGCCTCCTGATTGAGATTCCACGTAAGATTAAGAGCGCCCCGGGAGATCTGTGTCAAGTGCACACTGTCTCACCCGTGAGCCTTCAGAGTGTGTGTTTTGTTTTACAGCTCTCGTGCCGTCAGTGCCTGAAAGATTTACACTTCATGTGATGTCTGAAATCGAGATATGATTCATCTTTAGCACTGTAATAAAGCCATACCAGACAGTTTACAGAGAATATAGAGAGTGAAAATACCTCACTAAAATTACAACCCTAAAAAAATCCTTTATTGTAAAATGGATTGTGCTTGGGACACATTAATTCTGTAAAAAGGGAGGTTTTGTTGTTAGGGGATTTATTTTGTATTGTTAGAAATACACTTTGAGAGAAAAACTAAAAATTTTAGCCAAAAGAGTTACAAGGCAAACACATCAAATGTATCAGGAAGCATTAAACATTTTAAGAACTGTGTCTGCTTTATGGACAGATTAAATGTGTGAGGTTGGTATTTTGATTTATATTGCTTTGTTTTATTTTATATATTCTGGACTTCATAATACACATTTTCATCAGCCCTGACTCTGTATGGTTTGGTTTAGCTCCACTCAGGTTTGACGTGTTTCCACCAGCCATCATAGCATGTTCTAATTGTAAATGGTAAGTGGTGTATACGATACTTATATAGCTCTTTACTGCCTTCTTAGAAGGCCCAAAATGCTTAACAGTCCTGATTACCCATGCACACACATTCACACACCGATGGTGCTGCCAAACACTGACGCCAACCTACAACCAGCAGAGCCAATTGAAGGGATCAGTGTCTTGCCCATGGACACTTCGACACATGGGCAGAGCAGGAACCAAACCTGCAATATTCCAATCAAGAGGTCGACCACACCACTTCTGCACAACAGAAGAAGTTAGTTATTTTAAAAGTCAGACATTTTGGTTTTCTGGTGTCTGGAGCCAAACACAACAGAAATCTCTCAAGTCTGCAATAAACTGGTAGGTTTGAGTTCAGTCGGAGTTTGTTTTATTTTGACAGTTTGCATTATGAATCAAATTTAAAAGACTGCCTGAATCTGTTACTCTGTAAACAATGGAACTCTTTATGAAAGTGGTTTCTCTGTTGATTCCGAAGTTTACCCTGATGCAATTAACTACTGTATCAATGTGCATGGACTTTCCACCTGACCAGACAGAAGCTTAAATAACAAGCAAGAGGATGAGAAATTAAAATCAGCCCACAGCAATGAATCTGAAGTAGCGCAACCCTATATAAAAGGTTAGAACATGTATTTTGGGTAATTGTGGTGAGAATAAAGAGTTGCAAGAAACTTATCAACATGTGATTAAAAGAAAAAACAAGTAGATCAAGTCTGTTTTCTTCTTTAGACTTTTTTTCTTCATCATGGTTGGAGCTAACTTCCAATAATATCACCTCTAAAGCAGGCAGACGTTGTAAACTGCACACATAGTCTGCTTCAGTCTTAGATTTGTTATCAATATCGCCAGATGTGAAAACAAGCCAATCTGATTGTAATATTTCTGCAAATTCAGTTTAGGAAAGCCTTCTTGTGAAAAAAACCACCTAAAGGTCCACACTTACTGACAAAGCGTGGCCCATCAGAACATTTGCAAACATCATACATTTTCAGATGAGGTCAACATCGCTGCCACAATTATTGCACATGATCTTGAGTTGCCTCATATCATTTTTCCAAATTATAGCACTGTCCTACTTTCACACTTGAACCATAGCCAACCAGCTCCACTGTGTCTTCGGCTGCTCTGCCGTCAGCAGAAATGAAGTAAGATTTGATTCTACTTGTAGCTGGTTGTATTTTGATATACTAAAATAACATTTGTAACAGGGTACATTTTTTCATAGCTGTCATTGAGATTGATGTCACAAGAACAGGCAGACGGCTGGATCCAAATGCAGCAGGTTTATTAGCTCAGCTAAAAGTCCACAAAGCTAAATCAGGGTCAGGCAGGCAGGGGTCAGTAACAGGCATGAGGTCATCAGAGGAGAGACAGGGTAATCAGGATAGGCTTGGCTTCAAGGGCTTCAGGGTCACAAAAATTTTAGGACACCACAATTATCCAAGTTATTTGTCCAGTTCAAGTTGGTTAAGTCCAACAAATAGTTTGGACTGGTACAAAAGTCAGTTGTGACCTGAGGTTTTAAAAGAAGAGACGAAGCTGGCTAAAACTGTGAAATTGTATAGAATTACACAAGAAAGGCGCTTTTCCGAGGATTCAAATAAATTCTAATTTTAAATGCTGCTTGTGTGCAATAAAGGTTAACAAAACTTTAAAGCTGTTCCTGCAGGTGCCTCTTGATTCATAGCAACTCTAGTCTGCATAAAAGAAGTGATGGAGCACACCGTGTTTTCATAGCGTCATGGGTTTTAGCTGAAGGATTTTGTACAGCTGCAAGTAGTGCAATGTTTCAAAAATGGGATGAAAAAGGCAATAGACGATGAAAGAGAGACAAATCATTATGAAAAATGTTTTTTTCTTTATGATAATTTACAAAGAAAGCCAATGAGTCAATGAGTCAGTGTCAGTTTAAAGGAAGTAATGACTCTCTTTAGTAATAAAAGCGGATTATTTGTCTGTTCTCAATGTTGCACAATAGGTAACAGTTGAAAACACATCAAAATAGTTCAAAAGTACTGTAATATGTCTATTACTAATATTTTACTAATATTTTCTTGTTGGATTTTCTGTAAGTACCGGTAAGTAAAGTTTTTTAGATAATCTGTAGATGTTATGTTGATAAAGGGTCACTTATAACTGATAACTGTGGTAGCAACACTATGAAACCATCTGTTGTTTCCAATCCAAAATCCAATTAAACTGGGGCTAAATAAAGCCAAAGTGGAGCACAAAGATTTGACCAAGGGCAACACTCTGCGACAGATGTAAAGAACTCCTAAACCCTAAAGCAGCAGACACAAGTATAACACAACTGAACCGATGAGGAAGCAGGAGACGGGAGGGCGACAAAGGAGTGGTGAAGGATTCCGTGTCATGGCCACACAACTGTGGGTCAGGCTCTCTGGTGGAAAGGTCAACAGAACAGAAGAGGACTGCAATTAACACAACTTATGATAATGAGACAATCCCTGGGGTAAACTGGACAAAACAAAGGTGGCAAATAAGTTTGTTTTTCTCAATAGCAAAAAAAAAAAAAACGTTTTTAAGAACAACTCAATTTCCATGTATGTGTTGAAGCATGAAACCTTTAGAGCCTTTTTTAATGTTTTTTTCTGATAGTTGTAATGAAAAATACGATGCCCAATAAGCCTCTGGCTGGTAAAGTATCAGATCTATTTTTCTAGGCCTTTGGACACACTGGAAGACAGACTATGAAACAATTTCAGAAGTCTAAAGACATATTTGATAGAGGAGTACCAATTGATTTTAACAATGATTCAAATCATATAACTTGAGAGTATATAATAGAGAGTATTGGTTCATTTTGAACAATCTGATTCACTGACCTAAAGTCAACCCAGAACATCTTTAGCCAAGTAGTAATTCAAGTAGTTTGACTCGGGTATAAATACCTGGGTACTGAATAGTGCAGGTGAAGTTTTCCAGATTCCTTTGCTCTTGCAAGATAATCAAGTGTTAATTAAATATGTGAACGAACATAGACCTTCTTCTGCCTTCTGATATCCCTTTGAGGGATCATCACTGCAAACCATAATCATTAAATCCGTGCATGACTGATTTGACATTGGTTTTACATCAAATGCAACAAAATAAAATGGAACAAGCCTCTGCAAACACCTGGACTGTGAACCGGCACTATCCGTCCAGTGTTTCATCATTCACATGCATCTGATTTTTGGTGGAATACAGCTGTGAAAGAAAAAGTCTGGAGCAAGATTAACAAGATTTGCACCACTTTGACATTTGCACCAAACAAGGGTGGTGGACTACTAAACAGTAGAAAAAAAAGGAAGAAGAAGCCCCTCCCCATTTGTCCGGTGTTGGTCCGGTATGAACATCATGGGCAGAATGTGTGTTCATGAAACCATGTATAGCACATCCTGTAACATGCAACACATGCCTGGTGTGAACGTATCAGAAGAGCTGAAAACCTGCAACCACAAGAGGGCGCAATGTAATGTTCTTGCTGCTCAGCAGAGAGATGGAGGGCAGTAAATCTAAGTTGGTATATGTTTGGAAAGGACACGTGTTAAACTGTTATCATGACTCACCTGTACAAATACATGCCTGATAAGACTGGGTTCAGGAAAAGCTGTGGATGACAGATGGGAGATTACTTTGATCTCTTCCTGTGTTATGATGGCGCCCCATATAACCAAGAAACACTGTCACGAACATCTCTTGTTTATGTTGCAATTCTTTGCAATAGGTGACTATACAAAACAAGTGACTCCCTCACATATTTATCTGCAATATTTCAAGAGAAGCAACATTTTACAAATTATATACCTTAACCTCATCTGAGAATGGTCCTTGGTCCTTTCTCAGATTCTCGGTCCTCCATTATAGATTAAGTTCAAAAGTTGAAAGGAACATTCAAATCAGCTTGGTAAATTGTTCTTTGGAGATAAAGTGCACATTTAAAATCAACTTGTAACCATGGATGCAAGGAAAACAGGAAACTAACCCAATCCTTTTACTTGAAAGATTTCCTTTTTTGCTTCTGTGGAATCAAAGTGTGAATTTAAAGACTCGCTCAGGAAAATGTGAAAATGAAAATGGTCTTTTCAAAATTAAGCTTAAATTAAAATAATTGTGAATCCGGAGCAGACAAAAAAAAAGGTGTTGGAAAGCGTTTGTAGCAGTGAGATGGGTGCTACAGTCAGCGGGCAACAAACTCTCTTCTCTGCTCCATTTGGATCCATCCAAACCACTCGCAGAAAAATAGATCCATTGATGTCTTTGTTTTCCTGGTCTGAACTGGCATCTACATCTAAACTGTATGAGTGGATAGCTCATATACTGCTTGCCATTTTTGTTGCATCTGTCATTTTAAGTTGAGTATGTGGGGCTGTAAGATAGCGAGACATAGTTTAAACAGACAGATGAGAGGAAGCAGGGGCGGGGATACTCCATGCCAACAGTTTCTCCCACAACTCAGAGGCAAATTTCTAATGAACTAAGGAACTATGTTCTAGAAAATGACAGGTTTTTTGATTGTGGCTAAAAACTGCATAATCATAATTAAAAGACCACTGAGAACATTTTTACAATAGATCAAAAGATGATTGGAGCAGGATATTAAATACTAAAGCTGCTTAGATGACTGATTATAGCAACACTCTCCAGTGTTGTGCTTACAGTCATTCTTGAGAATTCATCTGATTGGCTTCTCTTTATTCTTTTGCAGCCCCAGTGCTGCTACACAACCAGCTCTACTGTGATCATGAACAAAGAACCACTCGCATCACCAACTGATGGCATTAGGGTTAGGGAGACAAACAAAAACTTTATGAGCCCCATAAAAAGCAAAACCCACAGCTATGAAAAAGTCAACACTGCCTAATGCAAAAGAGATCAATAAAAACTGCCCTTCAACACTGACATGAGGGAGATTATAATTAATTCCAAAAAGGTTTTGGAGTTCACACCTACCAACAACAATAACAAAAAACACATCAAGGAGATTGTTAAAAAAAAAAAACTGATGGATGGAGCGAAATAGCAATATTGTATTCCATCAAAACTCATTCTTACAACTACAGATAAGCAATGTGAACTGATAGAAGAAGTAAAGAGGGACTTGCATCATTTAACCCTTGTGCTATCCTTGGCACTTTAACATTGGGAGTTGGGTCATCTAGACCCACTACAGTGTGCTGAACCTTTTTTCTTCAATGATTTGTGATCTTCACTGGTGTCCATGGATTACATGAAATCCTCTTCACCTTTATCCACCTTTGACCTGGTAGGGATAACACGTCAATGTAAGGATCGGGTCATCTGGACCCCATAGGGTTAAATAGCTGGTATATTTCTTAGCACAGTCATATTTATAGATAACAAGACAGTCCTCTCCATGCGTGCAAGGATAACAGAGGGCTCTAATAAATGATTTAAGTGAGCCTGACTGTTTGCCTGCAGGTACAGACATGCACTCTCTGAAGTTATTTTTTTATTACAAGTAGTCTAGGTGGTGACAAAGCCATAGTCTTACCCCACCTCTACGGCCTCTCAATACCCCTACAAATTTGAAGGGGCATTTGGAGGGATAGGGTTGTCCGAAATAGTTTTTTAAGGGCTAACCCTTGCAGTGGAGGGATGCAGAGCCCTCCGCCGCGAGGGTGTTCAGTGTTGCGCTGTTCCGTGGAGGGCAAGTGCTTTTCTTCATGTGGGTGTGCTCTGAAGTACTGAAGTTTACATGTAAATACAACTACTAACTTTTTGTTTTAGCATGACTTGTTTAAAGTCATAAAACCATTGTGGTTATGTATTTTCCAAGCGCTAGCAGTTCCGCTCTAACATACCTATTGATGACGTCATCAAGTAGGAGTAACGTCTGAATTCGAAGACACTATTTTTCTATAATTCTCCGTTTGGAGGGCTAAATGTAGGGGTCAGGTGAAGCCATAGGGGTGGAGCACGAATTTGGATTTGGCCAAACTATTCTGGTCAGCTATAAAGATCTTTAATTGTCATATTTGGCTTACTGTTTATAATTAGTGTTAATGTCATTTTACCTTTATTCTGAATAAAAGCTAGAATTTGGGAAGTTTGGTTGGTTTGGTTACTTTTAATGGTTTTTTTTTTGTTTTAGAAACAAACCTGCAGGTAAATAAATTAAATAATTCTTTTAAAATGAGATCAGCCAATGTCATATTCATGCAACTGGATTTTAAGTAATTGGCAGTAAATGAATCTGGACGTTATTTTCTGTTGCCCTGACTGTAGCTTGGAGGTATCTGCTATGTACTAGCTGAGGCTTATGGTGAATGTTGGGAGCATCCTTAGATTTCTACAGACATGGCCAGCAGAAAAAATGTGCTGTTGCTTTCTGCAAAGACTTAGAATGATAAATGTTTTGAGTCCTGGCCACAAAATGTCTGCAATCTACAGAAAAGCTTCCGATTTTTGCTAGGTTGCTGATAATTGTTGTTTTTGATTGAAAGTTGCAGATTAATTAGAAAAATGGTCAAGTGCAAAAGAACACAGAGTTTTGGCTACCTATTTGACCATTTTGTGTTTATAAAAAAGAATATATATTACAGGTCTTCAATGTCTCAGAAAGTCCCTCTAAAATCAATCAGGAATGTGCAAAGGAGTTTCTTTCTCACGCTAACTTTTCTGAGACCCTTCAAGGATCCATCCTCTCTTGGCAGATGGCGGTGTCCTTCTACCACTGCTCTATTAAAAGAGTATTGACTTGAAACAGCATCTGTTTTGTGGGTTGCCAGCTGTTGTCTGCAAAAACAGGGGGGGGCCCCATTAGTGCTGCCCAGATAATCATCGCAAATGTCTGTAGTGACAGACATTTCAGCTCCTCTAGCTTTCAGAAAGCAAATAGGATCCTCAAGTGATCATCACAATAAAGCAACAAATGTTAATGCACCATAAACTCTGCACCAGATTCAAACAGGCCAGCACACATCAGCTCCACTGGCCTATCACCTCTGCATGTAATCTTACAGGATGTCTGTGACAATGATCAATACTGATACATTTAGTGCACATGTAAGCCAATGCTAAATGGGTTTCAGAAGTTTAATGTTTTTTTCACATTAGCCAGCAAAGCTTCTGTATGTCTTCAACTGTGAAAACAACGTAAAGGACGGCCTTCACACCACCTGCTCCTTTTCCAAAACAGTTTAACAAGCTCCAGGTATAATACGGCGCCTCAGACGGGATGCCCCCACCTCCACCTCTGAAGAATTTAGAGTTTATTTTGGCTCACGTTTACTGGCAGTGCAGGTTTTTATTGACTCTTTGCTTCTCTCTCTGATCTTTAACTTGGACCAAAAAGCCTCACTACTTGTTTTGCTTTATTAACAATGACATTAAAGTAAGGGCACAGGTGATTGAGATTCATACATTTATAATTAATTAAATATTTTAAAAGTATTAATTTGAAAGTAGAAAAAAATGAAGTGTTCAAACAGTAGATATTTAAACAGACCGCTCTTGTTTTTTTGCCACTTAAATTACAGTGATAGAAAACATGTTTTTTACATGTAAATTTCTTAATAAGCTAAGTAAATGTTTTTGGATACTTTTTCAAAGGGTTGCAGATACTTATTAAAAGTTGTTTAGCTGACCATTCATTTGACATGCAACATTTTTATGTAGCCATGAGGGAGTCCAAGCCAGGGTCTCATTGTGCCGGGCCCAAGTCTGGATAGTGAAACAAAGGCCGCTTATCAATTCAAGACTACAAGAAAATGTCAGTTGAAGTAGTTAAAGTGATGGATTTTCCTTTTGTTTTTTCCCCCTGCCTACAGCTTGTTTTGGACCACCTTTTCCCAAGTGCTTTCGTCTGCTTTTGGATGCACTGTCAGGGGCCTCAAAAGTTTTAGAGTAAAGGCCCGTACACACCGGGACGAATTAAACAAAGGGCCCCAATGAGAGTGTGCACACCGACGCGAAAAAACGCCACGCGTCAAAAAAAAAAACGCCTCGGGTTCGTTTTTTTTTTTTTGACGCCTCGCGTCGAAATCTATTCGACCAATGAGAATGGCGCTTTTGCACACGTGTCTGGAGCTTCTGAAGTTACAGTAAAACACAACTTGGGGGCGCTCAAACACAAAACTGCCTTTCTGAGCACACATACCAGCAAAGAAGATAGACGCCAAGTAGCGGCTACACTGCCGCAAAGAAATAATGACGGACATTCTAAAATATCCCCGAAAACGCTCATGAGACATTTGCAGCTCTTGTACCAGTCGATAAAACTCACCATGTTCTTCTCTTCTCGTAACTATGGGATGTATCCAAAATCGGCGTCTTTTCCGGCATCTTTCATCATTCAACAGAACAATAATTTCTTCATCATTGGAACTGGAGCTGGAGCTACTGGTGCTTGAAGTATTCATGTTTTCTTTGTATGATTCTGACAAGCGCGTAAATACTGGCTCTCTTCTTCTGAGTGAAAAGCGACCACCTTGCGTACAGGAGTATTTCTGTTTGACATTAAGCGCCATCTAATGTCAGGGAATGAAATTGCATGTTCAGTCAGCTCATCGTCAGTGAAAATCGCCTGGGTGTGAACACAGAAGACGTGGCGAAAAACGCTGACGAATAACGCCTGGCGAATATTCGTCCCGGTGTGTACGGGCCTTAAGGGGGGGTTGAATCCCGCAGCGTGCCGATAAACTTTCTCTGTGAGGCTGATGTTTGATGTCAAGGACGCTTGCAGCCTCACTTACTTATCGACCAATCACAGATGCGCCTATACGATGGTCTTTCGATGTGCACCCAAACCAAATGGTTGCGCCCATGAAGTAAACAAGAACTAAATATTTTTCTGTCTTTTTGATTTTTTTATTTTTATTTTTTTAACTTGTCCTGTCCAAAAGCTGGGCAAACAGATGAGAGCTGAAGGCCTCTTGTGTTGGAGATATTTTATTCACGCATCTTCTGACAAACCAGAGGTATGTCTGAATAAACCCCTTTTGTAATCGAGGCCAAACTTTATTCATTTTAATCATATTTGAAAATCTTTTGTGTTGGACCAGACGTAAAAGGTGGGGAGGAAGAAGAGAAGGGATGTTAGAGGGGGGTGGATAGGAAGGTGGTTATAGAAAGGGGGGGTGGGTAACACCACGATGCAGCATAAAGCAACAAGTTTCTGGATGGTTATACTCATTACAGTGAGGTTCAGATGTAATATGAGTCTATAAGGGCGGGGCCTGCCCCCCCCCCCCCCCAATGTTATAAACAGACCTGTTGGCTCCAAAAACGTTCACCTGTCAACATGTACATACAGATAATGTTCACACGCACATACTTACGCATTCAAACCAACTAGTGTGAAATATTTCATTCAATCACGCAAACTATTTGTGTAAAGGTGAGCTAACACCTGTGCTCCAGTGAATGTTTATGTTCTTCTAAAATGGATGATGGAATGTAAAAAGAAAGAGGAAGAGTGTCCAGCCATCCCACACCCCCGCCGCAGCAGCAGGGATTTTTCTTAAAACATGAATATGAATTTATTATTACATCACACACGGATTATTTGCTGTTAGGAACTAAATTAAACTTTTGTTAGTCATCAAAAAGTATTCAGTGACTATTTCACTCACAGGCAGCAAATTTCCGCTGGCTACTTTTAAAACGTCCATTGCACCTTAATAAAATTAGACTTAAGGTGTTGTGTTATGAAAACCTACACCATAACTTTGTTCAAACTTTTGTGATAACTTTAAATTTCTATCAAAGGTAATATATCAAAACTCTAATGACTCTCATTTTGGGTCTAAGAGACCAAGAAATCATAGGTAATTACAAAACAAAGCATGAACTTAAAGTATTAAAGTACATTTTTAAAACCCCTGTCTGTATCTTCGCTTCCTTTGTTTTCCACTCTGCCTGCCCTGCTCTGCTATTCCTCTTCTCACAGAGACACATGGTACTCTGGCATTCCTTTCAATCTATCATAATAAGCTTCATTCCCTGGAACACTCCCTCTACTTTGTGCTAGCATATGACCCGGGTCCCAGAGAAGACCCCCCCACCCCACTCATGCTCCTGTCTCTGTCTCCTCCTCTGCCTTCCAAGCATGGTGGCTTTTTCAACACCTCCGCCCCTTCCAGGGCTTAGCCCTTGACTTGTGTGGTTTCCAGCTCAGAGAGCCACAAGCATTCAGAACTTCCCTCTGAGCAGTTTGTTCTGATGTCTCCCGCCTGTCAATCACATCGGATCAGCGTGTCCTAAGTGCATGATCAGTGCAGGAAGGAGGAGAGCATCCAACAGCAGGACTTCACAACAGCTAAGACCATCGAAAAACCTGGAGTAACAAACTCCATTGCATCGATCAGAGACATGGGAGGGAAGGAGAAGAACATTTTGGTGATTGCAAATGTGCCCCCCTACCAAGGGTGAGTTTTCTGGGTTTCTGTTCCCAAAGTTTAAATTCCTGTAGGTTTTCAGTAAAATGCAACAATAACGTAGCACATATTTGCAGATGCAGTTTAAATGGAGAAAGTCACAATGTTTTTCCCCACAGATGCTGACAATTTTTGTGATTCTTACTAAATACAGAACGATCTTAAACTTGCATGATGACCATGTTTTGAATTCTAACACCTCTTCTCCGGTAGTATCAGTTGCACTGCAAGATGCAACTTGTCAAGTTGCACAGCTAACTGATTTATTTAGCACACATTAGGAAATAATATTAAAAGCCTTTTTCTAGATAAATAAGTTACATCTAAAGACAACTTAAAAAAATAACAGAAATCGGAAATTGGTTCGTTAATCTGCAAATGCATTTTCTTTGCTTTTCTTTTTTTTTTTGATTGATAAAAGTAAGAAACACGAAGCAAAAGTTAAATATTTAGTTGAAGGAATGCAGGAGTAACAGATGAACATTTAATGCAAAATCGTAAAGCTACTGCATCTGCTGCAGACTAAATTAAGGTACTTGCTTTGTTCTTGGCAAAAGGGAAAGTACACAGGGTGGAGGCTCTACAGTTACACCCGTCTGCTGAGTCGTTGACTATGTGAAGGATACGAGTCTGTGGCCTCTGAATGCGTTTAGATCTGTACATCTGTGTGCAGAAAACACCATATCTGTGATAAAACTGTTCACTATATTAAGTCTTCCGGGCACATTTTTGGGTTTTCTAATAAGTCAGCTTGTAATTCCGATTCCCCCTCTTATTGCTTGTGCCATATAAAAAGTAATAATGAACAATTGCATCATGCTATATGACTGTAAACATGCCAGATTGTTTGTTTCTTCACTCACTCGTGTTTAGTAAACGATACTCGCGGCAGAATTTCTGGGTCACCCGTGCTCTGTGTCCGTTTAAGTTAACCTCAGTTCATGACTTGGCATCTACTGTGATGAAAGTTTCTGGCTGGCAAGCTGAAAAATCAGGAAATGAGAAGCAACCCATAAGATCACTTGATATTTTTGTGTCAGACTGTCAGCGCATTTAAAAGGATGATATGTGAAGTAGCTCTTGTCTACTGAAGGGGTCTGGAAGGGGAAATATGTTGAGCGTTTTCCTTTCTATTTTTTGTCTTCAGTTTTCTAGGTCAGGATTATGTTGACTCCATTTAGAGGAAGTCCCTTTTAGACCGTCAATTATCAATATATCTGTCGTCATCAAGACGTAAAATGTTATTTCTTTGTCTCCACACACAAACAAATACACACCTCCAACACATTCCAGAGGTTTACAGGCTTCAGTGGCGGTTTCCACACGCCTGCTAAAGCGGGACAACAGAGGCCCCAGAAAGACAGATAGCAGCCTGGGGTGACGACTTTCCATTCAAAGCAGCCTCTTAAATTCAGCTCATACTAGACCTTTTGTTCTGGCCTTCCAGGTTCCTAATCTGCTCTGTTGCTGTTTCTGACCACACTCTCAGGGTAGCCAATAAAACCCTCTGCAGAATTAGACCTTGCATTGCTTCTGCACTCACCTTATATTATATACAGACATGCATGCATGCACGTATGCGCCCAACACAGGCAAACATGCATGCAGCAGACTCCGTGTCTCCAAGCGCCTCTTTGCTTTATCTTAATCAAGAACAAGTGTAGCATCTGTTTATCCAGCAGACAGAGATAATGACGGCAATTTCACTCCAGAATGTTCTACATGAAATGTTTCTGAATCAGTTCCTGTTGACTCATATCTAAGTATAGGATATTTTTTGACAACAGCACAAATGCTTTTTTTTGCTTTAAATTGACAAGGAGCAGAGCTGAGAATATAAGGATTTGATTTCTTAGTTTTATTTTAAAGATAAATAGAGGATCAAATGAGATGTGAAGAACAGCTCATAAAAGCCTTAGTATTTTTTTCAATTTAAAACAGATCTGCAAGCTCATAATTGACACATATTTTCATTATTTTTAAAACAAAGTTGTAAAAAGATACCAAAACTGATGAATTTATGGTCAACTAGTCACTCTTCTTTAGCCTTTGTTGTGTGACCATTTTTACTATTTCTTCTTTTCTAGGTCAAGAATTGTTAAATTAAATTTAAATTACATCATTTTTTTTAAATTTAGGTTTGTGTGTTTTTATAATAAAAGTTTTACTTTATATCTTGTCATAGTTGATTTTTCACAACCATTTCGCACTTTAACAAACTACAGCAAGCACATGTTTTTTATGCATTTCATGTAGTGATGGTAATGACATTGACAGAAAAAGATGAGAGATGCAAGGAAATGAATATGGCCTCCTCCAGTTTACATAAAAACGCATTTTCCTGTTTCCAGCAATGTTGATTAAGGTTATAAAGTAAAATATTCGGTTTGAAATTTAAAAATAACTTCCTTCATTTGCTTAGAAAATTGGCGTTCAGTGAGCAGGGTGGAGTAACAATGCAGACATAAGTTTATTAAGCCTTCCCACCTGTACCTCCACTCTGCCAATCAATCAATAACTGTTAAATAAAACTTTGTAGAAAAGATACAAAATACTTTTACTAATTTCTAACTTTACTAATACTAATTTCCTTTACATTTTTACCATAGCATGGAGCAAGCAACTTTTACATTTACATTTACAACTTAATATTGTGCCTTTGATCTCTTCTATATCAATGAAAAGAGACTGTTCAAGTTGAAAGCATATTGATTCTTCCATGTTTATTTTTCATAACTCAAAAACAGAAACATGTTTGTTTGTCTCTTAGGACTGTTTTAATGAAAAAAAACATTTCATGTGGATACTTTTTAACATTATTATCACTGAGCACTATCATCATGTGGAAATGCAAAGTGGAGAACTTTTGTACCACACTGTACTCATGTCAGCAGCTTTTTTCCTGAAGTCTAAATTTGAGAAATAGAAATAAAAATAGAAAATAGATTAAAATTCATGTTGTATTATTTACAACAAAATTTAATGTGCAAAATTAAGTTTATTTACTTTTTTGAGTTCACCCTGAGGGACATTTGGTGTTTCCTTGAGGCTTGTAAGAAGATGTGAAGTTTTAGATCTTTTGCTTTTCGTCATTTTGCTTAAAAAACATTCACAGTTTATATAGAGCAGATTATTGTCATCTGTATTTATTTTCTTCAAAAATGTCCTTGTGCAAAATATCTCCCTTAGGTCCATGCATTGAAGGATGAAAAGGGAAATGCAGTTTTTGCACTTTTTAAAATAATGTATTTGCATTATTATTTGATTTAGTGCACAGAAAAAAGTACTTTTTTTATGTCAAAGCTAACACCATTGTCAACTGTCTGCCAGGCTACACGCCTGGGAAGAGATGTTGAGTCCGATTAGCTCCTCACCTATTAAGGTTTTCAATTTGTGATGACAGCCCACTCATTTATCATCACTATGCAGGTATGGAGCCCCCTAAATAAAGTCCTTTAAAATTAATGACCCAAGGTCGCCCAGGCTCACAGAGTGGTCATGGGTGGCGAGCCCTCTCAGCACCAGCTTAGCTGACCCTGTGCAAACGGGGTTCAGGAAGGCCCTCTTCCCCCAAATATCAAGCTGGACAGCGGTTTAGTGTGACCGCTGGAAATAGCACTTGCGCAGTACAGCAGAAAAAAGACTAAAGCTTGTTTGAACACTTTTGCTTTTTCACTCATTAAACTACTGAGACATTCGTGTTTTGATTTCTCTGGTAGAACCTTTCAGATTTTTGGAACAATGGCTGTGAAATTATTTCAGCTTGGTGTTCGACATTTCAGCTAACACCTGGAAACTTTTTTCAGGGCAGTTTCTTATTCTTTTTGCTTCATAGCTGTAGTTATTCTTCTAAAACCAGTGTAGCTGGGCATTGTACTAAAGAAGTACAGCAATATCCAAAGCCTGTCAACCTGAATAAGAAACAGTCTCTAGTGGACAACCACTCAAGCTGTCAGCACTTAAAAAAATGGGAGAAAACAAGTTTGAATCAGGACATTTTGAATCTTTTCCTCTCTTTTACAGTCAGTCTACCATTTGTTTCGTGTCTACCACTGCCAGGCTGATTGGTTCACACCAGGGTTTATTTCATGCTTTGTTTGACAGGTGTCAACGGTCATCTGAACTCTGGTGTGGACCAAATGGGTGAACTCTGGTCTGCCTGAATGCAAAGGTCTTGTAGGGTTCATTTGTAATTGATCCCAGGAGCGTCATTGCAGATTTATTTCTGGTCAGAGCTGATTTTGGGCAACACTGTCCCCAAACGAGCAGCTGCTGTAACTCAAAACCTTCTTGACATTTCCTGCCCAATTTTAGACAGAATTCTCAATTTAGTTGATTTTGTTTATAAACACTGTGAAATGCAGACTACATTTTTATGTTACACATATGTAACATAACTTGAAAAGTATTTAAAAAATCATTTTTTGCTGCAGTTTAGACTGGCAGTACATTTACACTGAGCATTAAGAGAATTTAGCATAAAAACATGTACAAAAATTGATTACATGCACTCTACATAATATACATTACTAAATGTATCATCGTTGCAAACATGGTTTCAGTAGAAACCAATAAGACCCAAATAAAATGTCATACTTTAAGAAAGAAAAATAAAGCCCTTTTAGTTTTTTTTCAATAATTTCAATAAACTTGCATTTGTTGAGTTGTATTAGTGTACATTTTTTCTGAGCCCCCCCTTTCTTCACCTTTAGCTGAACATGTAGGGCAAAAAAATGTAAACAAACTTCCACCATTGGGAACTGTGACAGGTGTATTCATGGTCACGCTTTGCCCTGAAGCTGAAATTTAAGCCCAGAGGAGCCCGTGATGCTGAGGAACAGCTCAAGCCCTCCGAGTTAGGGAGTAGGTCACAACTGTGAAAGTGCTGTCCAAGTTCTGTAATTGTCAAGCAAAGTAGGAACATTGGCACACCGAGAGAGGTTTAAATATCACTGGAGATCTTGGATGTCTCCCCCCTGAGGGTCCGCAGGTAGAGCACAGCAGAAAGCCCGCTGTCGCTGGCAGGCGTCAGAGCAGGCTCTCCAAAACACCATCCGTCATCTCGTCTGGGTCTTAGATCCTGCGGCCAACTGCAGCGACAGATCAAAGCCAAAAGTCTACAGGGGTCGGCTATTTCAAACGTGTTGATTGGAGCTGGGCAAGATATTTGGCTGTAGTGTTAATGCCGTGGGGTTAGCCCTCCCAATAGCACTTTGTGCATGGCTCAAGTGAAAGCCTTTTTAAAATAAAGGTGAAATATGTAAATTTTGTTTTTGACATGAAAACAATTTTGGTTTATTTAAACATTTTGAGACATTTTTATTGTGTGTTTTCATAGCACAGAATGAAAAAAAGCTTGTAATAATTTGCAAAAGTTAAAATTATCATTCTATTATTTTTTATTTCATTAACACTGAAAAAAAGAATTAAAAAAACTTAAAATAAAAACTTTAACACGGTAAGACCTGATTACATCATTTTCTTTTTTATATTATATCATAAAAGATTGTATTTTATTTAAGTAAGGATAGATACAGAAGAAAGAAAAGGTCCGTAAAAATTGAAAGGGAAAATAAATGCACAATTTGTCTCTCAGTATGTTAATTCTCTCCTATTAGTTTTCTTTTTTTTCCTCTTGCAAAGTTAAGAATTCAGGCGTTTCTGTCTCTTTACCTAAATAAAGTTCTGCATTATAAAAAAGAACTAACCATGTCAAACTGGATTCAACTGTATGTATATAAATGGGGCTTTAATAATTCTGTTTTCAGCTTGACAATAAAGTCTATTTTTACCTTAATCCTATTACATCCTCATAAATGTTGATGTTTAAATCATGAATAACTATACTTTCAGCCATTTCTAGGTGCATCAACATCCATACATGAACTCTTATTGTCATTCATTTGCTTTGATGTACAATAAATATAAAGTTCTGTTTCATATTTTATGTCTCACTTGCTCACTGACATAACTAAACCCGATCTTATAGAAGCACATTCATTGTGCGTTTTTTCGTCCCTTCCCCACCAAACATTTGTAACTTAGTTAATTGTGATTTCAGTTGACCAGATTTTTGTCAAATCTGTTCTTTTTGTCTAAGTAATCTACTGTGATATGACTAAAAGACGAGAATAAAGAAAATATATTTTTTTTCAGGTCAGACAAGAAACATCTGTGTAACAAGGCCAGCTCTGGCAAGAAGAACGGAAAAGCCACCACTCCAGCTGTTATTCCCCCACCGATACCCATGTCGCCAATTGTTGAAAAGATGGAGGGTCTGAAGGCCATCCGTAACCGCAGCAACAGCCTCCGTCTTGGTCGCCTGGCCCTCTACAAGCACCTTGAAAAGGTGGGGACTATGCGCTCTTTCTGGGAGCTCAAGCACGTGGAGCTGGAAGGAGAAAACCAGGTAGTGCGGACAGTCTGTGTTCTCAACAAACTCCATCCACTTACAGCAAATCACATGGTACCTGCAAATGATCTGTTACTCTGATTTTATTCTCTGAATGCCATGATGTTTCTTTCACTCATTCAATTCAGTTTAATTTATATAGCCCAATATTACAACACAGTTGTCTCAACGGGCTTCACCAGACATGAAACTAAATTCGGCATCCCCGCCCTTAGACCCTCCTTCTCAGTAAGGAAAAACTCCTAAAAAAAACCTGACTTCAGGGGGAAAAAAAGAAGAAACATCATGGATGTCCTCATGAAGGAGGGATCCTCTCCCAGGACCCTGACCCTATCCGGGTTTATGAAACCATTACTACACCTCACAGATTACAGATTTATTATCCATTTTTGCCTTCAACAATATCAACTGCCTATGTTCATTTTCAGGAAAAAAAACATTACCAATCTACAAAAAAACTATATTGTTACTATTTTTTTTTAATTTCCTGAACAATATTAATATTATTTGTCGTGAGAAATCACTTAACCACAAAGAAAGAATGACATTATGGACAATAATTATGGGAGTCAGATTCCTTAAGTTCCATAGCATTTGCTCTGGATTCCATTACACATGTTCAGCGGAGCCACAACTGTTGCTGTGTACAGCGACCAGGAAAAAGACCTCAAAATAGCCGACCTCAGACACTACCCTGACACCTGCTGCAAGGCCCAACATGACTTGACAGATCAACCCTGGAGCAGCCACTAGTGGGAGCTGCAGATCTGTTCATGCTCAGTTGACTGGTGGTCTGCTGGAACTTCATCACCTCTCCAATGCAACACACAGACACACATGCACACAAAATCAAATACTGATATAAAAAGCCCGGTCAAGAGAGGCCACTAGATGACAGCATAGGACTGCTTTGTTTTTTTCAGAAAATGTCTATGGAGCCTCTAAATGTGAGATGCATTCAACACAAGGAGATATTTCTGGAAAATTTGTAAAGAATCGAACATCTATTTACGTAGTTTGCACAAAAAGTTTTGTCCCGAAAATTGAGAAACAAATTTTCCAATTCTGAGTTTAAGTTCTATAAGAGGGATAGAAAGTGTTAGCACTATTTGAGTTGTTTTAATGTTCATATGCAGGCACAGTGTCAGCAAAAGATAAAACGATAAAAATAATCAGAATATTGCAATTTCTTTTTAGAAATCTTTCAAAAACTTTAAGGTCAACGAGCAAATTGCACTAAATAGTTTAAATGCAACTAAAATACCAAAACTGTAGATTGACATTTTGAAAAGTCATTTTTTATTCTAATTTACGAAAAAAAAACTCAACAAGTACAAGTGCTTATTGGTGTCTTTGTAGCTACTATTTGTAAAAGCTATATGATGATAGTAACTTGTATTTCACTTGTATTTCAGTTTAATTGACTGCTTTCTCTGTTATAAATCAATTCTTTAGAATTATGAATTTAACCCCATAAAGCCCACTACATAAAAAAACTGACACTAAATGTAAACTTCTTTTTAAAGAAATTCACAGTGATAATTTTGCAATATCCCTTTTTAAATGAGATATAGATAGTACCAATTATGATAGTTTGGGTTTTTTGCTAAGTTTTTGCTCACAATAATGTTAGTTTAAGACATTTGAAGCGCCTTATTTTATCTGCTGTCTCAAATCTAATCCACACGTTTTCAACATCGTGTACAGCTGTATGATAAAGAATTAATTTCCAACAAATTTTACTTTCTTTCAATACAGCAAGCAGTCATAAAAATAAAAAAAAAACAATCGATGAGTTATTCTCACTATAACTTTTTGAAGATTAGTAGACGTTTTTTCTGCCAAAAGTGTTTTTGAGATTTCATGGAAGCAATAATTTTAAGAGCAGGAAAAGCCCTTCTACTGCCCCTAATGGAATAATAATCCACTAGACCAAGTTATATAAAATGTTTATTTTAAGGAATTTTTGGATCATGCTAAGGAAATATGTATCAAATATGATACAAATAGTTGTATAGGGTTAACATGAGCACCTGCTCAGAAAAAGGGGAAGGGATTTGACTTATTTTATGATTTATGAACTTCATGATAGCATTTAATGAAAATCTGTTTCTAACTTTTTTCCTGCTACATTCCTATTCCACCCCTCCACTGTCATAGCTCCACCTGGAAGAGCACAGACTGTTCCAGTCTGTTGTCAGAAATACACTTGATCCATGACACTCATCAGCTTCGTGACAGCACTGCTCTCAGCAGAGGTTCTCCTCAGATTCCCAGCAGGAATAATTATCCTTCCAGAGATCCTGCTTTTCAACTCTAGTATTCTTTGAATCAACTTCACCCACCTCCAGCTGTTGTTGCTTGCTAAAAATAGGTTACTGTAGACACCAAATTTGATTTAATAAACATGGTAAATCTTTGAAGTCTAACTAAGTAATTTTTGCAAAAATATAGCCTACTGAAAAGCAAAAATAGAAGAAAATACTGATTTTTATTTCTTATTGTTGTTTTTTCCTCATGACCATTGTCTTTAGTGTTTGCTGTTATAAAAGCAACCTTTCATGCAAATATGGGTAGGTTTGATCTGCATTGGTAGTCTGCACTCCACCAGAAGAATCAAATCATTGCTGTTACATGATTGTTTCTGTTCTAAAGGGGAAATGGCTGAGCTCTGCCAACATCACTGCCACATGGATTTGTGTATGCTAGTCTATAAGTAGCGTATAGTTAACATTCAGCTCTTGGAGTTTAAAAAGCTGTTGTACTTTTGTGAAGCTTTTTTTTAATTAAAAGTGGGTTTTTTTTTATTACCAAAAAATGTATTTTTTCCCTGCAAAGGTAATTTCTTACTTATGCTCTGCTAATCTGCTGATTGTTTTAGCACTATTTTTTGCAGCACATGGACTCAAAGATAAACTTAGCACCACACAAATGCTGGTGTTTGTTTACAAGTGTGCATGCTTGGGTGTGTGTTTGCCATCATACAGATCAGGAATCATGCACAACCATCATTTTTTGGTGCATAGGGTAGAACAGCCGAGCGACTGGCAGAGGTGCTCAGAAGTGTGTGCATGTGTACATGAAGTGCTGCGTCTGAAGTTAAAGGATACGCGCGGGCATGCCAGCAGCAGCGGTGGGCATCTGATTCTGCGTACAGCAACGACACCCTGAACCCAACACCACCTGTCTCGATCACGTCTCAGAGACGGCATGTTCTCTCCCTTTAGGTCCCGTGGTGGGAGGTAGAGAGCATGCCGGCTGCAGGGTGAATGGATGGCTGGGTGGGTGGTTGCCTTGACGGCAAAGAACCCTGTCCTTGCTAAAGTCTGTGGACAGGAAAAGATTGGTCATTCATTGCTCTGTAAACCAAGCTTCACTATTATATATATATATATTTAAGACGTAGAATCTTCTTCTGTCTTTTGTCCGCCATCTAAGATCATCCTGCTGAAGGTAGCAGAAAGGTTAGACTGACATCCAGAGAAGGGAGACAGAAGACAGAAGGAGGAAGCCTTCCATCATGGAGAACTTCCTAAAGGATAAAAACCTCTGGATATTAGGGAGTGTCTGCTTGGTGGCCACCTTTCTGTGGCGACGGCTGTGGAAATTGTTCTCTGTAAAGAAGGAGAAAAATACCTCATCCCATCTAGAGGCGCAGGTAATGTGGCACACATGGACATTTTTCCTGCATGGCATTGGTCAAATCTTGCCCGAGTTAATTAACACGAGTAGAGGCATGACAGAATTCATTTTGTGGGTTAGGATAGAGATCAAGAAGGATTAGGCCTGCCTTAATTTGGGATTAAAACATGTGCACGAATGTATTATCACCCATGTGAACTGATACCTGAGAGACTTTTAGAGAAGTCTTCATATGGTTTTAACAAATCAATAATCAACTCTTATTTGTGATTAGTAAAAAAAAAAAAAAAAACTTATAATCTTATACGAATTTGATCCCAGAATCTCTTAAAAGTGAAAGATGCTTGAACTCGTTTCCAATTATTTAGGAAATTTCAAACTTTTCTAACTTTAAACATAAGGAGGCCCGTTAAGAAATCTGTTAACAAATCTGCATCTTAAACAGAATTTAGGTATTTAGGACAACTCTTTTGAATGTTTGTACGAATTTACTCGATTCATGAAAATCTCTGAATTACTCCACACAAAATTAGCCAAAAAAAGAAGCAACTGTTCTGGAGAATTATTTTAGTATCAGATCCAAAACTCACAAAACAGTTCTTTGCGTTTAATGGGGTTCTCACAATGTGATAAACAAATGCCACTAATTTCAAACTTCATTAAAGATAATCTGGTTTCCAACGGCTGTGATCTTTGAATAATGGAATTCATTCAAATTTTTAGAATAAGATGCTAAAATTTCTGAACTGTGTTTTTATTTGCAGATAATTTGCAGTTTTTTTTTCATTCCTTCTCCATATGCATCTGTACAATAATCCTGCAGAAAAAACGTGCTGCTGACTTATAATGGGCCATAAAAGCTGTGGTGTTTTTTAGTCGTTAACACCTGTTAGTGTCAGAAGATTTTTATTTCCATGTCTTGTGAAGCTGACAGCAGGTTATGTTAAAATTAGATTTATAACTCTGTTTATTGTGTTGACTTTTATGGATATTCATAAATGTTACAGCTGTTTGAACAGGATCATACTCGAGTGGAAAGTGAGTGTAATCATAACCTGTAGAAACCCTTTTTGTTTAAAGTCTGTTCTGGATGTTAAAGTCAACCAGATTTTTCCTCCAGTGTTCTGTTCAAACCAAATCGCATAAACTGGATTCACTGCGCTGTCAGGACCTGCCCTTTATCTGCTCAATTCATACCTTCAAATCTCTTTTTGCGAGCAAAACAATTGAAAACATCTTTGGAGCAAAACATCTTTTAACCGAGGAGCAAAAAGCATTAAAACATTCATATATGAGACATAAACACTTGAAGTATTTTAACAGAAATATCAGAAAAATTGTGAGGTATTTGATGATCCCAGCCAACTCTGGAAGGGAGCAACACCACTAAACAATAAACACCACCAGAAAATACAAATACTTGAAATAAAAGCCAGAACTGCAAATGCGACTTTCACTGACATGGTTAAAGCAGTTAAAATGGGTCCTAAACAAGGTGAATTAAAAAAAAAAAAAACATCTCATGATACATAAATAGCTGAATAAACCTGTGCAACAATCTAATGAACGTTTTACCGTTTTCAGTGAAAATAGTTTGTTTTCATCAGTCTTATACCATTGTTTTGCTTATACAAGTCCCTCTTGCAATGTGGTAACAACTTTATGGACAATCCTTAAAATCCAAATTGTTTTTTTAAAATAAAAATATATATAATTGCAAACACACAAAAATGTGTCAAAAAAATATTATGGCCTCCTAACATCCATTTATACTTGACTGACTGACTGACTGACTGTCTGTCAGTCTCTAATCATAATTCGTTGATTTCTCTTAAAAATACAAACTACATGATGAAAAAGCTTCAAGGTAATTTTTGTCAAGTGATCATCAGTGGAAACAACGAAGGCCAGACGCACAAACAAATGCTTTTTTATGGGGTTTGTCCAGGACAAACAGTAGCTCGTGTTAATGCGCGTGAGCGTCACCAACGTGAGAGGCTCTTCTCCTGAGATACTCATGCTCACATAGCTCTGATAAAATTAGCTCACAAAAAAATAAAGAGGAGCAGGGGAGGGCTCACAATAGCTCTGAATTGCCTTTTGCTTCTGAGCTTTTCAAAACAAGAGAAACACGATCTAAATGAGTCAAACAAATGATCAGAAATTCTCTTTTGCATTACTGTTGAGCTTAACAATCTTTGCTAAGTGTATTTGGTTTGTAGTACAAGAATACGTAAAATCAGGCCTTTTTCTTGTCTTTCAGCTTTTAGTCATTGAGGGTAATCAAGGCGCAATGGTAAAAAATTGTATAAAAACTTAACAAAAAGCATAAAGCTCAAAAACATAATGAACAAAACTCTACAAGTCACCAGACGATGACTCTCAAGGCTATTGCATTTGATCTTGTCTGCTGTTGCCTTTTAACAACAGTTAAATGGATATTTTAACTACAAATGTTTTTAATGTTTAACTACATTGAAAGACCACTGCTATACCAGAGGGATGAAGAACTTGTGATTTTTTAAAATTGAAATTATACCAAGATAGAAACCAAAAAAGCGAAGGCTCCTAAAAGTCTTTGTGACAATGTTGCACATTTCCCTCTCTAATATGTGCAAGTTAGAAATATTTAGCTTGTAGTTATTTTTTTATGAAAATTAATAAGTATTCTGTTCTGATACTTGACCTGGAATGTTTTCTGGGATAATGTTTTTCATTGTAATCAATTGTATTGTAGTCATCTTTGTAATTCGGTATTATGAATATGTATGGATTTGATAAATGATCCTCACTTGGACTAGGAAAGAATCAATAGCTTCAATTAGAACTTGCAAACCGGATTATGATAACTAAAAAAAAAAGAAAAGACTAAATAAAATAGTTAGGTAATGCATAATAGGGATGGGATTACGGAATAAAATGTGCTTCCTTTTACTACCTTTCAAATAATTAATCAATGATATAAGCATAATGGTGGTGGGAAAATATATGTTTGCTTCCTCTCTGACATTTTGAAGCAAATAAATAAACAAATTTTGCCAAACTTTCCATTTAATGGATTCAGTATAGTATCTATATGCACAAATATATCTATTTATGACTAGGACTAATTATATTTGCATCATATACATGTGCATGTGGATGTTTATTGGGATGTATCTTCTTTTATTTTTCATTTTTCACTTTCACTCTAATTAGGTTATGATTAAAGTTGGGTATATCTCTGAATAGATGTATACCTCTTTTGTTTGTCTTCTTTAGTTTTTTTGTTTTAATGGCTTAAAATAAACCAATAACTTATTGTAACCATTGTAACTTGTGTATCATGTGCAGCATTCTGGATATGTAAAATGTGCCTTTTATGCACATTGCTGCTATAGTTAAAAATGACTAAACCAATCACGAAGGGTTTAAAAATGTTCTTGATTTCTCCATTAGACGATCTAAGTCACAGCATCATTGGATCCCAGCCTTGTATCTCCACTAAAATGGCTTTTCAAGAAAAAATGTAATGCTGCTGAACCGATCTGCTTTTGATTATGGAAACCATTTTAGAACTTTTCAAATCAGAACTACATTAACTACCAACAATTGCAAGTCAAAATCTACAGAATGAAGATTGTTTCAGCGTTGTGTGTCTTGCTCTTTCCCATGCCTCTTTCTCTCTGGAGTGGGGACACCACAGGAATGTGCTGTTTTCACCAGGTCCCCTCTGGCATCTGAAGTGGTGTCCACTTTCAGACGTTTGCATAACTCATTAGCTGCACAGGGATGAGAAATCCTGCTGCGTCACTCTGAGACAAAAACACTTTGATTTTCCAAAATCATTTCAGAGACAACTTCTATAATGTCTGAGTGTGATAGAATCCTAATGTACAAATCAGACCGTTTACTGTCAAAACGATGATTTATGTGCTTGACCGGACGGCTCATCTTCCTCCTTTAGACTGTTCAGAAAAAGCTTGAGACAGTTGAGTGAACAAGTGAAGACAAATGAATTAGTGGCCTCCATGTCTGACCATCTTTCTCAAAAAAAGTCACCAAAGAATATTTTTCTATTATCCAACTTCACCTCTGTTGAGGATAAAAAATGAATAATCATAGGACAATCAACCATCTATGCTAAAACTAAACTGAACAACCCCCATGTAGGAGGTTTAATTTAAAAAACATTTATCTGAAACCTTATTGAACATTAGAAATATGCATATACATATAACAGAAGTACTTTTGCTTGAAGAAAACAAAGTTTATAAATTTATAACTGTAACATCTCATTGATTACATGTCAAAAAACAACATCTTTTTGACTGGATTTAAAGGCAAAAGGCTGATTGAAAATGCGTAAAAGTAGTTTAGACACCTTTAAGTTCAAACTACAAAGATTTCAAAAACCAGTCCGAAAAATAATGCGATATTGAGATTTACTTCTATTTGTTTGCCTGTAATGCTGTACTTGAAAATTTTGCTGAGAAACTGTTGGGCCTACAAAATTAGGACAGTTACAAAGTCTTCAAATAGATCACATCTCTTTAATTGTGATTTGCTGAGTTGATTTATTTTAAGTTCACATGCTCTTTTAATGAGACAAGTTGACAAGTCTGCTTGAAAATTTAAGCTTCTGACATCTTCAAAAAGAGACAAATGCACAGAAAATTCAATTCAGTTTTATTTGTATAGCCCAAATTCACAACAACAGTCATCTGGGCTTAAAATGGGCCTCAAAACAGCTAGGTGACATCCTTATCTACTAATAAAAAGCTCAGTTTTAGCTGTCCCTATATTATAAATAGCCCAAATGTGATTTTAAAAAGGTATAAAAGCTTTAATGCACAAAGTCGTTATTGTTTAAGTCTACCAAAAGTTTCTGTATTAGACTCCATAAATGGATAATGTAAAACTTTATTCACAAAAATATAAATTTATTTTAAATTTACACAAGAAGATTTTTCTCCTCTCCAGTGGCTAGATGTGTTAGGGCTAAGAAGAAAAACTTTTTTTAATCTAAAGATGGTCAAACTATACACCTATTTTTTAAATCTTAAACTAAGGACAGATAGCTGAAATCCAGAAGCTAAACTGAAGTTGGACTAAACCAATGACTGGAGTCAAAGCTTAGATATTAATTCTAATGTAGGTAGTTAATACAGGTACAACATTATTCCAATGTAATAGCGACAGCCACTAAAATTACTTAAATATTAAAAATGTCCTAGGTTTTTTTAATAGATTGAACTTTTTCCTGTTGAAGGTGTACATTGTGATGACAGTGGATTAAAATAAATAATTTAATTTATTTATCCTACAATGGGGAAATTGTTCTCCGCATTTGACCCATCCCCTGGGGGAGCGGTGAGCTGCAGGATGGATTTGGATTCAACAGGTAATTGGGAATTGGTTTAATTGGTCGCACAGAGATACATTTTTACAAATGTCTAGTCCTAAAATGAATTAAACTCAATTTAAGTAATTTATATAATAAATTAAATGTATAATTTACAAAGTCTCAGTTGTTTAGGCTGTAGATATCAGTGGTGATGCAGTCATTCAATGTTTTTATATTCAACGGCAAGTTGTGTTTATGATCTGTCGCCATGTACAGTGGATCTTGCAAATAAAGCCCCAACTATTTATGATTAGGTCTGCATGAAGGGGGCAGTAGGTCATGTTTAGAGTAACTAGAGAGCCACCGAGGTTTTACTCCAAACTAGCTGCAATAACTTGTAAACTCCAAGGCAGACAGCTGGTGGTTCTGTGCCTGTGCTTGCCTTCTGCCATCCAGTGGTACAAGTGGGACAGTGCATGGTCTTTGCGCTCACAAAACCTAATCATGAAGTCAAACTCTGAACTTTATTGGACAACAATAAGGTAGAGATTTAGGTTTACATGTAAAATTGTTTTTCCTCAAAAAAGATTGCTCTTTTGTAATGCCATTGTCAATGCACAATTGTTTGTGTGCTTGTGTGCTTCTTTAAATGAAAAAAAGTTAAAATATTTGACACCACAAAAAAAAATGCAAAAGAATTCTAAATTGCTTTGTAGTATGACATAAGAAAAACATGCTGTGGGTAAAAATACACAATGCAGACAGGTTTCTTTGCTTATCATATTATTTGTTTATCCATTTTTACATTACTGCATACACGTCCATGTCTCAAATGTTGTTGCAAATAAGAGATCTGAGAAATATTGACTATTTTAAAGAGAGACATTTTTATAAATGTCTAGTCCTAAAATGAATTAAACTCAATTTAAGTGATTTATATAGTAAATAAAATGTGTAATTTACAAAGACTTACTTAAAACACAATCAAATGAAAACATTTAATGTAAAACTGTATTACATTTCATAACTAACATCTTAAAATAGGGATGTCTGTTGACAAGGTGTCTGTCACGTCCAGTTGTTTCCATGTTACACAACCCACTGGACATGTGGGATAATTAGGAAAGTAGGTTTTGTGTGCATCTATTTAAAAGTCTGCAGACATACTTGTAAAGCTTATGTAACACATATGCAGGCGGACCCTCACTGTGTTCCACCACACAAACACACACACACACACACACACACACATACAATCTTTGCTTCCGTCACACAAAACCTGTCCTCTATGAGAAGAATTCAGTAAATGTCTCTGCAACGTAGTAACACACAGAGACGAGTGAATGTTATCGCGACAGCTGAGCTGTGAAGGGAGTGGGCTGTCAGCAGCAGCGGGCGACGCAGGTTGGTGTGTCAGATAGAAAAGCAGCAGGTGGAGTTGCAAAGATAATATGCAGCACTCTTTCCATAATCAAAGCACAAATAAATCTTCTAGTAACAGTGGAATAGACTGATACAACAGCCACAACAAAGGTTTTCTTTTTTGTTGCGTTTTTGCAATGTAATTAATCAATAGCTTCAAATAAGTAATCGTATATTGGTGAATGTTGTAGGCTTTAATTTTAGCATGTAAAAAATAGATACCTTTAGCCCTATAGCGTGTGTATTTTTTTCTCCCTTTGTCGCAGCAGCTAGTGTTATGTAGTGTTAGGTCACACTCACTTTTTGTGATCCTCTGAACGCAGTCATTTGAAACTATTTCAGTCTCTGCGAGGCGCCATAAGGGGAGCCATAATCATGGCATGGCGAAACCTTTGTGGTCAGGGATGCCATTCGGGCGGGAAACCCTGGAAGTGGCAGAGACCCCCCCCCCTCTTCCTTTCCAAATAAGGGACATGCCAGAGATCAATGAGCCTGGATTGTCTGTTACTGTGCGCTCCCTGACTCTGTCTCCTTTGGAAGGAGTTCATGTGGATTTAGTCTAAACCTTCTCTCTCCATGTTTTCCTTTTAAATCCCACAACAATATCCCGAATTCCATGTATCTTATGTCAATATTCTAGCAAGTTTAGAGATTATAAAAGTTTATAAATGATGTCATGTTATGTGTTTATCTCAGATTACTCAGTTGACCTTAAAAAACAGCCTTCAACACAGAGATCGTTTTTTTTTTCTTTGTGACACAATCGTGTGGCTTTGGGCTCTGTGTCATTATTCATATTGTTCAGGCTGTTGCCTTCTGAGGACAATAAAAGACTGGAAAGTCTGTGGTGGAGCAGTGGCTTTAGGCATTGTTTGCTGAGTAACTCAATATGCAGTGAGTGTCCTGCTGCGTCAGCCGCATTCCCAAACAGCGCCGCTCCACCGCACCGCCTCTCATTTTACCATGTCACCCCCTGCTAATGGAGACGGGGGGCTCCAGGACTTTTAAAGTCAAAGAAACAGTCATAACAAGAATGATATGTAGTATATTCATGTTTGTCGACAACGGATAATAGTTTGTTTACAAGAGCAACTCTGGTGGATAAGTTTTTAAGTATTTTGGATTTTTGCAAATGATGGAAGGATGGAGCATGAGACTGACAGGTGGATGAGGTACAGCAGCTGGAGGAATGCGGTCATTGTATCAAACTGTTAGAGTAAAGAAGGAGCTTAAAGTAAAGCTTTCAATCAATCTATCCCTCATCTGGTCACAAGCTCTGAGTCATGAAGAAATGATCCCAGACACAAGCAGCTGAAATGAATTTCTTTCTGCTGGGTAGCTGGGTGCTCCCTTATAGGATGAGGAGCTCTGTCACCCTTGGCGTAATCCTCCACACTGAATGAAGTCATTTTAGGTGGCTCAGGCATCTTTTCTGGATCAGACTAAGCCTTGGGGCACCTTGTTTCTGTCAAGAAGGCGTCAGGGCATCTGTGCTTAACCCTTGTGCTATCCTAGGCGCTTTAACATTGGGAGTTGGGTCATCTAGACCCACTAGACAGTGCGCTGAACCTTTTTTCTTCAATGATTTGTGATCTTCACTTGTGTCCATGAATTACATGAAATCCTCTCCACCTTTATCCACCTTTGTCATGGTAGGGAGAACACGTCAATGTAAGGGTGGGGTCATAGGATAGCACAATGGTTAAAGACCCACTCCAATGAAAAAGGTGTTTGTTATTGCTTTTAACATCTTATTGTAGCATTTTTTCACAATGGAGGACATATATAAAGAATATTAAGCTCAAAATTGTGTTTCTGAGTATTTCTTTTATCAAATCTTGACGAATCATGAGTAGATGAAAAAATTCCATTGGAAAAAAGCTTTTATCTGTGTTAAAGAACCTACAATCGACAGGCCATAAGCTCCCTGATGATGCATTCACTTGTAGACGACTAGATCCATGTACTTCTTTTTCCTCATCCGAGCTGGGATCTGGCTCAAGAGCTCCAATATTGCTTGTCATTTTTCCCAAACCAGTAATGTTAGGTTGGGGTTGTGAGGGGCTGTAAATTAGTGGGAGAGAGTGTAAACAGAAAGATGATGGGAAATGGGAGCAGACTCACGCCGCGCCAACTCTCCCGCCCACAACTCACACAGAAATTTCTCAGGAACTACTACCGCTCTGCAGAAACTATGTGCTTGAAAATGACACACGTTTATTTATTTGGGCTAAAAACAGCATAATCCTACTTAGAAGAACACTGGGAACACTTTTACAATAGGTCAAAAGATGAACAGAGTGGGGATTTAACCGTCTGCTTCCATACCTCAAATCCAGAGGAGCAAAGTAAAATGGATGGATGGATGGATGGATAGAGAAATAAAGCATTATGATACTATAAAGCTTCAGGTTTCAAGCAGCTGTAAAATGAATCTACTTTTCAGAGACATTTACTGAAAAAGTAAAGTAAGTGAAGTAACTTTGTCAGTTTATATAGTTGTACATGACAACAACAAGAACATTTTATGGGAGTAGTTTATGATTAGTGGGCAACTTTGACCCATTTATAACAGAAATTGACCTATGATTAATACTGGAAGGTCAAGATTGTTGTTATTCTTTCAAACTGGGTTGGCAGACTATGTACAATTACTGATCTCACTTGTTCATTATTCTCCTAACATGTGCATGTTCTCTTTCATTCTCACCTTAGCTGGTAAACAAGTTCTGGTCTACCAAGTGCTAACTGTGACAGCTGGCAAGCTGTCTGTACTGAGAACAGTGCGAGGGATGGAGTATAGGTCAGCTTTTTCCGGTGCTGATAGATGGATGCCAGTGTGTGTAGGCGCCAGAGCTTTTGTCACTGTGCCAAGCCCGGATAGCATCGAACAAAGAAGTCAAAAGGTTGGGGTCAAGGTTCATAAACATATTGAAAAATGTTCCTGTCGTGACCCCCGCCAGGATCGTCCGTGCTAATTGGTGGCAGTTTGCACCTTTTGATTCTTCTTGAAAGTAAATGTGCAGCTTCCTCTCCCAGAATCCCTTTCTGCTGTCCAAAAACAATCCTCATGTGTCAGTGGAATCATACGTTTCCTGTGTTCTCCTGTCGTCCATCACATCGCTTCCATAGTAACATAGGAACTACATTGGGGAGCTTGTTGATTTTTCCTAGACAGAGAAGTCATTAAATTGTTCTGCGTTGCATTACAGGTCGTAATTTAAAGAGAAAAAAAAGGAATTCCAATGAGACAACATTGATTGATTGGTTGGTTGGCTTATTTCAAGCAATTTTAAGTGATACAAACAAAGGAAAATGACATTAAAAATAAAAAATACACTGAAATATCAAATGTATTTCAGATATTTAGTAATAAATTGATTAGAAATTAAGTAGAATATATACTTTTTGACATTATAGCTTCTCCTATCCTAAATATACTTGTTTGCATTTTTGAGTACACATACGACACATTAAATTCATCAAAAATATGATTGCCTAATATAGTTTGATTAAGTGCTTGAAAGGAAGTGGGAAGAAATGAATGTATCCCACCTTAATTATATTTTACTTGACCAATTTTTGACATAGTTTATCACTTTCAACACTTTATAACTAGGGAAAAGTTCTTTATTCTCTAGATTGGTGATTTCTTTGATTAAGAAGAATTAGTGATGTTAGGTCAGCCACATTAAACAGCTGCTATTTGCTGAGATCCACAAATGTATCTTCCACAAAAGTCCACATTTGTGGAACTTCTCACAATTTCTCACCTCACTTTAAGTTCCATAACAGGATGATACTGTACTTTATATACACTGTGGATTTACTTTCAAAGAATCTTCTGGTCAAATTCCACCTGTTCACACATCTGTCAAGTTTTTCTGCTCCGTCTCCGAAAGTTTCATTTGTTTATTTTACTTTTTATGGCGTCATATTTCAGGCCCAGATTCTTGGCATTCTGACACCCGTCTGAAGGGCTTTCTAAGTGTCTCGGATGTCACACAGCCCTCCCCAGCATCCCTCCCCTTAAACCCTATCAATCCCCGTCCGCACACCCGAGCCCTCAACCCTTATCACTGGGCAACCAGCTCTGACGTCCACAGGGGGCTGCACTGTAGTTTGGAGAAAAGCTATTTGCTATTCTTGGAGCTCAGCTCTGTCGTGGAGCATTTGAGAGAGAGATTTATGTTCTGCCTCCAGTTCTTCTCCTCGGTGCAGTGATGTGGTTCTTCTGTTAGGTGCCGTGTGAGACTGAATGGGCTTATAAAATCGAGCGAGTAGTTTTACTGTTAGGTCAGTCATGAGCTCCAGCCTCGTCAACTCACTAGCCAAAGTGTATGATCCGAACCCACTTCATGCTCAGAAGCTGGCTGGAAGAAAGCTCTCCCTCAATGGATCAGACAAAGGTCAAGCTTCGGCCTCTTCTTCCTCCTCCCAGCACGACGCTTCCCTCCGGTGCATGGAGAGCAGGATGGACTCATTGAGCTCCCAGATGGAGCACTTACTGAAGATGCAACAGACTGTCCTGACCCGTCTGGACGGCCTGGCCCAGGATGTGAAGGGGATGGGTAGAGATCTGGCCTCGATGAGCGGCGAAGGCCAGAACGGGAGACGTGGGTCTGGCATCGAGGCGGTTTACAGGGAGCTGTTTGGGGCCGTGGAGAGGGCCAGCGAGCGCATAGAGAGTCAGGGGCGCAGGTTGGAGGGGGTGGAGAAGTTGGTGGAGGGAACCCAGCAGGTGATCAGCTTCATTGGGGAGGCAGTGAAGAGCTCCAGATTAGTGGAGTTCTTCTTCAAACAGCCTGGAAACAAGATCAACAGGAAGGTGAGAATCCTCTCATTTAAAATCAGAACGATAGAGTCAGATCTTTCGGGTTCTTGTTCTTTCATTTCCCCCAAACCCACAGCTGGACTCATTTGGTAAAAATGGTGACAGATTCATTAACTGTAGCCAGTTATAAATGACATCCTCTTAGATGAATGCGTTTAGTTGATTTAATGGTTTTCACACCTAAAACAGTTTGTTTTATGAAGATTTAGATCCAGCCAGTCTTTAGATGTTTTATAGCTTACATTAAAGTTTTTTTAACTGATAACTTCTGCTGTTCTTCCTAATGTTAAGTGATTTTCCTTCACGCAGATATACTTGCATCTGAGGTGTAAACGATTGGAGTCAGGCTTGTTATCTAACTTATTCAGCTCTGTCTTTATCAGCGTTGGGCAGCTAGTCAGTCAGTACACTTGTCTGGCCTGTTCTGAGTAGGTGACATAAATTCAGATAAGATGGTGGCGTTCTCAAGCAGATCCATGTACAGTCTAAGTTTAAGTCTGTTTGCTGGTGAAAAAAATGCTGATATGTAATTATTTTTACCCTCTACGTCTCACATTGGATGTTTTTATTTGAAAATATCAAACAGAATAACATGTTATATTCATATTTTTCAAACAAAAAATTAGCTTTGCTTTCAACAGAAAAACCATAGAATTTTATTCCTGGAGGGGTCAAAAGTGAATCCAAAGCAAATTATAGCTCATGCATTTCATGTGACCTAATTCTGAAGATGTACAGAAACTCTAAAAGCAAAACGAAAAGAAAAAAAAAATGAAGAAAGCAAAAAAAACTTTAATAATGTTGCAAAAATTAGACTAAAATAAAATAAAATATGTGGTGTTTTAAAAATGGAAATACATTTAAAAAATGCATATATAATATAATATTGTAGACAAAAGTAGAAAACAAAATCACTGTTGGAGCAGTTTAAAGCAAACATAACTATGAATAAGTAAACAAATAAAAACCTAATTTGGGATTATAGAAAAAGAAAAAGAAGATGGAGCTCGTCTATGAAGCAAAAAGGACCACATAAACATGACAACAAGGTTTAAAAAAAGGAATAAATACAAGATTGAACATTAAGTACAGAAGACTCTGTCTGCTGCCACTGACATGTGACCTTTCCTTGACTAACAGAGGCATCTGCAAAACAGAACACATCGATCTGGAGTTACACCAGCAACCGCAACAACAGAAACAAACATTGTTGTGTCATCTCACCATTGTAGAAACTGAAATATCTGCCTGTAAAACTGTCAGAGTCCTGCCTGTGCAGCCATACAGACTTTTGTCAATCTGGCAAATGTACAAATTTTATACATTTTAGTCCTGGTCTTGCTGACTCTGGATCTGCTCTTTTTCTCCCGTCTTAAAGGCAAAAGATGACAAGGACAAAGGCAAGCAGAGCCTGAAGGGCATAAAGGCCCAGAAGAAGAGGAAACCTGTGGACTCATCAGGTGAAGTAAAATAGAATTTCACACAAGTTCATGCAAAAACACGTGCTTTTTTTTTAACACAGAAACAGTGTATTGCGGGAATTTGAGAAAATCCGAATACATTAATTTTTTAAGAGGCCGTTTAAACTTTCTACAACCTAAATAGTTGGAGCAGAACAAAGTTTGCCTTGGGAAACTGCTCAAAATTCAATGTTCTGCTTCAAAAACTAAACTATGAAACTTTTTTAGAATAAGACATTTACAGAAGTGGATGGACGTGACACTGTTGACAAGCACTGCAAACAAGACACTCCAGGAAGAAAATGACTGGAAATTCCAATTATAAGCATCCAAACCCTCCTAAAATTGCTGGATATTTAGTACTAAACAAATAAAATAACTACAGGAAATTCTAAACGTTATTTGAGCACAAAGTGTTTTTTTTAACCCCGTTTAAGATAAAGACATAATGAGGTGCCAATGACAGGGAGTTTAGGATGACACAAACAAACTTTTATAGGCTGATACTGTATACCTGCCAAAGCCCCCCCTCCCCATGTTCACATGCAAACTTCACATAGAAACTTTGCATGTGAGCCTGCAGACGGACCAAAATTAGATCACCATGGGGCTAAAATCAGCTAATGCCAGTGAGCATTTAGGTGTTACTGTAGAAGTTTAAGGGGATTAAAGAAACTGGTTGTTAAAAGCTGGAAAACCAGGATCAGTTTTGTATGGATATAGATTTGTGGCAGAGAAAACTAAAAAGTTTGCGTTACGGCACTGAGAACTTTTCTGCTTTTCAGAAAACACATCAGTGAGCGAGCCGGTGCTGCAGGAACAAGTGGAAAAACTCAACAGGCAGAACACTGAGCACTTCCATACAAACACAGAGGCCGATGTCCAGAGGGACAAAGATGCAGAGCTGATCCTAGATGGACCACAAACCTCTGCTTCTCAGATAGAGAAGAGGAAAAAGGAAAACGACGCTGTGGAGGATGAAGATGATGGAGATGTCTTTGTGGACACGGAGCCAGAGGAGGAAGACGAGCAACACACAGAGGAGGACGGCACGGAGCAGAGCAGAAAAGTTGAGGATGATGTAAAAAATGGAGAAGCCAGAGACTCCTCAGATTCTCTAGTGTCTTCTGGTGTTTCAGACACCTCTAATCTTCTACATGAAAGGTAATTTCAACTGGTTTCTGGATTTTGCTGCAAATTCTGGAGCTGTGAGCAAAAACTTAAGTACAGAGTACATTGAATTCATTCTATTATGCTTCCTAAATGACCAAAGCTCTGAAGAGGCCAGCAGCAGCAAACGACGCGTCACTGAAGAAGACCTGGTGAAAGATGATCTGAAGAAAAGCCGAGTAGAGGACGGACAAGTGGAAAACGCTGATAAACAGGTGGCACAGGCCTCCAGAACTGAGGAGACGGATGAGAGCAGAGAGTCAAAAGTGAAGGAGTTCATCATTGGTAAGATCTGGAGATTTTTTTTCTTTTCCTTCAACATTTCCAGTATGGAGAATTTGACAATTGATAATTTTTTTTTTATATAAGAGTGGAAACATCTCCAGAAGCTTCAAATAGAGCTTCAATTATGAGTTGGTGGTAGATTTGACCTCCTTGATTCCATTCTTTGTTTTTAATTTCTTCTAGACTTAAGCCCTCCACCATCAGCACCTTTCGACCACCGCATTGTGACGCCCAAACCCCATCAGATAGCGACATACTACACTATCAAAAAGGACGAAGTCCTTGGAGGGTGAGTGGCAAAAAACTCTCAGATTCAGCCACACACTCCTCTGAGAGAAAAAAAAAAGATGTCACACCTTGTGAGATGTTTTTTGAGGTCTGTTTTGGCCATTTATTGCAAACAACTACCTATCCTTGGAGTCACATCGAAATAGCTCCCCCTCTAGCATAGAGATTAAATCCAGCCCTCAAAATGGAGATTAGTCCTCCACACGCCAGCACATTTCTCACATTACTGACTTAATGACAGAACATTAGTGCAACTTTTTAAAGACTGATGGAGCTAATTATGATTGAAAAGACAAATCTAAACAATGTCATCTAATATATTGTATTTTTTTTTTTAATATATTGGTTTCTTTTTAATTAAATCCTCTAAAAGATCTCTGAAATTAATGTCTGAATGGTTTTCATGTCACCTGAAACCTTCAGGTAAATAATTGTAATGGCCATAATCTTATTACCATAAAATTATGATGAAGTAATGATAAAACTATTTTTTTCTTTGCTTTGTGTTCCTTGTTTTTTCCACCAGGGGGCGTTTTGGACAAGTCCACAAGTGCATTGAGAATTCGTCCGGTCTGACTTTGGCGGCCAAGATCATAAAAGCCAGGAGCCAAAAGGAAAAGGTGCAGAAAAACAAGACTAAAGAAAATAAATTTCCACCTGGATATTAGGCAGAATGTAGATATTCACGTCAGTTTAAGATCATAACTAATATCTGTCTACTTCCGCAATTCAGATGCAAAATTCAAATGATGTACTAAAAGATAAAGAAGGGATTATTTTTTTACACTTTAGCCAAAAAAAAAAAGTGAAATACCAGAAAACTTAGCTAAAGTCTGGATAAAGACAGCTACCTATTATTTTATTTATAAGGTCCCTACCTGAAGGACTTTCTGTCTTTATACAGGTTGTTTTATGACTAAACAAATATTCTCGACAGCCTCCACCTGTTTCTTCCTATAAACCTTGATAGAAATCCACCTGAAAGTATCTACTAAGAACCTGTCTGGGCTGTTTAATCAATGCTGCCTTCAGGTCAACCTGACTTTATACTAACAGGGATATATCCAAGACTAGCATCCTGTAACTGCACCTTGATCTAAAGCGAGAAATGTTTCATTTGCTGTAACTGTAATCTGATAAGGCGTCTGCCTGCTGATAGTTTAGTGTTTTATTACTGGACATAATAAAGATCATCCTGGCTCCTGGCCTTATGTTGATGTTTCCCTTCCATGTGGTAGCTTTTGTCTGACTTTAACTAAAGTCATTTTAACCTGTAAAGCTCACGAGCCCACATCAAAAAATTGACAGAAAATTCAAATCATTTTGAAGATGTTTTTTTAAACTCTTTTAAGAAAACGTCCATAAAAATGCTGCATTATCATATTTTTTATGAGTAATAGACAGTATCCATCAAAGATCCATTGGGTAATTAATTACATTTTTGCTCACAACAATGTTAGTTTAAAATGCAAAACTATTGAAATGAGTGTTCAAGGATGAAGCACTTGATTCACCCACTGACACTGATGCACACATTTTTAACGTGGTGGAAGTGTATTATAAAATTATAATCAGCAACAAATTTTACACAAAGTTAAAAAATATATATTTGGGGGATTTCCCTGAAGCAGGCTTTTTGGAATAAACAGAAAAGGCCCTTTTACTGCCCCTAGTGAAATGATAATGCACTACAATGGGGTTTTTAAGGAAAATTATGAATGACACACTTTAGTGTATGCTTAATACAGTAAAGTGTGTCTTTTCACAAATGTGGAAATACCTCAGAATTTTGACATGGAATACAAGGTCACTAAATTTCAACTTCTTTTCATTTTTTTTTAACCATTTACTAGAATCTGAGGTTTATATTTACATAAATAGAAATTGTTTCCTCCTACATATCGACTTTTGTTATGTCCTTACAGGATGTGGTTAGGAATGAGATTCAGGTGATGAACCAGCTGAACCATGCCAACCTCATCCAGCTGTATGCGGCCTTTGAGTCTCGGCATGACATTATTCTTGTCATGGAATAGTAAGTCTGGGAAAGTTTGCTACTAAGATCAATGGAGAGAAAAATAAAAGGCTTGAAACAGCAATAACTGTGTGTGTCTGAACTGCAGCGTGGAAGGTGGAGAGCTGTTTGACCGGATCATTGATGAGAACTACAACCTGACGGAGCTGGACACTGTGCTGTTCATACGGCAGATCTGCGAGGGCCTGCAGTACATGCACAAAATGTACATCTTACATCTTGACCTAAAGGTAAACCTCATCATTTCAATTTTTACTCCTTGACAGCTACATTTATTTCTAGCTATGAAGAAAAACTGACTTACAGTTTTGCTTTCATGTACATGCTAAATTAAGGTAATTTTGGAGCCAGTGTGGTTTGATACGTATTTGTATAAATAGGCATCATGGGGTTAAGTTGGATATTTACTTGTTATCCTGCTGCAGAATCTAACTGACAAAAAATCTAACAATTTAACCAGCCCCCAGTATTTTCATAAAACAGTGTTTGATATGGGACCGTGACAAAAAAGCACAGAATAAACGCAAAAACAATAACCCATATATAAAAATATACACCATTTACTATTTATTTATGATTAACATTTAACATGTACATTTTAACTTTAACAATTACATTTGTTATTTTTCTTTGACATTTAGCATTATTCATTGTTTAACTATGCTTGTGACTGACCCTTGAATGTATATATTTATATTAAGTTTGAATATATGTGATATGGCAAATGTGAGAAAAGTTCTTTATATCCAACAAAACTGTTTGCTAATTTAAAGTAGATAAAGTTTTACATTGGTACCGTATAGTTTTATGGAAACATTTACAATGTCCATTAATAATAATAATAATAATAATAATAATAATAATTTTTGTGACAGTCTGTGATCGAGAAAAGAGCTGACTCTGCATCTTTAAAGTTGGAGGGTTTGGACAGAAGTAGTTTCTCCAACCTGCACCCTTAATGACTTTTTGACCTCTGGCTCCACTCACATAAAGGTAGTATCTTTAATAAGAATACCATCTCTTTTTCAGCCAGAGAACATTCTTTGTGTCAACAGAGCAACCAACAAGATTAAGATAATTGATTTTGGACTGGCAAGAAGGTAAGAATTGTGTTCAGGACATCTAAAGTCACTTTTTTGATCTCCGTGTTGGTCTCTGATGACTCAACCATCGTCTCTTACAGGTATAAACCAAGGGAGAAGCTGAGGGTCAACTTTGGCACACCTGAATTTTTGGCCCCTGAAGTGATCAATTACGAGTTTGTTTCATTCCCCACGGACATGTGGAGTCTGGGAGTGATCACGTACATGCTGTAAGAACACTCATCAAGTCACAAAATTTCCCGACTCATTAGCTCGGTCCCACCTGCATTTTGCTTTTTGTCACCAGGCTCAGCGGCTTGTCTCCATTCCTGGGGGACGATGACAACGAGACACTAAACAACATCCTGGCTTGTCAGTGGAACTTTGAAGAGGAAGAGTTTGTAGACATCTCTGACGAGGCCAAAGACTTTATCACACGTCTACTGGTGAAGAGCAAGAGCTGGAGGATGAGCGCAACAGAATCACTTAAACACCCGTGGCTGTCTGACCAGAGTTTGCACCATCGACTAAGTCAGAAGGTAGAAATGGCTTTCATCTGTTCAGGAAATGTAATATATTCTGTTCAATGCATTACAGATGACTCCAAATGATATTATTTAGTTTTTTTTTCTTTACTTTCAGCAGAGTTCTGATACCTGTTTTTAAAGAGTGTAAACGTTCACAGTTTAATTAGTGGGTGAGGAAAAATGGATTCTCGTTAAAAAAACAAAAACAAACAAGTAAGCTGCATATCATGGTGCCAAAAAACACTGTCTGCTGAGAAATAAACATTCACACTGTTTTATAAATAAATACATTGATAAGGAATGAAAATGTTACATTGCTCTACACTGCCATGTTGGCTACATTAGCACAATCAAGCCATTTTAGCTTCATGGTGGTGCAATCACAAACCAATCACAATGGTAAAAAAATAAAAAAAACTCCTCCATGTGTTATGTTTTGTAGTTCATGATCATTCCACTAGAGGCAGTAGAGGGCCTTTTCCTGCTCATTTCAAAATGGTTTTATGCAAATGGGATGTTGTGTCTATAATGTTTCTTTAAATCTCTGTTGCAGAAAAACAAGTGCCACTCCACACACACTCCATCTACAAATACCTGAAAAAGTAAGACCTTTTTCATCAACATGACTCCAAAGCACAAAAAACCTCGGCCATTGAAGTTTAACTGACTTTTCTCCTGTACAACTAAGCATTATGTTCTTTTTACTTCCTGCTTAGAGTTATTTTGAGGCCCTACTGGCAAAGAGGAGCCTTGGGCCCACCAATGGACCAATACTGCTGTAACTTGACAGCCACTGGATTCTGCTTCATGTTCCCACTTCTGCATATTATTGGTCTGACCCGAAAAACAACTTGGATTACCAGACTGTTCATCTGCTTTGTCCCCTGCCTGCTGTCAAAGGAGGGCAGATCTTCAGCTTTAGCCAGCAAAGTGCTGCCACTCATCTGTTAAAGACAAACTCTGAATTATGAGTCACTTTTATTTGACTATGTTGTATAATCTGTAAATATTGATTTATCTTTAAAGGAATCACTTCTGAGATGAATTTCTATTTTCTTTAGCATGCTTTGCACTCTTATGGCCTCGTATGCCGAGATTTTATAAAAATTGTATTGAGAAAACACAAACTCAGTGCTGTTGTTTATTTATTTTCTTTTTTTTTAAGATAGATTATTTTTGTTCTGTTTGGTTATTAATTATTTAAGTCTTATAAATATGTCTCTTTTTCAGACAGAAGGTTGAATAGGATTAAAAAGTTGGTTAAATTTGAACCCCATTTATTTATTTTGAGTGAAAGAGCACCGCTCATTCCTGTTTCAGCTTTAAATTGTTGAATGAACTTCTGTCACAGTATTTTATGCCATTCATTTTTTAATTGTCCTTTTTTTTTATTGGACGTTGCTTTGCTTTCTGTATGCCCACCTGTATATGTTGCTTGCTCGTATTGCCTCGGCAGTTTGGAGTAGCCCTCCCACCTTCCATGAAGGCCTAACAAACAACACGTCCTACCTACCAATGACTCATGTTTGTGACTGAAGTGGCTTCTTATGTTCATTTATTCACTGGTTCCACACAGTACTTGAAGTGCTAACTTTTATTTAAGATGTGACTAACACATTTAGTTCTGCACATAAGTAAAAGTGTAAGAGCACAGTTCAGCTTAATGCTAGAGCCAGCAGCAGAGCAGAAATGGCTTTTTTTTTAAATCACTCAACTAAAAAGTAATGCCTCTACTGTTTAACTATAGCAGCTGAGTTCTTGTTTTCTGTTTGCATTTAAACTCCATTTTTTCATGTTTTCTTGTCAAATGGTGACATAAATAAATGTAGATTATAAAGCAGTCAATAAATGTTGCACAACAAAAGTGGACTTCATTATTTTTTTTGCCTCTCAAAAATATACATTTTTCAAAAATATGAAGGATGTTACAGACTTAAAGACAAAAATATATATACTTTTTTTGTTAGAAGGCTTTAAGATGCAGAGGGACCCAACCTTTATTTTTAGTCTCAGTATAAATAGCTTTCTTTCTTCCATTTGAAAACTCAACCCAAGCACAAGCAAAAACCTTTTGAGATCAACTTAAAATTTTCAGAATAATGAGGTCATTTTTCCAGCAGTAATATACTGACATCTTAGTTTTATTTCCAGCTATAAAAAATCCTTATGTTTTGCTTTTAAGTAGATGCTAAATTAAGGTATATTTGGAGACAAAGCGATTTGATGTGTATTTGCATCAAAAGGCGTCAAGAACAAAAACCAGAAAACCCACTGAACTTGTCTGAATATGTCTAGATCCGAGATATTTTGTTGATTATTGGTTTTTTAAGCTGTCTGAAAATCTTCAGAAGTTTCTTTCCACATACTAAGACAGAACTGTCTGTCAGTGGGAGAAACAGTGAATATAGTTGTCTAAATATATCTCAGGCAAAATTGCACGACCCCAAAATGTCATGTCCCAAATCTTACTAAGAACATTTGGGTCACAGCTGGAAACACATCTGCCTGAAGGCCATAAGAGAAGAACACAAAAAAAGTTTTTGAAAAGTTCATCAGGACTTCATTTTTTAAGTTAAAGGCATTTCACCTCAAGAGGCGAAGAATTAAAAAAATATTGTAGTCCAAATGAACATTTTAAAGAACTTTTCTACTATGGATGAATGAATCTTTGCAGATACAAGAGCGATAACCCCTCATTTATCACAAAGTAGGGATATTTCCACAGGAAAACAAAAAAAAAACATTGATAATTGAAAAATAGGAACTAGACTGAAAAGGAAAAACAAAAAGGATAAATCAGCAAAATTCTGTCAGTAAACCTAACGAACACATTCCTCAAGACCAGAAATAAATGTCTAATCAAATAAAGTTCTGTTACATAAGTAAAACCACATTGGTTGTTAACACTATAAATGGACAGAACAAGCTAAAACAACAACAACAACAACAAACAAACGAACAACAAACAAACAAACGATCTTGAATATTCTTTTTCCACCGTTGTAAATCTTTTAAATGTTTTCAACCAAATGAGTTTTTGATTAAAAATATATTATGGGTTTGCCAGACAAGGACTTTTAGCATGAAAAACATTGTTAAAAAAGATTATTCCAATTAAAACTTTTGTGAGTCTCTATTTCACTTTTCAAGCCATACTTTGTGACCATAGCTCATATTTTCAAGAAACATTTGCTTTGTCTAAAAGCTTTAAGATTCTAAAATATCTTATTTGGTTCGACTAGTTTTTGCAAAAGTCTTTTAGTTTCAAAAAGCTGCAAAGTTGTTCTACGACAAAACTAGCTCTTTAATAATACAATCAGCTGTTTTGACTTTTTAAATAATTTCTTTTACTGCTGTGAACTAGTTCTGGATTCACATCTGCTTTAAAACCTGACTGGTCTGGTTGCTTAGAAATCAAACAAAGGAGAGGTGAAACGGGACTTTTACAGAATTCTGGTGTGATGTTTTGAGTAGAATCAAGTTAAAAATAAAAAAAAAATAAAAAAGAAGTTTTACTTAAAACCCTTTTATTTTTGAATCTGTTGCCACTTCCTCAACATATCAATAGCTTTAGTCAAGTTCATGAACAGCAGGATGCAAATAACTTTGAGCTGTTTTGTTTCTGTACAAACAACATGTGTGCAGGATGAGGCATACTGCACAGCAGTTGGAGTACAAAAAAAAACAAAAAAGAAACACTGAACACTTGCAGTGAGACACCTGCCTCCTGGACGAATGAGGAGAAGAGGAGCAGCCCAGGGCTGAAACAGAGCCGTCTGTTGTTCCCTCTGATCGGACCGAGTGGAAAAACACACTGCTGAGCTTCTCAGAATCTGCTGTACTGAGTTTTCCCCTCTCAACACGCCGATGTTTATCCAAGCATGTAATGAAATCAGCCCCTTGATCATCCTGCTGAGTTCTCTGCGAGCAGTTAGGAATTTCAGAAGACTACTGAGTCTCTCAGCAGGAGCAGATGTTGCCATAAACGATCAAATGGACAAGAACAATAAGAGATCATGAAGTGACCTGTTCACTTGATCACCCCTCAGGTGCCTTCGGTCTTCTTCTGAACTGAATCCCTTCTGTCTTGCTGAGAGTTTCAGGTTCAGCTTCTGAATTGTGTTTGTTTTGGACCACAGACCGACCAGGACTGTAATAAGAGTAACCGCTTCAACTCAGAACTTCCTCTGAAATGTCTGACAAAATATCCCCCAGGCACGAAAATATTCTAATCCTAACAATTCAATTCTAACAAACCAATCTTGTGGACTCCAAGCAAATTTAATCACATTAAGACCGTTTGATTTTCACAAATGCATCAAGTGATGCTTGTAAAAAATGTGCATTGCTCATATTCTTAAAAAGAACTTCTTAAGAACATTATTTTTTTTGTAAAAGAAAAATCATGTCTGGTATTTAAAAACAGTCATCATAGGCAGATATGAGAAAAAAGGCTAAAGCACTGACAATGGAAAATGTTTGTGTTGTGTTTTTGCCTCCTCACTGAGTGGTTTGTATATTTAATATTTATTCTTTTTGCTGGTTAGCTGCAGGACTGGCACACGGGGAATCAAGGTTCAATTTTTAGGGGGTGTGATCAGAATTAGAATCCTTTTATTGTCATTGTACATGGTGATACAATGAAATTGTAGAAGCCTTGGAGTGGTGAAAATAATATAAAATAAATATACTGTAACTCACATCTCTAATCAAAAAAATTTACAATATGTATAGATGAGCTTCATCCAGTGTGGGCCCATAGCCCTTGTGCTATCCTAGCCACTTTAACATTGGGAGTTGGGTCATCTAGACCCTCTAGACAGTGCACTGAACCTTTTTTCTTTAAGGATTTTTGATCTTTACTGGTGTCCATGGATTACATGAAATCCTCTCCACCTTTATCCACCTTTGTCATGGTAAGAATAACACGTCAACGGTCATCTTGACCCCATAGGATAGCACAAGGGTTAGACAAGACCCTTTGCACTACTGCCCAACTAATTATCCACAAGGGGGTCCATGTCTGGGTCTTCCTGAGCAGGTCCCTTGCCTGGAAAAAATACAGGGCTCTGTCAGGAAAAGGCATCCAGCATTAAAATTTCTGCCAAACTACCTGTGAAAGCTGATTCGCTGTGGTTACCCCTGAAGAGATATACTGACATCATTCTTTTCATTGTATTACTCTGCTTGTGATGCTGACACTCCCCTCGCTGCTGGAGCAGGATATTTCCCGCACCATAAAGGAAGGGATTCATAATGGTTCAACAATCAATATTTGCAAAACACAATGCCGTCATAAGAAGTGGGGAAGAGAAAACATCCTTCTTTTGAGTACAAATAAAAAGAATCAAACATCAGTACGACATGTTACATTAAAATGTCTCATTCATCCGGGTGATGTCATGAAGATTAATTATGTCATAATTCAACTTCAAGATAATGCAAAAACTGTACAACACAACTGGTAATCTTCCTGTAAACAGATGTAAAGAATGATCTAAATTGTAAAATGTCCCAAACTAAAATTTATTTTGCAGTTGAATGGTGATGGTTTTGTTTTCCAACCGTGGGACCAGGGGAGCTTCCATTCAAAAAACCTGACCACTCCTGTTAGTGCTGGGTAATCTAAAATAATTTTTAAAGTGTGTGTTTGGGTGTTTTGGGCATGTCCCACTGGGTGGCGGAGGCCCCGGGGAAGACCCAGGACACGCTGGAGAGACTATGTTTCTCAGCTAGCCTGGGAATGCCTCAGGCTCCTCCTAGAGGAGCTGGAGAAAGTGAAACATGGGCATCTTTGCTTAAATTGCTGCCCCCGTGCCCGGGTCCTGCATAAATGGAAGAGGATGGATGGATGGATAGATGGATGGTGTTTGTGTGTGTGTTTTTCCCACACAAAGGTCTTAAAGCCACTTTACCTGTTTCTAACATGGCTCCAATTTCAGACCTGCTGTAGGGTCCAGTTACCAAGGAGACCACACTATTTTTCACTTTCCATCTCTCCTATTTGTCATTGTTATTACTCACCCTTCTCATGGGCTTTCTTGTTGATGCTGCTAATACCTGTGAGGGCTACATTAGATACGCTTAACTGTGCAAGTAGAAATACAAACCACCACACCCTTGCCACAAGGACATGTGGCAGTAACAGTATTACTTTTTTTTTTTATTTGCTACCCTTTAGGACTATTGTTGATGGCTTAAACTTATCAGAAATAAAAAAAAGGCTTTGATTAAGCACAATACAGCTTAAAAAGTTTAAGCACATTTTTGCATTTCCCTTGATTTCAAATCAATTAAGATTTTTTATTGTTATTGTTTATTTGTATGTTCTTTGATTATGCATTTACTTGACTCCATATATATGCATGAACATTATGAAATATGCTTGCTTGCTGCAAATAAAAAGTGAAACCTGCTTGCATCACCAGATAAGATGTGCTGTGGTCAGCAGCAGGACTGTCTGTGATTCCTGGTCTCTGTTTTATTTCTGTGATGAGTTGTTTATGGAACAGAAACACCTGTGGATTGCAGAGTAGACTTGTATCCTTGACTGGCGTGGAAATATCTTGCACAGACATACAGACACAGAGTCTAATGACGTATTTTACATGTTTACATGTTTCCTTGCTGAACAATTATTGTAAGTAAATGTATAATTAAAAAAAATATAATGAAATCACTGTTCACCTCCAAACGGCTTTGCATCTCTACTTTAGTAACAAACTTTTGAAATAAAGGTACTCTTAATCACCTTTTTAAAAAAAATGTCCAACAGAAGTTGTTCTCAGCTTGTCAGTTAAGATTCATGCAATCCACCCTCCTTCCTTGAGAGGGCGCAGCCATGAACAACCTTTGTCCTTTAATGGATCTCTGTCTCTTTAAGAGACCGATGTGTCAGGCTCTTCTCTCATTGGCTGATTCTGCAGCCGCTTCCTTCTACGTCATCTGGTGGCTTTTCTGGTTTGGTTTACGGGTGCTGAGGAGGCTCGCTGATACTCACTCTGTGAACTTCCACCCGGGTCTGGACGGTCTTGTCGTTCGTTTTTAACCGCACACTTTAGACACTTTCATCCGAACAGAGATGGCCCAGAGTTCCGAGTCCGCTAACGCCGGTTCCGCATTTAACGGAGCTCCCCAGAAGAAGAGGAACGTGGCTGTCATCACCGGCATCACCGGACAGGTACCCTCACTCAAGCTCTTTCTTTCTGTCGCTTTACCTGCTGAAGTGTCTAAATGCACAAACAAGTCCGTAAAGTCGCTTTAAACTGCATTTGTTATCAAACGCCGGCGCCTACAGACTCCACACCCTGTCATGCAGGTGTGTTGAACTCTGCAGGTGTAACTAACAGCTGTCCGATGGGCAAGTTTCTGATCCTCTCAATTAACCGGAGTGTGAGCTCAACAGGAAATGAAAATAATTGCATCACTCTGTTTGAAAAAGGCCATGTCAGTGTCCCTCAGCTGATGGTTTTAGAATGATTTATGATTGGTAAATGAGTTCATTGTATCCAGTTACACCTCATTGACTGGGTCATTGAGTACACATTAGATGTTAAGTCGTTGTTATTAATACAGTAACTTGTACCTTCGTTTAGGATAGTTGGAAAGAAAAAGACATGGTTTTTGTGAGGGGGATATCTCATTTTCACTTTAGGTTGTTGAAAGTTTATTGTACATTTGTAGGAATGAATGGAGGGGCAAAAGTAACACAAAGTAAACAGTTCTAACATCTATTATTTAAAAAAGAAATATTTCTGTCTATTTGTTAATTCAGCGCTTTGATAAAATTGATGATGTATATGGGATCAATTACGTGGGATGGGTGCTTCTCAAGTCTGAAAAAAAAAAGAAAGTCTTTAGTGTCTATATCTATTTCAAATCAGCCGGCAAATGATAAAAACCAATAAATAATCAGAAATTATGTTGAAATTTGAGATGAATGTTAAACAAACTCCAGATTGATCTGTATCTAGATACAGGAAAGCAGAAAGCTGTCAATGTTGATGAATCGCTGTCAGTTTATGCAAGAAAGATCCTGAAATCTCAAAATGAAACTCAGCCATCTGTAATAAAAGAAATAATGTTTCCTGCAGCCATCTATCTGTGTCAGTTTAGCACCAGAATCCCAATGAACTAGCCAGTATTAGAAATGGTTACCTCTGATGTTTATAGAGGTCAATGAAATCAGAGTTGAGCAGTTTAACCCCCTACAATATTAACTTAGGTGCAACAGCATTACTGTGGATTTGTTCCAATTGTTGACCCAAGCATGAGTCAGCGCTTTGTAAAGTTCTTAGGAATTTTGTGTCAACCTATGTGACACGTTTTCAAAGTCAACAAAATCAAGCGGAGACAAATGATTTCCCAACCTTTCTGCTCCTTTTGTTTCGGCTGTGACGAGGCGACGGCCATTGAAAGCGCTCTGGCAGCCGTAGAACCAGTCAAACTTGAAAAAACAGACAAGTTTCTCTTCTTTTTTTTTTTTTTAATTTTTAGTCTCCAAGTCAGAATACGGCAAGCCCTTTTTAACTGCTGTTCTGTCATTTTTCTTTGAGCACTAACTGATTCCTTGTTGGCACCTCTATTGAGACGACCGGGAGGTTTTAGGCTTTCACAATTGCTGCTCTTCCAGTTTTTATAACAGAAAATCTGATGATCCCAACAGGGGAGTGTCTGACGGATAGTCTCTAAGGAACCAGTTTGTGCCACAAAACCTGCCACAAAGATCCTTTTTTTTCAAAAAAAATATTTTCTCTTTCCATCATCTTCAAACCACCTTGAGTTGTTGATTGAACTGGATATATAGGACTTATTCCAAATTATTTTTTGGTTAAGAAAAATTATCTTAATCTGCAATACTGCCATCCATAAATTGATATTCATTTTATAGAAAAATACGGTAATTTCTGGACTATAGAGTGCAACTGATTTTAAGTTGCACCCATTACATTTTTAAAGGATAAAACATTTTGTACATATATAAGCCGCACCTGTATATAAGCCGCATGTGCCCACATTGAAACATGTGTCGTAGAATGAGGATGTGTATGTACTGAAACTGCGCGCGCATGTGTAAGAAAGAGGAGGGAGAGCGTGCAGCAGAAGTGTGTTGGGAGTGTGTTTTCATGTTTGATATACAGAGTCAGGGCTCCAGACTAACTTTTTTCACCAGGAGCACAGTGGCCCCTAACTGAAAATTTTAGGGGCACAACCAGAAAATTTAGGGGCGCATACCGTAAATCAACATGCAAACCAAATCTACTAATTTCCACTGTATTACTAATAAATACTTTAATAATAGATGCAGAAATTACAATGTGCTGTTTCAAATTCAGTGTCACATTTTATTCTGCACTTTTGAAGATGCAACAACAGCTAAACTGACAGCACCGTCGCTGTCATGACAGTACAAATAGTAAAGAAAACGGATGGAAATTCATCTTGGTGACACCAAATATGTGCAGCCAAGATGCACAATAAGCGTGTTTTAGATCACCCAGGTCGACGCAACGCTGCGCAGATCACCTGGTGTGAGACATATTTTTGTTTTTGCTCCAACATCACCTGTCAATCATCACAAAAATGTCACCAGAAAGGGGCGGGATCAAGGCCCCAACCTGAGCGAACACAGCTGGAAATTTAGTACTGAACTGACTGAAAGCTGCCCAGATGACTACAAAACAATGCATTATGGTACATGTGTCCTGATGGTTTTTGTAGTTGAGTGATCAATTAAAATAATTTAAAATACCTATTGATTAAAAAATGCTACATACATTACAAAACATTAAAATAAATGTAAAATATATAATAACACAGATCACACAAAGGGGGAGAGGAATATTAAAACTAAATTGAATGTTAAGGACAACTCCAACTTCCTGTTGTCCTTCAGTGTCGCTGCAGATCCCCCCCCCCCCGGCCTGGTCTCCACCAACGATCCAGGCGAGGTGCCGGTTCATCTCAAGCACGTCTATCGTTGCATTTTCCCCACGTATTTTCAGTGTGTCTAAAACTAATGTTGTTTTTGCTCGAGTGTGTTTAATGTCCAAGCTCCCTTAGCTGTCACGCATGTAGGTGTGGGACATTTATTCTCCTCAGCGGACCCGACTCCCGTGGGAGCGCTGTGCTGCCGTAACAGTCGTGCATAAACCGTTTGATGCGCCGCCGTAACCGTAACCCAAACTTAACCTTCCTCCGGTTCTGTGTGACCCAGAGAAAAGTTCAGCACGGAATGCATGTATGTAGAAAATTAAGAGCAGGTGTCCTGCTTTCAAGCCCTGTCATTGTCCCGCCCCCAAGAGTCATATACCCCGCTGTGATTGGTTGGTCATCTCCGTGCACGACAATGAAAAAGTGTCATTCATTAAAACTGACGGGCTGCAGTAACATTAAGGCGGGGGCCGCAAAATATCATCTTGGGGGCTGCAAATAGCCCGCGGGCCGCGGGTTTGAGACCCCTGCTGTAGTTCTGTCACTGGTACACTAGCCGCAGGTTGGAAGAATGAATCAATAGTTCACTTACTCATAGCTCAGACGCACATATCAGGTTGTGAGGATATTTGTCTCCGTTTCTTTCCCACAGATGTTAACGCGCACTAGCTTATCTCTAGGCCCCTCCCCCTCCACGCATTTTAGCCACTTACAGCAGCGTTCCCTATTCTTCTCACACGCAGTGGCCGCCTCACAGACGGGCATCACGCAAGTGTGTGCTCGCGTTTCATGAGTATGTGCGCGAGTGTGTGTGTCTGCCTGCGCGCGTGTGCGCTCGCGTCTCATTGATTATTTAATTGATCTTTGACGTGCCCCTTCCACGTTTAATGTATAAAAAAAAATACTTAGGGTGGGGGAGGCAAATTTACTGGTCGCGCATGTGCGACTGGATGTAAAATTCAGTCGCACACTCTCAAATTTTGGTCGCAAAATGCGACCAATTGGTCGCAGTCTGGAGCCCTGAGAGTGAAGGAGAACTGTAATAAAAGAAGGTTTCCCCTAAAAGAACAGTGAAAGATTCTTCATTAACCTGCTCTGGAGGCTCTGAGGATCCGAACGGGGAAGTGAACCCTGAAGGAAGATCCGCCTTCCGGAGAGGACCTCCCCGACCACCGTCATAAAGAAAAAAGTAATCCCAGGAAAGGTTCAACACATGATATATTTACAAAGAAATGAGGGGGGGGGGTAAACTGCGACACTGCAACTCCTCCTGCTTCATCACCCTGGTGATCAAAAATCCCGCACCGTCACAGCTCTATTCTGTGGATACACAGCTGGTAGTACGACTGAATAGACTGTTAGAATTTGTATTATGGCAAGAAAAAAGCAGCTAAGTACAGAAAAACGAGTGGCCATCATTACTTTAAGAAATGAAGGCCAGTCAGTCCAAAAAATTAGGAAAACTGTGAAAGTGTCCCCAAGTGCAATCACAAAAACCATCAAGCATTACAAAGGAACTGGCTTATATGCGGACCGCCCCGGGAAAGCAAGACCAAGAGTCACCTCTGCTGGAGGATAAGTTCATCCTAGTCAGCGGCCTCAGAAATGGCAGGTTAACAGCTGCTCAGATTATAGACCAGGTCAATGGCACACAGAGTTCTACAACAACTGTTAAAAGGAGACTATGTGAATCATGGTAGAATATCTGCTAGGAAACCACTGCTAAAGAAAGGCAACAAGCAGAAGAGACTTGTTTGGGCTAAAGAACACAAGGAATGGACGTTAGACCAGTGGAAATCTGTGCTTTGGTCTGATGAGTCCAAATTGGAGATTTATAGTTCAAACCACCGTGTCTTTGTGCGATGCAGAAAAGGTGAACGGATGGACTCTACATGCCTGGTTCCCACCGTGAAGCATGGAGGAGGAGGTGTGATGGTGTGGGGGTGCTTTGCTGGTGACACTGTTGGAGATTTATTCACAATTGAAAGCATACTGAACCACAGCACCTTGCAGCAGCATGCTATTTCATCCGGTTTGTGTTTGGTTGGACCATCATTTATTTTTCAACAGGACAATGACCCCAAACACACTTCCAGGCTGTGTAAGGGCTATTTGACCAATAAGGAGAGTGATGGGGGTGCTGCGCCAGATGACCTGGCCTCCACAGTCACCAGACCTGAACCCAGTCGAGATGGTTTGGGGTGACGGTGCTGGACCACAGAGTGAAGGCAAAAGGCCCATCAAGTGCTAAGCATCTCTGGGAACTCCTTCAAGACAGTTTGAAGATCATTTCAGGTGGCTACGTCTAGAAGCTCTTCAAGAGAAGGCCAAGAGTGTGCAAAGCAGTAATCAAAGCAAAACGTGGCTACCATGAAGAACCTAGAATATGACATATTTGCAGTTGTTTCACACTTTTTTGTTGAGTATATAGTTCCACATGTGTTCATTCATAGTTTTGATGCCTTCAGTGTGAATCTACAATTTTCATAGTCATGAAAATAAAGAAAACTCTTTGAATGAGAAGGTGTGTCCAAACTTTTGGTCTGTACTGTACCTGCGGCTGCTCAAAAAATTGCTCCTAAAAACCTGTACTTGTTTCAATATAGTAGTGTCTACATTTATAGTACTAGTGTTTACATGTATAGTGATGAGTAGATAAATACCAGTGGGCATATGCAGGGAAAAACTCTTTCTGCTAGATTTGCACTAGATAGTATAGGCAAAAAAGTTCAGGAATAATTCTTTACTTAAATCAAAATAGATTATTCCTGTATCAAGATTTGAACTGGCAAACCATCGAAAGTTCTAGAAAGTATGTGCTTTAGATGTCTGGGGTACACCTGCCTCCACTCACATATACTCATCTTTATTGTCCCCTTAGTGTTTCCCTGATTGCCAGAAAGCTGTTGTGATCCTCTTTTTTTTGTTATAGAGGGGGAACCACCTTTTGTGACAGTTGTCAAACCTCTTTCTTTGTGACATAGGTGAAGCTGGCTTTTTTGGATAGTCATTCAAGGGTGAGTGGTGGTGTGATGGGGTGCAGCCTTATGTGAGAATTGAGGCCATCTCAGTTGGATGTGTAGCATTCTTCTTTTAGTGATCGAGGCAAACCCCTCTTTTTGTGACTTAGGGGGGCCAGTCCTTGCCATGGAGGCGGAGCCGATAAATGTTGTCATAGGCAATACCTTGTGATGGAGGCGAGCCAACTTTATATATGATAAAGGGAGGGTCCGGTTTTTGTTTCAGAGGTGGAGCTGGTTTTTTTTTTTTTTTTTTTTTTTTACAATAGAGCTGAAACTTTATTTTTTTTTCTTTTACCGAAGGAGGCAGAGCCTCATGTTTGAGACGTTGTAGGGGCCAGTCTTATGTGGGGAAGGCGGAGCTATCCTTTTGTTATGGGTGCCTATGCCCATTGGGAACAAATGGATAAGTGGATTAAATGGTTTAAACAAAAAAATAATATATGACTAGACCATACTGTTCCGGAGACACTGGAAAAAAAAAAGATCAAAACAAATAGTTCTCAATATTTGTGGTTTAAATCGAGCTGTCAAATAATTAGACTCTGTGGTGGTGGTCTGGTTTTACATGTTAATTGCATTCCAGTAAAAAGCTGAGCGTTAATTGAGGTGACAGGCATGCATCTGGATACGCCATCTCAGAAATCCCTCACTGATCCTCAGGAGCCCCTCTGATGCCATAAAATACATTCCTGCTAACTACTGTTCATAAATTTCACAGCGGCGTGCTCCTCATTCTGAATATTGTTGACCCATGTCTCAGTGAAGGTTCTGTGGAGAAATGGTGTGAGTTATAGAAGACCACCTGAGAGCCAAGGCATAGCCGCAAACCAGAGTGGGGGCTCTGGCCGTGGTTCTGTTTTATGGTTAAGGGTTATAAAGAGGACAGGTTCACCCCATCTGTTCGATGGCAGAACCTTACCTTGGCTCTGAGTTGCAGGTTTCTCTCTTCAACGTTTGTGGAAGAAAGAAAACAGTTTATTGCATTATAGCTTCTCTTAGATGTTCATTTTACCAGCATCTTCTCTTCCTCAAGTACCTTTTGATGCCGTTTCATGTACGCCTTACTTTATTGAACGGACTTCAATGTTAGCAGGACTGTTGAGGGCCAGATAAAACATCATAAAACTAAGAATCCGTGCACACGTCTCCTCTTTACTCATAATAGTTGCTGATAGTTTCTTATAGGAGTCGCTCCTACTCAAACAGAAATCTGTCAGCTCTTGTTTATACAGGAAAAGAGACACAAGTTCAACTGCAGTAATATAAAATAAGTTCCCTGACGCAGGTTGGAAAAGAACAGATGCTCATGAAACAAAGGCAATAGTGACTTAAAATGAATGCCTTTTTGTCTTTTTTGACTAAAAATAATGTAAGCTTTTTGACATTATAAATGAAATTTTAAAGAGTGGAGTGTTACGGCCTCATGTCTCCGAAAACCCCCCCAGTGACGGACAAATCTGATGATATTAAGCAGTTGCTTGATTTCGTGCTGGAGGAAGTTAAGCCATTAAGATCCAGCACGGACAGATCTGAAACGTGCTTAAGGAGATGAAACGGCTGCAGGCTCTGAATGATAACAATGTTAACAGTATGGTGATCATTAAAAAATGAACGGATGACCAGGAGCAGAACACCAGGAATAACGACGTGATTATCAGAGGATGAAAAATCAAACACCGGTCATATGACTGCCAGGAAAGGTGAAGAATCCGACGAGCAGGAGACGGGCTCAGTGGAGAACAGGTGGAAGAGTTTTTAAAGTCCAAAGGAATTTCTCTGGACACAAACAACGTTGAGATCTGCTGACCGCTCGCCAGGAGAAAAGAGACAGACAAACCAGCGATCCTTTTAAAGTTTGTTAATTGGAAACACAAAGCAGCTTTATTGAAACAAGGAAAAAAACTGAAGGGAACCAACGTTTTATGAATGACAACCTCACTAAACAGAATGCCGACATCGCCAGAAGAGCACGTTATTTAAGAAAGCTGGGAAAAATTCAAGGCACTTGGGTGAGGGAATGCAAGATTTACGCTAATCTAAATGGATCCTCTGAGCAAGCTATTAATGGTTTTCTGACTATGTACTTATTTATGCTAACCGCTGTATCTTTGAACTTTGATAAAAACCAATGTGGTGTTTTTTGGTAATTACAATACCAATGCTGAGATCCTCTTAAAGTAAATAATGCCTTAATTGAAAGCATTACAGAAATACAATTCTTAGGGGTTGTTATAGATTCCAACTAAATTGGAAGCCACACATCAGACACAGATAAACTAAAGTTTCAAATAGTATTTCAATCATAAACAAATCTAAATATATATAAAAATATATATTAACAGTATATATTTTTTGTACTGCACCTTGATATTACCATATTTCACCTACTGTATAGAAATTTGGTGAAAGAAATTATAATACTGCTAAACATACAAAACAAAACCATAGAAGCAAAAACCACAATGGTAAGCATGAATCTCCTGAAATGGCGCAATGTTTTCAAACCATAGTGGAGTAAAAAGCTCAATGTGTTCAGAAAATTCAATGTCTTGAGGTACATTCAGAAGGGTCAGTTATAAGTTTTAATAAAATACCCCAAAAAATAGAAATAATAAAAGAAGGAAAGTGCAATTAAAAGCTGCATGTTAAACTCTTTCACGACGCACTGCCTTCTATTATGTTTTTTTGGTCAGGGAACTTACTGGAGTCATGTGTGACTATTTTTTTTAAATTTAAGGAATAAAATTATTGTAATAATTTAATATTAAAAGAAGAGTCACACAAGTGTCATCTTAACTCCAGTAAAATGCAAATATTTGACCTTTTGCATAACTTTCATTTGAGTAACATTCACTTAGAGTGATACATTAAAAGATATTTAAGAGGCTGCCCTCAAGTGGCAGAAAAAAGCTACATTGTGCAGCCAGTTCCAGTTCTGTGGCTGCAGAAAACTGTAGGAGTGCTAAGCAGTACCTTCTTGTTCAGCTTATCTGATCCTAAAATCTGCTTGATTCTGACGTTTCTTGTTTCCACACGGCAGCCCAACGTTCCCACAAAGCACAGTGTCCGTGTTTGCGTGTTGTGATCTGTGATTGCAGCTTCATCCAGCCTAATTGCAGACCAACGCTGAGCTTGCCAGCTTCTGCCTGCGGTCTAAAGAAAACACATTAAAGTGAATTATTTGTAGCTGACACACAATGAGAAAAGCAGGCACGCTCCCTGTGTGTACATTTGGCTTGAAAAGACTTAAAAAGCCCTTCACTAGACATTTTTCCTTCATGCTGGCGAGGTGTAATCGGGACATTATGACTGTGTAATGAAATGATAAAGATAAATAAAACAGAAACTTCATGTTTTAACCTCTCTATTTCTCCAGCAGAGGGCACTAACTTCACATTTTTATTCTGTGTCTTTATGGTTTAACCACTAATTGGTGTATCAAAAAGGCCTTCTTCTATCCCCTCAGACAGTAAAGTAAACATTTTTGGGTTTTATTTCATTTTTTGACAAAATAAACAATTTGGGTAATTAAACTTCATATTTAAAAATATAATTCCAGAAAATATTTTCCTTTTTTAACTTTAACCTGAATGTTTTGAAATGTAAAACTATCAAGTTATTGAATAGGGAGGTTAGTGTAATCTTTATGTGTAGAAACGGAAAAGAAGGATTGAAGTGTAAAAACAAATGTGTGCACGCTCCCACAGCAACAGTTCCACAAACCGAAACGCATACTGTCTCCAAATGAGACCACATGATGATGTGATGATTATAATGGTGGGAATGTTGATTGGAGCTAATGATGGCAGTCCGAATGCTGTGCCGATGAGCAAACTTGAGTAACATTTTTAATGGACTGACATAAACATTGGTTTATTTTTTAGTCCAACTTGATTTTAATAACATTCTTATACCAGTTTTTTAACTTTAGTCTTGTGTAGTTTCCTCTGTTTTATTTTTTATTTTTCAAAATCCAAGAGTTTTCTCTTAGAGCACTTTTACTTAAAGGTCTTTTCTTTGTGAACTGCTTACATTTTTTTTGTTGGTGTTTGTTCATGAACAGATTTCCACTAAATCTTTAATAGTTTTTGCCACATAAGACGGCAATAATTTGCTAGTTGCAGAATCTTTTATTTTTATTTATTTTGTACTTTTAAATCTTCTTACAAAAAATGTGCTACCTCCTCACTCTTACTCGGCTTCTGTTTACTCCTCCCCCAGGTCATGTTTTGTCTTGTTTATAAAATCACTAGCAGGCGTGTTTGAGATGGTAACATCCTCCCCTGAAAGTTCACCATCCTCATCCAGCTCCCTCTATATGTGCTCAGGGTGAGGAGATGGGTTTCTGTCATATAGTCTAAATGAGTCTTCAGGGAGTTTGGGATGTGGCACAGAGCTGCCAGGTTAGCATAATGTGTTTATGTGTCTGCTCCGCTCTTCCCAGTAAGCGCCCAGCTCCCCATAACAGGAAACGGCGGGGTGAGGGCAGGGTTTACAGGCTAATATTGCCTTAAAAGAGCCTCTTGTTGGAAAACAGAGCTGCAGCTCTTCAGGCTTGTTTTCCAAATTGGTCTGGCATGGAACGCTTTGACCCTGGCACAGGGGCAGGAAAACATGACACCGGCCGCAGCTTTGAACGGCGAGCGGATGGTTGAGGAGCGGCCAGTGCCCATCTCCCACGCTGAAACAGGTCGGGCATCAGGGCCAACTTGCTGCCAAAATGGTCAACCTGAAGAATTTTGGAAAATGAGAAATTATGATACTGTTACCAATGAAAAATCTTAATTTGCTTTTTCAAAAAATAGTCGTTCCTATCCAGGCTGTTTGCCCTAAAGTTTGGTTTCCTTTGCTTTTAAGTGTTTGAGACTGTTGCTCTGCATCTACATCCAACACTTCTCTATGTAGCTACGTTTTCTTTTTCTTTACTTTGCGATAGAAACATTATATACATTTGAAAACCTCTTAAACTACAGACTCACTGGGCATTCTTGAACGCTTGAACATGAGTTTAACCCATTGTGTTCACACTGGACAAACTGGGAACGGCTTCATTTTTTAAAATGAGCGTGTCCACCACCTACAGTTAGAAGAGGCTTGGTGCAAAACGTGAAAATCTCACAAATCTTGCTTCAGGCTTTTTCTTTTAAAGTATTCCTATTCCGATATAAAAAAAGATTTGGTGTCATCTCATTCTGTCTGGGCACTTACCGCAAAATATGAATTTCTCTGCCAAGATCAATTGTCAATCGGTTGGCCTTTCCGTAAATTAAAATGGATGCCATCCATATGGATGGTATGCCTGTTGGATTAGACCTCTTTAAATGAAACTCAAGTGCAACAGCTGAAAATGAAAAGAAGACTCCTTATTAATGAAAAGGTAACATAAACATTTTTATTATTATTTTATTTCTGCAGATTTATAATAATGCAGCATGTCTAAGAGACTTAAGTTCAGACTCAATAAAAAATAAAAATTTGTCTGCAGTGTTTTCCCATAATGCCGGAGAAAAACATGCTGATGAGATCGGATAGAACGGGCAGCTTTTAATGCCTTTGGAAAAAGTATATCTTTTTTTATTTGATAGAGAAATGACAGATGCTTTGATTCACTTCTGATGATTCATGCAGGGTGAGCAAACATAAAGAAAGGAGGGATTTTACCTTCTTACTCATCTTGGTAATTTAAAACAGCCCCTGACGCTCCCCTTGCTTTTTCTCATATTTGTGTGCATGAGTCCCAGACTGAACTCTAAATGAAAATATTTGAGTTTGGTTTTGGATGGCGAGGGTTTGCAGGATGGCATCATCTCATGTCCTTATCATGAGAATTTGAAAGGCAGGATTTTATAAATGAAAGTGTCTTCAGTTTACCAATCTGATAAGACCGGAGTAATCCACTCATTATTATGGCAGATCCAACAGTCTGCCTTCCAGTTGGTCAAGGACAGGACTTCTCATGGCCTTAGATACAACAGTACAAAGCCTGGCTTCTCAGTGCTGATGCTCAACATTTTCTCCAACGTTCACACCTCCTTCACTGCCTCCTTCGTTTCCCGGCCTTCACCTCTGCCGTTTCCCCGAGACCTGAAGAGGAAGCTTGGAGCTGACATGTTGGCACCGACACTTTGCTCCGTGTGTGTGCACGCGTGTGAGGAGGACTGAGGCATGAATGACTGGGTCGGAATATTCCAGAGTGTTCCAGAATGTGCGGTTGGAAAGTCTGAGAAAGGAAAAAAAAAAAAAAGGAGGAATATGGGTGAGGGGAACAAGACCTTATTGACACTCGCGCACACATGTCTGATGTCTATGTTTTCTCCTTTATTTGGCTGCCGCACCTCACATCCCATGACTCGGCATTGAGCTACATTGCACAGACCTTTAAAAGGCTTTCATTGAATTTCAGCTTATTTTAGATTTCTCCTAAAATGTCCTTATTTCAGTAAAAAAACTTGTTAAAAGTCCCACACTGATCCTCTTTTGATCTATTTTAAAAGCATTTCCAGTGGTCTTTTAATTATGATTATGTTGTTTTGGGGCAAAAAAAACCCCAAAGCAGCAGTAGTTCATTAGAATTTACCTCAGAATTGTAAGCAGGGCTGTTTATCTGCTGTCCTGCTAGTTAGCCCCTGACAACCCCAACCTGACATTATTGATGTAACAAAAATAGCGAGTGATATTGAAACTATCCAGCCGTACAGTTTGCCGTACAGATGCCAGCTCGGATGAGGAAAGTGAAGACGTACATAAATCTATTTGTCTGCAAGTGGATCAGAATGGAATGGAACAAGGGGCTTGTGGCCCGTTGATTGTAGCTCCTATGTCGACGGCATTTTTGTGTCTGGGCCGATTCACTACTCCAAAAACAGATTTTTTTTTAATCTGCGTGGGTCTTCAAAGAGGCATTTGTTAAAATGTCATATCTGACAGCGTAATCTTGAACGATTTGGTTTGTTGCACTTTTTTTCAATTGTTTCTAATATTTCAAAAATTTCTTTTGATTGTGCTTATCTTTGCATCAGACACTTCTAAGGGTTCTGCTGGCAGTAACAGATTTTAGTAACTTTTGAACAAACTTAGAGAGTAACTCAAGGTTTTTATTTAGAGGAAGTAGTAAGATTACTTAAAAATATGTCAGTTCTATGTTTTTGGAATTAATTGAACTGAATGATTGGTTGTTGTTTTTCTTAATAGAAAACAACCTACCAATATTTAGTCTTTGTTTTTGATTGGTAGCTGGTTGCGTCCCACCCATTTACTGCTTTCTGAATGTTGTTGGAATAGGCAGAACAAGCTTCTGTGAGTGTGCCCGGCACCTTCCAGGTTTGTTTTGCTATTCAGAATCCCATGTGTGTCGGATAAAATAAGGTGCAAAAAAAAATTGGAAGAAGTGGACATATGACATTTTGAAGTTGTGGAGTGGGACAACACCACTTAGAGACTCAAAAAAAAAATAAAAACATTAATGCAGTAAGATCAAAAGTTAGAAAAAATCTATTTTCCTCTCCAATATGAAAAGGCAAAATACTTATTTGATTCAGAATTTGACAAATGGACTACTAGTTGTTGATTTTGTGACTTTTTCAAATGAAAAAAGCGACGAGACCCTATCCTTTAATGTTTTGAACATTTAAACAGCTCTTATCTCAAACTTATGTCATTTTTTTGTGCTTGATGTCAGCTGTTCTTCTAATATCTGTCGTCTTTTGAGCCCTCAGGTTAGGCTCCAGCTTCTCTGTAGTTTTTATTAAATACCTCATCATTATGCGGGTTTGTTAATGTTGCATTTGTGTACAGTTGTTAATAGTTTTTTTTTTTCTCTTGTCTCTTCAGGATGGTTCCTACCTTGCTGAGTTCCTGCTTGCTAAAGGCTATGAGGTGAGGCAAAATTGTTGCGCCGCGGGCTCTTGAGAACCACAATGCTTGGGAGCGCAGACGCACACACAGCTGAACGCAGACACTCGCGGATGCCAACACACACAGAGCAGCATTCCCTCGATAAGCCGCGTCCAGCCAGCCTGTGGGAACTCCAGAGGGATCCTGATGTAATTTGACAGCTCTTACATACACTGGCCGACTCGCACCTTCACCTGATAAGACCCCTCTTATTGCATGAGCTTTTTAACCTCTGACCTTTAACCCTGGGTCAAACAGTCCACTGGGAAGTGGTTGTTGTTATGCGTCCTTACAGATGAGGTCACCAACTGCTCTGCGCCGTAGCATAAAAACTCAACCCTTGTATCATACTACGCCGTTATCATGTGGAGCCGACGGCAAAGGTGCTTTCTAATCACTGAAACATTTTCCAAGAACCCCTGCTTTGTTTGTCTGTGCAGCAGGAGCTAAAGATCATTGTTTTATCACATCTGTGTGTGCGCCTCTGAGAAAGGGGTCAAAAATGTGGACATTTTGTATCTGTTTGCTCTCAGGTGACTTGTAAAACTGAAGCATTTGGAAACTACAGGAAATATTAACCTCTCCTACATTTTCAGCGACGAAAAGATAAAACTATTTTTCAAAAACATTGGAGGCTAGACTGTTTGTGAGTTTTTTCTTTGAAGGAATAGAAACTTGAATTGTATTTTCTAACTAAGTGACATAAAGGAAATACTTCACCATCTTGGCACACTCGGTCGCAGCAGCTGCCTGCGGGCAACAGAAAGGAAGTGGATTGGGTCCAGGTTGGAGATGCTAACGGGGAAGGGGTGGAGGAGCTGGGGGGTTGGCACTAAAGACAAGTGCAGAGGCAGGCAGGAAGCACACAGTGAATAAAGGAAGTGCGGTCAGGCCACATTGTCCTCCCTCTAATGGACTCCCCTCGGATCAGGTGGTGTTATCTTCACCGAGCAGATCTTCCTCAGAAATTCCCCTTGGAGTACAGAGTGCAGATCCCAGATCAGAGGGAAGAAAAGCCGGTCAGCTGGAGCCAAGCGGCATGCCAATACCATCGAGTTTGAAATGCAAAGTTTTATGGACATCTTTAATAGACGAATGCTGTGATTAATAAGGATGACCAGTGCATGCTGTGCAACAGCTTTAAAACAAGCCTCTCCAAACATGTTTTTTTTAAAAATGTGAATAAATTTAGATGCACCAAGCAATGCCCTAACAAGAACTTGTATGTTTGAAGTCCTTTTTCCTATTTTTCTTTGACGTCAGGTTCATGGAATTATGAGGCGTTCCAGCTCCTTCAACACAGGACGAATCGAGCATCTTTACCAAAACCCACAGACGCACACCGAAGGCAGTAAGTTCTTCATTCCTCTGCACATCACAAATGCATAAAAAGCCAACTTTTTGGTTTGGAAGGTTTTGAGCAACACAATCTCTCAAATAGTATCAGTGTTTTAATCCCTTATTCCTGTTGTTCCAAATATCTTAAGCACAAAAAGAGACAAGCTCTGTCCAAAACGAGCTGTGAAGTTTTGAGTTATTCATTTGAAGGACAGTTTTAGACGTGTTTGCTATTTTTATTGTCTAAATGGATTTCAGAGGAACAACACAAAGAAATACCAAACCCAGGTTTTAGGCCAACAACAAAAAAGAAAAATTATGCTAAAAACATTTATTAACATCAATACTAAATCATAAGCAGCTTCAGGGTGAATCTAAGGCTAAAATAGCAGACAAAACGCAACTAAATCCACAAATGCTTAAACTGAAAATGAGAGCAAAAGGGAAAAATATTGACAAACATTAAACTCCCTGGACCAAAAAAAAAACAGAGAGAAAACCAGTAGAAAAGATGGTTCACCTCTACAGCTTTACCTAAATACAATGAAGAAAAATACATTCACAAAAACGCAGGCAGAACAAAAAGCAGCTCGCTATACTACACAACAACACTTTGTGAAGGCACCACAAAGTACAGTAAAGAGTTGCGCAGAAGACAGCTTTTACAAAAGCTTACTCCTCAAGGACTGAAGGGCCACACAGTGGTTTAAAGGCTGCCTTTGTCAGTTCTGATACACTCAGCATACACCACCAAACCAGACCTCAAAATGCTAAACACAGAAAAGTACAGAAAGATCCACAAAAAGAGCAGCAGGGTCCCACTCTGATTAATCGAATTGATTCTGGAAATTATTGATGATAACCAGCCATAGTAATAACAATTTCTAAGAGCTACTTTATTTTACAGTAAATGAGTATTTGCTAATGCAGTCTTGTACAGTGATTCTGTACTTTTAGTTTCCCCAAAGTAAGCATTCTTTAGTTATCAGGTTCCATAAATATCAAGGTTGATGCTGGACATAGACAAAAAAAACAACTTTTTTTCTTAGCACCCCTTCCCCACCTCCACTAACATACTCTGTTAGGGCACATAATTAACAAATGTAATTTGTTAACCTAATCCCAGTTTTTGTTGGCAATTTAGGATTTGAAAGCATTAAACTGTTCCAAAGGTGTTTCTGTGCTTCTGAAACCTGACTGCTTTTCCACAGACATGAAGTTGCATTACGGTGATCTGACTGACAGCACATGTTTGGTGAAGATCATCAACGAAGTGAAGCCAACTGAGATCTACAACCTGGGTGCTCAGAGTCACGTCAAGGTAGAGTGATCTCCTAAACATTTTCAGCTGCCCTCTCAAAATTGGGTGATGATCTGACCTGCTTACCACTGCAGAGGTATACACTTAAGATTCAAATTTATTTCTGCACTTCTCCAGTAAAACCAGTGCTTTATTGTTTTTAGATTCAGTTTTCCATCGTCAACTTTTCTGCACACTGCAGGTTAATGGGTAATGATGATACATTTTTATCAGAGTTCCACTCAACTCTTGCATAGCTCACTTTAAGGGCCTCTGTTGATGCATCATCAGCTCTTGCTGCTGGAACTGTTCAACAGGCAACAATATTTAGAAGGATCTGTTAGCTCTGGGAAGCCAGAAGCTCACATGTGGAGGATGTTTGAGGCTGATGGGACAGGAAGTAATGTTTCTTGGAAGGGTCAGTCTGTGCCACAATCTCCTTTTTGTGTCAGAGCTCCACAGTGATCCCAGGAGATCTGTCGGCGCCGCCTCCCTCCCCCTCTTCCATTCCATCTGACTCAGTGTCCCCAGAAAGAACTGATCCTTCTTTATCATCATGGCACTTAAGGTGAAAGCACAGTCAAAGGTTCAGCCCCATAGATATGTAATAAATCCATAAATCCAGTACTTTCAAATACAAAATGTGTCTGCTTCTTAAATCAACAAGATAAATGGGACCGAAAGAACCAGGGAAACCTGCATCTATGTTATTTGCTACTTGATATAATTTTTGGGTTACAAATGCAACAAATATGAACCTCTTAACAACCAAGTTTCCACATGTATGGACATCAGATTTTGGCTTATATTACCATAGTAGTTAATTATGCTTAACCGGGGTGTGTAGTGGGTTAGCTCAAAAATGAGCTTAGGTCTGAAGAGGCTGAAGAGGGTGTACACAATAATATAGTTTATCATTAATTTTTGCATAGAAATTCTAAAGCAAGTCAAAACACAAACATTTTCTTGGCTTGTCTATGAAGACTCTCATTCATCCAGGTATCATAGTAGTAGGTTTAAAGGTTGTCATCTGGACTTGGATTTTAAAGTTGAAGACGTTGTGTACTCTATCCACTGCAAAGAGAACTGCAATGACCAATACATAGGAGAAACCAAACAATCTCTACACAAGCGGCTTTACTTGAGCCAACTCAAGTGGACCTGAGACTGCAGCACACCTCCACCTGACGGCCACAAACCACTCGTTCGAGGACAGTGAAGTCCGAATTTTAGCCAGAGAGAAAGGATGGTTTGAGCGAGGAGTGAAAGAAGCCATCTTTGTCGAGAAAGAGGAACCTTCTCTTAATAAGAATGGTGCTCTCAGGTTTATTCTTCCATCCACCTACGGCAGTGTTCTAAAACCCAAACTAACCGAACCAGTTCCACCTGGGTCGTTAACAGCTGAAAAAAAAAATTCAGATTGGGGAGGGTTGCTACTGTCACCCCAACCCCATCTGAGGACAAAGGACTTCTAACGACCCGAAACCATGTAGTCTAAGTAGACAAAACTATCCAGTTTCAGGTCTGACTCCTCCCACATGAGCGCATATAAATCAACTCTTTTACCAGCTATTTCAGAATTGACAAAGCCTTTTGGATAAGAGGTGAAACGTCTTCAACTTTAAAAACCAAGTCCAGATGACAACCTTTACACCTACTACTGTGACTTTTCTTGACTTGTATTTTGCAAAAAAATTCCTACATTTTCTTTACAAATTTAAGGCCAACCAACCAGTCTAATGTTGTTGTTCCTTAAATTACCACTAGAGGCTGGCTTTAGAAGGGTGCAATTTTCCATTACCTCCTATTTGAAAAAGTCCAAGTTTACACCAGAAATAACTGTTCACAACATGGTCTCAAAACATTTTTCCTGTTTCATTTTTTTTCATCCATTCCAACTAGGGGGGTGCCTTTTCTGTTACGTCAGCCATTTTATTGTCTTTAGAGCTCAAATCTGTGTGGAACTAAGGGTGTGTTTTGTGATAGGCAGGTGGGTGGACCAAACAGAACCTAAAGGGTAGATAGGTTTTTGCTAATATATCAATGATCTAAATGGCAGTGCTGCTTCATGCACATCCACGTGTTATTTGGCAATTCCAGTAACCTGTTCTTTTCCATCCAATAGGTACATTTTGAAATTAATGATGTAGTTGCTAAACTGCTTGTTCTGGAAATGTGAGGTTGTTAGTTGTACTCTTAGTTGATACTAGGTAGACAGACGGTATTAAAAAATAATCTAAAAATCCAAAGTGAGGTCAACTACAAGGAGTCCCAAATTCAAAAATGAAATTGTGATTGAGAGAATAGGTGAGTCATCTCTCCACATCCTCTTTGGTCTGAGGCTATGACTCTGCCTCCACCACCCACACCAAGGATCATGCTGAGGCCACAGATTCAGTGACTGGAAAGCCTTGTACGTGCTCAGGGCTCTTGAGTTTATTTTTAAGACAATAAATCCATTTCTGAAAGACTCCTGCCACATGTTGCCCAACTCATCTGAACAGCTGATTCCACAGGATTTGTGGCAGCAGTGATGTGGAGCAATTTCCAGTCTGTTTCCCTTCTGGGGAAAAATGATTCTCACAAGAGCCATTCAGCATCTCTCTCCTCCTTCCCACCAGTCCTCTTCCTGCTGCCGGCACTTTTCAAGGAATTCCCGTCGGGGCCAGACTTTTCATCAGACGTACTGCCAACAGCCTGAGCCATAGTCCTGCTCTGAGACGGGGAGTGTGTCCGTTGAACAGAGTTGTCACTGAGAACAAAGTGAAGACTGTTTTCAATTCCTGCAGGGGTCATGTTGGAGAGGGAATAGTAAGACTGACACCAAAGGGCCAAATACAAACAGCTGCAATATCAAAATCATGTTAAGAAAACAAAGAGAGCTTTTCACCCTTTATTTTAACATTAAACACCTCAATAGGTCAATCTATGTGCTGAAGCAATATATCCAAGTCTTATATTACTTATTTATAGTGAAAAATCATGGTTGTTTTTTATGGGAATCAACATTATCATCCATGATGTATATATATTTTTTTCCTTTATTCAAGAAATTGGAACAATATGACATAAGAGGTGTTGCACTTTGCTGGTTAAAAAGCTACGTGGGAAAATGTAAACAGTTGATGAAGATGGGGGATATTTGTTTAAGGAACGCTAAAATAACCTGTGGAGTTCCACAAAGATCAATATAGGGCTTAAAATGATTTACTTTACACATCAAGGATATTTGTAAGATGACAGACATATTAAAATGATTTGTTTTTGCAGATGACCACAATGTTTTCTGTGCAGAAGAGAACATAAAACACTGGTTAGAAGTGGCCACAACAGAACTATTGAACTTTAAGTATGTTGATCAAATTAAATTGTTAATCTGATTTTAGAGAACATAACCACTTTAATTTTATTCCAATGGCAAATTTTGCGAAAGCATTTACTCGAATAGATAAATTACAGGCAGCCGTAAGAAAGCTGAAGGCAGCAACAGATAAAACTTGATGCTGTACTTTTATTGTCTTTAGGTAATCCAGGCTAATTTGAACTTTTTAGCTGTTTTGTTCCTTGTGCGTGCATGGAAAAGTCACAGTTAGTTCACTTTAAGGGCTTCATGAATTTGCAGAAGTTCTGATTCTAGGCCAATACAGGTGTTGCATAATCGTCTTCTGTGCTGCATTTTTCTCTATGAAACATTTATCATAATCCTATTATCTTCTCCCTCGTTCTCTCCCCCTTTGGTCTCTCCCTCATCCGGGTTTGCTAAGGCTCCCACGCCAGAGACGCACAGGATTTAACACGCCTGCTTCCCCACAAAGCTCTGCTGTGTTTGTGCTCTGTTGATGTGTTTAGAGACTTTTAGTGAAGCCTGCCAGCAATTTACTCACTTACATGGGGGGGTAAAACCATAACTTACTACAGTTTGCCAGCCCATTATGTAATCTGTCTTGGCATGATAATTCAGTTGTTTTGACTTTCTGCATCTCATCCAGTAGCTTGTGTGGGCAGAAGACATTGTAGGGTTTAGACCAACGATGACTTAGCGTTTGTGTAGTTCAACAGACAAACATGTATTTGATTCTTGTCTGTATGTCTTTATAAAAGCAATTATTTTGAAGTTTGCAACTAGTTTTACAAATGGTACGTAAATGTTTAGTTGTTTTACTGGTTAAAATGAGTCAATTAAAGGTTATAGAAATTAGACCACTATAACCATTTGGAGGCAATTTTGGTAAGAGAAAGTTTGACTCTACTCTTTTGCTCTATGTACAAAACGCGAGTTCATTGAACGCACATTTCCAGTTAAACCAGGTTGAACTTTGACCAATCCTGAACTCAAATTTGGTAGTGACACATGGATTGGGTTTATCTGGTGATCCCAGACTTACGACGTCTGCATTTGTTTTCCAAGTAAAGATAAACCAAGGTCCTTCTCCTCACATGATACAAATCCATATCTGCCACTGCAAAGATGCTAGCATTGAGCAGAACCGTTTTGTGTTTAAATTGCAACATTTGCACTGTTTCGACATTTTTCCACCAAACGTCTTCCAACTCTAGGTGGCAGGCATGCGCTAGTAAACAGTAGGAAAAGAAAAAGAAGGCCCTCCCTGTTTGTCCAGTGTAAGTAGGTTGGACCTTTCTGCGCTGCAGCAACTGAATCGCTTTTTAAAAATAAAAAAATGACCCATCTCTGACTCTCTGTGACCTCAACAGAAGATCAAAATGAGATTCTCAAAGAGATGCAAACAGCTGAAAAAGACTCTTCTGTTATAGGTTTTGTATTTTGGACTAGTAGTGCCATGAAAGTTTATTTCATTTATTTGATTATCATAGATATTTTGATTGTGATTTTTATTTCCCTACATGTGCATGCTGTTTCACATCTGCAGTTTTTTTAAGCTCAAGGTCCTAGACATAGCGTATGCCTTAATTGTGCCATGAGGCAAAGTGAAAGTGGGGAGCACGGAGACTTATTCTAGTCATTAAACTGTACCGTACAAGTACTTTCATTTTTGTGAGGCTTTAGGAAAGCAGCGCTACATCTCACAGCACAAAATTCAGACATGGACTTTACTTTTCCGCACTGCAGCAGCTGAATCACGCCACTTTAGATGAAGCAGAGAAGTCCTACAGGTAGAATGAAAGTTGAAGGAATTCATCCATAAATTGCCATTTGTGGCTCCTTTCAGGTAACCTCCTGATCTCACTATTTATGCCAGCAGGCGGCTGGAGCTGCTAAGCTTCGGGAGACCAGGGTTTCCAACAAAATAGGATGAAAGTCAATATTTCTGACTTTTGATCAACAACTTATTTAAATTTTACTTTTAAATTATTTGTTAAAATTCTTTTTTCAATCCTATATGTTTTAGCAGTAATAACACTTTTTGGTTAAGCCAAATATTGCATTCAAGAATAAATGCTAGCATTTGCAAGCCTACTTTGCTCTCTCTGTTAGTGCAGTTGGCCACATCGTAGCTCTGAAAATAGGAGCTGAACTTTTTAAGCCCAAACAGTATCTAGACCTCTAACAAGTCTACCATTTTAAGGCTGAGTTCACATAACAAGTACATTTTATTCTTGACAATTTTCAAATGCCACATTAGTTAACATGTGCAGAAACTTGACCTCCCCTGACAGACCAAAGACATTCCTGTTCTGGAGCGCACAGCCATGTTTTGAAGAAAACTGGATGACTGCTATCATTTCCCGAACTACTGCGTGAGTTATGAGTGGCATTGTCTTTTCCACAGCTCATTGGTCATGTTTACTCACCTCTTTGATTGGTGTTTACATTACTGCCATCCAATCAGTCCTCAGTGGCACGCTTGCTGCAGTGGGTCTGTCTCACTGGGCTCATTAATGTGCTCATGTGCAAGACTGCATATAAAGTGCTGTGATTTTTATTGCTTTCAGAGCTAGAATACATCATTTTTGTCCAGATAGATATGCGTTATATTCACCGTTTCTACGGTTTGCCCTGAGTGCCATGAACAGAGACAGGGCTGGGTTGCATTAGCGGCATGGTGGTCTGCAGTCCCAGTGGCATCCCAAGTTGGACAACTCCTTCATGTGAGGCAGCCTATCTGGCTTACATGGGTTTGACAGTGAACTTTACCTTAAGAATAGCGCCTCTGGTGCCAAGAGAAACAGTATTGCAATTGTATCCTCTGTGGTTTTGTTTTGTGGGTCAGATCTGTTGCTCCTATCACGACTCAGTTCTTTCTCTCTGTTTTCCAGCAATGCTGTAACCCATGGAAACACGTAGTTTGAGAAAAGGTTAAGGAAAGAAGGGAGGAGTGAAAGGGAGATCTCTTTGAGGTTTCTTAAGTAAACACACAGATTGAATAAATAGTATCAGAAAGCTAAATATAAGCTAAATATTGCATTTGAGTCTGTAGTTTAAAGCAAATCAGTAATAACGGTCTCGCTCATGTGAAACACAAAAGCCAGAACAAAGTGATTTGCAAATGCAGTTTTATTTGTCATTTAAAGATGGCAGTAGTGAGCTACTATTGAGCTCCTTGGGGGTTGAGTCGGTGCCCTATTCAAGTGTGAAACTGATGTTTGGTCATGGCAGATTTCAAAACTAAATGCTCTCTGATTGACTTTTGTGAGAACGTGTATATTAAAAATATATTCTTCAAAGTTTGCCAATAAGATCAACTGGAACATTCAGTGGTTTAATATTTACACAATTTCTTTTGTTAATTCACTGCAAACCTAAAACCTCTAACTTTTATGAATTGTAATCTAATTCTGTTTAAGGATTAAACAACAACATGTATAAATTCCTGAATTCACACAAAAATAAATAAAAGAACAGAAACTGTAAAAAAACAAAACAACTCTAACTTGCTCATTTTAATTTTTTCATTTAAATGTTTTTCCATGTAAAGCATGGTTTTCATCCATTTGAATAAATAGTTTTGGGTGTTTTTTTTCGACATTCTTTTAAACTTCTACATTATTACCATTTTGGTGTGTTTCCGGGGAAAAAATAACAATCCACAAGACTAATTTTTATTTAATTTCTTTATTTGGGTTAATCTATGAAACAAGATCATTAAAACAAATAAAGATGATAAAAAGTAATAAAGTAGGTTGTTTTATTGATTAATTTAAGGGCATAACATGCCTAAAGCATAACATCTTTGAGAAAGGCCCCCTGCAGGTCACCCGATTACATTACAGGGATACTTTTTCTTTTTTTGTTTTCTTTATTTTATTACATGAATGTGAACAAGGCAGAAAAAGACAAAAAAAATGACTTCGGAGGTTTTAACACAATTCAAACTGAAGGAATTATTTTGTAAAGTGTTGAAGCAGGCACACACAAGCTTGAACAGATGTTTTAAAGCAGTTAAATCATACTTTGGATTTTTTTTTTTCAGTTTTTAACCTCTCTCTGTTTTTGCTTACCTTTTCTTTAATCAGAAACTTGAGAGTGAATGACTGACATCAGCTCATGGCTTTGCTGTTTAGTCTTGCAACAAATAATGCGCACAGAGCTGAGATCACTTGTCCAATTAGTTTGGAGTTGTTGGGAAGACAGGAACGCTGCGATCAAAAAGATGGTTACCCAGGATTACACTAAATATTTATTAAAGGCATCAATCAATCTTCCCTTTTCAGTCTATGTCCTCCAGAAAATATTTGGCAAAACTAATTATCCTTTCAACTTTGCACAAGATGATTAATAATGATTTATATGAAGCTGCTTCTGTGCTGTGATGTTCATCAGTTTCATGTCTTTCGGAATGTGTAAATGCAAAATTAATTTTGTTTCCCAACCAATCCAGATAATTAGTGAATGTCTTAAAACGTTTCACGCTTGGGTTTTATGAGTTTGAGATTATGATCAAATCTTTACATGTCTCTTTGTTTAACTATCTGAAAGGGTATTTTGGACTGCAAAATTCCTGCTACTGATCTCTATTGATACCTTTTTTTCCTCCCTAAAATTTACATCTTAATTTAAAGCTTTCCAACCCTGAAAGTACCTTTCAAAATAAAACAATTTGTGGAAAACCTATCATTCCCATAACTCATTACATGACAAACTTTGTCACATCTTTATTGCTTAACAAGGTACAGCAATTAAAAAAGTTTTTCAGGTAAGGGGTTTATAAAAATATTTTTGGACACTGACTGAATTAAGAATAGTAATTCAGATTCAGGGTATCACCTCAATTAGTAAACATTGTTTCAGAAAATAAAAGTAATACCCAATTTTATTTATTTAGATTTAACTATGCACCACCATCAACCTTAACATCAAAGTTTCACAAATAATAAAATTTTTCTGTTTTCTATATTTAATTCTATTTTCACTGTTTCCTTTTTGTGGGCAATATTGTTAGTTTGTTTTTCCTATGAGCAAAGATATAACAGTAGGAGAAAAATCTGTGAACATTACATTTACACAAAAACATTCAGGTCAGTTGACATTGAGCTTATTTTTTGTTTACAAAGAGATCTCAATTAGTTTCTTAAACCCTTAGAAAGCCACAAACGGAGCACCTTCATCAAGAAGCGTGAAGATTTGTTTTGTACAGTTCTTTAGTTTATTTGTTTCCCACAAGTGGCTCATTTAGAAAAATGTGTCTTTACACATTTTGACAGTCTCCTAATAGTGCAGTATCACCCAACGCCCACGGCGGCTCATGACAGGCATTGAGGAGATACAGTCTCACTCAATCCTTCCATAAGTGACATAAGCTCATTACTCACAGTAAACATTGTTGCTAATCTGCAAACACAAGTCCTGACTGCTGCTGCCTGCTCTCTGCTCACACCCACATCGATGCAACACACACACTTCCTTTGCTAAAGGCATGCTCGTGTAATTCTACCATTTGTTTGGGGTTTTTCTTCCCAGTAGGGCCTGCAGCCAAATCTGTCGCAGACGGCTTTGGAACAATTGTTTCGAACTGTTAAATGCAATTCCCTCTTGAACTAGAGCCTACCTTGCCTGTCATTTCACAATCTGTAAATTCCCTTTTTAAAGAATGTCTCAACCTGTCTTCATTTAAAGTGTTCCCTGTGTTATGATGGCTGCAAATGTTTGGAGTTGTACAGGATGATCCCTCCATTATGGCATGTGTCTGTTGGATATTGCAGGCTATTTGCAAAACCCCTCCTAACGAGTGTGATCTCATTTGTTTTGGCCAGATTGTGAATTATTGCTTTTCTGTGAACCCCCCCCCCCCCCCCACCACCACCACCACCACCAAAAAAAAAATAAAAACAGCTAGAACAATTAAAGCACAGATAAGTACTTTTTAGGGACATTATGAGTTACATTAGATTCTCATTTCAGTGATTGTTCACCTTATGAAAAAAGATTATTTTTAATGTCAGTTTACAATTTTATTTTATTTTTTAGATAGATCTTTGTCACACTTTCAAACAACAAATGAAAGATTGAAGCTTTCTTACTTATAGGAACTAACCAACACATTATGTACAGTTGAGGTACTGTTTATTCAAATTTGCACAGCTGCTTGTCTGTGTTTATTCTTGTTGGTCACAGATTTGTCTTCTATTCTGCTTCAAACTATGGCCAAGGGGACATATGCAGCCCGTCAAACTAGATTAATTAATATTGATAATTCTAATTATTGTTTTACTCTCCCTATATTTCAGGTCCCCATAGGTGATGCACTACAGAAACCCCTTTGTTGGCCTTTGTTTAGGTGTAGAAAATTATACTGCATTCATGTGTTGCTGGTAGATTTGTTTTTCTGACGCTCATAAGTGTTTTCTGAGTTGGACAAGCATTCTCCTGATCATTCCAACACCACATAAATGCAGCATCTTTAAGTTTGTGTTTTCCCCTTGAGAGACATCAACCCATTGGTAAAATTGGTGCTAAAATGAGAGCAAATGTCACAGTTTTGTAATAAAAACTCCTAAATATTCAGTTTTTATATATTTATAATTTTTTAAAATCAAAATTAAAGCATATTTATTAAAATGTCATGTTTTTTCTTTCTCTTATGTGGTGGATTACCAAATCAATTTATGCATCTGCTCTTGGTCCGGCCCGTCTATCCAATTTTAGAATCATTTATAGCAAACAAGTCAAAAAGGTTGACCACCTCAAGTCTACTACCATACCAGGTTGAAAATTAGCTGCAGGCTGGTCAAGTTAATCTAAAATTGCAGTTTGCATGGAAGCATTGTCCAGGCAATTTAGCAGTAATGTAATGTAGCAGGATACTGGCCCTTTAGGTCTTGAGTTGCCCACTTTTGGCCCTAAACCCAAGCTTTTAGCCAGCATGCTTGTTCTGCAGCTGAAATCGGGCTTTATTCCAACAAAACCAAATAAAATCTCATTACGTGATGTAGTATAGATATTAACAAGGAGATCAAATCCAAAGTATGTGTCTCAAGTTAAGTGTGTGACCTCACCAGCTTGTCCTCCAGGACTTTTGACCCAGTATGAAATTGCTGCCAGACATCTGAATTGCGAAAGGCAAAACGACCATCAATCAAACTATCAGCTTATGCTCATTGCTTGTATCAGCCCTCCTATCTCACTTGTCTTCCCTATACATTTTTCAACTTAGCCCCAGTAAATAAAATATAAATATGTTTTTAAATACCTTATCGTTCAGGGGTCACCCCCCAAAGATTCTCTGTTTGGTAGGTATGTGCAGTGAAAAGCATCCTTTCTAAAAACATTGATCAATTTTCTTTCTCTGGAAAGACCATTGATATATGAATGTAGAAACTGAATGTCTCACAAGGAAATCTCTTTCCTCACAAAGGGTTATTAGGGTTTGTCCCTGCCTGTTGTGTGACTATTTTTTCCTCATGGTGTGATTGTTTTTTTTAATTTTTTTTGATAAGTCCTTCCCTATTATCACCATAGTACTGCTTTTGAGGGCAGTGGCAAAACACGGAACTGGCAGTGTGAGAACCCATTAGCGAAGTTTGATAAATGGTTGCCTCTCTGTTGTTTATGACAGATCAGTCTGTCAGAGAAAAGTGGTTTTCAGTTATTCGTTCCACTATCAATCACTAGCTCTGGCGTCTGGTAGAGCAGGTTAAGCCAATGGACAGGCACGATGGGAGCCACACTATAATGAAGCTGCCAACCCCTTCACTATTTGCTTATACAGTAGTATACCTCTTGACATTCTGTATTCTACTTTCATAGATACTATTCCTTTGTTTCATGTATTTCCTTGTCGTTATTACAAATATCAGGGAAGCAGTTGCGAAATCATTTAACATTGAGAATGATTGTCCATAGTGTAACAGTCAATAAGCTCCTTTTTTCTTCTTCTAGCAGATTCTGAAGTGTAGAAAAGCAGCTTTGTACTGTTAAATTAGAAATGTGTTAATTATCGTAGCAAAGTCGTTAGGAAAAGGCGCTTTTTCCACATCAGAATCAGCCGGGTCACGTTGATCGCAGAAACAGTATAGGAGTTATGGTTTGTCAAAGATTGTGTGTTATTTAGATAGCACAGGCAACAGCTCCTGCATTAAAGCATTGAAAAAAAATAGCCCTAACGCTAAAACAATGTAGCTGAGAGGGATTACTACAGTATAAAATTTGGGAAATATTCCTTTTGATAATCCGATTCCTACTCTGCCATCTCCCTGTGTCTTCTTACCTTGTTGCAGTTTTTTCTGAGCATCTAGGAGAAGATAATGATAATAAATAGTAATAATAATAGTGGATTAGATTTATCTGGGTTTTTCCAGACACACATAGCGCTAACAATGCGTCCATTATTCATTGATGGTAAGCTACTGATGTAGTCACAGCTTCCCTGGCTACCAGTTCGCGCCAACGGCCCCTCTGACCATCACATGCATACACATTCACACACCAGTGGAGCCAAACTGTAGGCTGGGTGGGTGAAGTGTCTTGCCCAAGGACACAACGACAGGTGACTGGGGGGAGCTGGGATCGAACCTCTGACCCCTCGGTCATTGGACAGCCCGAATCACTGCCACCCGGTTTCACATACATAGGTAAAGTTTGATAATTGAGTGTAAAGTCATTATTAAAATTGAAACAATCAATTGATACAGATGCTACACCGATGACAAAATCACTGACACGTTAAAGTTAAAATAACTGAAGCGACAACGACAAAATGTGCTGCTAAATTTTGAAACTTTTCAGGCCCACACCACCTCTTCCTTAAAATAGCAACTAGCGGAACATCAGGAGACATTTTATGCTCTTACTTGAGATGCTCTTGTGACCAACGTATTGTCCATAAAGCCTCAGTGGGCATGTTCTAATGGCAAAAAGGAGTGTCTGTCATGTAAATCTGCTCATTTTCACAACTGTTTCAAATGAACAAAGTGGCAACATCTTGTACATCTCCTTGAGAAAGAACCTTTAGGATTAAAAGCAGATTATTCTTTATCATTTTTCTCCAGCAGAAAGTCTCAGCTGCATTCAGGAGATGTTTAATGCTCCATGTTCAGACACAATCCAGAGTTTATGGATCCAGACTGCACATAATTAAAATAAACTGCATATGCAAGATACTGCTGCTTACCGGTCCCCATTAGAGCAAGAACTTAATTTTAGGATGTACTCTTTATTTTCTACATTTCCTGAAAAATGTGGACCAAAAAAACAAAATGTAGGAGACCAATAATATTTGTGTTACAGAGGTAGAGCGGTTGACCTGTGATCATACTATCGCAGTTTAGGTCCCTTTTCTGCCTTCGCATGTGTCAAAGTGTAGTTGGGCAGGACGCTTAGCCTCGTGTTGCTTCTGGTGTTGAAAGTTGGTGCCATGTAAGGCAGCACAGACGCCATCAGTAGCCGCGGTTACGTACTCAAAATATCTTGATCGGATCAATGGTCAGATTAAAGTTCAACCGTGTACATGGGCCCAGAAGAACTATTTCCGATTAGAACGAATGTTCCCATGGTCACACTTTCGGTCAGAATAAATCCTTTGGGCATGCGCAGTAGTGTTGAAAATACCGGAAGAGGAAATCAGTCCCACTGTAAACAAAGTGAGCTGCCATATACATTTATGCAGCAGCTCGGTAATATACAAGATGATCTTTTAAATGTGCTTTAACTAATGTTATGAATATTATGAAGCGTCTGTTCGCTCATCATTTTATTTTTAATCCATGTGGTCAGTGCTTTTTTTGTGGAAGAACTGAGCTGGAAGAAGCCAGGGTTAGGTGGGCTACATGTGCTAACAACATTTAGCCTTTGATGAACATTAATCCATGCGGGAAATGCTGCAATCTGCATCCTGGCTGCACATAAATATGTGGGGATAACATCAGCCTTTATTTGGTCGGGACACGACTGGAAAGGCAAATCCACGTGATTGTTTGAACGGTTTCTAAGGACTGAGCGACATTTCTACATTGAAAAGCTCACACACTTCCCCAAAGCCGCTATGTGATCTGGCGGTCCGAGCTCTGCTAGGTCGAGACACGGTTCCTCCGAGTCCGGCAGCCGCCAACCCCGAGCGGCAGGACGGAAGCCTCCCCCCCGGAGCGCACACGTAACAAAGCACCACCTCCCTGTCTGCTAACACAAAGCTAAACACAAAGCGTCATTTAGTTATTGTATCATTAAAAATATATATATTATGCATAAAGCTATTAAACACAAAGCTATAACTCCGGCTGCTCTGCTCACACACACACGGTACTCACGCGGAGCGTCCAGTCGGTCCTGTATGCCCCCCAAAGCTTTCTCTGGAGCGCCGCTATGCCTATGCGTAAGGTAAACCAGAGCAGTAGTGACACACATTCTGAATGAACTGTTTACATGCAACACGATCGGATCAACAATCGGCATAACTCACCTATCTCGATCGGAAAGAAATTTTAATCGGGGCAGAGTATTCCGAACAGCGTGTTTACATGACGCATTTTTCTTCCGATCAGCCTTTCATTCCGATTACTTTTGTCCATGTAAACGTAGCTATTGTGTGATTGCGTGAATGCACCAATGAATGGGACTATGATTGTAAAGCGCTTTGGGCCTAAATCAAGGTAGAAAATTGCTGTAAAAGTATACGTCACTTACCATTCCACCTGAATTTTGGTGTTAGCTGCTTTGGATTATTTTCCTTCTTTTCTGATTTAAAAAAAAAGCAGCTTAAACAAAAAATATAATACAACTATAAAAATAGACTGCTCACTTTTTGTAAAAATAAAGCTACACAATCTTGGCTGAAGATGCCATTTGGGCTTATATCACACAGATACTGCACATCCTGAATGGTTGACATTGTTATCTCTTAAGATTGTTTAGGTCAGTAAGGTTTTCAAAAATCTTTCCTTCCTTTTTTTTTAAATTTTTTTTTTTTTTAAAACAGAAGGCTGAAGGTGAAAGTTTATTGATAATATAAATAGCTTTAAAAATTCTGCTTTTATCTTTTCCTGAAGATTGTGAGAAGATGACAGTAAATACAAACAGAAAAATAACCAAATTTTAGACACTTAAGGCCCAATTTCTTATGTTTATGCTCTGTATTTTAATTCTTATATCTGCTTCTTCAGAAATGATGTTTTACAAATATATATTATCCTAAATCAATAGTCATAACCTGGAATGTAAGAATTAAGAAAATTGTATATGTTTATAAAAATAAATAAAGATCAGTTGCAAAGTTACTAAAGGTTTTTTATTTCAAGAATGAAGGAAAACCTTGAAGAATGTTCAGAAAATCATTGAAGTCAAAAGTGTCTCAGGTCTGTTTTCTTTGGTATGAAACCGTGGTGAGCTCCTTCTGAGGCGTGTAAATTGCTTTGGAAAGTGCTTTCTTAGCAGATGCCGTGGAGCAGACATGCCTAAACTGCAATATGTGACCCGAAGATTCTCTGGTGAATGTTCCAAAGTGTGCACAATGGAAGTTTGTTTATGTGTGGCATCTCTGACACCAGTTTGCATCTCTGTATGTGAAGGCTTTGACATAAATATGTTGTGAAGATGAAGGCAGCGAGAAGGAGTGGTGAGGGGTTTGCGAGTGGGCGATGATAAGTGGAATTTAGCGGAGGACTGAACGTGATTACTCAGGAGATAATCGCCTCTCCTCATTTTGTGTGCCGTGTGGGCAAACTCCAAGGAAAACACTCTCCTGTTTTCTTTGGTATTGTCTCATGTACACAAGAACACACACACCCATGCACACGCAAAATGATTACAGAAAGTTAAGCAAGACATGACGCAGGAAGAGTGGGTGTTTATCTTTTTTTGTGTGTGTGGGAACTTCTCCCTTTTACGATATTTGCTTTATTTTTTAACTTGTATTCCCTAAGCTGTAGGTGAACCCGTCATGTTCAAGGTGCCAGGTTGCAACTGTCCTAGAGTCGGAAAGGCCCCTCTGACGTTCCTGACTATTCCCCCCCCCAGCATTCCTTCCTTCAATTATGAGCCTAATGACGAGGAAAAAGCAGTTCACACAGAAACAGTGGCCTGGGAACGCATTCACACTTTCCCCTGCCTTGCTGGCTATTTCTATACAACCACATGCACAAAACTGCACACACCTTGGATTTAGATGTTCCCATGTAAAATCTTTCCACTGTGGTGGTAATATCTGCTTTGGCGGAGAGCTGGCCCAGTAATCTAAGCTAGGGGTGTTTAAACATGTGCGGTGGGTGCAGGCCACCGCCACAGCTAAACGTTTACAATAATAGTCTCCAAGTGATGCCTGTTGTAATAAAAGTCAAGCATCCTGCCTGGTGCATTGAAACCAATCTGTCGTGCTGATCTCATTATAGTGGAGTTAAAGCGCCGTGCCCCAGGCAGAAACGCTGTAAACTGTGTGGCTGGAACAAAAACACAAGCCTGAACACTCACAGCCGTCCGACACAGGTGGGATTCGTCTGTTTGTGCAATACCCAGCCAGTTCAGCCTGTGGAGATGAAGGTTTTTTTTGTCCCTAATTTTTTGTTTATTTTTTTGCTCACAATTCTAATAGAGTTTAATGGTGGCTTTTCTGCAATTTAAAGTTAAACATAAGCACCTTTTGGCAATTCGCATGAAAAATTCCCGACTTTTTTCTGCTGTCAGGTGCTGTCAAATTTACAAATTTACTTTAAAGATTTCTCACTTCATATTTCTTCATATTATAACACAGTAGGTAATATTAATATAAAAAAATGTGTTCACTCGGATTTTATATTGGTTGGACCACACTTCAAGTTTAAACAAATAAAGTGAAAATGTCATAGAATGTGACAATAAAATGGATGGCGATTATTGATTATTATTTATAAAATGCTGATGGTGAAAATGACCTCATCATTGAAGTTTTAAGTCAATATTGAAATCTATTAGGCAAGGTTTTTTTTTTATTTTATCATTTGACTTTTTGGCAGGGAATTCTCAATCATTCTCTGGGTGTAAAACCTTCTTTCCCTGTTTTTGCTAATACTTGATAACTAAAACGTGAAGTATTGGAAATAAAAAAAACATTCTAAACTGGACTAAATAGAAACAGTGGCAATAAACATAAAAACTAAAACTTGAACTAAAAGAAATAAATACAGTTTATAGAAAAAATATAGACTAAAAACCTAGTCTACTGGCTTTCTTTAATGTTGATCTAATATATACTGTTCAGTCTAGTTGTACATTTGTTGCTCTACTATTGGTGCCATGTATTTTTAATTAATTCCCTTTGCAGTTTTTAGGGGAAAAAAAAGTTTAATTTAAGTTGATGCTTATCTAACATTTCAAATAATGGAGCTTTATAGTTTTATTATGAAAGTTTTCTCCTTAGTTTATTAACAATTTATTCCACCATAAATGTAAAATATTTTGGTCTATTATAGTTTGCTAAATGAAAAAAAAGCATATTATAAAGATGATAAGTATTATTATGGTTTATTCATTACTATATTAAAAGCTTTAAAATTTAAAGTTAAAAAAGCTTAAACAAAATACAAAAACACAATATCCTATTTATAACTTTTAATATTCTGCTTCTCTTACAATAAGTTGGTGATGGGAAGTAATTTTTGTCTAAACGGTTTTTGTGTCTTTTTTTTCTGTTCGGTACTAAAGTGGTATCAAATAACATGCAGTTATTTAAAAATAGTAAGACAGTCTTTGCCAGGTTTGTCAGAATATTTGTGAGGTACACAAACAATGTGAACCTCTGCAGCTGCTGCCTGATGCGAAATACTTTGAGTCGGCTTGTCCGTCTTTAGTTTCTCTTGATTTCGTTGTAACTTGTCCCATGTTGGAAGCCGAACCTTCACAGACGGGAGTGGGAGAACATCTCAGAGCCAGATGTTTTCCTCTTTCTCTGCCCCTCAGTGACACGTCTTCATGCAGAGTTCATACACCTCACTCAGGTTTAAGAAGCATAGAGGCATTACCAGGGTGTCAGTCACCACCGTGTTGCCCAGAGGAGAGGTCTGCAGCAGCACACAGAGTTGCATAGAGTTATCCATGTTGGAGCACTGCTGTTTGCTTTTGAGTTGGTTCTATTCCCATTTATTGAGTTTGACGTGTGTTAAAAATGGAAAAAAAGTCCATCATAACCACACTGAAGGATTAACACTACATTTAACGTTTTGATGGATACGTGATTCAGACCAAATGCATTTTTATCCCTTGTTTTTATGCCTAAACCTTCAAAATCAAGCATTAGTTTCTTCTTAATTTTTCTCAAAGCATTTTTTTCCCACAGTAATTGTTTCATGTTGTAGTGCATTAAGAATAATCTCAAAATTTGAAAGGATTACTTTGGGAAAGAATGGTAATGACAGACCTAATGGCATCAGCACCTGCACATGTTCGGTGCTGAAACATGCTGTAAATGAGTGCACTCTATCAAAGGTCTTGCACATTTACAAACACTGTAAAGACCATCCACTTCAACGAGCCTGTGATTAGCTGGTGGGTGTGGCTGACTTGGCTGAGGACCAACAGTGTCACTGTGGTATGTTGTGTTTGCTTACAAATGGAACCGCACTGGGAGAATGTAACAGACACAATAAAAAGCTCTCATTTCTCCAGGTGTGCGTCTGTTGATGCCCGCTGTCAGATTGAGAGATGATGCGTGACGGCTACGTGACTGGCAGGTCTCAGCAGAATTCCTGAAATGTCGATTACAGTGACAGCACCTTTTTTTTTCCTATTGATTCCTTTCAAAAATCTTTGTCTGAGAGGAAAGACAGGATATATCTAGTCTGATACAGTGAGATAAAAAAGTATCTGGCAGTCACCAGTTTTCAAAGAATATATTTGTACAAGGTTATTGAAATTAAGTATTTAACACCTATAAAGAATCAATAATTCTGTTCCTCGTAGACCTGTTACTTCTTTAAGAAGCTCTTCTATCCACCGCTTGTTTATTAAATTGACGCCATTTGATTGAGTTGGCTATTTGAATAAAAGACACCTGTCCAAAACATTATCTTTGTGAGTAGATATTTTAGTATTAATAGATTAAGCGTTTTAAACACGCTTGTGCAGTGACGTATGTAGCAGAGGATGTTTGATTGGCATGTCAATCAAGTCACGTACTTCTCTGTGAGGATTTTAATTCGCTGACAGATTTTTTAGGAATATACTTTTATTTTTTTGGTTATTTATCTTTGCCAGCCTGCGATCTACCCACATGTCCTTGAAGATCGACCGGTCGATCGCGATCAACGTAATGAGCAACCCTGGTGTAGATGTTCCAGAGAAGACTGAGAGGTCATGTGGTCAGATGAACCAAAATGGAACTTTTTGGTATAAACCTTCGTCATATTTAGTGGGGATAAATGTTGAATTTGATCCCAAAAACACCATACTCACGGTGAAGCATGTGGGTGGAAACAACATGATATAGGGCAGCTTTTATGTCCTATATCATGATGTCATCTTTATGCAAAGATGACAAGGTCCACTGATCCATATCAAGAAAAGGATAAATGAAGCTATGTATGGTGATATTTTAGGCAAATCCTCCTTCTGTCGGAGAGAGAATTGAGGATGAAACATGACTGGATCATCAAACCTCGGTCCAAGAATATTTAGAGATAGTTAAAAGCCTGTGTTTTTTTAGCAACAGCCCCAAAACATTTCAGCTATTGAGAAGATCAGCATGAAGATTGGACCAAAATAGCAGCTACAGTATTTGAAAACCTGGTGAGAGCCTACAGGAAACGTTTTACCTGTTATTTTACTGCCTCATTGCAAAGTATTGATGTGAACTTTTGTTATTGGCCAAATTTTGATTTTATTCACAATTAAAGAAATAAACTATTAAAACATCATACAATGTAATTTCCTGTATTCTGTTTTAACATTCTGTCTCTCACAGTTGAAGTGTTCCTATGATCAACCTAGCAGATCTCTTTCATCTTAAATGGAAAAACTTGCAGAATCAGTGATTGACGAATACTTTTTATCCTCACCGTATATTTCGTCATTTTTTTGGTCTTCTTGTTTTGATTAAGTTTGGTCGTTTTTGTCATGACTGCCACATTTGCCAAGTCTGAAGTGCTTTGTAAAGCCTCTTGTTTGGCTTTAAAGATGCAATGACAGCAAGTTTGGATAACTAATGAAAAGTGTTCTGTTTTAACCAGACAGGAAGAAAGCACCGTGCCCTGAATATGTGAATATTCAGAAGAAGTGTCGGGTATCTCTGCAGAGGAAGACATTTCCTATGCAAAGCTTTGAATGGGTCTTTGTGTGCACAAATCTGTATCCGATCCCAGGCAGTAAAGCGTAAGGCGACCCCGGCCGGGCAGGTTGTGGTCAGTCATGCCGGGAAAATGAAGAGTCTGAGAGGGGCTAGTTTAGTTTCGTCTGCTGTGGCGGAAGAGTGGACTAGAGGTGTGGACAGAGGGTTCAGTAAAGAAAGAAACAAAGGGGGGAAAACCAGATAGGAGTTTGGACTGGCTGTACCTTGTGGAGGTCGCATACCCTGTTTTGTTGGTATTACTTGATTTATTCACCTCATCAAAGGAAGTGGGGAAATTGCATAGAAGTTCAGATCATTGTCTTCTCAGGCTCTTTCTGCTCCAAAACACTAGGCTATTGCAAATAGAATGATAGGGTCCTACACACATGGGTTCATTGCTTGGAAATGACCACACTCCCTTCCTTTTAGGCCAGCGGTTGATTCTTACACCGATAGCAGAGGATGTTAACTTCCATTCGCAGGCCTCACTATTGTTTAAAATCTCTCACTTGAGAATTGAGAAGCACTTTAAAACTAAAGGCAGGCAGCTCTCAAATGCCTTTAATGTAGTACAGCATATGGCGTATTTACCATACTAAAATTAAACGTACAAACTCATTCTAAAGTTGTTTGTTGTTTTTTTATGTGCATTTATACAGATGGAAAACTCAGATGATGTTGAGTTATGAGATTTATTTATATTTTTTGAAGATAAAAGTTCTGCAAATCACATTCAGTGAAACGCAGCTGAACTGTAATTTATGAACCTGTAGTGCCAGCTAAAGAAATTAACCCAATTTGCATTTTCTTTAAAACATTTTGGTTTGCCAATTTAACAAAAGCACAACTAGAGTAAAGTTAACTTGGTAAAGCTATTTGTATTATTATTTTTTATATAGATAACCCTGCACGGTGGAGCAGTGGTCTGCACCCCCTGGTTCAAGTCCCAGCTGGGGGACCTGAAACAGAACATCAATAGGGGGCCCTTCTGTGTGGAGTTTGCATGTTCTCCCCGTGTATGCGTGGGTTTTCTCCGGGGTCTCCAGCTTCCTCCCACCGTCCAAAAACATGCTTCATAGTTTAATTGGTCACTCCAAATTGTCCATAGGTGTGAATGTGAGAGTGCATGGGTGTGTGATATGTGTGACCCTGCAACAGACTGGCGATCTGTTCAGGGTGTCCCCTGACTCTGCCCATAAGTGGCCGGGATAGGCTCCGGCAGCCCCGTGACCCCGAAATGGATAAACGGAAGAAGATGAATGAATAGATAAAAGATTAAACCTGTTATTTTTTGTCAGAGGCTTTACCTTGTTGTGTAACACAGACACACATTCTGTAGTCTGAAAGCCCCTCTGCAGGGTTAAGTATTAAAAAGTATTTTAAAAAAGTTTAAAAAAATGTGCTAAAGCCCCAAGTGTGTGCACATTTATTTCTTAAATATCTGTTTGTGCATCATCTTGGCTGCAATTCCTGAGCTTGTTCTCTGTGCTAGAACTGGTTTCAGGTAAATGACGTGTTGGATAAAGAAAAAAAAAAGGGTCCAACAGTTTCTGCACTTTGAATACAACTCTAACAGGAGCTGTGTAATCCTTCTATGGCAGCGTTTTCGATTATGAGTGTTTTTTTTTCCCCTCTTGTTTTGTGAAGGTCTGCCTTTTGGGCTGTCGAGACAAAAATCTTGTAAAACTTTCACAGTCTTTGCACAATTATGCATTATAAACTTTGGGAACTGGGCGTTGTCATCTCTGTGTCAGAGTGCACATCAGCCTTTAACTTGAGAGTAGGATTCAAATTCCTCTCTGTTGAAGATTGTGTGAAAATAATTGAGTTATGTTCTTGCTCTTGAGCAAGCAGCTGGACAGCCAGGGGTTGCTCTTGTGGTTTTGCCAGGTTGCTGGTGGATCGTGGGATAGTTAAGGTCAGCAGACTTTGTTCCACCATATGCTGCTGTTGACTGATCTTGATCTAATCATCAGCCTCTGTGTTTGTCGATTTTTACAGTATAGCAGTAACTTTTGCCCTGTTTTACAACAGTTTCGGTTATATTGCATTACTTATTATGAAACATAATCCACATGGGCTCCTTCTGGGATTGTATAGCAGATTTTTTAGATTGTCTCTTCCAGGAAAGATTCCTGTTACTAGCTTCTTTAACACTCTTTCCACTGTGGTGAGGGAAAGTACTGAAAGCAAAAGGAAAGGCGCTCCGCTGTCATGCATAGCAGAGAAAGCCTTTCCATTGACAGCTAAAACTTTAAGCAGAGCACTTCCCTTTCCCCAACAACCCTTCCCTGCCACATGCCTCCTTCAAAGACTGATCATTCCGCTTCAGTCCGACCCGGCATGCCGACCCTTGCTCTGATGTTCCCGCCCTGGTGAGAGAGGCGGGTGGAGCGGGATTAGGACTTGAACTCTGCCAATTGTCTTCAGTTAACCTTTGAGTGTGTTGTGTGTGCGCTCGTCATTGTGCGTTCACATGGGTTAGTAAACGTGTGAATCATGACTTTCAGCCAATGACATGCCTATGGCTTTTAAACGCAGTCATGCAACACTGAGAGCCACACACAGAGGATGGCGGTTGTTGCACACGTAATACATGAACTTTAGGGCTTTAAAAACTTTTTTTTTTCTATTTTTACTCTAAGTAAAGATAGAATAATTTAGAGGTTACCCAATTTTTAATTTCCTGATAGGAGATGTAAAAAAAGTTTAAATTTACGCAGAACGTAGAAACACAACTTCATTTATTTTTATTCCTTCAACAATGAGACACAAATAAACAAATCTTGATTCAATATTTAGCATTAAACATTCAAATATTTTTTATTGCTTTTTCCTAAAAAATACTTTTTTCTTTCTCCACTTCAATATTGTGACTACATTACAATCTTTTTAAATCATTACCGTTGTTCTGTCAGAGCTGTGTCAAAACTGTTTTGAGCTGCATAAATAGAGATGGATGACAGAGATTAAATTCCTATCACAGCCCAGACTATTCAACACATACTCCCACTCTCCAGCCTGTTATCTCTTCCGAAAAAGTACGACAGAGCATGCCATCATCTCAAGACTGATGACTGGGAATTAATGTGGATTACGAGCTATGCGTCTTTTTATAAGCACTCGGTTAATTTTGGCCTGCAATAGTCACAAGCCTGCTAAAAACAAACAAGAAAACAGCTTCAGATACTGTGGTGGCGCCACTTGTGATTGTAATGCTGGTCTGTGAGAGTGTGTGCGCATTATTTGTGGTATATTTGTGTGTTCAGAGCAGAGTGGAAATGGCCAGCTCTCAAATGGAAATATTAGACTGTGTGCTGAGTTATGTTCATGAGTGTGAGCCAGCTATTTCCCAACACAAGTGTACCCATTTAACAAAAGACTGATGACTGCATGGTGGTGCTCCTTTTTGCCTAACCTTTGACTCATTTCCTTTATGAAATATTTATGAATTTGTCGAAGTGACATAAACTGGGGGGGTGTAATTGGTGTAATTGTCAGGAAATGGGGGAAGATGGTGAAAGACGTGAAGGAAGATGCTGTGATAAGAAAGTGCTCACGTCTCTAATTCTCTTCAGATGAAAGCTGTTGCTGTTATGGTATTCAGGGAGGATGGAAAGGGTTGGCCCCTCCCACATCACGCCACCTTTGTCAGGAGATGACATCTCCATAGAAATGGAGAGAATAACACACCAGCAGTCACAAGCATGCAGTGAGGAAAGGGTAACTGGAATCCTTCAGCCAGCCCTTTAGTTTGCTTTAGCAAAATGCCAGCGGTCCACAGGTTTCCGTGTCATCACTGCATCCTCGTTTCTGTCACAGACACTTTGTTTATTGGCTCAACAAAAGCCAGTCTATTGGAAGAAATTATATCGAGGTTGGAAAGAAGCAACAAGCTGGGTTAGAAATGGGAGGGATTTACCTTTTTTAAAGCCCTTCTCGCCCATTTAAATCTAATTTCAGTCCTATTCAAAGTTTCCCATGCAATGTTAGTTTATGAATGGGTCATTCAGCTATTTTAACAAGGACACATACTGGTTAGCAATGTAGAACCATCTCTTTTATTGCTTGCAGAAATGCAATATTAAACAATTTTTGAACTTTAGAAAAAACAGTACAAATTCTAGAAAATTTGTAGTTCATTAAGCCTTTTTTAGACTTTTAACCTTACCAGCTTGCGTGAACATATCTTGCCCCCAGATGTAGCTAGAGCACACAAGGGCTGGTTTAATGACTGTATTCAGGCTTTAGAAATGGAATTTAGGACTTTTTGCCTTTTCATCCCAACAATTCTTAATGTCTTAAATTTTTTTTGATTTTTTTGATTTGAAATGGTTTATTTCAAGCAATCAAGTAGGAACAATACACAAAAGCAATACAATCTGCAGTTTTACATTCATACAATAACTAATCAAACTTAGGATAATTAGGCATATTAATAATTATTGCTTGAAAGGGAGTGGAAGGAAGCGAACTTATATAAATCCACCCCGTTATACTATAACCATTTTATTACATGAATTATCAATATCCGGTTCCCAGTTTTTATCAGACAGAATTAAGAATCATAAGGTATCGATAAGGCACATGACAAAGATAAATTACTTAATTATTATGTTAAAAATAACTATTTTAGAAGTCAACATGGCAAATGCAGATCAGTTATCTAAAATATATGTTACTCATAAAAGTCATTCATATGATTAGAACATAATACTATATCAGTAAAATAGACACAACACTGTTTCAGAGATTTTCATAGTAAACTTTCATCAAGTATCAAAAGTTAAAAACATGTGCAAAATTATGTTACATTAGGAAAGATTTTTGAATCAATTTATCAATTTTTGGAGCAAGTGAAGTAATATCATTAACTTATTATTATTATTATTAATCTTCATTTTTTTCTTTTTTTCTTTTTTTTCTTTTATATTTAATAAGGTAATGCTGTAAGGGAGAGAAAAGAACAAACAAAAACAACAACAACAAAAAAAAAAAAAACAAAAACAAAAATAAAAGGGGTCCATATTCTGTCAATTATCCAAGGTTGGCATATCTTCTGCTGAAAAAACAGCTGCTCTCCTGGGTTCAAAACAGTTTGTAGTCTCTTCCATGTTATGTCTGCAGACATTAGATTCAGGTCCATATCCTTCTTCAGCTGATATCAGCTCGGTGAAAGTTGAGGTCAAGTTGTCTGCAGGTCAGAACTCTCTGCTGTTGATTCAGGTGACGTCAGACGTATGGAGAAAGTGATGAATACAGGTGTCATATTTCTTGAAATTATTTGACTCTTTGGTTTATTACTCCATGTTGTTTTAGACAATTGTAAACAAGCACTTCTCAAAGTCGCTCATGGTGTTCACAACCAGAACCTTGGACCGGTCCGGTGGACCGAGTGGTTTGACGTAAATCCTGCAGCCTTTAACCCAAGTGTTCTCAATCTTCTTCTGCTTCCTGAGAAGCCGTGCATGTTTGGAGATTTCAGCATTCCTCCTGGTCAGATGGTCGTTTAGATAAACATTGGATCCTTTCAGGTTCTTTCTTTGGTTCATCAGAGCTAGCTTGTGTTTGTGATTCACAAACCTGATGAGGATCGCTGGTTTATCCGTCTCCTTTCTCCTGGGAAGCAGGTGACAGGTCTCGATGGTATTGAGATCCAGGGAAATCCCTTTAGATGTGAGTAATGAATATATTTGCTGATCAAGAGACCCTGCGCCACGCTCCGTATTAGCACTGCTAGCTACGCTAGCGCTAGCATTAGCATTATCAGTGCTAGCTCCTGCGCTCAGCTTCGCTCCAGGCTTGATTGGTAATCCAGTGAGAATGACATTGTTCATCCTTACTTGCTGTTCCACATCGTCCAGTCTTTTCTCCAGAATGTCGACCCGGTTTTCTCGTTGCTCGTCTTGAGCCCGAAATCTTCGGAACTCTTCCAACATCTCCATTAGCGGCGTTAGCTTAGCCGACACCTGATCCATAAAAGATTTAAGCGTTTCTTGAATGCTGCTATCGATAGCTTTTTTGAGCTCTTCATATTCCTGGGATTTCTTGGGGGGCATGGTCAGCTCTCTTTTTGGGGAAAATCAACTTTTTAAGTAATTTAAGATAGTTGTATCCGCAGAGAGCCACTCCACGCGCCCTGCCTGTAACCCGGAAACCGGTTACTGATGACTGATGTTTTTTAGGTGCCAGAAAATGGGCTTAAAGTGAGCAAAATGCAGAATTTTGTATTTTTTTGCTCATGCTGTAATGGACTAAGCATGTGACAGAATGAACGCCTTATTCAAAAATTTTCACCCAGGTTTCATTACAATTGACAATAATGAATAAAAAAGGGGAAAGTATAAGAATTTCTGCATATGCACAGCAAGAGCGTCTTCTGACTCTGTGAATGATGCCAGAGCTCCTACAAATGAACCCTTTTCTTTTCAGTCTGCACAAAAATGAAAAATAAAAGTCTTGTTTAAGGGAATCTCAGCAAATTATTCTTGTATTTCTTGTGTACACTCTATGCTAAAGCAGAGCTTGTATCACACCTGTTCTCTAGCCCAGTGGTCCCCAGCCCCCGGGCCGTGGGCCAGTACCTGTCCATGGGTCACTTGGTACTGGGCCGCAGACAGAAACAAAAACGTATACGCTAACCTTAATCATTTCCGTTTTGTTTATTTTTGACACTAAAAGAAGTTTTATTTTGGAAAACTATTGGATTCTGTTCATCTCAACCGTCTGTCTTGACACGTCAAGCGACTTTAAGCAGCTGCTCGAACCACAAAGTTAGTAGCTCAACGCTTAAAAGCTAACAAAAAGCAAACAATAAAATGTATTTGGAAAGTTTCTTGGGGAGAAATGAGTCAATGAGGAAACCAAAGGCTTCAAAGAAAATTTAAACTGCTATTTACAGACAAAAACAAAAGAGTCTTCCTCCAAATATAGATTTATTAAGACAGTTGTTCCCACATACCAGAAGCTGCTGATTCTGCCTAGTATGTGGCGACTGACTTTTGAATGTTTCACACAGGCAGATAATTAAGATGTAGACATGCTGGATTCATGTTTGTTATTATATTTAGAAAATATCAGTTTTATGACAGTTGTGTCATTTTATTTTACTTCATTTATCCAATACACCTTAAAAGTTGGACGCGGGCTAAAGTAAGCGTCTTGTTTTCAGCGTCCACTTTGACGTCTTCATCTTCATCACAAAGTCTAAGTCCAAACAAGCCGCAAACATTTTTCAAAGAATGAAGATTCAGTCAAATAAAGTTGCTGATTTGTGTAAACTTGTAAAAAGGACATTTATGAATTTTCCAACAGAAAGGCTGAATTATGCGAGCATGAGCACAAAAATCTTCCTCTGTGTTAAAAAAAAAACCACAATAAATCAGTATTTATGTAAAAAGAAAATATGAAAATCTTTGAGACTTTTTTTCTGAGACTTGTTTTAGTTCTCAATGTTATAATGGTGTTCTATTAGAAAAACCTGTAATGCTGCTTTTATTGAATTATTTACTAATCAAAAACAACTTCTACAAATCAACAGCTTTGTTTTGTTGAATCTTTGTCATCTGTTTAAAAAAACCTAATAAAAATGTTTTCAGATTTTTTTTTTAAACACATGGATTGTAGTTGCATTTAAATGAGAAAAAAAGGTTTTTCATAAATCGAAAGCTTAAAACTTGCACCTGGTTCGGACTGGTCCGTGAAAATATTGTCTGACATTGAACTGGTCCACGGCCTGAAAAAGGTTGGAGACCACTGCTCTAGCCAAACCCCAAAGAAAAAAAAAGTCAAAACTCTTATTACATGTATTCATTGCTTAAAATATGACCACTCTGCAGCCTTTAAGTTTGTTTGTTTTTGTGAAGCTGAAACATTTGTTATTTTCTAGTTTGGGAAATAATTGGCAATGGCAAGTGGGTGCTTGGAGAAAACTGATATTATTTTACAAAAATCAGGATTCTGAAGTAAACTTATTGTTCTTGTCAGTCACAGTATCATTCATGATTCTTATTGAAGAATATAAATATTTGAGTTATTAACATAAATGTCCTTTATTAGATTACTACTATGTTACAGCATTGCATTGTTTTTAAAGAGTGTCTTTAACAGAGCAAATAAATTTGGTATCTGAATTTTAAGTTACTTTATATATTTTTTAATTTACCTACATGTTTTTAAAATACTATTAATGTATTTATCCTGCACATTTAATGTCCAATATCTTATGAGGTTATTGTGAACCAGGTAATAAATTAAGAGTGTCACATTCTCATGACTTTTTGAGAGTTCACTTTTCTGTTACTTCACACCTCTAGTTATAAAAAGCCGTTAAGGGCTGTTTTTTATTTATTTTTTTACTTCTCATATGCAGTCATAATTCTCAAAATGCTAACTATAATGTACATAACCCTTTACACTTCTACTCAAAAGCTTAGTTCTTAGTCTGCAAAACTCAAGCAACTAATGTCATAGTAAACATTTATATTGTAGAGCAGGTGTGCCATTTTGTCTCGGCAAATAGACCACAGCAATGCTTTTGTGGTGCTGTGTTTAGTTTCTTTGTTGAGCTGTGGAGGCTGAATTTGGTTCATAATGCCAGTTGTACAAGAGCTGGCTGTAAGCCAAGCCGGAGCTTGTAAAATAAACAGCTGCCTTTAATGAAAGTACGGCATCTCAGAGAAGGATGCTTACATGAGAGGAGATGGTTTGTACAAGTTCATTAACTCAGTACATGTGCAGGCAGAGTTAGAAAAACGATCAACAGTAGGCGGCAACTTTTTATATTGAAGGTTCTAAGAATTTGTTCCAAATACAGAACCTTTTAGAATGTGGTACCTTATGCCTTTTGTATGTATATTTGCTCAGGCATCTTCATTAACCTTGCTTTCAGTGGGCTTTTTGCTCTTGAGCCAGTCAGTTCTCTTCTTTGGTCTGCACAAGACTTTAGGGGAAATTTATCACTGTTTAAACAAAGTGGAACATCTGAAGACTGCAAAGTTGTAAGTGTTGATGCCTTCTCATGACAGCTTTTCTTTATCATAATTCACATCTGACCAATACTTTACGACCATAAAGCTGATTAAATGGACTTTTTGTGTAAATGACCAAGAAATGTATGTGAAGACCAATTGGTTTGTAATGGGGTGATTTGAGGCCATTTTTTTTCTCCATGGTGATATTTTCGAAGGTCGAGCAAGCATGCTTGATAGTTGCTTAATGGATCCAATGGGCTCTTCTACAGTTGAGAATACAACTATATTGAAAAATTATGACCAAGGTCTTCAGTTACAACCAAAAATCAGTTTTGCTCCATCTCGTGCTTGGATCTGGATTGAGCTTGTTCCTCTGTTTTGTCTTCTTAATCATTTAACCGGACAGTTCACAGTTTATAAACACAAAACTCTTTTGGTCAGCACAGCACCGAAAAGACAGGAAGGTATTTATAACCCACAGGGGATCCTGCAACTGCAGGACAATAACCTGGATCCCATTTGTCTCTTTTGCGACACACACAGCTGTCGAGGTGCTTCTGTCCAGGGGGTCCTTAGTGGACCTGAGATTACTCAGAAGTGTGAGATGGGGTTGGAGGGCAAAGATAAAGGAGGAGGTGGAGGGTTTGGAGCCATGTGGCTCTAAAAGCCATCAGAACACTGTTGGACTAAAAAATGAACACAAAGAAAACAGGAATGCATATCTTGACGGCTGAACAGTTCTCCTGCTCACATAGATGTGCTATTTAAGTGACAAACACTGAATGGATCATTGGGATTCAAAAAGAACAATGTCCTGCATAAACGGGAATCACGGCTGCGGGAGGATTGGTTGGGATTAGGAGAAAGAGGGGGACGTGGTTCGAAGAAAGATTGTCGCAATTTGTCAAGTACTTCCTTTACTCACACCTCCACCTTCTGGTATCTGGAGTAATCCTGTGTGTTAATTGCAGCCAAATGCAAAAGCAGGGCTTTGCAGTAGGGGTGGAAGTGAAAAAGTTGGAGGAGCAAGGGGACGCAGTTTGGTCCTAACAGAGGGGGTCTCAGATGTGTGAGGTCCTTCGTCACCTCTCTTTTCAAAGATCACTTTGAAGTGATCTGGATCTGATCTGCAGATTAAAGGTGTGACGACAAGCATGCGTGGACTGAAAGCTTTGGGTAGTGACTTGCTCTGTTCAGTAGATGTTAGAGCCATGTACTAAAAGGAGAGCCTCAAATGAAAAGGATTAAATATTATTTTTTTCTCTGAAAAAAATACATTTTGACTTAAGATTTTGTCTGATTGTGCTGACATTTCACAGATCACAGGTCTGTCCTTGTGCGTCTTATTTGCTCTCATTTTCATTGCTTCTCCACACATGCTTCTCTTGCTGTGGTCTGCCCCATTGCCATGTTTATCTGTATGCTAAACCACCATGTGATAAATATCTGCAGGCCAGATTAACCAATAATGGAAACATAGGAATAAAAGGTCTCATTTGGGGGAGTAAATCTTCAACAAGCTCCTATTCTCCTCTGTGTTCTCTAATCCAATGCAGAGAAATTAAAATTTAGCTGTCCATTTTTAAAAACTAAGCATGACAGTAAGCATGTTTGCTTAAAATGAAACCGGTTACATGCACACAGACATCAAATAACTGGGAATAATCTGATTTTTGTGAATCAATTGCGATGCACGGGACATTCTGGTCTTCTTGTCGCAGTTTGCTGTTGGATTTTTCTTTCTTTTAAGAAAAGGTATGAATGTAATGGGTGGAGCTGTTGGTGGTGAAGCTGAACTCTGAAAAGCTTTTGGGTTTTTATTAACAATGGTATTTACAGAAAAATATTACTTTCGTAGTAGGTTGTCATAAGTATTAAACTTTTACTTTGTGCTGATCCTTTTTATCTGGCTTAATGTTAAGAGTAGGTAAGGCTAAGGATTATTACGCAGTTTCTTGTGAAAATATTCCCCTTTTTTAACTCCAGATTTACAAGTAAAAACATATTTACTACACATCTCTTCACTTTTGATACACTTTGGTTAGAAAAAATACTTCTATAGCAGATTTCTGTCCAGTTCGCGTAAAATCATTTTCAGTTTGCTGGTAGATTAATTTGAGATCACTTTATATGTCAATGTTTTAAATGAAATGGTTAAGCATGTGGGTTTCCCCAAAATGTTAACAAATTCTCCCTTTTCTAAAAAAAAAAAAAAACATTCATTCATTCATTTTCTATTCCGTTTTTCCCTTTCGGGGTCACGGGGCTGCTGGAGCCTATCCCGGCCACTTGTGGGTGAAGGCAGGGGATGCCCTGGACAGGTCACCAGTGTGTCGCAGGGTAGAATGTCCACAATCACACACCCATTCACTCTCACACTCACACCTATGGACAATTTAGAGTTGCCAATTAACCTATGAAGCATGTTTTTGGACAGTGGGAGGAAGCCACAGGTCCCGGAGAGAACCCACGCATACACGGGGAGAACATGCAAACTCCACACAGAAAGGTCCCCCCATTGATGTTGTGTTTTTCATGTACCCCAGCCAGGACTTGAATCGGGGGCATTCTTGCTGTGAGGCAAGAGCGCTAACCACTGCGCCACCGTGCAGCCAAAAACAAAAAATAATTTTGCTATTTATATCATATAATGGCAAACATTTATGTGATTTTGTATTTTATGTGATTTAGTATAACACCTCTCCGATACTGGGGAAAAATTAGGACAATTACTCACTGGGATACAATCCCATAATGGGACTAAAAAAAATCCCACCTGTATCCTCCTGGCTTGGCACTCAGCTCTTTATTTAGGGATACAGTTTTTGTTTGCAGACAACTTTTGGAGAATTTGCTCAAGCCCAAACCTGTCGACGGCTCCGGGCCAGCATTTAAACGTTAATGTAGCGCCCTAATTAGGACACAGATATAGTGGAATGTTGCATGGAAAATTAGCATTTTAATTTGCATATTAAAGCAATAAAACAATATTATCCATTATATTTGCATAGTATTCCTGTTTTCAAACTGCTTCAGTTTTAGGAGAAACGAGCCTTTAACAATCATTCATCAAGGTGCAAGATTCCAAATTTGCCTTTCCTCGTTCAAATATATTAATCCATTCATCTTCTAAATCCATTTTGTCCTGTTCGGGGTCACGGGGCTGCCGGATAGCCCACTCGTGGGTAAAGCTAGGGGACATCCTGGATAGGTCGCCAGTCTGCCGAAGGGCCATAAATCACACTCTCATGCCCACTCACATTCACACAATTTAGAGCAACCAATTAACCTATGAAGCATGTTTTTGGATGGTGGGAGGAAGCCGGAGTCCCGAGAGAACCCCCCCCCCCAGCTTCGGGATACCTGAAACAGGTACCTGAACTGGGGGCCTTCTTGCTGAGAGGCAAGAGCGCTAACCGCTACGCCACCGCACAGCCCTTCAGATAGATCAAATAGATTCTCATGATAATATTTTAACTAATAATGTAAAACTATTAATGTTTCCTTCACATTTATTCTTGGTATACAGACTTTTAAAAATTAAAATAAGAACATTGAAGCATGTCATTTCTCATTTTTAGGATACAGAGAAGTCAGAGGCACATATTTTTCATTTATTAATCAAACCTTGGGTGTGTGACACCTTCTTGTCAACAATATGACGAATTTCATTGAGTGGGTGTTTTCCTGAACACATCTGTTAAAATTGAAAACAAAACGGATTGCTCTAAATCAACCCATTGCATTGATCTGGAAGAATAAATGTTGGAGCTCCTGGATATCACCTGTTCACATCACCGTCAAAAGGGCAAAACAAGCGTGATAACAAGGGTTAGGCGGCAACATTTGGAGGAGTGCCTAGAGGCAATAAGGGAATTTCCAAACTGTGTTGCATAAATCCTCCAGTTTGACAGTCGATCTTCAGCTCTGCCTGCCTGTCTTGACATACCCTCTCAAAGCACCGCACGAGTCCCTTCACCCTCCCACATCTTCAGTCTGTCTCTTTCATATTCTCTTCGTCTGTGTATTTGTATTTGTTCATCTCCATAGCTGCAGCAACACTTGCACTGACTGGGCAGAAGCCGCCTGTAATTAGGCTCAAACATGCCGAGATTGGGATGTGATTGTAATTACGAGTGAACCTCAGTGGAGGAGGATTAGTGTGTGGATGCATGTCCCGCCATGTGCAGATCCCAGATTTGAAAAAATTAGTCCTGACTGTGAACTTTTCTTTGTTCCCAAGACTTGTTGGTTTATTTTATAAATCCCATATTTTAAGCTCTCTTGCAGTTGATCAGGGCAAAGCATCACATCCTCTGGCTGTGCTAGAGCTAGAGGACGGCCACAATGAAAGAAACACCTGAGCAAATGAGGAAAAATTGGGTTTGAAACATCAGGGTGATTTATTTTGTGCTAAAAAGTTATTGATGTGAAATAAAATACCAACTACAGCAACTTTTTTACCCTAGAGGAATTTAAACTAGATTAAGTTACCGTTTGTGCTATGGTTTGTAAGCACAGACTTCAAACTTGGTTTTTCCTCATCCCCTTCACAAGACTAATGGTAAAAGATGACGGCCTGTTGCAAAATAAATTGCCTGAAACATTAAACGCGCCAACCTCGGTAAGATGCACCCACCTTTCTATTGCAAACAGGCGGGATAGGTTCCCTCTTCCTATGACCCGAAACGGGAAGTAGCGGGTGTGGGTATAGGGGAAAAAATGTTTTGTCCTTGGGCGTAAATCAACACATCCACCTCTACAAGCTGGATGTGGGTACAGAACAGTCACAGAAATCAAAGAAAAAGGGCATATAGCTTCTGTAGCTACAACTAAAAGTTGCAGGTCAGAAAGGGGGCAGTATTAGCCAAGTACAAAACAAACAGGTGCAAAAACTGTCAAAACGGAAACCTAATTTAATTTGCCAGATTAGTTGTTTTGGAGCTATATTTGACACATTGCTGGTTATATAGTCAATATTGCTAATTATCTGGCTAATAAATGCCTATATTGAAAAAATAAACTACTATGATGATACATATTTTGGGTAAAATAAAATTAAAACACAAAGTTGGTTGTAATATCTTCCTAAATTCCTTTTTTTCTTTACTATGTTTTTCTTTTTTAATTTGTTTAAAAACACTGGGGACAACACATTTGTATTTACTATAATGTACATGTTTCCTGGCTGCATTGAAACTGTGGAACAAGTAGCAAATTGGTGAAGCAAATTGCAGTTAAAATTATGACGTAAACCTTCAATCCTGTATCTCTTAAGTAAACCTGAATCAAAATTTAAAACCTTAAAAGTAAAGATTTTTAATTAGGAAATCATAGAACGTCTGTTTTAAATCCCTGTTTTCTTAATTTAAATCTTTTTCAATTTTTGTTATACACATGATTTTTTCTAGTGTATTTTATTTGATTTCTTTGAGCATTTGCAAGCTGCAGCACTCTGTAGATGAAGGGTCCCATGTCAGGTGTTCCTACCTGTTGTCTTACCTGTTATTGTCGTTTCTGTTTCACCGCATAATGGCACATGAGATCAAAGATGCATTCCAGCGAGACGATGCGATGCCATAAAAACTGTCTGTACGTAGAATAACCTTTTTTTTTTCCTTTCTCCAAGTTTAGTTGCATTTTGAGCTTCAGGGAAATGCTAACTGGCTTACAGTGGTGGAGGAAGAACAGCACAGACGTTTTTATAAAAGGCCTGGATTTGCACTTGTGCACAGACATGTTTAAAAGATGAGTCCTGCAAGACATACGTAAAGGTGGAGAGATTCCCCGCGGATTTTCATCATAGTTTAGCAGCGCGTGATGATGGAGAGGCTGTTGGTGGGGGGTTCATGTTCAGTAGCAGATAGCTGCAGCAGGAGGTTGATGAAAACAGGGAAAATGAACTTCATGCTATGCTCCCCATTGATCTGAACTACAAACAGCTTATGGTTGGACTTAGCAAAGACTTTGATCTGTCACATCTTTGATGATGTTTAGTGTCAGTTCCTTCAGCTCATGCCTGTTACGCATTATCATAGGCACAATTGTTTCCACATTTTAAGTCCATGAATGCTGGGAGCCTCTGCCGCTTCAGCAGTTTAAGTAAAATTATGGCAGATATGATTCTGCTGGTGAGCGTATCAGAAATAAACAACAACATATGTAGCTGAATGCCTAAAGGAATCCCTAACTAAGTTGACAGAATTAAATGACTCATTACTTAAGCTCATTGTTGGTGTCCCTCACCTTTATGGGTTCTGGGATATTTTTCCAAAGTGGAGATGCACACAAATTTCAACCTGTTCAGCCGCTTGCACTGTCAGAGATGCAAGAATGAGCTGCAAAACAGCTTCATGTTTTCTGGGAGAATCGGGCGTTCCTGAAGCTGATTGTTGTCTTTGTTATAATAAAATGATCCCGCTCGAGGCAAATCTTAACTGCTCTCCTGGAGGTACTTTTGCATGTTTTGTCTTTCCTCTGTTCACACATGACTGCGCCATTGTCTGTTGTCCTGAAAAGAGGCAGGTAAAGGTGTAATTTCTGTTAACTCACCCAAAATCCTGACTGCATTTAAATCCACATATCAACTTTTACCCACTCTATTAGCAACAGTTATACTGTCTTCCACCTGTATTGTGTTGGATATACGTTTTCTTTTTTTCTTGCATAATTACGTCCCTACATTTCTTGCAGATACAAATCTGCTTTTATTTATATCTACAAAAATGTTGTCCTGTGTGGTACACCACTGTCTAATACAGCGATAGAACGCTGCCACATACATATATAAATCTATCAAGTTCATAAATTGAATTTCCTGGCAGTTCCAAATCTTTAAATTTCCACTCTAATTGAAATCGCATTTTTGGTATTTTTAACATATTCTTGTTGCATTTCACTCTGAATGGGGGGTAAATATAAAAGAAGGTAGGATTAAAACTGCATATGTGGGTATTTGTTTATTCATATAATGATGGATCAGGAGCAGATAAAACCATGGTTTGAAAAAGCGTTCAGTTGTGACGTAGAAAGGGAAATGGGCGGGCCAAAGTCTGCCTGCTTCGCTCTATCCTGATGCATCCACTTGCAAACAAATAGATCTATTAACATCTTAATTTTCCTCATCTGAGCTGACACCTGGTTAAGAATTGTACAGCTGGATCGCTCCGATATACCTCGCCGTTTTTGTTGCATCGCTAATCTTGACTTATGAGGAGCTGTAAGATAGCCGGAGAGAGTGTAAACAAAGGCCCAATAAGATGTCAGCAGCGGGTTACTTCCGTGCCGACAGTCTCGCCTACAACTCAATGGCGAATGAAATCCTGCTTCTCTGCGGAAACTGTCTTAAAGGCGACACAGGTTATTTGAAGTTGGCAAAAAAAAAAAAAAAAAAGCTGTATAATCGTGATTAAAATACCACTGGAAACTTTTTTTTTTTTTACAATAGATCAAAAGATGATCAGAGTTTGAATTTAAAGGTTTTTAAATCCACATTTTAAGTTACCATCTTCTTGTTGTTTCATTGTGCAACAATGACACGTCCATATTTTATATTTTATACTGTGCAATCTGATGATTTTCATTTATGTATCATGTATTTAACAGAAGGTGCTTGCATAATTTCTCAGGAGAAGTACTTTTATTTATATCTGGCCAGTTCTCTTTTTATTTTATTTGTACAGGAACACATTATTCTCATTTGTGTTTTAAATGGACAAAATCAAATATTTGTAAGAAGTTACTTTCTGTATTGGTGAGTAATAAACTTGAACTTAGTTATTTAAACATGGAACAGAGCTTCACTTCTCCTCCACACCTGTGTATATCCATCTGAACGCTTACTTTTTATCCAGAGTAGAAGTGCACGGCTGCCTGCAAAGGCCACGGTTGAATAAATGTAGCTCGTATTTATACAAATGTCACGCCAGACATGAACCCTGGTGTAAGTGAGCTCACACATGCAAACACGGTCATGTTTAAAGTCACATACCGCACTTTTAAGCATGCATTTAGGGAGCGCACCGCCTGTGCAGAAAAAGAAATGTGAGCACCAAATGCAGCGCGTATATCATGTACATTTAGAACCTTTTTAAGCCCATGGCTGTCTTTGGGTCAGGATATTTGCTTGGCAGTGGACCCCCATGCTGACAGAGTCTGGCTTACTTCCCAGAACAGAACTATAACTGCCAGGTCGTCCGAGGGGCCCAGCAGCCACCCCATCCCCACCCCCCCAGACACAATCAAAACACACACACACACACACACACAGAGCGAACCATGTACACAAACGTCTGGTCCTGAAAGCGGCAGCTCTCAGGCTGAGACTTACATAATGACAGAGAATGGAGGCATTAAGGCAATTTGTTTGATTTAAGTTGTCAAGCAATGGTGGACCCTGCCCCTCCCAGCTGGTTTTGATACCAGCTGAGTGTGTGTTTGTTGGTGTGTGAGAGAGAGAGTGTGAGACGCCTCTAAGGCAAATCAAGAGGTATAGCTTTAAATACACAGAAATCAGTTTTCACGGCTGCTTTGAGAGTCTTTTCCACATAAGACCTAAATGTACATTAGCTGCAAAAACAAACACACTAAATCTTAACAAACTTTTTGCATTTTTCTAAAAATATTACAACACATTTTAGTTGGTAATTTTTATGGTAACATTTTAGAAAGTGCAGATATTTAGTTGTATGCTTACTAATTTTGTTGTTGATTTTAAGGTAACTTTTGAAAGCTGTCTAGTGAGTGCAAATAAAAAACTTGTGACCAGTTTCAGGATTTTTACATAAAGATTGGTCTAAATAAGGAATGTCTGAAGTCCAGCGATTTAGCCCATGTTCACATTTCTACCAGGCAGCAGGCTTCTGTCATAAATTCAACAAGAACTGTGGGTCCATTTTCTTGATTGTGATTAGCTAGATTACGTTACGAGCCACTGTAAACCTGCGGCAACAACCTGGTGGTTACTTGACTTTCATAGCCTTAAAGGTCAAACGAGAAGAACAGTTTCTGTGATCTAAAGCACAGTAATCTGTACTCATGAATAAGAAAACTGTGTTTTTCCTGTCCACATGATCTAAATAAAATGTTTACAGTGAGCATTTAGGAGTGAATAATTTTTAACATATTTCATATGAGCCCAGATTTACAATTATTTATTATTAGCAAAAGGTTTTTTCCGGACAGACTTTTTCTTTATTTTACTTCTGGTCTACAAATCAGAAATTCTCTGTAATTTTGCTACATTCTGTAATTTCTGTTTTAATGGGAAGAAATGAAAAAAAATATTCTACTGCAATAAGATTGTAATTAAATATTTCATTTGCATTTAATATTATTACAAGGGTTCAAAGAATGCGGGCTGAATGGATTGTCCTCACACATTTTCACCTCACCAAATCTGGCCCTCTTTTTAAAAAGTTAGGACACCCCTGCTCTAAATGCATTATCCATAAAATAAAAAAATCTACACTCAAAAGTTCTAATAGATTTTTCTTTAATTATCTGGTCATTTTAGAGATTACATTTTTACTCTAAAATAGTTCCTTAGCCTTTATAAGAGTCCAGTATAAACAAACTGCAGTATGAAGCCTCAGTGACAGCATGATTTTTCTAAGACATACGTTTAGTCTTGGTTTTTGTTTGATTCATATGTTGAAAGACTGAAATTGTGCCTCTTTTTCCTTCTTGAATAAATGAAGTCGGCCACAGTGCGGCTGATACCATGTGTCTTTGTGCAAAGACCCTCTCACTTTCTCTTCTAAATCATAAAACTATAAATGAAAATGCCAGAATGCAAAGTAAGGTGTGAGTAGAGCGTCACAGGTAATTACACTGAGCTGCGAAGTGTAATTGAAACTGATTAAAACTGCTTGCTTTGTGTGCGCCTGAGTGTGTATTCACTGTGAGTGGAATAGAGGCCCAGTGTTCTTAGGTCCCAGCTTTAAATAAGGAGTCTTTATCTGGCCGTGTGCGCAGGGCTGATGTGAAAGCACTAAAGGGTCGGTGTGTTTCCTCAGTTCAGACGTGGCCCATGCCGCTCGCTCCAGGTGTGGTGACCACTAACCAGCAAGGCTTTTAACTGTCACGCCTGATTTGGAGCCTGGGGCCAACTTGGCACGTGCACAAGTACACAGTGTCTGGTACACACGGTCATGCATGCGCACATCCATTTCTAATTTAAACTCAATCCCCCTCTCCCCTCAAGCCCTTTTAGTTCCCATCCTCTCTTTTTCATACTAGAAACAGGGATTCTGGGAGTTGGAGTATATTGTGTGAAGTATGGAAAGAATTTAAAAATGACATAAAAGGATCAAGTTAACCTATTTATAGTCTTTGCTGCTTCCTTCAGGCAAGCAGTCAAACTTTATAACTGAAAAAAACCAAAAGCGATTTCCCTCTTTTTTTGGGTTGACATGAATTTACAGGCAAACTGTTGTGACTGCATACATACACAATGAGGTAAAGGGGTATACGGGAGTAGTTTGACAATATGACAAGTACATTTTTTAATAAACCATTGGACGGCATGCTGAGAAAGTTAAAATTAGCTACCTAAAAAAAAATGCAAGTCAAAATGACGAGGAGTTGAACAGGGAGACAAAGAGAAATACACTTTTTTCTATGGAAGGGCAAATATTCTATACTGTATTTCATTTGAAAAAAAAAAAACATCCCTGAGTCATTTTATTGTAAAAAAACAACAACAACAGCAGTAGTTTTTTTTACTGTTTTAAATGCATCTATCTTCAGATGGAATTAAGGCTTTTAACAAAGCAGAACAGAGAAAAGAAAGATGGTAATCAATAACAGAAACAGTTAAGAACTTCTGATTTAACACTGTTTAGTTATTTGGTTTGTAATTTCCTCTTGTAATTTTGGTGCCAAATTCACACAGTGATACATAAATACTGAAGACTTTGAACATATATGACTACATTTATTGAGTGAAACTGTGATTTTTTTACTTTTCGACATAATAAAATGTACTTTATTTTGTATTCAGTTCAATTTTCACTCAAGACAAAGGTATTTTGCTCATCATTTCATGCTAGTTTCATCACTTCTCTTTCCTTAAGCTTCAAATCTTTACCAGAGTTAAACAATATTTGAGAGATTTTGCACTAAACTCCTATAATGACAACAGTGTGTCTCCTTTTTTTGTGTCTGTTTCTCCCTCAGATCTCCTTTGATCTGGCCGAGTACACCGCCAATGTGGACGGTGTGGGCACGCTGCGCCTCCTGGATGCCATTAAGACATGTGGTTTGACCAACAGCGTCAAATTCTACCAAGCCTCTACAAGCGAGTTGTACGGCAAAGTGCAGGAGATTCCCCAGAAAGAAACCACTCCCTTCTACCCGCGGTCCCCTTACGGTAATACCAAGAGCGCTAAACGCATAGGCGATGAAACACGATCGCCTAACTTCAACTCTTCAGCATTTGTCAGGGACTTGCATTGATGCGTCTACAGCACTTTCTCCTTTGCTTTCATGAATGTGTGTGTCTACGTGTCCATGTGAGTGAATGAAGGAAGTGCAGTGTTTGTGTGTGTGTGTGTGTGTGTGTGCGTGTGTGCTCTCCACACCCTGAGGCCAAACATCTGATTGAGAACTGGAGTGGCTCTCATTTTAACAAAGACACCTTTATATCCACGGCACTCAACACTCACTTTTGACGCAACGCGCGCATACACACACACACGCAGACAGGCCGTGCACGTGTGTCCAAGCTCAGGTTTCATGTTCTCTCTTGTCTAAATGCTCTCCTCACTGACACTTTCCTCATCTGTCAGCACTCAATCTGATGCTGCATGGGAGTTCGAACAGGACTGCTCCTCCATTAATTAGCCTTATGAGGGGGAAGGGGGGGTGGTCACCATGGCAGCCTCCCTTCACCTCCAGTGTACATCTTGACCTACAGCTTAATCAACAGGCACCTCCCTTCATTTGCTTTGGTATTCCCCTCGTTACATAGAGAGATGGAGGAGGAGGAGGAGGATGGTGAAAGGGAAAGAGAGGAGAACTTTTTGCCCAGGCCTGCTTTTGGTCAATCAGCAGGAGTCTGTGGTTTATGCTCCTGACAGTGAAAGATGATCTGCAGAGAAGCTGTGCTCAACCCTGGCATGCAGCATAGTTAGAAGCGTTAATCTTTCTCTTCTTTGTGGACTTTTTTCTTCTCCCTCCTCAGATTAAAACTGTAAATTCAATCCTGTTTACTAAGACTTTGTTTTCCAAGCTGCAACAATGGAACTGAAATTAGCTTTACAAAGTTTTGTTTCAGTATGCAGATCATCAGATCTATTTAAAGTTACTCAGAATGCCTTTATTATTATTATTATTATTATTATTATTATTATTATTATTATAAATAATAATATAAAGCATTAGCCTATTTTAATAACTTGATTGAAATACTTTCAGAGATCTGCAGCCTTAACTTTGTATCTAAACACTACTGATGTTGTTAAGTTGGGCTGCAAAGTGAAAGTTGTTCAAAGGTGGTTTTAAGTGTAAAGCATTTCTTCTCCTGTTCTTCTCTCAGGAGCTGCTAAGCTTTATGCCTACTGGATTGTGGTGAACTTCCGAGAAGCCTACAACATGTTTGCTGTCAACGGCATCCTCTTTAACCACGAGAGCCCGCGGAGAGGTGAGTGTGAAGCCTGACATGCCCTCAGGAAATCTCAACATGAAATTCAGATTGGTGTTCAGTGATAATTACCATTTAAAAATGTGTTCTCTAACATTCTGGTGAAATAACTGAACATCTTGAAGCTGATATGATGTATCTCTTTGTAATGCTGGATGTGTGTAAGGCTTTTACAAACGTTTTTATACGAATGTTGGTCTTAAGAAGGATTCCTGTTGAAGGAAAATTTAAATGAAATCCAGAGGCCACTTTAAATCCCCTGGAACATTGAATTCTATTACAGTGGTCATTTACTATACTGCGGTTCACCTATTACAGTCTCGCAGATTTTTTTGGTGCAATTTGGTGAAATTATTTTTTGTTTATTTTTACAGCACACTGTGCTTTGCGTCCTGATTTGCTCTAGACCACTGTCAATCAATGTCCTCTGTGGACATTACAGTACAGAAGGCATTGTGCTTGCAAAGATGATCTTTGGTTTTATATTCTAACATCTGACTTATTTTTCTATGAAGGTTTGAACTTTGAGAGTTTAAACAAGGGAGGAAAGTGGGAAAATGTTAATGTCTGAGAAAAGTGAAGTGTGTAGTGATGGGTTTTACAGCCTTGTAATAACTGAAAAAAAGAAGAAAACCAACTCTCTGATTTCGCCTGCTGTGGGTTTTTTTTTAGAACAGAGCTCTTGTAATAAATGAGGGACCACTGCTCATACAGCAGGGCAAAACATACTTTTTGTCACAGATCCTGCAAATTGTCCCATCTAAAAAGATGAGAGGTCTTCAATGTCCATCATAGGTACACTTAAATGGTAAGAGACAGATTTTGAAAACAAATTCATAATTCTACAGACCCCACAAGGCTCGCACAAATAGACTCAAGAACAGTTTCTTCCCCAGAGCAGTCAACCTCCTAAACAAATGTGAATCCCACAAAAATCTGTAACTCGTGCAATATTCTCATGTGCAATATAGTGCAATATAGAAAAGTTATGTAGCTTGTACATATGTATATTTTTCACTTAAACAATTTTTTTTTATTGTTCTTTAGAAGATTACTTATTTATATTGTTTAAGCAGCTGGAGAGCACTGAAAATTTCGTTGTCACAAGTTTCTTGTGTAGCAATGATAATAAAGGCTTTCTGATTCTGACTCTGATTCTGAAAAATTACATTGTTCTAGATAAAATGGCGCTGAAAATAAGTATTTAGCTCCTACAAAAATGCAATAATTCTGTCCCTCACAGACCTGTTACCGGTACTTCTTGTTCCAGAAGTTCTGCCATCTTCTACTCATTACCTACATTATTGGCATCTGTTTGTACTGGTTATCTGTAGAAAAGAAACCTGTCCACACTCTTAACTCTGTGACGCTTATTGATGCAAATATGGATCAAACAACTTCAGCTCCAAAACTGCCTAATTTCAGCATTTACATGGAAGCAAAAACACAGGTTTTTATTTTCATAACCAGAAATTCATTCAGGCATCAAGGGATTTAACAAACTCTCCGCCATGACGGAGACCAAAGAGCTGTCAAAAGACACCAGAGACAAGATTGTTGACCTGAACGAGACTGGGATGTACCAATCTACAACAACTTGCAGAATTAGTTCCAGCCAAATACTTTTTTGCCTCACTTTAAAAATATCCGCTAGACTTGATTTAATTCATTAATTAAGCAGAAATAAGCACATTTTTTTTAAAAGAATCCATCACAAAATAAGTTATTAAATAAATAAATATATAAATTGGCCTGTACATACAATTAGGTTTAAAAATCTTTACAAAAACATTGTGAAACAAACTGAACAGCTTAGGTTCTTTTCATAATGTCCCAGATTTCAAATCAAATCATCCTTTATTTATATAGCACTTTTACAACACATGTCACTCAAAGTGCTGTGCATAAAATACAATCAAATTTAAAAACAAGATGACAAGACAAACAGTGCCGACCCCCCCCACACGTACACACACATAAACACATACACACACCATGATAAAAAGAGGGCTAAAATGATGGAATGTAGAGACATTCCATGTAATGAATAGTTGGAATGAACCTTTGCTGTTTGCTCAATTTGCAGTCATCTATTCTTTACTGTCATCAGGTGTCAGTGTGACCATCTGTGACAGGTGTTCACTCATTAGTCTGAACTTTTTCTGGTGCAAGGTTGTAAAACTACTTGGTGTTGAATGGTACAAGTGTTGAAGGTCATCCTCAATCCTCTGCCATCGTCTGCACAGACTAAATTGCCAGCACATTCGCTGACAGGTTAGGTTAATTACACACAAATACGGCTATTAAAAACAAAAAACTTTATTTAAGTAAAGAAATAAAAGATTTATCTCATCTGCATAATTGTCCCTTCAACATCTGTTATGGTTCAATGCACGATGGGCTTTCTTCTTTCTTCTTGTTCTGACAAAGATTGTGAAGTTCCCTTCTTAAAAAGTGGCTTAACACAGGATTTAAACCAAACCTGTAAAGCATCATCTATTTGTTCCATGCAGCAAATAGTTTTTGGCCAAAAAAAATTCTTTATTCTTCTGCCAATGGCTTTAAATTGGCAACGTTGTTTATTTTCTACATCTTCACCAGAGTTTGAACACTAGTGTTTGCCTACCCTTCTCTATCTGTTTATGCTCTTACATTTGTACCTGAATAGCATATAGCAATGTAGTTAAACTTGATCGAATGTATAAAGGGTCAAAAAATATCTTATAGTCTTGCTATTTATACAAAGCAAATAATTATTCGCAACTGCTGACAAGTATGTCAACCACCCTTATTAGGGTTAGTAACACAGTTGTTATAGTGCTATAGGCATTTCAAAAATAAAAAAGTAAACATTTAAGGGTGAGTATACTTTTGACCAGAGGTTTGTGAGTGGACTGAGTGAGATTCTGTGTGATGATCAGTAATCGTGAATGACAACAAGGTTGTGCTCTTAAAATGTATTTTCTTTTTCTTTATATATTTTTTATCCGTCCATCTAAATGTCTTCCAAGCTAGACAGAACAGCGTGCCACTCAACACATAGGATATTTGGGGGACAGTGGATTGATTTGATGTATACCCCTTTATTTATTACTAAGTTGGAGTGTTAAATACTTTAAGTTCGTTTTATATCCTGCCAGAAGTTTATTAAAAAAAAGTTTGACTTCTGGAATGTTGCACATTTTTAGACATAATAACATCTGTTTTAGGGATCTTTCTTATGCATGTAACTACTTGTATTAATTAGTTTCTGTAACAGCCTTGATGACATCAACAAATAAAATACTTAACAAGTTGTTATTGTACTGAGGAAAGTTACTATGTACTGTATATTACATCCTATTTGTTTAGTGGTGGAGCTCTTATAACTACTTGACACATACTTTCACACGCATTCTGACATGTAGTGAGTGGGTTGTGGTCAGATTTTTAATATGTGCTTTGAGCCCTTAGGGTCGCCGGCACTGGTTTAACCCGATTTACACGCCACCGCTACTCAAAATTAATACCACATGACTGCAGCCCAAGCATTGTGCCCAGGTCAGCCACTCAGGTGTTTATGATTTATTCCTTAATGAAGGCCCTGGCCACGACCCCAGCCAAGGTCAGGGGTCAGCCAGTAAACCCTAATTGGTTACCACCGATAGATAGATAGATGTGGGAACCAGTGTAGGTTACTGCTAGTTCACCAAAGATGATGCTCTTACGTCTGAGGTTTTTTATTGGAGAATTTGCTGTTCAAGTGTAACTACGAACTTCTTTGGGGGACAAATAAAAAGAAAAGATGGCTTGAATCTCAAGGGAAATGATAGATCAAATACATTTTCATGTCAAAATGATCAAACATGAGTTCATAGTTTCATTATTGTATTGTATTCTGGAGATGTATTGGCTTAGCCATATTTTCACTACTTTTTTTGTTTTTTACATTTTTAGGACCGGCTTTTAGTTAAAAAGACACGTGGTCTTTATAACTTTTTCGGAGAAATTACTTTTTAAGGGCAAAGTCAGCCTGATGTAATATCATCCATATTTTTTACTGCAGGTCAACCTCCCATGTCCTCCTTTATACATTAAATTATTGCAGCAAACACTTGTGCATTTTTCTTCTCCCCTCTTGTTTCTTGTTTCATTCCTTATGATTCTCTTTATTTCTTACAGTCAGCACATTTCTCTTGCTAACCATTGGGTTTGCTTCCCATCACTCTGACGGTCAGAGTTTCAGTTCTTGTTGCTCATAAAACTGGATCGCTATTGTGATGTGGCCAGATGTCCCATGGCGGCCTTGCACAACCCTACGTGGTGCTTGGGTTGGCTGGGTTGTCCAGTGTTTACCCAGGCCCCCAGGGCCTGCCATGACCCTACTGCAGCTACACTGGGGGGGTTGGCAGTTGGGTGTGCTTTCAGATAGTCACATTAAGGAATTTGAAGGGAACATGTTCTCCTGCATGTTTTTTCTTTGAGTTTAAGCCTTTACTTTAAATCATTAAATGTAGGGCAACTTGGCACACAGACTAAAGAAATGCCTTTGCAGTAAACTATTTTTACTGTATTGCTGATCTTTGCAAAATATTATCTGTAAAAGCATGCCAATGAAGCATTTGTTGGCAAACTTTTAACAAATGCTAGTTGAAGATGAGAGGCCACCCCATACCTTAGTACAAGACTGATGACTAGCAGAACCAGGTGAATGTGCCAGACTGTCCTGGCATATTTGGTATTTCGACCCATACAGAAGCTCTAGTTTGTAAATGTGCTTTTTTTTTTTTTTTACAATTGTGGCACCATTTTAGAGGGTTTGAGTGAGGACTCTCTAGGTTGTATTTCAATCTTCCTTTTAAAATGTGAAAAGAAAATTATAAATAGATCTATGATATCAGCTTTACTAGCTTTGATAATAACTTTTCCAAAGTTGGGAAAATATTTTATTAGATGTGATAGTGTGGACCTGCATGAATTAGAACAACTAGAGATTTAGAGCCTTAACAAGGCCTTTAGTGTCATCTGCCAAAGTGACCTAGCATTAGCCAATAATGTGGTTGTGTACAAAAGAAATGGCTGCTGGGAACAGCTGAAAAGGGAGTTCTGCCTCTTACAGAGCTCAGGACGACTTAATCCCAGCAGGAATGCCGTTTTGGTTTTTGTTACCATTTTTATAAATATTCGAGTTCTCTAACAACAAATAACTGATTCCGATTGTTCTGCAACACAAGCATAGACTCATGAAGCAGTAAAGAAAAACTAACCCAGCTAAATCCAGCATGAAGCAAAGCAAACAGAAGCACCTATCTGCTGTTTGGTTCACACCTCTCCTAACTCCTTTCTGCTTAGCCTAGCTGTTAGCCATAACAAATACAGTCTCACAGTGACACTGATGAGAGGGATTAGCATTTGCAGCAGTGCTAAATTGACTCCACATTGCCCTTGGCATATGAGACAGTGCAGTGCTCCAGTCTGTCGAAAAGAATGATCAAGGGGTAAACCGTGCAAATAACTAGTTCTTGTGTTTATTATCTTCTAATATCCGACAAACATAGTGCACCTGAAGTCTTCAGAAATCCAATTTTGAAATTGAGGGATAAAGCCTTGTTTAATTTAAAGTTATTAACAGTCTGTTGGTCTGGGGCTGCAGTAAATCAGCACTGATGTATGTTTTTTGTGTGAGTGCACTGTTGATGCTGCTGACCAGCTCCAGTTGTGGCCTTATCCTCTGGTTTATTTGGGGAAGTCCCATCCATCTCTCTACTCTGAGAGCCCTGTGGTTCCCGCTCTGCAGTACAGAATAATATAGTTATGTCAGGAGTTAGCAGTAGTGATGCTGGATTGGAAGTGCCAAAGTCAATGCTGCCCTGTAAGAAGCACACAGGGGCTCTGCCTCTGCATGCCTTGGCTTCATCACTCTGCTTTTGTTGAGAATGGGCCTAAAAGGTCAGGTCGCATGATAGATCTTAGGTTGTATTCATACTGGACACATTTAATATGCTTAAAGTAAACCAGAGTTCGTTTCCCCTGATAATACAGAACAAATATTCAGTCTGAATACAACCAAGTGGACCCTGGTCCGGGATCAGGGTCCGCTTTGATGTATTGAAATTAACAAGTGAAAACGTATTTTTAGAAATAATGTTCAAATTTTGTTTTGCTCGTCAGTGTAGTTGCTGCAGTTATCTGTGATGGCAGAGAAGAAATGGTTGATTGGGTCAATGTCATACTCCATATCCTGTAAATTGTGATTGGTATATTCCCATGATTCCATCCTTAATTGGTCAGGATCAGAAATCCTGCTTTGTGTTCTTGCTGTTGACAGATAAGGTCATGTTGGTATTGATTCTCCAGAATAGTGCTGTGTCAGTGTGTTACCTCATTTTCCAGAAGGTGCAGAAATATCAGATGACATCTAGTATTTGTTCAGATCCTTGATGTCCCTGATCAAAACCACCATATCTTCCTCTGGGTTCCCATTCAGCTTGATGAACACAATTAGTTACAATTAATTGTCCAGGTGCTTTGTATTTTTCCATTTTTCTTCAGGTAACGTGCCTGCTTGATGATGTCAGCTTTGTGTTTTGTGAGGTCTTTGCTTATATAAACGTCTGTTCCTCTCAGTGTTCTGCCTTGTTTAAGACTTTAAGTCTTGTGCTTTCTGTTAACATTAAAACTTAGCGTTAATAAGTGTTGTACCTGTTGTTGATACAGGTGTTTAAAACTTCTGCCTCTAGTTGCTTTGCCCCGCCCTATTCCTATCCAATGAGTGAAGAGATTTTTAGTCACTTGGTTTTGTTTACAAACTTTGGTCCGAATCAGGAACGACCGCTTAACAGCAGTCTGAATGCAGGCCAAACGCAAGGTTCAGGACTTGATCCAGAACAAATTAAGAGGACTGAGTCCTTACTAAATGGCTTTTCCAGTCTGAATCCACACTTAAAGAGAATATGTCCTCTGTTTGTTGAAAAGGTTAGTTTCAAAGAAATTTTCAGATGGAAAGCCATTGCCGAAACACTTGGTTGTTAGTCCTTAAGACGGAATTAAATGCAAAGAAGGTGCTTTCTGTTTTTAACTCTTTTGCTTTTGTTGGTGTTGATGAGAGAGTTTAGTAAGCTCAGCATAAACATCAGCTGTACCATAGCAAGGTGAGGAGAATTTAAAGTCTCAAAGCGCAGATGATTACAGACTCCTCTGTCTTCAGACATGCTTTTGTCTCACAAAGCCCCATTCCTCAGTCTGCTTGTGCTTCAGACATGTCACAGGCTCATTGATGTTGAGTTGTATCTCAATGGCAACCTTTAAAATCAGTATTTGTTGGTCTGCATCTCCCAGGTAACCAAGTGCTGCGATGATTGAGTACTTACCTAAAGTGGTATATTTGCACAATTCGAAGGTGGTGTGTCGCGTTTCTCAGACTTTGTCAAGCCCTGACAGCCAAACCTAAAGGTGCTTTTCTGTTTCGTGTTAACTCTGTAAAACTGGGTTGTTGCCAGGCACAATTACAACTTTGTTTTCGAAATGAGGGATACACTCTCAGTTCTAAAACATAGAAATGGTGCTTTGACTTTTTTTTTAGGGTTTATTCAGACTGGGAAAATTCTTTTTTCTGGATCAAGTCCACTTAATTTGTTCTGGATCAAGTCCCGAACCTTACGTTTGGTCTGTGTTCAGAGTGGCACCAAGCCGCCTATTCTGTTATGGACCCAAGCTTGTAAACAAAACCACGTGACCAAAGATCTCGTCAGTCATTGGCCAGGAGCTACGAGGGTGTGTCAAAAACATCAAGAGAAAGACAGACGTGCTTCGCTTTACAGTTTTTATTGGGACAGTTAACTTATTAAAAAATATATATTTTTATTACCAGTTTTGAACGTCTGGAACAACCCTTTTACTTGTTACTTTGATACAGCGGAGGCATGCTGCAAGGCGGTTACTGGCAAGCAGATGCACCGTGTGTGCTTTAACTCAGAGGATGCTAGCAACTGCAGTGCTGAGGAGACATTCGGTATGAAGGTAGGCTGCTAAGTGTTTGACAAAAAGAGTGTCGGGAAAACAGTGAGAAGCAATGTGTATCACGTTAAAAATGGTTTTGATAAGCCTGCATTCATCCGATCACATTTCAATGTGTTGCTGTGCCTCATCGTTGTGGTGTTAAGGCATTCTGTTAAGGAACTACAAGGTAGCTTTTAGGGTGACGTTATGCCACATGCTGTGTAACGAGAGACAGAAAAGCATTTAGGAAGCATTTTCAGCTGTGTTAAAATAAACATTCAAACAGATAAACAGTTGGACCCTTTTTTCTGTTTGATAACATAACAATTGTTGCTTTAAAGTTATCCGTGAGCCATACGTTGCTTCATTCCTTCGCTGTTTACGTCGGCTACGGTGGCCGTTTTGGTTTAGTTGTTCCGCTCCGACGACGGATTGTATTCAGACTGAGGAATCTCAGAGTGAACCGAAGCTCAGTTCGATTAGAAACAAACAGAAGCGGTTCCTGGTCCCGGACTAGGGCCCGCTTGGGTGTATTTAGACTGAAGATTTGTTCTGGATTATCGGGGAAAACGACCTCTGGTTTACTTAAAGCAAACCAAATGCGTCCAGTCTGACAAAAGTCAGTATCTCCTTCTCTTTACTTATCCACAACTTTGCACAATCTTTAACCTCCACCCCCATTGTTTTTCCCTTTTTTGCAAAGAGACTTTACTTACCTTGTACTTTCAGTCGTCCTTGCATCACATATTTCTTTTTCCTTCCACACCCTCACTGTCAGTTGTCATCCCAAAACAAGAGCAGCAATCTGTCAGGTGTGAATAGACAGTACGTTGGCGGAGATGAGCACTTGACCTATCTTGGATTCAGCTCAAATATTCTCTCTATGTTGAGATCCAAAGATCAGTAAGAATGCAAGTTGTGCAATAATGGTGATGGCAGACACTGACAGGTCTTTGGTCAGGGTGGAATTTGGCCAACACACAACCCAACAAAGATTTCTCCTGAAAAAGTTCTGAGTGCTCCCGCTGCTCAGGTATTTTGTTCATAACTCAGCAGAGATAAAGAAGATGCATGCATGTATTCATTCTGATGTAGACATAGCTGGAGAGTTAAACCTAAATCCTAAAAGGGAGTGGAGATGGAAATTAAGGGTTACATTTTTCACTTTAATTCTACCACAAAGCCATTCACTCCCCAAGGCCATTTCTCAAAGACAGAGTAGGATTATGGGGTTTGCAGTTCTGGTTGAATTCCAAAGCAGGTGTGTAGCCCCTTTTGTTGAGGTAACCAATGGGTTCCTATGACAACATTGGCAATTAAAATACTGTTTTGCCTTTTTTGTTGTTCTGTGTTCAAAATACAGCCAGTTCAGACAGGTTCATGACAAAAAAAGCTGAAATATCTGGAAAACTCTTGGAACGACTCTTTGTGTTCAGCTTTGCGGATAAAAGTAGACTATCCAATGTTCTATATTTGGAGCATTGCTCATTAAAACAGTCTGGGCTACTAAATCATTCAACAATTTTATGAAGAAAAGGGTCAACTTCAGTTGGTTACCATGGAAAAAAGTATAGCCATGAAAAGCACCAAGGGAAAAACTGAATTAAACAACGTTTAAAGAAAGTAGCTGTTACAAATATGAATAATATTTTAAAGTCGAGTCAGAAAGTAGCTGCCACAAATATCAAAGTTAAATTTAAAGTCGAGTCATATTTTATATTAAAAGATGTTTTTTTAAACTTAATTACAAAATAATGCAATAGTTCTGCTCCTCTATGACCAAACGATAGATCTCTGAAATGATTGTTACAGAGGACAGACCTGAACAAATCACACTGCGGTTGGGTTTCAGGAGATGAACATAAATACACTCGGACAGAAATATAAATGTGTATGAGTCAGACTTTTGAGGTCTGGGTGTTAAAGGTCCATTCCATCACGCAGTTTGAGACTTCATAATTCACCTCTGTCCTTCCTGCATGAATCTGTTGAGTAACAAGCGTCATTTCAGCTCAGATCTCCTCAAAACCACTGTCCCCTCCTTGACTCTCCCGTACTCGAACCCCCCAGCTGACAGCTCCTGTCCCCATCCTGTCTGGGCCCACATGGCCTGGCTTTGGAGGGGAGACATCTCCATACATTTCTCATCACCTTCCTTCTCCTCCTCCTCCACCTTTTCCTCCTCATACTTGAGCCCAGCTGTGCCAGTGAAGCCTGTGTGTTATGTCTTTCCTGTTTCTTCTCTGGCTAACAAATGCAAAAGAATGGTGGAAAGAAAAAAACTAAAAAGTTATGAGAGAAAGAGAGTGAGTGTCAGTTTCTGGCATGGGTTTTGCTGTCTGCTCAGTTTTCACGGCCTGTGGTTTTATTAGACTTTCCGCTGGGCTTCGGGCAAGGTTAAACGGCCACCACTGCCCCATTTGGGCTCCGAACCTCTTGTCAGCCCCCCTCCCAGCTCCCCTCAGCTGCCTCTGCTCCCTCCTACTAGCTGTCCTGGAGTGCTGCTGCCAGTAAAGGAAACACATTAACACCCGGGCCAGTAACAGAGCAGGCTTTGTCCGGGACCAGGCAGGCCCATCCATTACCCCCACACTTTGGTCTGCACTGCACCAATTAGAAAAGGCAGGGAGCAGAGCCACTCCAAACAGAGGTGTGAGCTTTACAAGGAGCCTACAGGTGTGCTCAGGGGGAAATAATGCACTTTATTACTGATTGCTGCACTGTGCTAGGCCGTGTTCCTCTGACACCTTTTTAAGAGCCAAATCAGCTTCGTGGAGTTTTGACAACCTGCGTTTAACCTGAAAACTCAATTCTCCCTTGCTGGAGTGAATCAAACCTCAGCTCGACCTAACTGAAATCCTGCTGCATTACCTTGCCCCACTGGATTATAATACATGTCATGTATTATGTATTGTAATTTATGTTTGGGGTTTGACTCTGTGGTTATGTCATAGTTAGATATGCTATGTAAATGTAGTAGGATAAAATAATAATAGTATGAGAAGTAAACTGAAATAGTCTTTGGTTTTGACATTTAGTCCCTTTTTAGTTGTAGGCACAGCTTTGGTCCATCTTTGCTATACCTCAATTTTCTTGACATCTGGTCACACAGCTCTTTCAATTTTTAGATTCTTGTGTAGAAATTTAGATTAAATTGCATCATTGCCAAACCAAAAAGGCAATAATAAACCAGTGAGACCCACTTTTGCCAAATCGAGACACGTCAGACACGCAGTGTAAAAACGTTGCTCCTTTAAAAGCAGCATTAACAAGAATTCACGTATTCTTCTGTTTTCAGGACATATGACTTTGTATTGCAGACACAAAGTTTTGGTTTGTCTAGAGTTAAAATTGCAATGTTAAAATGCAAGACTCTATTAGAAATATGTCACTTATCATTTTTAATTCATCATTGATGAGAATAAACAAATGTAACTATTACTATTTTATTTTTGTAATTCATTCCTTCAAAGTCCTACCTCCTTTGTTTTACTCCAACAGTACCATGCAGCTTTTCATTACCATGCCAACAATCATTAGTTTTTAGTAATGCATTATTTAATTCAGCATCAGTTGTTTCATTAACTTCCTTAATTTTGATGTATGCCAATAATTCAACCTTTCTGAACCAAATGAACAACTTGTTCAAAAAGGCTTGTGAGAGACATGAAACAAAAAGCAACTCAACCCTTCAGTTTGCATTCATCAATTGGCTGCTCGCTGAAGCTTGATCATCCATACAATGATTATTTCACAGGGGAATTTCACCAATTTCTCTACTTCAATATAGATGGTATTTCTTTTGAACAAGCAGTTTACATATGTCTACGTAAACTGTATAAAGCAAATGAGATATTTTATGTATGATTTTAATTTTTACTCGGTTAAAGTAAGTTGTTCCATTCTTATATATTTGGATTAATATCTTGCACAACTCTGCCAATTTGCGTTATATTTTTTTCAGTTAAACAATGATTCTTTTATTTGAGAGATTTAGGGAATCTACAAGGAAATCAGGATGGTAAACAATTGAATCAAAAGAAGAGCAGATACCATTACTTTTAGTTCCAAAGGCAGGTCAAAGTCCAACGGCTCAAGATCATACGACTCCCCTAATGCGGTATGACGGCATCTTTTCAGTCCTATTTTGCCTATATCAGTATGATGAATGCCCCGCACATCATGATGAAGTAAGAACCTGTCTCACTGATATGGATGAGAGCAAACCTGACAAACACAAGGCATCAGAAGCAGATGAGTAATTGTTGTTTAATATCCGACTACAGTAGGTATCTGCCAGAACAGATGACCTGCCAGAGTGGAGAATGGCCCTGAGGCCAGCCTAGATGCTCATGCAAAGGCAGGACAGGCCTGACATCGGAGGGGCTTTCCATAGATGATTAATGAATGTTGTGTGGACATGTGCTATGCTTAAAACTCTCTGTCATAAAAAAGAGATTGAGTGGCTTGTGAACAATAGATGTATAAAGGGTAATCCAGAATTTAAATCTACTGAGATCATTTCTTTAAACTGTATTAAACTCCAGCTTTTCATGCCAACAAAGAAGCGTTGACTTGGGACCCATGTGGCCCACCATCAACACATAACATGCTGTATTTTCTTAAACAAGCATATCTAACCTTCCCTGGTCTGCTTCTGCTCAGTCTGCCCAGGGCCGTTGACTCCATTCAATAATTACTACAAATTCAGTGCTTTCACATGATTGGGTACCGGGGATTTTCCTGTGTGAACGAAGGCTCTGCTCCATGTCAGGGTAACAGTGATACAGTGTGGAGGCAGAATTGAGCTGTCAAACCATGGCACAAAAACATGGCAGGATCCAGAACACCTAAAGGTATCTCTAATTGTTCTATTCATGCAGGATTAGGAGCTAAAAGCTCATTAATACCAAGACATTTAGATGTAGTCTTGATCTGTGTTGGTTTAGATTGGCAGCTGCACTGGGTGATGTGTTGGGCATCAGTGTGGGGATTCTGGACTACTGTTGCAATGATGGTCCTGATGTTGACAGATAGATGATCTGACATTGGTTTGATATCAAGCCCAAAACTTTGAATTAGAGAGTAAAATGACTGTGGCTTTGATGCGAGGTCGTAAAGACATTTTACTAGAGGTTAAACTTCTTCTTTTTTTTTTTTTTGGCCAAAAAGGAGAGTGCTCTTTTTTTCTGTACTAATAGAGAGTAATGCACAGGAATTTTGGAGGAAACTCGTTCTTATCTGCTTCTCCTTTCTCAGTTTCTGCGTTGTTTGTGTATTTTGGAACAGAGAAAACCTATAATATTTATGTCCTGAACAAGCTCTGATTGAATTCAGAAGGTGCCAAGTTTTTATTTTATTCTTTCCATTTCTCTTTGTGTTTTAGGTTCAAACTTCGTAACTCGTAAGATCAGCCGTGCTGTTGCAAAGATTCACCTGGGCCAGCTGGAGAGCTTCAGCCTTGGTAACCTGGACTCCAAAAGGGACTGGGGCCACGCCAAAGACTATGTGGAGGTAAGAGCCACACAACATGAAGCCTAAGAAATCCACACAAACTACACATACACTGCTTCAAAGAGGAACAGGCTACAGATGTGCACGTAGCATTAGCAGGGCATGTTTTCCCAGATCATTTGAGGCCATAGTATGTGATCCGCATGAAGCCTTGTATGATTCCCAGCCAAAAGAGAAACAGAGATGGAGAAGGAGAAGGGCAGTGGGAGAGGGCGGCATGCTGTGAGGCCACAGACTGCACTCTGGTTTCCCACAACTCACCCATGTCCCAAATCCCTCCAGGCCTTCGTTTGCTGCAGAAGAAAGAGTGATACGAAAAGAACTTTGGGTCCTGTGGACGATGACAGAAATATTATGTTTGGGCTGAAGAAATGGTGCCAGCAGCAAGCAGAGAACGGAGTGGAAAGATGAAACGAGAGGCGAGGTCACCTCGTTCAGGAGCAGACAAAGCTCAGTGTTTCTGAAAGTGTGTGTGTGTGTTGAAGCATGTGTGCGCTCAAGTGTAATGGGTTAGGGTTGGAACACGTGTGCATTGCTGTTAAGATGAAAGACTCGACGGGTTGCCATGTCTAACAGCAGAGGCCTTGCAACTAACTGTTATCATTAGGAGGTGGTGGTGGCGCAGGTAGTAGGGGGTGCTCTTTGAGACGGGTGATGGGGTGAGCAGGTTACGTTGTGGACCTCAGTGTGAGGTTGACTGTTGCGGGAGGGGTGGTGGTTGCGTTGCTGTAGTATGGAGGAGTTCTAAGACATCAGTCACTGTCTGATTGTAGAAAGATCTTCAATTAATCAAACTGGAAGAGTCCATGTGGAATACATTTTTTTTAGGCCAGAAGAATAAATACATATTATAAAAGGATTAAAATCTGACTCAATACTGTCCCAATTCAGATGGCGTAATAAAATTAATTCTGAATTCTACTTCTACCTGAAAGGTTTGAAAAAGTCTAAAAAAAATCATTTTTATTCTTTCATCTGAGCCATTTTGTGTTTAGATCACAGTTACCATCTCTAAGTATATTAATAATTAGCTTGGATTATTTGTTAAAAGCGTAAATAATCCCAGTTACCTAATCTATACTATTTTTAATGTTCATTCCACATTTTGAACGTGCTTAATCCCATGCAGCATCTCAGGGATGCTACCTTGCAACTGTTGGGAAAGGTGTGGTTCATTCTGGACAAGGCCACAGATGCAAACAAACACACTCATTCACATCTAAATTATTGTCAACAATCAACCTTTGTAGCATGTTTTTGGACTGTAAAAGGAAGTCAAAATGCCTGGAGAAATCCCACACTTTACAGAAAGGCATTAGCCGGAATTTAAACCAGGGCTGGGGGCGAGTGCAAACCACATAATCCGGTTTTGACTTTGTTTAGTTACAGGAACACATACCTAGAGCTCAAACTTTTAAACTCTGAAATGATTTCATGAAACCAGACATGAATCATTCTCTAATTTGGCCACATATTTTGTTTAGGCAAAGCCAGCTATCCTTTCTTTAATGAAAGTTATTTAGAAAAACTGAGAACTCAACGAAGATCCACAAATAAACTACTTTAGATTTACATATTTCTTTATTCTAGGTCTTAAGCTATAGCTTCTTGACACAAAGACGTAGATTTATACCCAGATAAAAGCTGGATAAAAAACTAATTTTTGTAACTGATGGGTAACTGGCTTGAAATGCATCTGTATTTGATGTAAGTGCTGAAGTTATTCTGCTTTCAAGCAACTACCAAACAAAATTTTACAAGCCACATTAAAGGACTTGTATAGATTTTGAGATGCACTCCTGCATTCAGGTCTGGAAACACTGTGACGTTTAGTTGATAATCACAATCAAAGTCACTTCTTTTAAAAAGGTGGTGTTACAGCTTTTGGCAGTTTTTTTTCCTGCAGGTTTAAATGACTGCCCTCTCCCTACAAACCTATAGTCTAGAGATTGCTTTACACTTTGACAGATAGCCGCAAGACATTACTGTTATCCATTGACCAAACAGTGGCAAGTAAAAGTCAAAAGTAGACATAAAAAGTTGAACAAGAACCCATCATGACAGGAAAGTTTATTTTGGCATTTAAAAAGATGTCTCAGAGTATTTTAATCCTGCTGCAGCCAATGTGCTCCGATTTTTTTATTTTTACTTTTTTGTCCTGCAGCGCCTTATTGTTGCATTACTTTCTATGCTAAAATTAAAAACACTCCCAGCATAGAAAAATGTATACATGTTAAATTATCTATTCTGCTTTGTTGTAATACGAGGCTAAATTTAAATTGTAAGTTTACAGTGGATAAGCAGCTTCCAGAACCTGTGGCTTTCCTCAATTTGCAGTTTTATGTATATATATTTAGAACCAGAAAAATGCTGGTTGTAGGGTCTCATTGGGCAAGCTTTCCTTATCTATTTATGTAATTCTGCCTGAGCTGTGTGTGCATGCAACCACCCGTTGTGCGGTTCGTGTGTGTGAGCACATTTGCCTGTCCAAGGCGCCCTGGCTTGAGATGCACCAGGTTTCCTGTGGGAACTGCCGACATTCCAGTTCTGGTGAATCAGGCACCTCCTGTTTCAAAAAAGCAGCTTTTCGGGAAGCCAGGCTGGAGTGCTTGAGGTGCAGAGGAGACTGGGAAGGAGAAAGATGGCTGGGTTGGAGGGGGGGGGGGGGGGGGTTAAAGCAGAAGGGAAACAAACATGTGTTTGTAGCGCTTGTGTACATTATGCATAAGTGAATCATCTGAATTGCTGAGAGTTCCACCCGCACCCGGTGGATCATCAAAGGGTGCGACTGTCACCAGAAAGCCCCCCTTACCTCAATCTCACTTTTCTAAAACTCTTTGCCAGCGTTTGTTACCATGGCAAAGTCAAAAACCTGGCAAACTGTAAACAGAACCATGTGTGTCTGCTTTAGGCTGACAACTGCCTTTCCTCCCTCTCTGTCTTCCTCTCGTCACCCCACCCAGGACAGGGAAATTGCTTGTAATTGGCTGTGGATGGATTGTGGGTGGCAGGAGGGGCGTGCTGTGTGTCTGCTTTAACGACGTCTGAATGGCGTGCGGCTGGCTGGGCATCGTCTTGACTGGGTATCGGGTGTCTGTCCCAGGCAGACAGACAGACCTGGGGCTACCCAGCTACCCTCCGTTATTATTGTATTATAAAATAAACGAGGGCGAACGTGTTAGCATTAAATCTGCAAATGGCAGAATTTAAAATTCTCTGAGCTCATTTTCCATAAAGACGATTAGATTTTGAGTCGTTTCAGTTTGGCCGTAATGCAGGATTTGAATGGGATTTGATGAAATGAGACAGATTAATGACTGTAGGCAGGGCAGAGACTGAAGGAAATCCACTGCACGCACTCACACGTGGCTCCAACTGTTAGATGAAGATGCATTGTTCCATCTTAGCTTACCTGGGTGAGACCATGGTGGGTACAGCTGGTAGGAGCCCTTACCAATGCCTACATCTCCTCCTCTCCTGGCTGTAGAGATCCATTTCCTGTGCAGAAAAGAAGACTGGCAGAGAAGGCGCAGGAGCTGAATTAGGGTGGCGGTTTTGGCTCCTTCTCTGTTCTTTGGCTCAATTCAGCCTCACTATTTCATTTTTTAAAATCTTTTTCTTGCACTTTGAGTTGCGTGTTCTCCCTACCCCCTTGCTTTCTAACCTTTTCTCTCAAATAGGTTTAGGAGTTTGCCTAAACACCCCACTATTCTTCTAGTATTTCTCCAAGCTGCTGCTCATTTTTGTCAGTTACCACCCAGTTTCTTAACTTTAATTTCTTATTCTGACATGTTGAAGCAGCGCTCACTTTTCCCCTTGATGATCCCGGCGCTGCCGTTCTCCCCACCGCAGAACACGAAAACTGTTGCCAGATGAGATGTGGTTGACCTACTGACACAGCATCCTGAAAACCGCCTGCTCTTGTCTTGTTCACATATATATTTTTTAAAATTGAATCACCTGTGATGCTCCGGTGTGTGGAGCCGTGTAATGGTAGTCCTCAGTTGTGCGTTTGTGGTTTCCCTTGCATGGGAGTCACTGTGTTCTTCCAGGCTTTGTGTGAGGGTGGTAAGGTGACATCAACGGCCCACGAGTGTGAATTTTCGCCCTGTTTATTTTTCTTCTCTACTTTTTTTTTCTTGCTGCGGCAAACTTACAGAAAACTTTTTTTTTCTTTTTTCTTTGTCGCAGCTGCCTCACTGTTCCATAATGGTTACAGATGAGGCTAATTAACCAATCAGAGTGCAGATCAGGGCCAATCACTTGTGATTGATGGGAGCTGTTCATCACATGGTTTGGGTGCATTAGGGAATTAACAGTAGGTTGTAGATGCGTAGGAGGAGTTGAGAGTGAAGAACAATTTGTACAGATGCTTGACTGTGGAATGAGAAGAGTTTTTTAACTTTGTGCAATTTCCTCACAAAAACCCTGCAATAAATTTCTAAAACTTTTGTAAATTAATCTGCAAATTAATCTGTGATGCTTTGTAACAGGATCGTGTAATAGTGGGGGGCGCTGTTCCCTTGTTCCACTTTTGCACGTGTTTGTGTCACATTCAAGCCTACCTTTACAGCTGGGATTCAGGGAGCTGATAAATACCTGTGCTGTGCTCCACAGCTTCAATAAACACAGCTGGAGCAGTAAAGAGCTAAAATAGGAGCTAATAGACCAGATGAGAGGGAGTGTTGGGTTTCATCGCCGAAAACCTCCTCGACTACAACGACAACTTCCTAACCTCTGAACCCCTGCTGCTGCGGCACACCCACCCACATCCACACAAGTGTACAGCTTTAGTGAGTCAGGGGTTTGTGGCAGAAGCTACTGTTTTGTTGATATGGCATCCCACACAAGCAGGCTGAGTAAATGACAGCAGCTGTGTGTGCACAGTCAGTGTGTGTGTGTGTGTGTGTGTGTGTGTGAGACATGAGCTGCAGGTGAAATTTGACCTGCACTCTTAGCGGCAGCTCAGTAAACTTTGGGTCTGCCCCCAACTGACTTGAAGCAATCAAAGCTCACAAATAAACTGTCACACATTTCACCTGCAGCCCCGTGTCTAAGGCATGAATGAAGATATTGTTCTGTCGATGCTTTACAAAAACAGGGAATGTTAGAAAGAACTCATTACATCCCTGCCGCTTTCCTCAACTTTTATCACTTTTTTCTTTTTTAAAGCAGATGCTTTAAGCATGAATCAAGTGGTTGTCATCCATCTGAAAAAGAGATTCAGGTTCTAAATTCAGCAGAAAAAAAAATTATATATATATATGTATGAGTGTATATGTGTGTTATATATATAACACACATATATGTGTATATATATATATATACATATACATATATATATATACATATCTTAAACAATACTTTTTCTGTCTTAGATTGGGCCACCCAACTTCACCACAATTTTAAAGTAAGTAAGATATTCCTTATCAAAAAGTAGTTTATTTAAATGTCCTGCAAATATAATTAGTCTATACCAAAAGGGAGGCAGTATCCTTGGAAGTTTACTTTTTATACACTAAAACATAAAATGTTCCAAATTTGTCTAAAGAAGTATTCAGTTAGTATACTTCCTACACTACACTTACATGATCTATAGTAGACTTGCTGCTCTTTTACTTTTACTCAAGTATACCTAGTAATAGAAACCTAAAGTGTACTACTTTTTGCGAAAGAATATATAAAATAAAAAAAAACAAGTAGATTAAAAAAAAATTAACAATTATTATGTAACATTTACAATATAACATTTCTCAACAGTTGAACTGAAAAGGAAACAATTGTGTCTAGAACTACTGGGAAAAAGTCCATGAGACCGCATTTTGTTTACAGTGGTAAGACGACAAGATTTTTATATTTAAGAAAAACATTGGACACTAAAAATAACATAACTGCCAGTTAGTTCATGTTACTGCTGGTAGATGGGACCTCTACAAACACTAAAAGATTTCAGATATACAAATGAATAAATTACCGCCTTATTCTTCATATTCATGGATTTTTAAAAATGTTATTTTGTCACAGACATTTTGTTTTAAACATTTCTTTTTTTTTCAGATTTACATTTTAATGAGATGAAAAGCTGATCTTCTGAATTGATCTGGAAGACCTTGATTAATTGAGTGTTACAACGTCACATCGATTACATTTAAGTGTAGTCCGATCTTATCCTAAATATGAAAACAGGCTTTTCGGCTTGTCTTAAATGGGAATAAAGTCAATTTCAGAACAAGGAACATAGGGTTGTTCCAAAGTTTCTGGAATATTCCAGCATATTCAAGATTCAAGATTCATTTATTTTGTCATTGTCAGTGAAAACAACGAAAATGCATTTGGAGGTTCAACAACAGTCACTCAGTTCAATTCACCAAATAAATACCCAATAAATAAATAGCCAAAGTGCAGCATCCGTACAAAAAGGAGCACAGCAAGGACTAAACAAAAAATGAATAAATAAGACATAAATAAATAAGACATTCAGTGTACACAGATGTTGAGTCAGTAGCAACTTGAGTGTGCTCAGGTGAGACGGTTGGAGAGGGGTGGGGGGCAGTTGGTGGGCGGGACTGTTCAGCAGCCGCACAGCCTGTGGATAAAGGCTGTTATTCAGTCTGGTTGTTCTGGCCTTGATGGGCCTGTACCTCCTTCCTGAGGGCAGCAGGTGGAAGACACCTTATTTGTAAAAACAATTGGCATGACCAGGAAAACGGGAACACTAACCATTATTCTTATTTCTTTCACTTGAAGTGAAAGTTTGCAGAACTCTGTGAACTCTGAACTTTTATCCAAAAGCTCTTGTGTCTGAAACTAAATAACACTTTAACAAGTTTCAGGGACCCCTCTGAAAGTATGTAATTGAATTTTGTAAGTACATTTTAAACGTATTAGGAATTCTTGGCTGGCACTTTTTATGCTGTGTCACAGCAAACATTGCCATAAGCCACTGATGATGCATTAATTAAATACTCAGGCTAATAGACAGAATTATTTTTGTTGATACTAAATATATTAAGTTATAATTAAGAACATGCCATCAAATATTTCAAATCTGATGTTTTTGTTATTTATAATAAATTGCCCGATAATTTAGTTGTGTCCTTATATGACAACTTTCACAAGCTTTTCTCAAAGCGATAAAACTCTGGAATTCAAATTTGTTAGAATTAGAAGTTGAGATGTGCTGATAGGAGTAATAAATAGGGTGAGGGACCTAAAATAGATCTCTTAGGAGGCTTTCTTGCCCCAATCTGCAACCTAATTTATGAACATGTGTATGAGTGTGCATGAGTGTGAATATTTACCATGGCATCGCACCAAAGAGACAGAAACAGAGATGGAGTGGGAGAAGCAAAGTGTTGAAAATTTTCACAACACAAATGATTTAGTGAGAAAAGAAACACAGGGTGATTGCGTAACTTCCTCAACCGCAGAGAAGAGGATAGAAACATTTTGATGTCCGGATATGATGTTGTCAGTTTTACATGAACGCTTGTGTGATGCTTTGAGTTGACCCAGTCCTCGTTTGTTCTCATCACAGTGTGTGAATCGGAGGTTTTTCTGTTCACTGCATTTCTTTCTGACCTTTCTCAGGCAATCGCTCTGGCAGCTCAGCTCTTTGTGACTAAAAAAGTTGGCTTTCAGATGTCAGTAGACGGGGGGAAAATGTTACGATGAGAATTATTGCTGCAGTGTGCACAGTTGTCAACATTTCATTACCGTCTAGTTCATGGTTTGTTTCAGTTTATGGTTGTGTCCTCTGAGCTCTGTAACCTATTTGCAAGTTGGTTTTTATTGGTTATTCCTTAGATGACTCTTCAAATTTGTGTCTGAGGCAGAAAGCTGGATGCATGGGAACATGGCTTATCAAAAACGAGTACAAAAATGAAGAAAGAATTGTTTTGATTGGTTATTACACAACTTCTCAACTTTACATCTTAATTTGATACCCGTTCTTCTCAATCATATGTACTTAGTGCATCTTTTTAAGTAGCCACTTATTTGCATTCTGGATTTTTTGTGAAATTTTTCTTCCAGCGTGATAAGAGGAAGCCTAGATGTTCAAGCCTTAGTCACATCCAACCATACTGGGGTTGACTCGTAATGGTGCTGCAGGTTTTAGGTTGTCCGGACCTGTGGAGGGTCATATAGGAGGGGTTGAATCTTAAGGGGAGTAAAGGTGTGTCTTCCAGGTCAACGTTTTGACCTTTTAAGTGTGTCATAATGTTGGGTCCTCACTTTGAACAACCCCAAATTGGTATTTTGATCAATTCATTTATTTCTGAGTATCCTCTAAAAACCAGCGCTCTGAGCATCAGCCCCTCCCAAACCACAAAAATGAGCAGGTTCTCACATTGTGAGGTAGACAAGTGAGGAACAGCCCCTTCCAGGAAGAGTCTGCGCTGCCAGCATCGCCCCCAGGCTAACAGACACGCCTACTTTCTCCACGGAGCTAGTGGTAATCTGCAAAAATGCTTTCATTTTATACGCTGAATATGCACATCCATCTATGCAAATGTTTGGATGTTGACATGCTGCCAAGGCCAACTCTAGGTTGACATCATGAAATAGGCGACAACCACAAGGGATGAAAGGCAGTGCCTCAGAGATTGAGTCATCTTACTTCCAGGTTGTGTAAAGTAACTCATATTTCATTAAAAAATCATTCTTTAGTGTGTCAAAGAATATATTCTCATATACTGCATATGGATATAGTTTACTCTGAAAGGTTTACGAAAAGCACGATATAGGCCCTTTAAGTGTTCACTACAACCTGGCATCTGCAGCGCACCCTTAGGAAAACAATGTGCATGAAAATGTTTTTATCTACAGGCTGAGTGGTCTACAGCCACGAATAAATCCTGCCGGCCAGTTTTGCTTAATCTTTTTCCTGCAGATGGCCCATATCCACCCATGAGGGCAGTTGTGACTAAGGTTTTAGGTTTTGTTAAAAAAATAAAACATAAAAAAAAATTAAAAACCTGATTTTTGCCATTTGATAGTTTAACAAAGAACAAATTAATTCAAAGGTTGAGAAACAAGGGGCAAAAATGAGTCATTTTGAGTCATGTTTTTGCACTTTATTAGTGTCCATCACTGGCTTTACAATTTATAAACATTATTGTAATTTTATTGTGAATTTATAGTTTTTTTTATATATTTGATGGAATGAAAGTATGAACAAGTATTCTAGGTGTTAGTTTTCCTGGAAAAATGGTAAAAAAAAAAAAAGTAATTCAAAAAGTAAACCTTAAACTGATTTTCTGGACACTTAAAAAACGTATCCATCAGCAATATTTTTTTGATTCATGAGCTGAATTTTTTATACTCAAAAAGTTAGTTAGATATCTTTATTTTTCAGGTGAACAGAAGAATCACGTCGATGATCTTTTACAATTTTCCAGAATCTTCAGTGCTTCTTTCATGCCTGCAGTGTGTGCTTGTGTGCTGCAGCAGCTGGCTATTTCTGTCAGACTGACAGGCCTAAGCTCTTCCCTGCTGTGTTGAGGATGAAAGCAGATGCTCTGCTTCGTCTTCTCCCGCTCTGTTTTTCCTTTCCTTTCTCTTGCCCGCCTTGTGTAACCAGAGCCCTGAGCTTTCATATGGAGCCTGCGGGAGAGCTTGCGCCCTGGAGTCCTGCAGAAAGCAGACACACACATAAACTGAACGACATAGTCGGTGTTCACTTACCTGCTTTTTTTCTGTCATTTTAATAATATCAGAGTTAATTGGACTCAGTTTCTGCTGTTTGGCTTCAAACAAGTAAAAAAAAAAAAAGTCCTTTTCAGTGTGACCTTGGTGAGAATTCCAACACTTGCTTTGGTTAAGGACAGGTTTGGAGTCGGGGGTGAGACCCCATCACATGCAATGGCAAATGTACCTCCCACCTGGAAACATGGAGCGCGACAGAAGGAGAAGGGGGATGGAGGAGGAATTTGCAGATAGGCTGATGTCTCCAGAGGGGGTAGTTGGTGGGAAGGTTAGTAACCTGCTGAGGGTTTAACTGGCTGGGACAGGACACAGATCAGAGGAAGTGAGAGAGAGAGCTGTTTATGTGCTGAAAGCCTAACTACTTCAAAACTCACCTTTATTGTATAAAAGCTTTTTGTTATCTTTTTTTGTTGTTGTTGTCTGGTAATTTTCATGGGGGTTTTGTAATCTGCAGCAATCAGCTGCCCATAAAGCTTGTGACTTCAAATGGCAACTTGTCAGAACAACTAAACAATTTTATACAATGGAGAAAATAAGTATTTGAGCCCTTACTGATTTTATAGGTTTGCCTGCTTAAAGAAAAAGACCGTCTGTCATCTTAACAGTGGATATCGTTCATTTAAACAGTAAGAACAAAAAATAAAATTATAGCGAAAATCAAGAAATTGAATTTAAAGAATTTATACAAATTTATTTACATTTTATTGAGGGAAAGAAGTATTTGATCCCCAGTAACCTTAAGACGTAGACTATCTTATCTACAAAATCATCAAGGGCTCAAATACTTATTTCCTCCACTGTAATTTATCATTTTTAGTTTACATATCTCTATATTTCTTAGTTATCTGTCATAGAAATACTGTTTTGTTCATAATAATTACTTTTCTGTTTAGATTGAGTTTTGTTTAACCCTTGTGCTATCCTATGACCCCACCCTTCCATTGACGTGTTCTCCCTACCATGACAAAGGTGGATAAAGGTGGAGAGGATTTCATGTAATCCATGGACACCAGTGAAGATCACAAATCATTGAAGAAAAAAGGTTCAGTGCACTGTCTAGTGGGGTCTAGATGACCCAACTCCCAATGTTAAAGTGCCTAGGATAGCACAAGGGTTAAAAAGATACAGTGTAACTTACCATAACTTACCATATCCTCAAGCCTTCACAACTGTCTGAGAAAACATCATTTTACCTACACTCTATTTACAGTCAGATTCAGATAACTTGTTGTTCAAATTCAGCCACTACAGCTTAAAAAATCACCTACTACTTTTTAAAAAACAAAACAACCTTTGCTATAATTTATTTTAAAAATATAACTTAAACCTTATTGATGTCTTGATCTCTTAAACTCTGAATCTAAGGTACTATGGTACACACAGTACAAATTTTTGAGTAACTCATTAGGATTCGTCTTTGCAGTATCATTTCGTTGCTAATTGTCAGAACTCATTTAAATCCATATGAGGTAGGTCGACTGTTTTGCAGGGCTCTGCGTTTTTATTTTGTCATACCAAAAAATATAAAAAACTGATTCTCATGCAGTGACATTTTAGGGAGTATCAGTATGAGCCAGGGAGTGTAGTGGAGCCTTCACTGGTCCAGCAGACAGAACTAATGGATTTGAGGGATGTTTATTGGGGAGGGGGGCAAACGGTTCATCTCGTTTTAATTGTCTTAGGAGTCTGGCTGACTCTTTGGGACTGGAATGTGTGTGACCTCGTCTCCTTCACACTCCCTCGCTCACTGTTTGTCTCTCTGTGTCAGACGGTCAAGCGACTCGTGGGAAGATTCTCTGTCCAGATTGCAGAGATTCAGCCAAAAATCATCGGAGGAATCAGTTCTCCTCTTTCTCTCATAGTTTTCTGCCTGTTTGAATTCTTGATTGCCTTTGCGTCTGAACCACTGACCTATTTGATGCTTTGCATTCTGTCAGCTTTCAGAAGGGATGGCTGCATTTATGTTCACATGGAGTTAAAAAATTATTTTTTCATGCCATGATTTTGTATACTGTCAGAAAAATAGTGTGTTTTGCCCAGGTCTTCTTTTAGTAGATTCAGTGTGTGTTTGTGCATTGCATTGCATTTGCTTAAACGTGTACATTTATTGGGAAGGAGTCTGAATCCACTAATATTTTCAGCAGTTTTTTTTGTTGTTAAGCAAAATAAACCATTTTTTTTCACTTGCATTAGATTTTAGTATGCGGTTTGATATTTTATAAACCCGGAATCCAGAGAAGTTAAGGGTACATTTTTTTTTAATCAAAATGCCAAGAAAGTCTTAATTTACTGTCATAACTTTGTTGCTAACTCACTGTGTCCCCAATTCCAAATTGACTTTAAAATAATTAGTACAAGACATTATAAAATCCCATCTAAATCTAACAAGGATCTCATAATTTTAAACAGTTAAACGAAATTGTCGTCTAACACACATTTTCTGATTTGATAGTTTCTCTAATTTTACATTACCTTGTGTGTGGAAAAACCCTCTGGTCCCAGCTTTATGTAAATGTGCAACCAAATGATATGCCAGCCCTTAAAAAAAGAAAAGTCAATTAAGTTAAAAAAAAAGTCAAAGTCTAACAGAAGTCCAAACAGGTAAACTAAAAATTTAAAAAAAAATTATTCTAAAATATGCAATGTCTAGATATTGTTTTAATCGTACAGTAAATTAACTCGGTACTAATTGTTGTATAACAACAAATTAGTTTACACAGCAGGAAGAGAGCAAATAAAAGAAAACAAACCATATGGATGCAAAGATTTTGATTCATTTCTCGAGTCAATTACTCTACGCTATGGTCCTCCGTAGATTTTCAAAATACTTTTTTGGCAGTTTGATGCCACAATAAAATAAAGCTGTAAATGGTGTTAATGAGGTAGTAATGACTTTGGTCAGTGGTGACTCACTGGCATGTTGATGGGGGAAACCAGTTCTTGTGAGGTTCTAAAGCTGAGTCCGTTTCAAAGCACCATTTCAACACCATGATCCAGTGTATGTAGTTGACTATCAAAAAAATGCATACATTTATCAACTGCTTAATTAGGGACGTTTACTGCCTTCGTTGGAAAAAGAAATAGGTAGCCACTATTGACTCAAACAATTGAGACATAAATAGCTGATACTTTTGTTTATATGTTAAAGTCCTTGTTCTTAATAGAGTTTAATTTATACTTTTGCTTACCCCTAATATATTACATATTTTAGAATTAGATTCTTTTGAGGTAATTATGTGTTTGACATCTGTACCTCTAACTATAAATGGTTTATGATGTATGCAAATTATCATTAAAATAAGTTTTACAGGAAAGGTTGCCTTTAAAAAAAAGGTTGGAATGCACTGTAAGTGTGGTTGTATTCCTCTGCATGCACAACAAGCTTTGTTTAAAACTCCATGGTGTTTTGTTTCTTGTCTAAAAGCTGATCAGAGATAAAGTAATATGGGAGGAAAGACGAACTTTGGCCTGTTACGAGCTGAAAGCTGCCTGGAGTCTATTGAGCATGGCAGAGGCAACAACCTCTCAAGTCCACTTCAAACAACTCCAGTGGCTCAAAGAAAACGAAAACACTTGTTGGGTCACGGCGCTGAAAGTTACTCTCCCTTTTGCATCATCAAATTGATTCCTCGTGTTGTCTGTTATGTATTAAATTCACATTTAGTTTTGTGATATTGAACCAGATGAGTTCATACATTACCTCAAAAATGCTTTTGCTCACAAGTCGCATGCCATGGGGGTAATTACTGGATCATTCACTATAAAAAAAAAAAAAAAAAAAAAAAAAAGGAAACAGCTTTTGTCTATACAAATGAATCCTGCACATAAACAGCAGCAGTTCTGGCATTGAGCTGCATGTGGGTGTCCATTCCACTGCGAAGCTTGACACCAGACCATAATTGGTGTAGAAATGCAGTCCTGAGGTGTTGGTCTGATGGATGAGGAGAAAACGGACACAGCATTCAGAGCCTCTGTCTCTCTGCACCACAATAAGGTTTTCACTCACCACTGCTCGCTTTCAACGTTATCCCTCTTAGACTGCCTCAATGGAGATCTGTGTATTTGCGTTTAGAATCTGGGACTTTCTAAGGGAGTGCCAGCCATTTCTTTTTCTAATTAAAAGGCCGCAGCAACATGAGAGTACGTGAGAGTGTGTGTTTGTGTGTAACCTGAGGGGAGGCCCTGTCTGTGACCTCCAGTGATAGTGCTGGTTTGTTTTCATTCTAAACTTTCCCCACAGTTACTGCTTTTTGCACCTTATTTGACCCCGGAGTGACCTGGCTGTCACCTTATAGATTCTCTGCTTAGCTCCGTAATCTAAATGGGGAGAAAAAAGTTGGACCTTTTTTAATTATCTCGGCACATATACCCGTTTTCTCCTCCATTTTGTTGTTTTTTTTCTCCCCCATCCAACATTTACTCTTACCCATCTCACAAGTCCTGATTCAGCATCCTGTCACACTTTTCCTGCGATCTGTAAACAGATTAATGCACACCCACTCACTTAATCAAGCTGAAAGACAGCTCATTTGTCTTGACAGCTGCTATAAAAAGAGCCGCCCGCTGAACACTGCAGTGCTCTTTCATTATATCATTACAGCCCCACAGGAGGCAGGCATCTCCCTGACTCCTTCCTCCCTCTTTTTGTCCCTGTTTTCAACTTTATCTTGCCATTTTTACGTGAACTGGAAAGCAAAACCAGAAGAAAAACTGGAGACTGAAAGACCACAAAAAGATTTGTGTGGGGGAGCATGCCACAGTAAAGGGGAATCCCTGGCATTTTGCTATGGAGCAATGGCTCAATGGCTCCACTTGGCTGGTCAGCGACATTGTTTGTTTATGCCCAATTGCCAGAAGAGAAAGACAGTGGCCATGCTTGGCAACCTTATCACAGATCACAGGGAACTCTAATGACAACTAATAGCCATGTGTGTCTGTTTACTAGACTGCAAAGCAGCAAAAAAGGAGGCCAATGGCACACTCCAGTCTGACTGTTTATGCCACATTGATCCCCAAACCACAGCAACCTGAAACTACAGGCCCATTTGATTGGAGGCAGTGAGCCTGTTTACATGCACACCAAATAAGTGATCATTATACCTGATTTCTTGGGTTGGGAGACTTTCAAGTAAAATGTTGGCAGGATATTCCAATATTCTTTATCCGTTGATGAACATTGGATAAACCGAAATGACAATTATTCAGCAATATTCCTTCCCCAAAAACGGATACTTTCTACCATTTATTCACCTTTGTCAGAGATATCTTTCAGGTTTGCATCTGCAGTCCATTTGTACTACATCTATGGTTCAAATGGAGGTGACAGAAATCATGTGAGAACACAGAGCAGCATTGCATATCCAAGGCAACCTGTGTTTCTTCCTTGGGGAGCACAAACGGAGAACAGCAGAAAAAATTTCTCTAAATTGCAAATGTATTCCACATTAGCAAAGCTAGCACTATGACTGTTGATTTTTACAGAAAAAAAAAAAAGATGGCTTCTTGTTTTAAACTGAACAATGTGTGAAAGTTACGTCATTATCTATAAAAAAACGTAAAAAAAAAAAAAAAGGACTACCTTGAAAAATGTTCTAATAACCGCAACCTGATTAATCCCAGTTGTTCAATTATTGTTAGTATGTCAATGGACTCGATCGTTTGTCATGCTTGTTTTTTTATATCCTAAAACCTGGACTCACAATGTATGACACTATAAATGTATACAAGGATGTTGGCTGTAAGGGTGACCCTAGTGCCATTTTTGGGCAGCAGTGGCTCAGGTGGTTGAGCAGGTCGTCCAATGATCGAAGGGTCGGCGGTTCGATCCCCACTCCCCCCAGCCAACTGTCGATGTGTCCTTGGGCGAGACACTTCACCCTCCTTGCCTCCGGTGTGGCTCCACTGGTGTGTGAATGTGTATGAATGTCTCGGTGATGGTCAGAGTGGCCGTAGGCGTGAACTGGCAGCCAGGCCTCTGTCAGTCTGCCCCAGGGCAGCTGTGGCTACATTAGTAGCTACCATCACCAAGTATAAATGAATAATGGACACAATGTAAGCGCTTTGAGTGTCTGGAAAAGCGCAGATAAATCCAATCCATTATTATTATTATTATTATTTAAAGGACCCAGCATTTTAAAAAAAGTTTTCTGCTACCTTGTCCCTGTTGCCTGGAATACTTGTTTCTGCAGGCACATATTTGTGTACATGCTCCAAAATTGCCTGTGATCTCTCATTCCTCGTGGCAATTGAGAGGAAAAGGTTATACTTCCTCTTTCTTGCTTTATGCTTTGTTCCAGTTTCACATCCTTAACATCTTGTCCTCAATTTTCTGGATTCTTATATCCCATTTCAGTCTTTACTTGAGCTTGGGAAAGTTCAATGTGCACCTCCTGGGTGTAAACAACTTTTCCATTGCCATGGTTACATCATGGATAATGTGCCAGAATTACATGCAGAAGTCCCTCAAGCAGAACTGCGTGCAGAAAAACATCAAAACCTTTTCTATTACTCAGTAGTTTTCTTACAAAAGCAGGAAAAAACGTTAAAAAGTTTAAAAGAATATATGACTTCAGTCGCTCTACTTTTGTGGCTTTATTGTGGAAAATATATAAAAAGAAAAAAATTGTCATTATTATGGGCAAGGCTGATTAAGTTTATACTTGTTGGTCTTTTTTCAAAGTGTGCACCATTTATCCCATTCTGTTTTTCATTTTGTTTTGTTTTTTTATCTCAGCACATGTATTTATTTGGAGTTTTCATGTGTTGTATAGTGTTTCTTTTGTTCCTGTCTTTGTTTTGCTTGTTGTCAGTCAAGTTTTCTCCATTTTCCTACCTTCTGTCCCTTCTACTACTGCTTTTATATTGCCAGAAGCTGCTTAGTCTATGCTGTTTTGTCGATTGTAATTTTACTAACATTTATTCTAATAATCTTTATGTTAATAAAAACATCTGCATACCACTTGCTCTTTTTCCCAAACAAATGACCTTACTAAAATTCAGTGCTGAAGGCATTCGATCTTCATGTGACTGCATTTGGATCTAGCATCTTAGTGTCTGTCATGTTATAAAGGACTGAGCTGGCAAACCATGATGAGCTCCTAAAAGTCTAAAACAGGAAACATGACTGTTTTTCTTTACAGGTCATCTAAAACTTGCCACTTGCATGACACACTCTAACTGGAGAAAATGCAGGCTGCTGCACACTGGCTTGAGAGCACTTTCTGTGTGTTTTGCAGAGTGTGTAAGTGCATGAACTATTGGTGCCCAGAAATAGCTCGCGCCCCTAATTACTGCTGCAAAAACAGGTGTGGAAAGCAAGGCCTCCTTCCACCCAGAGTCCAGACTCACCATGGAGCACACAGCACCCTGTGTGTTCCAGTTTAGGAGTGCAGGAAGTACCAACCCTGTGCGTGTGTGTGTTTGTGTGTGTCCTTGGATTTTCAAAAGTGTAAATATGCGTAAAAAGAGAGTGTATATATGAGATTTCATCTGTGTAACTGTGTGTGTATTAGAGTGATTTAACAAATGTGTGTTTGTGCGGGTGCATATTTGCGTATGAGTGAGTCCAGACCACACCCTTTGAAGTTGACTGCTTAGGGTGCTGGGGTTTGGCCACGGACGTGCCGCCCTTCTGTTGGCTGGTTGGAAACCCTATACCCCACATCAGTCAGCTTTGCCACTCATAAATTATTCATAATCCAGATACACACACTTAAACACACACTTCCTCAACCTTTGACTGTAGTGCTCTGCGCCTTCTCCAATTTACCAGTTGGCAATAGACATAAAGTGTAGAGTTGTGCTCCTGTTGGAGGTCTACCTCCGGTTCACCTCAGCTCCTGGAGACAAAGGTGGGTTTGTGGAGATGTGAAGGGTTTTAGACTATTTGAATCAAAGGTTCAGAGTCATGAAGCAGCAGAAATATTTGAAAAACTCACAACCAAAAAACAAAAAATACCTCTTCAGTTTTAGAAATTGGGTAAAAAAAAATTCCAGTCCAAAAGCAAAAGTTGTCATGTGAATTAAGCTTAAATGTCTTGATTCCCAACAGTCCAATTCTTTACTTTATTGTCTGCAGAAAACTTCAGACAATAGCAAATAACTTACCTGTAACTTACTCAAAGTTATAGATAGGTAAACATGAGTAAATAATGTTGGTATTTTTTCAAATTTTGCCTGAATTTGATTAGCACTCAATTACCTTTCTTCAATTAATTGGGTAGAATAATGATTTGTTTAGTAGCAGCGCATCTTTTTTTCTGCATAATGAGTGACTAGAACTCAAATTTTAAGGTGTTTTATCTGGTTTCTTCTGATAAGGCTTTGCTGGAACATATTTTGTAATCTTGCTTCATATGTTTCGTGTCTTACCAAAACTTTGGAATACACAAGTTGCAACCATATCATTCACTGTTACTCTGTATTTTGGGGCTTAGCACACACTGAATTCAAATATTTGTGAGTTGGTCAGATTTATTGCTGTGTCTGTTTATAGACTTTGGAGAATTGATTGGCCCTTTGTGGAGGACTATCTGTCATTTACCCCTGTGGGCCTCTCATACTCCAGTGTTATTGTGTTCTTTTCAGCTTTTGCTAGTGTTTTCTGTGTCTCATTGAACAGCCAAAAGAGTGCAGATTCAACCATTCTGATATCTTTTTTGAATGTCCTGCCAAATTTAAACCAATGGCTGGTCTATTTTCTTGAGTCAGATATTCTAATAGACCAAAGTAAGGCCTCAAGAGTCAAATTGAAACTAACCTTCTTTTGTTCTCCTGACAGCTTACAGTGCTAGAGGAGGAATAACCACTATTGCCAAAAAAGAAAGGCATTCCGTTTTTGAATAAGAAAACCAAACAGTAGCTGTGAGAGGAAAGAAGTTTGACATGAGAATTAGCATTTTTAATCTCAGTGTCAGGCAATTGACTTTGCAGAGCATTACATCCCCAAATCTCCAAAGTCTGAATCAACAACAGGATCTGAACCAGTCCAGACTGCAGACGCATGGCATCTTCTGGCCTGACTCAAACAAAGTTGTATTTATAAATGTTTCTATATTCATATGAGATCATCGTTGAATTATTGATTAGGGAAAGTGTGAGGTGCACGCCTTCATCAATTAGTCCAGGAAGAGGGGCGTTTGCTGCCAGAGTTACAGCAGATGCCCATTATGCCGCTTCGTTAGTCTACATCTTCTCTTTCTCACTCTCTCCATGTCTGTCTGAGTTTAAGTCTCAGGGTGCTGAAGCCAAATGGAAAGTGACCCTTGGCAGGCAGCACTGTATGAAACACAGAGGGTCACTGTCGGAGGAACACGCTGGCAGCTTTTAGCAAAAAAAAAAAAAGTCCTGGCGAGTAACTCAGACTTCATTTTGGACAATCTAAGTGAGCTCTTACACAGACTTTGGCGCAGAGACCTTACGGTACGCCCAGACCCTTTGCAAAAAAAGAAAACTGGGGCACGTCTGAGCCACAAAGATATTGACGTTGACAAAGGAGTTTGGACACCGTCTTATAAAATTCATTCTGGACACAGAAACAAAAAAGATTGTTGAAGGAGGGGTTTGACTGGCTCTCACGGCTGCTACAGGAATGATCTTGCAGTGCTACAGTAGCCATGGGGCCCCTTGTTGGGGCAGGGAATATTGTGTGCATGCATGTGTGTTCATTTGTGTGTGTTTGTGTGTGGGCCAAGGCAGGATATGAGGAAACCTCTGAGCAGCTCAGTGGATATTTGTTCGCATTAACTTGGAACGTTTAGTTTAAACAGACTGAGCTGGGTTCAGGTCCAGTTCGCGATGTGACTTTGCGTGTGTGCGTGCAGTTGTTTATAGAAATTTTGGGGGTATTTTATCTTGCATTTAGCCTAAACTGATTAAAGAATTCATATAGTTGTGTTAGTAGTGCTCATGTGCAATTGCCTTGAATGAGCTTGTTGTGAGACCTCCAGTGATTTCAGGCTTCAGATCCAGTGTGTGGCCAATAATGTATCCACAGTCTACAGATAGTTCTGTTTTGGGCTGTTGGGGTGTACTCAAAGTCAGATATGAGCACCAGCTTCCTGTATATTTACTCATGTTGGAGGGGCTCCAAGACTTGTCCTCTGTTAATGCTACTTTATACGACTCAAAAATATAAGGAGGCTTTAGTTGTTTGAGAACAGATTGATGAAGAGAGAGCTCAGCCAGAAAGCAAAGCTCTCAATTTACCAGTTGATCTTCATTCCAATATTCACCTATGGTCATGAGCTCTGGGTCATGACAGAAAGAACGAGGTCCCAAATACAAGTGGCTGAAATGAGCTTCCTCTGTAGGGCGGCTGGGCCCTCCCTTAGAGATGAGGTGAGAAGCTCTGTCACCCAGAGAGAGCTCTGAGTACAACCGCTGCTCCTCCACATCGACAGTAGTCAGTTGAGGTGGCTTGGAAACCTGGTCCGAGAGGTGTTCCAGGCATGTCCCACTGGGGAGAGGCACTGGGGAAGACCCAGGACACACTTGAGAGACTACGTCTCTCGGCTGGCTTTCGTATGTCTCAGGGTCCCCCCAGAGGAGCTGGAGGAGGTGACCAGGAAGTGGGAAGTCAGGGCCTCTTTGCTTAGACTACTGCCCCCACGACCCGGTCCCGGGTGAGTGGAAGAAGAGGGATGGATGGATGGAGAACAGATTGACAGAATTATGCCCTATTGAGAGTATGGCTGCTTGCTGTGAACAGATAAGAACATATTAATATGTGTGTGCTCTTTTTTTAAGTAAAGAGGGGAATTTTTTTGCTGTATTAGTTTTTTTTTTTTTCTTTTTCATTTTGTAGGTGGTGTACTGAAACTGGTTTGGGCTTCTAGTTAAAAACTGGAAGTTCAGCAGATCAGGAAAAAGTACATTATAAGATGGGTTTAAGGGTATGTTTTTGCTCCACACAAAGTAGTCCATGAAATCTCTTTTGACCTGCTTTCTGTGGACATATGTGTGCTAATATGTTGCAGAATGAAGAGCAGGATGAAGCAATGAAGGCTTAGGCTTCTCAGAAAAGCAGCTTCAATGACAGAATTTCTCCTGATGAGGACAAATAAAGTATTATCTATCATCAGGTTTTAATCTTCTTGGAAGTTTTTATGCACAAAAGTTTTTCAAAGTATTACAGATTGGTGGCATACAAGGCCATTGACCTTAGTGGGTAAAGAAAGTTATTGAAGGTGGTTACAGTACTTCTATGAATGCATTGAAAACTTCCCATGTGATACCTTGTACATTTTGGGTTGGAATGGGTTATCTCTACTGGTTCTGTTCACCTGTTGTGTCCCGGCTATTAGATCATTAGGTCTGAAATAAGTGTTGCACATTAGCCTGTGATTCAACCTCTCTGCATTCTCTGCTGACCCCATCCATCTTCATTATACTTCAATTACTAGCTATCACTGTAATTGCCATGCCTTTCAATCTGCATGAGAAATCTTGGCATGTAGTCCCTCTCTGACTATAATTCACCACCACAGCCTCTCCACCCCAAGTCCTGCCAGTCCGTCCTGAAGCCAGCAAGGGCAGAGTGGAAAGGTTAAAGGGGCAGGTGGTGAGAGATGCAGAGAGGTCAGGCCTCTGGTGAGAAGTGCTGCTAACTCCACTCCCAGAATGCCTAACTGTGGTCCCTCTCCTCAGAGCACAGGGAATCATGGGAAACCATGGTCCACAATTAATCACAGCCAATGAGGTGGAACTAGGCTGCTCGAGATAGAACTGGCAAAGATAATTGATGTGTTTATGCGCAGGAGAGTGGATGTTTGTGGGGAGCCTGTATTATTCTCTCTTCATGCACGATGTTTAACTGCTTGCATGCATGTTCACCCAATGTCTGCTTTGATCCTCCACAGTCAGCGTCTCAGTTACCACACTCAAATTTATATAACAAAGCATTTTTTGAGTTGGAGTGGACTGTTTTGTATCTAAAGATGTTACATTTGATATCAGTTATTGTCTCTTGCTGGATAACTTTTAGAAACAAAGGTTCAGTTTTGCTGAAAAGTCAAGTTATAGTTAACTCTAAAAGGTTAAAAGAAACTTGTCCTAACAACTGCAGTTTCCTGTTCTTTAGTGTCTGTGTTTAGGCATCCTTTAAGGGCATGGTTGCTTGGTCATAAGGTGAGTGTAAGCTGGTCTGTGTACACCAAAAAAGTCCCTGTTTGTGTTTTTTTTAATTTTTTTTTTATTTTTTAACTCTCTTGAGCTTAAAATTCACTCGTTTGCCTTGCCTTTGTTTCAGTGACCTTTGCAGTGCTGTAAGATTTATTTCAGTCCCTAGTTAGGTACTTTTTTTTTTTTTACCAAAATGTTGGTTGGATGATGACAGAGTCAGAGTGCTGTGTAAGTCTTTTCCACCACAGGAAAGCATTCTCTGTGGGTTAAGGCCATGACTCTGATAACCAGTCCATGTGTAAATACGTTGTTTTATGCTCCATTGTGTTACAATATTTTTGACCAGACCAACTTTTGTATGTAGAGCTGGGCCATATCAAACCTTCAGTGATAACACTTGCTGAATTTTTAGCCAACAAAATGTCCTGTAAAGTAGTTGTTTAATGTTCAATGGTTAGCACACAGTAAAGCTAAATGAGAGCAGTGCAACAACTCAATCCCATTATTAAGTTCCCACAAATAAAGGTAATTTAAATATTAAGAAAAGATTGGGGTAGTTTAGGCAACTAATCAAAAAATGCAACTACTGAGGATGATTGTAATTTATTCATTCATTCATTTTCTTCAGTTTATTCCCTTATGGGGTCACGGGGCTACCGGAACCTATCTGTCCACTTGTGGACGAAGGTACGGGACACCCTGGACAGGTCACCAGTCTGTTGTAGAGTTGAGTGTCCACAATCACACACCCACGCACTCTCACATTCACACCTAGGGACCATTTAGATTAACCAATTAACCTTATGAAGCATGTTTTTAAACCCACGCATGCATAGGGAGAACATGCAAACTCCCCACAGAAAGGTCCCCCATTGATGTTCTGGTTCAGGTCCCCCAACCGGGACTTGCTGTGAGGCAAGAGCGCTAACCACTGCGCCACCGTGCAGCCCATGATTTTAAGTGTTGAATTTTATTCATATCTTGAGGGCCAAAAAAAACCACTTCAAAGGCATGACAACAGGAAGGGTGAACAGTGGTTGCTGCCTAGAGTTGAGCAATTTACTTCAATAAACTTAGTTGAAGCACTCACAGGGCAGTTTAAACAGCAAGGTACAGCATGCTAGTCAGAAATTCGAAAATTTCAAACTATTGTGTTGTATATTCCTAAACAAGCTAACAATGCTTCTTCTCATTAGAAGGTTTTAAACTCGGTGAGGAACAGTAAAACCCTTCTGCCAGGGTGAGGTTTTAAAAAGACAGCTTCATGTCATGGTGAGACTGAGCACAGGTGAAACTCAAAGTAGTTCTACATCAGCAAGGTCTGTCCCATGCAAAGTTATCAAAGCAAATGGGTCTCAATACGTGCTGTTCAAGCTATTTTGAAGACGCCCAAATAAATGAGCAACGGGGAGAATTGCAGATGCTGTGGTCAGTCAAGGAAACTTGGTGCAACAGATGAAAGATGCATCAAGTTTATTACCCTCAAAAATCAGATGCCTAGCAGTGCCATTTGCTTAGAACTGGTAGAAACTAGTGGGATCCAGGTACACCCATCTACTGTTTATAGAGGTTGAGCTAGAAGTGTTTTTGATGGAATGGTTGCAACCAAAAAGCCATATCTTTGAATTGGAAACAAAGCCAAGCAACTCAAGTGTGCACAAAGGTAACCTAACTGAAGTGCAGAAAAAGGCAGCAGGTGCTCTGAACTGATGAGTCAATGTCTAACATATTTGGCTGTTCATGGAAGGGCTGGAGAGCACTACAAATGAGTGTCTGCAGGCAAGCTTGAAGCATGATGGAGGTTGCTTCACCATTTGGGGCTTCATTTCTGCTAGTGGAGTTGGAGGTTTGGTGGGAATTAATGAGGTTCCATTAGGTAGGCAGATGATTAGCCCAAATGTATTCCGTTACAGGACAATGACCCCAAATATGCAGCCAAAAACATAAAGAACTATCTTCAGGGAGAAGACAAAAAGTTGTAGAAGTGATGCCATGGCCCTCACAGAGCCCTGGTATCAACATCATTGAGTGCGTTTGAGATTACATGGGGGCACAAGAGGATGAGAAAGTCTATATTTACAGATCTTCTGTGGTTTGTTCTCTAAGATGTTTGGAACAACCTACCAGCCAATTCTTTTCCAAAAACTGTGTGCAAGTGTACCTACAAGAATTTAGGGTGTTTTTGAATGCAAAAGGTGCTCACACTGAATTTAGATTTCTCTTAAATTTCTCTTAAATTCAGTAACAGCATTATGTTTGATGAAAATAAATGATAAAAAACTTTCATTTCAATTTATTAGTTAAACATGACACAACTTTTCCAGAGTAGAGCTTATAGATTCTTGTGTAAAATGTTTCTATTACCATTTCTTAAAGTTTGGTTTCTAAATTTAGGGTTGCAGATTTCTGACAAGCCAAAAAATCGTAGATTTTTTTTTATGAATACTGACCACTTCTCTTTGCTTTTTTTCTTTTTCTCTGTGCTGTCATCTCTGCTTGTTCCATCACATCTTTTCCATTAACAGGTAAGACATTTCTACCTTTTTCATATCACACAGAATGGGCATTGAAGGGAATTTTCTTCTCTGTATTTTGTTTGATGCTTTTTCTGTTATACTAGTGTGGAAATGTTCTATCTGCACACAATCTCAGAAGGATAAATTACTCCAAATGCAGCACATGTTTCCATCATCTACTTTAGCTGATTTCGTTCAAGGTAAAAGACTTCTCACTTGGTACATGCAGAATGGCACAACACTGTTGATTGGCATGCAGAGAGGCCGACAGCACAACCCAGACTGCTGAGAGCAAACCAGTGAATTGTGACGGCTAACTCAGTCCTGTCTGAGGAGCATTAGCACCTCTGCTTTGCCTGCAACTCTTCTCATGGCTACAGAGAAAACTGATTACAAGTCGCCTGCAGCAAAGCATGTCGACACAAACCTTCACCTGAAAGCACACCAATCTTGTGGTTTTTTGAACAACTTGAAATAAATACAGTCACAATCTTTTTGCTTTTATATTTTAAACTTTTCCTTTCACCCTTTTTTTCATTATCGGTAGTGGAAAAATGTGCCTTACCAAGGCTTGCCAACGTGATTATTTTAGCAAGTTTATTAAAGCTTAAAGATATTTGAAATCACTGAAGCACCAGTGTTTTGGTGTTTTCATTTATCATCAAAGTGTTCTAGCTTTACTAGAAACTAAAATTAGTGTGAGAATCTGATATTGATGATTATGCATCGGAAGCTTTCACACCTAACACCACAAATGTTTGCTTGTGAATGACTGTATACTGTCCTGCCTATAGAAAGGCTTAAATCACAAACTGATTTCACTTGAAGGTCTTTTCTTTTTCTTCCCTCTCTCCAATTCATCTTAAAGTATCAAAGATACAAAAACATTAACAAAAAAACACACAAAGAATACATTTTATGACGATTTAGAAAAATGGCTATACTGATGTTTTTTTTTTATTTTTTATTAACTGTATACTGGATTCTGGGCCCAAAGCTTTAAACTTGATAAGATAGAAATATGAAGGTAGGTTTGATGCTAATCTATGTGTAAATTGGGTATAAATTGCCTTCTGCCACTGTCGCACTCTGGACCCATTTGGTGGGTTAACCCGTCTCACCCAACCCCCTATTGCTGAGTGTCGAGCAGGGTGGCATTGGTTCCCATTTTAGAGACTTTAGCATGACCTGACCATGGATTTGAACCCTCAACCTCCTAAATTACTAAGCCACTTAGCTGGTCAATGAGACTTAACACAAGTTTCACACAGGGGCTCTTCTTTTTTAGGGGATGATCATAGATGCTGTTTATATGAGCCGTCTATGCCATGACGTTTGTAGTCACAGCTCTCCTGCTGGACACACAAGTTAAGTGTTTTAGTGCTTATTCTTTCCCTGCAATCCTGCTTATCATGAATCATGGCTGATTCCCGGATTTTGCTGTGAGGTCCACCGCGTAACACTGACCACTATCTGTCATCTCTCTGTCACCCGTTGTTAAAGGATTTAAAGTGGGTGGAGGTCATATAACACATGACACCTCCTTCCATACCCTACTCATCATCTTTTCAACTTCACTGGAGACTTCTGTCTGTTCTTCAGTCTGAGGAGAAGACACCTCTTACAGCACCAGAGGTCATCGGGGTTTAGGTCTGCCATTTGGTCCACCCTGCGTTCATGTTATTCACACTGTGAAATTCCGGCCCTGGAAGTCACGTTGGGGTGGTTGTGAGATCCCTCTCCATCTAAACCTAAGTCAAAGGGCACACTCACATTTTTAAAGTGACAATTGACTCCATGACAAATTAAAACATTCAATTAATTTAGGCTTTTTAAATATCTCGTATAGTATAATAAACCAGCTTTATCTTATGTATAGAAAACAAACTTGTAAACCCTGAAAAAATATTCAAACGTGTTGTAAATTATTCCTGTTATTTTCCTGTATCAAATAATTGCATTAACCTTTTCAGGACTAGTGGGCAACTGTTCTTTGCAAGGCTGGTTAGTGTTGAACCAGGGAACCAATGACACCATTTGTAAAAGAGACTTTTCACAGCTGGTCAGGGACAGGTGTGTGTCTGTCAGTGTGTGAGTGATGCTCCCAGCAGCTTTTGCAGCAAAGGGGTCGGTGTCATAAATCAGAGTTGGTAATCTGCACAGCCATGAAACTGGTGCCAGGGTCGGGAGGCCAGCTTGAACCTTGACAGAAATGTTTCTCTAAACCAGAGATTACTCAGGATGTGCAAAGTCATCAGAAAGGCTGTGTGCGATGTGTCGAACACAGATGTGTGTTGTATGGACTAATGCATGTGTAAAAAGTGCCACCCCAAAAATGGAATAAAAGCAGTGGGGTCTTCTAACAAAAAACAAAAAAACATGCAGCTAAAGAGTGACACACAAAAACCTGGAAAATATTTTAGACTGCCTTCCTTTGCAGACAAAACAATTAGTCCTGTCTCCAAAACTTTGCATCAATTGGCAAACTCAAAGTTTAAGATGGCTGTTTTTTTCCCCTTATTTATGCAGTTTTTTACCCATTAGCTTCGTTCAGCTTTTTTAAGAACTGTAAAAACCATCAGCTGCATGTTACAAACAAAAGATTTTATAAATCTACTTTGGCTTTTTCTTCCCTATAAATAAGGTTAAATTACATAAAAGGGGTTAGAAACTGAAGCTGACCCAACATTGGACACCAAAGTGACATGTTACATGACACATGGAGAGGATTCCCTTTGGCAATTGGTCTAGGACAAATGTCTCATTGCATGTTGTGTTTTATAAAGTGCTAAGAGCCAACTTTAGCACATGCCACAACACTGAAAAAGGAGGTCTAATTCATGGCGGTGATGGCAGCAGTCGGCTGAGCAGTGATTTGTGCTCGTCTGGTCAGTGCTTGGAGGGCTTCTCGCAGCGTTTAAATCAACTCCTGCTTTCCTCCTTAAAATGAAACAACATACCATTCTCGCCTTTGACAATTTGTCTTTGGCCTCATTTCTGACCTCCCTCCCTGCTTTCACCCAGTTCTTCTTCTTATTTCACTTCCATCCGTGCAATTTTGTTTCTCGCTCGTGTCAGTTTCCGCTCCACCCCTGCAGTTTTCTGTCAGCGTGGAGGACCCACACTCATTGACAGACACAGAGCAAAGGAGACGGGCTCTGTCACACCGCCCTGTGCCTCACCGTGGCCCCGATTTCCTCTCCAGTGAGGTGATAAATGACTTTGAGCTTTTACCCTCTAAGATCTGAGGCACTAATTCTTAATGGCATTTTTCCATCAATATGCTCCAGTGATGTTCATTCAAGTGTGGGCTTTAAAAGAGTCATGTCTAATTTGAGATACGTTTCAGTGCGATTCCACAATAAACACTAGCTGTACCTGTTTGTAGGAAATAAACATATGCAATTTCATTACAATTTAATTTATATTGCGCATGAAAATGCTCCCTGAACAACTAAAATAAAAGTCTTCATTTTACAATTCAGTTCATCAGTTTTTAAGGAATTCATACTCGTAATTCAATATAAATAAATAGTTCTGTAACTGTTATAAGCAAGGAGTTAAAGGATAGAAAACCTTTTCCTCGTAAACATACATAAAAGCAATGAAGTACGAATAACTCCAATAGATATATTTATAGCAAAACTTTAATAGCTAATCAATATTTAGAATTTTTTGGAAACTAATTAATAGTTATTAGACCTGCTAATAATTTTAATTTGTCAACATTTTGCACATTATCTAACAAAGTAATTATGCATTAGTTAAAAATATGTAACTCAGTTCATGACTACTTTTTAGCTATACTAAATGTAGAGTAAGTTTTACAAGTAGCTACTTGCTAAAAAAATAAGTAAAAAAAAAAGTAGTTTCTTTTTTTGTATTTGCCCTCTTATGCAGAAGTGCACACATATGCACTCACGCACAAGCACATACATTGCTGCTTATGTTCACAAGTGAAATTGGCTTCTATATGGATTTTGTACTCTCTAACTCCAAATTGAACCAAAATGGATGAATAGTCCCAACTTTGTCTATAGATTGGGACTGCTGTTAAGACATTTAGGCAAATTGTGTTGTGCACCCTAATCTACATTTAACATTTTTCTTTCAGTGGGAGGAATCATGGAATCTAAATTTAGTTGTTGGCTTTTTGACACACACCTCCCCACCAATACCTCTGATCGGCCTAGTCCAAAATGTAATTCCTTGTTAGTTATTATCATTTTCATAGTTGTCTTGCTCCAACAAAACAAATCAGTCCATCGACTTTCTACTACAGTAATAATGTTTCAGTGGTGGCTGCACAATTTGAGCAAATCAAGACTCGACCAGACAGTCAGTTGTTAAAGCAATCATACTTATTGTTCATATTTCTGTGAGGTCAGGTTGTTCAAATAACATGGGCAGTTATTTTTAGAATCATCAGGGAACAAAACACACTCTAGAGGTCGGTCATTTCATCCTTCATTTAAACGACTAAGAGTTGTGTGGGGAAATTGTGATTTTTTTTTTTTAAGCATTTAATGGATTCTACTGCATTCCCGCATGGGGAGAGCCAGGTTCAGCATTCTTGCCTGACACTAGGCTTGCTGATATGAACGAGGAGCTTGAATATTTTCAGCATCTGGTATGAGTGTTTTAGCACTCTGTCTTTGAGATTATGTAAAAATTATAATCTGTGGATGTTTCTTTATGCTGCCTCTTAGAAAATACGAGTATGATCTTAAACAAAAGTTACTAAATCATGCCTGCATTATAAAGCATTCATCAAAATGAATTACTGTTAAAGTTTCATTTTGTTCTTCTGTATGATTTAGTGTTTCTGACACAATTATAGAATCAAGTGGTCTTTCCTTTTTATGCACCAAACCCTGTCTTCAGGGAGCTCAAACCTTCTGCACCCATTTCCTTTTTAGTCCACAAGCCTTTATTTCCTCACTCTTCCTTTCGAAGTATGTGCCTTTTCATCCCCCTTAGCTGTTGTCGATGGATTTAGTGCTTCCATGCTCAATTTCACCAGCCGGTCCGTCCCCACCGTTCATAGCCTGTCTTTATGCCCCCACCACCACCACCCCCCTCTTCAGCAGGGGGCTGGAGGACTGCTGACTCCAGAACGATGGGGCTGGGAGAAGAAAGAGTCCGCTGTATGAGCAGGGAGCTCAGAGGCGGTGGAGCAAAGAGGAGGGGGAAAGGATGCAACCTGGGTGTTCCATGATAGTGGACCTCTTGGCTGTTTTGCTTTCTAATTCCCCTGAGCTCAGAACAGCAGGGGGAAGAGAACAGAGGATGATGAGGGTGAAGAAATCATGTTTTCTCACTGAAGCAGGAGTGGGGGGGGCAGACTGTGTTACTGTAGAACTAAGGCTTTAGCTCTACTCTAAGCCCCAAAACCTGACGCCAAATGATACAAAATATATAGTTGAGGTTGTGAAGTTTTCTGGAAATGAACCTTTTGAATTTGTGAACTTGTGAATCTAAACAGATGTGAGACTATGTTTTGGCAGTAATGCCTAACCCTACTATGAGCCCATATACATTTGCTAGTGAGGACACCTCGGCAAGAAAAATTTCTCATATTTTTCATAGTCATTAATGTTGCCATCAGTCCTATACTTGCAACATTTAACTGTGATGAGCCTGTAATTGCATCTGTACGCATCTCATCATGAGAGGTCCTCACAGAAAGTGTGTGTGGGAAAGGTGATTTTTTTCTCAGCCTCCTCATGTTTGGATTGAAAACATTCTCACCTCAGGTTCTGAACAGACTCACATGAAGAGTTCAGGTGCAATTCTCAGGCCCACCTTCCATTCGCCTGCATGTTTGTGTGGGTGTGCCCCTCACACTGACCCCCGCCGCCTGCATCTGCCTCTCTGATGGCTGCTGCATGCTGAGCTGTACGGGCCACGCCTGCTGCCTGAACACAGCCTCCAAACACCCCATCATCTGGTTCTGCTTGCCCATCCTGCACCCTGCCTAAGGCCACAGGAAATAGCTGGAGTGATTGTGGGCCCATTGCCCTGGGGGTGGAATCAACAGGTGCACTGGTGTTTGTTTCAACTTTTCCCCATTACCACTGGATCATGGTAATAATAAACACAGGGAGGTCAGCATGATGACGAGATTTGTCTCTGTCGTTTCTGATTTTGTGTGAAGACCATTTACAAATAGACACTTTGGTCAACACAACTTTATTAAAGAATCATAAACCAAAGGTAATACACGACTTAGTTGAGAGGCATTTGAAGACATTTAAAAAATCACGTTTAGACTAGTAGACTCTCACTAATAATATTCAACACCTCCAGAGATGAACAGTTTAGGATCAAGTTATTTTTATTTTAAGCAGGTCAGTTGTGATGCACTCTTTGTTGTTTCAAATTTGTCCCAGTCATTCATATTTGAAAGTTAGATATATTCCTAATTTACACAAAGTCAATACTGCTTAAACACAGTCTCTTGAAAACATCACAGTAACAAATTACTTTCAGTAACATCTATAGATATCCAGTCAGAGCCTGTGCTTCCTCCCTCATCAGTTAAGTGCGAGAGGGCATCTTCTTCCAGAAGAGGCTGGTTTCATCCATCATTCATTCATCCAGATGATAATTATTCTCCTTGATTATCAGGATATTTTCCGGCCGCTTCTGAGTCAGCTGCTGCCATTTCTCCATGCAAGGGCACAAAATTCAGTTAGACGATTCAGGAACCGGTGGAGATACCTGTGAAATGTTCCTTAGCAGCCGGCAAGGAGGCTGACAGGCCGGTGTGCTCCTCATCTCCGCTCCCCTCCTCCCCTGCAACACCTCCTTTGGACACAAAAGTCTCCTAAAGCGTCTTAAACTGAGTTTTTGTGTTGAACTGGAGTCACGTGACTGAAAAAAAATCTGCAAAAACGTGAAACTGCGAAAGCGTGAAACGTGAATACGTGGGGGAACACTGTAGTTTCATAAGAATAAAGTACCCAGTATTGAAAAGTAAATTTTTTACTATCCCCAAAAGTTTGCTCTGTCATTAAAGTGACCATGTAGATTTGGTTTTACACATGCCAATGCAAACAGGTTTTTTTGTTTTGTTTATTTGTTAGTTTTGTTTTGTTTGTTTGTTTTGGGGGGGGGGGGATACATTTGTAAAATCTGACATTTTAACCATTTTGATATTAATTGATGTTCTATCCACCTTCTAACCCTACTTGATCTCTTCCAAGGTCAATCCAACCTAATGACCCTGTTTTTTTTTTAAAAATATAGTCTGTTTTATTTTACAACTGACAGTGATGACAAATAAAAGGATAAATGCAACTTACCTGACTTACCAGAATTACCTGAACCTAACAATGCCGCTGGTTTGCAAAGCCACTCTGCAATGTGTGGCATTTCCCAAAGTAAACCCATCAAATGCCAAGACCCAAAATTGCCCTCTAAAAGGCAAGACTGTAACCAGATGATACATTTTGCTCAATTGACTTGTTTTATTGTTGAAGTATGGCATGTTAGGTTTCAACTGATCCCTGTCAGTAATGCACGTACTGCACAAAGTGCACTAAAGATGAAAGGGACATGAATCATTGCCTTTGTTGGCACCATGGAGCTACTGATGAGTCCTGCAGTTCCCGTTTGCCAAAAACTGCCTCCCATAATTGGTCGCAATTTTTCTAAGCGACTCTTTTAGCGAGTAGACCTGCTATCTTCTTCTCGTGTTACCTTAAGTAAGTCATCAAATTGGGTAATAGCAGAAGAGAGGCAGTTTAGAGGCAGACAAGGTTAACTTGGAGGGTCGAAGGTGGGGGGGGGTCAAATGTTGCCATAATCCCAAACTTCAGGTTTAGGCCATAAAACGAACTCAGCAGCTGGGAGACAGGAGGGGGGTAAGTGATTTGGATGGAAGGCACATATTTCACCTGAACAGGAAACAGAGTTGACAACCGTCCAGCCGGTTTATAACCGTTGCTGGATTAGCACCTCTGGTGAGGGAGCTGGCAGGAGGCACAAATGGAGAGAAAGTTCAGTAAACCTCAATATTTAGCAAGATAAAATGACCCCAAGTGAGATTTTGAAAAAAATTCTGTCAGAGTCTGTAAAGCATGGGATTTGTCCCCACACTTTTTACTGTCAGCTTGTCTCTTCTTTGTGATTTTTTGCAGGAAATAAATGAACAGATAATTATAAAAGTAATGAAAATAATAGAAAAATGTTATGATGGTTGAAAGTCTGAAAGGAACGAGTGTTTGTTAGCATATTGGCTGGTTTTTTTTAAATTGTTTCTATTTGCTGATTCGACATTCATCAAACGCAACTCAATTTTTGCACTCACTAACACAGCAAATGATGTTCAGATAAGGTTGCATTCTTTGGTTTTTGTTTTTGTTTGTCATTGATAAACATGTTTTGATGGACAGAACAATCTCACAGACAGGCCAGGACCTGCAGGATATCAGGAGCAAGCAAATGAGTGACTGTTTCCCGTATAGACAGGAAGTGAGGGCTTTTATGAGGGCAGTGCATTGATTTCCTAGCATACCAGGTCTGGGAGTGCAGTGAAAGAGCCACTTCCTGTTGAGAAGAATGCCACGCTGGCTATCTGACTTTGCAACAATTTCACTTTGTTAGCGTGAAGTCAGGTTCGATTGTTGACATTTTGTGGAACTAGCTGTTAAAAAACAGGTATTTTTCATGCTATGTGGTGATTTGAAGCAGACTTCCACTTTAAATTGGATCTCCACTAAAATAGACGTATCAGCATCACTCATTAGATCACCATATTTGTTGAACGGTGTGTAGTTCATGAATGGTGTGTAGTTCAGAAATGTTACTTCATCTTCAGAGGCAAAAAAAAAAAAAAAAATTAAAGCAACTTCTAGCAGCCAAAAGTTAAGTCTGGGTGATGACTGTGCAGCCCTCACACCATAAAAAATGTCCCTGAAGCAACCATATAGAAGCTCATATTCATCTTAATATTGAAAAGGAAGATACTTTTTAGTAAATGCTTGCAGTGTTATCTGATATGTGACAATACCTTGGTAGAGCTGGTTCTTAGTTTGAAAATCAAATCTTTTGCGGGTTTTGTGCTCAGCCACAAATCCTAAAAAAAGCTGTCTTTTTAGTCTGTACATTTTATACTTCATCAAAAGCCTAAGAATCATGCTAATATGTCACATGGTCTAAGCACTTGAATAAATGGGTGCAACACCAACATCAATATATAGGACTGATGTTTCTGTGAACAATAATAATGCATAGGTGGTACCTCTAACACATTATGAGACATTAGACGTCCTTTTTTTGTTTTGTTACATGTGTTTATAGCTTCCCAACAATTTACTACTGTGGCAAAATAGTTATATCAAAGTTGTCCAAAACCAGATTTTAACTTGTTTGATGTGACTAAAAGAAGTTGTAGGAACTCCATTTTTTTAGAGATAAAAAGTGACATTGACTGTTTATTAGCTTTACGGGCAATCAAACATCTTTCTTCTTGCAAAGACGAGTTGCCACTTAAGTTGCTTGAATGCAATGTAAAGAAGTAAAGGCATACCTTACACAGCAAAAAATGACTCTTAAGGAAGTAAAAAAAAATTGTCTTATTTTCTGTCTTAAAAGAGAAATATTCCTATCAAGAAAGTTTGTCGATAGCAAAATAATCTTAGATCGACAAAACACATCTTAGTGACTAGAATAACTTTCTTAAAAATGAATTCCTGGTAAGACCTTTTTTCTTACCTTATTACCATTTTTTGTTCTTTTTTGGTTATTCATAGAAAATATTTCAAATTTGTAAAAAATGTAACTTATTTCTATGGGGGCTGTTTTTGCCGTGTAGTTAGTCACTACATATTCTCAGGATAACATTATTTTTCACAAACAGCTGAAAAGACATAAAAATACCAAATACTGAGTACCAGTAGAAGTTTTTCAAAGATTCAAAAGCTTGCAGGTCCCAGATATCTGGCTTATTTATTTATTTATTTTTTAATTAACCTTTATTTAACCAGGAAGTCCTATTGAGATTAAAAACCTCTTTTCCAAGGGAGTCCTGGCCAAGAGGCAGCACATTTTAATACAAATATACTTAAAAACAAACATCATTAAAACCACATGCATCATAAAAAGCAGTTGCACATTATTGTTTCAGTCTCTAATGCTTTGAGCTTGTTCTTAAAAACATTTAAAGATACCAGTTCTGTTAGTTTCCAGTCTTTCTGCAGCAGATTACCAGCAAAAGGAGCAGAGTGGACAAAGGGCTCCCTGCAGAGTTTGGGTGGGTTATTAAAATTCAGCCCAAAAGTCCAGATTCAGACATTGACATTTCTTTGCTTTCCATACGTTGAAAAACAATGTCTACAAATTGTTGGTGATCGATAAATGTGTCATTTCGAATTTCCCGTTTTTGTTCTCCTTCGCATTCATCCATGTTTAAACAAATCTCTTTCTGGCTTTGTTTGACCACATTGTCATTCTTATGAAACTTTCTTGCCAAAAAGTTTAATTTTGGTTTATTTTAAACGTTTTTTCTTATACTTGAACTTTTATTGAACTAAAACATCCGATGTTACTTATCTTTTCACCTGAAAAATATTGGTTTAACTTTCTTCTGATGCATCTAGTCATTTGAAAGAAGTTGCTGATCTGTGGGTGAAAAATGGGCAAACCTGTGCGGAGCAAGCAGGCGTCCTGCACAAAGTTTTAAGACAATGCAATGAGCCCATAAGGCGAAAAATTTCATGCACATTGTTTTTATACAGGCTTGCAGCGAGTGTCAAGTTGTAGTGAACACTTGATAAGTAAGGGGGAAAGTAGGTGAGATGCAGGGATGGTCTACGGATTTTCATTTTTTAACCCACCCGAACTCTGCAGGGAGCCCATAAGTTCTGTTCAACTGCGCGGCCTTTGCCTGACTATTAGAAATGAGGAAATTAGACAGTCAAAGTGAAAGTTTGTGTGGACATCCCACGGGCACCTACATATCAAGTGTACACACCATGTCTGGAGCATGTGTGCTCAGTCAGTAAAGAGCCAGTGTGCACTCATTTCTAACTGGAATGCCATGTCAAGGGCACCGTACGACAGCTTCCCCGTACATCAGAAGTGCGTGCAGTTTACGTTGTCCTTACAAATGCTTCATGATACGCTTATCACACGCACAACAATTGTAAGTTCCCTTTTTTATGACATCCCTTAAGGTGGCCATACGAGCCTCAAGGGGCCTGCAAGACGCACCAGTGCTCCTCTTAAGATGCAGCCACTCCTGTCTACAATCTTTTATGGGCTCGGATAACCCAAAAAAAGGCAAAACTTGTACAGGTGCATGTCACTAATGTATTAGTCATTTATTGGGACATGAAGTTTCATTCAACTATGTTAGGACGTGCTGTTCTGAGTTTGCTCCCTCTAGGCCTCCCTCATCATTTCTTTCTCTTAGTTCTTATCCTCCGTTCTCTATGCACCCCAGACCCTTTTCCTTAACTCCCTTACCCTTTTATCATCGTTTAATTTTTAACACCCTGTGTCTCTTCCCTCCCCGCTTCCCTTGTGTTCCACTCTCCCTCGCCTTCTTATCTGTTTGCATCTTTTTCTCCTTCAATCTCTCTCCACCCTAGGTTCAGGAATCGAACTTGTGTCCTCCTCCTCCGTGACAGCCTCTTTGTTAGCCGGTGGTCTGTGCAGAGTCCCACAAGAATTGATGTATTTTCCTCCTAAATGTTTAGCAGGCTGGGATGGATGGCTGACGCAATCCTTTCATTTACCTTAGGGAGTCTGACGGTCCAAACTTAGAAGAGAAAAAAAAAAGGCTTGGCCTCTGATGAACAAATCAGGCAACATTTATTTACAAAGATCAAATTTAACTTAAAATAAAAATATAAAATCATCTTCATGTGCTGTTCTTCTGCTAGTTTAAATAATATGTTCTGTAGATCACTCTATAAGGGAATTTTTTGTTTACATTCTTGGAGCTTTTTCACAGTCCCACTCCCATCTGCATCCCTGTAGGTCAGAGGTAAGGGGTCAGGGGTGAAAAACAAGCTTTTGGGCTGCTCCTCCTGGCGGAGGAAAGCTGGTGTTGAAGGTCTGCTTTCTCGGTCTTCAGTTTAGTCTGAGAGGAGAGAAGCCCCCTCCATCTCCCCTCTTGCACATCTGGCTGCCCCCAGAATGCTCATTTGGAGGGAAAACAAGAATGTTTTTATTTCCCAGGAGAGAAGAGGAACCACAAAAAGGCATCCTGGGCCCTCACACAGCCTGATGCAAGATTGTGTCTGCAAAGAGTTTCTTTTGTATTTGGGCTTTTGATCTTTACTTAGCTTCTCGTGTTTCTTTTTTTCTGTACGGATACAAATGTCTACAATTTTGTTTTACAAAGAGAGCCGTTACCTTTGATACATCCCTTTACATATAACAAAATTATAATGTTTTTTTATTTCACCATTTTGTCTATTTTATTTTTCATTTGACTTCAAATAAGACCTTAAAGAAATGGTAACTTTTGTTCACTATAACAATATTGCTGATATGAATAAGCCATTTAAAGCCAACTTTAACACATTCCTTTTTGTTGTGCTTTTGTAAAAAAAAAAAAAGGGGGGGGGGGGATAAAGCTTTAACACTTCGGCTGGAGTAAATATGTATTCTCTTTCGCTGTTTACAAGTACTATTTAAGTATCTATTGTATTGGTCAATCAAACCTAGAATCATTCTTAAATTCACCAAATAGCAATTTTACATAACATTTTTGCTGAGTATGATTTATTACAAAGCAAAATTAAAAAAAGGTATTTCCCATTTATCTAGAAAGTTAAAAGGAAAAAAAAAACTATTAAGCAGAGAGTGTCACATACTTGAAGCAAAGAGAGGACAGGGTCTTCTTTATGACAAACAAATTGGTCTGCAATCAAAAAAAGTAATTTGCAGACACAGCCAAACCCCATCAAAAGCTGATTTCTTTCATTTACATTTGGCTTTCCAGCTCTCCCGTCTTTTCTGTGTGGAAAAGATGAGCACGCATGCATCCAAGTCAGCGCGCTCACAGCTGTGCTCTATTACTGAAACATACAGTAGCCATGTCCCCGCCCCTCGCCTGCAGCTCGCTCTTTAACTGTTATTGGAAATGTTGGGAGCAAACTCATGGCGGATTTATATGACACAGGTGCACGCTCTGCAAAGCACTCGTGGAGGCATGCGCAATCAGATTCATATCCAGGGAGGCACGCGAGTGAAGCCAGCAAAAGACTGGATCTAATGTCAGCCTCTTAATGTCTACACCACTCAGAAGTCACAACACACTTAAGCACAGATTTAGTCTGTGGTGCCTGGAGCTCAATCTAAACCAGGCTAAGAGTATGACCCGGCTCTTCTTCTTGCTACTGTCGGCATAATCTCATCTGAATCATATTGTTGACTTGATAGATTGAAAATGACAAAAATGGCTTTGATTCTGCCTTTCCACTCTCCCCAACATCAAGATAGCTCATTTTCTTCTGGAATTATACCAGGCATTTCTTTTGTTTTTTATCCCAGTTTTCCAATAAAGGGGAAACCAATGGTATGCGCTTTGCAGGCTGGGCCTGCATTCTCTGTGGCGTTCTGTAACTGCTCGTCAATGGCAGGAATTGTGGGTATACGCTTTCCCCCTTGAAATTCTCCAAGGAAACATTTAGATAGCCTAAATAGTTTTAATGTCAGTTAGAAATCATGCCATATAATACAGCAATATTAACAGTAAAAATGTCCTGAGGAGTTCATTTATATTTCACCTTATCCTGGACTGAATCTGTGATAGTTTTCCTCAAAATTTGGATCACAAACCAAAAAAAACCTAAAACTGCAGCCCAAAGAGAATGCACACATGTGAACATGTCTTGTCAGCCCTTCTCTTTCTGATGTTCATCCCAGTAAATTGGAAGGGCAGAGGGCAGAAAGGCTCCTTGTTCGCCACATGGTACTGATTTAGCCATTTAGTCTTGATATTCTCTTTAATGAACAGACAGCAGCATTCTTGCATGTTAACAGGGAAAACAAGGAATTCCACATAGCTGGAAATTCAAATCCTTTTAAAAATCCAATACATAAAGGAGTTTAAAAAATTGGGGGGATCACATTTAAAATCATTTTGGCTGGCTGTTTGGTAAAGCATGTTAGTTGAATTGTTTTGAAATTTGTTTTGTTTTTTTTAAATTAGACTTATTTTATTCTCTAAAAGTCATATTTCCTTAGTATTGCAATAGAAACAAAGGGCAACAGTTTGTAAACAACCAGATGAGGGCAGCAAGGTACATTTACTCTGTCAAGACTGGCAAAGCTTTTCCACATGAAGACGAACATAGGTAACAGTCAGGTTTTACCTGTGTGTCCTTCTGATTATGGGAACGTGTAAGCGCCAAACACCTGCAAATTTGAAATCTCTTAAACATGTGCCTTTTCATTAAATTTGAGTTTAAATCTGAAGTTCAAGATCAAGGATCGCTATCTTAGGCCTAAACTACATTTCCTTCCATTGTACTTGTACTTGTGTAATGACAATAAAGTGTAGTCAAATCTAATTTAGAAAGGTTTCAAAACTGATGTCAAAATTGAATTCAAATTGAGTCATAATGTTTTGATTGGTGAGTGACTTCTGACTTTTTTTTCTAATCTTAGGTTCGGTGGTACACCCTACCAATATACCTATTTGTGGGAAGGGTACCGGTAGTCATATTTGGTGAATATTGTCATTGTCACAGAGTTTCTGAGGAAAAAAACAAAAAGCTCTTCAAATTGACCCACATTATCTGGTCACATGATCACACACTTGTTAGTGTTGCAGCCATTGATCTAGATTCCCAATTATGCCTTACTGTGACATGTATCAATGTGTTACCCCATTTATTTATTTATTTGTTTACATATGTATGTATTTATTTATATAACTTCCCAGTCAAAATTGGTAAAATCCTAAGTGCAGCTTGATGTTTATATCAGTGTCATGGAAACTGTTTATCCTTAAAGACAGCTAACAAGATATGGAAAATGGTATTACTATATGCTCTAAAAATACTTGTATATACTTATGCCAATACCACCAATGTGAAGTGCATAAATACAGATTGACATCGACATATTCCACACATTTTTAATGGCCCCTGATCCTTTTTATTCTTCTAGGATTTTATATATTTTTTTATTTCTATGAATTACATAAATGACAACAAAGCTAACCGAAAACTGCAGACTTTCTTCGCAAAAATAAATGACATTGGTCATCAGCAAACTAAATAAATAAGCATAAATCCAAAGCTCTTCACTGGATTGCAACTGTGTTTGGGAATTTCAGTAAAAACAGGCATACTGTATTTGTGGCAGACTAGGCTTTTACTTTTAGTAGATGAGTAGTTAAAGTGGATTTACCGTGTGCTAGAGGTCTGAACAATGAGTGGAAAAACAGTCAACTTGTTTGTCTCGTTTTGGTGTCATTTACAATGAAAACAAAAATCTCAATGCTAAAAAAAGTCACATTTCTGAGTGATTTCTTTTCTTTCTTGTGGTTTCTAGTTTAAAATTGTTGTGTCAGTCAATTAAAAATGTTTTTTTTTTCTATTTTTATTTTTACAAAATTAGCACATAGTGGTAATTTCAGAATGGTGTGGAGGAAAAAGGAAATGAGCCTTTACATCACATTGATGCAACTTAAATGGGTGTGATAAATGATAAAAAAAATATATATATATAAAAAAATATATAAAAATATATATATAAAAATATATATAAAAATATATAAAAAATATATTTTAGCTTTTAACATTTATCACAGGGGTTAGTTTGAAAACAAATATAATATTAATACTGAAGGTTCTACAAGTGGAATGGAGAATAAAGTACTTACATTTACTACAAACAACTGAAATGCACTGTATGTTGAGATGGCTTAAAACTTTGAGTTGGCACTCCACATTATTTGATTCTATTACTATCTTAGCATGTTGAAATAAAGCCACTTTGAGGAGTTTATATAAACTTAAAACAGTTTTGTCATTTTGGCACTAAGTTTATGATAATTTTCTTCTTGCACTACATAACTTCTTAGTTTAATTTGCAGATCTGTTACAGTATATTTGCTGCCGACTGCATCACGCAAAGAATGAGCTCTAGTGCACGCACAACTGAGTCCTCACTTTGGCAACAGGCACCTAGTTTAACCTTTCACAAACAGGCATGCAGTCAGCGGTTACATTTCACCACACCTGCATGATGTCATAACCTCAGGTGTTTGTCAGTTGGGTTTTTTTTTCCCCCTGCATGTCTATTAGATGCTTATCTGCGCATGCCTGTTTTACATCTTTTTTTTAAATGCACCTTTGTGGGAGTGCACTTCAGACAAAAAGAGCTAAGATTTTATCAGATGATGAAATCGCTGCCATGCACTTTCATAGCCACTTCTTTTATTTGTCGAGGTTGTCGAAATCTCAGCAATTAGTCTCCCTTAAATTTCACACTCGGCCCCTCTTGCTCATCATATAAACTGGTCCAGTTCTAACCTGACGCTTTTATAGCCGCTAAGCTTAACAGTCTCTCTCCGGTGGTCCACAGGCCTGAGAAACAGACCCTCTGTGCTGACAAACTCAAACTCGCAGAGGGAACAAAAATGTTCCTTGAGATCACGTTTCTTTTGTTGCTTAAATGATCTCCTTTCATTTTTATTTTGGTGGAAGGCCGGGCTGCTGATTGTATGATTCTGTTTAATTTGGCATGGAATATTACTTTGCCTAATTGTCTTTTAATGAGATTTTAAGCTAGCAATAAAAAAAGAGTCGGTCTGCTGCCATACCACCCACCTGCAAGGTCCATGCAAGGTTAACCCTGTTCAGATCAGCATTAGTGCTCCCCCACTGTTCTTTTACTTCTCTCAATTACTTCAGCTTTCTTTTTTTGTGTGTATTTTAATGGCTTCAAATAGGCCATACAATTAGACTGAGCAACTACAAATGCCCTGCAGACCCCCAAGTAAAGAATAGAGGTATCTCTACATGTTTTTTCTGATCATTTTAAGGTTTTGGACAGACATGCTCACAAGTCCCTTTTTTCAATTCCAGTTGAAGGCAAACATTTTTTGTCACAGTTGCAAGTTAAGCATTTAAGCTCAAGTAAAAAAAAAAAATGAATGTCTTATCCTCATAAATCGTTCTGTTTTCTGCAAAAAACATTGTAAAAGTATCTTATTAAGATTTGACATTGATATCCTGGAGCCACAAGACTATATTGTTTAAATGTCCCAATGTTCAAGCCTTAAGTGCATGTCAAGTCAGTTTCGAGTCCATGTCTCCATTTATAATAATATTTATTTTCCATAACACAATCCTACTGTTGCTACTCTATGGATTACATTTGTATAATCACAATCAAGTGTGATTACAAGAAAAAAGGGAAACCCACCAGGCAATTATGAGCTTATGGGTCCTCCTCACGTGCTGTTGTGTATAATAAACTTCAACACGTGTAGATGATAAGCGAGCCTCTTATCTGGGTTCACAAAGACAAAAGTTGTTGTTGTAGAGCCTCACTCAAGCTGCTCGCTGCCTTCTAAGTCTAAACTGTTATCTTATCAAAACAAAAGATTCTTTGAATATTTAGATTCAGGGGAACACCCTCGGGCAATTGTGTGTGTGTGAAAAGAAGGGAAATGTTTCCTACTAAGTTTTGGTGAATGTGCCTAGAGTCATTTCAGAACCTTCTTTGTCATTATGCTCATGCCAACGGTGTCTGCTCTACAAAAAGTCCTTTGTTTCTTGTAAGATTAATGGGTGTTTAGGTTTAGACATCTCTGTGGATGAGTGATCGGCTCCTGATGCAGCATAGGAATATTGCAGTTCTCTTTGAATCTGATTTGAGAAAACTGTATTTTAAAATGATTATAGGATTTGTATCGTGCCCAACTACAAGGTTGGCCAGTCTTTATTTTAGCTCTACAGGTATTTCTGTGTCCTCGTCTTTGACCTTTTTGTGTATATGCATATGCAGGTGCACATTTTCATTACTCAGAGCGTTTATGCAGGCTCATACAGCTGAAATGCTGAAAATCCAACGCTGTAGATGCCAAAGCCAGCAGCCACAGATTGAATTTTAAGTGGTTAGACCGATTTATGCACCATTTGAAAGAGTTTGCAGGGAAAATATAAAGCCAATGAACAAAAATCCACGAATGAATGACCACCCATGTTTACACCACACATTGTAATGACCATTTGGCATGTCAAATTCCAGGAAAAGTTTCAGAAAATCTAATATTTAGATTACAGAAATAGATTATTGATGAGGGGCCCAGTTTTTAGCACATGATGATATATTTTTGATTTACTTTTTTCAACGCTTATTCTGCTTTATTTAAAACAAGAGCTCTCTCAGTTCACTAAAAAAGAGGGGTAATGGTGCTTGAGCAGTGAGAAAGTTCTATGCACTCCATTTATTTAGATTTGGAATAATAGTATCAGGGCTCCAGACTGCGACCAATTGGTCGCATTTTGCGACCAAAATTTGAGAGTGTGCGACTGAATTTTACATCCAGTCGCACATGCGCGACCCGTAAATTTGCCTCCCCCACCCTAGGTATTTTTTTTTATACATTAAACGTGGAAGGGGCACGTCAATGATCAATTAAATAATCAATGAGACGCGAGTGCACACGCACGCAGGCAGACACACACACTCGCGCACATACTCATGAAACGCGAGCACACACTCGCGTGATGCCCGTCTGTGAGGCGTTCACTGCGTGTGAGAAGAATAAGGAAAGCCGCTGTAAGTGGCTAAAATGCGTGGAGGGGGAGGGGCCTAGAGATAATCGAGCGCGCGTTAACATCTGTGGGAAGGAAACTAAGACAAATATCATCACAACCTGACATGTGCGTCTGAGCTATGAGTAAGTGAACTATTGATTCGTTCTTCCGACCTGCGGCTAGTGTACCAGTGACAGAACTACAGCAGGGGTCTCAAACTCGCGGCCCGCGGGCTATTTGCAGCCCCCAAGATGATATTTTGCGGCCCCCGCCTTAATGTTACTGCAGCCCGTCAGTTTGTATGAATGACACTTTTTCATTGTCGTGCATGGAGCTGACCAACCAATCACAGCGGGGTATATGACTCTTGGGGGCGGGACAATGACAGGGCTTGAAAGCAGGACACCTGCTCGTAATTTTCTAAATCCATGCAGTCCGTGCTGAGCTTTTCTCTGGGTCACACAGAACCGGAGGAAGGCTAAGTTTTGGTTAAGGTTACGGCGGCGCATCAAACGGTTTATGCACGACTGTTACGGCAGCTCACCGCTCCCGCGGGAGTCGGGTCAGCTGAGGAGAATAAATGTCCCACACCTACATGCGTGACAGCTAAGGGAGCTTGAACATTAAACACACTCGAGCAAAAACAACATTAGTTTTAGACACACTGAAAATACGTGGGGAAAATGCAACGATAGACGTGCTTGAGATGAACCGGCACCACGCCTGGATCGTTGGGGAGACCAATGTATGTAGCCTTTTTTAATCAATCGGTATTTTAAATTATTTTAATTGATCACTCAACTACAAAAACCATCAGGACACATGTCCCATAATGCATTGTTTTGTAGTCATCTGGGCAGCTTTCAGTCAGTTCAGTACTAAATTTCCAGCTGTGTTCGCTCAGGTTGGGGCCTTGATCCCGCCCCTTTCTGGTGACATTTTTGTGATGATTGACAGGTGATGTTGGAGCAAAAACAAATATATGTCTCACACCAGGTGATCTGCGCAGCGTTGCGTCGACCTGGGTGATCTAAAACACGCTTATTGTGCATCTTGGTTGCACTTATTTGGTGTCACCAAGATAAATTTCCATCCGTTTTCTTTACTATTTGTACAGTCATGACAGTGATTGTTCTGTCAGTTTACCTGTTGTTGCATCTTCAAAATGCAGAATAAAATGTGACACTGAATTTGAAACAGCACATTGTAATTTCTGCATCTATTATTAAAGCATTTATTAGTAATACAGGGGAAATTAGTAGATTTGGTTTGCATGTTGATTTACGGTATGCGCCCCTAAATTTTCTGGTTGTGCCCCTAAAATTTTCAGTTAGGGGCCACTGTGCTCCTGGTGAAAAATGTTAGTCTGGAGCCCTGAGTATGCTTTACACTTGTGTTTTCTCTACAATAAGGCTTTGTTTTACCTCTAAAACTACTTAAACTTCTAGTTCATGTACTAATAATTGACAGAAATGTTCATTTTTTCATGAGTGAGCATGGTAAAAGTGGGATAATGCCTTTTGATGTGTCCATTATCAGAAATTCATGGACTTTGGGGAAGTAAACATCCGACGGGATAAGGCCTCTGCGTTGACATTTAATTTCTGATAATGGACACCTCGATGAGAATTATCCCTTAAATAATTGATAATAGTTATAGATTAAAAATGAGATTAACATAATTTTTACAAAGTTATGTGCTAAATTGTCTGTAATTAATTCATTGTGATTAACATGATTATTTGATACCCCGACATGTAATGTTTTTGGCAGATAGTAGAGCCCTAAAATGACATTGAACAAGAAAAGAAAATGCACAGAAGTTAAGTTGTAACATTTTCTACCATTTCACCACACCAGAATTAAGGATAGACATTTTCCAATAGATTTTGCTTCTTGCTAACCAAAGTGCATTTCACCTAATAACCTAATGTTTTTTTTTAGTTTTCAGTCCGTAAGTTAGTTCTGTATTGACCTTGTATTATAATAAATTGAAACCATATTTTTTAGCCAAGTTCAGATTTGATTTTTAATCACCACTAGAGTACATAAGACTTGCCTGCCAAAGAAAGCAGACTATCTGATAAAACAAGCTCTTAAGTGGACCAAACAGCTAAGTGTGAAAGGCATATTTTTTTATATAAACACAGTCAAGTAATTCATAAATAAAGTAATAAAGACCCCAAGACATTTCGCATGATTCCAATGCAGTGATACATGCTTTTAAGTTTTCTATGTAAAAAAATAATCAACCAAACAGCTTTAACAGCCACTGACAGCATCCAAACATTTGGAATTGTATTTACTCAACAGCTCTGGAATTCCTTCACTTTTAAACATTAAGTCAAGTCTCTCTTTCTCTCTAGAGGAAGTGGGCCGTCCGTAGAGAGGAAATCTTCCTGTAGAGAGTCCCTCTGCTGCTCCACAGGAAGGGCAGAGGCAGAAGTGTACAGGCAGAGTTAGTGCACCCTCAGGAACCATCATTGGATGGATCCATTCAGCTTAGCTGGAGGAGGGCAAGGATGCTGGGGATGGATGTTTCAAATAAATGATGAAGTGAGGAAAAATGAATTGCACACAATTGTGTAATTGGTGTGACATGGAATCCATTTTATTAGGCATATCTGTTTTCTTCCTTCCAGAAAATGGGTTAAATAAAATAGCTGTAAGCTAGTTTAGTCCCTAGTCATCACATGACTCAGTATTATCCCCATGAAACCCATAAGTAGGCAGTTTGGAAGGACAGAATGCAGATCAGTGAGCAAACCATCTTTCATGAAGACTAAATACAGTAATGACTAACCTTCATAGGCGAACTGTAAAAAATATTGTCTAATAAACCATACAAAGAGCAAAAAGGGCAAAAAATATAGTTTTGTTTTATAGATCTGTTTATTTTAGTATTTTAGTCTTGACTTTGCTCTTTTTATTTAAAAAAAATCACCTTGCCATCCTGGATGTGTAAGTTCTCTTTGCCGTACCGCAACTCTTTTTTTATATTTCTCCTATCTCTTGAAAATGCTGCCATGTATGCACAAGCAGATCATTGTGGCAACCCTAGAAATACCAAGAAGGTTGTGGGTTTCATTTGCAGTACAGTCCAATGGAATCCAGTGAAAAACTCCCTTCCAAATTTTAGTTAGCTGTGGCGCCTTCATAGACTTTATTCAGTGGATTCAAAGATTTTTTATTGTCATTGCATTTCTACTAATAAATTTCCGATGGCACTCAGTCAAAAAAAGAAAATAGTAGACATAAAAAAAAGAATAAAAACTAAGTTCATTTCACAACAGAAATGAAACCTGAAGTGGAATTGGGGACACATTGACTAGTTTATTCTATCCACTTCAACAATGCTCCGCAAATGGCAATTCGGTTGGACAAAGTAGAGTTTAAAGCTCTGAGTGCACCCATTTGCCAATCAAAAAACATACATCTAAATATGTGCAAATCTTAGATTTAATGAAATCAAAATAGCTGAGTTAACCCTCCTTTTCTAACTTTTGAGTGTTGCAGTAAATGAAAAATTGCCCAACCGTCCTGCCCCCAACCTCCTCTGGTGTGTTTAGGTACTGCAACATTTGATATTTCCTGGTTTGCATCAAATTTAGGAAGGAAGGTTGGGTAATTAATTAAGGCTAAGAAGCCTTATTGTTTATTATGCATTTCCTATTATATTGATCAAATATTGTGTGAATAGAAAAAATCTATTTTCTAATCTCTGTTCATTCTTATTTTGGGGATTCTGGAGCCTGTACCCAGTTACTATAGGGCAAAGGTGGGGTACACCTTGGACAGTCTACTGATCCATTGCAGGGTCTCAATAGAAACAGTTTCAGATTATTTTTTGAAATATATACAAGTCTCATTATTTTCCAAAAATGAGCATAGCAGCAAGTACACATGACAGCTGCTTTATTACCTGCCCTTGTGGTTATGTGACAGTGGAACAATGTGCAACAACAACCACAAGACTCCAGTTTCTCTCTCATTGCCAGGGGTGAGGCATCTGTTTCCTATGTGCTGCATGTGGAGGCACTGCATTTGATAATGCACACACACTCTACTGTTTGCACAAGTCTTGTCTCATCTCATTCCCTGGACACATTATAGAAACATTTCAAAATCCTACACACCTCTGATAGTTTTAGAGATTACGTAGTTGGGTTGTTCTGGGTGTTTGTGTGTCCAGATTGACCATGTGGATTGTTTTGATGGCACAAACTGGCGATCGCTTGTCCTTTTAACATCATTTGGCCCCGAGTTTTTCGTCCTGATAGTATCATTGAGCACCAACAGGGACAGCGCTCTCATCTGATCTGTCACCCTGCTGATAACACTGTTTATACCTTTCTGTGCGAGTGTGTGTAAATGAGATAAAGGCGAGGTCCCAACTCTGTCTATTTCATGTCTATTTGTCTTCATTTAGAAACAAAATAGAAATATATTTTGCAATGTACCTTTATTTAAGATTTTAGCAGAAAATAAAGTAAGTCTTTGCTTAATTTAGATGTTTTGATAATCACATACAAAAATTTAAAATGCAACACTAGTAGAGGTACTGCTTTTTTTGCATAGCAAATTAATTTTAGTATTTTTATTGTTTTTTAAGCTTGCAGAAATGTGTTTTTTATCTTCCTTCCAGACATTTTAGCAGCATTATCCTGATGTGGTAGCCACCTGCAGTAAAAGAAAATCTTGGACTATTTAAAGACATCTAAAGGAGTGTTTTCATTATATCTAATGTAAAAGCAGTTCAGAAAGCATATTGTTAAAATTTACTGGTCGTTATTAAAACAGTGCCAACATTTAATCATATGTATTAAATTTTGTACCTATAGCCGGCCCAACCCCAGTGCAAGTCATTGAGGATTCAAAGAAGCTTTTCCTTTGACTATTTTCACCACTTTGGAATTTTGATGACTCTGAGTAGTTGTAATTTCTGGCACTTTTTCTGTGTAAAGAAAAATACGTTATCTCTAGTTAATTGCCTTGTCTTTATTCATGTTTCAGAATGCATTATAAAGACCACCAACAGGCTTTTGACAATATTTTGAAGGTTTTGCCAGCCTTCTTCTTTTTTTTTTTTTAAACAAAGAAAAACATGTTTCAACATATATCCTCCATGACTTTACACTTGTCTAGCTGTGCGTTTAAAAATCCACAGTGACACATTTCATGCTTTCCTATCAGTATAATGGCAAAAATCTCCATAAACAGTCTTAAAAGGATGTAGAAACGTTTCAAGTATTTTTTCCCCTTCTAACAGGTGATTTTTTATTAAATCAGTTATTTCTTATAATTTTTCCTTTTTTAGTTGATCATTTCTTTTACATTAGTTTAATGTGCTACTTTTTTTTAATTATTTTGTATTTTAAATATGTCTAATCGCTAGATACTTTTTATAATGCTTTTTAGATTTTTTTTTCTTTTTTTTTATCTTTCTTCCCTTTTTGGCAGTCAGAATCTATGTGCATACAATGTTAAAATGTTTATTTGGGAATTTGTAAGGATTTTTAGTGGAAGGTAATAGATAGATAGATAGATAGATAGATAGATAGATAGATAGATAGATAGATAGATAGATAGATAGATAGATAGATAGATAGATAGATAGATAAAGGCTTTACAAGGATTTTAAATTTATTTGATAATATTTTAAATGGGTAAACCCTTTATCCTGTTTCATTTGATAGATTTGAATGGTAAAAATTATAAGTTTAATTTGTCATGAATTTGGTTTTAAAATGTAGGGTGTAGAAATGTCAACAGGAAATAAAAAAATAAAAACGTTAGTTGAATAGATGTAAAAAGAAATAGGAAACCAAGTTAAAATGTTATGTTTGCTGTTTAAATGTAACTGAGCAAGCAAGATAAATATTTTTATTCCAAGCGAAATCAGCACACTTTCTGTGATATTCTGAATAACAATGCTTCCTGTTTTTATTGCACTGCAGATCAGTTAACCTTTTTTTCTTTTAATTTCTCAAGTGTTAAACTTGCATATTCTCCCCGCTTAATTTTTATCTGTTCTTCATGTAAACTTTTTTGCGTCTGTGTCTTTATCCTTGCTTTTTATCCGCCGCTCATCTTTTTATCTTTGTAGGAAACCCTATGGGATTTTAGTGGTAATGACGTCAATCAGCTTATGAGGCTATCAGTAGCAGCAGGTGAAGGTAGATGGTCGATTTGAAAAATTCAATTATCACAGGAAGCTTTGCGTTTGCTTCAGGAAGGGGCAAGTGTGTTTTTGCCTATGTCTCATGTCTCCCTCCCTTTGTCCCTGCTGTGGTGGCCAGATAACAATAATGAATCAACAAGTATTCCAAAGAGAGAGAGATATAGATAAAGGATGGAACATTATCTGTTTTAAAAATATTTTGTTGTGTTCATTTCATGCTTTGTTAAATGATTTTGCGACTGTCCACAAAGACTATTCTCCCTCCCAGTAGTATTGCATTTGTCATCTTATTTTCTCAGTTCATCATCAAAGCCCCATTTTTCTTGACAAAATATCTCAATATGCATTTTATCTAGAATTACAGCCCAACTGGCATGAACGAAGACCTCTGTCCTCTTTCCTGAAAAAAAACAAGAAAAAGTGTGCAGAGGAATAGGGGAGGAATTAGGTTGTGTAAGGCTGATGACATTTCCTCTTTAACTGAACTGAAAATTTAAAATCAAAAATGTAAAAGTCAATATAAAAGTAAACTGTTTCTGGATGAAGTAAAGTGGGGTAATTTCACTTTTTTGTTCACTTTATAAAAATAATCCAAACATAACTTTTTGCAAAATACATAGTTTCAGTTTGTTTACGTTGTTTTTCTCTTTTTACTTTGTTTGATCTCAAAACAAAAGTAGATCTTCCCTGTTCTGACTTGATAACAGAATGCCATTAGGATTTTGCCAGTGCTGACTTTATTAACCTGACTTGTGCCATGTGTGAACATATAAGTAATGTTGAGCTCCAACTTGATTGGAAAAATATAGGATCATAAAAGCTGGGCTTCAATATTAATGACAAGTCCCACAAGTTTAAGACGACCAACTTTAGTTTTATGCAAAAACTTTAATGGCAGAGATTTTAGGCTTAAAAAAGAAAGGATTTGGCATATTTCTAAACCATACTAAGCACAGGTGTCAAAATGAGTTTTACTTTGATGGTTTTCATGTTTTCTTATAAATCAAAGTCTTCGGTGTTCATTGCATGGGATTGTTTCTTATGAACAAAAGAGGAACATTTCAGTTGATCTAAATGTGTATGTGTTTGGACATGGGCGTGTACGTGCAGATTCAATGGTGTCTACAGCTGTCTGTCAACGAGAAGTTACATTCCTGGTCTTCGAGTCCAAGTATCCTTGCCCTGCCTCCCCATCTATGCTGCTTAATCAATCCAACATGGCCCTTGTTTTGATGTCAGGCAACAAAGCACCCGTGGCCCCATCCTTCCATAAATAAACGAACAGCTTTCTTAAATATGTGACAAAATACCATACAAGTTTACAGGCAGGCAGGCAGGCAGTCTGTGTCTGTTCTGCTTTTTCGGCATGGAATGAGTCTTTTATTCCACCTGCGTCTTAAAAGGAAGCAGGGAAGAGAATTTGATTATGTTTACCTGAGTCTGCATGCTTCACTCTTTTCAGACTCAGCTCACATACCAGTTTTCACACTTGCGACCCAGTGAAGCATAGAAAACATAAACGCTATTTGCATCTCTAATACAATTCAGTTCTGAGTGACAAAGCTACAAATGGATGCATAAATTCAAAAGAGAATAGCTGATATAAGGAAAGTTTCAAACTTTTCTGGAAAGCTAATATATTCTCTTCTAATGGTGTAAACAGAGTCCAGTTGTTAGTTGCTATTGTCACTTCTTAAAGGTCAGAGGTCAGGTGTCTTTAGGTCTAAGTTTAAACTCAACCCATTGAAAACGTCTGGAAACTCGATTCACAAAACATTTCAACACTTGCTCTGTGAACTCGCCACCCTCTTACCTTTCCCGCCTTTCTCTGCTTTCTTACTTAAGCCTCGGGGAGAAAAAAAAGAGGAAGTTCTTCCAGTTATCCTTTACATTTCCTGCTCCTGGCCTCCTCACTCTCTGCTCTTAATTAAAGTAGTAGTAGTAGTAGTAATAAAGTAAATATGGTACCTCTAAGCTAATATCTTAATATCCACTTGACACCTATTAATGCAAATATGCATCTAAGCACTTCTGCTCTACACTTATCTTAATTTCACATCTACTTGAAAGCAAATACAAAAGTGATTTTTTTTTTCTATTACTGGAAATATATTCAGGCATCAGTGTTAAAAATAAGGATAGTTAACCAGTATGACTACCTATTCATTCCTAATTATTGAAATGTATGAAATTTTTCTAAAGTTTTTACTTGTTTTTTGCTTGATCTTTATTCATTAGATAGGCCCAATTGGTACGGCGACAAAGTATTTGAGGGAAGAAACAAGTCGCTGAAAGAAAGGCTTTTTCTGAAATCTTGTATGTTTAAGTTGCTTGTCATCATCTAACCACAAACATTATTCAATTCTTTATATTTTATAAACACAATTGTTTCTTTGATGTATTGAAAAATAATAAATATTGATTCTGCTGTCCATCACCCAGTCAGTTAAGCCATCTGCCTTTAGACATGAATGACACTGATGTTTATTTGTTGCAGCATCCTGCCGCAGCCCATCGCCATCCTCTTGATTTCTTTTTTTTAACCACTTCAGATGCTGCATCTGGCCGCAGATTTAACCTACTGCAGCAGAAAAACGTTGACAGCTCTGTATATTCTGCTTTCACTTTGTGGCATATGTTAAACGATATTTAGATAAATCCAAAAAAGTGGGATTCACATCTTCCTCATTGTTGTGATGATGGTTGTTTTTCTTCCTGTCTCTTTGAATTCAGCTAAATAAATAGTGCTTTTCTGACTCACAACCACAGCTCTGCTACTAACACCCCCCCTAACCCCCCATAAGAACAGATGATGATATATCTGTAGACAAATATACATTTATAAACTGGCTCCCAGTTTATAAAACAGACCAAAAAAATCCAAGGCAACTATTTTGAACCTGTCTACATCCTGTCTACCCCCCCTCTCCCTCCCTATTCATAACCCAGCTATTGCAGATTAGTCTGCTGCAGCTATATTTAATGCGACCTAACTGATGCCTGTGCATGACTGCTTCAGTGTGTTGCATCTCCTGTTCCCCCCCAAAAATGGTAACACGCCCACAGCAAATCAGAGGGCTCCTTTGAGAAATGTGTTTCTCATGTTCTCACGGCGAAATAATGACGCTATCGCAAGGCTCCGAGAATCAGCGGCTCTGTCCTCATCGCATGGCGGCTCGCCCAACCTGTGTGTGTTGTGTTGTGTGCATGCGTGTGGGTTTCTGTCCGCGTGTCCATGCATGGGCAATTTACTTTGCAATGTGTGTTTTATGCCTAAATAGTGAATGACACTCTTTATGAGACCCCTTCCTCTGGTGAAAACATGGAAAGATTGTTTAACCATTCGTACAGCAAAAGTTCACCGTCGGGTTCAAGTGTATGTGTGTATGTGTGTGTTTGTGAGCTGGTGGACTTCCCCATGCATATGGCTATGTTTAGATGTCCCAACTCCCTGATGGTATCTGAGGAGCAGGGTGCAGACTTGATTGATGTAGACATTATCAGTTTATTGTGGGTGAAGGAATTTTATTTTCCTTTTAGTTAATTCTGCAACATCCTTAGGGTACTTTTTATTTTTTAAAGTATGGTTCCAAAAGAGGGTGTCCTCAAAGGAGCAATCAGTCGTACGCTAAAACAGGGGATGCAACTTTTATTCACTGTCCGAGTGAACAACAAAAAAAAGTTACTGTTGAAGGCCAAAAAAAGTATCCCATTGCCAATTAAATCTACCACAAGTCAAGAGTTCAAACTCTGAATCTGGCTGCAGCTCGGCTTACATTTCATAAGCTGTTGTTATGCAGCCGAGCATTTGCATGAGAGTCTGTGCTCTTTAAGAAACTGCATCCTCTGTTTGTTTTACCGGCCTCCTACACAAACTTGTCAGTTTGGTTGGTAAGACTGAAGTGGAAACAAACAAACAAAAGAGAACGTTTAGGAAAATTTGTAACCATCTTTGATTATTTAAAAGCTACGTGCACCCGCAGAGTTATTCAGTTTTATGGGTAATGAGCTTTGTGCTCAGGTTTGGGGCTCTTTGGTGGGCTGCATTACATAGTGCTTCAAAGTACCAGTCATCCAGATTGAACAATCTTCATTTGGTTCTTTTATAATGGTATATGCTGTATGAAGGAAACACCCAATGCACAGTTTTTGCTATAAAAGATCACTGCACAAGCAGAATTGTGGTTTGTATTCCTCTTTTGACACTTCTCCAAATTAAATTAGATTATATATTAAGAATTTAATACATGAACCTGTAACCTTGGAATTCAACTTTTCTGTTGTTATTATTTTAGATTTAAAGTCCCACTCCTTTCATCTTTTGATCTATTGTAAAACCATTCCCAGTGGTCTATTAAGTATGATTATACCGTTTTTAGTCTCAATCAAAAAACCTGAGCAATTCTCTAAAATGGTTTTTGCAGTGTTGCAATAGTTCATTAGAAATTCGCCTCTGAGTTGTGGGCAGGACTGTTGGAGCAGAGCAAGCCCGCCTCCATTTCCCATCACCCATTTGTTTACACGCTCCCTCCCTCACAATCCAAACCTTAATTTACCAGTGGAGCAAAAATGGTACAGTTCTGAGCCAGATGCCAGCTTGGCCGAGAAAAAAAACAAAGGCATACATGGATCTATTTGTGTGCAAGCGGATGCATCAGAATGGAGAGGAGCAGGGAGCTTTTGGCTTCCCAATAGTAGCTTCTACGTCATAGCGACCAGCTTTTCCAAATATAATTTAAAACAATTATGAATAAAGAAATACTCAGAAATGTAATTTTGAGCTTAATTTTTTTTGTACATGTCCTCCATCATGAATAAAATGCCACAAGAAGATGTTAAAAACACAAAAAATATGATTTTCATCGGTGTGGGTCTTTAAAACATTCATCTACGTCTTATTGTTTTGTCCAAGTATGGTCACTTCTGGCTCCCGAAAAGACCATTAAGGCAACAGGCAGTTTAAAAACTCGAAGCAATTCACAGAACAATGAATGATGTCATGGTTTTAGGTTTATTTTTTATGAACAGTCAGCAACGGTCCAGCCACCAGATTCAGGTAGTAAGTACAGGCATTTGTCTCTGTGCAACACAATGGTACTGTGGCTGGCAGCCTTCCCGTCCTGACAAGAATCTGGAAAGTTAATGCTTCTAACTTTTTTTTTCTCAAGAAACTGCATGTAATGGGAATTAAGCTCATAATGCTTTTTGAAAAAGTTGCATAGATCTCTGGACTCAGATATTTCAACTAAGCTGTGTCTCGTCCAATTCAAGCTCCCCTTTGTGTGCCTCAGATATTAAATAAAGAGTTACTCCTTGTTTAAAACTCTTTAAAGCTGGGGAGCACAGAGAAAACTCGCTTTTAGTTTTTTTTGTTTTTTTAGAATTATATGTTTGCAGTCTGATTAAACACAGGATGAGGCAGATCACGGAATTCTTTGTAAATGATTGATTTATAATCTAGTAAGTGTTTTTTTTTTTGCAAGTCTGTGTTGAGTCTGGTGCTTATCTAAAGTAGACACAAACCATTTACATACACCTATACATTTTTTATAGGAAAATATAACAAAATATAGAAACATATATTGTCTGGGTTTAATATGTATGTGCTTAAGTTAAAAAAAATTAGCTAAAAAGCAGCTCAACTCCTTAACCCAATAAATTCTAAAGTTACTGGTCAAACTCCAGATGTCTACAAAATATACGTATCAACCAGATTGCAGAATCTTTAAAAGATCTTAACACATTTTATAGATCTGGCCTGCAGCCAGACATATTAAAGTTTTGTTTGTACATTTTTCTGAGATTTTGAAGAAACGTGGCATATTGTAGTGAAAATATCTAAAGTCTACTGTACAAAAGTACCAATTTTGCCTACATTTTTGGTCACTTTTATCATCTCTTTTTGTGTTTCTCTTTAATGTGTTACACCTTTGCAAATTTCACTACAGTACTATGTTTTTCAAAAATAAAATGATGGGAAACTGAGTAGCGATTAAAGGAGAAAACAGACACTCAGGGGCACCAAAGGAAAAATGAGTCAGAAAAAATTTCCTAAGAAGGCAATATCCAATAAAAGATGTCATATTCATATTTTCTTCCTCAGTAGACTTTTATTTTTTTTCAAGGTTGGCCCCTGGTGTGAGGTCTGGCCGGTAGAAACATGGTCATAGTGAAACCAAAAAGGTGCGGTCATCCCTGCGTCATCCCAGACCATGTTAGAGCTTTTTGTGTGTGCGTGGCTGTGTGTGACCAGGTTGAGGTCAGTGGGTAAAAATATCCTCGTCTGTCTTCGCCTGGATGTCCAGGCGGTCTGTCTGTATGAGAAAAAACAAAATAGCTGTCGTCTGCGACTTTTTTTGGTCAAAAATTTGCAGGAGAGAGACACGAGAGAGGCCAGGATAGGTGAAGAGGGGGAGAATCATGAATTTTTAGTGTGAGGGTGGAGTTAATCATTTGTAACCCTGTCCAAAAATAACCAGTTAGGAACAAAAGAAATAATCTATTTTGTTAAATATCAAAACTAAGAAAAAAAATAAAACTCTAAGCTTTATACAGCAATAGTTTGCATTATTTTTACTCTCTGGGTTGGAGCCTGGAAAAGTTAAATGTGTGCACCACTATGTCGCTGTGTGTGTCCGTGTAACTGTCAACACCTAAATTGAATGATTGAGGTTCTTACTTGCATTTACGTAAAAGTGGTTTGAAAACAGGTTCTTTTTCTTATAAAAGCTTTTTTTCAGTCAAGTCTGCTTTGAATTTGCTTCATTTTGCTGGTCATAATCAACCCTGGTGTGTTTTGATTAGTTTGAGCTTGGTTTGTCGTGTTCCTTTCAAATCCTATTTTGCTCTGTACTCTTTCGCATCGAAACCATTGAGGTTTGTGGGATGGAGGCACAATTAGAAGCCATAGGGGCAAAGAAAATAAACCCAGATGACAAAATGGTTTTGAATCTTAAACTTCTGAACCTCCTTAAAAATATTCAATCTTTTATCAATTAGCTGTAGAAGATATAAGTGTTGTCACAATAATGCTAAAGTCTTGGAAAGTAACAAATTGAAAACTAAGTCTAATTGACCCACCATAATTTTCATGGATATCTTTTTCTAATTGTGTTGTGTTTTAGACAGGCAAAAGAATAAAACACCAAAAGGGTGTAATATTGGAATGTGTACAAATGTATGCGCAGTCTCATATCACACCTTCATCCAATGACTGATTTTTACTCTAGAGGTTTTGTAAATAGTCTACTCTATATTCTGCGCCCATTTTGACCATTATCAGAGCAAATTTAGGCTGATCAGATGTCTAAGCATTCAGCCTCAATGCACTTCATAGAAAACAAACATGTTGTGATTGTATTTTACTCCATCTTTAAGGACTACAGACCAATTTAGTTAGTTGCTGCAGTGTCCCATGCATCACCTTCATTCTGTCCCTGCCTTCCATCGCATTGATATTGCATAGTGTGAAATTACTAATGCTTGCTAAATTTAATTGCAAATCATAAAGTAACTTATGGAATCTATGTGCCTACATGCACCATTTTAGCTCTTTATCAGGATTTTTGGTATATCAGTCTTGTAGTTTAAGTTATTGGTATATTCTGTTTTGTACTAAAAAGTTAATTTGGTGTCATTTTACTCCTGGTTTTACATCTTTCCACTTTCTGGTGTCATTTGTATTAGCTTATCCTTTTAAAATGTAGTTATTCTCAGGATTACTTTTTGTAAGTTAGTGTTTTTTATTTGTCTGAATTATTTTAAATAGCAAAAAATGATTTTTTTTTTTACATTTTTCGAAAAGATCTCCAGTTTTAATCCTGACTTTTCTGATAACCAAAATGTAATCAAAATGTTGTAATTACCCATGACAACCCTGACATCACAGTGTATTGCAGTTTCTTTTAAAACACAGACATACATTGTTGGAAAGGTTTTTTTTTTTCGAACCAGGCCATTAGCTTCAACCATTTTCACGAAATTAATTCCTAGGATTAAAAAGTCAAAAGCAGTTGCTCAAACCTGATCCAGTTTATTTTACATTTTGAAGAAAATGACCTGTGTCATGTTATATAATAAACTGTTTATAAAGGTTACTCAGTATTGATAGTAAGAAGACCTTGTCAGTGTCCTGTTGAGAAAGTGTGAAAAGATGTGTGTGATGGGGATCACAGCAGAGATGGACAAAGAACAAAAGAACCCTTTGAGTGAAGAGATCACAGGCAACTTTCAGACGTGTCTGTTCTTCTTTTAATCTGGTGTTTGGGATTATCCTGCTCTGCTGTGGAATGCTGTTTAACAATCACATATATGTGTGTGTGTGTGGTAACTGTCATCTCCACTGCTCTCTGCTTGCCAAACTGACACACAGATCCATTTGTACAGTTTACGTCATCGCCTGCTTGGCTTAAGATACCCAGTCATTCCACAAAATATGAAAACAACAATTGTGAAAACCTGTAAACCCACACCATAGGTTTTTTTGTTGAGTGCCAGAAACCTTCACTTCGAAATGTGAAGCCACATAGAATATTTGAGGATTGTTGTCAAGAAACAAAAACAATCACATAGATTTGATCTCAGATAATGGCTACCAAAGCTCTTCTATCCTCATTTCGGTTGATCTCACTCAGCTTCTCTCTCTATTTAAAGTCCCACTTCTGTCATCTGTTGAGCTTTATTTCAAGAGTGTTCCCAGTGGTCTTTTAAATATCAATATGTCGTTTTTAGTCAAAAATCACCACATCTATGTTGTTGTTTTGAACATATTTTTGCAGAGGTGCAGTAGTTCATTAGTAATTCGCCTCTAAGCATTAGTTTAGAGATTTATTTTGTCTACCCCTGATTCAAAACAGTTTGAATACAGAACTACTGAGAAATGCAATTTTAAGCTTAATTTTTTCATGTCTCATCATGAGAAAATGCTGCAAGATGTTAAAAATACAGAAAACACGCCGGGTGCTTTGAAAACTCCCAGATATTACAGCATAATAAGTTTACGGAGTGAATCACAAGGCATTTTGGACTTTTTAATGTTTGCACATTTTTATAAATAAAAGAAATGTAGAAACTATGGACTTTACACTGCTGTTTTTGATGGGCCGGCTGTTTTATGTGACTGTAATAAGTGGTTTATGAATAAAAAAAAATTAAAACCATTTATTACAATCTAAATCTGGAAGAATGGCTCTGCCTAAAACAGATATAACACAGTCATGTGAATTTACATGAACCTTATAGAAAACATTTTCAAAGACAGGAGTAAAGATAAGGGCAGTAGAGAAGGAAGTTTTGTGCCCTCTGATTTTGATTATGCAAATGATTATTACCTTAATTAAGACTGAGTGATATTTGACCTTAAACTTGGTCATGTGTAAACAAATATGTGAGGGAAAGGTTATCTAACAGCAGTCTGCAACAGAACCCCCCCCTCCCAAGTCATTTTTAAGTTGTGATTTCAATACCATTTGCCTAATCCCAGTCCTAGATGTTTGTAGATGATTGCCAGTTTATCCGGGAACTAGTGGCCCTTGATGAATGTCACCCCCGAAAGAGCAGCTGATAACAGTGATGTATGACGTACATGACCAAGATCGTGTTTGTGCTGAAATGTGACGTTGTGCTCTACTTTAGTTGTTAATGCTTGGGCTGGATAGCCACATGAATGGATTATATCATAGCAGTAAGTGCAGGCCATTAATCTCATTATCAGCATTAAGCAATGGCAGGCCAAAGCCGTGTCTGTTCCTTGAATGGTGGCAGACACGGCTGTGGTCCATGACAACACAACTCCTTTTTTTTTTAATGTTTTAAGTTTGTGCTCTGTTCTCCAGCAGCTGTACAGGCATGCTTTGGAAGAGAGCGGAGAACCTCTTTGGCTACAAATGATCTGGAAAAGCCAGAACTGGTCGAGGTTCGTGGCTGAGAAGACATAAATCGGTAGCTTCTCAAAACATGGTAGCACAGTTAGGGGCCTCGTTTCCCTTTAACCGGTTTTAAAGCTGTGATAACCAACCATCCTCCATGGTTTAAAGTAGTTTCCAGTTTGAGGTAGCTAATCCATATATGATTCATTAGTCTATTTCTGAAGTGTTTGTCATAAAAATCAGTTGTTTGTGCTGTAATTTGAATAAATCCCTGCATGTGTTCACTTTTGACTTTCAGCTAAAAGTGGCTTTGTGTTTGCAAGTGCAGCTGAGGTGGAGCTGTGTGCGTACGGCTTTGTGGGTTTGCCCACATGTGGATACCTGTGTGTGAAGCCCTGGGGTTAATGGCATTAGCAGGCTGTGATTGGGCCTGATGGCTTTCTGCAGTCATAATGGCAGGTCTATTAAGTGTTTACTCTGAGCAATTCCACATGTCAGCTAGAGTCAAGCAGCTTGAGAGAAGACTGAGGAGCTGGGAGGCCCCAGGAGTGAGGTAACAATGGGGAGAAGGGAGGATGGAGGGGTCAGCTGGCTGCAGAGAAGGGAGGTCTAGATAAGTCATCACTTAAGCTGCGGTTTGGGGTTTCTCCTTAGGCACTTTAGTTTTTCTTTTTCTTCAACAAGTAAATCAAGGATCGGGATTTGTTTTGCGCCCAAGGACTCCGAGCTTTAACTAAAATTACCTAGAAGAAACACCACTTCCAGCCTATATTATGTCTTTTTAAAGGATATGCATTTTTTTCACGGTTACTACAAGACTATACATTTTGTAAATTAACTTGGTGACACATATTACTACATTTTGTTCAGGAGACCGTTTGTTTGTACCTGTCTAGGTTTCTTTACTGTCTCTCGCAGAGACATCTTGAAATGCAAATGCACAACCCGTAAAGTACACAAAAACTGAAAAAAGGAACTTGGACAAAAAGGAATTGCATCCACCTAGTTGGAATATGCAGATATTGAAGTATTAGATATCCACAACTAAATATTTAAGCATGATTTATTTATTTAAAAGTTATTAATATTTTGTATATTTTTCTATTATTGCCATTAAATCTTGTTTGTTTCTTTAGCACATATAGGGCTAAAATGTATTCTATCAAAAGAAATCTACATTTTCTTAAGATTTTAAGGGTAGTTGAAAAGTTTGTCTTTTTTGTTACTTTTTTACTGTTGAGTAATTCATGGAGTAGCCATAGAGCCTTTTTTATAGCTAGTAACCCTAACCCATTGGTTACCACAACCATGGTATTATAACACTAATATACACTTATTAAAGGTATTTCTTGCACCACATGTATATTTATAGCAATATAAAAGGATATTTTATGCAATATTTTCAGTGATCTCTGTTTTACAAACTAAAATCGGATTTTTCTAACCTTATGTGTTTTGGTGAATTCTATTGTATAATTTAGCAAAATATTAGCATACATCAACCAAACATACAGTGTTTTTATTGCAAAATTAATGTGAACTTTTTTGACATTTTAGGACGTTTTGAGGGCCGGTATGCTGTGGTAAAGTTAAAGTCTCACTATTGTTGCACGCAATTGAGTGTGCAACAATCCAACCTCCTAATACCAAGTGTTTATCAGGGAGGCCCTGGATTCCACTTTTTGAAGTTTTTACACTTCCAGGCTATGGAATGGAGCCCATAATCTTCCAGTTTCAGAGTGGACACTCTCCCACTAGATCAACTAGTGGAAGAGACATTGCAGTAGCAGTGTCAGCAGTTATAAGGAATGGTGATGTTTTTTTTTGTGAATCATGTGTCAATCCCCTTAAGATTATATAAAACTTCAACAGACTTTTGGTCAAATACTCTGACGCACTGAAAGTCAAGTTAATAGATGTTGCAGCAGGACCCAAACCAGAATACAAATTTTCAAATGTGTCCACGTCTTTCTGGAGACTCTGATGCAGAGCATTTGAACTCTGCTCACCGGGTTTTTCCCTCGAGTATGTCGCGGCATAATTCAGGTACAGGGGTTTGCTGTGGTCGCTGAGGTCCGTATCCGTCTTGGAGCTGCAGCCGAGTGTGGAGCGTGTGATGGGGGTTATCCAGTGGCCATGTGAACAGGAAGGTGCGGGTTCAGCGTGAAGGACTGAGCCCCTGAGTTGTTTATCAGATAGCTAATGAAGCAGAGCAATCCTGTGAGACCTAAGGAGGGACAGGGAGACGGGGGAAAGAAACGAGGGTAAAAGAATCAGGGGAGGGGGGCAGTGATGGGAAAGAGCTTCAGACCAAGATGGAAATGAGGAGCTGTTGCAGCCAAACTAATGCACCCCTGTTGTGACAGAGCAGGCTGAGAAGAATAAACCACTTTTTCCCACAATTTACCTCAGCTTTATTCCCACTGCATCAAGTTGAAAAATACACATCAAATTATTTATTACGTTTCTTGGTTCAGAATCTGCGGAGGCCGTATCACTCAGCTCTTGCCATAAACATTTTCTCTGGCTGGAAGAGAAGTGGAGCCGCTTTCCCAGCTCCCATCATCGCACCCATCCAGTTTACTGCGGGCTACACATTCATCAGAGTGGTTGGAAGGAAACAGGACTGAGCCTGCTACATTACAAGTTCAAATAATCAGGCAGTCAGATGATCAAAACAGAATTACAGTGTGGATGACGGTGTTGAATGTTTAATGTTTCCAGTGATAATTATTTCTGCTCACACAGAGGAACCCAAGACGGAAACAAATCGAAGGACAAGAAATTCAATTTGGTTCAAATATGGCATTTAGTTTAAAAACAAAATGCATTGTAAAAGTTTATGGACCATATTTATTTATTAATCAAGTGTCAGTTTTCAGAAACTGTGCCTTAAGACGCATAAAAAATCCAAAAGAAAAGATTGCAATCCATCATTTCTTAGAAGTTATCGATGATAAATTAGTAATACCGCTTCATTTTCAGATGATAATTCGAAACATTTTTTCAGATTTTTGTTCTAAATATTTAAAGGCGTCTCTATCGGTAAAAAATTAATAATAATAATAAACCACATAATGTCTTATTCTGCAAATTCTCATTTTTGTCCAATAATCAATTGTATTACAATAAAATAAATAAAATTTAAAAAGAACAATCTTGACGTATTATATTTCATCAAAATAAATGTCCTTGTGTTTATAGACAACTTTTAATTTGTTTTACTAGAATTTGTTTTTTATTAAAAAGTAAATTGGCCATAATTCAGGGGAGTCATTCTCATCAATACCACTAGATTAACTTTATCTTGTATTAAGTGAACTGAGTTTAATTGAAAAGGAACTTACTCAAATATATTTAAAAAGTAAGAAGATAGCACGTCATATGTCAAGTTTACATTTCGTCACAAATACTGTTTTTTTTTAACATTAACAAAATCTTTTGTTTTTGTTCTGCCATCAGTAAGAAAGAAAAATCCCTTAAAAAGACAAACTATTCACACTCACCTTCCCAAACAGTAACTATCAATTCTGCAAGAGGGAATTTGACCCAAGTAATTTCTTATGTCTCATATTTTGTTTTTTAAATTATGCTTTATAAATGGTTTCTTTTATTTATGAGAAAGTTATATTTAGCTAATCTAAATATGAAGATTAATCGTTAAATGAGCAAATCAATTGTTTGCTTTCAGATCAGTTTAAACCAAAGCTTATTATTTCACAAAAAAAATATTTATTATGTATGAAGTGCTGTCAACACTTCCTCATATAAAAAGGCTAAATATTTGTGAGTTTATAATTAAATTTTCTCATCGCTTCGACACGTACATCTTGAAACAGTTAGAAGCTTCCTGATTGGTTCTTTCTGATGTCAATCAAGCATTGTGCCGTCCTTATTGGCTTGTAGGAAAAAGGAAAAAAAAAATCTGTTTTCTTCATTAATGGTCATGGGGTGAAAGGTTAGAGGTTAGGCTCTGGGGAGTCATCAGTGCTGAGCCGTCAGATGCCCCCGAACAATCTTAAGGGGGTGGGGGAGTTCACTCCTTTACTTATTGTGTGTAAAAGAGGCTCATACTTCAATGAAACAACGAGGAGTGAGTTTCTAAATGTACCCCAGAGTTCCAAATACCTGCAGCCCTTTAAACCTATGAAGTCTGAGGCAGATTATCGTCCACAGAATGTGTTCCACAGAACAAACATACATAGCAAAGACAAACAAATGAACAAAGGTGTGTTCAAATATAAATAATAGTGTTTGTAATACTAATCATTTTGATGATCACAAAAACCTGTACTGGAAAACAAAACCTTAAGTTTTTCACAAACCATAATTAAAGTCACAAAGTGGCAAGTGATCTTTCCTTTTCAGTTCAATGGTATCATATCCAGTTTTTTTTTCTTTCTTACTGTTTACGTTCTTCTTACCCTATTTCCCCTTTCATAAAACTCTGGATTGTCAGATTAGAAACTGATAAGGACCAAGCACCAGCTTTTGTACAACATTCAGACTTTTCAATGGGCACACAAGTCTCAAAGTGCATAATGGATTTGATTATTATCAGTACATTTTCATCAAACCTTTACTCCCATTAATATGTAGTTTCACTGCTTTTGTCTGAACTCATTATTTAGCTGGAACCAACTTCCCAAATCATCCATAACTCATCCTTCAGCGTTGTACCCTCCTGTATGAGAAGGCTCTGCCGTTAAAGAGCATTCATGTCATCAAGAAGACATCAAAGAGAAATGCTCTTTGGTGGTCAGACTCGGTGAAACAGCAGACCACAGCTCTGACACTAATGCAGATAAGATGGGCTGAGACCCCGAGAGTCAAGACAATGGTGATGGACATGGAGCAGATGATAATGGGGAAATGTTTGGGACAAGACAGGCTACACCTAATTGGATTTCAATGAGTAGAGATTATTGCAAATTGGTTAAACGAAGGGGAGAGATAAGTTTTTACTAGTCCAGAGTAGTGAGGATATTAATGAACGAAGGTTCGCTGACAGCGTGGGAAAGTGGAACCAGCATGTAACCCCTGTAAACTGCAGTCTGAGTGAGACTGTCCATTTCTCAAAATAAAATAAAAAATTCTTTTACAGGATATTTGCATTTAAAGTTGTTATATTTTATTCAAGCAAATCCTTCTGAGTGCCAGTGCCATTTTTGTAGCTCAACTATTTTATAGGAAATGCATCATCAGCTGAACGTGCTGAGTGAGACACACACAATATTTTCTTCTGCACCTCATCAGCAATCCTAATGTGATGCACACATTGGCGTTCATGTCACTACCGATCCAAGTGGAGCACATAAACTGTCCTGATAACGCTCCTCTGGGGAAGCTTTTCCGCTAAGTTAACGCTGTCTTTCTCCGGTTCTGTTCAGTCTTCCTGGAAACGGGATTTTGTTTTGGAGCCGGTCTGCATTCACACCAGTTTTGAGCAGAACAATTGATTAAATGCTTTGTCATCAAAATTCTGCATTTGCAGAGTTTGCTGAGAAGGTTAGCTCTGAATCTTTCATTTCCAGATGTGAGGCAGGACTCATAGGTCGAACTGAACTAAAGCTAAAAATTATAGAGGAATTCCTTTTCTCTTACAATTTATCTTTGAAATCATGTAACTTTTTTTTGCAACTGGTTTAAATGAAAACATTATTAAGCATTGTAAGTCACAAATAAACGGCTCATGGCATAGATAAAAACTAACGGTAAGTGATTGAAGTGCAAATAAATAAAACTCATGGACTTTGTGGTGGATGGAAAGAGTGGTTAAAAAAAATTTCAGAAAGCTTTCTAAAATATTCCTCCTTTTCTCTTCTGAATTATCTTCTGTACTAATATTGCAACAAAGAACCCAGTTTTGCTCTGCTGTGAATGCATCTGACCCCATGAGAATTGGGTTTCATCTTGGTTTAATACAAAGTAGGAGCGTGACTAAAACATGAACCGTCTTTTTCCAGCAGTGGGTGGAATTGTGACATTTGTCAAATTAAAACAATTTTCAACCCAAAAGTCAGGAATCACTCATAACATTTTTGCTGCCATCAGCATGTTGGTTTTCAGAAAAGACCATAAAGAAACATATTTTGTCGTATTTCAAACCTGATTTTTCTTTCTGTAATGGGATAAAATGTCATTTGACAGTTATGTTGCATAAATAATCCTCCAGATTTAAGTTTCTGTTGTTGTTGTAATAAGTGAATAAAGTTTAGGAAAAGGTAGTTACATATTTTTGCCCTAACATTAAAATTTTACCATTCACTGTAGCAGAGTGTTCCTCACTCTTCAGGAAATTGTATTCTAGTTCCTTTTAATTAGGCTTCTGATTGTTTTCCGACAACATGCTAGAGGTATTTAGACATATAATATTGTTTAATGTTTTTCTTTTTCATATGTGCACAGTTTGCCTTTGAGTGATAAATAAAAAAGGCCAAATAAGGCCAGTTTTTTTTACTGTATTCTTCGATATTTCAAATAAATTCCAAAATTAGGATGTAAAAAGACACTACAATGGGGCAAAAAAGTATGAAGTCAGCCACCAATTGTGCATCTAAAAAGATGAGAGAGGCCTGTAATTTTAGGCATATGTATACCTCCACCGTGAGATACAAAATGAGAAAAAAAATTCTGATAGTTGAGGTATATCTATGATTAAAATTACAGGCCTCTCTCATATTTTTAAGTGAGAGAACTTGCACAATTGGTGGATGACTAAATACTTTTTTAGTCCTCTGAATGAAACATTGTTAACCTTGTGTAACCCCATATGTAACACTAATAAAAACAGGCTTTATGTGTGTGTGTGTGTATATATATGAGTATGTATGCATGTATGTGTCTTGTTTATCTTTTTACATTTCTAATTTCTTTTAAAATAGTGAAAACCCAGTGTCCACAGTTACAGACGTTGTCATCTTTTACTATTTCCAAAAAAAAATGTAATGAATTTTAATTAAGCATCATTGTTACTCAGACTTAAACATGTTTTTTAACATTACAAACTAAATGGCTTTAATCAAAAAGTTTCTCGCCAACGCTCTGTTAAACCAAGATAACCCTTTAGTTATACAATTAAGCATAACAATATAGCTAGCTTTTGGATGTAAAAATAAAGTTTAGTTTGTTTTTGAAATAATTAACTACGTTCTTTTAATATTTTATTTAAAAAATTAATTGATAAGCTCAGAGGAAATTTTTGAATTCATATTTATAAAACAGCAATTATAGCCACTTTAAAAAATAATCTGGACTTTTTACTGACATTTTTTAATGACCATAAATAAAGGCAGACCTTCCTTTAGATTATCTTTCTGTCTCTGTTCATTTTGAACCGCATAACCATGTCCATCTGTCTATCTGTCCCTTGGGAACTTCATGTATTTAATCTGAATGTGCCAGAGGTCAGCAGATTTGACATGACTGCTCCATTTTACTATAAATATTTGGATATCATTCACAGACATCCTGGCTCTTTAACAAAGTGCTGCTTCTACTAAATAAAACCCACTATAAGCTGATGCTACCTGTTTCTGTTTCTTATGTGAAGCATGGCAAAAGTTGCAGAACATCTTTTCCTGCGAACTCTTTACTCATATGCTTAAACTATGAGTGCGTTTTAGACAAAGTTTTATAATTCTCTTGTCATGCATTTGTAGCCATATGTGTGTTTTTACTTGTGCCAGCATTTCAGTGAGCCTGTGGGAGCACTCTGTTCTTATTTCCCACACAATCTGTCCCGTGAGCCCCTTTGGTGACGTCAGGACAGAGGTAGAAGCGAGTGCCCTGCACAGAGGTCACAGCCTTACTTCCTGCCTGTCAGGGTTGAGCTGGGCACAGTCCAGAACTCTCTTTGTGACCTCTCAGCGGCTTACCTTCTGTATGTCTCTCTTTTCCAGGCTATGTGGGTGATGCTGCAACAGGAGGAGCCAGAGGATTTCGTCATCAGCACAGGAGAGGTGCACAGTGTGAGGGAGTTTGTGGAGAAGGCTTTCAAACATGTGGGGAAAACCATCGTGTGAGTGCACATACAGACACACACACAAACGATAAAACCACAGATCCCTTCCATTTAGGGGTGTTAATGATTCATTTTAACAACGATTTGATTGATGTCATAATTTGTGGTTGCCAATATGATTCTTAGTCTATTGGCTCATTTTGAACAATCCAATTCGGTTTCAATGCACAGACCTAAATTGGATCGAGGACATCCTTAGTCAAAAAGTCAACCAGTGTGACTCAGAGATAAATACCTGGATATTGAACAGTGAATCAATCAATCAATCAATTTATTATTTGTATAGCACTTATAAAAGCCAAGGCAACCAAAGTGCTTAACATAAAATCCAATAAAATCACAAACAATATGATGCAATAAAGAAACAATAACAATAAAACAATAAAATCAATTGAACAATAAAACAATAAAAGAATGAAATTAATAAAATGAACAAGCTGGCCCACTAGATATGCTCACTGGAGTTAAAAGCCTGAGTAAAAAGATGTGTTTTTAAAAGAGTCTTAAAATTACTGACAGTTCTGGCAGAACTCACAGAATAGGGGAGAGCATTCCAGAGTTAAGAACCCGCAACTGGAAAGGCTCTGTCTCCCCGAGTCACAAGCTGAGTCCTGGGAACCGCTAAAAGCATTTGATCTTCAGAAAGTAGTAGGCAGTGAAGGTGAAGTTTTCCAAATTCCTTGTATTTCTTGCAACATAATCACATGTAAATTAAATATGTGTACAAACAAACAACTAAACAAGAATAAAGGACAAATCCATTCACATCTTGGTTTCCTAAACTTCAGCCCGCTGTTGTTTTTCCACATCAAACATCTTTTACCTAGAAAAACCACAAGCAACACACATATAAGAATTAATAAGTTGAACGTGTAAGCAGGCGTAGAAAAAAAATGTAAGTTCCAGCTGAAATAAGTTTGTTTTTTAATTTTTCAGGTGGGAAGGGAAAGATGAAAATGAGGTTGGTCGTTGCCAGGCAACAGGTGTGGTACATGTGAGAGTGGACCCCAAATTCTTCCGTCCTACTGAAGTGGTACGTCTAGCTTTTGTCTGTTTGTCTACGTTTCTGTGGTCTCTTGACATAAGGCTGTCTCTTTTACAACGCTTGTCACTTCAGACCAATCCATGATTCTACCACCACCATGTTTCAAACACAAAAAACAGTTTGAGTACAAATAAATCTGCCTTTTTTGTGGCCTATCGATCTTTCCAAGAGCTTTATGACCAAAACGGGCAAATTGTGTCATCAGTCCCCATCACTACAATCCAGCTGCATTGAATTTAGATTCAGTGTACATGATTTATATTTTAAATTAATGTTAAATTGCCATTTTCCCAATTGAAAGCAAATTAGTTTTTGTATATATTTTACTTGTTTTTCTTTCTTTCTTGATAATGAAAGTCCAATAGTATTTTCTTATGTCAATAGTACCACTATGACTTAAATTTTGTTAAAAGTATACCCGCTTTACTTGAATTTTTGTAGAACTCAACTAGACTAAATAGGAACTAAGTTCTCTGATTATTTTTTATTAAGACTTTTTTTTAAAGAGTTTGACTTTCAATGGTGCTTTCTGATGATGTCCCTCAAATTACATACAAATACATGAACCACAGTTCCACTGTAGTTGTTTAACTTTTATTTCAAACGAGTAAAAACAAAGTTAAATCTAATATACAGGAACTAATCATTGAATCTAGAAAGACCTGTGCAGATGTGGATTTACATGAATTGCTGCCTTTAAGTAAAAGTCAAATGTTTTTTTGTTTTTTTTTTAAACCTAAGAGTTTGAGGATAAAAGTAAATCTAAATAAAAGCCAGGGCTAAGACCAAAAGCAATTCTAATAAACCAAGGAATAAACCTTAAATGATTTCTAAAGCTAACAGCTTTAATAGTAGCAGACTTTAAAACTGTGCTGGTCTTCTCCTAATGCACAGAGTCATTTGCTTTTACTATTATTGCCCTGAGCTGAGCCTCTAATGGATGCTAGGTCTTTTGACCTCGTAGTTGCATATAAACCAACTGAAACCTGTTACTAGTGTGGTGATAAATGAAAGGACTGCTGTGGCACTTTTGCAATGATTCAGTCACAAGTAAAAATAGCTATTAAACGTTTCACCTAAAGCATGTTTGTTTCCATTCGTCTCATGTTTCTTGCCCATTGCAGTTGGTCGGGAAACATGTGGTCTATGTTAAAATGTTGCAGTAAATGCTGGAAAATTAGGTATGTCTTAAAAGTAATGCAACTCATATACAATATCTCTTGCTAATTCATCACGGCACCGTGTATATTCCCTATTCTTTAATACTTGACCTTAAAATCAATGTTACACATTTCATCTGCATGTATCTGATTGTCGGGCATTGTGTCTGGGACCGCACACTTATCAGCCATGACGGGCGCAGCTTAAAGTCTCAGGCTGCTCATTGTACACTTTTAAACAGCTGGAAACGGGCCAGTCTGCCTTTAGAAGAGTAATGTCGGCTGCATCCTGTGAGTGTATGTAATGGGTGCAAATACTCAACCAAGTTACCTTGAAAACATTTCTTAATGAGAAATTGGATTTGTCTTATCAGTAAAACAGATCATTTTGCAAAGAATGGCGCATTGAGCAGTGACACTAGTGGAAGTGTTTATTTTTTTGTTTAACTGTTTTTCTGCTGCATTTGTAAGAAATTTTAAAAGTAGAAAAGCATTGGGGATTACTGCCTTTGACTCTCATTACATCTGAATTGTCTCTGGCATTTAGGGTGCTTTGATTCATCGCCCCAGCTACTCCCTATGGATGGTATAGGGTTACCCTGGAGTGTTGGGGCTGAGATTAGCCATCAAGCTCTTGGCTAAAAAGCAGGCGAACGTCTCCCATGAGGTTTGGCCTGTTGAGATTAGGGCTGAGATTTAGTTGAGTGACGGCAGAGGATTATCGAGGAGGCCCTGCTGACTGACGGCTATGGGTATGGAAGCACTGGTTACACACCTGGGCCTGTATTCTTTGTGCATGTCGGCTCATTCATACAAGGTCCTAACCCTGAATCATCCTGAAAACCACCCCAGAGACTGATCAAGTCAGGCAACACGGACCTGTCAGTCAAGTAACAGATGCTGGCTTTGTGAAATGTCTGCAGCATGCGGGCTGTATCTTGTTGTGCGGATGCGTTCTTTATCCTGACACCTGATGAGTTCGGCACACACCACATAAAAATATCAGAATACTGCAAACTGATATTAGTGAAGGATATGTCAGTCAAAGACAGTTAGAGACATGGTTTTTTTAAACGTACAAGATCTAAACAGAGCTTGGATCCCTAAAGCATTCAGTTTTATTCATAATCTGATTCCGATGGAAGTTTTATTTTGGAAAACTACTAGATTCTCTCCTCCACACCCGATCATTTTTTTATGATCACTCAGTCACATGATCAAAATGCGCCCACTACTTTTTTAAAGGGGCTGCACCGACTGCTAAACTAAAACCCCAAGCTAGCAAAGTTAACAAAAAACAAACATTTTTGGAAAGCTTCTTTTTGCAGAAAAAAGACAGTTAAGCAATAGAAGTATTGCCTTTGACTTTAAAGAAAAAAGAAAAAGTCTTACTCCAGATATGGATTGATTGCAACAGTTGTTCCCACACACCCGGATAATAATGCATAATATATTCAGCAACCAGCCGTCTAACATTACAAGAACTCTGCTTATATAGTTGCTCAAACGTTTATTATTATATCTAGAAAATACTAGCTTTAAGGTGTGTTCAGACTGGCAAAACCATTTGGTCCAGGCTCAGTCCACCTAATTTGGTCCGGATCGAGTCGGATCTGCGTTTGATCGGTATTCAGACTGCCGTAGAGGGGACACTCCCATTTTCCAGACTAAAGCTTGTAAACAAAACCATGTGACTAAAGATCTCTTCATTCATTGGTCAGAAATACGTCGGCTACTGTGGCCATTTTGGTTCAGTAGTTCTTCTCCAAGGACAGATTGTATTCAGACTGAGGAATCTCAGAGTAAACCGAAGCTCAGTCCGATTGGAAACGGACCAAGATCCCCTAAAAAGATGGGTCAGAGAGCGGTTTCTGGTCCTGGACCAGGATACACTTTGGTGTATTCAGATTGAAAATTTGTTCCCAATGATCGAGGGAAACGAACTCTGGTTCGCCTTAAGCGAACCACATGAGTCCATTGTGTATACAGCCTTAAAGACCTTTTTTTGTTGTATTTATCCGTCACATCTGTCAAGTCAGACGGACTGAGGTTGGTCTCTGATTTTTTTTTTTTTCAGCATTCACTTTGACAGTTATGGGTTAAGAGAAAATCTATATCACATTGTAATGGTTCCTACTCGAAATAAATGGTGCAAATAAAGTTTAAACCTGCTGCAGATATTTTACAGATAAGGGATAACACCATGTTGCCAAGAGACTGATAGCTGATGGATAAAGATAAACTTTCCCTTAATAAGTTAAGGGAAACTCAAAGAAAAATAAATAAATAAGTGGATGCCCACTTAAGCCTATTTGGACCAGTCAGAGAAAATTTTGTCTGATAATAAAAGCGGTCTGTGACCAAAAAAAATTATTGTAGAAACTTTTTTACTTTATTTTGTGGGTGAGAACTCTGCTTTTGGCAAAACAACAACATGACAGATTTAAACATGATACACCCATGGTTCACGGACCTACAAGCAGTTCTCAAAAAAGTTATCCCAGGATACTTTGCTGCGAAATAATATATATGGTCACTGGCTTCAGTTATGTAGTTCATTCTGCTGAATTGTTTTATTGTTAAAAATTGATGAGTCAAAGACTTAACTTCAGTCTCCAGTCCTGAACATCAAGTGTAAAACCAGGATGAAGAAGAAGATCTCCAAAAAAACTGTTTTGGAGCCAGACTCTTAGTTTGTTTATTTAACTTTACTGCACACTGGCAATGCTTTGCTTGTCTAACAAGTCACCTTGTAATTATTCTGTTAAAGTTACCTGGCTTGAAATCAGATGATGTAAAGGCCCGTGAAAGAAAATACTTCCAGCAAATTGTTGCCAATTTTATATCAACAATGTAAAAGTACTCTGAGGTTCTGCACCCATCAAAGCTTAATTTTATACTGACCAAATTCAAAAAAGAAAATTTGCCACAAGTATTTAAAATTGTCCAGGAATCAGTTCTTGGCTCCCTTGTGACATTGGTGTGGAAAGGTTTCACACAATATAGTTTTTACTACAATTTGAGTCCCAGTCTTGTTGACATGAATACAACACCAATTTTAATTAGAATTTGTGTCAGAAATGTTGTCTGTTAAATACAAAACTACACAAAGAATCTGCATCATGGCTCTGAGACGGTCTACTTCAGGGAAACATAATAAAAATCCACACATTGTGCTTAACAAACTGCAGACACTTAAGACACTTTTATAACCAGAATTTATTAGACAAATTCTTCAATTATTTAGCAATTTGCTTGCAATATTGTCTGACTTAAAAATGTTTAGAATTCTAGAAGCTCATCGTGTATAGAAAACAAATGGCTGCTTTTAAAGTATAATATATATATTTTAACTCAACTGTACCTAAATTTGCTTCTTACGTTTAGAGTAACCAATGCTCAAAAACACTTTTGACTAAACAGATCTTACACTAACTGCTTTTGTTTATGCTATTCTGTGACAGCATGTTAAGTTATTAATATGGCACTGGCCTCATTGGACTCTGCATGTGTGAACTTAAACAAATTAAAAAACCTCAAATGTGAACATTCTTGGTCTGCCATAAATTCTCTTTCAAAAACAATTTTAAGAATGAACCCTATTGGTCAAGATTATTCAGTTATAGGACATTTATTTTGAAATTCTTCATTCCCACATCTGTTAAATGAGTGTGAAGCAGAAATAGAAATGATGGTTCAATCACAGCAGGTATTTTTCCTCTCTGCTATGCTTCTTTGTCTTTTACTACAATGGTAGAATCTGAAAAGCATTTAACCTATGACTTTGTTAGACGGGAAGCAGGTGACACCCGGCTTACAGCTCAGCTTTGTGGCTCACCTCAAGTGGAAATACCTGTCATCAGGGGAGGGCTGTGTGAGTGTGGAGAATACAGCTGACTCAGACTCTTTTTGGTGTCACATTTACTTCTCGGATGTTTCAAAAAATGTTTCTGTGTCTGCTAGGGGCCTGCATGCAGTGTGTACTGCGTAAGGAATGTCACCTCAAGCTGTGTGCTAATATGTGTGTAATTCATCATTATCCCTGTCAGTGTCTGCTTTTGACATGACTCTACAGGGACAAGAGCAACTGACCTGCGGGGGGCTACGTGTGGCCAAATGCGTGTTTTGCCTCACAGGAGCAGCTGTAATGTTAATTTGTCAGTTTCTCTGTATTTTTCTGATTGCATTTGATCGTGAGCTCTGAGCTGAGTGGTAGATCAGATTTCAATGTGACACGATTGTTGTTTTCTGAGAAAGTTGCATCCGAAACAGAAAGACACGCTGTGTTAAGCTGTCAGGGTTGTTTTGAAAACTGCTCCAACTGTCGCAGCTTTGAAGAACTGCCACTCACTTCTGACAGCCTCCAAATTCCTGGCAGAGCTGACATTTGGCTCAGATGGGGCTTCTCTCCCCAAGGCGTGTCTCTGGGTTTAACGCTCTAATGGTTATGATTCGCTTTGGTTGCCAGGTTACAGCAGGTATCATGACTTGTTGTCATTTCAGGTGTGATCACATTGCTTCCTCTGTCTGGTTTTTGCTGTTAATTTTAGGCCTTGATGAAAGATGTGAAGGGCTAAAAATGTGTTTCCAAATAAAAGATCTTGATACAACATGGGACCACAACACTTTTAGCCCTGAATAGAGTGACATATTGGGAAATTTCTTTTTTTTTAAATGCTAACCGTTCACTTTCACCTGCTACTAACAAATCCAAAGTTTGATCTTAAGCCAAACTCATCTGCTTTCATTCCTTGTTTACAACACATCTCCTTTTGTCTTTGTGTTTTAATTACCAATGTCAAGTCATCGTCAGATCTCGTACCTGGAGTGTGTCTGTGCTTCGGCAAGAGTGTGTGAGTCAATGAATTAGTGTGCGCCTCGGTGCATGCCAACACTTGTGCATGTCTGTGCTAATGCAGCCTCCGCTGTCATACTTTTAAGTTCACACGTCGCTTGAGGGAATAAACTGCTGTGGGCTGAGTGACAACTCTGTGGTTTCTGTCCAACCTATTGCACAGAGGAGGAGCGGGCGTGATAAATGGGAAGCTGCCTCTTCCCTTTCCCTTGTCCTGTCAATGTGCACACAACTGTTACACCTGCAGTTTCTTGTCTCAATTTTATTAACTCCTGAATTCCCTAAAACAATTGCTCAGCAGAGAAAAGATGTGGTCTTGTCCTCAATAGTGACAAAAAAAAAATCCTAATCAAAGTTTTTTTTTTTTCCATTCTATCATTCAAGGAGAACTTCAGTTTAATAAAAGCCCATCAAGAAGTTAAAAAAAAGTTAAAACTTAATCAAAATAAATGTATAGGTGGAATCACTGTTAAAAGAAGAAATGTTTTACTTTTGAGTTGAATACCTTTGCAGAAGTCTTTATGCTTTTCCATGTTAAAAATTTTCTTGAACACCATTGTCGGTGTGCAATAAAGAACCCTATTGGGGTTTGAGTCTGGGTTTCTTTGAATCCTTTCAGACTTCTCTTCACATTATTTCACTGAGGTATCAATCATCTTTCTTGTATGCCACAATATTCTTCTTTTTACTTATTTTTACTTCATGCTTTGCAGCTGTTGGAGTATACCCCTTTGTTAGACCGTCTCAGGATCAGTGCCCAAAGTGGTCCAGACACCCTGCTTGAAGTCCTACAGTTTGATCTACTTTGATCATATTAGTTTGGCAGAAAATTCCCTTACTTTCATCAAATATTCAAATTTAAATGAGCTATTTTATCTTTAAAATATAGCTAAGATTGCTTAATTTGAGCTTCTCAATCTCTATCATCTAAGTGTTTGAGTGGTGTTTTTTTTTTTTTTGAGGAATGGTAAAACGAGGCATCTCTGCCTTTGGCAACCTTTACCTTGATACAGTTGACCTGTGGCAGCTTATAAACACACACAACTGCCTTTCTGAATAAATATGTTTGCATATTTGCATATATTTCGAAGCTATAGTGGGTCGACATCATATTTTTGATCTGCATTTTTACTAGGAAAGGTAGACCATAAATTGTTATTCTGCTTGGGACTTTTTATGGAAACGGCTTTTTTACCTGCACGCATTTTTTGTGGCAGTTGCAAAGCAGCTGTTTCACAGAGTTTCATTCAGTTTATCAATGGAATCTTGAAGTCATCATGGTGTATTGACAGATTGGAGAGATATCCATCAGCTATCAGTCTCTTGGCAGCATGGTGTTAACAAACCACTTCTGAGTTTCAAAATAGAGATAACTTGTTTTTTAGATGATAAAATATTCATTATTAGTTTTCAGTGCTCAGTAACTTACAGCTAAGAGCTCACAAAATATGATAGATCAGTTCCACTTAGAGAACAAAAGCAGCAAATCTCAAATGCAAGAATCAAGTGAGGTAATACAATATCAGTGTAATGAGGTAATGCCTTTAACTTGGTGTGGAATTATCTGCCAGTGCGTTGGATTGTGTTCCATGAGTATGTCTTTGCACGCTCACAGACTCTGCCCATTTTACCGTGGCATGAGTGGGAGGCCATTTATCTTGTTCTCAGTGCTTTGATTGACGAAACTGAATGGTAATGTGCAGCTCCCATGTATCAGATATAAATTATGTCTTTGTAGACTCACGCACAAACATTCCTTGGCTGCCCTCATTTGCTGTCAATACACGAAAGGTTGTTTTTCGGTTCAGTCTTACTGCAAAATAGCACCCTGCAAGCTTATTCTTGTGCCTACTGTTGGTTTTGATAGTTGTTAATGTTACTTAAATAGATATAAACCCACAATAAACTGCGACAGTTTTATGCTTTATCAGTGTGACCATGCAAAGAGAGGAAAGACACTGATTGGTGTAAATCATGCTCTTATCTCTGTTTAACATTTTGCAGAGCATCATATCACTGTAGCTGGATTCTGTTACAGTTGATAAACACAAAATTATCCACAAAAATAAATAATTTTGATTGACAGGTTTTTTTGTTTTACTGCAAAAAAAAAAAATTCTCACTCTTGTGTCAGAGTGGCTTGTACTTTCCAGGACCGCATGAACCTGGAGTTGAAAAACGCTCTGGCTGCTGGTATCCTACGTGGCAAATGTGCGATTTCCGTTCTCACCAAAGACAAAGATCAAAATCTCCCACATCAAGTCCTAAAAATAACTTTGTTGTAATAAAGCCCTTGTGTAGCAACCGTCTGTCCGTGGTGGCTTATGCAAACCTGCAAGTCTTAACTTCTTTCTTAACCCAAATAGCTGTCATTCCAGCATAGATACGTGCATAATAAATTCACACGAAACACCTTTGGCAGCAAATTCTCATACGTCACCACACATGTCACCCGATGTGAAGCTCAGACAATGGTTCCAGTCTTTCAGAGGAAGAAAGAGGCTAAGTTGTTATGGTTACCTTTTACCTGACAGTTGGGAAGGTATTCACCTCACCTGTTGAGGTATGCAGTGAAACAAAGCATACCTGTCTGATGCATTTAATAATGGCTGTATTGTCAAACTTTATGAAGGAAAACTCATTTTTTTTGTTTTTGCAGTTGGAGATTAACTCAGCTTTAAGATTATGTGTAAAGGTCTACCTTCACTGCTCCTGTGCAGAGATACTCCACTCTTAATTGGAAAAAGCAGAGGTACAGGGACAATGGGAATAAACATTACATCTATTTTTCCCATTTTTGTCAATTGGTGATGAATTGTCTAATTCCATACTTTTTCCAAACCCGCTTAATCCCCTTTGGGGTCTCCTGATTGTTGGAGCCTATCCCAGCCACTGTCAGGCAAAGGTGGCTGCTGCTGGATGGCTACACAGAGGCATACAAGTACACATATTCACATTGGATACCTAGAGACAACTTAGTCTATGAAGCATGTGTTTGGACTGTGGAAGGAAACCGGAGTGCCCAGAGAAAACCTACGCATGCATGAGAATGACATGTAAACTCCATGCAGAGTTTGTGAGGCTTCCTCCCCATCACATGGCAGCCCAAATACTATCCAGACTTTTTAAATATTAAATGTAAAATGGATTGTTTATTAACAAATGAACTTACTTTGACAAAACAAAATGTCTTTTCTGCAATCAAAAATCAAAGTTATTCCAAACACCATTCCATGTTCTCTTAAATAGTTTTACTAAGACCACGTCTACTTTTCTCATCCCTAACTTGAACGTGCAGGATATGCAGTCTTAGTTTTGCAGTCAAAGAAAACTGCATCTGGACAGTAATGTCAGTGACATTCTGGATTAATGCGTTGCATCCACCTTTGATTTTTGTCCTGGTGAACAGCATGACCAACATGGTGAAAAGTTGAATACTGTTTTTATTATATTTCAAAAGGACAAAGAAGTATACCTGGTATGTTGACTGGTTGTGAGTTTTTTCCTTTGAGGCTTGATTTTTATCTGCATTCATCTTTTTCAGTGTACCAACAAAATGCCAATCAAAGCCTAAAACAAGCGGAAAGCAATGCATTTTTCCAGTTTTTTTCCCCATGTGTCAATCAAATTTTATTTTTACTTCTACTACTGTGGAAGACCAATATGTGACCACATTACTTTATTTTCTAGATTTTGAAATGATGTGAAAAAAACAGAGAAAAATAGCATTTTTAATTTTTCTGATGGTAAAGTAAGTTTGAAAAAAAGATTTTAGTGATCTTGTGTCACAGTTTCAGTACAGTAAATAACTGCAGATATTGGAACATATGTCTGACTTATTTGTAGTAAAAGTTGAAAACAAGGTTTTTTTCTCTGAAAGCAATTTTTCCATTGGTCTGCTTACCAGGAAATTCATGTTGAGTAATCAAAGTTCAAGAGATTATAAATTCACATTTGATAAACTTTGCTAAACTGACCAATCGTTCTCTGATCTCAGGTTTGGTTCCCACCTTGCTCACCCATGTGCCAAAGTGTACTTGCGCAAGACCTTGAGCCCCACATTGATCCTGGTGGGTTGGCCCCAGTGTTAGACAGTGAAGTTGCCATCAGTGTGTGAATATGTGTGTGTGTGGGTGAATGGTACTGTGACTGTACAACGCTTTGAGCCTTTAAGGAATGTTGTAAAATGCTTTATAAGTATAAGCCATCTACAGTATCAACAAAGACCACAAAATAAAACAGCAAAGTAAAGAGACAATAGGCTATATCATTTCCTAAAATGGGCAGTGTTTAGCTTATTTATAAACTATCAGAACTGTCTATAGAATAGAATCAAACATTATATTAAAAAACAATTAAAAAATACTAATAACTAATATTACAGACAATGTAACTTCATATACTGAAACTAAAAGCACCACATTGGCTGCTGGTTTTTTTTTTACCCTTTTTATTCATCCACTGAATCAGCCAAACTGTAACTTTCATATTTTGAACAGTGTGAGCTGATTCTGAGGTCCTGGAGAGTCTAACAACTGTCTGTATTTTTAAACTAAAAACTCAACTTGTGACTCTGCAGTTCTGTGAAGATTAAAAAATAAATGGAGAAACAAAAACTGTCATGTTTTTGGTTCTAGAACATATTAAGTCACTGGTACTTCAGTATAAAGAAAAAAATAGAGCATGTTTTTGGTTTCATTTTACTCGAGCAGTAAGTCCAAACCTCGTAAATCCACTCCCAGGTTCCTTGTAGCGCTGTCTCCAGCTAACAGAATGAGTACCACAGCTTTTTAATGCAAATAGAACAACACAAGCTGCTTTGAGCTGTTGTCACGTCTTGCAGACACTTTCTTGACACCACCCCATCTCAACATCAATTTCTCCTTTTATTATCTGATATCACCAGTACACAATAACATTGGTTTTGGAGAACCCGTCCACAGATGGAGTCAAAGACTGTAGAAGTGCAGAAACCCCACCGTTGAGGCACACCGTGAGGCACACCGTGAAGGACAGCCTTCAGCATAACGATGAGAAAAACAGCCAGGGCCTCACATAGACGTGTGCTGCTAACATAATGGCCTCTGGCAGGCAGTAACTCATACACTGTCCCTGTGCCCCAGAGAAGATTTTAACAGCTGGTCTGTTTTTTGCCTAATATCTGCTACCAAATGAAGCCTAAAATATGGCGGCTATTTCAATTTCCAAGTAAAGAGCTGGAATTTTCTTTCACAAAGGGCCTAATCAAAGCACAGGACGCTTATTAACCTGTTGACTGAAATCCTGCAGCTCGACATAAAACTCTGTTTTAGAACATGGAAACTGTGCAGATTCTGTTGGATGGTAACTTCTAAAGAAGTATCCATGATAGCATCACTAAAGAACACCCGGAAGTAAAGAGGTTTTGAAAGAGTAGAAAAAGAAATATGTTGCTGTAAGGATTAAAGAAAAACATTTAAGAGATTACTTAAAAAAAAGCTTATCTCACCCTAGTTTAAATAAATAAACTGAGATCATTAAAAAAGATAATTACAGGCTTTCACTTTAAACATCTGTTCCAGACATTTTCATGTCAAAGGTATATTACATTCCAAATCATTTAGCAGACATTTTAATCCATAGCAACTGTCAGATTTTTTCGATGTCTTTCCTATGGACACACCAACAGTCAAGTTAAGAGATTGAACCCTGTTCACCCCTGATTTGGCTCACTATTTTGTCCTCTACTTGTGAAAGTGTAGTTTTTTTTTTACTTTTTATGAGCTACAGAAAGATGTAGGAATGTAGAATACAAAAACTAAGCGAATAATTGTGCGCAAAAAGTAGAAATGTTCTTTTTCTTCCTTTTTAAAAAGAAAACATTAATTTTGATGCAAGTATGTTGTTGAACCAAGAGGTAATAAGTTTTGAGTTACAAAAGCAACACAGATTTGATACATTTTCAAACATATTTTAATTCTATATGAAATGATAAATAAAAAAAATGTTTACACTTCTTGCAGTATACATTTGTTTCACGATCCACTCAATCCTCTAACAATCTCAGAGATTTTTAACAGAGAAGAGGAGAAATTTCGTTTTAATGGACTGTTTGAGTTTTTCTGCAAAGCTGTCACAAAATCTCTCCGTCCGTCAACGGCCTGCCAAGATTATGACCTGCTAAATACGTCCAACTGGATCACAGATCTGATTTCACTGACGCTGACGTCTGAGGCCCTCACCTTCATTTGTCAGTTATCATTCAGGTAAATATGGTTTTAGACAGTCTGGCTCTCTCTAGCCGGCAGAAATCGTGAGGCAGTTAGCGGCTATTATTATCCCAGTTTACGTCTCTGGCAGTGAGGTGGTGTCAGTCAGAGGCCGACCGTGGCAGCCGGAGGCCGATTAGGACTTCTGGCTCTGTGAGGTGCTTCATCTCAGGACTGAGGCAGTGAGACCTCTAACTGAACCACAACCTTTTGGATTGAGAAGTGCTGAGGCAGCACACTTGGGTAGAGTTCTCACACTGTACTACAGGTTTTAAAACGAGAGGAGGTGGCGGTTGGCTAAAAGAGAGCCATGACTTTATTACAGTGCAGACCTTGTCCCTGCACTCAGATTCGCACATCATTGTCAGTTGCTCTGTTTTATTCCACCCAAGCCTCTCCGCTGCAGTAGTTAACACAAGCATCTGTGATCAATTTGCGTGATTTATAGGCAGAAATTAGTCTGCGTTGTAGAAGAAGGATACAGTTTGTCTGTGTTTCACCCTGTTAAACTGCTGGCAAGTCTGAGGATTTTTCAGATTCCTCTCAGCTGAACACTGCGATAAGGGAGAATGCAAGGTAAAGAGGCCTTTGCTTTTTTTGACAGCTGTTTGGCTCATTGATGGATGGAGGTGAACACTTAAACACCAGACAGACATAAAGAAGCAAATGGCTTTCATGAGGAGCGTGATTTATTCTTTGAACAAGCTTTACCGAGACCCGCCGCCTCAATTTATAGCACTTGACACACGAAACGGGCTATCAGTGCAAAGTTTGGATGTTTGGCAGAGGACTCAAGTACTCTCACAAAAGAGACACATGATATATTAGCTTTAATTTAAAAGGATTCTCTAAGCTGGGGTAAGGGGTCAGGTCTGCTTTTCCATAATGCTTCACCGTCAAGCCACTCTTTATCTGAAACGATCTTTGACAGCCAGAGTGTCTGCTGGTTTGGACGAAAGATGATGGATAAAGACAAGATGATAGAAGCCTTTGCTTCTTTTAACAATGTTTCCAAGTTACTTTGCTTTTTAAGGAGTTTATAAGGAGAGTTAAGCATTAAGACATTTATTTTGCATAATTTTCTTAACTAAAGTCGAGTTAAATGAATCAAAAATGTTAAGAAAGCTTTTGACATTAGTCAGTGTCATAATGTCATAACATCAGAAATGTACAAATTTGAAATAAAAACAGTATTTAATGTGTTGTATGTATGGAGATTTGACTTTCCAGATACATGTTAAAATCTTTATTCCAGCTTGTCCTGAGGATCAATCTGTGGCCTTATTGATTTAAATGCAATGCTTTATCTGAGATCCACAATAATTAAATCCATGTAAACTACATGATGCTTCAATTTCACACAACAAAAATCCAACATATCAAGTGTAGAGTTCTTCAATTGCTTGAAAACGCCTCAAACTGATGATCTAACCCCTCAGCTGCAAATCCTTAGATCATCTTGGCCCTAAATCTCTCTTAGATGAAATTGGTTGGTTTATTCTAACAAACATTTGCTGATAGCATCTTGCAAAAATATTTGTGGGGCAGATTACATGAGAATTTTTTCCTTATTTTTCAGTCCTCATGCACTTTGTAACACATTTTTAAACTGCCATGCAAATAAGGTTTTGCTGCTATTACTGGCTGTGTTGTCATGAAAAATACATAAACAACTCACAAGGGTGTGACATCATTAAGTTTATATTCTAACAAGTTAAAATTATTTAAAAAAAAAAAAGTAATAGAACTACTAGTTGTAATACTTCTAATTTAAAGTATAAATAATGTTTTTACCTAAAATCCCACTGCTGAAATAACTCCTAACGTTGTGAGTTCTTGTCAAGTGGTTGACCCTCTTTGCAGGAGGTCATGCCAAACTCCGTGTTACCTCTTAGAAGCCGGATTTCTGCAGCTCTAACATACAGACCAACCAGCGTGTAACAGAGACACTCCAACACAATGACACAAAGAGACCAGCACCATTTCCAGCATGTTTTTAACCATGTCCACTTCTTTGTTTGAGTGGTCCCAAAGATCAGAGACCTGTCCATCAAGGGGACACTGAATCGGCTGTGTATGTGTGGAAAATGGGTTAGTGTGCAGGAGCAGAGATAGCGGGTTTCCGATGGATACCACTCCTTGCTACGCGTGAACTAATGTGAATTTAGTTGACAGGAGCTTGTAAACCATGGGAAAGAGTCTGTGAGGGGGAAAAGGGACGGAGAGGGCTGAAAAATGGGATTGACCCTTAACCCCCCAGAGTTAGTAATGTGAGCTTGGTATCTCTGTTGTGAAGGCAGGAGATGAAGAGTAGGTCAGCAGAGGAAAGGGAAGGTAGCAGCCATGCTACATTGCTGATTAGAACTTCCTGTGGTCAGCCAAAAAAAAATCACACATTGGCAATAAACTCTGAGATGCACTGTAGGAATATCAACAGGTTTTTGGTTGGCTAAACAGGAAAAAAGGAATTGGTGAATTCAAAGAAATTATGCTCCTGAGAAAAGTACATGCTCAAAACAGTTTTGAATGTCTTTACAATTTAAAATAGTGTTAATCTGTGCATAAATTCACTATTTATCTGTGCACTAGAAGTCACTATTATTGTAACAGCCGTGAATGTTGCTACTCTCCTTTGCAGGGCTAATAGCGGAGGCAAATTTGGGAATGTGGGCACCTTTGCCCCATGCCAAAATGCAAGTTGTACTTGAGTTCATACCTTATTTTCAGAAAGGTTTAAAGATTATGTAACATATAAGAAGGCAACTGAAACCCCTTATTTTTATCATTTTACTTGAAACCAGTATATGGTACAGCATTTTCATTGTAGTGACTAAATAACTTTTTAGAAAATCATAGCAAATCTTTAAATGGCTGTTAGATACTCTCACAAAATAGAAAGCAAAATGCCATATTACATATACAAGGCATTTTTTTTTTGTTGCCTTTGATTGGTGAGAATGTCATGATTAGGTATGAAAGGATCATCCACCAATCGATCTGTCACCAATTGGGTAAAAATGAGATCAATGCTATTTACAGGCTTCCCTCATGATAAGAAGTGTTTGAACACCACACCAACACCAGAGGCTGAAATCATGCAAAGCAATTGGGATTTCTGGCGTCATTACTAACATATAAGGATTTGAATGGAGTGAGGGGAGCAAGGGATGATTAATAGTTCTTGGAGTCTTGAACTTTGCAAAGATAAAAAGGATTCTCTTGAAATCTTAAAAAGAATAGATTTAAATCAAGAAAACTGCAAAAGTCATTTGCAGGGGGAAAAAACCTTGAGATGATAAAAAAAATGCATAATCTTTCACGAATACAACTTTAAAATCATTTTTAATCAACTAAGTTACCTTGTCATGTAACAGACAGAAATGAAGGGGTGGGTTTTCTTATATGCTAATGTTCATAAACGTCTTACTATTGTGAAGGAAATAACTCAATTAGAATTTACTAGCCTGACTGAAGTGGCCGGGCTCCCGGGGGCAGAAACTACAGTGATTTATTGTTTAATTGAGCTGACTTGTTAAAGTTTGCTGTAATTGTTGCCATAAAAAAAAAAAACTTGGCTATCATCCAAAGTCTGGATTGTGCAACTACTGGTTCACCATGTGAGCCAACACAGAAATACTGGACAGTACAACCTAGGTATGTACACTTTTATGACATCTTTTACTTTAAATTTGCTGAAACAAAGAAAAAGTGCAGGAATTCTAACTTCAGCAGCCTTGAGGTCTGCTTTTACTAGAAAAGAAAGGGAGATTGTGGGTTGTGTCTGAGAGTGTGTGTCTGGCAGTTTGGTATTTCCTGAAGGAGTTTCCTCCTACCGTCAGAGCGGAACCACCCTGGGCCCCTCAGAGTCCAACCCAGAGACTGACCCGGTACTGCTCCCAGAATGAGGAGAGAGATGCATGGCTGCAGCACGACGCTGATTTTAAAGCAAAAGTGATCTAAATGCAAAGACACATTGATAAAGCTGCTAGCAAACAGAGAGTTAAGTTGCCTGACACCAGACAGTGCCCTCAATTCTGCTTCAGTCTGTGGTCAGGTTTTGAAAAGCTTCAAACCTCATCTGGACGTTGTGCTGTATTTCCATTTTAGTGTGGAGCTTGACAGATTCTCTTTTCACTGTAATTAGTTGGCTACAGTTGCCTCAGAGATAGTAATGGGGCTCAGAGCATCCTGGCTAGAATTCCTTTGCTGTCAGCGGGCTGTTCCCCGGGCCAGACAAGAGAAACCTGCCAGATAGGCAGGAAGAACGAAAGAGAGGGCAACACAAAACTGTTGACGTCATAACTAGGAGAAAGGTAAGTTTTGTCAGTTTTTTAGGCCAAGCTGGACTAATTTCCTGGAATTTCTTGAATAAGAGTCTTCTCTGAAGTTGAAGGGACTGTCCAGGTATATCTCTATACTGTACACCACATTTCCTGGAGGAACCCTCATGGTTGCGTATTAATAAGCACACCTATATTTTTCCCGTTTTTATTGAATGCTACTCCACACAAATTGTGAACACAAAACTAAATTGAAAACAAATTCCTCCTAGTATTGATTGGATGACAATTATCTTTCTGGCTCTAATGTAAATTGCCCCAATTAAACCCTTCTCTGAAACAACTCAAATAAGACAAAAAGCTCAAGGCATTGACTCACCTCCAAACTCCTCAGATTCCAATCTGATCATTTAACTGCTGGATGTGCTTGAACAAGGCAAACACACTCCTTTCCCTATAAAATCCAAATGATCTGTTGCCAGCGCTAAAATACCAGATACCACAGAACATTCAAGGAATCAGTTTTATGGAGTTAAACTCTTGAGGTGGTATTAAAGCCACCCACAGTAGTGAGACTGGTTGTATAGTATTTAGAGTGAAGCCAAAAAGTGTTTGATTTTCACAGATTCTGCTAGGTGTTCCACTAAAACAGACAAGTAAGGTTTAGATTAGATTAGATTTGCTTTTACTGTCATTGTCCATTGTACAATGAAATTGTTTGTAATGTTCTTCACTATCAGTGTGAGATTATGAATGTAAAAAAAAATCCATGAAATCGATTTCTTTTAAATAGATTATTTTTTACAATGGTACAAAAAATAGGTAATTAGCAGCTACAAATATGCAAACATTCTTGCTTACACTATCCTCTACCTATTACCTGTTTTATGGCACCTGTTTGAACTGGTTATCTGTAATGAAAAAAACACCTGTCCATACCCTTAAACAGTCAGACTGCAACCCTTCCATCATGACCAAAACCAAAGAGTACAGATACAAATACATTTTTTGAAATAAAACATGTTCTTTTTATATTCTTTCTCTCATGGTTAAAGTACATCCATATGAATATTACAGACATCTCTCATCCTTTAAAGTGAGACAGAATCAAACACTATTTGCTCCATTGTATGTCAATAAATATACAAGGAAAAGGTCAAAGTTGGATCTTCAAAGCTCCACAGTCACCATCAAGCCAGATCAAACAAAAAGACCCTTTTTTTCTATAGAACTGTATGGATCCCACAACAGGGATATTACTTGCTCCCCAGTTAAAACTGTTTCAATGTCATAATCTTACACTGAGAAGAGCTTCCCAAATGATCACCCCTCTACTCACATGCTTCTCATGGGGCGTTAGATGATGGTGACGTTTGTTGATGGGCTGTTTTTGGCTTCATGCAGCATGTCCTCTGGCCAAAAACCTCTTTGCTTTGGTTTCGTCTGATCAGTTGACATTCTTCCAACCATTTTGTGGTTTATTGGCGTTTAACTTTACGACTAACTTGTGTTGCCATGTAACTTTGTTGGGCACAGTGGTTTCTTTTAGAAGTCTTTCCAAAGAGTCATTGACATTCAATCTTTATCTTGTTGAACAGTTGGCGGCTGTAATAAATCACCTGCTAATAGAGGCCTAGGTAAACTTTTTTTTGTTCTTTTCGGGGGGGGAGGTTGTGTTTTTCAAATATTAGGAACCATTTGGTAACATGACTTTTCTTGTTGTTGTTGTTATAGAAAATACCTTCTTCTTTCTTCTCCACCTTCCAGACTTGAGCAACTCCATATGTATTTTTGTTTGTAATAATTTGGTCTCTTTATGACACAGTTTACTTGATATTACATCTGTAGAAAGAGGATGATAATGTAAGTATTCATTCGAAAGTATTTTCTATGCAACATCAGCATGGTTCATGTACTGTTCATCTGCACAAAGCAAACAAAAAAAAGGAAAAGGGAGTTTTTAAAGGAGTTGCAGTGTTTTTAGCTGAAATGTTCATGTGCGTCTCTGAGAGTGTGCGTCTCGTACAGCGGTGTGTTTATAAATCACAGTCAGGCAGTGTGTGTCTTGCAGGGCCGGTGTTTCCTGTAGTGTAATCTGAGTCTCTGGTGGAATGTGTGAACCACATCCGACTCCACTCCACTCGAGCCCCCGACTCACTCAATATCCCACTGTAAACAGCGTGGCTTTGCCAAAGTTTACTGGAAATGGACAGGTAGTCTCTTTAAACCCCACCACCACCACCACCTTCTCCTTTACTGACCCACAGTTCTGCTTGTAGACCAGTGAGCTTCAAAATAAAAGGTCCTTTAGGCTCTTTAGCAAAACAGACTTTTCTTTACTGTGTGTTGTGTAATGAACCTTTACTTCCGTGACAGTTTCATTGTGTAAATGTGTACGTATGTGCATGTGTGTGTGTGTGTAGGATTTAGACTAGGAGGTTAATTGTAGTGTGACCTCCCTGATGCCTTTCCCCGGCTTGTTATCTTGATTGGGTAATTAATTCTGTGGTTGCTCTCTTCAGTCACCCCAGCATTCGCACAGTCATACATCTCTGTTTCACTCGCACACATTTACAGACACACACGTGCACACACTTTTTTCCAACCCTCCTGAACTCAAGAACCTCCACATTCCTGTAAATTTCTCTGCTGCGATTCTGTTTCTCTCTTTCTTTTTCCCTTTGTTTTCACTCTTGATGATTTTATTTCTCTTTTTCATTTTTTTCCTTTTGAGCTCCCCATCACCTCCTTACTGCTTTGTCTGACCTGACAAAGGTGAGAGGTGAAACAAAGGCAAAAGGCAGTGCTTGCAGGTTGAGTATTTATTTAAAAAAAGAGGTTTAAAAAGGGGAGTGAGTCTGTTTCGCACTGAACATTGTAATGAAGAAAACCTCCAAACATAAACTACTTGTTAAAGTTTACAAAAATATAATAAATGTACAGAAGTTGCCAAATCACAACACCCTACTGTACATATACTGAAAACCCTTCACTCTAGTAATGTGTGTGTATGTTGTTGAGAGCGTCGTTCTAGATTCATCTAGACTTTGACCAGAATGCCAGACCGACCTTTCTTTCACGCACAGTCTCAATGCCAGGTAATAGTTAAAACTTGCCCAATTGCAAGCATTGCAACAGATGAAGTGATGAAGAGGTTATGCAGATTTCCATTTCTGCCACAGTTATCTTTCTGCAGATTATAACACAATTCTGAAAATGTGGAAGCCTTAATTTGCAAAAATGTGAACAAATACCAGTGATTTATATCCATCATACAGGAAAGCCAAATTCTGAAGATCATCATGCAGAAAACAATGTCACATTTGCAGATGGCAGCTCTTTACTATGGAAAAGCTACATCGCCAGTGTTGAGTATAATTGAATTCATAAACGCCACCGAAAACTCAACATTCGATTTGACTGTAAAAAAAGTTTCTAATCTTGTTAATCTTTTTCGAGTTTGTTCTAGCCCTTGTGGTAAAGATGTCAACTCGTTTTGAAAAGGATTGATAAAAGCCACATTTGTAGACAGTTTGATCAATGATGGTATAGAGTTAAAAGTTGGGTCTACATTAATGCAAAAAAGTTCCATGTTTGCACTATTTCTTTCCTGATTACTTTATGAAAATTTTTATAAAAAGTTGGAAAAGAAAACTCTGTTCAATGGCTGCATAGTAAATGGATATGGGGCCATATTGACAGAACGACTCTAACATTAAAAAGCTGTAGAAATTATAATGTTCCAAGTCTTCTTTGAATGTTTTGCAGGCCTGATGGGTAAAAATGAACAAATAAAAGTTGTAAAGAAAAATAAAATAAGAAGTACCTTAGGTCCACTAATTGTGTTGGACAGGTTTTAACCTTAGTACTTTTCAGTGGACAACTATTTTCAAAATGTAAGAGCCACTAGGCTGTCATTAAGTTAGTAGTTACCATGGAAACACGATTCAGAAAACATCGTTATGCATACGCCATGCAAGATTATCCAGCATCATCAGAAAATATTTAAAACAGTCAGTCGTAAAAAGTTTTAAATAGTGTCAGTCAAAAATAACTTTTTTGTTCCAAGAAGTACATGTGCAGGCAGCTTCCCCATTCTTTCTGTGATCCCACGCCACATCACTACGTCAATCCACATCTTTTGTTGTCGTTTCTCTAGTAAGACACCTAGTGGTAAAAATGACACATGCTATTTTTAAAAGAGCTCTCGATTAAATGCTTTTTTTCTGTTTGACGTTAATCAACAGTGTGCCAGTTTGCATTCCTTGTGTCTTTGTGATTCCCCTAAACTTTGGAGCAGTATGCAGGATGGAGCAGCTACTTCCTCTAGATGGCAGACAGCTAGCTGTTTTCTTTCCCATCTTATCACTCCATCACCAGCAAGCGGACATGGAGAGAGTTATTGTCAGAGGGAGCAAGTGAAGGAGCAACTTTTCTCCCTGTCTCCTACACATCCAACTTTTGCTCTCCCTGTTTGGGCACGATGAGAGCGGCAGATTATTTCGGCTGATAACACGAGGAATGCTGCTCAGAGAGGAAGCGTCGTTTGGATGAGATGTAGCCTATAGACGACCATTTCCCTGTCCACCCCGTGTGTCATCCTACACCCGCTAATGCCACCTCGAGCCTTTTTCCTCCACCGTCTGCCTCCGTATAGCTGAAAGAAGGATCGAAATAAGAGCAGGGATTGAAATCCATTGACCCAAAGCCAAATGAGCATGCCCATTCAAGACACCCTCTTCCTCATGCTTTCCCCGTTTACATCTTTCATTCAAAGTCAAGCAAAACAATTGCCTGTTTAGCAGCAGGAACACAACTTTTCCTGGAGCACTCAGGTCATCCAAACCACGTCTTTAAAAACTATTTAGACAAATGAGTGAAAGTGTACAAAAATAAATAACTTTAACTGGATTCTGTTTTTCAGGCCAGCTGGACTTTAAAATGTTGATGAGGCGTTTTTACAGGCGCCCCAATTTTAATTCTCCATATTTTTGAATATTATCAGTCTAGTTCATAAAAATGAAAAAAGTCCTGACATTTTTTCTGAATATGGTTTTTATAATGTGATATCTCCAGTAATTTCTGGCATGATTGCTCATTTAAATAGAAGATGTGAGGTTTCTATAAGTCTTCTGAAGCTGAATTTAGAACTAACGCCTGTTTGGCACTTTTAAAGGAAATGAGCTATTTATGGATCTTGTTTGAATCATAAAGTCCCACATTCACCCATCTATTTGTCACTTGGAACAATATATTATCCAAATGTAGAAGCTGGAAAAGAAAAGCTAACATGTCTGGAAAAACAGTGCTTATCTTTGTGTCCTATTTCCTGTTAAACTGTGGACATATTTGAAATTACTGGTTTATGGCATCAATGACCTTTAAATTATGATAAAAACTGTATTTCATATTACAAAAACGTATATATATATATATATATATATATATATATATATATATATATATATATATAAATAAATGTAAGGTGGTTGCCTCTGATGGTGCACGCTCACATTTTCAGGCCTTCATCAATATGACATTTTAGTTTGATATTTTTAGAGTTAAATCCCTGTATTGAGATTTCTCTGTGTTTCAAATTTGTCAGTGTTGTTAAGTTCTGCAGCATCCTGATGCAAATCATTTGTTTCCAGGAACCTTTTTTTGGTGCCATTTATGAAAATCAGTTGTAGAAGCTCCCACCTACAAACACTCAAGGCTTGTCTAAAATGTATCCATGGAGAAACAAACAGGGAAACAAAGAAGCTTCATGGTTTCTTGTGCACTCTCAAGTAATTATGTTTTTGATGCAAACAGAAGAGGAAAAATAGCATAAAGTTGTGAATCTTCTTTGTCAGCTTGTAATAAATGTTTATAACACTAAGCTGGATATACAAGTTATATGTTCCCCCTTTTTTCAACTGATTCTAAGCAAAATTTCCATTAATCTAAACATTTAAACCTGGTAAAATGTTTTTATGTAGCTATTTTTATTCATTTTAAAAGGGGTCCACCTGAAAACTAAACTTTAACAGCATTTGGACCAGAAAATATGCTGATATTTCCCTTTTGTAGCAGAGCAACCCAGCTTGATGCACAGGACTTCGTCTCTACTCTGTACTCCCCCCACTACCACCATCATGATTTGGAGAGGAGGGAGGGAGCTACATGTTAGCATGTTTATGGAGCTGCTGAGGTGAAAAGCAGAGCCAAGGAGAAGCAAACACCATGGGACTAATAAATAGTGTATTGGGAGTTCAAAGCTGCAGATAGTGGAGCTTTGTAAGGAGAAATATCGCTAAGAGATCAGCCACAGCCTCAGGCAGATCGCATATATCACTAAGTTATGTCTTTGTGTGTGTGTGTCATACTTCTCCCTCTCTTATTCGGTTTCTAAATAGGTGCTGGCATGTAAACTGTCATGTGCGATAGAATATTCAGGGGGGGGTTTTTTTGAGAAGCAATGGCCAATAGGAGTTTTTTTCACGTTTTTTTTTGCGTTTCCTGATGAGGTCAATATCTTGTACCTAAATTCTATTCAATGACCATGACGTTTGTTCTGTACAATAAGATTTTCTAAATCAATTGATCATTATATTTTATGATAATGTCAAAGTGACCCCATTCGTTCCGCGCAGAACCGTGGCTCCTGCAACCTTTATCACTCATTTGCAGAACCACAAATTCTTAACTTGGACTAAGACGCCGTTCTGCCAGCAGGGGAGCAATTTCAAGAAGGCAAATCAAATACATTGCTGGTTTTGCTGGAAGAGGATTTAGTCTTTTTTCCCTTAAGTTTTGATTCTCTGTGTGCTTAAATTTGAGCATTTTTACTGTAATTTTAATTCAACAGAACAATGCCAGAGCTACGGAATCAAACCCAAACTTTCCTTCAAGGTTCACTGCACTTATAGGAAGCTGTTTAGAAACTCTGAGGCGGGGTGTCAAAGCTCAGACTGGCCCCTCGGTGCTTCACTGAGATTACACAACTATTAAGATAAGAATGGATGACAGTTTTCTCCCCATGCTCTGCACCCCTCTCCCACTCATTTTTACTCCCTTTTCTTTTTTCTTTTTGTGGCATGATTGTGAAAATGTTGTTTAAAGCATGTTCAGTGGGGAAAGTTAGATTTGCCTTTGATGTCCTATAGAACAGTGTTTTTCAACCTTTTTTGAGCCACGGCACACTTTAACCTTGATAAAAATCCCGCGGCACACCAGCATCCAAAAAAGAAAAGTAAAAACTCAGTCTGTATTGATCTACAGCCCCTCTGCAATCTCACGTGCATTTTTGTGATAATTGTGGCAGAAAAAGCTGGAAGCTGCAGTTGTTTTTTTCTAAAAGATGTATTAAAAGTTAAGTTAAAAGATTCAAAAACTGTTTGATGTGTGTTCGTTGTTTAAAGATGTTAAGAGGAGAGGCTCATTGTGTGCTAAGACAGACGCTTTCACCCAATGCATCATGGGAGATGTAGTGCCGAAAATCCGCGACCGCAGAAAGACCAGCTTCTCTAAGCTTCATTGTTTTGTTCACTTGTTCCACGGTCTGACACCGGATTCTGTGGTAAACTTCACCACTAAAGACGAGCTTTAGCTGGTACTTTTGTTAGAACTGAGCGACGTTTTGAGCTAAATCTTAACAAGGAAGTAAATACTTTAACCACTTCTGATTGGTCAGACTGATGACATGTGATCAAGCCTTCAAGAATGATTGGTGGAGACAGTTAAAGGTGCGGGATTTTTCCGCTAACAGTTATAGCTGCAACTAAATCGGGTACCGTCATTCTTATCAAAATGTCTTTAATAGAATCAAGTAAACACAAAGAAAAAATAATTGTATGTTTTATCAAACATAAAGCTATTGAGCTTTTGTGTTTTATCAGGGCCTGTTTGGATGAACAAAGAGCTGATTTCCTGGAGATGGGAAATGTTTTTACATCAGTTAATTAATGAGGGCAATTTCCCACGGCACACTTGACCATCTCCCACGGCACATTAGTGTGCCGCGGCACACTGGTTGAAAAACACTGCTATAGAACACATCACGCACACGCGCTGCTGCCAATCACCAAACTTTACTATACTAATGTGCAAACAGACTAAACACACTTTTTAAACTTTTTGCTGGAAATGACTTTACTGCACACTTTCAGTTTGACCACAATGGGAATCAGCAGTCACCTGAGACCCCCCCCCACAATACTCTTTTTATTCTATGACTATCCACTCCCTGTTTCCATCCCTCTTTCCCTCCCTCCATCTCTCAGTCTGCAGCTTTTTGCTGACTCTAGGAATTATGATCTGTTTCCCGTCCACAGGAATAATAGAATACAGGAGGAAGGAGCAGAGCGAGGGGGTGGGGGTGGGGGGGGGGGGGTCAGCAACAGCTCTGTGGAACATTATTGAGGAGTCCAGCTTCAGTGTGGTTTGTGTATGTGTGTGCTTGTGTGTGTGTGTGTGTGTGTCTGTCTGTAAATGCATTTAGATCCAGATGTGCACATGTGTGATGTTTTCCTTCTTATTTCCATAAACTTCACACATAAAAGATCATTCTTGGACGCCGATGCAGACTCGGAAACACAAATGTAGCTGCGATTCACGGCCGTAAAAATTCGCCATCATCCAGCTATCTGGACAGTAAACACCTCGTGTATACAAGCACGCGTCAGGCCGGGTTCTCCCCACCAGGGCTGCTGAGCACTTAACACTAGCGACTGTCAGATCCACCCGCTTTTGTGTGTTTGAAGTGTGCGCGGAGTGTGTCCTCAGCCGTGCAAATATTTATCACACGGCTACCCCTGGAATTTTAATGAGGTCTGACGGAGGGTAATCAACTCAGCAGAGTGGGGGGTGGCACAGTGACATGAGTGACACTTTGTAATTTTGCGTTTGGAGTATTTCATATCAAAGCATTTTTCACTGCTTTCCTGCATAGATTCACACTTTCCTGCTTCTTGTCTCCCATGTTTGATTCTTTTCTGTCCTAGCTTGCATCTGCACTGCACATATAAATTGTGGTGGTGTTTATTCTTTTGCACATTTTCCCCCGCCACACATGTCTGTGTGCGTGGGATTGTGCGCGCGTATGTGTGTTTGCAGTGTACAGCCTCATCAGGGTGACAGGGCCACCCCTTAGAGGTCACTTCACACATTGTGTGGAGGCCAAGCTGCATGGGGAGTCAGGGAAGGAAACCTGAGCTGTAACTCACAAATCTCTCTCTTGTACACAGACACAAATGCACACATAAAAAGAGACACGCTGGACCTGACCTTTGACATCCAACTGGGAGGGGCTAATAACTGTCTTGGATTCCCAGAGACAGAGCAGTTCAGTTAATTTACTCCTCTGATGCATTATTGGCTTGATGAAGCGATATAATATAATGAAGTAAAGCTCTAATGGAGATCTTGGGAGTATCATAATACATCAAAACTAATCTAAAACACTTTTTGAAGGGTTTGATCTACGTTAAATATCTAGGAATGATTAAAATCTCAAGGTTGTTCCGTGAGGAATGCAGAGATTTACTCTGTCATTTTGTTCTAGTTTGCAGAACCTGAAACTTTTCGAGGCGTCCAAACCTTCTGAAAACATCATAAAGTTGCTCATTTTGGGTTGGTATTGCCCCAAACTGGCACCCAACCAAGAAGAAACACAAGAAAATCTAGTTGGTTCTCCTTAGTTTCCAATTATCAAAAAATACGTAATGATATTAAGAAACACTTCAGTAAGTAACTTTTTAAACTTTTTTGGGGGGGAAGCTGTTTAGTGGAAATGGTCAGTTCAATTCAACTGAGGTAGAACTGTCATTCATCCCCTGAAGCGTACTGATGCAGATAGGCATCAAACACCTTGAGCTCCGAAATTAGCTTCATTAGCATCTACTTGAAAGCAAAACAAGAGATTTTTTCATAGCTGTAAATAAATGGGTATCATCGGTTATCAATTCTTACACAAGAACTATCAGAAAAAAATGATTTCTACAAAAATAAATAAGTAATCTGTACTTTTAATGTATTTCTCTAGAGCAGTTAGGTTGTCACGATCAGTTCAAAAGTGTGAGCCTGTTTAGATTAGAAGTTACTGTTACTTTTTGGATCAGTAATTTTCCACCATGCACTAAACTTTCTTTCAAACATTACCATCAGGCTCATGGACCAAGATGTTTTTTTTTCTTTTTTGTATGCAAAGGTTAAAAAAACAACAGCATAAGGCTCTGTAGGTGGTAAATCCTGAAGTGTAAAGTAGGAATCATTACCTAAGAATAGTCTAGTTTCATCTCTTCCTCCATCCTTTTCTAAAAACACAAAGCCTTTGTGCTCCAACGGCAGTGATAAGTTGAATCGATGCAGGCCAAGGTGTTTTGGAAACTGACCAGTGACAGATTTGTGACTTTAGGATCAAGCGGCCTGGAAAGTATGATGAACTCTTGTTTTTTTTTTTAGCAAAGGTGTCTCCTTTGTACAGACAGCAGCTCCCACACCTGTTGGTCCTGAGAATGCATCAGTCTTCATTTTCCTGCCGTCACACAGCGGCGTCACATCAAAAATCTCTTCCTCTTCGTACCGCCCTCATGTCCTTATCCTTGTACCCGCAGCAGAGGTTTTTCATCCTCCCTATAAAAACTGTCGGATCCGGGTTGAGTTCTTCCATCAAGAAGCCCCGAAAGGTCAAAAATGGGAACGTCTAGCTCTAAGAACATCTGGTTCTGCAGGGGACACAGAGACCGTGGGCTCCAGACTCTCCCAGCGTTCTCGGACGCTTTATCAGATTTGCTTTGAAGTCTCTATTCGCTGCATCATGTCCACTACTGTACAAATACCAGAGACGCTACTGAACTTCCCAAACCACATCATAGTCTCCCAGCATGCAACCCTCTGAGACAGGGAAGAGAACTTTTGATCTGTCTCCCATAAATAGCTAAACTTGCAATCTGAAAAAAAAATGAATGAATTTATTGTCTTTTTTTTTAACCTATTCCTCCAAACAACTGTTATTTTTGTAAGTCTGGGTGTACCCTTATGTGTTTGGGGATCAGCCCCTGTGTGCTACGTGATTTATTGAAAGGCCTTGCAACGATACCAGAATTCCTTTGCGTTAAATGCCTGCTCTGAGGGCCTTTTACTGCTTCTGTGCTTTATGGACCGTGATCCCTCCCTGTTTGTCTCTCAACTCTACTTTTCTGAAGGTTGTTTTGAAGGCTCCTTGTCTTTATTGCACAGGATAAAATCAAGGAAAGGAGAGCGGCATGGTGAAAGAAATGTACTGCCAATTTCAAAGCTGCAAAGAAAGTGTGCACTGTGAAGAGTCAATACAGCAGAGGAGATGTAATCCGCGCTTCTGACTTTTACAGTCAAGTGAATTGGCTCAAGTGTGCCTTAGAGATCCTCTTTTAGAATCATTTTTTATCATTGATTAGATTCAAATCTGATTTTTGGTTGAATAACTATTCTAACGCCTCCAATTATGAAGCCATTTCTGGATTAAATGAAATTAACAACAGCTACAATCAGATTGAGAGACATTCACTTGTTCAGCATTTAATCCAAATGATCATTTCAAGAAGACCTTATTAGTTTTGTTTCATCTTTTAAAAATAAAAAAGGGAAAAATATGTATCTACTATATCATTTACTGCTAACAGCAGATTAAAAGATTTTAATGTATATTCACTTTTTTAATTAATTTCTATCTTTTTTTAAAACTAAATTTCAATTGTTTTATTTTCCATATTTTTTTTATCTATTTAAACTGGATCTTCTAAAAAAAATTATTGGAATATTTTGAAAAAAAAAAAAAAAAAATCTGGCGCCTTCTTCATTTCTACCTCCTACCAATCAGCCCTGGAAGCCATGGATTCCCACAGATCAGTTCCTCAGCTACAGATGTGCAGTGAGAGCAGATCAAGTTGTTGTTGTTTAATCCTAAAATTGTGTGTAAAGCTCCCAGCCTGAGGGGCGAGCACTGTTATGGCTCATTTTCGGGTTTTAGGCGATTTTTGTCATCATCACTGCTACATATCTTCAGAAACAGGTAGAGAGGCGCTCCAAACAGGATGCACTAAAAGGCAGGGTGAGGTTCCTAATCAGATCCATATGAAGATCATATTGTGCCCTCATCTGTTAGTAGTTCATGTTGAATTATTCGCTACATGCTCTGTTTGGGTGAGTGCACTCGGCCGCAGAATGCTCTTGTTAGCAGTTTGGAATCCACTTTTTTCGTTTTTTTTTTTTGTTTTTTTTGCTCCAAGCAGAGTTGGGCAGGCAAATCTGCGAGCGTGAGACTGCCTGTCACCTGCAGAAATCCTGCCTGAGAAAGACCAGATGCTGGATTAGCTTCCTGGATGCTGAACTGTGGGATTGCAAAGGCAGACCCCACAGACAGGAATCTGATTTCAGCTGACTCTCTGCTAAACACCGTTGGAGATCTGAAAGAATAGACCCAACAACCATGATGCTGAAGCAATAAATCAATTGTACCCTTAAATTATTACTCTAATTGATCTATTTTAATCCAACCTATTAATTGCTGTAATGTATTTTCATTTACATTTGTGACATTGTAGCACAGTTAAATAAATACAACTTTAAAAAAGCAGCTTATATATTGTTATAACAGACTTGCAACCTTTACTTTTACTCCACAGAGGAGAATTTTTTTAAGCTTAAATAATTTAGGGGGGGAAAAAAACACCAGGTTCAAAGTGCTCTAATTTAATGCATCAGAAAGCGATCCGTTAGCTTTCTGATCTAACCAAAAAATATTGACCACAAACTTCTCATTAGGACCATAAAACATATGTTGACATGCCTTATTCCACAGTTTTTCACAACAGCAAGACAGTAGAAAAGACATGAGTGACAGTATATAGTTTCCTTTGACCTGTTTGTGTAAACTGGATTATTTGGAAGACTGGGATGCAGCAGAGAGGAAAATGGAAGAGAACATTAGAAGAAGGAAAAGAGACACCAAGAGGAATGTAACAATTCAGACTTTGTTTCTTTGAAGCCAACCTTTGCTTTATCCTCTGGAGAAAAACAATTGGGAAAAGACGAACTTTTCCTCTGAAATGATGTATCACTCATGATGATCAACTTGTTTAGCACTGTCCTCCACTCCAGCAGAGCGAGGTAAGTGCAGGCTTGGTAGTCGTTACTATGACAAGGTGTCGCAGCGCGTTTCAAATATTTTGGAAAATAAATATAACCTTAAAAAAACAAGATTAAAGTACTAAATTATTATCTCAAATGAATGGACGTCCGACTCGATCAGCCCATTCATTTCTGATGATGGACACCTCATCGGGCATCCTCCTCTACATAATAGATAATAGTTAAAGATTAGATTATTGCAATAAAAATACATGCTAATTTGTCTATAATTAATCAAATGAGATTAATGCGATAATCTGATACCCCTGCTTTGGTTTAATCACAATGTTCACATCTGATGGTTCTAGACTGCTGCACTTAAGAGAGAGTCCCAATGCAGCATCATTTGTGCCACATTCCTAAAGTTTAAGGACATGGAAAGAATATTTTATCTTTTGCTCTTCAGATTTTATTATGTTTCTGTGATCTCTAGCAGATTCTGACAGTTTTGGAAACTGTCTTGTTGTTAACTGCAAGTGTATTTCAGATATGAGCATCAGACCAAATACATAAGGTGAGCGCTTTAACTGGTCTTTACAAAACTTTAGGCAAACAAGGAAATACAGACATTGAGTAATGTTTCATTCCCTGGAAGCATTTTAGTAGTTGTAAACTCAGTGGGTTTTTTTTTTTTAATTTCCTGAAATTTATGACTGATTGATATCAGAAAATGTTCCAGGATCCAGCAATAGATTTGTTGTTCGATAGCATCTGACAAATGGAGCCATCAACCGTTTTCAGGGAGATGCGGCATCTCTTTGTAAACCAGATATTCTGTCTGCATTGATTATTTAAAGAAAAAGAAAAACACAGAAGGTTCTCGGTAAACTGTAAAACTGTCTGCTAAAACTATCATGACTGAATCTCTGATAAAAACCGGGTGCATAAAACAAGCATTTAGGAGTATAAACAGTCTGCTATCAGTGTAAATTATCACGACCGCCATCGTGCTTGAATTTTAATGTTCCTGCCCTGGAAGGTGATGATGTGACTTGTACATCGCTGCAGGCTTGAAAGACGAAACCCGGCGTATATCATCATCAGCAGGAGTTCAAGAGAAAGCAATAAAACCTTCAGCCCGGTGGTGACAGTAGCCCCGCTTACATGTCGCGTCTCGCCTGTTTTAAATGCCTTTGTTTGTGATCTTGAAATGTGCGAGAAGAAAAGTCAGAGGATTAAAGAGGGCACCTTGCGGTCACCCCTCAGTCGTAAAATCGTCGTCTCTCCCGGCAGCCAAACGGCGGATCAAACAGACAGGAACAGTTGAGCTGACTTCACTGGCACGCAGCAGCGCGGCGTCGAAGCGGCCGGGACAAAGGAGTCACACCGCCATGTTCCCGCCATCTCACTCTTGATCCACTTTAGCCCCACAGATAACGAAATTTAATCTGGCAAAAGTGAAATAAGAGCTCTGGATTTAGGTTTAATCTTTCCTCAATAACACACAAATAGAAACAGCTTTTCTGCATTTGCAGACGTCAGTAATGACATGTTTTTATATTTAGGACTCAGGCTGCATAGTTTAAATGCTACTGCTGGCTTGTACATGTGCGTCAACATCCTACCAGTGTTATGGAGGGGAAACAAAAGGAAATTATAATTCAATAAAGTTTATTGTGTCTCCAAAGTTAAATGAGCACTTAAATTACTTTTCATCAAATGTGGTTTTTGTTTTTGCCGAAAAAGTAAATTATTTTAGAAATGTAGGGGAAAATGTCTCGTTCCAGACCTGTTTTATTTCCTCTAACAGTCTCCATGATCAGCAAGGTGGGGAGGAAACCACATGAAGCAAAGTTTGATTTGACTTGTGTCTGCAGACTTTTTTTTAATGTAGATTGTTTTTAAAGACGTCACTGAATTTAACTGAATTTCATTCATTTTAGTGGAAAATACCTGCTGAACTGCAGATTATATTTAATCCTGCTACATTTTTCACATAAAACAAGTGCTTTGTGATGCAAGATGGAGCGTCTTTTTTTAAGTATTTCGGTTGTAAAAATGAAGAGAGATAGAAAAGAAAAGACTTCCACCACTGATGGAGTCCGAGCCTAAACCCCCAAGAAGTACCGTAACTGAAATCTTTATATCAAGAGTGCTGGATGCAATTCTCAGATGAGTTACCTGTAAAAAAAAAAAAAAAACATGTAAAAATATGACATTTGAATTAAAATAATTAAAAGGTTTCAACCTAAAAAAAAAACATGCTGCTGAAGCCAAAATTGGGACAGATGGGTTTTATGCCTCTTAGTTAATTAAATTCTTTGTCAATACTTTAATTCTAAAGGCAGATTTATGTAGATATGCCTGTTTTTACATATAAAGTGATATTTAATAAGCACATGTGGTCAAATAATAGGCACACTTGGGATTATAGTGTTGGATACAAAACTGAGGATTGCACAAATGTTTTTTGCATCGAAATAGAATTCAATTTTGACAGATTACATATTAAAAATAACTATATATATATAATTCAGACAATTAAAAATGTAAAGAAAGTTTTTGTTTAATGTAATAAAGGGATCATTAATCAATAGGACCATTGCAAGACTGTTAAAACACAATTTTCAAATTTATTTTTGTGTGACTCTTTAGTGTTGTTTCGTCATCTCCACATGCCATAGAGGACATTTTTATCTTGCATTTTATTCTATTTTGAGCTGAAGGCCTGCTGCATGTTTTTATCTATTTTGCTTGAAATTGAGAGAACGTTTTAAAGATTTTGCAGGCAAGTTGTGTTTTAAATCTTTTATTTCATCTTTTTAGCCCATCAAATATCCAACCAATAAACTTTCAGATTTTTGATAGTTTGACTGTGTCCATGTAATATGGTAATATTTATTAATGCCTTAAATGAAAAACAAAAATCAGGTGTAAAAAAACTAGTACATGCTGATTTATTTACATATAAATATCAATTCAAGGGATTTATTTTTGACATTGCGATTTTTCTGCCCAACATCGCTTTAATTTCCTTTTCCCCTTTCATTGGACGTTGGTCTTTTCTAGGTTCCCATCTGATAAGACCCCTACTTTTTGGGTTCAGTCCAACATTTACGTAAAGACGTTCAAAATGTGCGACTGCAGTGCCAGACAAACCTCAAAGCAGGTGTAGCTGCTGCTTTCAGCCGTCAGGTTTCAAAGCAGCTTTGGAGAAACCTTCGTGACATAGCCACTTGTTTTCCTTTTGCAAGCAATAAAACGGGCTAAATTACAAGGCCTAATCAATATAATTATGAAGCAAGTGGATTATTTAATGTAATTGTTGAGTAAGTCCCTCTATAATAATTACATTCAGGCTTATGATGAATTATGTCTCATTGCTGTAGGTAATTAGTCTGAAAATGTTTCCAGTTCTGGCTTTAGAGCCAGAAGTGCATGAGTGATGTAGAGCAGCTCATCACTCAGAGAAAGAGCAGTTTGTTGTTGTTGCTGCTGCTGCACAGCCAGAAGAAAAAAGAGCTTTTAAGTGCAGATAAAAATATAAAAACACCCCTCGCACCGAACCGAACCAGTTTGGGTTTGAAATCGGGTCAGAATCGGCCTGTACTTGTTCCCCTCTCTGTGTGTGTTCAGGCGTCCTGCCTTTATGTGTAATCAGAAGAGTGTGATTAAGCTCCGTGGAGCCTCCCTGGGATGTGGGTCCCAGGCTGAGCTATGCCAGCGCTGCTGTGTGCGTTCCACTGTAATAAGATCACTCGCAAACGACGCCTTCAAGAGGTTCAGGACAGATACCAAACACCGCTCCCTGCTTCCCTTTTACTTTAGTCTGGACAGCTTTTTTAAAGTTCAGCCAGTGCAGTGGTGTTTGCATAGTCGTGAGAACTTTTTCTCCTTTTTTTAGACGTAAACTGCAGATAAAAATAATCAATTTAGAGTTTTGTGGAGCTATTCAGTCCTAGCCTATCAGTAACGTCATTTAACTGAATGAGGAAACTTTTCCTCATCAACAATTTCAGTCAAAAACTTATTGTGTAACTTTAAGTCAGGGGAAAAAATTGCTATCCCCTAAAATAAAAGGCAACTATTGAGAATCTAAAGTAATTTCACAATACCTGTAAAGTTAACTGTTAAAAAAAAACTTCCATTTTAGCCTAAATTTTCTTTAACTTTTTAAAACTTTATAAAATATCTCATCTTTTATATTTCCCTGCTTGAACTTCCTTGTTTTTTTCTCTATAAAATTCCCAGGATGATCTTTTTTGTTTTGTTTTTTGCTACTCTTCCAGATGACGTGTGCACATTACACCTATGAGCAAAATGTGCACACAAGCTGGATCTTGTCTTCTGAATCGCATCCAGTGCTGTATTTCCTGTGAAGCCTTTGTTCGTGCACATGCTAGTCATGTTCCTTACATTCGTTAATCTGTTCTTCTAAGTTTTATCAATCTCTGCGGGAATTTTCCGCCGCAGCTAACTAGAATCCACAAAAGAAATCCATAATCCTTCATATGAAAAGGGGCGCAAAACAGTAGAGGCCAGTTTTTGGCACAACTAGAGAGGTTTGATAATTGTATTTTATGGTTTACAGCTAAAACAAAACTGGCATATTTCTCATTAAAAAAAAAAAAAAAAAAAAGGCAAAAAAAACCTGTTTGATCAAATAAACGGTTTTGCTATTAAATCCATGTGAAAGTCGTTAGGAAAAACTTCAGAAATTGAGGCCAACATAAATCTTCCTGACACAAATGCAGACAGCTGAGTGACAGATTAGAAGTCAGAAAAAGACAAGAAGCTTTCAAAACAGACGTGCAGGGGGAGCAGTTTCCCTTTTTTTCCTGCATTTCTGACTCTTTGGTGGTCTAAAGCCAGGTCTCGCTGGTTCCTGAACCCAGTGCAAAACACGACAGAGGGGGAAATGAGTTAGGGGTTGGAGGCTGGGGGAGTGGGGGTTATGGGGAGGGTGAATGGAGGTGGGGTGGGGGGGTCCTGGGCTGAGGGTTACGTCGCCAGAGTCCCACAATTCATCATGCTTTGGCACCGGCGAGGGCCGTCTGGACATATTGGAGGTGGGGAGCAGAGAGGAGGGATTGATGGCCAGAGAGACTTTGTGACCTCCTTTTTTCCCCAAGAGAGGAGATGGAGAGCGTGTGTGTGTGTGTGTGCGAGTGTGTGTACGAGTACAAAAATATGTGTGTGTGCATATATATGTGTATGTTTGAGAAAAGAGAAAGTACTCATCTCTCCACTATTCCTAGTACATGCAGTTTTTTTGACGCCGACTTGAATCCAGTACTTTTTCATATCAGGAGGACACATCAGCGCGCTGCAGGATCCTCCCGCTCGCGGCGATCAGATCGCACATGACAGATGATTTGTTTTTCTTTCTCCCCCTTTTGTCCTCCCTCTCGCCTCTCCTTCTTTCACTCACTCCTGTCCATTTCTTTCTTTTTTTTTTTTTTTTTTCTAGGACTACCTGCAAGGAGACTGCTCCAAGGCCTTCCAGAGGCTGGGTTGGAAGGCGAAGGTGACTTTCGAGGTGCGTGTCACGTTGCTTTCAAATACCCTCAGTCTGGCCGGGTAATTTGCTTGACACGGAGATAATAAGTGCAGTGGGAGCAGTTATCCACATGAGCACAATCCATCAAACTGCTATCATGAAAGCTATTGTAACTGGAGGGACAGAGGGAAAATAACTTTTATGGACAAACGCACGTTTGAATTCAGATGAAAAGTTTTCATTCAGGTTTGAAATGATGATTTCAAAAACAGTTTTATTTTTAAAGCAGCAATTTCAAATATTTATTAAACATCTTTTTTATTCCTATGGGGAAATATAGCAATAACTCAACACCATAAATTCATATCACATTTATTATTTTACATCATGAAAGTATATCAATAAAAAGATTATTTTTGCAACTAAATATTTTTTAACAATTGATTTTTTTACTTCGAAATACATGTTATTAAAGTAGGGATGTGTAAGTTTATCTAAAAAGTTTCAACAACTAGATCTAATTAATAACTACTTTTTTGTTGTATTTTATTCTAAATACATGTTTGTGTATTTGTTTTATTGTTTATAACCATTAAAAAATTAAATGATTGCTAAAAATATTTTACAAATATAAACAGGAGAAAATGCTTTAAAACATTAAAATTAAAACAAAACAATAAATAATGTTAAAGAAAACATACTTTTGATCAGATTAGAACACTTTTATTTTGAAACGTCCGACTGAACTGAAATCCTTTAAGATTAAGCAGAGGGTAAATTCTAACGCAGCTCAGATATTCTTATATTTACAGCATTCATTGGGGTGAAAACAAATTGTTGATCCTCATACAGATTTGGTTCTCACGTCTATTTTTCAAACACCTCACCGACAAATAAAGAGGCGTAATTCTGCAAAGGCCTCTCATGTTTTTGTTTCTTTGTGTATTTGTATTATGATGGACAATGTGTTGTTTCCTGATGGCTTCTTGTGTGTGCACTTGTTCAGGAACTGGTGAAGGAGATGGTGGACGCAGACATTGAGCTCATGAGGAACAATCCCAACGCCTGAGGTTCTCCTCTGGTGATGGAGACAGCAAAGCACTCCAGATCTTCCCGCTGCAGCACATGGGCCTTTTTATTTTTATTCCCACTTTGTGACTTTTCCATGTAAAATGTGTTCTTATTATTTCGAATTGTTAGAGGGAACCAATCGATGCCTTTGAATCAGGTTTTGTGTCATTTTGTTTTGCAGCTTAAATGCCTTTTTACATGCTGTCAGAAGAAATAATTTATACTGATTTCAGGGTTTGTGGTGTTTATTTTATTTATGTTTTTTTTGTGATGAAATGATTTTTGTGTTCAAATTTGAAATGATTCTTTATGGAAATAATTAAGTGATGCTGTCCTTTCCATGTATCTGTCAGTGACCCCTTTGTTCCATGGAGTCTCAACTTTTAATATGTTGTTTTTTACTACAACACAAAAAATGAATAAAAGGGCTAAGGAGGATAATAAAACTGAATTGAGTGATTTTATTTTCCTTTGGAAACATGGCGGTGGATGTTTTGATAGAGGTTTGTGCGGGTGTGTGTGGGTTTTTTCACAGTCACACAGCCTGCATCCCCTGATCTGGTCCTGATGATCACTGCAGTTCACCTGTAGATATTATGTGGACCTGCTTTTATGTTTATTTTATTTTTTCAAAGTACTAAAATCTGAACTCTGTACATTGCAGTGAAGTTGAAGAATTTTTATTATTATTTTTTTTAATTTTACACTCCAAATTAGGATGAATTTGAATTGTTGTACTGTTTCTAATTATGAAGCATTTTCATTCCATATTTTTGTCACAAATGTGCATTTTATTTCAAACTGTAGCATGAGGATTTCTGAGCTAAATTATCGCTTAATAATTACTTAATTATTGTTTAACATAAATGTGTTAATATGAACCTTTGGAATTTCCCGTCATGCAGAAGCGCTTCTGCCGCTGTTTGGAAAATTAGAGGATTATTTCCCAGCCGACAAAAACGCATCTTGTTAGTTTTTTCCAGCTGCCTAACATTTGTGAACTTTGAAGTTCCTGATCAAATTCTACATTGCAATGTCAAATTTATAAAGACGCTGAGAGGAAGAGGAGGAGAGATGAAGCAGAAATCCTCGATTGCTCTTTAAAAGGTGATTGTCAGAAGCGATTATGTCGAGTTATTTATTTGTTTATTTATTTATTTGGAGTGGTTTCATCTTACTGCTGTGCGGACTAAAAATCTGAAACAGATGTGGCTCCGACGCTGTTTGGGCCCTAAAGAGAGCAAACTCACTCAGCGCCGCGTGACACAGGTGCATCCATGACAACCATCAAAAGACGCACGGCTGAAACTGTCGCAAAAACCGAAATGACTTGACGCAGGAGGGACAAAAAAAACAATTCAGCTCATTAGAGAATGTTTGAATAAACATTTTAAACCTTGATGCAGATGTTCTTAAATTAAACTGAAGTGATCAATCTGTATTTTCCAGATATTTTCTGCTGCTGTATTACAGCTGTTGTCCGCTTGAAGTTGCATTTTTACACTGAAATAAACTTTAGTCGTTACAAATGCGGGATTATGTAATCCACATAGGCGTTGAATTTCTGATGACGTATTTTTGTTGTCATGAATTTGATAACTTTAATTTGTATCAAGAAATTTCAAATTAAAATACATTACTTAATAAAAATGTCAAAAACGCACACAATATGTAATATTGCAAACTTGACAATAATTCCATCAAAAAAGCAAAACAAAAAAGGTATTTTTTTTCTAAAAATACAAAGTAAAAACATTGAAAAACTGCAGATTTAAATTAACTTGTTGAATGTTGCTGCGCTGGAGGCTTATTACACAGATGTCATTAAATGTTTGGTCAATAATAATAACGTACTTATATTTTTAATAAATAATATCAGTATATTTTGATTAATTTTTTAACAAACGTTTTTTTTTTTTTTTTTTTACCTCGGGTATAATAATTTGCAGCTTCAGTCTGTGGCTCTTAAACTCCGCAGCTTTGTGGAGTTCACCTGAATCACACTTGCGCCTCCGCATTTTCTGCAGGCCTCTGGGCTGAACACATTGATTCTTTCATCGAATTTTTAGGATACGCTGATACGCATTTAACGCCTCCCTCTTTCATCCTTCTCCTCCTCCTCTTCGGAGCTGCCGTGAAGGTGCAGATGAAGTCAGGGACGAGCCTTAAACGTGGGCTCTTTCGCCGCGCTTTTCCTAAAGCGCATTGTTGACATCCTCTCTGCTGACCTCCTTCACCTCCTCCTGTCTTGTCTTCAGAATGACAAACGAGCCGCCGGAGTGCCTGGATTTCCCTTCCTGACTCCGGAGAGCCGCATCAATCACGGACACGCTGGTTTCCCCGTGATGCTGCGCAGTTTTCTGCGCGCGCACGACTGCACGTTAGAGGAGGGGGGGGGGGGGGCTGGAGCTGCAGACCGCAGACAGAGCTCCGTCCACGCCACGGCACCCTCAGGAGGAGATGACTGTTTACACTTCAGCTTAAGGCCCAGTTAAGTCCCTTGGGCTGGGGGAGGAAGAGGCCGTCTGGCATATATTTTTTGTTTTGTTTTAGAAACTCATTAAAATCTCATCTGCAATGAAAGTGACAGCAGGTTGAGTCAGTCACACGCATGCGTAAAGGGCTACTGGCGCAAAGAAAATCAAATTTCAAATGTCTTCTTACTATTTTCAAATCTTATAAAAGAATATATATATATATATATATATATATATATATATATATATATATATATATATATATATATATACATATATACATATATACACAGTCTTTTTGAAGTAAAGCCGCTTTGCCGCTCTAACAGAAAATGCCCAAATCTCCCTGGAAATTTGGTGAAACTAGAATCATTTGGGGGGAGGGGGTTGAGTGGGGGAAGAAGGCGTCACGTGATCAAAGAAGTGGCAAAATAAACAAACATCTGACAGCAGTGATTTTTCAATCAGCAACCGCTGCTGCAGCGCGCATGCGGGGCTGCAGAAGGCAAAGCCGGCCGCGCCGCGCCGCGCCGCGCCTCCTTCATCCTGCACTTCAGAGCCCTCTTTGCGCGCGAGCGCGCGGGGACCTTTAAGGTCTGTGGACCTCCAGCCCGAGGTTCTGCAGAGACAGCTTCAGCTACTGCTGAAACAAACACCCCCTTGTTCAGGCCCAAACAGCAGTCAGGCTGTGGAGGCCTTAAAGGTTCAGTTATAAGCAGTTCAAAAGCTTTTTTTTTTAAAGCAAACTATGGATAAACAACTAGAAGGTTTGCCATAAAACTAGAGGAAGAGCCCCCCGAGGCTGTAATTATAATGAGATCCGCGCGTGTTCCTCCTAGAGTTTCCATAATTGTCATTTGTGTTTAATTACCAGCCGCAACGAAAACAATCCTTTTTTTAAATTGTTAATACATTCTCAAAATGTTCCTTTCTGTCAGCTGATCTTTTTTCGTTTTTGCTGCTTCCTGCCACTAATAAAAGCACTCGATTAAAATCAAATAAACGACAGTTTATTAGACAAAACAAAGGGCCTTCAAAAATAAATTTCAAGACATACACGTGAATAAAAAATAGGTCAGTACAGGCTACAAAGTCCTCCCCTTCCATTCATTTCTGTACAAGAGCTGGGAAAATTAAAATCAGAAAAACTGGTTTCAAATGTTTGGTCCTTAACATTCCCTTTTTGTTTTCTCCTAAAAAATAAATTACTATATTAGGCTATAATTTACAGTCTTTAATAATAAAAAAAACCCAGCTGATTTGTTTATGAGCAGATCTCAGAGGGAGAAGGGAAGGAAACTTACGTGTTTTGGTGTTACACAGCTTTCAAAAAATATCTCGGGATTTTTTTTGTGTCCATGCGAGTGAAAAATACGAAAAAATAAAAGTTATATGAAAAATATATATTAAAGTTGTTTGTTGGTTGGGGGGTGGGCTCTCAGAACTTGCTGCAGTCGTAAACAAAGGCTCCTGATGTGCGGTAGATGGACTGGCTGGACGGGAAGGCCATCTGACAGCTGTTATTCCCGTTCACCGGGGAGCCGTTCAGCCCGATTCGCTGCGACTCGAACATCTCCCGAACCGAGTGGAAGTTCTGCTGCTGCGCCGGGTAGCCCGGGCTCAGGTGGCTCAGGTCGCCGTACCAGGACGCCAGCCTACCCTGGTGCGCGTGGTGGCCCTCCTGGGGACCCGCCTGGCTCCCATGGCCGAGCGGGGACGCCGTGGTCGTGGTGATGCAATAATCGGGCAGGGCCTCCTCCACTGAGGTGGGGGCCGCCAGGTGCCCCCCGGAAGACCTGTCCCCGGCGTACAGGCTCATGGCCTGCATGTTGCAGTGGTAGGCGGCGCTGGGGCTCGTGGAGATGACGTTTTGGTTGCAGGTGGAGGTGTAGCCCGACGTCTGGTTGGGGGAGTAATTGAGCGATAGTGACGGGGTGATACCTGTCCGAGAAGAGGCGATGAGCGGCGGGGAGAGCTCGGCCTGCGGGGAACCCCGCAAGGAGGTCATGATGTTGTCCACGCTGAAGCCCTGCGCCGGGACCTGGTGGTGGTGCTCTGCGCTCTCCATGCTCAGGGAGCGGGTGGAGGGCACGCTGTGCGGGCTGCCCGTGGACATGCTGCTGCTGTCGGGGCTCTCGATCTTGGGCACGGCGCCCAGGGTTGGGGACGCGGCTTGGGGCGGCGTGGCGGTCCCGTTCTCGGTCTTTATATCCTGGATCCTCACCGGCTGGGAGCCCTGCACCGGCGGCTCCTGCTCCCGACCCGCGCCCCGCCCGGAACTGTCCTTACACTGCCGGTCCCGGTCCTCCTTCTCCCTCTGCACGTCCTTCTTCTTGAACCTCCGCCGGCGTCTCAGGAAGCTGCCGTTCTCAAACATGTTGTAGGAGTCCGGGTCTAGGGTCCAGTAGCTGCCCTTCCCGGGCTTCTTATCGTCCCGGGGCACTTTGACAAAGCACTCGTTCAGGGACAGGTTGTGTCGGATGCTGTTCTGCCAGCCCTGCTTGTTGTCCCGGTAGAAGGGGAACCTCTCCATGATAAACTGATAAATCCCGTTCAGGGTAATCTTCTTCTCCGGGGAATTCTGGATCGCCATGGTGATGAGGGCGATGTAGCTGTAGGGAGGCTTCACCATGTCCTTCGGCTGGTGCGGAGGGGTGTAGGGTCCGTACCGGGCCATGCTGGCCGGGTACTGGTCGTGGGCCGCGTGTGAGTACATGCTCATCGGCGCGGGCATGCCGGTGTAGCCGCCACCCGCCCGGTAGTAGCTCTGGTCGCCGCTTATGTAGGGCACAACTCCCAAAGAGTTGGGGCTGGAGACAGAGTAGCGCGCCTGCATCCTGCGCAATGCGTAAAAACGTCTCCAAACTTTCACGCGCGCTCCGCGTCACTCCTATGTGTCTCCTGAAAAGTCCTGCTTCAAGGCGCAGTCCTCCACGGTGAAGCGGAGAGAGCGCGCGCTGCTGCACTGAACATTTGGGAAGTGAGGAAGCCGGAGGAGCGCCTCTCTGCACAGCCGGGAACTCTCTTTTTTTTTCCTTCTCGACTCCTCACATTTTTTCCTGTCTTTTGGCTGCTGGAGCTGCTCCACCCCGAGCGTGTGCTCAATCATCCAATGGGATGCCGAAATGAACCTGTGGAAAAGAGCACGACGATAAAAATGACTCCCTCCTCCCCTTTTCTCCTCCACCCTCCTCCACTTGCGTCTAGCTTCTTCTCCTTTCAGTTCAGACGTGTAGTTATTAAAACCCTTTCATGGGTGTGCCCAAAAAGCTCTAAAAAATATTTTAATAGTCTCAATCGCAGTAAATTTTGGATTTCATATTTTTTCAATCACACGTTTTAAATGAAATCAGAATTTATTGGTTTTATTCTGCAGATATATTGGGTTTTGGGATAAACTTTTTTTTTACTCTCAATTTCAATAAAAAAGATCCATCAGAGCTAAAATAGTTTTCTTTACTTTATAAAGCTTAATTAATTTACTTAATTTAACTTTCAATTAGAGCCCAAACGTGAGCACACGGGAATGCTAAAAGAGCCGATCAATCTGCAGTGTGTGGGAAACTCCATCAGCAGCTGAGCCTCTGAATAAACAAGATGCACATAAAAGGGCGCAGAATCTTCCTCCCCGTCGCCTTCCTCACCATCAGCGCGGGAGGGCAGCTGAGCGGGGAGCTCGTTAAAGCCTCAATGAGGAGCGTTTGGCCCTGTGGATGCAGGGGCGACAAAACGGGCCTCTGCTGGGGAGCGAGGCGGGGTTTTGAAGAAGACCTCCAAATGTCCGGCGCGCAGCGTGAGAGCGTTAATTCTGCCATCTGACACCTAAACGCACCAAGGTCTCCGGAGGTTTAGTCCACAAACGCACAAACCAGATACGCGTGGGTTTAAATACTAATGGAACAAGTTATTTTTTGTTTGTTTGTTTTATTATTTTTATCTGGGAAAATTGAAATATTTGAAATAAAAGCAAACCATAGGAATATGGGAAATAAACAACTATTTGTTTTATTGTGACAAACAATTTGAGAAAATAAAAGATTTATTATTTTACTTTAAACACAAATACGAATCTAACATATGTTTTAAATTAACATAAATTATTTCCAAACTTTTTTTTAACTTGATGCAAATGTGGTACATTTACGCGCATGCTCTATTTTCTTGTTTGACTTCAAGCGAAGGCAGGTTGACAGAAATAATGTCTGAACTGGTTTACAGGAGCTTTGCGCGAAGCTCAAAGCGTTTTGACTGAACGTGAAGCGGATTTTGGTTTGTTTTAGAGGCTTTTCAAAAGTGATCAATGCGTTTATTGAGCTGCTTCATGTGGAATTAAAACAGGCAAAACATGCTGTAAAGTTTCTCACATATGGAAGGAGATTGACATTTTATTTTAATAAAATGTTACAGAAATGTGTTGTTTTTGAAAACAGCTACAAAAAAATCTAATTCTGAGTTTTTTTCGGGGAGAAAACTAAATTTTAATGAATTTGTTAATTTATACTATTTTTTTTAGTATTGCCTTTTCTTTATCGCCCTTTAAGATAAAATAAGAGGCACTTGAAAATAAAATGTTGTAGTTCAAATAAAATAAAATTTAAAATTCGAGAAAACCCAGAAAAAAAGAAGCAATTATTCATTGGCTTTTGACAAACAGATAAAATGCAGAGCCAAGTAATTCCTGACTAAAGTGTTTTCCTTTTGCGCGCTTTATAGAGGATTTGCATGTGTCTGCAGGGCCGCAGAAGGAGGAGGGAGAGGAGGAGGACGAAGAGGAGACAAACAAACTTTTGACACCTGTGAGGCCCCGCCAGGTGCGCGAGTCCTCTGAATCCCCCGTGACCGGGCCGGGAACCCCACTGACAGCTGCGCACACCCGCTGCTGCGCACAGCGTGCGTCCGCGTGTGATGGTGAGCTCCTCATGACACTTAAAAAAAGGAGGGTAAAACGTTTGTTGGAAATTCAACACTTGAATATATACTAGGAAAAAAAAAGATTTGAGACTCAATGTTTAAACAGATATTCAATAATTGCTTTTTATTTACCAATGAAAAAAGTCTTTAGGATAGTTTTCTGGGGGTTTCATCTGAAAACTACAACATTGCTCTTAATGTGACACACTCTTGCCCCCTAGTGGTCAAAGATTAAAATTACACAGAGGTTTATAAATGTGTAATTATCCCATAAAATAGTGAGATTGGGATCTTTCAAGACACAACTAGGTTAAATATATTTTTAAAATATGCATGTGAACTTTTTTAGTCTTTTGAATATGTTTCAATATGTTCACTGACAACAAGACCATAAGTTTCATTGGCTGTCATTTTCAACAATTCTAACTCCTCTTCAAATAAATACAGAGCAAATTATGTCAGATCTGATGGAACAGAAAAACTTCCGTATGTTATCACCTAAAACGATTACAAATATTATTTCAATAAAAAATAACTTCCAGAAATTATCTGTCAATAAAAAATATAGATAGTGACGCTAAAAAATTTGGACTAAATTTTCAAAAAAGGAAAAAAAATATTTTTTTTAGAAGTAATTGTCAAACGAAGGAGTGTATTAATTTTGATTCATTTAAGTAAATCAAGGACTGATTTTTTTTTTGGGGGGCTGCACGGTGGCGCAGTGGTTAGCGCTCTTGCCTCACAGCAAGAAGGCCCCTGGTTTTCATGTCCACGCGGCTGGGGGACATGAAAAAGAACATCAATGGGGGACCTTTCTGTGTGGAGTTTGCATGTTCTTCCTGTCCATGCGTGGGTTCTCCCCGGGATCTCCGGCTTCCTCCCACCATCCAAAGACATGCTTCATAGGTTGATTGGCAACTCTAAATTGACCATAGGTATGACAGTGAGAGTGAATGGGTTGTGGATATTCTACCCTGCAACAGACTGGCGACCTGTCCAGGGGGTCCCCTGCCTTCGCCCACAAGTGGCCGGGATAGACCCCGAAAGGGAAAAAACGGTACAGAAAATGAACGAATGGACTGATTTTTAAATATTTGATGTGATGTCGCCCCCTGCTGCCGCTGTGATGCACGTGCACCCTGTGAACTGTAAATCTTTTTTATCCAAGTCTAAAACTTTCTGAACATCAGCACGACTACATCAAGCACAATAAAAGTTTCACTCTTTCTCCGCTAAGACAGAGACTCCAACAGATGCGGTTTCTTCTTTTTTTTCTTTCTGTAAAGTTGATCATGAAATTCTTCTAAGGGCCACAGCAGGTCCATCAACTCGGATAAACGCTGAAGGATGTTATCCTGTATCTGAAGTCTTTAAAAAGCCAAAAACTCACAAGGTTGAACTGAAATGGTGCTCAAATAAATAGCTGTCAATCAACCTCTGCTCAGTGTTCAGATGTTTAAAGAGGGCAAAGCTGTTCTCAAGGCCACACAGCGCCCCACAGTTTGGCAGTTTCCCCCCTTTTTACCTCAAAGTGGCCGTTTGAGGGCTGACAGATGAATGAAAAGTGCTGCTCTTGAATCCCAAATATGGAATAAAGGAAGCAAATCCCTAAGGAGTCTCATGAAGGCAGTGTGTGTTTGAGTTAACCCTTTTTACAGGAAAACACTCATTTCTCTGGTTTTCAAGTCTGCTGAAAAGTGACCCCTAGTGGATAATTTACAGGCCCCAAAATCTCCTCCATATCTGTATTTATGTCATTTTTTAAATCACTTTTAATTCCATCCATCCATCCATCCCTTTTGGGGTCACAGGGTCACCGAAGCCTGTCCTGGCTACTGTTGGGCGAAGGTAGGGTACAACCTGAACTGCTCGCCAGTCTGTCGCAGGACGAAATCTACATTTTTTCAACCGGAACCTGCAAGAAAGCTTTCAACTTAAAAATTGTTGCAGAAATTTTTTATTTTTTAGGCTGAGAAAATTAGAGAAAATGCCACAGCTGCAGATAAAGAAGCAGAGCACTCACATACATTTTTTTAAGCCTAATGATAAAACAGCTTAGTGTCCTGTGTGAGTGGAGTTCCTGCAGCTCAGTTTTGGGAAATATAACCTGTTGAAAACCCTCCTCGGCTGCAGCTGCTCTCCTTGTGGAGCCTTCATGCAAACAGCGATACTCAGGCCACAGAGAGTTCTTAACAAGCACTATTTTAAAGAACCTTGTTGCTGGAAATCAAATCTAAGCAAGTCATCTTTTCTAACCTTCTGTGGTGGCATTCTAATTTGGACCAGGTTGGATTTTCAAGGACAAAAACTTCCATGAGCCCTTTTCCCGGTTCTCCCTGGCACCTGAGGCAGAACAGCTGAAGTGAGCTAACAGTCAGCATGTGGGTGGCAGAGGAGTGAAAATGACCTAATTCTTCTAGAGCACATTACCTACATTTACCCTCAGCTGCACACTGGCTCCATTCTTCCAACCCGACATCAGGAACTTCCTGTTCGGATCTTTACATTTTTAAAAAAAGGGTTTAAAAAATCACGTTTTTTCCACATCTTTTCTATGACTATTTGAAAGAAGAACGTAATCTTTTTTCTCACATTCAAAGCTGCATGAGCACTCTGTATCAGATTTGAAAGGTTTCATTTTTCTACTCTCTCCAAACACAATGTTTCACTGTCAGACCACATGGCCACATGTTCCAAGAGATTCAGTAACAATAAGAGTAATCATAAAAGGTTTTCTTTAAAATCACATCCAAAAGTACAAGGTAATCCATCAAAAAAATGGATTAAAAACAGCAGAATTTCAAATTAAAGTCATGCTATGAGAAAACAAGACAGTGAATGTGAAGCAGAGCCTTTTAGCTGGCAGGGTTCCCTCATGTGGAATCAACTCGCTGCTCCCTTCTCTCCCTTTTAGGAAAATGTAAGAATTTTCTGTTCTCTGACCAAAAGCGGTCAAGGCTGATGACCTTTTTCCTCCTTCTGTTTGCTATTTTCTGCTGTTGGAAAGGGAACTGATGCCTCATAAATGCTCAGAGACGAGACAGATCCTACAGAAAACAGTAAGAGCTCTCACTCGCTTTTTATCCCCAGAAGCAAAACCTTCTTATCAGTCGTCTTTTGTCCCCCAGCTTGTCATTTTACTACCTCTACTACTTCCTTTAATGTTTCCACTCATGTTAAAGACCCACTCCAATCACAATTGTGTTTTAACATGTTCTTGTGTCATTTTTTATGATGGACGACAAATTCCACTTCATACTGATGTGAATGACTGGACTTGTACATGACTAGGTCCATATGTCTTCATTTTCTTCGCCTGAGCTCCAATACTGCTCGCCATTTGTGCTGCATTGGTAATGTTAGGCTGGGGATGTGAGGGGCTGTAAGATAGTGGGAGAGAGTGTAAACAAACGGATGATGGGAAGGCGGCGGGCTTACTCCATTCCAACAGTCATGGCCTCATTTCCAATATATTACTGCCGCTCTGCAGAAAATATGTCCTAGAAAATGACAGTATTTTGTTACATTTTGCTTTAACAATAGTTAGAAAGATCATGGGAGTGGGACAGTAATGTGCTGCCTGTTATAATAATATAAATAAAAATGTAAAATGAGACCCTGCTCAGCTGCAGTATACAGATGCTGGATCAATAGTTCAGCTATAAATGGACTTTGGGGTTTAAAATCCTATTTTTACTTTTTATTGAAATGTTTATGATCTGTAATTTCAAAACTACATAAAGATGCCAGAAGATAAAATCCTGCTGTTATTTAACTGAACATTCAAGACTTCACAAGTGACACAACAGCTTTTTTTTTCAGGACTCTGTTTTATTTCTTTATTCACATTTTGATCTGCTTCTCTTGAGAAAAAGTCCCATCAGAAACTGAATGTTGGCAGTTTTTTTTCTGAGCTTAATAATCTTAAATAATAAAAAGAAATGTGCGAGACTGAGTGCTATCCAGAACTGTTCAATAAAATGAGCTGCTGTGAACTTTAGGCAGGAAACAACAGGAAGCAGGAATGAATAAACACACTTTAAAGGCCTGTTCAAAGGAACACATACTTACAGAAACATACATTTAGAGTTAAATGTCACTGAGCTGCAACTCAATAAGAAAAGAGTGTTGTTGATGTAAGTTGCTCTCATGTGTAAGTCTCAGAGCCTCAATCTTCTGGTTCTTGAAAACATTTGAACATGAACATCTGGCTTGAAAAACGATTTCCCATAATAGTTTCAGTGAGGTCTCAAAGGTGTCTCAAGCTGTTCCCGATTTAACTCCCATGAGGGAAAAAGTACGAAAGAAAACTTTGTGTTTGACTGGATGGACACATGCACAAAATAAAGAATTTGTCTCTCTGGACATACAGATGCTATAAGAGGGATTTGCAGCAAATATGCATCCAGTTGTTCATGCTATATCAGTGCAGATTTATTCCAAATGAACATTATCACATTTCCCTTTTTTTGATTTTCCAGTTTAGTCTTCATGAGGTCCAGCCTCCAACTCCCTCATAGCTGGATTGTACAACAGTTACATTACAACCTTTTCACAGTTTACAAGTCAACATCTATCCCAACCTTTCTGCCAATCAACAGGAACTGATTTCAATTCTAAAATGAAATGGGTTTCAGTGGATTTCTGAATGGAATTTTCAAAGGAAGAATGTCAGGCTGCTTGTGGATCCTGCGTTTACTGAGGCAAGTCTCAGAGAGAGCAGAGTTCAATGCCATTAGTTTCCATTTCCTTCAATCTTTGCAGGGCATCCATTTGAAAACCAGGGTCAGATATGTGGCGACCCCTGAAGGGAACAGATGAAAGAAAAAGATGATCCATTAAAAACAATTTTTTCAGAGCATAATTATGAGAGAGGTGAGTCTTCTGTGGGTCTTTATGCAAATGTTTTGCCCCTAAATAAGAAATGTTTCATGGACAGGAATCCATACATGAACTGAGTTTGTGTCCGGACTGCAGCTGAGCATGAACTGGAGGTTTGCAACAACAAAGTTCTCCATGTTTGATCAGAGAAAATAGATTTATATCCAGGGAAGAATTGCTGTAAAGTATCTCATTTTGTGGAAAATATCTTTAAAAAATCAGCCAGTGAACACAGTCAAATGTAATAATAGTATGGGTTAGATCTCTCTGGGCTGCAACAGTTCATGACAAACTGGAGACGGAAAGTCTAAAGATATTCAAGAAATTTTGACAAATTTCATTTGAAATCATTGCCAAAGTCTGCCAAATTCAGATTGACGTTCTTCTGCTGTTCACATGCATTTGTGCCAAAGCAGTGGAGGTGTTTGGATCCATGTGCAACTGTTTTTATTGACAAACACATTCAGGGCCCGAGAGATGGTCAAGGAGACAAAAAAGTGAACCAGCAAACAAACTAGGCGAGGCAGAGCCAATTCCAAACAGGTAAAGGTCAAATTACACCAAGGGATAAACAGAGAAGTGCCGCTCAGACTGTCAGCAAGGCCCAGTGCCTGGGTAGTCACTGGTGGTGATTACTGAACGCAGAACAGCTGGTGGAAGGTTGGCTGATGGGGATGTAGTGACGATGAGAACCAAGTCAAAACTCCGGAGATGGCTCCCTCTGGTGGCTGGAAGGGGAGACAGACGCTTGGGTTCTGACAACTTTGTGGGACTAAACTGAAGAGAACTTAAGACAGTCTCAATGAGCATGTGGTCAAAATATTGCAAACTGTGTGGAGAATTTACACACAGTTTGAAACATTTTCAGTATTTAATCATGAGTTTAGTGTTTACTGGGTTCTGTGAAGATTTGGAGAAACTGTGCTGATTAGAATGAGAATCTGTCATCAAAATATTGTATTTAATTTTCATTCAGTGAGATTTCATGTGAACATTTGTTTACTTTTTTTCCTGCTGTTAAAAAACTTATAAAAACTCCATAAAGTGCGTGTGTGAAAACAGCTCACACATAATCCCACTTTCAACAAAAGCATTGAAGATTAAACTGTAAAGGCTGAATGTGAGTTATTCCCACTTTCAGCGAGGAACCCCATCAGCTCAAACTCTCACCTCTGATTAATCATCATCCTTGTCCAAAACACTCAAAGGTGATCATAAAGTGAACCAGATGATCCTTATATTCCTGTTAGCTGAAAATGGTGCTCAACATTCCCGGGTAAATATTCACTCAGTTCTTGTGTCTGCACTTTATTCCTGGTTGCAGGATTTATCTGCAGGTTGGAGCATTTGAAATGATACTTCAAGAATATATTTTTCTAGTGTTCAACTGTTGTCATTTTTTATTTTTTTCCCTTTTAAGAGTAAATACATGTTTGTAAGCTGCACTTTTATGTTCATGTGTTTGGTAGTCTAAATTTTGTTACATTTAGACTCATTTGTTTAAGAAAGAATACATCATGTTTACACACTGAATGTATTGTACAATGTTTAAATGGAATGGATTTAATAGATGAGCTTTAATTCACAGTAAAGTCACTTATAAAATACATTTGTTTATGGTCTTAACGTCTGATAAATTTGAATGTGTCTCAGATCCGGGCTGCTAAAAACAAAATCTGAAGTGTTTTGCAATTACAGCTTCATTTCCCATAAATATACCTTTGTTGAGTAAATGAAAAACAGTCTAGAGGTCAGCCGCTCAGAAACATTTCTGTGTTTTTAACATTTCAGACTGTTTTAAATCCACTTTTCAGAAACTGATGAAACTTTTCTAGATGAAAATGAAACTTAATTGAAGTCTAAGGAAAGCTTTGTTATGTCCAAAAAGATATATAATATTTAAAACATCAGGACAAAAAAACACATTTCCATTCATTTTGTTTTATTTGATGAGCTTTTAGATTTAGCTTCCTTCAAATAAACAGAAGTTCTTTCATCATTCGCATCTTAAACCCAAAGATTAATTTTTTTTTTTTCCAGAACTATTTCTTCCATAAGACACATGCTACTGCCCAACTATGGAGCCACAAAGGGGCCCAAGTCTGGGTCTCCCTGTGCCAGTCCCCAGCCCGGATGAAAGGGGTGTGTCAGGAAGGGCACAAAAACCGCCCGTGTGAATCAGGTAAAGCTGATTTACTGTGGGGACCCCTGAAGAAATATGCAGAAAGCTGAGCAATATTTTATTCATAAGAAACACTTCACGATCACATTGACTTAAGTGTTTAACCTTTACATTCAACCAGCTACAACCAGAAACAATGTGTTCGCTTCATGATAATTTAATCAAAGGTTCTCACATTAAAGAGACAGGGCATGAATTGTTGATTGCATTTCTGCTGTTAAATTATTCTAAATTATAATGAAAGTTTCCTGTTGTGTTGCATCATTGGGGCATTTTTGTTCTGTTCAATTTTATTTTTTACGTTGTTGTTTTAAATAATTTTCTCTTTTCAGTCAGGCATGGGGGTGGACTACTGGTGGGTGAGTTTTCCTGCTGCTCTCACAGGTAAGCAGTTTTTCTACTTCAGTAGAAAATCAACCAATTCTATCAACAATTATCCTGATGAATATTTCCACCAGAGCTGGTCTTATCCTGAACATATTTAGGTGTGAAGCAAACGACACAAAATACGTTTTCTTTTCATTTAAATTGGCTTTTACTCAAGAAGTTTTTGCTCCGCCAGAGAAAAAAAGTGGTGTCTGGTCATTGCATCCTTTTGAACTGTGATCAAAATTATTGCTGAGTCAGTAATGCTGTAGCTTTATCGCCCCTTTGCAAATTGAATGAGGTTCAGCAATGTTTTGGAATTAATCAAGTCCAGACTGCATTATTGTGGGCTGCACATACATTTCTGACTCTTCTGCATAAGTCTGAACCAGTGTCGTGCGGTCAGGTGCAGGCAAGTGAGACACAGCCTCACCTGTCATAATTGTGATAAAATAGAAAAAGGTAAATTATTTAAATATTATTTTCCACTTATCTGTGTTAAATCTACATTTTTAGTCAACTCAATACATTTTCCACAGTTTCTGAGGTTAAAATCGCCGAAGTTGAGTGTCTCGCGATCACAGACGGAGCTGAAACTCCGGGTGAGGCTCTGAAGCGCTGTGCCTCATGTCTGACTGCAGGACGCAATGTTAACAGAGACGTGCGCTGAAAACACTGCTGTAGGCCCGCAGAAAAGGCTTTAGGTGAGTCTAACCTCACCAGCAGGACGCAGGCGTGAGCTGACAGCTGCTTTGTAGCTACACTGATGCCGTAGAAACAGAACAGACCAAGGACGTCTGTCTCCATGGAGAGGGAGAAACTCATATGAAGTAAAAGAAAATAAAGAAGACTTTTCCAACAGATCATAGAGCTTTTTGTTGAGAAGGATCAGCGCACGGACTCAAAAAGTAAGGCCAAACACGTTTTAATTTTGGTTTTTGTTTTTTAAATAACATGGGAGTAAGTATAACAAAATGTAAGCAAAATCATTTATTTTATTTTTATGATAATTTTCACAGACAGCATTTGATAACACTGAATAAATAACCAGAATTTGAAGTTGAAAAAATACCAGAAATAGTTACTGAGGGTCAAATGCTGAACACATCTGTATACTCTAATTTCTTTACAGTATATGGATAATTTATACACAGGAAGAATGTTCCATGTCTATAAAAGAAATATTCTATGTAGGACAAATATTTTCTTGTGAGTATTTTATAAGCTGTAGGTGCCGTTTGATGAATGGTGAAGTATTCAGTTCGTGCAGTTTTAAATCTCACTTCAGAGGATTCAGTGCCTCACCAGCCATCAACCTCACCGCACGTCACTGGTCTGAACACACGCGAGATCTTCAAAGAGGTTTAATGTCTACTAAACCACTGCATGGCATTGATGTGACACGGTACTAGCTGCGGTTTATATCCTCTTTAGCCTCGAATCATTTCAAAAAGTACTTTAAATTGTGTGATTAGAAAATAACAGTTTTTTTGTTTCTAATTCTGATGTCCTATGTAACGGATGTATGCCATTAATGCAGCTGCAGTCATGCTCTGTCTAGCTCTTTATATGCTAAGATTTACACCTTAGGAACCTACACAAATGAAAATGTCTTTTTTTTGTGTGTTAACATATCCTTGTAGATTTTTTCTCGTGATTATAGGGCAGCTATATAGAAAATTTTAATCTAAAATTGGGTTTTTAAAGTTTTCCTTCATTCAAATTATGGTGAATCAGGAACAGATGCAAAAATGACAAAAACTAAACAAAAAATTGTAGATGTGATGTAGAATTTACAACCGGCAGGTCACTCTGTGCTCCACTCCATTCGGATTCATCCACTTGCAGACAAACAGATCCATGTCCGCCTTAGTTTTCCTCATTTGAGCTATGGCATCTGGCTCAAAACTTTACAGCTGGGTCTCACTTGCCCTTTCTGCTGCACCAGTAATGTCAGTTGGGGGTTGTGAGGAACTGTGAGCTAGCAGGAGAACGTGTACACAAAGGGATCATGGGAAATGAGCACAGGCTAACTCGTGCACCAACAGTCCTGCCCACAATTCATATGTGAATTTCTAATAAACTACTGCAGAAACAGTCCTACAAAACAACAGCGTTTTGTTTTTATTTGGGACAAAAACCTCATAAATATAATTTAATATACCTCTAGGAACGCTTTGACGATATATCAAAATATGATTGCAGTGGGATTTTAAAGTTTGTCTAAATGTGTTTATTGTTCTGGAAGACAGATAACATCCTCCAAAGCAGCACAAAGAAATATCACAGTTATGTGTTTGAATCAGCTAATCCCACTCTAGAGTATTTTTGGTCCCTTTTTTTGGATTTTGTTCTTTCGTAGTGATGTTTTCTTGGAAGTTGGAACCAAGCAGAGAATGCTTCATGACTTGCTCTCACTTTTCTGAAACACATCTGAAGCTGTCCTGTTCCACCCCTCCCTCCAAAAATATGTATTAAAATCATTCACTTTGACTGAATCTTATTTCTCCTCATGACAAAAGCTAATTTTCATGTGTTGGAGTTTGTTTTTACTGCTGAAAAGAGGTCAAATGAGTTTCTGACCTCAGTTGTTCCTCTGTTTCTGTTGTCAGCCACTAGATGGCGCTGCACTCCAGTGGATTCTGTGCAAATGATGATGTGTGTGAGGCAGAGTTCCCATCACGGAGATAGAAAAGGGTTTTAGAAGTCCAATTGCATATTTTAAGATTTTTAGACGTGTGGATTAATCAGAGATATCTGCTTCATCTCAGAGAGGACCAACAGCTTCACCTCTGAGTGACCTTTACTCTGACCCCAAAGGAGGGAAAGTGGCATTTTGCATCTTTGAAGGCATTTGTTTTTACACTCAAACCCTGATTCGAACAGAATTAATTATATTGATTGTTATTTATTTATTTATTGACAGGATTGCCTGATTTGTTCTGACATTCTCAAATCAGCTGTTTAAAAAAAAGCAACACTGACAAACCTGCACGGATAAACACTTTGGCAACAGCGTCTCCTCAGATGCTCAGAGAGGCTCTGCATGCCGGAGGCCAAATAAGGACCTGCAGTCCTTTCAAGCCCCCGCATACCTGCGTTTGATGGCATGCTGCAGCACATGATTCATGACAACAGCCATGTACACAACATTGGCTGCGTCTGCTTTCTGTTTGTGTGTCCCTGCAGCTCAGTGTCACAGTCGGACTCTGTTTACCGCGCTCTAAAAATACCACCTTGATGCGTTTTGCGCAGACTTTTGTTTATGTGGCGTCTGCAGATGTTGACAGCGCAGGAGGATCACATGGACAGCAACGGCCTCCAGGGCGCAGCGGGCTTGGCTGCGTGACGCGCGGCATCCTGTCAGCCAAAGGAAGATCCACCCGAATAAAAACAAATATTGATTTTAGTCTTAAATTTTGGGTCATTTATTTTTAAACTCTTTGCTGTCCCAGTAAAAGTCTTTCATCTATAGCGTTCATGTGCTGCAAAAGAAAAACAAAAGAAAAACTTTGACCAAACTTGTTGAGCGCTTTCAGGTGTTCTACCTCCATCATCCTATTTTTCTTTTAATTCTAGTCAGCATTGCAGCAGTTTTTCCTCCGGAAAACTCAATAAACACACGAACTCACGGCGGAAACAAAAGTTAACATTCCAAACATATGAGTAACTCACCAAAAAGAGAGAAAAAAAATCTGATTTAGAATGCGCCACACAGCAGGAAAGCCTTACATTCTATCCTGCCATTAAGGTAAAGTTTATCTTAACTCTATAGCTGCACATCGCATAAATTGCATCATAGCTTTACTTTTGCGCTTTTACTGATTTTAAAAGGGCATCCAAGCAGAAGACATTTATGCACCTTCGTTATCATTATATTTAATTTGAATCTTCCAAAAATTTGAAGAAGTTATTTACAGTCACCCTAGATTATTAGAAAATTAGACAGTTAAATGTTCGAATTAGTATGTTTCTGCTTTATTATTGGTCTGGTGCACACGATTTTTTAAAATAAATATTTGCAATAGTCCTATTGTTTTGGTATAAAAAAGAGTAGTGTTTTCTCCTATGTGATTTGACAAAAAAAAAAACAGGATCTAAAAATGTATACATTGATTTTGGATTTTACGCATAAAAGAGCATGTCCTGCGCGTTTTTTTAAACATTCCATAATTAAAGTAAATTTTTTGCATCTTCGTTTACCATGAAGTCATTTGAAAACCAAATGTATCTCAATTTATCAGGGAGGAAAAATAAATTTAGAATACATATATAAATTGTTTAAGTGAACTGGTCGAACGCTCAACCCCTGTGGAGAATTGAATTTTCTTTAGGTGGAAAAACAAAAGTCTTAATGCCTAAAATATAAATCAGCTTTATTGATACCTTTTACAGGAAAGGGAAGTTGGCAGAAAGTTATACAATGAGTGCAAAGGTTTGTTCATGAAAGCCTAAAAAGCGTCGTGTGTGGATTATAAAACAAAACAAAAGGTATATGGAATATAAACTTGTTTGCACGTCTTATAAGAGCAAACACATTAAAGGTGTTTGAGACTTCTTTTGAAGAAGAAAGCTTGTCAGGGTTCGTAAAGGCAGAGTGGTTCGCTTTTCTAAAGGCCTCTGATGGTTTCCTCATTCGTTTCCTTCAGCGCGTCGTTCTGAAGTCCAAAATAAGAATAAAAAATAAAGCTATTTTTAGAGGCACGCACGTGAGAGTGGACCCCTGCACGCATCCTGTGGATCCTCTCCACACAAAAAAGTAGAACTTTTTAAAGGTCAACAAGTCCGCTTGTTTGTTCAGATGGGACGGAGCCGCAGTTTCACTGGGACCGTTTCAGGCGCCTCGCGTTGTTTTGAGTCCTGCGCGCGCTCACATCACGCACGGTTTGATGTCCTGACACACGCTCTGCGGGTGGTGATGGTGGTGGTGGTGGTGATAGTAGGATCCGCTGGCCGAAGGGTGGAAGGAGGAGATGCCGTTAAAGTTCAACACAAAGTCCTTCCTGTCGCACACCGAGGAGTGGCTTTGGTAGCGCGGGATCCCCACTGTGGACACAGACGCACGAGAGACACGAGTGAGCGCACAACAATTTATGGGTTACAATCCAGACTGTAGTTTGGATCCAAAAGTCCTGCGCCAGCGCGCTACGTGAATATAAGAACAATTGTTAGCATCATAATGTTTACATGCTTATAAACTGCAATATGCGTCAAACTATGAGTGAAACACTTCCAAAACTCTCTATATTTATTTACATTACAATTTTATTTTAAATATTTGTAAATATTATATGAGTATTGTTTTTATAACATAAGAACTGTTTAAATAATGTCTTCTTCATTTGAAGTCTTCCTCCAAGCTCACAGGAACAACTTTTTTTTCTATAAATTTGTTTATGGAACTAAATTATTGTTTGGGACGCATTTCTATGAACTCAGAGAGCTTTTCCTTCACTTTTGATTTTTCTTCCCAAGGACTTGTTTCTTTAAACGGGCTTCAGTTTCCAGAAACGGTTGAAAAACAAGAAGAGTCTTCTTCGGGGTCATAAGGGCTCCAGATGTGTCTGTTTTTCAGCAGCAGGCTCCATCCTGCGGGCCTCCACTCGCTGCCCTATAGGCCCGTTTTCCTCAAACAACGAGTCCGTTTGAATGACAGGACCTTTCCTGAAGCTGCTGTGCATCACGTTGGTCTCCGCGAAGGCTCAATTAGGACGCTGCGTAAAGTTTAACAAGGCCTTCCGCTGCTTGTGGGCGCGCCGCGGTTGAAAATCCACCGCCGGTGTGGTCCGACCTGCACAGTCTTTGTTTGGTTAACCTCTGGGACCTTTTCGGGCTCCACCATGGGTTACTGGCCCCCGTGAAATCCCCAGACTTTAGTATGGCTTCTCTGAGTTCTGTTAAAGTCACTGAGGGTGAACTGGGGAGGAGAATCAAGCCGCAGAGCTGTTTTTCTTTCTTTATTAATTAGGCAAATATATCCCGAAACGGATGATACAGATGTGAACGTGGAAATCCTGCAAAGTGGGGATGATTCAAGTTGAAAAAGCACACATTTCCACTATATTTACTGCATTTTTGTTATTCGGTTCAGCGTGTAATTTTCCAGTGTTCTGATTTAGAAACAAGCAATAAAAGGTCATGAAATCTGTAAAAGAAATGCTTTCTAGCTGAATGTAATCACTTAAAAACCAGGCGCTCTTCTGACTAGCGGACTGCAACTGCATCCTTTTAAGTTTTATGCAGAAGTCCACACTGAAGTCAAGTTTCCAAATGTCCAATTTTAACTCTTTGTCTCACATATTTATTTAGTTATTAAATTGTGTTAACTCGCACACTATAAGGCTGAAATGATTTTGTAAAAATTATTTCCTTCCACCCCAGAGGACTTCCTTCGTCTGTCCTTACCTGAAAGGTCAGTGGAGTGGCTTTCCCTGCTGTTCTGGTGAAGGTAACTCTGCTCCAAGGAGTATGGCGACATCCCGGAGTGTAAACCAGAAGATGCTGGGCTGCTGGAGGCCAGAGACTGCTGCTTGATGTAGGGAGAGCCACCGGAGGACGCCCAGTGTGCGGATGTGCTGGCGTACGGAGAGTGGCCGTCCAGCGCGCTGGCCATGGCCGGAGAGGACGGAACCGGACTGCTGCTGCTGTCCGGCCCGTAGTCCCCGCTCGGGGGAACCGGGCAGCTCGCCATGTACGTGGACCCGGGGCTCGGGGACATGTGAGGTACGTGGTGGCCGCTGCTCAGTCCGTCGTACCCCCCAGCCATGGAGTTGCTCATCATGTCCAGGTTATAGCTGTTGCTGTGACAGGCGAGGGTGGCGGATGGAGCCTGGAAGTCGAAGCTCTGCGGGAGGATGGAGGTGCCGAAGCCGATGCCGTTCATCATCCGATACATGGGCTTCAAAGCCTGACATTTTCTTCTGAAGCCTCTTGGTCTTCGACGAAACGAGCCCTCCTCGAACATGAACTCACTGCCCGGATCGATGGTCCAGTAGTGGCCCTTCCCCGGCCGGCCCAGTCCTTTGGGCAGCTTGATGAAGCACTCGTTCAGCGAAAGATTATGCCGGACTGAGTTCTTCCAGCCTTGATACGAACCCCTGAAGAACGGGAAGCGAGCTTGGAGGAACTGGTAGATCTCGCTGAGGGTCAGGCGCTTTGTGGGCGAGCTCTGAATGGCCATGACAATGAGAGCGATGTAGGAGTACGGCGGCTTTTCCGGCCGCCTCAGACCTGAGCTCGCCTTCTTCCCTTTGACGGCCGTGGAAGAACTTTCTGTGGCGGCTTGTGGGCTCAGCATGGTGGGATGCAGGACGCCGGACGCCGGGCTGGATCTCAGAGGAGGCGGAGGGTCCAGCTGCTGCTGAGGGGTCTCGCTCGTCATGTCAGCTCTGACGTACAGCTGGCGTATGAAGAAGAGTGGGAGGGAGAATGGAGGAGCTGCGAGGTGTTTTAGCTGTGAAGTGTGCCGCGCTCTGGCCGTTAAATGAGCGTCACACCAGCAGTGGTCCGAAGAATCCAAGCGCAAAGTGAAGGGAAACCTCTCCAGTTACGCACAACTCCCCCGTTACGCGCGGCGCTCCTTTGACGCATCGAACTGCTCTAGCAGAGGAAGAGTGCGTGAGTGTGTGTGTGTGTGTGTGGGGGGGGGGGGTCCCTTTAATGCCAGGTCTCCGCTGGGTGTCACGCCGGCGCTAAGTGGCGCTGTGTGACGCGCCGGGTGGCCTCGAAGCGCCTCAACAGCCCCTCAAGTGGAAGAAAGACGAGAACCTTCAGAGCCCAAGCGCACTAGAGTCCAGACAAACAAAGCTCGACCACCTATCGTTTCATAAATCTTTCTTCCCTCTGCGAGAGCCCCTTCACCCTTTCTCCTCATCCACACTCCGCGTCTGCAAAAATCTCCCTGATAATCAGTGACGAATGCAGCCTTCCCCCCTCCCACCCTCAAACCATATCTGGCCCGTGTCCACTCACCGGTCTGAGCAGCGCACGATCTCCACACTCGTTCTTCCCTCCCACCACTTCGTTCCAAACCCGGACTACACGCAATTAGGCGATCTATCAAAGCTCCCCTAGACATCCCAATCAACAGCGCCACACGCCAGCCGCACAAGATAAAAAACGAGCACTTCGCCTCCGGGTCCTCTTTACATGAAGCTGTGATTTCAGTCCGATGTGCCACAGAACATAAACTTTCCCGGGGCAAATAAACCACCACAACATGTGCTAAAGGTCCATCCTGCATCTGATGCCCAAAACATCCACACGGGCCTACATGCCATCGGTGGATGATACTCAAACACATCGATACAAAAACGCACAATCTTGTAGTATTTGTATTATTTTGCTCATAATTTCCTCCCAAAATGGTCCAGAGGATAACAAAAACAAACTGTCGCGGTGCCGGGCTGGGGCGAGGAGTGTGAGAGATGGGGAGGTAGTGGTCTTCACCGTGCGTGTGTGAGCGGGGATGGGGGGTGGGGATGGGGAGAAGGGGGGCTGCTCTAAGTAAATGACTTTGACATGAGTGGAAGCAGGCTTTTTCCATCAAGCCCGGCCCTGGATACCACACACAGCGCGCCAGTGTCAGCTTACCACCCCGGGCTAGAGCCGGTCCCATGGGCCCCACGTTCATTACAGAGAGAAAAGCGAAATTAGGCGAGCGGGCGTCGACAGTTTCCTCCCCTATGGAGACATCACACATAGATTTGTCCAACATGATGGAGTTATATATCCCATAGAAGTAATATCAACATCCGCGCTGCGACGGAGCGGAGATCATTGGCCTTTGAAAAGCATCAAACGTTTGAAGATAAAACACAATTTATTTAGAAGGAGTATTCTTTTGACTTTTTGCTGGATTGCGCTTGCGTCGTCCTCACAGGCCTCACACATAAAGGAAATCTAAAGTCAGTTAAAACAAGTCTGAATCAAACTTTTTACATTTCTGAGACACTTTACATTTTCAGTTGCTGCTTGGAAATTTTTCTTATACAGCAATAACCAAGTAACCTTTGCAGTCTTCAAAAAAAAACAATAAAAACAAAAACAAAGACACTGTGGACAAAATTATTTTACACACACTTGAGCGCGCGCGTGCACGATCGCACGGAGCATCAGCAACGTAGAGGGACCTAAACAGCCCCAGAAATTTCCTGCGACATCAAAACTTTCCCCCCGCCGAGATCAGGATGCCTCGCTTTGCAGAGCGGATCTTTGTTCTGAAGGCGCTTTGAAGACGCTGATCCGGCTGCTTTTACGCACGGAGAATGGACCATGATTCTAAATTAGTCTTAAGGAAATATCCAGAGATTAGGGACAGATTCTCAGGGTGCCTTTTTTATATTTAGTTTAGTTAGGGCTGCAGCCCCAAACGAGGCCAAGGTTTTGTTAAGGCTAAAACATTGTGTTTATTGCTCCAGAAATGTTAGGTGTGTTTGGAGTGTTTGTCTGTTTGGCCTAACACGTGGGCCATTCTGAATATTTGTGATAAAAACCTATATTATTATTTGCTAAATAATTTCCTTTTTAATGAATAAACATTAAAACAAACTTTGGAATGTAGAGCTGTGTAAAAGCTGCTTGTAATTACTTGTAAACTAAAACACACACAAGTCAAATCGTTCAAAACAATCCAAATCCTGCGCTCTTGCCTTCTCCTTTATAGTCTAATATTGTTTTGGCTGCAGGGCTTTTGTCCTGCCTGCTCCGCCCGTGTTTCCGGCGGGGGTGCCGGGAGCTTTGGAGCTGCCTCTGTGGGATTCTGGGAGGTCAGGCGCGGTTCAGTACGCCGGAGTCACAGACTGTTCGGACTTCCTAACATTGTGCGCGCTCCAACGTGTGCCTTCAATTCTGATGGTCCCATTTTTAAACCCCCTTCCCAAACGATCTGCGTTTTACAGAGACGCGAACCGGACGGGAAGTTTAAAGAGGGCGCTTCTCGACCAAAGTGACGTCAACAAGGTGAGGATGCCGGAAGAATGTGAGGCACGTGACACCGTGGCAGGACAGGTGTGCTGTTCTGGTGTTTCACCTGCAGGTTGCAGCATTGTCCCTAAAAAAAGGAGCCACTCTCAGTCTCACCTGTCACCTGTTCCAGCCATCCTTCTGCGCCTGTGCAGAGGCTGCAACAAGACTCCAAACATGGAAATTATATGTGAATAATACATATTCAAATGATGAATGAGAAAATGATCTATCTATCTATCTATCTATCTATCTATCTATCTATCTATCTATCTATCTATCTATCTATCTATCTATCTATCTATCTATCTATCTATCTATCTATCTATCTATCTGTCTGTCTGTCTGTCTGTCTGTCTGTCTGTCTGTCTGCACATTTAATTTTAGGCATAACGCTTTTAATATGTAATATTCTTAAAATTGTTTGTCATTTTCCAAAACCTTCCCTCTTTTCCCTGACTCGGGAGCTTCGGATTTTTACAGAGACTTCTTAACGTGTTTTCCTAATTTTTCACCTTGACACTGGCAGCCATTGCTTTCATTCATCCATTCATCTACTAAACCAGTTTTGTCCCTTTCGGGGTCACTGGGCTGCTGGAGCCTATCCCGGCCACTCGTGGACGGCAGGGGTCATCCTGGACAGCTCGCCAGTCTGTTGCATGACCATAAACAGCTTATTTTCCATATTTAAAACCTTGAATCGAAAGAAAGAAAAAAAACTGTGTATAGACTGGGATCACTCAAAAAATGAACAGCAGCTTTTTAATGCAAAACTATTTATTTTTAGGTTTGAAGTTTTTATAAAAGTCATGTACGGTGGTTGGAATGAAAAGTATTTTTGCGCTTTTTACGTTTCCTTATGAGACCAGCGAAGGAACACCGGAGAGCAGCCCTTTCTTGGGCATAAACTCAATGTGTGTAAACAATAAACCAAGTGATTCAGGTCTAATTTGACACTTACAGATGGGTCAGGAGGTGAAGGGGAAAACAGTTTCACTTTATATATTTGTTTTCTTTTGAAAAAAAACCCCATAAGTGTTCGCCTATAAAATAATTTATGAAAAAATAATATTATGTGAGCTAATGAGTGCATATTTACAGAAAAAGTAACTAAATATATAGTAATTTTTCAGTTTTTTTTCAGCATTTCCTTAATTGTTTTGCAACTTCTTTATAATTATAGATTTGATGAGCATGGATGAACCCTTTGCATTTATGGTATTTTTGTGATTTATATGTCATTTTATTAAAGAATGAAGCTTAATAAATATTAAAATAAATATTTTTCTATAAAACCCTGACAGAAAACACGAGACATTAAACTGGATTTACATTTCAGCTTTATTTCTTAATTCTGGATGAAGGTGATCATTTACAGCGGAGTTGCTGTTGAGCAGGTGTGCGACCTTTGTCACACATGCGCACACGTGCTTTTATTCTAACAGCAACTTTAAAAATAAATAAATACATCCCATCATTTCACTTTTTTATTCATAAAAATATTAAGCATGATTCAATCATCTTTGCGTATGTGCCGCCACGTGAGCTCCGTCGACAAATGTCCAAATATTTTAATATATAAAAAAAGAAAGTCGTAAAAAAACCAAGAAAATATAAATAAAATGACAGATCTGATGGCTGTCTGCCATCATACAGCAGAAATGACCAACGAACCACAAATACACAAACATGCACTCTCAAAAATAAATCTGACGTGCACGCGCACTAGAGCGCGCACGCATCAATTTCACGTTTTCTGACAGTTCGCTATATTTATTCATTATTGTTATTATTATGGTTAACTTTCAACGAGTCTACAGCAGCTTGGTCAGGGTGAGAAGTCGCGCACAGTTTGACAGCGCTGCCAGCAGGAAGCGCGTTCACCAAAGTGCCCATCGTGGTTCATAATCAGAGTCTGACAGCAGCCCGGCTGTTTCAGGACAGCAGGGAGTCTATGTGGAAGCCTCGAGCTTTGCTGGGCTTCCTGAAGGCGGCCTCATGTGCGCCGGCGTGCGCGGATGGCTGCTGCAGGTGTGAAGGCGCCTGCCTGCCGGGCTCTGTGCTGCTGTACGCCGCCTCTGACAGGTACGTGTGCTGCACCGGGTAGTTCAGAGAGTAAGGCATTATGAGGGGCCCTTGGGGCCAATACAATAGGTGGCCGGAGCTCTGTGCGTCGGCGTGACTGTCCTCTTTTCGTTTGTACGGCGTGCTGAGGATGCTGTCGATCGCGAAGGAGCTGGAGAACTTGGCTGCCACTCTCTCCTCCGGGGCAGAGAGGCGGGTGTCCTCACCGAGGATGTCCGGGCTTTCCTGCTCCTTGGAGGGCACCTTGGCGATGCGTTTCCTCCTGCGGCGGAACACCCCATCGGCAAAGGTGTACTCGCTGTGCGGGTTCAGCATCCAGTAGTTGTCCTTGCCCCAGGGCCTGGACGGGTCCCGCAGAACTTTGAGGAAGCAGTCGTTGAGGGAGAGGTTGTGTCGCACGGAGTTTCTCCAGCCGGTGTAGCTGCCACGGAAGAACGGAAACTTCTTCATCAGGTAGTCGTTGATCTCTGCCAGCGTGAGGCGGCCGCTGCTGGACTCCCGGATGGCCATGGCGATCAGAGCGATGTAAGAGTAAGGGGGCTTGGGTCTGCGGGTGTAGGGTTTCCCTTTCCCGCCGTCCCCGCTCTGCGAGACAGGTGCCGGGCTGTTGGCCATGCAGTCCCCGTCCGAGCCGAGCTCATCTGCGGACAGAGGAGACGGAACTCCACTGTCTGCGTCCAAGCACAACTCCAGCGGCTTCTGCGCGAAGTGGTGGGCAGAGAAAACTTCAAGTTTCATCTTAAATAAACCAGGAGGGCAAACTTCTCCGTTCAGTGGCTGGCTGCAGAGAGTCCCCTGCGCGCGAAGGTCCTGTCACAGTTGGAGCCGAAGAGCAGGTGGCGGAGTCCTGTCAGCAGAGGTGGGTAGAGGTGTTAATGTGCTGTAATGTGCCGGTGTGGAGCGCTGCAGGTACACTGAGCCTCAGAGTGGGGCAGCTGAGATCAGATGTGTCTCCCGAGACACGCGTGTCTTGCTGTGATATAATGCCTCTGCGAGAGGAGGGCCCGTTGAGGGGGGCGGGGCTCCAGGGGGAGCATGTGACGCAAGACAAATGCAGGTAAAAAATTCATCTGACATGGAATCTGCGCTTTATATGAAACTTAAAAGATATGAATTTTACTTACAGCCGCAAACAGTCAAAGAGAAATTTCGCAAAAAAGATGGAAGATAAAAGAGCGATGCGCATTTTCCCCTAAACTCCCCTTTGAGGAACAAGGAAACAACTGAAATTAACGCTTCAGATTTTTGATAAATTTCTTGTTTGCGTGATTTAGTGACACGTGGAGTTACTGCTTTTGTTGAAGAGAACAAGAGAAATAAACTCAAAGGATGCGACCTAAACGCCCGCGCGCGCAGATATGCAAGAAAAAACACCTTGCTTTTCTGCGCTGTTTTCTGGAGGCACGAACTGCCTCCATAAGAAATGACTAGTTTTTTTTAATTAAAAGTTTAAAATTCATATTTTTGTCGTTGCTTGGATTGACTTGGAACGTAAATTTGGTCTGTTTTTTCAGGAAATATTCTTCTATTTAATATGATGCCGATAGCTGCTCGGGAAACAATATTTAAACTTGCTTGTCATATTACCAAAGAAAATTCTCGCACACAGACAACACGTAAAAATTTATTGAAATTGCGCACGGCTGTAAACGGAAGTAAAAGATGTTAAATGCATTTAGGAAAATCTGTTTTTTTTAAATAAAAGCACAAACAAGACGGGCACAGTCTATGCAAAATCTGAAAAGGCTGTAACTGTGCCAAATCATTTAGAAATGTTACATTTCTGCCTATCAGTTTGGCCATCAGTTGCACCTGTCATCTCCAGCTGATGCGCTGGTTCTAAGTAAACTCCCGCCCTCGACACCTGTAAAGTGAATCTTAGCGACACTAACTCTTCTGCTGTCAACGTGTCAGCTGGGTAACGAGAAAGACCGAGGCTGCAGGGTTAACATGAGTTATGGTTCAGGCGTGTTAAACTGTCGTCTCTGCCACTCCTGCTCCTCCACCAGAGGCCCAGAACAGCTTACAAATCCTTTTCCAACTACCCAAGATGCAAATACGCACTGAACAGAGAAGATAGGGACCCATCAATGAGGGTTTGTAGTGTCTACTTGCTTAAGGTTTGAATGGTTACATATTCCGAACGATACTCCAAGCTCAACTCGTTGGCATGTGGATAAAGATTGGAAAAGTTTATGCCTAACTTTGTGCCAAAATGAGATTAAATCAGAAAGCTGTATCTGAGTGTCGTTATGACAAACTGCTCTGACAGCTGACTGATGTCAGGGAAAGCTGAGGCAGTCATGCGTCCTCCCATTAGAAGTGCCTGCTCGCAGCTCTGGGATTTGAGAGGCACACTGAGGGTTCAAAGCCGACACGTTTGCGCTGAAACTCATCAAGACGACCGCTGTGCGCCCGAAAGCAGAGCCGGAGGAGGCGGTGGCGCGCGCTGTCAGTACCAGCGCCATAGCGCAACACCTGACTGCAGAGGCTGTCCCGCGCAGCGTGGCAGCCGGTGCCATTGTTGTCCTCCTCCAGGGAGGCTGCCTTGGATTCCAGCACCACGCAGACGCACACCTGCGCCAAGAGACGCGGCGCAAAAGGCAGCGCACACCTGTTCCGTGTTACATTCTCCACATGGTAATTTGAAATCAGAGGTGGAAAACAGTTTCCCCCTGCAGAGATCAGAGATGTATTACATTTTCATTTCTGACTGCATTCTCGTGGACCTACGCGGGAACCTGATCGTGCTTTCCCTTCAGGCTCTGATGATTCTAAATGGCATTAGGGGGAAAAGTAAAGGGCATTGGGCTTATATAACCCGTTGACTCACCCAAACATGGCACTTTGTTGGTTTAGCTCACCTGTTAAGCTTCAAGTGTCTCCTCCAAGCAGCAAGAGGAAAAAAAAAATCTCTTAAGTGCTGACATGAGTGGAATTCCAGTTATGTAAATTCATTGGGTGAATCCTCAACTCCAAAAATAGCCCCACCTTTGCAGTGGTTTGTGCTCACACGCTAACCCTTGTCTGGATGAGTTCTTACCTGTATCTCATCTTTGTCTTCTTTCTTCTCTTTGACTGAAGGGTGTCCAGCCCCCATACCTTTGTATAAACAAAGCGTGGGCTGTGTGTGTATTCGAGAGAGCAGGACAGGGAGGCTGAGATTCTCAGGATTCCTTGCAGCAGATTTGGACAAAGGCCGCTGGCTGCAGACATGTTTGGTTGAGGTGCACAGGCAGAGGTAAAAACTCACTGCCAATTTTAAGTTCAAACATTTCAATTCCATTCATTCCTGAAGCCGGTGAGGGAGTTTGTGCGTGTACGTGAGGGGGTGTACTTTGTGTCTGCAGCTGTGGGTGTGAATGTGTGAGAAAACTGCTCTTTGGCAAAATGGAATAGAAAAGACACAAGCATTCCACCTAGTTTATTCTTCAAACTGTGATTACTGTAATTATCCCAAGCACATTCGCAGGTTGTTGTGTTTCAGCAGAATCGCAGCTTTGTGTTTCACAAGGTAAATGCTGGATGGGCCCCTGTCCACAATACTTCGCTGACAGTGTATAATCAGGAGAACACCTTAGAAACAAACTTCTCATGAGGCTACTTCAGATGCAGTCAGTAAACTCCTACTAAAAAAACAGTCTGCTTGACTCCCGATAAGACATAATCAAAATAAAAACACTGACTCATCCAATGATTCACACACCTCATAAATAGGGTTTGATGAACAGGAATCTCTGCAGTCTGTCAGTCATTAGGGAAAGCAGATCTTATAAAAGCGAAGGAGCAGATTCAGAAATCACTTGGCAGTGTCTGTTTGCTATTTTGGTTTTCCTGCATTCTTACCTGAGGCGCTCACGCCCTGCCAGACCAACAGAGAGGAAAGAAAAAAAAGAGATACGCGTAAATAAACCAATCCAGGTATGTAATTAAGGAAAGAGGTGAAGTACAGGTGAAGCTCAGGGGAGAGGCAGCCTGGCAAAGCCAGGAACCAAATTAGAATGCAGATACATTGTGTCATTCTGGCTTTGCTCCACATTGTTTTGATTTATGAAATTTAGATCTAAAGTTTTCATGCCAACTTGGATTCTAAGTATTTATAAAAATTTCCTTAAATCTTCTTTAACAGAAATGCCACATTCAAGCTGCACTCACACAAGTCAGTTCGTGCCATGCCAAAAGGGAGTTTCATCGCCAAGCACGGCTCATTTAGCTGGTGTGACTCCTTTGTTCTGCACCCACGCACTCCCAATTTATCATGCAGAGGTCAGCTTTGCAGAGATGGTTTGGAGAACGGTTCAGGCCACTAAAGTACCAGGGTATGGTTCTCCAAACACATATCCCTTAACCCATCAACAATGGAGATGTTGCCAGTAACACCTAAATAACACATGCTCTTTGACATGCTGTCAAATCTTCAACCGTTGACATGATCAACACGAATCCTCTTTACTTCGGTTCCGTCTATAGGCGCTTCACTACTATAACGTGTTGCATATCAGCGCAAAGCTGTTTTTCTTGGCTTCAGAATCCCTGGAATTACATTAAGGCTTGAAGATTTACTGTAGTCAAAAGAATATGAACAGTGAAGCTTAAGCTTTGGTGGTAAAGGGTTAACTGACCCCCCCCATCAAGTGTCTGTTTCTCTAAATAGGCTTGAAACCAGAACATAATACATTCAACTTTCAAGGACCCTCTCTTTTCTCTATACATGTGGCCCAAAAACTTCCAGTTGAGATTCCTTTAAAGTCTATATCTATATCTATATCTTTTGATTTATTTTAAAAGTATTCTCTAGTGGTCTTTTAATTATGACTATGTCATAGAAATTCACCAGAGTGGTGGGCGGGACCATCGATGTGGTAGTAAGCCTGCCCTCATTTCCCATCATCCACCTGTTTACACGCTCTCCCACTAGCTTTTAGCCCCTTACAACCTCAACAAAAAATTACTGGTGCAACAAAAATGACAAGCAATATCGGAGCTATCCAGCTTGATTTCCTTTATATTTGTCTTCCATCATCAGAAAAATGCAAGAAGAACATGTGGAAAAGCACCACAAGCACAATTTCCATTGGAGTGGGTCTTTAAACGCAGATATGTAAAGGTAATTTTTGTCCAATCCAGACTTATCAGTTGTGAGTAAAGTAGTTTTCAGGCAAGTTCCACTCTGCTTATTTTGTCCTTTCTCTTACAGTTGTACTTTTCTTTTTTTGTAAATACATAAATCTGTTGAGAATTGTTTAAAAAAAAACAGGTAATAAGAAATAATTCATTTTATTTTAATAAACATTAATGGTAAATTACAAAATAATTGTAACTATTTAAAATTAGAAGTCAACAAAAACAGCAAAATTGTGCAATAAATCTGTGCAAAAATATCTACACTTCCTTTTTTGTTGTATGTCAGACTGTTGAGGAGCTAAAACCAGTATTTGGAACCAGTGCACTCATGCACACAGTCTTATTTATTTGCATTCATCCGTGATATACATACTCGGCACGATTGTTTACTTTTTCCCTTTTGTTAGCTCCAAGTCTGCAGCGTTCCCTGAACACTTCTGATGACGTTAAAACTGTTTTTTAAACTCCAAAATCTGATGATAATCTGCAGAAACTGCCTCTTAAGAGGAAAGCAGACCAAAATGCGCCTCTTAATCCAGCCTCACAAATGTTACTGTTGGGGCATGTCTGTCAATGAACCTCAGCCATGCGGGCCACACGGGCCTCGATTCCTCCTGCACTATCTGCTGCTATCGTCCATTTCAGCTCTTCACACGCTACAGCTCCTTCTCATGTCGAGCTGGAAGGCTTGGAGAGAGTTCAGGGAATGGGGCGGAGTGTGTGTGTGTGGGGGGGAATAAAAAGAAAAAGGAGCAATGATTGATCTCAGCCATAGACACCTCACCTTATCGCTGCAGCTGATAGGACCTACCTCCATTCAGCAGTGCTGTAGGCTGTTTTTGTGTCAGCGTAAACACGGGGCCAAATCAGTACCTGTGCTTCTCTGTTTACCTGGCAGCCGTTCAGCCCCTTTCTGTCTAAACTTGAAATAGGATCCAAACATTCTACTCACGCATAGTGGCTTGCACGAGATGCTTTGCCTGCCTCTCAACCTACCGCGGGGCTCTGTAGTGCTATTTTTTGCACCGTCTGAACCTTAACCACCCCTCTTATTTCTTTGATTGAGAGGTAAAAGGACTAGTTGTGTGTGTGTGTGTGGGGGGGGGGGGGGGTCTGAATGCAAAAAAAAACACTGATTTGAAGCAGTTACTAAGGAATCATCCCACATACAACTCCAGCACTTAACTGATGGATGACATTTGGGGTTGTGTTGATCATCTACACCCTTTTTGAGTATTTTCTCCCATATTGTTGGGATTTTTAAATCATAGATTTTTTAGGCAAGGTTGAAATAAAATTGACCACAAGTCTGAGTTTGCTTAAACATCTTTATGCAAATTAGGAAGAAACAACGTGCTCTAAATCTAATATATTTATTTAGAAGTTCCCAATTTTCAGAGATTCAAATTCCAATAAAACATTTATTCTTCATCATTTTTTAATTAAGTAAAAAGGAACTGTATCTCCAAAAGCTGCTGGAAAATTAAGACAACCACTGATCATGCCAACATTTGAATTAGTTTAAGGAAACTTTTTTTCGGAAATGTCAACTATGCAACTTTTGTCTTTATCATCGATATAAAAAAGAGAAGATTTCAGTTTCAAAACCCTTTTAAACGAAGGAAAATTGTGTTTTTGGTGTTTGTAACATGTTCTAATGGCATTTTTGTGATGATAGAGCACATATTTAAAGAAAATTAAGTTCAAAACTGCTGTGACATACTGTGGGTGCTACTTTCGGTGGGCCAAAAGCTCTTTGCTCTGCTCCCCTCCCATGCATTCACTTAGTCTATTAACAGCTATGAGCTGGCATCTGATTTTGGCTAAATACAGCATAATCATAATTAAAAGACCACTGGGAATGCTTTTACAATAGAGCAAAAAATGAAAAAGTTGGTAACAATTCATAGGTTTAAAAAAATTTCCTTCTGCAAAAGTTTTGATCTCCTATCAAAGACTAGGAAAACTTGTGAATACAACGTTTTAGGTTTTTGATATCTGATTTGATGGGGCATGTTTTTGATAAAATATGTTTCTATTTATACTTCTAATGTTGAACGTGGAGTTAATCTTTACTCCAGCTCATTGCCTTGTTGTAAAGGTAATTAGAAACCAATGCGGTGGTGCAGATTTGACTGTTTGTACTACGTGCTATTAGGTATTGATCGGGCGATAGTTATTATAGGTATAGCATTAAGGATCGGAAGCCTAATCTCCTCCAGCTGGCTGTGCAGTTATAATGTATCCTGCCACCGCTTCAGCATTGATCCATCGGTGCAAACAGCAGCAGCCCAGCAGCGGAGACCACAGTTGGTGTAAAACAAATTGGGTGAAAGTTGGACATCTGTGCATGCTTCCTGGAAATGAAGGTACTAAAGTTTAGATTTTGGGATTTTGCTGCAAAGTTGCGCAGTAGAATATGTATATAAATATATATACATATATATTTAGTCTGCATTAAAAAAATACATTTGTTAGCATTATAGAACATGCATCACATGCATTTCATTTTCTTTCCGATTATCCCCAATGCAGCTCTCATTTGTGACTCCATCATAAAAAAATTTTCCTGAAAAATCCCAGCCATTCCAGAGCCCAGGTCAAGGAGTAAAAATGGGGTTTCCAGGAATCTAAAAGAAAAAAACAAACCTCTGATTGAACTGATTTGTTGTTGTGTGTACAGTTTTGTTGTTGTTTTTTTAACTTCCTCTTGAATGCCAGAGGGACAAGTGTGTTTGGAAGACCTGGCGATCGAGGAGGAGGGAAAAGTTTAAGGAACTGAATAACCTGTGAGGATTATTTTTCTTTATCAGTGACATTTTTTGGTCATGTTCTGTTTTGAGTTATCCCGCTGTCAGGTTCTTCTTCCTAATGATCCACAGCTGCTTTCATTACTGTTAATTGTCCTCTGCATACATAAGTGTCTGTTTTTCAGCTCATCTGTTTTGTTACCCTTTTCTTTCTGTTCTTCATTCCTGTTTTGTCATGTTTAAGTTTATTTATCAAAGGTAGGCGTTCCTGCTACAAGCCCAGTCCCCTGGATATTCGATTCTACTATACTGGTTCCTGACAGCACCTGCTTGTTGACAAGCTGTCATGAGTAATCTACAGGACAAAAGCAAAAATACAAGATTTTGTATTGACTGCATCCCTGAACACACTTTTTAAAGGTTGGGAACAATAATTCAGAAACAAAAATATGAGAAAAATACTTTTAAGAAAAGCTAACTTCAAACTCATAAGTCTTTTGAAAACAGTACTGCAGTAGCTTTCTTGACTTGTGTGAGATGCTGGAAAGGAAATACGCTTATTTTTCCTTAAGACTAAATATCCTGAATGGGAATTTATCAAAGTTTGTCACGAAACTTTCCCTTCAACAACACACAACATCACAATATAAGCCTCAGCTGCCTGCAAACATTCTCATTTAGTCTTTTACCTGTCTAAGTTTTGCTGTTTAAATTAGCTGTGTTCTAGTCTGAAACTTCCAGTATGTTTAATAGGTTTGTAAAATGTTCCACAGATTTAATATATATATATATATATATATATATATATATATATATATATATATATATATATATCATCTTTGCTGCAGCGCTACTGGTAGGACTTTTCTGCTTCCTTTTCTGGTGTCCAAAACTTTGTTCCACCAGCTCATGATTGAAAAATATCAACATTAGGGGCCACAGAACATAGCTTTGGTCACAATTTAAAAAAAAAGCAATAAAAGCTTTTTCACCAATTCTCACCAGAGTAAGTCTTTGTGGAGGATTGCACCGAAATTATTTAGATGTTGCCAGATGGTTACTTACATACAAGCAATTCTGAAATAGGTTGATGTTTTTGTTGTAGTGCTTGAAGTAACCTTGGTCTTGAAGTTATTCTTTATACATAACAGCTTGAATTTCAACCGTTTTCAAAATAAAGGACTTTATTTTGAAATTGATTGAATTTGGACGGTGTCATTACACAACTAAAAGTAAAAAATTCTGTTTTCTTGAATAAGAAGTTCTCGCTCAAGCAAATTTTAGTTTTCTGAGGCCACGTCACAGTTTAAAAAAGCCCCATGCAAACTTTCTCCTTTATATTAAAAACAAAACAAAACAAATACAGCTCTGGACAAATTCCTCTATTACATGTTTCAATCTACAAAATTAAGTATATTTTCGAAAATGCATGCAATAATATTGACGTTATAAAAGGAGTCTGACAATCGGATGCAAATATCTGTACCTTTTAGTACACTCGTAAACCAACTTTTGGTTACAGATTCCAACCAAGAAGTTTTAGATGGTGAAGCTATGGGTTTAAATCCAAGTATTCATATACCAGGCTATTGCCCTTTTAGTTTACATTGGCATGTTTCCAAATGTGTCCAAAAATTCAGATAAAACTGCATCATTATGTTAGAATATGCTTGTATATTAGTTACAGAAAAACTAAACTATTTTTTAAGTTTGAAAATTTTACTTAATATTTTTCGAAAAAGTGGCTTAAGTCTAATATCTCTTACAATTACAAATAATGTGCATTCCTATAACTCTTTCTACTTGTTTTCTACTGTTTTTTTCCAACTTTATTATAAACTTTTATTGCTTTATTAGAAAAGTCCCTTAAAACATGGAAAATTTCCTTTCAAGTTATGCTTTTTGGGTCACTGTCCACACGGCATGCTCCCTCCATGAAACTTTGTTGTATTTAACTGCATCAGAGACCTACGTATATGCACCCTTCATTCAGCTTCTTCTGCCAAGAAAAATACCACTGGATACCATCACACTGCCTCCACATGCCACACAGACATTGTAACTGCAAACACTTTTCATGCTTACAATATTTCTACTCATCCCATGTCTCAGGTTCATCTACATCTGTTCAACTCATGTCACTGCCGAACTGATCCATCTGCTAAAGGTGGTTTCAGCAATGACTAATCTATCTGTCATTTCAGAAAAAGTCATTTATTCCAGCATGTTTTAGCTTGTGTCCTTAATTCATCTACCACGACTTCATAACAACATGCAGAATCCCACGCCTGATCAGAATCAGCCTCAGCTGTACAAAAAAATCCATATTGATGCTCTGAGCTATAAGACCCTCTGATGTGAGTATACAAGATGAGACACTTAAAACCTATTATATTTAACTAAAATTTAATAATTTAACTGAAATTGCTGCTTAGTTTTTGACACAGCTACTTTTGTAAGAATATGATGAAAATCCAGGAAACTCTTGTCAATCATGATTGCTTTTCCACCTAAAGACCTACTCTGTCACATTTAACTGAGGTTCCACCATTTGTGAGATCAGGAATTCTTTTAGTGTATGATCTCGACCTATAGGCACCACAAGACAGAAGGAAAACCCCTTTTACTCATTGCTCTTATCAGGATTTGTGTGCTTGTGCCATTCTTCTTTAATTGAACTTTCTCTTTGAGAAAACAGGCAGAACACACCTGACCAGGCACCCATCCAAACAAAAGGTCTTGAACCCAGCCCTTGCGTGCCGATCCAACCTAGACATCTGATTAATTACAGTGTGGCCGTTAAGGCAAAGAAAAACTAGCTGATGAAAAGTCAGCGAGTCTGCAGGCTCAACCTGCCCAAACAGCATCATGCGTGATAGCTTGTAAAACCCTCCGTCCCCACCTCTCTTTCTATTTCCGTGGCTCCGCTTCCAACCCCCACCTCTCCTCTCCGGGCCCATTCGTGCAGACAAGGTAAAACATCTTTCTTGCTGTGTCAGAGCCCCGCAGGTGGGCCCCGTGTACTCAGGTAGATTATATCACTGTTACTATAGGCCGTGTTTGGGTTAGCTCAAAAACACTTTTTACGGCACGAGCAAAACAAAGTGTTCTGTGGTGCATAATAACAGCAAGAGCTGCTCCCTTCAAATTAACCTGTGGAAACTCTTTGGCCTCGCACGAAACGCTTACCTGCTCCTCCTACCTCCGTTTTTTTTTCTTATTATTTAAAGTTTACATAAGGTTCCTCAGTAATCATACCATTAATGTCTTTTCCAGGCATTCTAAAAATGAAGTCTACCAAAGTATTTTAGTAAATCTATGAATTTTTGGAGGTTGTGTTCATGAACAAAGCTTAGCTCAAACGCTAACTGTTGCTCTGCTTCTAATGTGAATATGATTTGTGCTGTATTCAGACTTTATAAATTGTCTTTCTTTAAACAAAAGAGGCATGAATTGCTCAAATGTGCTCCAGCCCAGAGGCTGGGATGAGTTTCATAAACAGATCACCCAGGTGGTCCACGTGTCAGAATGGGAATGGATTGCCGGCTCTGAGAGGCCTGCTGCTGCTGCAATCACTGCCCTGGATCATCTTTTTTCAATAACTGGCTCCCCATAGCTCATAGCTCATCTCTGAAGCTTTGCTGCATTCACCAAAATCAAGACTTTTTCCTCCAAGGGTACTAAACAAAAAGGATTGTTTTTTAACAAAGATAGTGGAGTAAATTCTCGGATGCAGTGCAGGGTTTTCACTGTACACAACATGCAGCTGACACATCCTGCAAGTATCAACTATGTTGCTCTCAGACAAACAATAGGCAAGCATGTTTCTACACATGTCAGCTTGATTTAGGCTCAGAAATGTCTTCACTGTGACACATGTGCATCTCTGAGCCTTTCCCACCAGTATTTCTGCTTAACTAACATAATCTTACTAAATTAGACAGAATCCAGACAAAATCTAACTTAAACAAGGTTATCTTAAACCTTTACTGCTTTGAAGCACTATTTAATTTTTTGAGGAAAAAAAACGTTCTAATTACAACTGAAAACAACTAAATCCACATTATCTAGATACGGACAACCTTTAAAAGAGGTAACCTTCACAAGTGCTGTATTTTCAACACTATAAGACGCACTCAAATGCCTTATTTTTTTTTCCAAAGAATGACTTATGAGCGCTCTATATACGGATTAATTCTGGTTGTGCTTACTGATGTCAAAGCAATTTCGAGAAGTACACAGTGCTCTGTCAAAATATGTCGGCTTTTTTATTTTTTATGAGTTGCAAACAAGGTTGGGTGTTATTTTGAACAATGGGTAGCAATGTTGGATTGTGTCGTTTTCTAGGAAATAGTTTTTGCAGATTCACCTCTGAGTTGTGGACGGGTCTGTCAGCACAGAGAAAGCTTGCTCTCATTACCCATCATGCTTTTGTTAACACTCTCTCCCGCTAGCTTACAGCCCTCCTCAACCACAGCCATTACCGGTGTAGCAAATATGACGAGCAATATTAGAGTAATCCAGCTGTGCAGTTTTGAGCCAGATGCCAGCTTGGACAAGGAAAACAAAGATGTACATGGATCTATTTGTGGATGCATCAGAATGGAGTGGAGCAGGGAATTTGTGGCTTGCCGTAGTATTATTGATATCACACCTACAAGCTTCTTTCACACCTGCTTCTGATTCACAACGAGACTTCTGAGAAATTTCTGGGTGATTGGATTTTGGAATTATAAATTTGTATACCCCTAAATAATGCTGAAAATCCTATATAGAGCACTAAGTAGTGAATAGTGAATTGAACCTACATCGAAAATCTGCTACGTTGTGCACATGAAGAAAAAATACACCCTGCAAACTAATATGGTAAATGTCACAACATGCCTATGCCAATCCATTAGATGTCAACGAAAATGAACAGCATTTTAACTCCTGGGGCCTCATTTATAAAACTTTGCATAGGATTTGCGTCAGAAGTGGCATACGGATGAAACATAGGACGTGCGTACGCACAGAAATATTCGGATTTATAAAACCGTGCGCACGCACATCCTACGCATCCTTCCCTTAATAAATCACAACCAATTCTAAATGCTGCGCAGCTTTTGCGGCTTCATGACACGCCCATAGTTGCCCATAAATAGTCCGTGAAACGCCCACAAATGAATATTCATTGATAGCGAAACCATGGCAAACACAGGGAGGAAATCAAAGAAACGTAACTTCACTCAATGTGAAGTAGAAGTTATCGTCGGCGAGGTGGAAAAGAGGAGAAAAATGTTGTTTGGAGGGCACAGTGTGGGCATTACTAATGCCGAAAAGGCGGACATCAAAGTCAAGGCAGAAAAAGTACGTCTGGCGCTGCATCGCCAGAGTGAGTCTGTCTGCCACGGGTGGGGGACAGGGGACACTGGAGCTGACCCCTCTTGATGAGAGAGTGGCGGCAATTATTGGGGAACCCCTTTTAAGTGGAGTGGTGACTGAGGCGGGAGGGGGGGGGCACGACGCACCTGATGCACCGGGTGACACACCCCCAAAAGCTCCAACAGGACGGCTCGAGGAAGTCGGGACCGGCTCATGAGCCACTGGTCCTGATGCGTTCACTCCCAATTCTTCCGTTTGCCACATCTTATAAGATCCAAGATCAGCCATTGTGCATCATTACGCATTGTGATGGGGCATTTTATTTCCAGCATTTAATTGCATCTGATAAGCTACAGATGTCGGTAATAATCCACGTGGAAATGGGAAATTGTTCAGCGCAAATGTAATTTCTTGTTGCTTTCTGAATGGTTGAGACATACGCCATACATTGTTATATCAAAAATAAAACAAACTAAAGGCACATGCATGAATACCATAATTCCATAGCTTACGAAGAAATGTTTTACTATGAAAACAACTTTCCCCAGTGGACAATTAATACGTCTGTCTGTCTGTCTGATTTGCACGCATCTGGCGGCGCGTGCACATGCAGCTGCTCTATCGGCTTTATTGTTTTTAAAATAATGTATTTTTAAGTCGTTTATTTATTATTTTATATGCTGCTTGCACTGTGGGGTGAGAGGAAAGCTATTTCATCTGTGCTGTATGTCTTACGGATGCAGCATATTTGACAATAAAGCTGACTTTGACTTTGACTTTGACTATATCTGCTCCACCAGACGGACACATTGACGAGAATATCAGTTTTGTACATTATTTCGTTCTGTTAACTATATTATTTATGAGGATGAACTGCATAACATGCCAATATTGCAGAACATATTTCACTTTTCTTTTTGCAAATATGTGTTCGTTTGAATTTCTGTTGTAATCTTTGTTTGATTTTTATTTGTTTGTTTCACTGCTGATCGATCAAACGGGTGTTCGTGTAGCTGTTAATTGTGAGACTTGCTTTGTGAAATCTTCATGTTATTTATGAGAGGCAGTATTGTCATTCTCACTTTCACGTGTTTCTTCCATCTGCCGACTGTGTCGCCGTTTCTCATTTCACCCGTTTTTGTGCGTACGCCTGGGTCAGAGCTTGCGTGAAGGACCGCACATTTTCCCGTCAAGTTTGCTTTTTATAAATCTCAACTATTGCGTAGAGAGTGGCGTACGCCTTCTTTTGTGCGTACGCAACGTTTATAAATGAGGCCCCTGGTGTGGCTAAAATAGTAATGTAGTATGTGCCAAAATTTATTAATGCAAAACTGGCTGCTGTCACAACATGCTAGTGCTAACGATCAGTTGCAACATGCTAATAGTCAAGGCGAACTTTGGGTGAAATGTTATCCAGATTCCTAAAATTGGCATAGCTTGACAATTTGAATGTAGGATTTTTGAAAGTTGGTTGTATTGTCCTTCACCTTCCACACAAATTTCCCAAAGTTGTTTGGGAAACAACCTTGTTTTATTTTTTAATGGATCATAACCAAATATTAAACAAACACAAACAGTTAGAGGTCTTGAGAAATGAGTTTCACAATCTGGACACAAACTATAATTTGTAAATTATTTGTTGAAACTTGTGTTCTGGTCTATAATTGTCTCTGCTCATCTTTATCCCCAGATCTTCTTGACAGTTCAATTTTTAGGTGTAGAGATTTTCAAAGTTGAAAAATTTATTCCCCACATTTACCCACTATTGGTTGATAATTAAGAAATATGAGAGTTCACTTTAACAATACCAGAAGCCTTTTTGCCTAATATAATGTTTTGATGGTATATTACATAACTGTGTCTTTTCTTATCATGTTTTGAGAATGACCTTGACCTGGACTTTTTGTAAGGACTTGTGTGCGTACTAGTTTATGTACAGCGAGTATGACTGGTCTCTCGTCAAAAGCTGGTCATTGGATCAACATGTCCAAACATACTTGATGTTTCTGTTGGGATGTTCGCTCATGTTTGTCTGAAAAAAGGATTAGCTTGAAATATGAGGACAGACTGACTGACAGTATGTGTCTCCGAGGGTAACCCGGCTAGTGTTTCACAACGCTTAATAGTGTCAGCTAATAGCTGTGAGTCATTGTTGAGAATATGCCATTGCGTGCTTAGCTTTTGAGGTTTGGCCTGTGTACGATTGGAAAAACTGGTTCTTCTGTAATGTTGTTGTGACAGACATCAATAGCGTAGGGATCACCGGTCACAGGGGGTTCCCTTCACAACCAAAGACAAATCTGAGTTAGATATCCTCTTATTTAGTATTAGGCTTTGTAATTCAGCCTATAATGTCAGACTAGTGAGTCTGTTCTTGGCGCATTACTCATTTTGGTCTGGATGCTCAGGAAGAGGTGCATGTTTGTCTGCGGCTTAGGGTCTGCAAAAGTTTCTGTTATTGTTTTTGTTCGACATGTAAGCGCTCTGACTGCAGCACTAAAAATAACACAAAGACCATAATTATGGCTTTAGCTTAAAGCCCCCACCTCCTCCACTCCCTCTTCCCATTATCCTGCTTAGCACCTGTGCTGATTTACAGTGTGTGTGTGCGCGCGAGTGTTTTCCAGATGATTTACAGCACGACTGCTGCCAGTTTTGTGACGGAATATTACCTATGAAGGTCAATGTGAAGTGATTACATTGTGTACTATACTTGTGTGACATTAGGAAAACTGTGGGGGACAGCATGTCTCTATAGTTCATTTGAGACAACGATTAGTTTATTTATAGTTCAACTGTTAGGCTGGTATGTAAGGTGTGACACCAAAGATAAATTGTTACCTTTTGTAAGTCAGTCATGCCCAGCTCAGCTTTTAACCAGAAATTGAGTTTGTTTGTCGCCAAAAACGCCACATAAAGTTTTTCAGAAAGTTGTTTGGTAAGATCAGGATTATGTCCAAGATCGTGGTTTACTAAAAAGAGAATCCATTGTGTGTATTGAATTGGAGATCATAAAAGTAATTCATTGTAAGTTAGATCTAAGAATGAAAATGGAAAAAAGTGGGAAATTTTCCATAGTGATTGGGGAAATTTACATGCTGATCTTTTGCCTTTTGCCAGATTAGCCCAGTTAAATGAGGGTGCTTAGATCTTAAAGACCATAGTTAGGCAGCCTCTGTCAAGACATTAATAGCCAAACCAACACTGCCTAATTTTTTCAAAGTGAGATGTTGTAAAACACTTGCTTTTCAGAGAAATCATTCGCCCAGTGATGAATTGGCAAACTGCCGGGGTGTGAACCTCAGCTTTGCCCTTCTATAGCTGGGTATGCTCTAATATCCCTGTGACCCAAAATGGAAATACAATGGATTTATAAAAATGGATGGATGGAAAGGCATCAGCGACAAACTTCAGCTTTTTGGCACCTTCTACCCATGTAGCAATTGTACTCTCTCCTGTAAGATCACTTCCAGCTTGAGTGTGAAGCCGCAACTCAATAATTGGCCAACAACTGATTTCAAGTTAAAAAAACTGAAAGTTATTCGACACATTTTGTTTTTCATATTTTCTTGAGGACAACATTGCCAGTAGAAACTGAAAGAATCAGTCATTCTTGAGAAAGGTCATGGAGGCAGCTCACATTTACATACGCAGTTTTTAATGAATGTGTGTATCTATGTACCGGTATTTGGAAAGCATAGGCAGAGAAACATTCCCACAAACAAAAACATTTAGGAAAACAAGGCAACAGTGATAAACAGCGATCAACAAAGATAACTGCTCAATGACATTATCCAAAAGACAGGAAGTGTTAAAACTGTCTCTGTCCTATTCCATCTTAAAGGTCCAGTACGTAAAAGTTATAAGACATTGAGACCACAACTTTTAGAAAAGGAAAAAAATGTTTTGCCCTATCTTTTCAGCAATAAATCTAACTTTTTTGCTCTTAGTGGTCTTGCAAACACAGCAAATGTGTGTTTATGCTGACAGCATTTGGGCGATTTCTTTACACAAATGATTGAGACTTTGACTGTTGTAGTGTAAGGGTCTCCACCCCCAGCTGCTTTTCAGAACAACCACCATTCAAACTCAAGGAAAGTTGTTGATTGGTGTTTTCTGCTTTTTATGTTGCTTCTGTGCACCTACCCTGTCCCTTGAACAGTTGCACAATAAGTCTATGTTACAGGGGTGTCAAACTCCAGGCCTCGAGGGCCGACCTACTGCTGGTTTTACAGAAATCCTGCCTCATCTGCTGTTGATTACCTGGATCAGGTGTGTTTAGCGAGTAAGGAGCTTCAATGGCAGGTTGGTCAGAAAACATGTAGGATACTGGCCCTTGAAGCCTGGAGCTTGACACCTGTGGTCCATGACATGGGTCTGGAGACAAAAATTGACATCAGTTGTGGTGTTGCAGCCACATCGACATACGTATCACAATTTAAATAATAAATCAATTTCATAGCTATGTCTGTTTAAATAATTACGATGTTGTCATCAACACACAATAGGACCTTACATTGTGAACCCAATTTCCTCCAGCTGGGCACTTATTATGTACAGTGTTCGTTATGCAAAAGTTTTCTACAGACTTATGTGTGAAATAACTTATTCAGTTTGATGTCTGCATAAAAAATCAAGGAAATCAAAAAATATTTACAATGAAGCACTGTTGAGGAGGGACAATACCAGTATACACTCACTAAATCACACAAAAACCTTACCAAAACAAGGAAAAATAACACTGAAATTGGAACAAAGATACTTTGTCTTTGTTTGACACAATTGTCAAGATTCATACTTTTTTTAAACAACACATTGGATTTTTTTGCAGCAAATGTAGTTTATGTGATGCAAGTTTATTCTACAAGACCCATAGGCATTTGCAGTGGTGTTTATTGTATCACAGTCTGTAGTTTGTGAGCAAATAAATGCCAAATTTAAACAATAAAATTGGACATTTAGTGGTGTTCCAGCTTCAGCAAATATTCGCTTAATATTTTATCTAAATGGACAGAAGTTTGTCAGTTTTCTATCAGTTTGTAACCTTGACCACTTACCACAGCTTTCGAGCAATTCTAGAAAACCTGTTGCACTAAATGATCATTACCTCTAATACACATTTAGTTCACTTGTCACTTTGTTTTAAAAATTCTTCTGAAGTTGATGTTTTTCGACAAACTTCTTATCAATAAGGATAGCAAACAGCTGCAGGCAGTGAAGTCGCTACTTTTGATCATTTGATGTAGGGGTCAAAGGGTGATGTTTATCTTTCTCAGTTTGTTTCTGAGAAAATCAAGTGTTTTTACTATTTTTTTTTTTTTTTTAAAGCTTTTGTTCCTTTTTTATGTAAGCCATAGTCGATGTTCATGCTTATCTAGAATTGTGAAACAAAAACTCTATTTACCCAATAAATCATGACTAACATTATGATTTTTGGAAAATGTTGTAGCAATCGCTCTGCAGAAGCAGACCATTTTGTTTCTGTTGTCTGCATTGAGCTTTTTTGCAGAACTTTGTATTTTTCTGAATGATTAATACAAAATAAGTTTTATTTTTAGACGCTTTTAAAAAATAATTTTGACAAGTGACAGCTTGAGATTTATTAACTAAAAAATAATGGTAGGTGTCAGAGGAACCTCTCAGACTGGGTTTTATTAGAAGTGTGAGGCTTCCCAGCACTTGGTGAAGCACCCAAACCTGTTAGGAAAAGTGACAGACACTATACCAGCAAATTCAGATGCAGTTCTGCAGTTGAAGAAATGCAACTCGTTGATTGATGCTGGAACACAAAACATGCTCCAGGGTGTCCTTGAGCTGCAACTAGCCTATCTGGATACCTTCTGCCAGTGTTTAAGTGGTGAGTCACTTGTTGTAAACATTGCGATATGACATTGTTTATCAATACTGTTATATATTGTCTCATGGACTTGAATTAAAAAGGTGAAGAGTGATAAGAGTTTTCATACCTTTATTTAGTTTTATGAGTTTTCCTACACAGCCGTTTATAGAGAGAAACAAAGATAACACGCCTCTACTTCCACATGTTTACTCACTTAAAATATTCTAACTTTTTCATTATTCACACTTACTCAGATCATCTGCTGGGTTGTTTTTTTACTACTCGTGATACACGGCTCTGACCATGCTTCCTCTCTGTGGTGTATGATTAGACCATTGAACCGCACAGAGTGTTGTGCCTATACAAGTGAACAGAGAGAGCCTCATCCACAGGAGGATCAGAATACACTTGTTGAAGTACTTGCTTGAAGTAAAATTGAAGTGCCATTAGGTGTCGCACACCTGGTTGTGTGAAATTTGTTCTCTGCATTTGACCCATCCATCCCCTGGGGCAGTGGTGAGCTGCAGGCACAGCTGTTCTCAGGAACCATTTGGTGTTTTAACTCCCCAATCCAATCCCTTACTCCCAAATGTCAAGCAGGGAGGCATTCGGCCCCATTTTTAGAGTCTTTGGTATGGACCATGGATTTGAACCCATGACCTACCAGTCTCAGAGGTTATTTAAGGAAACTTTAAACCAAACCTTCCAGTGTAAATTTGCCCTAAGACTTGTAAATTTGTGTTAAGTCTCAAACTCAGTCTGTGGACAGTATAAATATGATACTCAAAGTGGTTTTACTGTAAGTCACAGTGCACATGTGAGAAATGCAGAAACTCTGATTACCAGTTTACTCAATGGAATCTGTACGTACTGTTTTTGATTTGATTTTTGATTTGAAATGATTTATTTCAAGCAATCAAAGCAAGAATAATGCACAAAAAATACAATCATCAGTTATTCATTCATACAAAGATGTATCAAACTTAGAATAATTATTTTATTTTTGAAAATCGTGAAGGTTTTCTGGTCTTTAATTTGGTCGTTGATTGTTGTCTGCTCAATCATGTTTATGTAGAAGTATGTGATTAAGCAGCAAATAAAAACAGTCTGCGTGTCCATCTTTAGCACTGTGGAGTGTTATGACCAAACTAATGCACCAAAGCCGTGTTCAGTGTGTTTGAGAGTGACACAGGTTTCTAGTTTGCCATGATTTGACCATTTTTTGTCTTTACATTTTTTGTTTTAAAAAAAAATCACAGTTCTTTGAGTTTGTTTCCCTCAATAAACTGGCTTTGCATCAAGCTGCCTTAAGTTCCTTCACAACCACTGTTGGAAGCATCTTTATAAATTCTTGACCCAACTCAACTTTTTAAAAGTCTGTTAGATATTGGAAAAAAAGTTAATTTGAAACTCTTTGGCTGGAGAACTTACTTGTGTCACCTGATGTGCGAGACATCAATAACCAGTGTCACCATGGAAACAAATACAACATTCTCATTTACTCATGCGATCTTTGGTGATTTGTTACCACGCCTCTCTTTGCTAATCGTTTGTGCTGTCATTTCTTAAATGAATGAATCAATCTATTTCTGTCAATAACACATTCTACAATTTAACTTGAAGGATTAATGATATGAACTAAAGACAAAAAGAAAAACCACTCCCTGCTGGGTGTAGTTCAAACTAGTCATGGTGATTTTACAACCGGCATCAGAAATAAAAGAAGTCTCTACCTTTATTTTCACAGCGGAAATGTTTAAAATATTTCAAGATATATTCATGGTTATTTTACAAAAAATGTATAGTTTTAAAGTTTTTCCCAATACGTGTAAAAAAATCTCAGTTGACTGCGACAGACTAGCGACCTGTCCAGGATGTCCTCTGCCTTCACCCACAAGTGGCCGGGATAGGCCCAGGCAACCCTGTGACCCTGAAAGGGACAAAACGGTGAAGAAGATGAATGAATGTAAACTCAGTTGATGACAATTTACTTTGTTTCAGGCTTTTCAGACTGATAAAGAGTTTTCCAAGAGACGAAGGTCCATTCTGTTCTTCTCTTATCTGTCAATAGAAACAAAATAGAAACAAAGAAAACCCTCCAGGTTCAGTACTGTATAGTGGAAATTATGCTTTATATAAAAAAAGCGAGGTGATTGTCTGAGTGTGGGAATTTTGGCATATTCAAACATTACAAATTCAGAACCACAGCACATTCGACAGGTCTCAGGTTTAAATATTCTGTTCTATACATAAGGTCTTTAATGGTATCCTAAACTTAGGATAAATTAGGCTAAATGGTAGAATTTAGAAAAAAAAATTGTTAATTATTTTATTGCATACTCAAAAATCCAATACCAACACTTTGTAAATAATTGCTACAATTTGTAGATTACATACATCTATTTCATCTAAGTGTTTAAAAACCAAAGCAAATTGCTTACAAAACCACATTAAAAATGGTAAATGACATATACTTATGTGCTTTACTGGCTTCATAGAAGGCCCAATGCACACACACTGATGATGGACACTGGCACCAACCTGTAACCACCAGGAGCAATGTGGGGTTCAGTGTCTTGCCCCAGGACACTTTGACACATGGGAGGGCTGGGCGGTGACCGAACCTGCAATATTCTGAGATTGGCCACTCTACCTCTGCACCACCCCCATAACATAGACTTCTATTGCTTGGGCCAGAAATTAACAAACGTTTCAGATGTGACACTCACTCATTAATAAAAAACTGCTAATTCCTAAAACTGTTTTAGCAACAAATACGCAGCACATTGAAAGTTAAACACGTTGAACTTTGACCGGTCAGGGACCCAGATTTGGTAGTGATGTATGGGTAGCGTCCCTTTGGTTGAAAATGGACCATAATAATTCCGGTTTGTGCTTGGCGGGAATTATATGACACCAAGTCAGTCATGAATCGGAATAGAGCTAAAAAAGAAAAAGCCTGGAGCAAGATTTGCAAGTTTTGCATCACTTCGACATTTCCCAGTTCTTCCACGTGTGAGATCTTGCAATAGTATCATGTAGCTACAGACCTGTGTGAACCATATACCTAAATCACTTTCAAAATCCATGTTCGGTGCATTCTTGAACACACCACATATGCCAGGTGTGTACGTAACTTAAGAGCACTTTTGGACCAGGACAGTCCAGTGGATTCCGGCACGTTGTTCCGGCACAGATCTCCCAAAAGTGAACATGAAATATGAAGAAGAATAATTGAAAAAATAAAAAGAATGTTGCATAGAAAGTTAGAATTATGTTCTCTGAGCATGAATCTAAAGGTGCCCGCACCTCCTCAGTAAACCAATCCAAATCTGTTCATCATACATTTCACAACAATTCCTTTTTTTATTTTTTTACACTGATATTTTAAACCTCAGAGCGCTTTTAACCATTCATGTGCTTGAATGTGTTCATGTGGTCTTTCAATCCCGGAAATGTTTAGGTTTGACAGGGAGATGATGAATTGAATTTATTTTTATTTTTCTATTTTCCTAATGGAATATCATGTGCTAAACTACACCTCAACTATACGAACATACAAATTCACAGAGTCACTAATACTTAAACACAAGACCCACTTTTATATGGTAAGGATTGTGTCCCACTGTGTCACAAGATTACAACAAATGTGTGATTTTGGACCCATTTTCAGGTGGACTAATTTAACTTGTGTTGTCTGAATGCTAAATACAAGTGAAGCGGTTAGCATCAAGAGTTGTAGTAGGAGCGCCTCTGTTGAACCCGCTCCCTGAAATTTGGCAACTTCAGTTCAACATTTTTCCGATTGTTTTGACTGAAGGAAATCAAGAATTGCACATCAGTTTAGTCCCGTCATCTCAACAACACTTGTTTTCTCAAGATATTTTTGACTTCATTTCCTGGTGATAAGGTCCAGTTAGTTAGCCTGTTTATCAGTTTGGATCTTAAAGAATGTGCAAGTTTATTCCGTTTATGCATTTCATTGAGAAGGGATTCTATGCTTGCAGTACAACGTTTTGGTTACAGCTTTCAAAGATAGCACCACTGTTCCATTTGGATCAATCGATGACCGCCGTTGACCCAACAATGTTATCACATTTCTTCTTCTCACCTCCTCTGCACAGAAAGCTGCTCCACCAGAGCGGCAAGCTGTTGCTTATCTGCCCCCCCCAACTCCTCTTCCATCACCGCTGTAGCCATATTATCAAGCACGCGTCAACAGCGTACTGTCGTATGCGGGTTTCTTTTTGCCACTTCAGAGGACTGGCACGCTCAGTGAGGCATGTGACGTCAAAGGGGCGGGGCCTCAGATCAGATCAGGCTGCAGCACACTGCATAGCATGAAAACACAGTCTGCTAAACAGCCGATCAGATAGAGCTACAAAGCTTCAAATAACCTGCTCTCTGCCTCCTAAAAAATGTGTTTGTGTCTGAGCAGTTTATCAAAGCGTCTATCAAACCTCACATGACAAAAACATGAAAAGAAGTTTTAGGCATTTTTTGATGTTTGAACTGCGATTGTCAGTATTTTGCTTTTTATAATCCTCACATGTATGCATATTGTTTTCCTTTTGTCTCCACGATCTGAAGGCCAAGGTGAAAAAGTTCAAGTGGGGTCAACTTTGTGTACGCAACTTTGATCCATCAGACTCTTTGGAATGCAACCTGAACATTTCATAATTTGCTTGTAGCAAATTGTGCAACATGTGGTAAGAATTCATCCAATTCAGATATATTTTTTTCCTCTTGTAGATTCTGAATTGAAAAAAAAAAGCAGAAATGTTATATCTCTTTTTGGTCAGCTTTATGCTGTTGGATTTTTCCCATAAGTCATCTCATTGACTGAAGTTGAAGTAGTAAACAAAGCACACAAAGTATTTTCCAGTTTCAATGGCAAATATTGCCAATGGCTGAGGTTCTGTCTTCCTAATAAAGTAACAGATTCATAAAGTAAACATCTCAGCTTTCATAGGCTTGTTTCTTACATGTTCATACTTAAAACATCATGGCACTCAGGTGGTACAGAAAAATACATTCCTACTCTTCTTCCTTCTTCTTTCTCGACCCTGGTCTTCAGGACACACTGCCCCGCATGTTTCCAATGTTTCAGACACACCTGATTCAGCTCATCATCGACCTTTGCAGAAACCTCACAATGACTCATTAAAGCCAGGTGTGTTTAATCAAGGCAGGATTGAAAACACGTCAGACAGTGAGCCCTGAAGACCAGGATTGGGAAACACTGCTTCAAAACATGTTTACCAGTGTTCTGATCTTTTCCCAAAATTAGATGTAAACATTCTGAGGGGATCAGCTCAGCTGGAATAAGGTCATACTCAGTATGAGTAATGTAAGTTACCTTTTATTTAGTTTTATTGGATGTGAAAACATGATTTATAAAAAGGAAGGAACATAAGACAGAAAAAAATTGCTGACTGTATTTTCTAATGGTTTCTTTACTTTTATTGGGTGCTTTTTGACTTAAACATGAGCATCATCTGCAGTCTGTGTGAAGCTACGTACACACCAAGCATGTGATGCGCATTCAACATCGCTCTATGTTTTGTTTCTTCTGTTTTAGCCCATGGTGTTCACTCTGGACAAGCAGGGAAGAGGTTTTTCTTCTTTATTTCCAGGTGTTTTCCTTCACAGCTCTGTTCCAATATATGAAAAAATATAATTTAGTTCCAGCTGGGCACAAACTGTATGTATTAATTTCTCCGCCATGATCAATTTCAAACAGTCGGCAGTTCTGTGAATTAAAGGGGACACCATCCATTAGTCACTACCAAATCCGAGTCCCTGATTGGTCAAAGTTTAACCTGGTTTAACTTTCAGTGTGCGTTCAGCGGTCACGTGTTTTGTACGTAGAGCCCCAACAGTGATAGAAACTTGCGTGGCTAAATGTGAGTGTAAGGGTTTTAAATGCAGAAGACCGAAAACACGCATATAATGGCGTTTACATAGACTTTTCTTTGAAAGTTGCCGCTTGAATGCGTGTTGCTGAGGGTGGTGTAAAAATAGCTTCAGACCTCTGAACTTTGACCTTATGTCTCCTAAATCACCAGCTGAAGAATTCCATTCCTCCACTTCAAAAAACAACACATGCATTTTGTTTTTATTTAGCTATAACTGTCATATTGAAAAAAAAAACCCTCAGTTTCTTAGAATGAATAAAACTGTTGGAAAATAATTCAGCTCTTTCTTTGAAAGAAGAAAGTTGAAAAAATCGTTAACAGGAATATTCCTCTTTTAACATTACCTTGCTCAAGACATTCAAGACAAGACGGGCCTGCATGTGTACTGGCTTTAGCAGGGGGACACGTCTGGCATTGCAGGATTTGAGTCCCTGGCAGGTAGTATGTAACTGATGGTAGCCTTTGTTACTTTGGTCCCAGCTCTCTGCAGGTCATTCACTAGGTGTGGTTCTGGGATTTTTATTCACCGTTCTTGTGATCAGTTTGACCACACAGGGTGAGATCTTGCAGGGAGCCCCAGATGGAGGAAGTTTATCAGTGGTCTTGTATGTATGTATGCCTTCCATTTCCTAATAATTGCTCCCACAGTTGATTTTTTTTTTTTACACCAAGCTGCTTACCTACTGCAGATTCAGTCTTCCCAGCCTCCTGCAGGTGTATAATTTTGTTTCTGGTGTCCTTAGACAGCTTTTTGGTCTTATGGACAGGTGTCTTTTATATAGATAACAAGTTCAACCAGGTGCCATTAATACAGGTATTGAGTGGAGGACAGAGGATCCTCTTACAGAAGAATATACAGGTCTGTAAGAGGCAGAAATTTTCCTTGTTTGTTATTGACCAAATAGTTATTTTACACCATAATTTACAAATAAATTCTTTACAAAACAGACAAGGTGATTTTCTGGATTTTTTTTCCTCATTTCGTTTCTCATAGTTGAGATATACATACCTATGATGAAAATTATAGGGCTCTTTCATCTTTTTAAGTAGGAGAACATGCACAATTGGTGGCTGACTAAATACTTTTTTGCTCCACTGTAAACAGATTTTTGGCTATATGGTTATTTACAGCTTAATAACTAATGCACAAGCCCAAGTCATTATTCTTCTACTGCCATGTTTGACAGCTTACATAAGACGTTTCAATAGCTAAGCCTCTTGAGGATGCAGTTTTATTAGGGCACAGGTTTTTTTTCTTACTTTTTTGTTCTGAGCATGTTCTTTCCAATCGTGGGGTGAACCCAACACACTTACCTGGCTTGAAAGTGTTCAAAAGATAGTGAAGGAACATTTTGTGTAAGGATTCCCTGTTTTGTCTCTCCTAGTTTAGTATTTCATTTTGTTTTTGGTTTTCAAAGCAAGTGGGTGGGGCATGCGTTCAGCGTTTGAATAGACTTGTGAGAAAATAAAGAAAAAGAAAGTGGTTCTGATAAAAGGTTATAATATTTGACTGCAGCCACTGAAAGGTACAAAGCTTCTCTGGGTGCTTTTCTTTGCTTTTCTTTTCTTTTTCCCTCAAAAATCTGTGTTTTTTAGATCAAGATAGCTCTTGAAAGTTTATTAATCTTTTCATGAAGTAGCTTAGCAGAAAAACACTTAGTATTAAATTCCAAGAAACTCAAGGTGATCAGATGTAGCTTTTGCAGAGTGTGCCAAGTCCCCACATCAAACCATATTGCCCCCCCCCCCCCCCCCCCCCCGCAATCTCACGTGCATTTTCGTGATAATTGTGGCAGAAAAAGATGGAAGTTGCAGCTGTTTTTTCTGAAAGATAAAATAAAAGATAAGTTAGAAAATTAAAAATCTGTTTGATGCGTGTTCTTAGTGGTTTCAAGACGTATAACAAGGAAGACTCATTGTATACTCAGACGCTTTTCCTTTAAGCCAATGCATCATGGGAGATGTAGTGTAAAATCGGACGCTACAGGACGCTAAAAGGCAGAAAGATTAGCGTCTCTGAGCTCATTGTATTGTTCACTTGTTCCACGGTCTGATACCGGATTCTGTGGAAAGCTACACCGCTAAAGACGAGCTATAGCTGCTATTTTTGTTAGATCTGAGAGACTTTATGAGAAGAATCTGAACAAGGAAGTTGAGTCTTTAACCACTTCTGATTGGTCAGACTGATGACATGTGATTAAGCCTTCAAGAATGATTGGTGGAGACAGTCAAAGGGGAAAAACAGTTGTAGCTGCACTTCTGAAGCAGCTTTATATTATTATCTTATGAAAAACAGATCCTCACCAATCAAATTATGCAACTTGACCACTGCATTGGCTGTTTTATGATCTAACCTGGCCAAAGCACTAAATTATCGATTTTCCTCACACATTATCCTTGCAATCCTTAAAACACTGCATATAAGAAATCACAAGTTAAGGAATGTGAAGGGGAAAAAACTCCTAAAGCATGTCTGCAATGTGTTTTTGCAAAATAAATGACAGTGCAGAATCTGTCACAGACACCAGGTGCGTGAGAATGACTTATACTTGATTTAATGGCCTGTGCTCTTGATCAGATAAGCCCTATCAGATCTGTGCTCAAGTCGTTCTGTGTAAACATCCAAAATAATCTTATAGTGCGTTTTCTGCCTGTTGGCGTGAGCTTAAACACACACTTGGTTGGCGCAGTGTGCAGTCTGTGCGGTTGCCTGTTTATATAGGACTTCTCTGAGAGAAGGAGCTCAGGCCTGAACCCAAACAGTAAACCTGAACCGGCATTAAGCTGTAGGGCAACTGACAGGCTCCAACATTTACCTGAGCCCATCTCATAGGTGTGACCACACTCCGCTGCACTACCCGGTCTAAGCTAGGTGTTCACCCCACACACTTTGTATCACAGCTTGAATAGTATTTGCTAATCCTGAAGGTATTTGCACAGATTTTTTTTTTCGCCCTAAAGGGCAAACACCCTTAAGCTTTTCACAAATATTATGCTGACGATCAACCCAGAAGCTAGAAACAGGTTTGCTGAACTTTTGAAAACTGTTTTGAAAACAAAGCTTAATGTGATGTGTAACTGATATGATTTTTTTTAGGGTGGGGGCGGTAAATTTCACAGGTGGCTTTGGAATGAGTTGTGTTTGTTCACACATTTTTTCTGAAGGGATTTGGATCCCATTCTGTGTTTAAAGGTGTATTACAGTAATACAGTTATTCTTAACGACAGATGAAGAGAAAGGCAACTGAACCTAAGTTTTATTGATTAAGTCATTTAAATGTAAGCTTTTTGATAAAGGGTGATTCAGTTTTTTTTAACAGCCTTTAATTTTGATCAGACAAATATATTTTTTTAAATTTAATGGACTCAAAAGTGAGTTTATTTACATGAACAGAGCTCTGTACAATAGAGACGAACCACCCAAGATGAGGAGACTCGGTAGTAGTTTTACAGTTTATTAATAAACCTTGATGATGTGGCTGAGGAGCCAGTCAAGTCAGATTAATGTGGCTCACATACAGTCCCTGACAAAAGTCTTGTCGCTTATCCATTTTGTAGAAACAAAAGCATATAACCTCACTTTTAATGAATCAATAGGTTTTTAGAAATGTCTCATATGAAAGCTAAAACTCTCCCAATTTATGTTCAATATACTAAAATAAAATTGCTTCACTGAAGAAAGATTGATCATTTAATGAACACAGAAAGGTCACATTTTGGCAAGATAAAAGTTTTGTTGCCTTGTCATATGATGCACCCAATCCTAGATTACAGCCTCACCTGTGATCAATTACTGATCAATCAATTAGTGGGTGTGTATAAAAAGAACCCCAGCACACCAGGCCTTCACATCAACTGCAACTTGACCTCTGACAACATGCCTAAGATTCACCCTGAGACCAAAGCGTTGATTATCAAAAGGGCTGAAGACCAGATCCACTGCTGAGGTGGCTGACACCCTCAATGTGTCTCAGCGTCAAGTACAAAGAATAAGAAAAAGATCTGAAGACACTGGAGATGCTTTTGACAAGCCCAGGTCCGGCAGACCCCGCAAGACAACTGCTCGGGAGGACCGTTTGTTGGTTTCGAAAATCCAAGGCCAGCCCCTTTTCCACTGCAGCAGAGCTCCACCAGGCCTGGTCACCTCAAGTCCCTGTGTCAACCAGAACATTTTGTAGAAATCTGTCTCAAAATGGCCTCCATGGTCTAATCAGTGCCCAGAAACCTGATGACTTCATCGATAAATTGTATGAATCATTGTCAAACCGCATGGATGCTGTCCTTCAAGCTCATAGAAGTCATACAAGATATTAAATATGGATCTCACAGTAGCACTACTTAATTCACTGATGTTATGCAACATATTTTTGTTTTTGAAGTAAATTATTTGTTAAATTTTCACATAACTGTCAATAACTGTCACAAAACTTTTGTCTTGTCTAAATGTGACCTTTCTTTTATTTTAGTATATTAAACATAAATTGGGAGGGTTTTAGCATTCATATGAGAAATTTCTAAAACCAATGGATTCATTAAAAGTGAGGTTAGACGCTTTTGTTTATACAAAATGGATAAGCGACAAGACTTTTATCAGGGACTGTATGGTGGAATAAGAACAGGGGAAAATGGTCATACAAGGAGGCAGGTGACTTCCTGGAATACTGAAGATGACGGATGCAGGAAGAGCAGCAGCTCTCAGGGTGTGCTGTGACTTGTGATAATCTAATAACTGAGGCAGGTTGGTCAATATGGAAATATCTGACAGAAACAATCCAAAAGTGTAATCCCAAAGGGTAATCCAGATCTGTGAAAAAATAGAGATATTACCAATCTTAAAGCAAACCATAGTTCAGGGCTGCTCAATCGTGTTCCCTGAGATCTACCAACCTACCTGCTTTCCAGTTCTCTTGTCACTGCTTTCTCAGGTGCTTCCATATTCTGAATAACCGAACACACCTGATCCAGGTAATATGCAGCAAGTGCAGGGGGAGCTTGAAAACAGGTAGGTTGGTTGATCTCAAGGACCAGGATTGGGCAGCCCAGCCCTATGTCCAAAGGCAGAAAGAAAAGGTGAACAACAGGATTGCAACAAGACATGAGAATACAAAGCTGAACATGAGCAAGGAGCTACAAGAATATGGTAAGGAAACAAAGCAGATCAGGAGAATATAAACCGTTCAGAGCGGATGAGAGAAATCAGGCCAATGAGAAGTGGAAAAAGTCCAGGGGGTCAAAAAGCTGCTGGAGGTCTGGCAGCTCACTAAAACTGTATCCCAAATTGGTTTGTGTTGGTCAAGCCCCCACATTGTGTTCCTAAATTTCAAGCAAATTTCTATGCACTAAATGTTGCAGTTCCCCAAAGGACCACTGGGGGATTTAGTTTTCAAAGGGGCTATTTCCCATAAACTGTTAAAAAAGTCAAAAGTACATTTTTTTCAGCCCGATCTCAAAAATGTTTATTGGCAAGTGGGCAGACTGCTGGTTTTAACTGATGTGTAGTAAAAACACACAAACAACTCCACTTTAGTGGGTTCTGTACAAAGTAATAATTTGTTTAGCTGGGTCTGGGCAAAGTTTCAACTTGAAGTTTTTGAACTTACATAATCTAAAACACGGATCATGGATTTGTTAAAGTCGAGTTAGCAGCCTGATTTTTGGGTGAACTGGATGAGATGTCCCCATCTGGAAGCAATGGCAAATAATTAAGCAGAAATTATTTTTACCATGAGGCAAGGAACCCTTAGACAGTGACTGAGAAATGCAAAATCTAATATTTTATCTTTATTTGAGAACAAACAAAACCAATGTGGCTGTAAGATTCTCAAGCCTACTTTTAGATAAATTTACCTTAAGGGATTTTAATGGAACGGCACAACATCCTTTACGTGTAACAAATTAATAACAGCAGAGCCGAAACTTTAAAGAAACTTTTTCTCCAGTCAGTTTCATAACATGTTTTCCCTTTTCAACTACCTATTTACACTTTAAAAACTGAATCATTGGTCACTGCTTTAGGCGACATTGTGTGGGTGTAATCTGACTTTTGTTCCATTTCGAATGACGTTGCACGGGTTCTCTAGTAATGAACAAAGGGGGCACACCTTTAAGCCTATTTATTTTACACTCATGCGCATGTGTCATTTGGATAGTCTTTTTATTTCAATTTAGTACATACAAGTGGAGACAGATTAGCTTTTTCAGTCTATTTGCAATAAAAGAGATAGGATTTTAATAATCCCACAATAGAGAAATTGCTGTCATTTTTAGATGTCATGACAAGGCAATGACTTTACAATTTTTCACTTATTACAACACAATTGATGTCTTTGTCTTTGTAAAGACATGTTTTTCTCTAGGTGAAGACTTTTCAAGAATTCTTAAGTTTTTTGATTTGTTTAATGTCAACCTCATTGTACGTAGAATAAGTGGGAAATGTGTGCCACCAGGGATCCTAAAACTTTGATTATCCATCAAGCAATGGAATTAGTTTCTTTGCATTTATTGAAATATGTCCAATATTGTCCAATCCTCAATTGGACAATGAAGGGTTTGTCTTATCCTACTTAAAAATATTTTTGAGTAACCTTTACTTTCTGAACTGTACTTCATCTTTTCAACTCATGGGTTGAATAACAGATCCCACGCCCTCTGCAGTAACATTTTTACACACAAAAGCATGGCGACTTTTATTGAAGTTCCTTCTCATTATGTATCCAGGCTCAGGCTGTCACACAGAACTAGACATTCCTCCTTTTCTGTGACGGAGAGATATGAGGATAGACGCAGAATCACAAAGTGACGCACTATTCAGTGACGTACCGGCTTTTCTGGTTCAAATAATAGTTTTTAGTAACTGAAGCAAATTCCCCAAAGCCAAGTCTAGTCTTCATACAAGTTCATTTTGATTTTTACATGTTAATTTAACTTCATTTAATTTTTTCATTTCTAAAGCACCTTCCACCGCCAGCCAAGGAGGCCCAAAGTGCTGTACACAAGGAAACCAGAATGCATTTTATTGATGTATTTTTTACATTTATTTTCTGTTAAGTCAGCAATACAAGTTGTATTAGTTGTGGAACAACCTGAAGGCTGATCTACTGCTTTGCAAAAGCTCCCTATGTCCGTTTGTTTACACCTTTTACTTTGAAATGGCTCCATTGAGGACAAAGTAGCTTTTGTACACCTGTAAGCAAGAGTGATTGTATATTGTCTAATACAAATGGCAAACTAAATCAATAAACAAAACAAAGAAACTGCAGCAGATACTAACTGATAACTTTTGTATCAAAGTAATGACCATGCAGTTTCATCATCACGACCATTGTTGAAGTTTTTCAACATCATCTTCCTCTTTATGGTCTTTAATCCACTTCAGTTTACACTTTTAGAAAATCCTTCAATTTTCAATGGGGAGGATCAGTGATGTTCATCAGTAATGTTGCCTCACATGTGTGATTTTAACATGAAGAGATCAAGAGATATGTACTATTCAAAGGCGCACACGAGGTTTTAAAGTCCCACACCACTCATCTTTTGATCTTTTTTTTAAATTGTTCCCAATGGTTTTTTTGTTACGATTTTGCGGTTTATTTATTTATTCATTTTTCTTCCCCAAATCAAAAAACCTGTGTTGCTTTCTAGGACATAGTTTCTGTAGAGTGGCAGTTCATTACAAATTTGCCTCTGAGTTGCTGAAAGTTTGGCACAGAGAGCTTGAGGCGTATATTTCTACGTCACAAATCCGCTCTTTTTCAAACTGCATTTTTTTTTGTCTGCTCCTATTCCTCAACAATTTGAATTAAGGAATAATCAAAAAGGAAATTTTGAGCTTAATTTTCTTTATACATGTCCTCAATCATCAGAAAAACAACACAAGAGCTTGTTAAAAACACAATTTTCAGTAAAGTGAGTTTTTAAAGTCTTTTTGAAAACTACCTAGCCACAACTTGTGTTGTCACAAACTTTGGGAAACCAGCCAAATTTTGCATACATTTTGTTCAAATGTGACTCGGGGCAGATCAAGTGATTAACTGCATACTTTATGTAATCATTGTCTTTCAGTAACCAACTCTAGACATGTAAATTCAAACATCTTTGGACATTTTGTCTCCTATAATCATTTTTTAATGCATCTTTTCTTAGAATGACTAATTCTGAAACCTCCTCCCTAAAGCAACTTTTAGTATCAATCTTATGATTGAAACAGGTATGCCTAATTGTTTGCACAGGTTCATAAGTTCTTAGATTCATGAAAGACCTTTCCATATATCATACACATGGTTGTGTTTCTGCTTTTGCACAGTTTACACGGGACACTCTCGTCGGTTTTGAACATCTGACCTTTGATGTAGGAGGATCATCAGGATTAAAGTGGGAAAAATCTATAAACATATTTTCAACTTTGGTGTAAGCTAAAATGAGAAAGCCTGATTGAATAAATGACATCATTCATAGCAGCAGACTGGGAATTAGACCTCTCAATTTTTTTTATTTTACTTTTGATTGGTGGAAAACAGTATTTATAAAAACAATGATAACGCTTTTTTTTTTCTCATTAACATTTTGCTTTGCTTATAATTCAGGAATATTTTCATTCCAGACCAAGATAATGTTTCACAGACAGGTAAAAGTGTAAACTTTTGTGTCTTTTCTTTTTTTTTTTTTTTTTTTTACCTTTCTGTCTTCCAAAATGTTTAATCTTTCAGATTAAAAACCAAACTTTTAGGTTTTTGGAGCCATTTTTACATAAATAAATCCTAGGGTTGAGAATAGCTCAGGCTTTTACAAGATTAACGAGCATCAAGATTTTTTAGCTTGTTAAATTAGATACAGCACATGTTGTCATAAAAGATAACATTTAAATTGGATTTAAGAAGTGCTGAAAACAAAGCACTTTGAAACATTCTTTAGTGCATAGTTGCTTACCTTAAACACTCAGCCATCTGCATTTTTTTTAAATGTGTGATTATGATAAATTGTTCATAGCTTGTCAGAAACACTTTCCAGCTCGAACTTTTCCTTAACTCCTTGACCCCTGAATTTATTTCCAGCTATGAAAAAAAACCCTTTGTGTTTTTGCTTTTATATCAATGCTAAATTAAGGTAATTTTGGAGTCACAGCGGTTTGATGCATATTTGCATCAATATACGTGAAGGGATTTTACCGGAATGCCACAACAGTGTTTTGGTGCAACTTTAATTAAATTAATTATTCATTATTTAATTCAATGTACCATGCATTTTTTTCTCCCTGTTGAGGACTGTCCCTATATCCAGTCAGGAATGCAAAGATGTGTTGTCCACAGAGGAGAGCATGGGAAACGCAGCAGGAGTTCTGCTGTGTCACTCTGCAAAGCCAGCAAGGGGAAACCTGGGGAGGGGGGGGGGGGGTAAAGCTGTCATAACAGACAATGTAGAATGAACTTAGGCCTTTTTTTATTTTTTGAAAGAACATCAGGAGAAACTTAGAGTTATCTTATTTTATTTCCATTTCATATTTTTTTTCTATGGTGATTGTTGTTGCCCACAGAAACAATGTTTTGTTAAGCTTTTCTTAACAGAAAGGACACAAAGTCCAGTTGTAGCTATATTTGTCACATAAGAATAAATTAACAAATAAGGTTTCAGTTTTCTGATTTTATTGTATGACATATGGATCATTGGAGACCTTCTGCATTTGAAAGCCATGGCAGTGTTCTGTAATGGTGTCACCTGAGGAAAGTGCGACCAAGAATAAAGTTACAGGTAGATTTGTTCATCAGTGTTCAAGTCTGAAATTTGATAAGAGGGTGGGGAGGTCAAAGTTGGGTAGAAAGCCGGATGCTTCGTTCCCATGAGACCATTTGGTAATGTTACGACCCGACTACAGTGCAGCAATGCTATCTCCTCACCTCCACGCTACAATCCCAGTGCCAGAATCTGGTTGCAACCCCCATCTCCACCACACACACACACACTTTTCAGAAAACAAAGAAAATTACATTTTTAGAAATGTATCACCCATTTATTTCCTATTTCGCGTGAAATCACAATTAAAGCCATCCTATGTATTTTTGTTTAACAGAGAAAGAAAGCATACAGTTCAGAGTTGACTGAGGCGCAGCAGTGAAATGCACCGCGCACCTTGCTTTTTTTTTTTTTTTCGTCATGTACAGCAGGCAGTATAGAAGAGCAACTTATCTCAAACAGAAAGAAACCTCCAGCAGAACAAGAGCCACCAAAGGTGTCTGCCTGAACCACACAGAGGCAAACCGTCATTATAAAGGCCATCTGCTGTTCCAAATATACAAATAGTTTTTAGTATCTGTGAGTTTTTAGTGTCAATGTGTGTTACAACAGTGACACATTGACATACACTTACTGGGTACACCTGTCCAACTGCTCATTAACACAATTTTTTAATCATTCAATCACATGGCAGCAACTCAATCAACTTTGGCATGTAGACACGGCCAACATTCGGAGGGTAGAATTTGGCGTCAACAACATGAAAGCAACAATCCATGCTCCCATGGTGTAATGAAGTGGGGGATACTTACTTTGCACACAGTCAGCCCCTTGTTACTAACTGGGCATGGTTACAGCGCCACAGCCTGAGTATTGTTGCTGATCATGTCCATCTCTTTATGACAATTGCCCCCATCTACTGATGGCTACTTCCAGCAGGATAAGGCACCATCAAAGCTGGAATCATCTCAGACTGGTTTCTTGAACATGACAATGATTTCACTGGACTCAAATGGCCTCCACTGTCACCAGATCTCAATCCAATAGATCACCTTTGGGATATAGTGGAATGGGACAATTGGCATCATGCAGCAGACAAATCTGCAGCAACTGTGTGAGGCTATCATGTCAATATGGACCAAACTCTCTACAGAATGTTTCCAATACCTTGTTGCATTTATGCCACCAAGCAATAAGGCAGTTCTGAAGACAAAAGAGGGTCGCCAGACACCCAGGTATGTTGGTCCTGAAATTCAAATCACACCACTAAATCCCTCTACACAAAAATATGTTAGGGATCACAAAAACAATTAAAAAAGCAAAACAAATAAGAAAAAAGCAACATTACATTTTAGAAATTAAAACAAAATTCCAATAAAACAACAATTCCTAAAAGTTAAACAAAATAAAAAAGAAACATTTGGAAAAGAAAAAGAATGTCCAGAAATCAAAATTAAATGATAAATGAAACAAGGGAAGAAACTGGAAGTGGTAGATATTATGACTTCAATGGACACCATTGATTGAATGATAATGTTTGTTTACCTTTTCAACAGGAAGTTGTTTGGCATTGGAAAAATCTTCCAACTAAGAATCTAATTTCTTTGAACTTCTGGCCACAGCCACTGCAAAAGTTGGTGATTTCTCAATCAATTATTTACCTCAGTTTGGGAAAAAATACTTTTGCCTTCCCTGTTCTTCAAAACTCAAAAATCATCATCCAATCAGTGATATCTTATAATTAGTTTCCTCTGGTTCATTTTCAACATTTCATTTTGACTTCTGGAAATTACACTTGTTTTCCAAAATGTTTTTTATTCTTTTACGTTTGGTTTGTGAAATTTTGTTTTTATTTTTAAAATGAAATGTTGTTGTTTTTCGCTTTTTTGTTTCGTTTTCAATTGTCATTGTGATCTTCAATGTGTTTTTGCATTGAGTGATTTGTTAATGTGATTTGTTCTTCAGGGCCACCGTATCCAGAGGATATTTGGGACAAGAAGTCGCTATAACTAAAAGCATAGCTTTAGTATCAGCAACAGTGCATAGATAGATGGATGTGCAGATGGATTGACAGAGAGAAAATGATCAATTCAGAAAACACTCTCATGCACTTTTCCCAGTCCTACAGTTTTCTTTTTGTTTTTGGCAACTTTAGATAATAGGTATACCAACAGGGAAATGCGGAATGAATAAGTTGTTCTTGCCAAGATCCCCTTGATTCATTCCTGATTCCTGATTCCTGAGTCCGAACAAAGGTCAGCAGTCATTGTGAGGGAGATGAGAAAATTGATGTTGCTTTCATGGTAATTCTAATTAATGGTGAGAACCTGTTAATGCCCTTTAAACCTGACAAGCAATGCATGAAAAATGAGATGATTTTAACTCTGAAATTGAAGATAAACAGCCACAGTTTTATTTCTCCAACGATTCTAAATTAAATTAGTCAAGGAAAACAAGGATCAGAGCTTAAATTTGGTCTGGTATTCACAAAGATGATGTGTACGAAGTTTGAAATGTCAGCTTGTCAAATTTGTAGCCAGTGAGTCTCAATTCAATTTAAAATTAATTGACATTTTCCATCAACAAACCCTGACTAATTGAAATATAAAATCAGCAGTTTGAGACACATTCAAGATGCACTTTGTATCTTAAAACCTAAATTGCCTTTTTAATTTCATCATTCCCTCCAATACCACAATGTTAAGTCTTCTCATCCAGATTCAGTGGCAGCAAAAATACATTTTCAGCTTACTCAATGTTTAATAATTGGTATTCATTTGCTACATCATGTGTGCTGTACATGGAGGATCAAATAACTGAAGATAAAAGTCGATAATCTTGGAGCAGCAACAAAAAGGCAAAAATCCCCCTCCTGTCTCTTAGCTGTAGGTGTGGATGTCTGTGACATCACAAGGGACAGAAATTGTCACTCTTTGGTTCACATTCCTCCAAAGAGCCTAATATGGGAGTGGAGGCTAATAGCATAGTTGAGAACACTGGTGGTGTGTGATTGTGTCAGTTTATAGACAAGCCATTTATGCAAACATTCACACACTAACTGACTCTACCCCAATACTAGACCATCATTGCACAATCTGTGCTCAGACAAAGCTTAAAGACATTGAGTTCTAAAACAATTAAACATCTGTCAACTCCTACAAGTCACTCCCATCACTTTTCTGCTGCTTTGAGAGTATTTTCACATCCCTCACGTCTTGTTAGGCGTGAGAATTTCTCTTTGCATGTTGGCTGAAAACAGAGTAGCAAAGGACATTTCTGTTTTGCTTTACATTCTTGTGTATGGTTACAACTTTTGAATTTATTTTCTGAAATTGGCGTACTCATGAAAGTTCTGTCATAAAAATAATTTAATACTATGAAAATTTGTTACTGCAACCACAAAAGAGCGCAACCCAGTGATTTTTGTTCTGGCTCCATGTCCAGGGCATCCAACGACATGCCAAACCCAAATCAGTCAATCACAAACAGAACCTTTATTGGCATTGGATTGGCCGTACATGGCCCTGGTTAACAATGATAGCAACTGGGGCTGTTGACCTCCAGAAGCTGAAGAAAATTGGATTATTGTTGGTCAGGAATAAGAGGATGAAGATGCTTTTGTAGGCAGACAGAGTAATGAAAAGTAGAAGTCTACCTAAAGTACAAGCTTTAAATGTAGGAATTTGAACAGAAAGAAAACCAGAGTAGGACTGACATGATGGAAAGAGGAAGAAGCTAGATCATTTAAAATGGGCTTGAGGGGGACGGAAGACTTTTGAAGGCCATTACAAATGAAAGAATCAAAAGTATTTAAAAGTATTGCTTTCATTACCTTTGCAATGCTCAAAGATGCTTTTATTAATGACTTCTTAATATTTGTCAACAAAGACACTAACAATTATTGAAAATTTTGGTAGGCCAGTGAGGGGGCAAATCTTTTTGCTGGAAGGGCAGCTCTCTCTTGCAGACCCCCCCCCCCCCCAGCTCCGCCGCTGCCCGTTTTTTGGAGCAGGTTGAAGGTTGAAGCTCATTGATCATGATGTGAATGGAGATGAAGACTAAGATAGGTCAGGTGAGGATCAATCTGGAAGTGGAAGGTGAGAAATTTTCATTTAGGCACAGTTTAGAGAACATCAACAGGATTTTAGTTCAAACAAAAAAATATGGAAACAAGCCACATACAGGGAATGAAATGCAAACAAATCATAGGGGTTAAGCAAGTTTGCTCCTCATAAAGAGCAGCTACACATTAGTGGCTGAATGGATGCCAAAAATGATTTTAAAATGTGGTTTGTGGTACATTTGTGGTAGTGCAGGATTTTACCCATGAAGAAGCAGAAATTAAGGAGTTAAAAAGATTTCCAACTAGTTTGAACTTTTCTCAAACTATTCTTGATTTAGATGATGAACTTTCTTTTTTATAATTTAGAGCACTGCTGTTCGGCTGCACTATAATGATCTGGGCCTGACCCGTTTCATACACCCCATTGTTGTTGTTTTTTAAATCTAACTTTTTATTGATATATAGGTCGGTGAGGCTCAATCTGGAAGTCAAAGGTGGGATGGTGAATTTTGTCAGCACTGATGCTCCTCAAAGAGGATGTGAGCAAGAAAAAAAAGAGAAACTTCTTAGGAAGATGGATGAAGTGATTTAGGATACAAAAAGGACACCACAGACTGTACCACACCATGAACTAGAACCATAAATTTCAAATACTTCACAGTCATTAATAATCTCCTCTTATCTTAATGCTCTCCTTTCCGTCTACGAGGATATGGAGTTTTAGTTTTTTTTTTTTTCTTTTTCTTTAGAATGCTTAATGTTAAAGTTTCTTTAGATATTTATATTCTGCTCCTCCACTATGTCACATCAGGTTTAGGTAATTAATCAGATCATTGATTTCTCCTCAGTGTCCATAGTTTCAGTAGTTCATTGTCAGATCCTTACTTTTTCTCTTTTTAAAAACCGGTAAAATGTGTATAGCACTTTATTGTTACTTAACCCAACCCATTTTTGCACTAATTTACTCGTTGATGGGGGAGGGGCCATATTGCTTAACTTAACCCCATTAAGGGCTGTGTCTTGCCCAAAGACACTACTGTAGCCAATGGTGGCCAAAAATCCAACAACCAACTCTTTCGGGGGGAGACGATTAATCTACCACAAGCCCAGAGGCCATTGTTTTCCAATGCACTGTTTTGATATTGTTACCCGACAACCCTGAGTAGAGTGTAATTCTTGATATCAACCTCACAGGGTGTCTCATGTCACCCACTAATCTGAAACTTCAAAGGCACAGATGCCTAAAGGTGTGGTATTGCAAGTTACATCAAGCATGATGTAACAAGCAGAAAAGGGCATTTTTCTTTAGTATTGTCCTTTAACTTATGAGCTCAGCCAAATGAGTCCACATAAGGCACAGGTGTCAAACTCCTGGCCTCAAGGGCCAGGAGTCCTACATGTTTTTCTACTAAACTGCCATTGTAACTTCTCATTGGTAAAACAGACCTGATCCAGGAAAATTAGCCCTCAAGGCATGGATTAGAACCCCCCTGACATAATATGTTTTTTTTTTCAACTTTCTTTCTTTTTTTTGGTTCAACTTTCAGCATATCCCGTCAGGGGTCGCCACAGCAAATCCGCTTTTACCGATCCGCAAACGTGGTTTGGCAGAGAGTTTTACGCTGGATGCCCTTCCTGGCACAACCCTGTATTTAATCCAGGCTGGGCTAAAACACATTGGGATTAAAAATTGAATTAACTTTAAATGTTTTTAAAGGTACAAGGTTGGCACAGGTACAAAGGTACAACATTGGACTGTACAGTGGAGCAGTGGCTAGCGCTCTTGCCTCGCAGCAAGAAGGCCCCGGTTCAAAGACGCGAAACGGTATCACCAATGGGGGACTGTTCTGTGTGGAGTTTGCATGTTCTCCCCATGCATGCGTGGGATTTCTCCAGGGACTCCGGCTTCCTCCCACCATCCAAAAACATGCTCCATAGGTTAATTGGTTACTCTAAATCATCCCTAGGTGAATGCGAGTTTGTATGGGTGTGTGATTGTGGCCCTGCGTCAGACTAGCGACCTGTCCAGGGTGCATCCTCCCTTTGGGATAGGCCCCAGCAACCCCATGACCCCAAAAGGGGCAAAAACAGGTTAAGAAGATGATTGTACATTGAAACAGAAAAACAGAGACTTTCAAATTCAATGGTATCAGTCCTCAAATTTAGACCCAGATTGGTTTGTTAAAGTAATGTTTCCTTTCTTGATTTTTTTTTAAATGATTGTATTTAAAGAGTTCAAAGTCCCAATAGGTACATTTCTGCACAGAAAAAATAAACAAAAATGGAAGAAAAAAACAATTGAAACACTTGAGAAGATAAGAAAGTGTAATCAAAATACACCAATTGAAAATGTTGTTTAATTCATTTGATTCAAACCATTTTGATTGTATTCTATGGTTGTTTATTTTTAAGAGCTTTTGGTGTGGTCCCTTGTGAGTGCGTTTTCAATCTTTTATCATGAGATCAGTATCAGGAGACACAAAGTTATGGCAGTTATGTAAAACATAGTCTTTGTAACAATTAACTCAAACTATTTTTGTACTAAGACTTCAGCAGCCCATTTTATTTTAAATTTACAATTCATTATTTACCATTGTCATACATTGACTCTGTTTGGCAATGGTGATGTTGATGGTGTATTTTGGATATTTGGAGACGCTATTTGGGAAAGAAATGTAACAAACAGGAAGTCACTCACATGTACTTTTAAGAGGATCATGCTCATCAGTGAGCGGTTGCAGACTCAAGAAGTGCAAGAACTCTCCAGAAAAATAGTCTGTTTATTGCACGGTCATGTTCCAGTCAATTACACTTAATACATGCCTGCACATGCCTCACTGTATCCATGAGGAGGGTTGGTGGGGGGGGGACCTTAAAGGAAAGAGACAAGCAAAGAATGTCAACAAATTCAAACAAACATGTGGACCTCTTTCAAACTGTTGCTGGCTCTTCTCCTCACTCAACCTGTTTTCACTGAGAGGTGACCCGAGATGAAGACCTCCCACTGAGAGCTTCTTCTCTCCATTGATATAAACTCCCCTCTTGCCGTCATTCTTTTTCATGTTTCCAAAATACCATACAGTGAACGCCTCATTTCCTTGTAGGTAGCATTGACGCTTGTAGGGATGGGCTAAATTCATCCACAGTCAAAGGCTTTCGCTCGCTTAATCTTAAAGCAGATAAAAGAAGCCTCAAAGGATGAAAATAGAAAATATGTAACGCGATCCTGGAGGCAGGCACCCTATGTATCAGCGGGGTGAGACTCTTACAGGCTGTAGGAAGAGACTCCCCTTGATACTGGGTGGTTGTTGGTTCAAATTCTTAGATTAGTCATACCAAAGACTATATATTGGGATCCAATCATAAGTTGGATTGGAGGGAAAACAACTGCCTGTTATTCCACCAGCTGGTGGGTCAAAATTAAAAACCTTTTTTGCAGATGTGTGACACATGCTCTAAATTAAAGTTAATTTGTATAACTTTTTAAAAATGAATCTCTTTTTTGAATTAAATCAAGAAGTTTGTCAAAAAAGTTTATTTAAGGCACTTGTGATTGCAGGACTGGCAATGCACCAAAGTAAAAAGACTCCATGTTGCAAAGTTGCAACCTTGTCATAAAACCGTAAGGTCACCAAAAATTGAACTTGAACTTGAAACTCCACCACTAGGCACAATCTAACTGGCCTGAAACTGAGAGGTCATAGGTTTAAATCCATGGTTCTGGTCATACCAAAGACTTTAAAAATGCTGCTGGACAGACAGGTTTAAAGGGGGTGGTGGGGGGGGGAGGTTGCCCATCAAATGGTTCCTGAATGCAGCTCATAAATTCAAATTTTATTGAGTTCATCAAAACAACTTATTTCCTTTTTGAAGCCTACATGATTGAATCAGACAAACCTGTGTCAACTGAAGTGGTGTAAATAATAATGGTGATGTGGTGCATTACACTAACAGAGATCATCTAGAGACACTACTGAACACTTTGAACACTCTCAAGGCTGGATTTAAAATCGCTGGATTAATCGTGTTGAGATGAGAGAAACTAAAAGGCTGTAGTGTTTGCTAAACAGCCAGCCTTTTGCTACAGCCATCATCTTCAGTGAACTAGCTTTATGTCAGTAGAAAACACACTGATAAAACACAGAGAACGGTTGTAATCTCAGTAAACAGTTTTTTTTAACTGATCAAGTGAAAGAAGAAGTTTATGCTCTTGTGGCATCTTTTTCTAAGATGCGCACAGTCTTTCTATATTTATGGAAGAGCGAAAGACCTGGAGAGGCACACAGGAGCACCTTCAGAGTGACTCAACTCTATACAGATTACCTCTCATCTCTGTCAATAGAAGGTTTTCCCTCTTGTTTTCAGGGCCACATTTGGGTCTTTTAAGTAAACTAATCTTTGAGCAAATACCGCAGGCTGTTTCTGATGTCTGCACATAATGGAAGGTCTTAATATATCTGAATAAGAGCAAACAGACTTGACAACAAGCTCACTAGAAGTTTGGGATCAAAGCTTTTGGAGCACAAAGGCAGAGATTTAGCATGTTAGAACGATCGTCACTCTTTCACAGCCAACTATTGTCTCTGCGTCTCTATCAGCAAGTTCTCTGGAATCCTGCTCGGTGCAAAACGCTTATTGTTATCCGTGGGTTTTACCGCCGCAAGCCGTGTTCTTTAACATTTCCTCTCTGCCTTTCAGGCCCTTTTTCTATTGAAAGAAAGATTTAAATAAAAAAAGAAGTGGGGAACATCAAACAGGATTGATGTTTTTTTTTTCTTTTGCTGCTAGGTTTTTGTTGGAAGGCTTGACCGGGGTGTAGTGAATCCATGCAGCTTGCACCTCCATTCTGTGGTTGTGTTTTAAGTGGTTTAATGGGCCCAGCTGGTCTGTATGCCGGGCGTGTTCCAGGTGTATTTGTTCAAGATGCAGAGTTTCATATTGGCAGGAGCATCTTCTCTCCTGTTCTTAGCTTCATTTAAATCCTAAAAGAAAACAGTTTGATTATGCCATTGACGATCCCTGCGTGTAATCATACATCCTGATGCAAATCCTGGAATTGCGTAACACAGTATGTATTATCATTTTGCTTCTCTGGCAGCAGCCCCAGAGTTATTACCTCCCACATTTGCAAAAGCATAAGCAAAACCTCTGATGGGAGGCCCAATCTTCATGAGCCCTGCGGTTAATTTAATGGTGTTAAATCATTAGAGATTGTTTCAAATTCCTTTCATCTCATCATATCTGATAACCGCCTACCCTCTTGACTGCTGGTTCATCCACAGTATCAACAGAAATCTTAACTCTATATCTCAGCTACAGCCCACAGGTAAATTAAACCATTGTGCTGTTTTGTTCACACACCTGTTTAAAGCAGGTTAGGCTGACGAGAGTTTGGTTTCAGAAAAAGAATTCGGAAAAATCTAGATCAAGACCAGCTTTTGTTAGAGGTTGTTTTCTTCTTTGATGTCGCGGTTTTTGTACTATTTTTCTTAGACAGAAATTTTCATATAGGGACAGTTAAGAGAACATCAGCAGGATTGTAGCAGGACTTTTTCCATTAAGGAGCAGAAATTAAGAAGTTGAAAAGATTTCCAACTTTTGAACTTTTCTCAAACCATTCTTGATTTAAATGATGAGCTTTCTTTTTTACAATTGAGAGCACGGCTGTTCGGCTGCACTATAATGATCTGGACCTGACCGGTTTCATACACCCCATATTGTTGTTGGTGAAAATCTAACTTTTTATTGATTCACCGCTTACCACAAAATGAAAAGAAAAATTTGTGGGACTCAAAAAAACGGCTGCAATGTCAAGTATGTTTAGATCAGTTGACAAAAACCCCCCGATGATATATAATCTTGTCATCCAAATGGAATTGTGTCTTTTTTATATACATTTCATTAACATTTCTAAGGAGCAGAAATGTCTATCTAGACATGAACCAAAGGAATATGTAGGACAAAAAGTTAAAGGTTCAAACCACAATATTTCTTGCCCAAGGACACTTCGACACATGGGGTAGAGCAGGGACCCAAACCTGTGATCCTTCAATCAGAGGTTGACTGCTCTACCCCTTAATTATTCCCTCTTCATTAAATTGTTTGGCTCCATTTTTAACAAAATAAATGAATTTGAAAGGTGAATTTTATTTAGTGCATTATTAATTTATCTGCTGTTTGAATAGATAATATTTGGCACAACCATTTCATGGTCTAACCCTGCAGGCAGCACTTAAATTAACCGTCATGAAGCGTGCCCCATAATCCTGTCATCATTCTCCCTATCCAGCCAGTGTGAAACTAATGCATTACAGCCCATCATTTTATAAAAGATAAATGTGATTTTTTTTTATTTTTTAGGGCACACCTTATTTATCTCTCTTCCACATCAAACCTCAGCATTTCAGAGCCTTTGTGCCACCACCTGCATGCCTTTAAATGCACTGCTTTCACCAAACTTTGGCAGGGCTGATGATCCTGCTGGCTCATGAAAACGTTGTTTTTCTGGGGTCAAGTCAAGGATGCAGGTTAGAGCAGGATGAGGCTGTCGCGACATGCCAGTGGAGGTCATGAACCAAAACTGAAATATTTTGGTTTGTTTCACAGGCTTGGTTTTAATGTCAGTGCGGCTGTCTGTTATTGCTGGTTTGTTAGACAACACACTGCTCCCACGACCGGAAACCTGAAGACCTTTAGAACTTTTTCAAAAATGGCAAGACTGACGTTTCAACTTAATGAAATGTTAACTCATTTTTCTTGGAAGTGTTGAAGACAAAAAAATTCTCGTACATATTGTTGGGGGTCAATTATGATCTGTTTTAAATTTCCCAGCAGTAAAAGATCATAAGTAACATTCTTTTGCCTGAAATGTATAAAAAAACTTCTATTAAAAAATACTTTTCTGTAAAAGATGAAAATGTATTAAAAATGTTTTTCTTAAAAGCCCATTCAGATCTATTTTAAAAGCATTCCCAATTCATCCGAAATTCATTTCTGAGTTTGTGGACCCCATTTCTTATCATCCATCTGTTTACACTCTCTCCCATTATCTTACAGACACTAATGTTACAGAGTACATTAAAAATGACGAGCAATCCAGTGATTCCGTTTTGAGCCAGATGCCAGCTCAGACGAGGAAAATGAAGACGTATGTGGATCTAGTCGTCTACCTGCTCCTTGTTCCCAACAATTTGAATTAAAAAATTACCAAAATGCAGTTTGTACATAATTTATCTTAATATTCATCATCAGGAAAATGCTCAACATCATCTTAAAAAATACGAAACGCAATTATCATCAGAGTGGGTCTTTAAAAAATACAGAGGTATAAAATCAGCAAGAAAACTATTTCTTTTCAAATGGTTTGCTACTTTACAGTTTGCATTTACTTGTTTTTAAAACTTTGTGTAGCCCCATTCAATATTTGTAAGAAGATGAAGTTTTAATGAGGCCTGAGCTTATAGATTAACTTAGCTGTGTCTGAGCTGTGCTTTCATAAGGTTAATTGTTGCTGTCATCGGTTTAATGTGTTTTTTCTCATTGGAATCGTCAAAAAATATAAATTTGCTCTTTTAAGCTTTAAATGTATGTTATGCCATGTTTATGGTGTTTGTTTTTTTGGTTTTTTACTTTTCTATAATGTAAGTGATAGCACTGCACCAAAGATATGCAAACTGAAATGCATAAATATTACGTGTGACAGATTACTTCAGTCTTTTTAGGCTAATTCAGTGTTTCCGATTTTAGTGTTGTTCAGGCTTCAACTGATTCTAATGATGGATAAATCTGGTTTGTAACAAACTATAATCATCAGTGGAGCTTAGATATAAGCACTCCCATTTCAACAGGAAAAAACACAACAACATGTCACCTTTGTACAACAATAATGTGAGCTACATCATCACTGACACAAAATGCACAATATCCTAAACACATTTCATTCAGACATACTATCACAAAACCCAGTTAAATTATATATTTTTTATTTCCCCCCAAAATTCATGTCTGGGCTCAAAAATATTTTACAAAACACAAACTTAGCCAATTTAAAGTTTGCTTGAATCTGCATGATATTTAATAAGGTCCATATTGGATCAAATCAGAGGTGTGAAGAAAGCTAGAAACTTTGATCAGATGACCTTTATAGCAAAAACTAACAAACCAATGAAAAGATCACCATTTAAAAAATTAATTCTTTAGTGTCCCAAAGGTAATGTATTGTCAAATACATGGATGCATTTTACTCTGGAAGGCTTAAATAAACAGCATGTTATAGGCCTTTTAAAAGAAAAGAATTGTGTTTCGATTGAACTGCTGAACAGGGACACACAAAAATATTTAAAAAAAGAAATTCATTAGAGATAACATCATTGCCTAATCATTAATTTTAATTTAAAGCTCAATAAGTATTCTTTGGAAACCGTAAAAGAAAATTCATGTTGAGCCGCTTCTATCAACTAAACCCACCTATTCATGTGTAGGATCAGGGGGTTACTGGAGCCCACCCAACCACTGTCGAGCAAAGGTGGGGTTCACCCTAAAAAGTTTGCCAGTACATCACAGTGCAACACAGAGACAGACAATCACAGTCACTCACAGTCACACCCAAGGAATAATTTAGGACCATCCGTCAAGCTCCAAAACATGTTTTTGGACTGAACCGCTAATTCCCAAACTTGTATTCGTTTGCAAACAAAAGACGTTGCCGCGAAATGTTTCTTATGTCAGTAAATGCAAAGTCTTCCTAGTTGTCCCTACACTAAGGTATTATTGCAAAATCAAATTACAGAGGCTCTTAAGACTCTAATCAAATCAAAGTTCCTCCAAACAGAGAAAGGCCAGGTCTTGTTGACACTAACATGTCTGAGATTGTTCTTTTTCACTCAAATAGCTGCTAATTAATTTCCCTGAACGTTCAGGTTGCCACCTCCAAACAGCACCTTGCCCTCTGTTTGCACCCGAGCTGCCAGGATACAGACAGACAAACATTCACACTGGCAGGAATGCACTTTAGTGGGCACCCCCAGATGAGTTAGGACAAGTTTGTTTCATTGTTGCATTCAGTTTTCCATGCAGAACTTTTGCATTTTGCCCTGGACTCTCCCAGGGGTTCAGGAAGGGTTCGGCAGCCCACGACAGCAGTCCACATGTGTGTTTGCACGTATAAACAGGTGAGCCACAAGGTGATTATGCTGTCAACTGCTGCTGATTCATTCACATCTTCAGAGAGTTAATTAAAGGTGTCGGAGCATACCTGGGTTTTCACGCACACGTTCATACACATGTACAAGCAAGTGTGTAACCACCAACAATACAACAAGAATAACAACAAGGGTAGACAAAAGATATAAATAAACTTGCGTGACACGCATCAGTGTACAGTCAGAGCTTGACAGTCATCCAAGGTGCATGTTTACTCACACCTGCAGCCCTGCCCAGGTTTGAGGAAACTTCTGCTAACTAAATTCGGACTGATGTTGAGCCTAAAGAGAAACCATTCATACCTCTAATAAAGGGATTAGAAAAGTATGTTTACCTTTAAAACATATTTTGTTTTTAATTTTGATGAAAGCAGGACATTTGTAGATATGAGCAGCAAAAGTCCTCCAAAGAAAAACTGGACAGAATTCTTATCAAACTACCAAACCGTTTTTTCTTGCTTCTTCTTATTTCCCACATTTCTGCAGATTGGTGGTTGTACTGTAAAACTATACATTAGGAACGGATTTGACTAAAGAATAAGATTTTTCAAGTTCATGCTTATAATTTATGGTAACAAATAATTATCAGTTTTTATTTTTTTATTTTTGTTTACATTTAGGGTAATAATAAGTGATGATGCTGTAAAATTTTATTCCTTTAGTCATTTATTTTAAGTGATTTTCAGCTTAAAAGGATTTTCAGGTTGTTCTTGAGAGTGGAATTGTGATGAGGAAGTCGATCCTGCACCAATGAAAACACATCAGATGACGTTGCAGTTCAAAAGAATGGCTGGCATCTGCAATGCTTGATATCACATCTGATTTGTTTTTGTTTTTTTAATCACAGAGCTCTGTGCGTCACTTACTCCATAGTAGCTCTGCATGCATGTCTCTCAAAGCGGATTAATACCAGGAAACAATAACAATAGTTTTGGGCACTAAAGGAAAATTCCATATATGTTTTGAAACTTGAACAACTAACTTTCAAAATAAAAGATGCTGTTAAAAAAAATCTTGAAGAGTGCAATTCTTCTTCATATCATCTTACAAACTTAGCTCAGAAATAATTTGAAACAGCAAATATCATGATTATACTCACTAAAACCTTAAAAATAGTTTTCTGTTGATGTATTAGCAAAACATGTTTTTTAGAGCAAAGTAGATATTTAAATCAAGATTTTAAATATTATCCAACCCTTGTGCTATCCAAAGCACGTTAAGTTGGGAGTGGGGTCATCTGGACCCCACAAGACAGTGTGCTGAACTTTTTGTTCAATGATTCTTGATCTTCACTGGTGTCCATGGATGGCATGTAATCTTCTTCACCTTTATCCACCTTTGTCATGGTAGGGATAACACGTCAATGTAAGGGTGGGGTCATCTGGACCCCATAAGATAGCACAAGGGTTGAGAATAATGCAGGACAAGTAATCATTAATTAGACTGCTCCATTAAATTGTGTAAAATCAAATACTGTACCTCCTACTTTTGCTAAATAAACCATTGATGGTGAGTCCCCCTAGGTTCTAATCTAGATGGGGGGAAAAATCACATTGTTGTTCTTCAATTACTGGTTTCCTGTTTCCTCAAAACAGGATTTGGGCCCCCTGTTGGACCTTCACCAAATTACATAATAATCTCACTTACAAGCTCATAACACCCTGTGGTCATGTTGTCACAGACACCGAGTCACACCAGAGGATTATGGCAACACAATGGACATCTATGTCTGCATTTCATACAGTGGCTATAAATATAGTGTTGCTCTTCAATGCAACCATGCCGGAGGTGCTCATAAAAATGTGAGCTGGTTGCTAAAAATAAACAATAGCTTAGCTAAGGTTACATTTAGCTAAAAACATGATTACATCTAACACATTTGATGTCATACAAACTGCAGATTATGTGATATTTTGAAAATAATAGAAGTTTTTTGTGCTGGCAAGTGAGTGCATAGTAAATGTTTGATTCTTGGCCTCTTAATAGTAAATAAAGCGAGTAAACCTCTGTTTTGTGTTTCACTTGTCCACTTCAACGATTCATTTTTCACAAATCCTCCACTTGGGCTCCCTCTGGGTGTGGATGGAAATGCGGGAAACAGTCCACCTAAAATGTAAACAGCCGTTTCTCATTTCTCTGTCTTCCTTCATTTTAATGTAAACCAAACGAACCCCCCCTCCCCTCTCTGCTCACAGTCAAACCACCAAACTTGATGGTTTCTTGGTGTTGCTTGCCCCCCGGCCACGCATTTGGCTCGGCGTCCTAAACACAGTGGTTCAATATTGTACAGTAGCTCCAAGTACAGAAGAGTTTTTGGTTCTTTATTTTTGATAAATCCACTCTTTATGGATTTCTTTACATCTTTAAGGACTTAAAAAGAGTTCTTAATGTAAATTTTCCTGGAAAGACTGCATACATGTACATATATAAAAGTGGGAAATAAATGCATTAACTTTAGAACAATTAATGCCTTACAGATGTATTTAATAATTTAATGTACTAATGTCACATAGAAACTGAACTTCCTAAAAAGTCTGTCTTCTGACATTTAAATAAGATCATCATGGTTAGGGTTACTCCCCAAAAGGACCAGTGATCACTGATGTCTTTGTACATCCAGACTAAATGAGAATAAAATATGTTTTTATGGTAGCATCAGGTGCCTTTGCTCAACCGACCACCTTGGTGAAGCTTTGACTCTGTCTTCTGCATAGATGGTAAACGAGAAGAAGAATCTTGTCATTTTTAAGTAAACTCATTATTTTTGCATGACATGCTTTCAGTAGATTGAATGTTGCATAGCAGTCATGCACAGTGATGGATACTCAGCCATCTGTGAAAAGGTAAAACCAAGAACTGAGACAAGGCTTTCATGGCTCCAACTATAGAAACACTGAATATTTAACTTTGGCCATTAAAAAATAGGCCTATTTATTACAACTTAGTGGTCAAACAGATCCAAAAATCTCACAGGACAGAGAAGCAGGATAGATTTGCCTTAAACTGTGAAAGTTTTTCAACCACCAGCATTTACAATCATAGAGCGCACTCACACAGTCTTCCAGTTGTTTCTCAAAATTACTTTTGTAGTCTTTTATTTTTGAAATCTCAAGTTTTGCTCCAGTAATTTGATATGGCGCAGAGGTAACAAAACTCACAGAACTCTTTCTTACATATTTCTTTCTTTCTGAAGCTTCTTTGTGGACAGTTTTGCTTTACCGTCCTACTGGATGTGTCCCTCTTCAGACGCTGCATGAATATGACGCTGCTAATCTTCTGATTCCAGCTGCTGTTACTGCTGCCTTTTATTGCTCTTCTACTTTGGCTTCTACTAACACAGATAACAAGATCAACAAAGATCCAGAATTGAGGCACTTGTTAAAACAATAAAATAAACATAGATCTGTGCAGGTACATTCAGGCATATTTGATCACCTAAGCTCTAAAACAAACTGTGGCTCTGATTGCAGACCAATAAACATCAGTTTGAGATAACACGGCTCACATTATCATCTCATTGAGCAATTCCTCGTCTCTCTATAGATTTTACCTCCAGATAATCTGTTTCTCTCCCACTGCTGATAGTTAGAGCTATAGATGTCCTTCAGATGTGACTAAATTCATGTAGTGGATGGAAACCCCGTCTAGCAGACAGCTACTGTAGCAGATAAGCTTCTGCTGAGCTCTTAGGGTGCTGTTTTATTTCTGTGTTGTCATGCTTTGGGGAACAATAAAGAATTTTCCATATTTGTATTAATTTAAATAAATACACATAATTTTTGTTGGTTTTTCATGTTAACAGAAGTATTTCTACGTTGAATTTTCAGACAGATTTTCAATACAAATCCAGTCTAATCATGTCTGGTCATATAGGAAACCGCACACATTAAAGGAGAAAAATTGACTGCGGTTTCCTGTGACTCGTAATATATGTCAACATTATCGATTTTTGGTGATGAATGATTTTAGTGGCTATCTATAAAAAAATTAGCCGTGGCGACACATGACAAAGTTCAGAGCTTTATCAAAATATTTGATATTACTTTACAACATTAGCGTTAGGTATACAGCCGAAAGTCTCAATAAAATACAAAACATGCTAGTTCGGTTCTAGGAATAAAATGCTCTGTAATTGATTAAACTTTTGTCTTTTTTTTGTGCTTTAAACTCTAAATTATGTGACTGGCAAATGCAAAGGCAAATGCAGAGGCACGTCTGCTCACAGTTGTGTGTTACAAAGCCTGTTTTCATTACAGTCCATGTAGTCTGCTTAAACATATATAAACGGATGATTTTTGCTGCTGGAAATTACTTTAAAGTACCGACCTGTTTTGTAACAGACTGATTAGCTAATGATTACGTAAAGGCCAGTTAACAAGCTGAGCTCTGATCAAATCAGGGTGTGTTGGAGGTCTAGTTTGTGACTTACCTCAGGAATTGCAGATTCGGCCAGCGAGGTGTCACCACATGCGCGACCAGAACTCAGCTACAGTATTTAGTATTTCTATTATTTAAAAATACCAGATGGTTATGTTTTCAAAAGAAAAATATGTCAACTTGAAAACTTTTTGATTTTCCTGGCTGTTAGTAAAACACATTTGCACCATCAACATATATATATATATATATATATATATATATATATATATAATGTTTTGAATGTGATGTTTAAAAGTGCATAAGAATATTAGGGAGGCATAAAAATGAATAACAACCCTTTAATGCTGATGACCTAGATTTTTGTCTGGAGGTGTTGCAAAACGTATGAATAATTTGGAGTGTAAGAAGTTCTTATGCAAGCCACAAAAAACTGTAAATAAAACAACTAAAGCAACAGTGTTACACAATTCATTTCACAAGATCAGTAGGGAGACAAACTTTAAAAGTATAATTTAAGCAGTCAAGCTTTCACGTTTTGTGCGAGAGTCTAAATTGCAGCTTTTGTTTGATATTTCGAAGGCCTGGTGAGGAGACAAAAGCAGGTCAGTGTTGCTCTTTTAATAGTTGAGAACTGAGTTTCCAAACAATGAAGCAGCCTGCGTGTACACACACACACAACGCAATTTGCACTCTCTCCCACTAGCTTACAGCCCTTCACACCTTCCAACCTAATATTAGTGGTGCCACAAAAATGGCGAGTAATATTGGAGCTGTCCAGCTGTACACTTTTGAGCCAGAGGTCAACTTCTTTTCTAAAGGTCTGTCCCCAGATGTTCTTATACAAATCCAACATATTGGATGTGGTGGTGGAGTATGGGTCAGAAAAGGAATCCAGTTCAGCAACCATTCCATTCAAACCCTCTGGACCCCCCGTAGGAGAAGTGGGGTGAAGCACATCCCACCCTATTGGAGTAAACCAAGTTAGTTGCATCCCTTCAACCCTCTAGAAAAGTGGCAACCTGAAAATGCCGGGAATAAGCATTTGTAATGAGAATGAGGAGCTAACTTACAGAGGGCACAGAAACGGATATATTTTATTAAATAAACTTGCAAAATAAGAATTAGAGTAAAATTGAAACATGAACACAAATATTAAAAAAATGACTGCAAATGCAAAACTGCATGATGAGATTAAAAAAAGGGCAAGAGGATCTTAAACCAAAGATTAACAAACATATAATTACCCAAAACACAAAAAGGTGGTGAGATTAACAGCTTTAACCTGCGTTATCGTGAAGCATAACTTAAATAGCCAAGCAACACTATTTCAACACATTTACCCATAAGGATTTAAATATATGACTACGTTTAGCTAAAGGGCTTCATGTTGTGCTGATGATTTATTTTAAGTGATGATACTGGAGTTGCCCTGACATGTCAGAGGCTGCATGTTTCTCTAACCTCCTTAAGCTAATATTTTACTCAAAACAAAAGCTCTTTTGGGTTTCAAGTTGACCAACGTGGCTGCGTTTTCCATCTTACTCTGCGTGATGTTTTCTCGATGGTGGATTAATGGAGGTGGAATACTCCCAGGTTTCACAACGTCTTGCCAGTGAGTGATTATGAGAGTCTCCACAGCAGAGGAAGAAAACACTCTGTCGCCATCCAGCTGGAGCCCAACTACATGAGTCAGCCAGCGCTGGAACATCACCGAAACTCAGCAGCTCCAGACTTCTCACTTGTTGACAGATTGTTAGAGCGGGGGCTCTCTGCACTCTTCTTGTTGGGCTTTGATGCTTCAGATAAAGACAGTTTGTTTTTATCTGTGAGGACTAAAACACCTGAAAGGTTAAATACAGAACAGATTCCTTAAATATCAGGCTTCGTATAAAAGGACAAAATGTCTCAAGTAGCTGTTAAAACAATTCACATATTTTTATGGAGGACAAAAATCCAAGAGTCCTTTCAACTGTTTTTGTTCTTTTATTAGCATCGAAAATCTCATGTTTCTAATGAAATCAAATGTTCACTCATTAATTAGAGACAACAGTGGTAAATTTAGGGGTTGCATTCGACTAGCAAGAATTATCAATTATGGACAATTATTTTGTTAATTGCTTGCTAATGTACTGATCAACTTTAAGATTACTGTTTTTGACAAAATTCTCACCAAATTAAAACAATTTTGCAAGGAGTCCCTTGAAAAAGAGATTCTTAATTTCAATTGGACCATTCCTGGGTAAATAAAGGTGAAATAAATAAAAGAAATCCCTTCTCATCAGCTTTTAGCAAGAAAATTTGTTGTTATCTGAAATTGGTATCATTGAATTTGGATTTTGTCGTAATATTTGATCTTCAAATTACATGTAAATAAAAATTCATGCTGTCATATTTCACAGACATTTCAACTTTTGTTAAAAAAGGCAGAAATACAAAATGTCATATGGTTTCATTAATACTTTTTACAAAGCTGATAAAAAGATGAAAAGTGAGTATGTTTAGAATCTAACACAAAGAGAAGTGGTGGCTTTGTGCTGCTCCCATGCTCTTCTGTGGCTCTTGCTGAAGTCAGACACCTTCCATGTTAAACCTAAAACTTACTCTGCAAAAAAGAAAAAAAAGTTCAGCAGAGATAAAAAACAATAGTTTGAAAACAAATACACAACTTTAACTCCTTACAGATTCTGGGATCTGATTCTTTTTCTTAGAAGTGTGCAAATAAAAATGGAATCAAACAACCACAATAATTTTTTTATGTCCAGCAGATGAGCAAGAAGATGCAATTTTTGAGAATTGTTATCATTTAATTTGAGATTTGCAAAATGCTACTATTTTCCAGACATAATGGGGTATTTTTTTTTTTTCATTTAAGTACTTTTTTCTTTTTCGGTTTTTCAGAAGATCTGAGCTTTTTATTGTTGATACAGGTTGGTAAAACATAGGTTGCCTTTCAGGACAGCCACTCTAGTGAACCAAACAAAAGAACAAAAAGTAGTAGTGGTTCAAAACTTCAAACGTTTGTTGTTGGCAGTAGCAGTGAGTGGGTAGAGGCGGGGATCCCACTCAGACTGAAACCTGTAGAAAACAATACCAGTAAAACACAAAGACACAAAGACAGTCTGGCAACAGAAATGAAACACACATGGCGCTCACTGACCGAAAGTGTGGTACAAAAATGAATCAAAGAACAAAAAATCTGGGTAATTTGGGGCAAACTGCACACACACATATATGCAGCGTACACAATTTGTGCGTGTGTGAGTATATACAGGCACACACTGGCCACTTTATTGGACACACATGTCCAACTGCTTATTAACACAAATTTCCAGTCAGCCAATCACATGGCAGCAACTTAATGCATTTAGGCATGCAGATGTGGACAAATTGATCTGCTGCAGTTCAAACCAAGCATCAGAATGAGGATGAAAGTGACTTTGAACGTGGCATGGTTGTTGGTGCCAGACAGGCTGGTCTGAGTATTTCAGAAACTGCTGATCTACTGGAATTTTCACCCACAACCATCTCTAGAGTTTACAGAGAACAGTCAGATAATGGGCAGCAGTTATGTTGGTAGAAATGTCTTGTTGATGTCAGAGGTCAGAGGAGAATGGCCAAACTGGTTCCAGCTGATAGAAAGGTAACAGGAACTCAAACAACCGAGGTCTGTAGAAGAGAATCTCTGAACACACAACCCGTCCAGCCTTGATGCAGATGGTCTACAGCAGCAGAAGACCTCACCATGTACCACTTCTGTCAGCTAAGAACAGGAAACTGAGGCTACAATTCACACAGGCTCACCAAAACTGGAGAATAGAAGACTGGAAGAACGATGTCTGATCTGTTGAGTCTCCATTTCTGCTGCATCATTCGGACTGTAGGGTGAGCATTTGGCGTCAACAACATGAAAGCATGGATCCATCCTTCCTTGTATCAATGGTTCAGGCTGGTGGTGGTGGTGTAATGATGTGGGGGGTGTTTTCTTTTCACATCTTAGACCCCTCAGTACCTGCTGAGCATGGTTCCAACACCACAGCCTACCTGAGTATTTTTGCTGCCCATGTCTATCCCTTTATGACCAGAGTGTATCCATCTTCTATTGTCTACTTCCAGCAGGATAAAATGCCATGTCATAAAGCTTGAGTCTTCTCAGAGTGGTTTCTTGAACATGACAATGAGTTCCCTGGACTAAAATGGCCTCCACAGTCACCATATCTCAACCCAATAGATCAACTTTTGGGATGTGGTAGAACGGTAGATTGGCATCATGGGTTTTAAAAAAAATGTTCCTTGGGATTTTTCAACTGATAACCACTTTCTTGTTATAGAGGGACTTAAAACTAAAGAATCACCATCATATAGTCATAAAGACATGACTAAAATGTAGTAAGGAGTGGTGTAAACTATGTCAAATGTTGTAAATGTATGAAGGTTTTTGAAGCCCAGGCCCTCCACTTCAATAAAAAGACGTTATTGTAAGAAATATCAGCTTCTGTCTATTTAGTACAATTTTTTTTTTGAGCTGAATAAGAAATAAAATGAAAAAACACTATTTATTTTTGAGACATGTTGGGTGGATCATGTTCTCAAATATATTTGGTTATCTAAACTCTAAAGAGGAGAAAAAAACTGAAGGTTTTACAAAACTTTCAAGTATGCCTGTTTCTTAATAAACACAAATGCAGTTTAATATCAACATGAAGCTTCAAATACCTGCATTCATCTCTACAAAAAGAGTGAAAGTGAAATGATCCTTGTGGAAATATTCAGACTCTCAGTTGTGAAAGGATGGTTTTCTGAGTTTTATGATGAGCAATAACAACAAAGGGCAAAGTTTTTGGCTTTTGTGGTTTAAATGCGGCGCGGAAATAGGCTTGGAGTTCAGGAGCAAATTTTCCTCCATCTGTCTGAGACTTCTGTTTATGCAGCCGCTTCATCTACCCCGACAACAAAAGAGCACAGCTCACCTCGTTCACTATGTTAATGGCCCTCTTTTACTGTGTGCGCTGCACATGTTGATAACTCTCAGCCTTAATCCAAGCCCGTGCTTTGGGTAAAGGTACGTTCCCGGTGGCGTCTGCACCAGGATTAGCTGCAAGGGTCGCTGTTCCTGCAACTAATCTACAGTCACTCCGTTATTCAGGAACTCCGCTTACAGTCAATCTGTACCCTCAGCACAAAAGAGGTGCCAGACATCATCCCTCAGGAAATGCTCTGCAGTTTTCTGTCTCTGTCTGAATAAGACGTGCTATTCTGAGCAGCTTGTCATGCTGTCCTTAAAAACAGCAAGTGTTTGTGAGCCTCTTGTCCTCTTTTGCTGCATGCGCTCAGGTGCTTCTTGGACAAAGATATCCAGGAAGAAAGTTGTTTATCTGAGCAAACAATCCTTTCAGGACTGGATCCACTAATTCCCATTATGTCTTGTTGACACCAAACTGAGATGAGGCATGTGCGGCACACAAGCCCAAACAGGGACTGCACACACTCTTCATGTAATCTCTGTGTGGTTCCTCTGTTTTTGTGCGGCCATCAGTCAAGTATAAGTTGAGGTACATGGTGTCTATGTTCAGATTTCTCACCAACACCACCCCACCAATACCACCTCCATCTGATAACTGATCGACCCTCAACTAGAAGTTCACAGCTCTCATGTCTGGTAGCTGAACCATGAGAGCTTCATGGTTTGGTATGCAGGAGTTTTGCACCGTGGATGTGAGGTGTGTCTGAGGGCATTCGGAGTTTGAGGATCTTGAAATGACAGAGGAAAAAGACTGGTACAAGAAAACTTGTTGTTCCTGCCTTGTATTTTCCCTGTGGTTCATCGGGTTCAGCCTTCAGCCTCGGGCTCACACTGTTGTGTTTTGTAGGTTAGGAGGGCACATATGGTGGGACAGCTCACTGAGGAGGGAAAGATTATTTATAGGAGAATTCTTTTTGTCCATAATCTGACGCGTGGATTAAATCAAAATTCTGTAAAGGTGCACATCATTTGTTTAAAGGGCCTATATTGTGAAAAATTAACTTTTTTTTTTAGCTTTTAAGTGTACTATGATGTTAATTCCTCATGAAAACCACCCCAAAGGGAGCACCATCCCCAGGCTAACACACTTCCTCCGTGGAGCTAGCGGTAATCGGCTGGATCAAGACTGGAAGGCTTCACAATATGCACATCCATCTTTGCAAAAGTTTGGATGTTGTTTGTTCTTGAAGCAAGGCAAAGCAAGACAAGTTTATTTGTATAGCACAATTCATACACAAAGCAATTCAAAGTGCTTCACAAAATAGGAAAATGCATTAAAATCACAATACATAACAGTGCAAAGATTAAAAACATACATATTCATTATAAAATTTACTTTAAAAGAAAGGGAAGAGAAAAGAAAATGAAAAGAAGTGTCAATAAGGACCCTTCAGTTATATATACGGCTAAACAGGAATGTCTTGAGTCTAGATTTGGACCTTAACACAGTAGAGGCCTGTCTCACAACCTCAGGGAGACTGAGGAAGCTACCGAGGCCGACTCTACATTGTCGTCATTAAAAATGAATTGGGTATACTTCCAGGTTGGAAAATTAACTGCAAAAATATCTTATATTTCATAAAAAAAACTCGTTCTTTAGTGTGCCAAAGGTAACATGTTATCATATACATTGATGTAGTTTTCTCTAACAGGCTTAGAATAGCATGATATAGGCCCTTTAAAATCTCAATTTAAATTTAATCTGTTTAAATGTAACAAATTTCAGTTTCAGTTTTAGCAAAGGTATGTTTCTATTGCGCAGCTATTTCCCTCTAAGAGTTTATGTAAAGCGTCAAGGAAATGCTTTCTTCAATTTTCACTCAGCATATTTGTAGAAGAACGTTGCAAGTTAGTTCCATTCCACAGGCTTCCCCCTTGCCGCACACAGACAAAAAATACAGATCATGGTGCAAAATGTAAACATCAACATACGACAAGTCCAATCAAAACCCATTACTTTCCACAGTAGGAACTTAACAGTGGTGACTCATGTCAACTGTCTCTCAGATGATTGTGTTTAAACAGCTTTCACTGCACTGGGAATTTGTTGTAACTTTAATTTGACTGAATTTCCTTTGCCATTTTCGTAATTGACAGTTGGGTACTCTCTTATGACTAAACAGACTAAAAACCGAAGAAATTTTTGGAATTTATAACAATACATGTATTTCTGTAAGTTGACATAAGAGTCAAAGGCACTGAAGCATAGCAGAAATCCTACAGTAATTTCTTTCCCACCCCTTCCTAGTTTTCACATCACATTCTAAGTAACTCATCTGCTGGAGAGCAGAAACTGGTTGTCCTTTTGTCGCTTGCTAATGAAAGTATTTTTACCCTTTTTTTTAAGGGTCTGAGAGGTGTTGTACTGTTGGATGCACTATTTGTCAAGGAGACAGACCAGGACCTAAAATGTAGGGAAGAGAATATTGTTGATTTGTGATTTTAACGTGTTTCCAACCCAAAGAGAGCAGATAAATAGCTCATTGAGAGAAATAAGGATTTGATCCCCTACCCATTAAGAGTTCTGGTTCCCACAGACTAGTTAGACTCTCCTAATCAACCTGTCACCTAAAGCTGAAGACAGCTGATACCTGTCCATGGAATTTTTCAATCAGCCAGACTTCAAACTCCCCAACATGACTAACACTAAAAAGGTTTAAGTGGATTTAAGGGAGAGGACCCGTAGAAGACTGGAATCGACTACAAAACCATCAGCAAGAAGCTGAAGATTGAGGTTAAGGTGACAACTGTTGGTGAAACTGATCTCACCTGGTGGGGTTTCCATGATCATGAGAATAGTGAGAAATTAGCCTAAAACAACATGGTTCAAACCATTAGTAATACTTTACACTGCAATGGTTTAGGCTGCAAAGTGGTTAGTTTTCGTCCCTCACAACAAGAAGGCCCCCAGTTGAAGTACTAGTTGGGGGAGCTGAAACAGACAAAACGGGTTAGAAGATGAATGAATGCAATGGTTTAACATCCTGCATGGCTCATAAAGTAATTATTTCCCTACCATTAGAGTGTCCGTCTGTGTAGGTGGGTAAACCTACAAAATCAGCAAGGGATCAAATACCGATACCCTCCATTGTATATTGGATAAACAATTGTGTCTTTTTGAACAGTTTTAAGTTTTTTCTTAACATCTACGATGTGTTGTCTCAACTTTTATGACATCTGACAGGATATTTCTGACTTTACAACCGTCTTAGAATACCCAAAGCGCTTTACAGTCACAGTCCCATTAACCTATGCAGCTGCATATTCACACACTGATACTGGCTCCATTTTTGAATACTGGTGCCACCAATTGCAATGTGGAATTCAGTGTTTTGCCAAAGGACACTTTGAAGGGCAGGCAGGAACTGAACCTGTGATCTTCCAATTGCAGGTTGACAATTACACTGTTTCCATTAAATCAAAATTCTGCAAATAGACACAAAACAACTCACACGATAAGTCATTCAAAATACATGGATCCCAACAATACTGTGATTTACAACAGCTTCCTTCAAATGTTTGTGTCTCATTACAATGTACGGTAGATTGGATCTATGTTTGCTCTTACAAGTGTATTCTTCTGTTTTCTGTACTGCTGTGACTGTCTTGCCTAAGGGTCTTGGCTTTGAAGAGATTGGATTTATTTATTTTAAAAAGCTCTAAAAAAGCATCGGTAATCACATATCCATGTCTAGGTTCACAAGATCATTCAGTCTCTCCTGGTGGTGCGAGCCTTGCTCCCACTGCAGAGGCTGCTTTCTGTCACTCCTTGTCTCTGTGAGCCATGTTGGTTTGACAGAGAACTTTCTGTCTGCTGCCTAGCCAGCCGCCTAGATCCCAGCATCACAAGCAAACACGCTCCGCTGGATCCGGCATAGCGGCCCTGATTTGACTAATTATCCGCAGTATACCTGATGTTTTCTCACGGCACCTCCGGCACACTGGTTGAAAAACACTGATTTAGTCTATCTTTGGAAGGGCCTTGACTGTTTTAGGAGACATTCTTTAAATGACATTCTTCAGGGTGGATCACAATTATCCAAACACCATCCAAGTTTCTATTCATGTCTTTGTTTTTCTTTTTAAAGGTCACTGATATACTAGTTGAACTAGTTAAACATCTGAAAACTGGAAGGCTTTTGCAGAAACTCTAGCATGAGAAACCATCCTGGACCAGGCCAGAACGTATGTCAAGTTTGAAAACTATCAATTATCCATCTGATCTCACAACCACAACCTAACATTATTGGCGCAACAAAGATGGCGAGCAATATTGGAGCGATCCAGCTATACAGTTTTGACCAAGATACCAGCTCTGATGAGGAAAACAAAGACGTACATAGATCTATTTATCTGCAATTGGATGTATCAGAATAGAGGGAGCTTGTGGCCCTCCAATTGTAGCATCTATGTCACAGCTACAAGCTTTTTTTAACGTAATTTTACATTTGCTCCTTATTCACAACTATATGAATATAGAAATACTCAGAAATTAAATTTTTTGTGAGAAAAATGCCACAAGAACATGTTAAAAACACAGAAAACACATTTTTTGTTGAAGTAGGTCACTAAACCTTTTTAGCCAACTAAAACTGTAGGATTTTTGAAAGTTTAGTATTTTACATGAGTTAATAGAACAAAATCAATCATCAAGTTAATACATTATAGAAATTTCATGATAACCCTGCAAATATTTTTTTAAAGAAAATCGACACATGAATTATTTTGTTTTTACAACACAGTGTTCAGAAATCTTGTTTTTTATTGCAGGTCTATTAATGCAGTAAGGTATTTTATGTGTTTGGGTCATCTTCTTAAATGCAAACATTCCTATTTTAAAGGTTCCACTGAAGGACAAATGCAGAAAACACCAGTGGAGAATAAAACACAAGCAGAGATAGTGCTGCTAAAGGAAAAGGGCACTAAAGTTCTATGATATGTTGTGTTCCTGATGAAGACAGAAAACCCAACCTGTGAGTTTAAAAAAAGCTAAATAGGAGCTGAAGGGGAAGACTGAAGAATGAGTAACATCACTGTGAAGACAAGCTGTTCTATACTGGAATGCTAACATACATCATGTCATCTGTTCTTGGGTTATCCAAGAGTTAAAGACAAAGAATGTTTTTCAAATGAGAACAAATATGTTAGGCTATTGAACTATGTTCTTGTCCTGTTGGGTGCATAACCCTGTCTGGCGTACAAAAAAATCCCAAAAAAGACACGCATTTGATTTAGCTTGCTTCTACTCTGCAATCCAGAGAACAGAGCAACTTGACTGGGGTCAAAGCAGCACAGTTAACATGAGAATACTCGTGTTTGAGCAAGCGTAAAGCAGGAAATCCATCAATTCTGTAATACCTTCACTCGTTCACTTCTACTGAAGCCATTTTCCCAATTTTTTTATAATTTGTGCATCTTCAGATTTGCTGGAAACGCACAGCCCTTAAATCACTTTCTGTCTTTTGTCCAGTTAGACTATTTTCAAGAGTGAACCACACCAGAGTTCACTTGCAAGTGAGCTAAGACCCTCATGTTCAAATAAACCAGGATTAACCGTGCAAAGTCCACTACATCAAAGAATTCACAGAAATTTCAATTTTTGGGGGAATTAAGATGTGTTTTGAAATCCACAAAAAATGTACTCTCTTTCAATACAGTAAGTAATCATTTGAAGAAGCGAATAACAATACAAGAGTTTTTTTCTCATCACAGTTTTAAAAATTAGTAAAAGTGTTTCCCACCAAAAGTGTTTTAAGATTTTATGGAAACAGCCATTTTGAAATGAGCAGGAAAAACCCTTCTACTGCCCCTAGAAGAAAGATAAACTTATACAGGGCAGAAAACATGGACAAAATTATACCCAATCGGTCTTCAAGGAAAGTTTTGATAATACTAATGAGAAGGGGGTCTCAGAAACCTATGTATCACATGTGATACGAGTGGTTATAGACGGTTAATTTTGGTGGGCAACACTCTTATCAGCTTTCTAGATGGGACAGACAACCCATGTTGATAAATTATTTGGTTGGTCTGTCACACAAAAAAAATAAACCAGCAATGAGGTTACATATTCACCCACAATAAAGTCCTGAGGCCAGCTGCCACAAAGCACACTTGCTTCAATACAGCTAAATCTACGTTTACACAACCCTCAGCAACGCGAGTTCAAGCAACCACTTCCGATGAAAAGTCTGTGTAAACAAGAGCGAATGCGCATTACGGGCTTCCGCGTTCCAAATGCTCCCGTCCATGCATCACTAAGCATGTTTCTACCTTGTTTTCGGACTCTATGTACAAACGCGTTGCCATTGAACTTGCATTGAAAGTTAGACCAGGATGAACTTTGACCAATCAGAGACTGGGATTTGGTAGTGACGTATGGATGACGTCACCTTTCAATTCACAGAAGTAGCAACTGTTTGAAAATTGATCATGAAGAAACATTTATATTGAGGTCGAGGTTTGTGCCTGGACAAATGTATATGACACCAACTCTTTCAATGAGAGCAAAGCTGTGAAAGACAAAGCCAGCGCAAGGTTCATGAGATTTGCACCGCTATGACATTCTGCACCAAACTGTAGGTGACGGACATAAGCTAGTATCGGGTAGTGACAGTCCAGTGGGAAAACCCTTTGCTAAACGTGCGCTTAAGAGTGCATTCTTGAACATACCTGGTGTAGATGTAGCATGACAGACCTCAGGAATAAAGAGACAGTTTTCCAAACATGCTTTCAAATTGTCTTCTTTCTCTTTATCTTCTAAAATCCTAATAGTTTTGTTTTTGTCAAGTGATGCACATATTTTCAGTTTCTGTTAATAAGCCACATTAAGCTGCTTTATGTTTTTGTTTTAACATCTCTTTCCTTGAAGCCTACAATCATTTTCCTGCTGTCGTTTTTCTTTTGAAAGTTGTTTTTCTCTTTTCACTGTATTTCCCTTTTTACCTTTCTAGAACATTCTCTTCCTCTTGTTGAGGATCTTTTCAGGTCACTAGTGACCCCAGGCTGGTAATGAGGAAAACGCCTATTAAGGATTAAGTTCTCCTCTCTGAGGTTAATGTAGCCTGTCATGCAATCAGTCACTGCAGCGATGTCATCTGTGGCTGCAATAATGCAGCATAGTCAGCAGCCTCAAAGCAGAGCTGTAGTTCAGAGTCGAACATTGGCAGGTGGAGGTGAGAAAACCCAGATTAGGATCTGCTGGCTTTAGAACCGTATCCATCTTTAATATTTGCATAGAATAAATGAATCGTTTTATTTTCTCTGGTGGAGCAGTTAAAGAACTGTTAGAAAGTTGGAAGTAAAACGATGAGACGTGTTTGAAATCTCTGGAGATCGGCCTGAATGCATCAGCCTATTGTGTTTGTATCATGGCAGTGAGTGTGGGCAATTTGTTTTCGCTCAATCCTCAAAGGATGTGCACTGATTAAGACGGTAACTGTCTGGAATGGAATTCCCTCCATCTCAATGCAGGCACATCCAAACACAAACCCCCTGTTTTTCTGTAACCTGATGCTTGTTGGGTTTTCGGAGAAAGTGACAAAAATAGAAGTGCTTCTTTCACAGGTAGTGGACACAATAGATGAGGTGGTTACTCATTACACAGACACTCAGGAAGCATTTGCAACAAAAGCAACTGCCGGGTACACAATACTTACTCAGCCTAGCTAGTCTCTGAGGTGTCTGTTGCACATCATGTAACCCACTAGGTAATATAAATTGTCCACAATTCACAAAAAAGCAAAAGAGGGGGTTAGCCATGTTTTAATATCAGCATTGAATCAGACAATGCATGATGCTCACATGCATTCTCAGTGGAAAAGTGGAGGTGTTTCTAGAGTGGCTTGCTGCTATCATGTTCACGCTGCACGTAGACAAAGAGCAGCGGGCGATCCAGGTGTCAGTCTTCAGATTTCAGATTCACAGGTAACCGAAATGTAACTTGAGGATTTTACTCTCTAGTTTGAAATGTATAAGAAATATTAGAAAAAATCTATTGTTATGAAAGGAAGCTATACTTTTAAATTAGTTTTCTAAACTGTGCTGTGGGGAATTCTGAAACACAATTGTGTCTTTTATAGAAAAAAAAAATAAAAATTTAAATTTTGAAACTCAGCAAACAAAAACACCACAAATGTTTGCAATACATATGAACACTCTGTTTTCCTATTAGGGGTTTTGCAAATTACAATTTGTTTTACTAATGCTAAAGCTTGGTGCCATACAAAGAAGTGTTCACCATCTTTGACTGACCTCAGCGGAATGAAATTACTAGTTTCATTTATTTTGGAAAGACAATTCCTCCCTGCACATGAGAAAATGTGTAAAATTCTGACAACAGTGGCTCAACTCATCATTTTAAATTAGATTTCATAATATTTTTTTCATCCCACAAGGAAAAATGAGCTTTTTACTCATAGTAAGAATTTCAATTGCTCTTGACTTTTGTGTTTTATTATACTTTATCATCAGTAGTTTTTCTTCACAAACAAACTTTGTTTGATTCTTTTTTTCATTTTTAAATTTCAAATTCCTTGGTTTTTTCCTTGACCCTTTGACACCAGAGATGTCACAGGAAACAACTAAATAACAGACACTCTTTGACATACTGTAACTCTTTGACCGTTTACCCTGATCAACGTGAATCGACTGATTCTGACGTGGAGAAAAGCTCCGGTGATAATTTGTTATTAAAAGATGATTGACAGAGTAAAGGCAGCACTAAACCATCATTTGTTTTAAGGACTTACTTTACTTACATTATTATGAAAAGTTTTTGATTTGCCTCTGTAAGTCCTCTATAAGTACTTATTTAATGTTTTAGATTTATCACCTCGATTTGTGTCATTTGGTTTTTCCGACTTGACTCATTAATAGTCTACATTATTCAACTCTTTGATGACTTACAAGCACTGGGCTGCACTAACTCACCTTAAAGCTGTTTCACATTTGCAGTGATCAAATCAACTGTATTGGAAGGTGTGTGCTATATCTGTGTAAGTGTATTATATATTGTTTGGTTTTTTTCAGTTTCTTTTAGTTTCTCTTTGTCTGGTCTTATCCAACACCAGTTCATCCTCACATCTGACTTAATCTGTCCATTTGTTTCCTTGTTTTCAGTTCTCCTGCAACAGCGTCTTGTTTCCTCGGGTAATCTGTTTGTGTCCCTCCACGCTCCAGCTTAGTCACCACCACCTGTCATGTGGTTCCCTTTTCAATTGGAATTCCACAAAAGTGTTTTCTGTTTAACTGCATGTAGAGCCTTTCCTCAGAAAAACACCCCCTTGCACTATCCAAATTCATAAAACACAGAACATTAAACAAAAAGGCTATAGAATTTACTTTAATGCTTCACATTATTGGAAATTTTCAGTATTTCACTTTACACTCATGACAAGGTACGTCAATAAAGTTTCTGTCTGCGTGACGATGAAACTGTGAAAACAAACAAATGGGTTTAAATTACAGGGTGAAAGCTAATGAAGTTATTTATATAGTTATTGAATGAAACAAAAATTGGTTTAGGCACACTTTAGGAAATTCAAACTGTAAGTATTGGTACTTAAAAAATATTTCTTCCCTAGCAAGAGGAAAAAATCTTGACTACACATGTGGCACAAGATCTTACTCCCTACATTTATTTAAAAAAAGTTTGAAAAAAAGTGTAAATAAAACGACATACTGTAAAAATGCCGACAACATTATTTTTGTCCTGAAAAAGATTGAAGTCATTACACTCAATTATTTTAATTAGAAATGTTTCCCAAAATCACCCAACACGATCATGTAACTCAAGATACATGTGAACATAAAAGAAAACGTGATTTCCTTCTTGTTTCTGAGACAAAGGTCGGTAGTGGGTTTCTGTTTTTCTGGTCGCCTGAGCAAACTGACTTGCGTTGATGAGTCTTCGCCAGGCGTAGGAGAATCCGGCAATCCCCGAAGCCTTTCTGGAGCCATTCTCTGAGGGTGTGTCTGCAGACTCTCCAACTTTGTCCTTTGTGCGAATGACTAAGCACTCACATTAACACAAACAAGATGACAGATTTATAGCTGTTGAACAGAGACTGAATTATTAATGCAATGTGGACAACAGCTCTTGGCAACAGATCGTCTGTGGAGAAATTATTTTAGTGACGGCGTTTCGAATGTGCCGATGTACAAAGCTGTGTTTTCATAGCACCTCGATCTTTGATTTCTTTCTAAATTTTCAAGGTCTTTTTGGCAAACAACGTAAGATTACTACAATAATTTACAGCAGCCTGGAAAAGAGACCAAAGTTTGAAGGAGCAGCGGACTTTGGAGTTGTGTTGTTGCCTTTTTAAGTTGGGAACGGGTCTTTTATCGTAGACTTTTTGAACAAGCTACAGCAAATCTAGCAAATTCTCAGATGTGTTGTCCGAATCGAGGTCAAGATGATCCAACACCTGATCAGCTCCACAACTCAGAGCTTCAGAAATCTTCCGACAAAGCCACAGAGCCGTTTCAGTACATCATACATTCTTTAATCCCCCCAAATGGTTTTAAAATGCATTTTTTTCCCTTTGGCTGCTTGAAAGCAATTTACATTCTTTCCTTTCCACTTGACAGGCAGGTACATAGAGGGGTGTTGGAGATGGAGAGACTCCCTCCTCACTTTCAGACACAAGTCTTTAGGCGTATGACTTTCGGTGCAATGTCTGCATATTTGCTCGCTGTCCTCAGACTCAAAAAAGGTTTTCAAAGAGCAATTACGCCCATGTGTCATCTCATCAATCACCTATAGGTCTCATTACCTATGGGAGTTAACCTGTTCTCAGAAGTTTTACATGACAGTTGGACGCAATGAGCCCATGATTACTCATTTGTATATGATGCACACAAGCCCGCTTTTATTGTCAGACGCATATCAGCTGGAGACATCTTACCTGTACATTCAAATTGAGGTGTAACGGCTCATTTTAGCAAGCAACAGCTATCACCCAAATACCGCTTTGCGCAAGCGGCTACTTCCCATCTCTGCACATCCCTGCTCTGTTTTACTTGTTGTTGGGTTTTGATTAGATTTGATAATGTGGACTGTATTCAAAGTACGACATGGATCTGCATTGAGAAAATACAGCCAAAGAGGAACCGCGAGCTTGGTGAAGAGGGATGGATAACTGCAGGGGTGAAGCTGAAATGGAGGTTCTGTGTTGGTGTACTGGTCGGTTTTCCTAGTTTGCATATGTTGTACGGAGAGACCGCAGTACCGAGTGTGTCTGTGCATGCTTGCATGAGCCACTGTATTGGAATGCCTGGCCTCAGGCAGCTCACAGCTTTAACTTCTGTAAACAAACTAATGGCAGAAGGCTGGAGGACCACACAGCTTCTGTGGTAAAGTTGCAGTCTGATGCTGTGCAGGACAACAGTCCCGAAGAGATAATTTAATGATATAAAATCAACCATTTGCTGATTTCTAAAGGATAATCTTCACTAAAATGGGACATGGTGCCCATGCAGTAATAATTTACTTCACTTTTAGAAATGTGCATATTTTTACTGTGGCTTCTCAGTAAAAAAAAAAAAAAAGAAAATCAGAAACCCTGACACAGCAATCTTTGCTTGTTAGGAAAAAGTCTGTACTCGATGTCCACAGCATGCTTGAGTTTCTCAATAATCAAAAGGGCTTTTTTAAATAGTAAGCTTGACATCTGACAAATGATTAAAGTTAAATTCAGTTCTACTGCATGGCAGTGATTTGTAGTTAAATTACCACAGCATCCAGTCTTCCAACAGTGAATTTGTGGTTTCAGTGTGGAGTACACAAATAAATGCATTGAAACCACAAAGCTTCATGTAGAGGTCGGAGCCCGTCCAAAGCGTTTTGAAACAGCTGCAGCATAAAAGGGTTCCCAGTCTGACTGGATAGACTCCATTTCCAAAGGAGGATTCCTTAATTACTAAGAATGAGGAAAATGGGAGAAAACTGAAAGAACACTTTTGCTCAAATAAAACCAAAAGGAATCTTTAGACTTTTAAATTGAAACACATTTAAAAGCAAACGGTAGCTACAACAACACATCAAGTTTCCAAAAGGTGACATGAGTCCTTTCAATGAAAGTTGTCCAGCTTCTCAACAAACATAAAGATAGTTATTGATTTCACTATTCCTAAAACTTCTGTCCAATTAGAGGGTCTGAATACTGTGACGTTGCCTAAGCCTGCTAGAAGGTCCTGCTGACACCAACTCAAAATCTGATTGGTTGAAAGAAATGAATAACAGACATTGATTTTGCATTAGAAGGCCTTCAGATCTAATATTGAAGGCCTTTTTAGCTCTGACCCTGTCTGACAATGAAGGACAGCTGAAATGCGATTGGTTAAATGCTCCAATGTGAAAATATGCCTGTCTGGAAGCAGCATAACCATAAAAAAAAAAAAAAGGGAATGGACAGACCATTTGGAATGATTTAATGAGTATGCATGGACAAAATATAATTAACACAAGATTCAGATATTTTTTAGGCCTTCAGAGAAGGCCTTGAAGGCCCTGACTGCCCACTACTGTGTGAATGCCATAATCTAGTTGCATGTTAGTGCAAATAAATTGTGTGCAAATACCAAAGAGCTAGTAAAACTTTTTACTTCAACTCCAAACAAAACGGCCATTCAGTGAGAATCTGAGATCTGTAGCTGATTTGCAAATAGACAAATAGATTCATTAAGGTCTACATTTTTCTTGTCTGAGCTGGTATCTGGCTCAAAACGATATGGCTGGATAGCTTCAATATTGCTCACCATTTTCCTTGCTTCAATAATGTTAGGTTGGGAGTGTGAGGGGCTGTAAGCTAGCGTGAGGGAGTGTAAACAGATGGATGACAGGATGTGCGGGAAGGCTTTTTCTGTACCTACAGTCTCGCTTTAAGTGATACCTAACGGGGGGCTTATCCAGATGTCAGCAGGTCCCAATCCTGCTTTTATCTGAAAAATATCAATCCAGTTGTCAGCCCATTATAAGATGAACACAGAAACAGGTTAGATTAGTTGTGTTAGAACCCCCTAATGTTTCAGGTGATGATAAACAAGTTTGTGTCACTGCCAGTGTGTGTTGAGTAAACACAACCCCACTCCCACAAAGGTTTGTGTAAGTACGGGGCTATGGTTTTTTTTTTACCACACATTCATATTCTGGCATGTTTTGTATGTGTGTGCATCAGGTTGAGGTTGTTGTCTGTTGGCTGTAATCACATAACAGATTAACTCCTTGAAAATCCATAATACAGCAATAAGCTGTGTTTTGGAATCAAATTAACAGATACAAAGCGTTGTATTCCATTTCCTGCTGCTGGCGCTGGAGCTGGGGGTGGATCATGAGGAGGCTGAAGGTAATTAAAAGTGGAATATGAGATAGAGGTAGGAATCTAAAAAACTTCCTGTTCCATCACAAAAAGGTTTTCACAGTGCTTTAAGCTCTTCTGTCAGTGTTGGCCTTGGTTTGTTTAGTCTGTATATATAAACTATTCTTGTAGACTTTGTCCTTTTCTCTGGTTGAATTGGTATTTTCTTCAAATTTTGAGCAAAAATATTGCAATTCCAATCTTTTGCAGGACATGGTTATGATTTCAACTTTGCAATCTGTTAAATTAACAAAAAAAAATGGCAACAAAAAAAATGCTATCAATTGGATGACAAAGAATGATTAGAGTTGAGCTTGTTAATCGTTTTTGAAGGAAATAAGATTTAAGTGAGGCAAATTCATGAAACATGTTAAAATGTTTTTCAGAATCAGTTTTAAAGCTGCTAAAAATGTTTTATATTGTCTAACATTTTACTAAGTTGTAAACTGATAAACTGGCTGGGATTTTTGGTTGTTTTTTAAGCATGTTCTTGTGGCATATATGAAGAAAATTGAATTTCTAATTTTTTTTCCAATCGTGAATCCGGAGCAGACAAAAAAAATGCTATTTGAAAAAGCTTGTAGCAGTGACGTACAAGCTACAAAGGGCAGGCAAAAGTCTCCCTGCTTCACACCATTCCGATGCATCCACTTGCAGACAAATAGATCCATGAACGTCTTTGTTTTCCTCATCCGAGCTGGAATCTGGCTCGGAACTGTACAACTGGAGAGCGCCGATATTGCTCACCAATTTTGTGGCACCGCTAATGTTAGGTTGGGGGGTTAATAGGCTGTAAACCAGCGGCAGAGAGCTCTCAGAAACGGTGGTTCATGAATTTCCAATGATCTACTGCTGGTCTGCAGAAACTGTCCCACAAAGCGACACAAAAACAGGGTGATCATAATTCCAAGACCACTGGAAACACTTTGAAAATAGGTCACAAGATGTTTGGAGGGGGACTTTAAACTACAGGAGAATGGGAAAAAAAATGTCATTTCCATCAAACTGCATTTTAGGAAAACATTGATTGTTAAAACAACATCAGGACTGTGATTTGCTGAAATCCACAAACCACATTTTATGTGCCTCTGTCTGAAATAGTGATGTAGAAACTCAATTTTACCGCAGCCACTTTCTAATAAGGACAGTTGCTTTTCTTTTTATTTTTTTAACTTGGCTGGCATGACAAATTTAGGATTGACTATAAAGATTATTACTGAAGTGATCCCTTCAGTGCACATTAGCAGACAAGCTGCTGCTTTTGGCACCCAATTTTCATTTTTGATAAAGAAAAATCTGCCTCTTAGAAACAACTATGCACATACGATTTAGAATTTTGACCTCCAGGCCTTCAGGGGTTGCCTCACAGCTGGTTTTTCAGAAATCCCTGCCCTGCTAAAAAATTTGAACAGGGTTTACAAACATTAAACTACTGGATGGTGCTTCAAAGTAAGGTTAACCTTAATAATGACTTTTCTTATTATTTATTCTTTTGCTGTTTTCATTTTAGGGTTTATAACTATTACTCACAGTTTTCTGAAGATATATTGCATGCTTGCTGTCATTTTGGATTATTCTTCTCATCACTTGAATAAACAGCATTGACGCTATTCAAACTGAAAACTAACTGACAGCTTCTATAAACATCAGGATCACCTGTTGATGCCATGTTGTTCATGTCAGGTGAAGCTGATCAGGAATCAGTTACATAAAGAGCTTGTTTTTTTTTTTACTTCAGTTGAGCAAGGCGTTTTAATTTTTTTTTTCTTTCTTTTTCACTCAGAGTTGTCAGGTAAAATTAGTTCGGAGATCCTCAGTTATTCAGACGTGTTTAGTTATGCAATATGTCGGGTGATTCTATTCCCAGTGCCAGCTCCGTCATCAGAGCCACTCAGGTGATGTTTGCTTCTTTAAGGCATGTTAGCATTTGGGTGTGAGAGATTCATCTTTCTGTCAGCTGTGGTAAGCTGTCATAAAATTGCTTTGTTTATTCTGAACTACTTCAGAATGGCATCCCTCATGTGCATTTCTTTCCTTCTGACAATGAGTCATCCTTACTGTGCAGATTTGTATTTTTGCTGCCGTTAATCTAACATCGGTATGCATGTTATCTTAGGAGTGCTGCCCTGTCTTACTGGCTGTTTACTGACGTGGAGACTTGGTTTGTTCTCACACAGTTTGAAAAGGACCGGGCTTGAACAGGTGCCAGCTGAACTCAGCTATTCAGTGATTCCCATAATGACACATCTGCGCAGATTATCTCCCATGATACGTTTGGAGCTCTGCTTTATTTCACAGACGTCATTTGCATCCACCCACTCCCACTAAGACAACCTCCAAGCTATCACGCACCTCCAACCACAATGTCCTGTAAAGTTGCATTTTAGCCTTTGTCCACCTGTGATGAATTGACTCGAACGGCCTGAACTCTTTCTCCGACATGACTGTTTTCCTTGTTTCCACATTCGCTCACCACACTGTGACCAAAACAAATAAATGAGGAACATGCAGGGCGCTTGTGTGTCTGCTCGTCCTGAATCAAACACAGGAAAGTGCTGCTTGGTTACTCCTCTTTGTTCCTCTGCGCCATTGTTTTGGATCTCATAGCTTCATCCTGTCATACATGGTCCATATGGGTACATTTTATTCCTTCTACCTAGAAGAAAAAGCACATTATGAAATGTCTCAGTCCATAAAAGATTAAAAAGGGCAAAATTAGAATTGACTGTTGACACAAACAAGAATCCTTCTCCAGTTCATCTTTTATTTAATGGGACATCATGGGACTTTTATCCAGAGGAATTTTTGAGAATGTAATATTCAATCTGGCAGAAAAAAAGAAAAGCAAACAATGTTTGATGTGTTAAATCTATGTTTAGGTTAAGTGAACCAGGTTGAATTGAATCTAGAGTGGACTTAAAAACCCTGCCGATGAAAATCCTGTTTCTTGAGTTTTTGTGATGTACTTGTGGCATTTTTCTTATTAAAGAGTGCAAATGTAATTACAAATTATTTCATTTTTGCGTTTCTGAGTATTTCTTCTTTTAAAAATGCTGTCAATCAAACTGTCGCAAAGACACTTTGTTTGAATTAATGAGCTGTTGTGATATCACAACGGCGCAGTAGCACATGCGCGTTGCACAACCTTCCTGATCTGCCCCGTCCAGCGTGCACAAGTTCAGGCGTGAGAGAATAAAAGATGGCACATTACTGGGTTGCCCACACGTATTTTAAGTACGTCCAAGGATGGATTTTGTTGTTGGCACATAAAATTAACTTAAAGTTTCAAATGTATTCCCCGCATTTATGTTCTCTCTCTGACTTGAGTTTGAAGGCTTGCTGTCCCACTTTAACCAGAGAGGGGAAAATAAAAACAAGAATAAAATCAAGGGACATTTTTTATTATTGCCTTGATGAAAATAAGAAAAACATCATAAAGTTCAGGAGGCCTGAGCAGGCTGGCTCTCAATCCCGCAGTGGAGTCGGCATAGTGATCGGGATCGCTCCAACCTCATGGTCCCTGGGATAGAATGTGCCCGCCTTCGCCCAACATTACCCATCCTGGCTACTGTTGGGCAATTTGGTTCAGACGGTTCTGACGGGTCCCAAATCTCGCCGCACTGCTGAAATCGTGCCGCCAAACCTTTGTGCCACACCCGTTGCTCCAATCACACCGCAAGACCTCAGACTGCATCTGTAGCATTGACTCAACATTTAATCGCGTTCAGTGTGAACGCAGCTTAACCGTAACCTTAATCTTAAACTTAATCCTTCCTCTGGGGCCAGTGTTGAACTTCTTTCTTGGCCGCACGTATTTGAAATGACGTGTTAATAGTCACTTTCTGGCATTTTGTTTTGTTTGCTGTGCACGTTGTTTATAATTTTTACAATTTCTGAGACTGTCAGTCTGTGTCGTTTGTCCCCACCCCTGTGTAAAGCTCTTAACTCATGTAAAATGCAGCGTGCAGATCAAGGGCAGAGCCACTCAGCATCAATGGCCATGCCCATGAAGAGGAGATATTGGAAACAGAGGCTTCAGACAAACATGAAATATGGCTTTATAAGACGTTGGATTTTGGTTAAAAGCTTAATAATTATAATTAAAACACCACTGGGATATGTTTTTATTTGAAAAAAAAAAATTGCTTTGGGGGACTTTAAAAGCTTAAAAGGATGCCCCCAATCTGATAGCATGGGTGGCTCATTCCAAAGATATGATCAAACATGGGTATGCCCCTGTTTTTTTTTTTGTTGTTGTTGCAAGAAACTACATGTACTGGAGACATGATTAAAATCGACCCTGTCACCAAAAGAAAAACAAAATTCAATTTTTTTGCCATAACTTTATGACTTACAACAAAAACAAAAAGGAAAAATGTGTCAATGAGTTGTTACCTTTCTCTATCTTTCTCTAGGAGTGGTTTAAAATGAGCATAAGGGGGTGTTGTCAACAAAATTCACCTCCTCCATAGAGGTGCTTGTCTTCTGATTAACATCACTGCTTTTTTCTAAATGTGAAGTTACACAAGCTCTGAACATTGTTTTTCCCTTGAGGAATCCCCTTTCTGCCAGATTTAGTAAAGCTTCTTCCCCTGACAATGATCAGACCTTTCATGTGCATAAATCCACTGGGCGGTTAATCTCCGTGGTGTCCATTGGATTCCACACGGTAAAATTAAAGCCTGAATTGGGACAAGCAGGTTGTCTTACTGTTGAGTTGACGTTTATTGTTTATTTACTCAGTCTACAGTAACTCAGCAACATTCCAAGAGCGTCAAATGGGCGGTTCAAAATAAAGTTGGATTCCTACTGTGTTCAGCCTCCTGTCAATCAAACACCCAAATATGTAAAAGTTTAAGATTTGATTCCAAATTATTTTTTCAAACCCACCCCCATCCTCACACTAACAAACACAAAGACACACGCAGTAGTTATGGAAAACAGTTTTGAAAACCAGTTTGTGGATAGAGACTTATTTTTGGTGTAAAAGTTGTCTATATTAACATGAGAGTCAACAAAGATTGTTACATTCTGACACCAGCCTCTAGTGGTCTTTTTAGTAATTGCAGCTTTTAGTTTTTACCTGGTTTCCCAATTTAGAATGCTAACAGTAGGTTCACCTTAAGTTAGAATGTTATTCAAGACAATACTAAACCAATATAAATATGTATAGCTTAATATTCATTTGCTGTTTTTATTTTTTAAAGTAATTTTGCATATTTTATTTTCCCTTTGGAAAAGCCCTGCTGAAATGGATTTAACTTTTTTGACCTGTGGCTCTCCTTGTTGATCATGGGTGCGGTAACAATTGAAATGTGAATATTTACTCTTTTCAAAAGAAAAACTATAAGTTAAAGACTGCCAATGTATAACTTTTTCACTCCTTTTATAAGATGTCATTGGCAAAAAACAAACCAGCACCAGCTGGTGCAAGGATCAACGCTTAGATTTTGAACAAACTGAAATAGAAAGTAGAAAACTGGGAGTCGCGGAAGTGCAGATAAAGAGACTGATAATGCTCATCATGATTTTCTTTTGCAGGAAAAAGGTTAGTGAAGAGGTCACTTACAATCCAGCGTGGGCTAGAACATAGTGAAGGTTAGAGGAAGAAGCGATCACAATGAGCGATAATTCCTATGTAACAGAGGAAACAAAGCTGCATCACATTATATTCATCAGTTAAATAAATCTCTCCCAATGTACACACACAAGTTCACAGAGTTGTCCTTTTACGGATATAGCACTGATTTTCCTTTAGATGCACAAAATAGTTGTTTATACTTAAACTTAACCAAGGCACAATTGTCCTTGAAAGGTTTATTTTATAAGGGTAAAAAAAATGCTCCTGGTGCACAGCCGTAGTCCAGCCCCTAAGCAGGGTTAGGCCTGGTTGAGTCACCAACAGGGTGCTAGTCCCAAGTTTGCATAAACTCGGAGGGTGAGTCTGTAAGAAAAACTACTATTTGTTGTGGAGGCATCTTGATAAAAAAAATATTTAACTTCTCATTTTGAACAGGGGCAAAGCACAAGTATTACACTTAATTATCAATAAATTCTTCAGATTATGTCAACAATAAAACAAAAAAGCATTCAGGATTTCTGATTCCTGATACCATTAGTTAGTATCTTTATGTACTTACCTCTGCTTGAAAACTTCTGAAATATATAAACTTGATCTAACTTAGGGGATCAAATTGCACTTTCAGCACATAATGAGATAGTAACTTGAGCTATAGCATGACGTCAAGCAATTGATAAAAAAAAGTAAATTTTTTTCAAAATTCCAACTTTATGAAACTCTGTGATGAAATCTGCAATAAAACTTATTCTATATATATATATATTTTTTTTTAATTCGGCAAGTTCTTGATTACAGCAATGTTAGTTTAAGATGTAACTATATTGACATGAGTGTTCATGAAAAAAAGCCCCTTATTTACCCACTATCTCAAATTTGATCCACTGGTGCAACTGTGTTATAAAGCAAATGATGCATTCTTTCATTATGGCGAGTAGTCATTTTAAATGATTAATGAAATCACATGAGGTGTGTATTCTCACCATAAGGTCTAGAAAACTAGCAAAGCTAATCCCGCCAAAAGTGTTTTTAAGATTTAGAAGACGAAGTAGTGTTAAAATATGCGGGTGAAGCCCTTCTACTGCCCCTAGTGGAATGGTGACAAACTACAGACCCATGGACCAAGTTCCATCCAATGGATCTTTAAGGAAAGTTTGGATCATGCTAACAGGAAAGATTAGAAAAGTGCGTATTAAAAAAATTATATCAACGGTTAGAGTTCAAATTGTCAAAAATCCCAAATTTACAGCTCATTTACTCTGAAATTTTCTACAGGGTTCTTTTTACAGAATTCTAATGATGGGTCACAGAGAGTCAGACACATGTGGGTATTGCACAATTACACATTCCTGATATTCACATACAAACTTCATGTTCCAGCGCACCTGTCTAGTCTGCTCTCATTTTTTCAGGTCGTTCGGGAAATGTCCATGGCACATCCTGGGGATTAGACTACTTAGCAGTGGGACCTTCCCTTTGCAGCACGGATCAGCACCCCACCCCTCCTAGTTTAAAATGCACGTAAGGCACAGAAATATTTGGTGGGAGGGCTGTTGAGCACCACTGGCTACAAACTTAACCACCAAAGATTAAATATTAATTTTAGTAAATCTATTCCAGCTCCATTATTTCCATCACAAAATACACTTCAGGTGTTGTTGTTTTTTTAAAGAGCTGGTAACATTCAAGCTTGTGAAGCCTTTGATTTGACCCTGGGTAGGGTGGCTTCTCATACTTCTTGGCCTGCGGTTCTTGGAGGGAGGATGTGGGGCTGTGGCTGTCTCTCTGGTCTTGTCTCTAAGTGGCTGGTATTGTGTTGCCCGAAGTATAGATGTTCTTTGGCTCCTTCTTATTAGAGGGGATGGCTGCTTGTGGCACCACACTGCCTGCTGTGGACTGTGTGCGTTACATTTAATGGCATCGTAGTGCATTCTAGTGCAAACTTAATATTTCATGCTGCATTCAAACCGGCCGTGTGTGGTGCTTTCAAGATTTTGATCTACACGGTTTTATGAACGCACATCAAGTTGGTGTTGGACACACCGCATCAGCGCCACACATGCAGAAGATTCTACTTATTTTGTGTATTTACTGTTTATTTGTGCTCGGTTACACAAAGTAAAAGCGGTGCAAATCCCTCAAATCTTGCTTTGCTGTGTTGTGACAACTCTGTTCCTATAAATGCCCGTCTTAGTGAAATATTAATTCAACCGGACACAAACCGCAATTATTAATGTTTCTTTCGTGATCATTTTTACAACGGTTTGTACTTCCGTGTTTTGAAGCAGACGCCACCCACAAGTCACTACTAAATCCAATTCCCTGATTAGTCACAGTGCTGCGTTGCTGCGATTTAGCGTGAAAAAGTTCAACCAGTTGAACTTTCAACCTGCGATCAATGAACGTCCCATATGTACGTAGAGATCGCAACCGGATTTAAAAACTTACGTAGGGACACGCGATCATGTTTATCCCGAAATTCTGATCTGTGCCATCGACTGTAGACTGGAGAGGAGCCAGTGCACACAGAGAGGGCTGCAACACTTACACCATGAGCATCCTTCATGTGTTTCTATAAGGAATGAAACCTCTGTCAATGCTTGAAGAGGATGGATTTAAAGACATGATTGAGGCGCTACACCCTGGCCACCTAAGTCCCTTTTACAAACGAATGGAGGAAATGTTATTGTAGAATATTTTACTGTTCGCTAATTGCAATAGATTAAAATCCATGTACATAAAAATATTTTTTGCTTACTTTTTCCATGAGAAGTTTAGACAATGATTTAGTGCAGGGATCAAGAAACATATAGCTTGCAAGACAATTATGTCTTTTTTTGTGCTAGCATACAACTTACTTGGGACCTTAAACTTTTTATCTTTTATAGTGTTAAATTGAAATTCGTGAACTATACATGTAAAATTTTTATTTCTGTGAACGCACCATATACCGAGCAATACAGTTACCACACATGACGCGAACCTCTACAGACTGATTACCAGCACTATTACCTTTTGTAAAAGAAAATTGCCCATCACCTCACATAAAGAATCATCGTTGACTAATTGACCAATCGAAAAAATAATCGTTGACTAATCAACTACTGAAATAATCAATAGTGACAACTCTACTCTGTATGTTTTCCCTTTTTGCTTTTTTCCTTTTATCCAAACTCTGTTTTCTTAACTCCTTTCTCCACATTTGAATAACTTTCTGTCTTTTCTGTCCAGTTTAGAATTTAAAACACAGTAAGATTTAGTTTCAAATACAAAATGGGTTTGTACAAATATAGGTACACCTGGTTAACAAAATATGAAAATCCAAAAACCTCTCCAAAACACTAGGTTCTAAGAAATGTAGAAAAAACACCACCAAAATCTAACCTTAAATGAAAAACAATATTCTGAAATTTGTAATTTTTCATTGCAAATATACCAACCTTCAACGCAAAATCATCAGTGTGTAAATATTTCTATTTCTTTAAACATGCTGTTTTAAATCACAGCATTTTGTGTTGCAAAAGGGAGCCTGGTGGTGACTAGGTGAAATGACTCATTGAGTTTTGTTTTCAAATGAGCCTCAAACAGGAATTCAAAGTGTTTTTAGTCTTATCTGATTCGTTAACCGCTCACTTAAAAAACGTTGAAGAACCAATCTAGATTACCGACAGTGGCCTTGACTTTAATCAAATTTACACCAATAATTTATGTGTATATATATAATACATATTACTCTCACCATCCCACCACCCTGCTTGACTCCCGATTCTTCGTAGAAGAGGAAGCAGGATGTCTTTCATCCTGTTCAAATACAGGATCAAAGCGAAAATGCCTCTCTGCTGAAACTGACCTCAGATTGCACTGCAGTGCACTCTGCACCTTTGCATTGCACACAATCCTATAGCGCTCCTGCTCGCCTGTATGGCTGCCACTGAGCAACACACAGGCTTTTTCCCTTCCTCTGTGCCACACTGTCTCGTCCACTTAAGACAAGAAATCTCTTTGTCTCCAATCCATCCAAAGGGTAATTTATTGCTCCCACATTAAAAGCGACACACTCCGGGGTGCTCTTTTCTCTGAAATGGGATCACAGATTTTTACTGTACTTGCATTCACTTTGTGTTGATAACAAATGATTGACAAAAACATTTCTTCTGTCTTTACTTCAAACAGTAGTCTGTGTTTAGTTTCTCCTTTCCCTCGTTTTAATACAAACAGTTCTACTTCAGCTTGTCACTCAATTATATAACAAACGAACTTTATACAAAATATTTGAGTTCTGTATATTTGTGTATGTTAGACAAATGCTACACATAGTTAAGAATTTGTAGATTTGTTTTTTCTTTACAGAGTCTTGATTCTTGTGAATTTACATGTTTCACTTTTGTATATGTTTATACTTTATGTATAGTGTAAAATCTAGTCATGTCGGCTTATGCATCCAACGAAGGTATAACTGATAAATTATTTATTGTTTTTCATTTTCTTATCTAAAAAAATAATCTACTTTTTCCATAATTTAACAAAACAAATAACAGCAATCATTAGGCACTCTGTTTTTAACACATTAAACATAACAATAAAATTGTTTTAATTGTTCATTTACTTTTGCTTTTACTTTTGTTTAACATCATCCAGTAATGTGTTGGTTTCTGGGAAGGTACAACTGGAAACATGTTTTTGGAATAGTCTTAAAATGATTTTACTTTTTAGGGATTAAAATTATGTATTATTTTCTGGATGAAAATCCAAAAGGTTGTATTAGACTAGTTTTTTGCTAAAATTATAATTTCTTTTTTTGGTTTAGCAAAATAAAACCTTTGCGGCTTTAGTGTGAAAAAAATGTTTGTTCAAATGAATGATTTATTGCAGCAAGATTTTTTTTTTTTACTTTTTAAACAATAGCTGTTTTAAAGCAACAAATGATCTGTCAGATCCTTAACACTATCTACTCCAAGACTTTGACTTGATGAACCTAGACAAATGAAAAAACAAATAAAGGTTATGCAAACAGACAGCACTTACAAAAACTCTCTAAGTGCTAGTCTTCTTGTTTCCATATGAAAATTGTTACAATCTAAATTGAAATATGATATTACATAAATGAACAATTTTTAGTGACGTCCGTATTTGCAGAAGTAAATTATTATTAGCAAAGGAAAACTCCAAAGGTTTATTTTCTCATTCATTTGGACCATATTTTTTTAAACTCAACTGCCTCCAGAAGGCTTTTGCAGATGAGATCTTAAGCCTATAAAGGTAATTGATGGTGTAAAATGAAATAAAAGATATTTTAGAATAATATGAAGAAATAAGGATAGTACAAAAGAGCTTAAAATAAAAGAAAAAAGATTAAAATATGATAGAAAAATGACAAAAATCGGAGGGTTCTGTGTCCCTTGTGTCCCTAAATCTCAGGATTGTTGGTTTTTTGTGTCCCAAAAATTCAGAGCGCTTTGTAGAACCAAAGCTTACAGAACTTCCTGTCCGGATCAGTATGTTTCCCGATTTATTTACTTGTTTTATAACCCACATTTAAAAAAGGAAAAACCTTAACTTGAACAAATGTTGTAAACATAATTTGTCTTTCTATTTTTTATAGTAATACTATTCCCGTTTGGATTTAACTTGTTCTTTTTACCTTTTTTCTATAGTTTGTTTTTATAGTACAATTAATGCTTTTATTTTTGTTATGGTCTGTATTTGAATATTTGAAAATATCTATTTTAATCACTGCATTTGTGCACAACAATAGATTGTTTTCCACTGAATTATACCTCAGAACAACAAAATGTCGGATCTTCCTTTCTCTTCACATCAAAAGCTTTCCTTGCTTGTCCTCCACATCTGTTACCCGTCCTGACAAACAAAGTGACTCTGCAGAGGCCAGGTCTTAAATGGTGTTCTGGGGCGCCCCCTTCTGGGCTTATAATCGTTCTTTTTTAAGCTCTTTTTTTTTTTTTTTTTTTTTTTTTGGAAGAATTTAAGAAACAAACGATCCAAAGACACAGACAAGCAAGTCTAAATTTTTACTAATACAAATAAACCATAAAGTATGTCAAATTAAATGTATGCCTTTTTAATGTGTATTTTGGTAAATATCTTTTGATTTATAGTTCGTCGATTTTTGAAATAGGATACATTCATGTCTGTTGTTATGCTATATAGTTAATCATTTGAAATAAACAGTTTTATAGAAATCCATTTGTGTTTTTGTACATGTTAGAAAAGAGTAAAAATGTTTTCCTAAAAATAATCATGCTGTAAAAATGTAAACATCCAGCTCGGACAAAAATATCCAAAATACATGATTACATGAAGCTCTCTTTTAATTGTCCTTGGCTTAAGTGTATCTGGAATACAAATGATCCTACACCCCTCCAACCGGCCTTAACCAGGTCCACCTGTTGATGAGCATAAACATAGAAGTAGCTGGAGCTCATCAGATCTCATCCCAGACAGAACTCCAGAAGCCACCCCCCTGCTCCGACTGCTTCTTCCTCTCAAAGTTGTATTTCTCATCCAAATATGAAAGACTTTGACTGCCGCCCCTCTGGAAATGCATCTCCTTTCTAGATTTTTTTCTCAGGGAATATTCCTGCACGGAGCTAGATGTGACTGTGCCTCGTGAGACACAGTAGCTTGTTGTCTGGCCTGGGGGGCTAAGGAACGTTATTATGAGAAGGCAAGCTACATGTTATGTTAACCTGGATGGTTAACTTCTGAACATATTTGGTAAAAAATGCCCCTCTGTACCCTCCTGGACCCTCCTGTTTGTTTAAAATCACGCACTAGTTCTAGGAAAGTTTTCAGGTTAATAATTTTATTCATTTTTATATTATTAAAACATGTTTTATAATTGTTGCTCAGTTGCGATGTGTTGATAAGGATATTCAAGAAAACAAGGATTATGTCATCTCAGATTTAATTTTGTAAAGTATGTGATGGAGAGCTGATGGACCCTCATAGTTCCTTACAGCATTCATTTATTTTAACTTTTTACTGTAATGCAAAAGAAAGGATGTGTGCAGACAGTAACTATTTAAAAGAAACAGGTTCTGCAGAACCCGTGTGCACTCAAAAAACAAACAGAACTGCAAAAAAAGGTAATAAATACATTAAATCAGGTCAGTACAGGAGTGCATCTGGTTTGTAAGCCCAACAAAAATTTAACTCGTATACTTGGAAATAAGACCCACTTACGGTTACATTTTTATACACAGACATACAAAAAGTAAAGAAACAGCTTTATTTACAAAATTCTTTGTTTAGTTTGCAGAGTGAACTATTGAAATGTAATCACTACGAAGGATCACTTACCTTAGCATTTAAAATACATTCCATTCAGAAACACTTTTTTGCATTGAACTGATGTGCTTTGTCGGCATGGAGGGGCAGAATAACCATATGAAATTTCACTTCATGATAAGAGCCAGATTTAGCATGAACATAGCTCGATAGGGCCCTTTTTTCTAGAAAAGCATTAGAAAAATAAAAAATGGCCGCCATTTTTCAAGATAGCCACCATGAAATTTACAAAATCTTTAACTGGTTAACAAGTTAATATAGTATATAGGTGAACGAAATAAAAAAAAAAAAAAGAAAAGAAACAAATTCTGTTAGGACCATTTCTGAAACAGACTGCCAAATGACTATAGTTACACTCAATAGTTCAGGTATGGTGCATATCCAAAGGTGTTTAAACATAACCTAATTAAGGTTTTTTTTTTCTTAATAGTCATTGGGAACGATTTCGGACTTTAAAGTTTAAGAATTTCTTAAAGACAACTAAAGTGAATAAGATAATGAACTGTAGCTGAGATTTTCAACATATTAAAAACAGACCACCAATTCGAATTTTTCAGGTGGCTAACATTTTATTCTAGGGATCTATAAGCTAAATGTGTACCGAGTTTGGTGCTGGCATCACAACCTGAAGTGTGCTTATGAAAATTTTATGAAACCTGCCCCGCTAGCAGCCTTTAAACAGGGTTTGTTTCCCACAATTCTCTTCAAAATGCAAAGCTACCTTTCTGAGGCCCCAGGTCAGCTGGGACAAGAATTTATTGATTCTTGTCTTTGGCTTTTGAATTATTCTATAATTTTTATTAAGACTAGCAAGAGGAATTTGAATATTTTCAGTATTTATTTATTTTTTTTTTTTGGCAAGCACAGATTGCTCAGCAATACAACTTCTCATTAAATATGACAATTTAGCTGGATTTCTGGTGTGTGGCATGGTAACTCTTCTTAATTGTAACAACATGGCATCTGGAACAAAAAGACAATTTACAATATAAATTCTACATCGCTGAAAACATTTAGATGCTTAGTAGGGATGCAACGATACACTTTTTTCACAGTTAGGTTCATGCCTCAATTTTTGGGTCATGTTTTTTTGTTTAGGTTAAAAATGTGTGTGTTTTAAAACAAAAAAATAAATAAAAAATCTTTTTTTTATTTGTTAATAAGCAAGTAACAATCAAGAAAAAGCCATCAGTTGGCTTATAACCTAAGTATGATGTAATAAAACAATAAATCCTTTCAAAATTACGCACAACACGTTTGACACTTTAACATAGACCTCACGGTATGCAATAGGGATGTAAAGATATACTTTCCCCATGATTCTGCTCATTGTTGTACCATTTGGTTTGAATTTAAACTTTTCTTCAGTTTTCTTGCATATTTTTATGTAGAATAATTTTTTAAGCTCCCTCTTGCACAGGCCAAGACATCCTTAACCTAACCATGAGTCCAGGTACCAAGCTCCACCCGGAAATGGAGAGCTACTGGAAATAAAGCACCTCTCTGAAGCAAAACAAACCCAAATATCACAGGTTTACTTAAAATGTTCTTGTCTTGCATTAAGAGCAGCACTACAGGCTACGGATGAATTACACTTGGGTCAGTGGTTTCTGAACCACACCAATTCTTTGGAGTGTAGTTTCTTGAGAGATCTTAAGTCCAGGAAGCGATTGCATAAATGAGGGGTTGCTAGAAACACAAAAAATGCAACAGCAAAGCATTTTCTAAACGTATAGATGTCTAGGTAATCATGGATCTGGCTCTCTAGAAAATTCTGCAACCTCTCAGGTTCCTGTAATGTCAACACCCAGCGAATGATCTCACTGCAGCGATCTTTGACATAGAAGGATTCACACCCGTTTGATGTTTTACAACTGAAATGCCCCGAACAGGAAGGAAGTGCTCACCCACCGCTCGTCTGTTCCATCTTCAGGAGCTCAATGGGAGGGGGGGGGGCAGGGAGGATTTTAGCGCAATATTTACAGTGACCTTTTCCTCTTACTGGCCAGGGGCCCATGGGAAAAACTGCAGAAGACAAACAATGAACAATAGGATTCAGGGATGAGCAATGGTGCCAGCGCAGCATGTGCCATAACGGGATGTAGATTGTACAGGGCTGGAAGGAGGAGTGGGGGTCACTGCAGGGATGATGGCTCCAGTGGTGCCCCTCGGTACTGCACCTGGACACCTGCTCTGTAAGTGGGACCTTCAGTTTTGTTTTGTTGTATTCCAGAAAGTCTCATTACTGGAGATGGTTTCAAAACTCGAACATCAGCATTCTTTTGCAATAAACTGTGATATTTTCATTATACCTAAAAACCTAGTTTATTTTTATAATTTTTGGAGCAAACAGGTGTGCACTTGTGACAGTCCTTCTGTAAATGACTTTGTCACTCTTTATCAGTTTTAAAATGAAGGCACGGTGAGTTCATTGTCTTAAAATCAAGCAGAAAAGTTAAATATTGAATTTATAATTGATTTTTTCAGTCCTAGACAGCTCACTTTAATTTGGCCATCAACCCATAGCAAGTCCGAGTGTTTTTTGGGAGAACCATCTGTTTGATTTATTGCTGAAGTACCAGTTTATTACACTGTGTTACTGAGCCTAGTAAATTTTTGCACAGTCCTTTGTGCAGTGTGCCCTGTTTGAGAGCATGATGACAACAGGACTCAAGCTTTGTTTTTAAAAAGCCAGGCTTGTGGTCTTGAATATAGTAACACCTGTATTGTTAATTCTTCGACCAGCATAATGAGCTACATGCTTCTGCTGTCCATTTGTAGTCCATGAGGAAAAGCCAAAGTTTCTAACACAAACCCCCCCCTGCCCTTAAATCTGTTGCCCTTATCTTATATTGTACCGCACAATTCTTTAGAACTTCTCCTAGTAGCTCATGCAAGATGGGCCACAATCAACACTGAGACTGTAAATTAACACAACGAAGCAGGTCGATTTTGATCGATTTTGAGCTTAGGTCAAGGACAAGCAGGAAGTCCCCATTTTCGCTTTGTATTTTACAGTTTATTTGTTTACTAATCCATCTTCTTTAACTAAAAAAATAAACAATGTTCATTTTTGTAATTGATTAGCTGTTAGTTGTAAGGTGAGTGCTTTTATTCTTGGCCTTTAAAGTCTGTCGGGACAGATGTAATGTACCTCCTATTTTAAATTTAAAAATTGATATAATTGATATATAATATATAATTTTTTCCTTTTTATATGACATTTCTCATCATCTTACATGGAAAACTAAAAGCGTTACAAAATAGTTTGGTAGACACTCACAAAACCCCTACTTAACTAAGATACAGCTTTCCTACCCATGTTCTAAAGTATTTCATATGAGAGCCTGAGCAAATACCTATGTATTATCAATTGTCTTGATTCTTATTTTTGCAATTCATTTAGCAAAATAATTCATTTTACAGATAATTTTAAATTCACCCAAAATATTGAGTCTGAAATAGTAATTATGTATGCAGCCCTGCACCACATGTAGTATCACCAGGTGGTATGTGTGATATGCCACTGATGTTCTCATTCATTGGCAAGGGCTGCACCGCTGAGACTAAGATCAAAATCTTCCATCGTCATTGCTGTAAGTAGATGTTTATGTAGATAAACAGCCTCTGTGTCACATCAGCATCTGTACAAATTCCCAAGTCACAGTTTGATCCCTCAATTATCAGATTGCCCTGTGTAATTGGACAATATGTTTCCCTGGAGACTGGGCCTTGCCTTATCACAGAAATTCTTTCTGCCCTGCACAATTTGGTGAGATAAATGTAATGGTATCAGTGCTCTTGTGTGTGCCTGGGTGGTCTCCACTGCATTTCTAATGATGCTGCGCCTTTCCCAGAACAAGTGGAAATACCTCAATGATGCACCGTGAAAAGCGAGACTTGGAAGGAGCAAACCTCCCACTGGGCTCCGCTCACACAAAGGACATCCAACTCGCCAGAGGAGCACGCAGGTTTGCTGCACAATTTCTGTGCACTATAAGAATAATGTCTTGAGGTTAAATCATAGCAATTCAACTTCAAATCTTCTTTCTTGAAATATTTTGCCAGGAACCGAAAGAAAGAAGATTTGAAGTCCGGTATCTATGATTCAACTTTAAGACGTCACCTGGATGAATGAGAATCTTCTCTGACTAGAAATAATTATCTTAACTACTCAAATCTCAGTCATAATTAGCTGTGATAATGCATAACATCAACTGCCCTTGATTTAAAAAAACAAACAAAAAAATGGCAAATTGTGAGAAACAAAAAAAATGAAATAAATAAAATATATCTAGGTTTTATAAAAGATTTTTGACTCAATAGTCAAGTTCAACAGGATCTTAGTTGGTGAGGAGATACCTGAGGATGGGAGAAGTGTGATGGTGCCCATTTTTAAGAATAAGGGAAGTGTGCAGAGTTGTAGCAACTACAGAGGAATAAAGCGGATGAGCCAACATAGAGCACAACAGATGCAATATTTGCTTTGAGGATGTTGATAGAGAAGTACAGAGAAGACCAAACAGGCTTTATAAAGGGTAGACATTTATCCACTAACATGCGCAGATTAATCAACCTAACAGATTATACACCTATCAATAACCAAGAAGCAACCATTGTGTCACTGGATGCAGAAAAGGCATTTGATCGGGTCAACTGGAAATTTCTAATTGTCACCTTGAATAAATTTGACTTAGGAAAATCGTTTATTAACTGGATTAAAATATTATATGCTTCTCCTAATGCTTGTGTCAGAACAAATGATCAAACATCTCCAAGCTTTAATTTACAAAGTGGAACCAGACAAGGCTGTCCACTATATCCGTCTTTTTGTGCACTCTTTATTGAACCTCTAACTGCTGCAATTAGGCAAAGCCAAGATATTGAAGGCACTCAAGAAATTCAGAACATAAAATAGGTCTTTACGCAGATGATGTTTTATTATTTACTCCAAATTCACAATCTTCCATATGCAAAACCATCTCCCTAATTAATAAATTTTCCTTGGTTTCGGAATACTCCATAAACTAGTCTAATTCTAATGGTACAAATCTGCCAATTAATTGTAACTATCTAAACCTATCATCCATTAAATTACAAACAGGCAACATAAAATACTTCGGTATAAATGTTTCCTCTAGGCTTTCTGATCTATTCAAGTTAAACCTCACCCAACTCCTTAAAACAATCGAGGCTGATCTCCCTAGATAAAAAAACTCAATCCGTTTCCGTGATAGGGAGAGTTGCAACCATAAAAATGATGATTCTTCCCAAAGTTAACTATCTGTTTTTAATGATTCCTTCCAAACCCCCAACTACGTGGTTTAAATCATCACTGTTTAATCTCCCAATTCATATGGGGAGGGAAACCACCAAGGATCAGTCTGACTATTCAAAACTCTAAAGACAGAGGAGGTCTTGGGCTACCTAACTTCCAGGATTACTACCCCGCAAACAGATTACTTTTTGTCTTAAAATGGCTTAAACCTGGTGTGTTAGATGAATCTTGGATAGATATAGAGAAAACTCTCTGTGATAACCTAGATCTTTCTAATTTGCCTTTTTCCAGTCCCAAAATTAAATAACACAAATGATTGTAAACATCAGCTCATCTCTAACAGCCTGGCAGGATTTTCTCAAAAAACAACGGCACAATATTTCCATGCAAACTCACCCCCAGACTAACCTGACATCTTACTAAACAAAAATGTGATTCACTTTACTTCATGGAAGAACAAAGGGATCCAACAGTTTCAGCATATAATTCAGAATAGAACATTTATACCCATCCCAACGTTATCCTCAATTTATGGGATTAGTGAGAACAAATTTCTAGAATACCAGTAACTCAAATCAACTATAAGTACTAAATACAGCTTGCCCTAAATAGACCAAGAACTTCCTCCTTCAGTAACACATTTCATTGACCTTAAGAATCCAAGCTTAAACTCCAAAATTTACAAACTGATTTCTAACACAGAAGACACAATTTACCTACCCATGGCAAAATGGGAGTCTGAGCTATTGTTGAATTCTAGTGATCAATTTTGGTTGCAGATCTGTCTGAATGCCTTTAATATGACCAAAAGTCCTAATCTGCAACTTATTCAGTGCAAGATTCTCCACAGAACTCACTACACAGGACAAAGGTCATTCAAAATGGGTCTCATTCAGTCTGCTGTATGCACACAGTGCATAGGTAATTACATAGACGACTATTTGCATGCCCTGTGGTTCTGTTCACCTGTCCAAACATTTTGGGGTAAGGTCTGTGAGGATATATAAATATGGTTTCAATATAAGGTCCCTGCATGTCCCAAACTCTGTTTACTAGGTGACCTAAGTAACATTAACATAGAATCCAACAAGGCACACATGGTTCTCACCGCTATATGTATTGCAAAGAAAACCATCCTCCTATACTGGAAATCTAGAAATAATCTAAGCATTAATCACTACAGAAACCTCATGTCAGACCGTATTAGTTTAGAGATAATGCCTGCTTCCTCCACACATAATCTGTCAGTTTCAGACTTTCCTTGGTCCCAGCTGATTGGTCACATCACCTAGAAGGGGTGGGATGGTGATGGGTTGAGCCGGGTCCTGGCTGGTCCAGTGGGCTGGGGTAGGTTTGGGGGGCTGGGGTCTGCCAGGCCTGGGGTTCTCCCGGCTTCAGGGCTCTGGTTGCTTGGGCCGGGGGGGGGGGGCTTAATTTATTATTTTTCCCTTTATTTAATTACTTTACCTTTGGTTATTTATTTTTTACGTTAATGTATTTTTTATTTTCTTGTATTTATTATTATTATTATTATTGTTTTGTTTTTATTAATTAATTTATTTTCTCTTTCTTCTTTTTATTTTTCTCTGGGGGGAGGCCCTAGGAGGGGAGGGGGGCATAGCTCTAGTTCCTCAGGAAGGTCAGGGGCATGAGTGATGGTGCTGGACCTCCTGCCCCTCGGGTGCGGCGTTGGCCCCATCCTTGCTGACTGTCTCTCTGAGCGGGCGTTGTCCCGGTCTCTGTCTGCAGCTGACTGGCCGCCCTTTGGTTTCCCAGTCACCGTAGGAGGTGAGGCGCCTACTGCAGCTAGCTGGGGGGCCAGTCGCTCGGGGGGAGCCGTCTTCCCTCGGTTGTGCCCATGCGCCTGCTCCTTCCCACACCCACCCAAACAAATTTGCACACATGCACATAGGGCTCCGGGACTTGGACAGGTGGGACATGCTGGCGGGGCTGACCGGGGGTAACTCTCTTTGGGGCCGCGTCGGCACCCACCCTCCATTCCACTTTTACTCGCTTATTAGACACCTTGATTCATCTAGGGTCATGTGGGGATTGTCTGGTGGAGGGGGGCACGGTGAAACATCTGGGCTCATCTCTCACCGGTCTGCCCCTCAATTTTAACTCTCACTTTAGACACCACACACTGCATGTTGGCACCACACACGCAGCAAACACACGTTTACACAGAGGGACCCCGGGGTGGGGGGGCTCTGCTGCTTGGGGCCTCCCATTTCACCTGAAGCACACACACTGCACACCCACACCACAATACACAGTAGGGATAGGGGAGGGGCGGTCGGTCTTCACCCATCTGGTCCTCTCGGGGCGGCCTGGCGTGTGGGGACCCTGTTGGCCGAGGCGGTGGCCGGGCGTGCGGTGCTAGGGGGTTGGTGGGCTGGAAGGGGTTACTGTTTAGCGACGGGGGCGGGGGGCAACCAGAAGATTGTGTGTGTGTGTAAGAGTGCATGGGTGGGGAACTCGCCAGTACCCGCTGGGGCTCACCCTCCCTTTTCCAGAGTGGGAAGAGCAGCGGGGGGCAAGGGAGGAGGGGTTGAGGGACATGTTGGGTGAGGGGGTTGTAGAGGGTAGTTTAGTGTGGAGGGAGGTAGGGGTGGGGCTGCTCCTGGGCACTCTGGGTCCTGGCCTCGTCCTTGGCTCGTGTCTCAGTGTCCAGCGCCCGGTGGCCCCAATGACTGCCGCCCGGTACGGCTGAACGCGCCTGTCCTGTGGCCTGGCGGTCCTGACGCTGGGCTTGCCGGAGGGGCCCCTGTAGGGGGGCTTCCTCTGCACCTGGCTGGGTGGATGGGCGCTCCCCCGCTCCGCTGCGTTGGTCCCGTCGTTAGGGGCGCTCCTGGTCTGGGGGTCTCCCCCTGTCTCCTGGTCTGGCTGGGGAGGATCTGGTTCCCCTAATGATCACATGGTTCACTTTGGCAGTGTGCATGTAGCTCCACCCCCCACATGCACACTGGCACACTGCTCCCTGTCTGCTTTATCCCTCCTCCTAACCCACTGTGTATTGATGGACAGATATCTTCTACTTATCTTAGTGTCAGAATTTCACGTTTGGATGTAATATTTGTCTTTCTGCAGCAGATCTAGCATAAATGTTTCACAGCTTAAAATAATAATGTATTCAAATTAACAACTCAGCACTTGTAACCTCTCACTTTCTCCCCTTCCTTCTTTATTTCTTTTTCTTCTACCCTCCCCCCCCACACACACATTTTCCCCCTCTCCCTCCCCTTTAATAAAAAGAATATGTATATACATACACTTAAAACACAAAATGTAACAAAATAATAATAATAATAAATAAACAGAAAGGGGTTTATGCAAATTTACACCCTGGCTATCCGAAGATTCATAACCCCTTTTTGTAATAGTAAAACCTGTCCAACACAAAGGCCTTCAGCTCTAATGTGTTTGCTCAGGCGTTGGACAGAACAAGTAAAAAAAAAAAAAAGAGAAGTACAGAGAAGGTCAGAGAGAGCTACACTGTGTCTTTTGTATTTGTAGATCTGGAGAAAGCTCACAGGGTGTACAAAGATGAACAATGCAGAACAATGAATAAAGCAGTATTGTATGAGGAAGTCTGAAGTGACAGAGAAGTATGTTAGAGGACATGTATGAGGGCTGTAAGACAGTGGTGAGGTGTGCTGTAGGGGTGACAGAGGAGTTCAAGGTGGATGTGTGATTGCATCAGGGATCAGTTATGATTTGTAGCAAGAGCAGGGAACAGGTGGAGGAGAAGCTAGAGAGGTGGAGGTTTGCCCTGGAATGGAGAGGAATGAAGGTCAGTACATGTGTGTGAATGCGAGGGACCCGAGTGGAAGAGTGAGGTTACAGGGAGAGACAATGAAGGTGGATGATTTTAATATAGGGTCAACAGTCCAGAGTAATGGAGAGTGTGTAAAAGAAGAGAAGAAATGAGTGCAGGGAGGTGGGTGGAGTAAAGTATCAAGTGTGATAGGAGTTTCCGCTCAAATGAAAGGAAAGGTGTACAAAACTGTGGTGAGACCAGCCATGTTGTTCAGCCAAGAGACACTGAGGAACAGACAAGAAGCAGAGCTGGAGGTAACAGAGATGAAGATGCTGAGGATCTCTTTGGGAATGACCAGGATGGATAGTATCAGGAATGTGTACATCAGAGGAACAGCACATGTTAGATCTTTTGGAGATAAAGTCAGAGAGGCCAGACTGAGATGGTTTGGAGATGTCAAGAGGAGAGAGAGTGAATATATTGGTAGGAGGATGCCATGTCTAGAGCTGCCAGGAAAGAGGTCTAGAGGAAAGACCAAAGAGGAGGTTTATGGACACAGTGAACAAAGACTTGAAGATAGCTGATGTTAGAGTGGAGGATGCAGAGGACAGGAGTAGATGGAGGAAGCTGTTTCGCTGGAAACCTCTAAAGGTAAAAACCTAAAGGAAAAGAAAATTGTTTACATTTTTTCAAATATCTGTTTATCTAATATAATTGATCTCAAATGTATTTTCTAAATGTGTTTTAAACTTTTTGAAACTGTATTCAATCTTTTGTCATGTAATTGATCAAAGTTGTTCCAACTTTTATTTTCATTTTACATGCTTTTATTGTGAAGGCCAGATCCGGAAGTTCCTGCGGATTACAGGAAATGGTTGCTGGGACAAGCTACAGTTAACTGTGAGTTACCTTTTTCTGAAATTTCCTGTGCTATTCGCAAGACAGAACGACAATGATTAGAAGTAGACACTTATAAATAGTGGTAGTGTGTAAGGTTGAAACTTAAAGAAAGGACTATTCTTAATTTACATCGTTGTCATCACAAATGTCGCAAGCAAAGGCGGCATTAGGCTAGCTAGTAAAATTGTCAACAAAACAATAATGGTTTCTTATATAAACCTCCGACTAATGGGTTTTGCGTGACTTAAAGTTGAAACGTGAATAACGGTTTTTGCTCAAATATTTTGAGACTTGTCCGTGGATATAACCGTGTCTAGCGTTAACACAGGACACTTTTAGCTGAAACTAAAGGTTAAAGTCTCACGGATATGCGACACAAAACTTGGGAATGCTTACATTATGAATGAAAAAACGTAAATTTGGTTGAATATTTTGTGTAAAAAAATAAAAAACTAAAATAAAATAATTTCGTTTAAAGGGGCGTTTCCTCTGGCTGCAAGTGCAATGAATGTGCTAATCCAGACAAACACAGGAAACTCCGGTTATTTGCACTATATCCTCTCTGTACCTGTTGTAAAACGGCTTGTAGTTACTTAACCCATAAGAATCCAGGCAAATAATTGTATATCTTTTCTTGTATGCTTCTGTGGGCTTAGTAACGCTGTTCCAAGTATTGCATCTGGAAGCCAAGCAGTTCCCTCCTGTGCTGTGAAACTCAAGAATGGTTGCTCTTTTAATTTATTCGCCTATTAAGGGAGAGTTTGAAATAACTTGGCCACAGCAGATTAGAGCTAGTTGGGATAAGAAAGTAAAAAAATAAAAATAGAAAAAATAATACTAATGACAAATTATTTATTCTTGAAGTGACACTTAGTAGGTGTTCCATAGATGTCACCGACACTTTACCAAATAATAGCACGGATCACACAACAATCTATGTCTGCCACTCTCTGATCAACAGCACTTTACTCAAAATCGTTTTAAAGATGGAAATATTAAATATACAATCAATATTAGAATCACACACACACTCAAATCATGAAGTCTGTTGAAATAAATACTTGTGAAATGACATATTTTTTACAGCAAAAAAGCTCTATATTTTCCTGGCCTGTTTAAAAGTCCTGACCATAACACGACTGGACTAATTTGGAATAAATGGAGTGAAGACTCATTCAACATCCATGTCAGACTTCAGAACGGTTTTGTCACTCCCATTAACTCACTCCTAACATTTGTAGAAGCCTTTCTAAAATAGATGAAGCTAGAATATATATCATTATAAATGTCTGCAAAGGCATGAATCCTTTTCAATACAGTATATGTTCTTAATAAAAATATTTTTCATAATAGAATGAAAATAAGACAATGTTGAAGTGCAGGGCTGTCTTACTAAAATGAGATTCAAAATAATGTACTTGTGAGTTTAAAGCTTGTTTAAAATGTTTTCATGTTAGAATAAAAAATGACATTTACCTTTGAATCTACTATTCATTCAAATATCTTATTTTTATCTTACTTTCGGCTTTTCTCTTAAGGGGTCGCCACAGCAATTCAGCTTCCTCCATCTAACCCTGTCTTCTGTCCTCTACTCTAACGCCAGCTTCTTTCATGTCTTCATTCATGCTTTTTGCTTGAAATTGATTATTTCAAACCTTTTACAAAAATAGTAGTTGTGCAATCTTATACTTTAGAAGCCTACGCACCCTTTTCAATCCACACGGTACATTTGATGGCTTTGTTCAGTGCTTGAGGAAAACAAAGACGCTAATAGATCTATTTGTCTACAAGTGGATAGAAGCTTATTATCTTTTATGAATGTCCATCATGAGAACATTTTACAAGAACGTGTTGAAAAAATGCCAAAACCACCATTTTTATTGAAGTGGGTTTAACATTTACCATGTGATATGTTGCATTATACATAAACTATACAGAATAATTTGGCAAAAAATGTTAATGCAAACTAAAATGCAGACAATGTGATGTTCTTCGTAATAGATTAACCATAATGGAAAATATGATTCTAACTAAAATCAACAACTCCAGCTATTTTCATTGGATTTATAGTACTATTAATATAATGTTCCCTCATTAATCATGGGAGTTATGTGCTAAAAATAACCTAGGATATTTGAAATCTGCAAAGTAATCATTATTGTTTTTTTTAACAATATTTGTAGATGATTTAAAGCTTTAGAGACTTTTCTATAAAGTTCTATAGAGCATTTTCACTCTTTTCTCTCTGGTCTGAAATCTCAAAGTTCCCACCTTTTGTAGAAAAAGAAATCCAGTATTAAAGAATGAAACCAAAGATTCACGAGCGATAAAAGATTAATGTGAATTTAGCATTTCTGAATGCATTCTGTACTGTGCAGGAGACATGGCCGATTTAGGAGATTGATTGAAATGATCTACAGCCAATCAGAATGCAAATCACCACGCGCTGTTTTAAAGGGTCTGTACCATGCTTTTCTTAAGCTTTTCAGAGTAAACTATATCCATAAATATGATTATATATTACCCTATGGCTCTCTAAAGAAAGGTTTTTTTTTTTCTTAATGAAATATTAGTTATGTTTACATCCCTTTTTCCCCACCTTGATCTGAGGCACCTCCTTTCGCTCCTTGTGGGTGCTGCCCACAACAGCATATGCCCAAGAAAGCAAGAAAACATCCAAACTTTTGTAAATATGTATGTAAGCCTTTTGCCAATCACCGCTAGCTCTACTTATGTGTGTGTGAGTCTTTTAGCCTCTTCCTGGAAGGGCCTGTTCATCACTTTTCTACGTCACTATGTGAGAACCTGCTTATTTTCGTGACTTGGGAGGGGCTGGTGCTCAGAGCGCTGGTTTTTAGAGGAGTACTCAAAAATCCGTGAACGGATCAAAATACCAATTTGGGGTTTTCTTTTGTGATGAATTAACATAATTCACAAATAGTGCAGAAAAGTAGATTTTTGCATGATATAGGCCCTTAAAAAAGGCATGCAAAGTTGTGCTGGAAAAAATCAGATTTATTTATTTTGAAGAACTGTACAAAAGCGCAGCTGCACGTCTGTATGAAATCTTTCAGAAATCAGTCAGATTCTTCAAGGGAGGGGCAGCAGCTTTCTCGCACTGTGGCAGGAGAAAGGCGCTGCTCCGTCTGGAACCAGTGGGAGGGGCTTTATAGCAGCAGGGAACACAGTGGAAGAATGAAAAGTAGTCAATTCTAACATCCCCTGATGATTCTCTAAACTTTTTTTTTTCATTCTCTTACTTTTTTGTTTTATTTAAAGGAATATCTTGAGTTCAAAGATCTTATTAATGTTTTGTTTTTATAAATAGGCTTCAATGAGACAATATTTTTGATGTTAGAATACACTTGTGTTTGTATGTTTTGAAGTACCTAATATATGCTTAATTAAATATATGTTTTGAAGCTTTGAAAAATAATAATTGTAGACTTTTATTTTGTTGTTTTTTTCCTATTTTACTGATCAGAACAATGATCCCAACCATCTAACTCTAAAGTCATGACACGATCCCAATGTTAATAGTGGTTAAGGAGAAATTGAACTTGGTAAATTATTGTTCTCACATGATTGTACTAATGGACACATTTCTCTATTGTCTTGTGAATTTCATTGTTTGTTGACTGAATGGCATCGATTCTACTCTGATCCCTTATTGGTCTTCTTTGGAACAATAATGTAGCATAATTTCTTTAAAAAGAGTTTTTTTTAGGTGAAACTCGTTTGCTGATTTTTTTTTTGTCAAAAAGATAGTGACACCAGTTGAATCTTAATAAACTAATTAAATGCTAAGTAAGCATCAGGCCTGCAGGAGTTTCCCTTAAACTGTTCTTAACTGCTGCTGATGCCCACGTCTAGAAGGCCACAGTTAAAGCCCTCCATGTCCCATTCTCTTGACACTTCCGTAACATTAGCAATGGGCAGAGAGGTGAAGGTGAAAAACCAGGGGGGGTGGAGGTGGGGGCTGCACTCATCCATTTCCTGTCCCCCTCTTGGGGCTCTAATTGGAAAAATTTTGGGTGGCCCTGCTTGTTTGTTTTGGTGGACTGTGGTGGGTTTTGTCTTTTGGGGTTTTTCCTCGGCGACGAGGCGTGGGGCCTCAGGGTGAGTCGAGTGATGTGGGGGCAGGGGGAGGGGGTCACGCCGAGTGTTGTTTGCAAAGCAGCCGTTGACTCTTGCCCTTACCCGCACTCTCTATCCAGTCTGACCCCACCAGGTAGACTCCAGCTAGCTGGTCTTCACGCCACAGTTTCTGTAACCCAGTTGGCTCTGAACAGACGACTAAACATTTCAAACTATTCCTCCATCAATAAATGTGTGGACTGGAAAAGCAGTTATAACCCCTGCAAACTTCAGGAAAGCATTTAGAAAAAAACGATTGATTATCCTTGCGAGCTTAATAACATGTCCATGTTTGTTGAGTAAGCAGCATTGTTTATGTAACGTTCATCTCGTGTAGCTTCGGGAGATTCTCACGCTTCTCTCTCCGAGCTATGTAAGGCTTGGTTAGAGTCTGATACAGCCCGAGGTATCTTCTGAGGTTTTTAGATGTTGCTTGCAATTTGCACGTGTTCTACTGGCAGAGGCAAGCAGCCTGACGCTGCTGTATCCAAGCTAGTCCTCTTAATTCCTCCCAAAACATTTTTCTCTGATCCTTTTGCCCAGAAGCTTACTCTTCATATTTCTGTTTATTGGTACAGGATTTTTATATGGGAAATTGGGGACTTTTGCTTCTATGCAAGTTTACTAACAACTCTACCAGGACACGCACTACGAGACTGAAATAAAACAAACACTTCTAAAACAAAACCCCGAAGCTGATGGGCATCAGACATCCGCGCTACCGAGCAAAATCACAGTAAAATTCAACAGTATCTTATCAAATCAGAACCTGAACTATAACATACCAATCAGGCGTGTGAATGCATATGTGTGTGTGTCAGGGGGCTGCTCATGTGGTGGCGTGAGAGCCTTTGACTTCGATGGGCTTTAGGCAGGTGGGGTCCTATCTTCCTCCACGTCTGTGGCAGCAGTTCCAACAAAGATGATGTCTTTCTTGGACTCCCACTTCCCGGAGCCATGCTGCGCTAGTGTCGTGTGTCGATTGTCGCGTGTCCCGTGTGATTAAGACGGAGCTTGGGAGCCAAAAATGCGCCACTAAAAACTCGATTAGTTATTTTGAAACGCCCGTACAAAAATTCGAATTAATTCATTTGATCGATTTATCGCCCAGGCCTATTCAAAATAGGATCCAGTTGACACATAATTTTTAGCTGTTGGTCTCATTTACCCCCATCCACTTCTCAGACAAATGTGGTCATTCGGCCGCAGGCGAACACTGAGCAGGATTGTTCGAAGCTCCGCCCAGCCCGTTTGATCCGACCAGTCATCTCCAGGCAGGGTGATGTTTGGCTGGCTCTGTGCATTCAGAGGAGCCGGTAGAAGGATCTCTGGAATCTGGTGTTTGTGTAATGTTGGGGGGCACGGAGTGAAACGGTATTAGTAGTAGATGTGTGTGTGCTGCGTTTGGGGGGGATGGATCGAGGGTGATGAGCTGCCTAAATGGGTCCCTTTGTGCCCGCTAAACTCATCACGCTCTCTTACATACACATTTTATGCCAATCATTGCCATATGTGAGTCACTTTTTACCTTTAGATGTTGAAATGAGCCGAGTTATGAAAGCCTTATTCAAGCCCTATTGCTTTAGTGTATGTGTGTTTGTGTTATCATTTACTGGGTCAGCTAGTTTAATAAATAGACACAAAGAAAAGGAACGGAAATAAATTATTGTAATAATGAGAAAGACAAACCATTTTTACTCACAAATGTTTTAGTTTTCACAAAAAAACCTTTAACATTTGTTTGTTTCAACCTGTTCACATATGCTCAATTTACTATAGAAATATTAAAAATAATAACTTTAAATCCCTACATCTGTGAGCTGAATGTAGACTGAAAAACTCCATTACAGTACTCACATACACACATTTATATATTTCAGATTTAGAAATCGTCTATATATTTTTCAGTGTAGCTTGATCTATACAACAAGTTAATATGTGGCTGAATCTTGAGTGGAAATACGATTCTTCTAAATTTTGATAAGTCATAGCAGAGCTGAACACATTTTATTTTTGTTTATTCAGTTGGTTATTTGATGATTTGGGGTTTGTATTGCCATTTTCTTTTTCTTGAGTTGCCATTGAGGGAATTTCTCTTCAAAACGTTAAATTCAGTTCAATTAAAAACATTTCTTCATTTAAGCAAATGCTAGTAAAGTAACTAAGCCTAATCCTAATGCTTCCTTTTATTTACTAGTTGTTTTGTTTGGCTTTAAAGCTTTTTTTTTTTTTTTTAATTTAATTAGCGCAACAGCACATTTCTAATTTTGTGTTTTAGAAAAATTGTAATCAGATATTTGATGAAAGTTTAACACTTCCTCCTGTCTTGCTAAGGTATTAGTCAAATATATTAATGTATACATTTTTTCCCATCAGTATTATTATATCTATAAGTTTAAGCCTCAGTGGTCTATATTTGACCAAACAATTGGACAGATTTGTATCTTAAAAGCATTATTATCTTCTGATTTACCGTCCATTCCAGACCTACTAATTTCCTTTCAGGGTCATGAAGTTGGTGGGGCCTACCCAGCTACTGTAGGGTAGCTTAAAGCTTTAAAGTCCCACTTTGATCATTTGATTTATTTTAAAAGTATTCCCCGTGGTCTTAACATTACGATAATGCTGTTTTTAGCCATAATCAACCTGTATCATTTTGTAGGACATAGCTTCTGCAGAGCAGCAGTGGTTAAATAGAAATTCACCTCTGAGTTGTGGGCAGAACCATTGGTGTGGAGCTACCCTGTCCCCTCCCTTTTGCTAAGAACTTTCTGTTAACGTGCTCTCCCACTAGCTTACACCCCCTCACACCCCCAACCTTACATTACCGTTGCAATGAAAATGCCGAGCAGTATTGGAGCAACAATTTTGAGCCAGATGCCAGCTCAGGCGAGGAAACCAAAGACGTACATGGATCTATTTTTCTACAAATAGATGCATCAGAAAGAGAGTTTGCGGCCTAGTGTTTCTTCTACTTCACAAATATGCTCTTTTTTCAATGGCATTTTTTTAAATCTGCTGCTAATTCACAACGATTTGAAAAAGAAATACTCAGAAATAAAATTCTGAGTTTGAATTCTTTTTATATGTCGTCCATTAGAAAAAGGCCACAAAAATATGTTAAAAACACCATTTTCATTGGAGTTTCATTTAAACATTTCTTTTTTAATAACTAGTCTGTTTAGGTTAGCTGCAAAAATCTTGTTACTTGTAATGTTAGGTTTAGGTTTTTGTTTTTTTAAACCTTTTCTTGCTTTATTCAACATTTGCTTTCATTTTGATTATAATATGCTGTGATTCCACGCAGTTGAGGAAGTGGGTTACTTGTTGGCAGTACTGGGAAAGAATCTCAAACCTTCCGTAGAAACCAGGGACGGCCCAGTTGTTTGTTAGTCGGTGTCCAAGGAACACAAACCTACATTTTTAGCCTTTAAATAAATGAGGGTGGGGTGGGTGGCTTAGAGGATGTCCAAGGAAAGGAGCTAAATCTAGCGCTTCTGTTATCATCAAACAAATTTGACGTGTATAATGGGACACAGCTTGATCCACGTTGAAAGAAAGTGGGGTGTCACCTGAAGAGGATATTTTAAAGCCCCCAACAGGCGTAAACTTTAAATCTCCTGCAGAAAACACTGACAAAACTCCAAAAAAAAAAAAGAGTTGAATGTTGAGAAAAGGGCAAACATTTGAATTGGACACCTGAAATGGCAAAAACAGTCAGAAGTGTTAGCCTACCATGTTTTTGAGTGGGACATGATACCTGTCCTTCATGAAGGGGTGCATCATGAAGGCGTGTGCGCATGAGTGCGTGTGCACGCCACTGTTACAGAGAAGGGTCTGGGCAGTGTTCCCGTGTCCATGCACAGCCCCCAGAGTAAAGTAAACACAGCGGCTCTTTTCTCATCCCAGCCGTCAGCAGGCTCTCCCCAGGCCTGAGCCAGAGACCACACACCCAGACCACACACACGCACTCATGCACTCACACACACTCAAAAACTGCCCAGACTTCTTTGCAGATCCTTCCACATACTCGCATACGCTCAGACCACACAACACCAACTCGGGGCCCCTCGCACGCAACCTTGCTGAGCTGTCATTCCGCGAGCCGTATGCATGCGTGTGAGTGTGCGAAGGCCAGCTTCGTGTGTGTTTATTCACGTGCATTTTTAAGATTAGGGGGATTGGATAAAAACACTCCTGGAAGCGGAGTCAGAACCGAACAAAACTAAAAAAGCTCTGTCCTCCACACCTCGCCACTCCCACTCTAAACATGTGGGATTGATAAAGAATATGCCAGGCTCTTGTTCTGGGCCTGTTAACCTCTTATCTTCATCATGTCAGATCCCTAGCCCCTTCATTTCCTCTGACAAGCGCGGGGCAGCAGCAACAACACGAGGTAAATCCCTCTGGAGGTTTCTTGTTAGCTTTGCAATGTTAGGGCAGTTGAAGAGTGAAGGAGCTGTCCCAGAACAGTTCCCAGAAAGATTCCCACTCCTGGAAATTCTGGCCTGAAAGAAGTGCTGCATCTTTTCATTTGCTTATTGCAAGAAATAGTTTTTCTAATTGTAAAAATAGAACTTCTCCAAATATTTTGCTCACAAAAACGTTCAGAAATGGATTAATTGAGTGTTTTAGATGTAGTCAAGGTCTACTGGCTGCTCTAGAATATAGATTTGTAGCAATGTAACTTTGGAGATTCTTATTTTTAAAATTATTTTTATACATGTTCATAAACAATTTTTAGGCCGGTATGTGGTAAAAAAAAACAAAAGTGCAGTAGAACTGCAAATATTGGCACATTTTAATATATATATAAGAAACTAAATTTATAATGAGTGAATTAAGGGTGCATGGTGGCCCAGTTAGCCTCACAGCAAGAAGGCCCACGGTTCAAGTCCCGGCCGGGGGACCTGAAACAGAACATCAATGGGGGCCTTTCTGTGTTGAGTTTGCATGTTCTCCCCCGTGCATGCATGGCATGCCAGGACTCCGGCTTCCTCCCACCGTCCAAAAACATGCTTCATAGGTTAATCTGAATTGTCCATAGGTGTGAATGTGAGAGTGCATAGGTGTGTGATATGTGGGCCTGCGACAGACTGGTGACCTGTCCAGGGTGTCCCCTGCCTGCAAGTGGCCGGGATAGGCTCTGTGACCCTCGAAAGGGAGCCTATCCCGGCCACTGAATGAATAATGGACACATTGTAAACGCTTTGAGCATTTGGAAAAGCGCTAATAAATTCAATCCATTATTATTATTATTATTATCATTATTTAAATAAAATGAAGTTTCCTAAAGATTATGACTTTTTAAAAAACCAAAAGATTAAAACAATTTGAAAATGATGAAAGACTTCATTTTGATTGTGTCTTTAACTCTTTTTTTTATTTTTATGTTTTTAATCTCCGATTGACCCTAAGCATGGATGTGTTACCGCAGACCACCACTCCATCAGGTGATGGGTCAGATCTGGTGAACAGCTTTTACACACTAAGGTGTGACACAGTGGAGTTTTCAAATATTGACTTCTCCTCAGAAACTTTATCACTTCCACTGGATGAGTTGGAAAAAGGCCCAACTTCCAAGTGAGGAGTGTTCTGATTTGTTTTGTTCGGATCTGGCAGGAAATTGCAGTCTGTCAGAGGCCTTTTTGTTTGCAAGAATTTTTTTTTTTTTCCTAAGCCAATTTTGTCTGGCAGCTTTAACAGAAGTCATCGTGATATCCTCCAAAGTTTAAAGACTCCTTCCTTTTTAGATTCATACAATCTTTCTCTAATTTAGCTATCAAATCCAAACAGCAGTGATGACAGTCTTCCACTTTTCCTGTAGAGAAAAATGTTACACCATCTCCAGACCCCCTTTTGTATTGCCAGATTTGTTTCTACCAGACTTAGTGTTAGTCCATAATAGCGATTTCTACTTCTTCACATTGTTGTGTACACGACTGTAAAATCCTTCATCTGTGTGAATGGTTGCTACTAGGGGTGTGTATTGGCAAGAGTCTGGCGATATGATACGTATCGTGATACATCCCGGTGTCACTCGTTCTCATCTGGAGGCCGCTACAAAGCACCACAATCTACATTTTTATGTGGTACTGGCACTGGAGTCTTGGTTCAGTACCCATCCCAAGCAAAAACTAGGTAGCACATGTCTCACAACAACAAGAACTGCGAGGCTGACTGAACATTTAGCAATTGAAACAAGCTGATTCTCATAAGATCTTGTTGTTTTGGTGTGGTGTAGAACTGCTCAAAGAGACTCACTGTGCTGTGCGGCCAACTAGTGGTCCGTACTTCAAGTGGAAAACAAGAGTCAGACACTAAAGGACGCTCAAATAATTTAAAAATTATTGTCTTGACAGCATTTTGAATCTATATAACTTTCGCCAAAGGAAATAATGTAATATATCGTCAAATCAATATTTCCAACTAGTTGCCACAATGACTTAGCTGAACATCCACTTCGTGTTAACGACAACATTTGCTTGTGGCGGTCGTGGTTTGTCCATAGAGCAAAAAAAGGTCTATGATAGAGAGCCTGAGATCGGTCAGCCTTTTTTTTTTTTTTTTTTTTTTTTTTGGGACCTGGCATTCATTTATTTGCAAACATCTGTGCCGCTGAAATGCATCCTTTCAAAAATGTTTCCCCCTCATTTGGAAATCTCTCTCTTCCTTTTCTTCACTTCCTCAACATGAACTGATTTGCATGGGTGCTCCTTCTCTGGTGCCATAATCTGTACAATATTGCATGGGCTTTTGAGGAATGATTGGGCAGAGCAGGTTTATTTATCCTGCACTGTGAGGTTTACATTCTTCCTTTCCTCCCTGCTCTCTGTCTACTCCTTCATTCTTGGCTGTCTTTCCTATTCCCCCATTATCTGTCAGATAGCTGTTGGGCTGCACTTAATGTGTGGAGACCTATGGGGGGGAAGATTACTGCCAACTAAATACTGATCATATTTTAGTGTAAAAAGCTTCCAAACATGTGAATCAATTTCTGCTAAAAGAAAATAAGGAAAAACTCTAGTCATAAGTATCCTACACATTAGCAGAGGGTCAAGGTAACAGAGGTCATTAGGAGCTAACTAACAAAAACAAACCATGTTGCTCCCACCACCTTTGAGCAGTCAATGAAAAATATAAAATAGGAAATTAGCCACAAAAGAAAAGTAAAAAAATTCCCTTGTAACCAAAAATACTTGGCCTTGATGAAACTTTTCCTACAAGTTTATATTTTTTAGAAAAAACTTGCATAATTTGTTGTTCCCTTTTGCAAAAGGTTAACATCTGTTTGCCTAAACAAACAATCACGCAATGACACATCATATCTGTTATGTATCTATAATTCTGCTAGTAATGCAAAAATATGTATTTTTAAAATACTCTTATAGAATTACAAGTTAATTTTTATAGTTTTAACTCACTGTTTTCAGTTGCTTTAAATTAGAATTCATAATACTGTACATAAATACTGTAGTTTACATGTATTGTTCAGTGTTGAAGTAAGTTATCGATATTAAATTAAATACTTAAATAATAATTTTCATAAATATATCGTTGATGTTTGAAAAATGTGAAATAGTTTTACATTTTTTTAGCAGTTGAGGTGAAAATACATTCAGAGACAGAAAAATCTTAGATTTTGCAACGTTAAAAGGGTCCAAACTGATGCCTTCAAGTACTATCATATTTAGAAGAAAATGCCGCCAGAATTTTAATATTTACCTTAAATAGAGATAACAAGATATCAAACTGCCTTTTTATTCTGTCAGCTGCTTCACTGATTCCCACAGACGGTCTTCATAGCGCTGTTTGTCCCCCGTTTCTGACTGTATCTTGTATTTTCCGTGTCCAGGCGTTGATTGACCCTCGAGTTCCTGTTTGCCAGAGGCCGCCATGTCACGTGCACGTCCACCCCCGCTGGTCACAGGCATCTCTCCCAAGGAAGGAGCAGCATGGACCAAAGTCACGATCCGTGGGGAAAACCTAGGCACGGGTCCAGCCGATCTTATTGGTAATAACATTTCCAACCGCACAGCCGACCACTTAAGATACACTTAAAATACACTTTCTTTTTTAAAATTTAGTATAATGTTTCAACATTATTTTTCTGTAACGTAATATTAATATTCACAGGAATATGGGCTTCCTCTAAGTGTTATTTCTTCTTTTTTTTTTAAAGTAAAATACGCATATATGTTAGCAAGTGAATTAATAAGGTCACATAAATATACAACTAATTTTTTTACAGCCCAGATGTAAATATACAAGATGTCAAAAAGCTGTATGAATTTGTTTGATTGTAAATCATCATTATTAGAGTTCTGCTGTATTAACTGTTGTTGCCATCTCCCATGAACAAACCACGGCAGCCGTTGTTTAAACAAGCTTTTATAAAGTTTCTCTCTGTTTACATGGAAAGTAAGTGGACGGGTCACCATTGTTTGGTGCTTGTCTATAATCAACTTGTCAGTGCCATACTTCGGATTTTGTTTCTTTGGGGTGATATGAAGCTCCTGAATGTTTTTAGTTATTTTTGGACAGAATAAAAGGAAATCCTCTCAACTTGTCAGGATGCTACTTTACCTTATGTAGTTGATGACTGCCGTCTCACAAGAGGAGGGAATATTCATCCCTCGTCTGTCTCTGTGAAAGCTCAGCTTCCTATCAAAACAGGTTTTTGTAGCTTTTATTTTTATTAGCTGTGACGTTTGGGATTAGGTGACAAAAATGACTTTATTGCTATTTGCTACACGGACTCAACTTTAAATGGGGAAGGATGTAGAAAGTTTGATTGTTTTTCCAACACATTTGATTATTTTTAAGCTTTTTGAAAGGATTCTCTTTTTCCATCCTTATACCAAGGCGCTAAAACCGTTATTAGTAAGCTTAGCAGCAGTTAGGACCAGTTGTCTGCTTCATTTTGACTCAGAAAGATAGAAGATGGAGGCAGAAGCCCAGGCTCCTAAGAGGAAGGGAATGGAGGACTAGGTTAAGTCTGAAAAGAAGGTGACTGCAAGAGGTGCCTGAGGTTGTGGTCAGGGATGCAGACAGGCTGGCGGAAGAGGCTTAGGAAAAGGCAGGAAGCAAGATAACCAACTTCATATCAAGGTCCAACCTTTTGAGAAGACATCATGAGGGGAAATTGGCAGAAGTGGCTGTCGTTGATGAAGAGGGTGGTACCAAGAATGCAGAGTGAAGAAGTTGACTTTGTGAATGATGTCTGTTACTTTTTAACTTATTTTTATGTGTATTTCACATTCAGAAATACTGTGGTTTTGTTTGTTTAAGAAATTGTTGTTCTGAAATTCAGTGATTTCATTTTTCTTTGTCAGTAGGACTGGGAATAAGGCAGAGAACTTGGTCTTAATTTTTCGTATGCAAGGTCTTAAAAAGGTTTAAAAAGTCTTAATTCCAACTCAAAGAAACCGTTAGGAAGGAACCCTGTGAGATTGTATTATAGGAGATTCCCATTTGCATTTGTGTTTCCTCATATTAGACCAGATTTGGTTTTTCAAAAAAAAGAAAAAAATTAAAAATCTCAGCAGAGCATCGAAAATTGTTTTAACAAAGAATTTGCAACACATCATGCATGACTTTCTTAACTGCGACGGCTTAGTGAATACTTTACTCTTGGAAAATGGTTATTGACAGAGATCCAACGTGCATGTAAAAAATATTTATTTTGAAAAGCTCACAATGAAAGACTTTGTGGGTTCCGTTTCTAAAGCCATGCATGGAATTCAGTGTAGCCTGCGCTGAAATCCATAAACGTGCTAAACGTTTCAGGTTTATGAACGTGTGTGACACATGTGATCTGTTTCAGAACAGGAACACAGTTTCAGATCCTTTTGGCAATTAATCACAGAAATGTGCATGAAAGAAACTGCACGCAACATATTTTCTTTATTCACAGCTGCTTTTGCTGCTTTTGCTGCTTGTGCTGCTTTTGCTACTTTTGCTACTCCGTCATTCCTTCAGATCTATTGCTCTGATGGTGTTGATTTTACACACAAATTAACAATTTTTTTCTTTTAAACATTAAAGTTTGCGTTGAGTTTTTTTGTATTTCCCCCAACTAAATTCAACTTTTTTGTGCAAGAAGACCTTTTAGAAATTAATCGAAACAAACTGATCCAATCTCTGCAAGAATATAGTAAAGGAGCAGCTCTTCATCTGAAAGCTGGACAGGAGATGTTTTGGTATCTATTAGTGTCAACAAAATATGGGTTCTCCTGTGTCACCTGCAGAGGATTTGACGCTAAAGCCTAAATGATAGCTGAAAATATTAGGAGGTTTTAAGCTCATTTTGTTGTTACTTGCTATATATTAACTCTGCTGCTTTATTGAATGTAAATAAAAAAATTGTTTTTGTGTTTTGAGAATTGCAGAAGCTTTTTGATGCAGTTTTGCATGTTTTTATAATGGAAGTGATGACAGACCAAAATAGAAGAAAGTGCTCCTGAATAATATAAATATAAATTATGAGGAAATCTTTCAGGATTTTTTTTCTCATAAATATAAGGAGGAAAAGGGAAAAAATCTAATTACGGGAATGCAAAACAGAGAATGTACATTTGTTTTTGTTTATTATTTAACTCAAGTTTATTAATAGGATTTTGCCTCCTTTTAGAAGATTTTCTGTCATTGATGCAGTTTAGGATAAATTTTTTAAGCTCAAAACAAAGATCAATTGAATAACTTTTTAGTGTAGTTTAGATAAACTCAATGTAGATGGAATACTTTGATTTCAGCATTTATGTTTTTAGTATAAAAATGCTTATAAATGAGTCTTTTACTCCTTTTTCTGTCATCTGTATCTTTTGAATTTGAATTTTGAATTTGAATTCTTTGCGAATTTTGGAAAGTTATTTAAATTTTAGTACAGACTCGCAAAAAAATAAAAATTAGCTTTTTTTGGTGTCAGTTGAACGCTCTATGCTTCATAAAGCATAAAAATTCAAAACACTTAAGTTGTTTAGATTAAAACTGAAACCAGTTTGATCTGTTTGTATTGTCCTAAAGCCCACCACCAGCATCTTGCTCTCATTAAGCGTTTGAGGGTCACTTTTTTTTTTTTTTTCTGCTGCCGTTTTCTCTCATATTTGCCAAACTTATCCTCCGCAGAAAGCCGAGAACGCTGCTCCCACTCGGACTGCAGCGTGCCGGCCAGCCTACTTCTGAGCTTCCCCAGGGCCCCGACATTAGATCATTAGATATGCGCAAATGTGTGCGAGTGCTTAATTCACTCAAACCAAGCGGGCAGTGAAGAACAGAGGCAGGAAACAGGGCTCTAATGGGCATATTATTCACGGGTTTATGGGCTATTGGTTGATTAGCTCTCGCATGCTTTCCTCACGTTTGACGGCTCTCACATGAAGCGTCCTAAATCTGCTGAGCGGGATACATCCCTCCCCGTCTTTGTCATCTTGTGCCCAAACGGTGTTCACAAGGGCTTAAAGAGAGGCTGACAGATGTAGGAGCACATTGTGCCAGTAATGAGCCACTTAGCATTGAAGAGACACAGATTAACTTTAGGAAGCTGGGTGAGATGAAGGAAGATCAAGGCCACCCACACCCGTCATGACCCCAGCGTGAACTCTGACCCCCTGCTGACAGCTCGACTTAACTTGCTGATGGATGTCACTGCTGTCTAAGAGAGCTTCTCTTCTTTTTTATGGACTGTGTGTGTTGTGAGCTACAGTTAGTTTGTTTGTTTTAGCGGCGTGTGTCCGTTATCTCTCACCCCCTTTTTTTTTTTTTTGGCCCCTTTCTTCTTTCTCCTTCTCCCAGGTCTATCAATCTGTGGGCACAACTGCATGCTGACGGCGGAATGGATGTCCGCCAGCAAAATAGTGTGCCGCGTGGGACCTGCCAAAGATGAGAAGGGGGAGATCATCGTCACCACCAAGTCGGGAGGTCTGGGCACCTCGACTGTGTCGTTCAAGCTCTTCAGGCCGGACAGGATCGGTGAGAGGCCAGAAGAAAAACTACCATCAGTTTTTTGAAAAACGGAGGCGGATTTTCCTCAAATCATTTTTAAAATCAGAGAACGATAAGTTATTTAAGAATCATTTTCCTTTTTTATACATGAATTCCTAAATTTGTCATAAATGTCAGTCAAAAAGTCAAGATAAACCAATGTTTTTTTATCAAATGTATCAAAATAAACAAAAAAAAAAACTTTTCATGAGTTTTAAAAGCCAAAACTACAATAAAATGAAATTATGTGTTTTCTTTTTTCAGCCATACACTAGTCGAAAAAACAACATTTTTCTTGACAAAAACTGATGCAAACTCGTCAAAAAATACAATTTTTTGAAGTCAACCCCACACCACTGCTGTTGTTATTAGCAGCTAAAATGTTTATTTTACTTGGTTACAATGTAATTGCATCACGTTTTATCAGGCTGCTTCTGTCTGTTAGGGAAATATTTATTTGTTTTTTCTTCTTATCAAAATTGTAAGTATTGTAGTTTCTGCTTTTCTTTTTGTCTTCCCAAATTGCAAACTGTGAACAAACCCTTTATGGTTCTCTTTGCACTTAAAGACTCGCACAAATGATGTTTTGCTCTACCCTTAAAGCCTTCCCAGTTGTCTTTTAAATCAGAATATACCGTTTTTACCCAAACTCCAAAAAACGTGTGATGTTCTATAGGAACGTATTTCTGCAGAGCGGCAGGAGTTCATTAGAAATTCGCTTGTGAATTGTGGGCGGGACTGTTGGTGCAGTGCAACCCGCCCCTCCTCCCATTCTCATTGCAGAGAGCTCTGTATACACTCCCTCACTAGCTTACAGCCCGTCACATCCCCCAATCTTACAAATCGGTGCAACAAAAATAGTGAGCAGTATCCAGCCGTACAGTTTTGAACCAGATTCCAACTCGGATGAGGAAAACAAAGACGTGCATGGCTCTAGTCGTCTACAAGTGGATGCATCAGAATGGAGCTGAGCAGGGAGCTTGTGGCCCGCCTATTGAATTCGCTACCTCACAAAAAAACTTTTCATCTGCTCCTGATTCACAACAACTTAACTTAAAGTAATTCTCAGAAATGCAATTACATGTCATCAATCATGAGAAAAATGAAACAACAACATGTTAAAAACACCCAAAACACGAGTGAACTGTAATAACCTTTAAAATGAAGCTATGTTCCAGTAAGAAACAACCGTTAGTTGGTGTTTGTGCGTATTGTTGTGTATTTGCATGGTGTCTTGCGTAGTTAACATCTGGGATTGGCGCCTGTCTGCCCTCTCCCGTAGGTATCCTGGACCAGTCGGCGGTGTGGGTGGACGAGTTCAACTATTACGACATGAGGACGGACCGCAACAAAGGAATTTCCCCGCTCTCCCTGCGTCCCAGCAATCCGCTGGGCATCGAGATAGACAAGTACGGATCTGGAGCGTCCAGACACACACACACACACACTCACACTGCAGCACCGACACAATCATGCTGCTGTAAACACAAGCGCTCTGGTCACTGAGTCATGGTTTATGTTCCCAAACAGAGACAAATTCTCCCCATATGTAGGTATTTGAAATATTATGCCCACATGGAAATTGCTGAACAGCCTGTAACCGCTCCACACACACAGAGTGGAAACAACATAATTACGTAGAAGCTAAGAGAAGGACAACATGCGGATACATGGAAAGATCTCTGGAAGCTCGCTTCAGAGGAGGCAGCGCCGCGAAGGCAATCCAGCGCCAGGAGTGCAGAGGTTGCGATGTATGCTTTGTGTTGTCATGTTCTGGCAATTCTGGTTTAGTATTTGTTTTGTTTAGAGGGGTTGGGCCAAGTGGCCGCTCGTGGCCAAGGGCTAGACCTCCATAAACAGGCTCCGCCATTGGCCTGCATTGAGAATTTGCACAGCGTGTGCACCGCTCAAAGGTGTTTGGAAGGAGTTGTGTCATGGGTATGTTTGTCAGATTTGCAGCATCAGCTCTAAATATTATATTTAGCTGAACGCGTAAGGAAAGAGATGACAGAAGAGTCAATATTGGGTGAATGTAAAGCGTGTTTTTCTTAACTGGGTCCTGCAGATCTGCTAGGAATGACTTCGACAGCAGCACAGCAGCACATACCAGCTACATGTCTGGAAAAAAGACACCTGTGCATCCACTGTCAAAGAGCTTTGGAGTGCCATATGTATTTCAGTCTGCACCACATTGCAAACTAGTTGATTCTTGCAAAGATTTAAAACTTTGCTTTTAGACATTTTAGATATTTGCCCGGTTTGAATTGATCTTTGCTCTACATTTCCTAAATGTCTCAAATCAATACAGTTGAGAATTCAATGCCTGGTTAGGAGTTAGGTTTTGGGTACAAGGAAATTATTATTTAAATGAGTCAAAATTCTTTTGCTCCGTACTCTTGACAATAATAAAACTTAATTTTAGTTCAAACTAAAAAAAAAAAAAAAAAAAAACGAAATTCCGCTGTAATTTTTGGTTACATTTTGAGGATGTTATTTTAAATTCAATAAAAGTTGACAAGTTAGTCTAGACATTCTTATCAATATTTTGGAAACCAAATTTTAGATGTATGCTTTCGGAATAAGTGTTAGTGTTAGATTTTATGATAATTTATCAGTATGGCCCAATTTATACTAAGATTGTATTCTCATTTTGTTTACATTTTGTTCTAAAATGAGTTGTTTCCACTTTTACACACTTTTGTCACTGTAATAAAAGTGAATTACAATTGGGCACAAAAACTTAGAACTATTAAAAAATATTGATTATTGGGCTTTATAACATTTCGATGTAAGTAATTCTATTGAACAGTTAGCTTTTTAATCTTGTTTTTCTCTTTTTGAATGCCTCTAAATTTGCATATCTTATTTCTAAAGTAAAAATGACTTGCTGCATGGACAGATATCTATCTTTATTCGTGCTCTTTTCCTCTTTTTGCAGTGCAAAATCCAACATTACAATCTCACAATAAGTTAGAATTACAATACATTCCTTTTAAATTATAGAAGCAAAAATTAAAATTGCTTTTCTTTTTTTCTCTCGAATGAATGAAAATAAAAGTAAATGGTTTGTCTTAGAGTCTGTTATTTTTTTGTTTCCCTACATTTTTTAGGGTGAAACCTTTACCTTGTTGCAGCACTTTTGTTTAATGTGGAAAAACGTGTTTCAGCTTGTGCCCTTTTACATCTTTGTTCATTTGAATAAAACGATCATGACACTGTTTGTAACCAAATCTATATGATTCTTTTGGGTCACCATGCATGCATGTGTGTGTGTTTGTGTGTGGGTGTGTGTGTATGTGTGTGTGTGTGGGTGGGGGGGGTCAGTTTGTGTAAGCCACAGGTCATTAGCAGAGATCAAGCTTTCTTAATGAGAGCTGGGTCCTCCAGGGGGCATCCAGGCGTCACACAATGCACTTCCCACGCCAGACTCTCCCAGCCTGCTGCACTTTCTGGCTGCATACTGCCCCCTACTGGAAAACTCGAGAACAATCACTTCAATTTTCCAGCCAAATCCTGCTCCCTCACAGTTCACTGTAGTTCAATTATACTGCTTTTTTTTTTTGTTTGTTTTTTTCATTTTAGGGTCACATTCTCTAACCTTGTTAAGCTGCTTATGGAATTTCAGTTTATTGACGTGGTTTGTTTTCTTCATTTATTTTGCATCTTTATTTTGTTTGACGCAGCTTCATCCTCTTTCTTTGCAGAGGCAAAATCCCACAGAAAGACATCGATCAGATTTTTCCAGGAATGAGTGGAGACTTCACCAGTGAGAACTTCTCTGCCACCTGGTACCTCATAGAGAACCACACAGGCTCCAGGTAGGACCATCTTCATCCATGTCCTCATCATCATCATCACGACTGCCTTTGAAACTTAAAGACTTGCAGTTCTTTCAAGAAACCGATTCACTGATTTACTGGTAGAAATACTTTTATTATAACAGTTTGAAGAGATTATCAGAAATTTTGCCTTTAAAGTCTTCAATTTTAAGTTTGGATGCTGAGAGCACAAAGTGGAGATGCGGGAGTATCTCCTTTGTTCGTGAAACACTAAATTTTAGTAAAAAGACAAGTAATATAAGCATTCCATGTCTCTTCATGACCATAAATATTATTTAAAAGAAATATTCCTATCATTTTTTATGTATATTTCTTAAATATTTCACAACATTTTTTATTGGTTTCAAGTTGATTTAAATTTCTAGATCTGTACGATAAATGTTTTTTTTTTTTTTTTTTTAATAAAATCACTAGTTTTTCTTTCTTAAATTCATTTCAGAAACTGAACTAGAATTTCCAAATAAAGCAGTTTCATTAGAAATCCTTAAATTAATTTGGATTAGATGCTGGGTTCCCGTTTTTTTGGACTTCAGAACTGGAGCCTCACCATTTTGGTGATCTGGTCAGTACCAACAACTGTGTTTAGTTTGAGAGGTTCCATCTTCAAAGGCCCTCCACCCCGCCAGTCCTCTCTGGAATAATCTGCGGCAGCTGGAATTTTCAAAACCCCCAAAAAATCAAAGTATTTTCCTTAGCAGTCGAAATTCTTCTTAATGAAAATTGCCACAAATAACAACAGTAAACAGATACAAACCAGTCAAAGGACAACGTGTGCCAGCCAGTAACTTAAGATCTGGCAGTCCACCGCTCTTTAGAAAATTGTACTTATTTTGTAGAAATATTTTTGTATTCCTTTTTTTTTGTTGCTTTTGTTACACGATGTCTTCATGTTGTAAACCTGGGTTTAAAAATCCATGCTGGAAATTGGACAAAACAAACGTTTTCGAGTTAAATGTGGATATTATGGCTGGTGTTATAGAAAAATGTTGCTACGTAAAAAACTGTAACGTCTCTCAGCAAACGAGTTTAAAACTTTTCTTCATTAAAGTTTTTTCTTCCATAGAAATGAAATCCTGTGAGTGGTTGAAAAACAGTCAAGATGAAGAAAACTTTAAATACCTTTGACCCTAATTCAAAACAAAAAAGCCGATGTGAATGAAATCTCCAAATTATTCAAGGAGCTTAAAAAATATTATGAACAGATACTTAACTGACCAAAATCGTTATGCCGATGACAGGATTTGACTTGCATGCTTAATAAATGACATTTGAATGTGGAAAATTGGGTTTTAAGGGTTTGGAGTTTTTTGTGGGTGTCTGACACTACAGGATGTCGATGTGGACCCAACCGAGCATGGTCTTCGCTGAAGCAGGAGGTGTGCAGACAGGGTAGCCTGCTGACCTCCAGTCTGTCATGTTAGGGCGTGAGGAGAGTTATTTTGGACACTCCTGGCTTCCTCTACCCCCTCCTCCCCGTTGCTTAGCCTTCCAGTAACCCAGACCCCCAGGATCCAGAATGACCAGGGGCCTCTGTTTGGACCTCACCGGGTGACTGTTTCTTCCTGCAGAGGAAACCTCACTCAGAGAGCTTGACATGCAGACACACGTACTTACAGTGCACCCAGATGTGTGCGCAGAAACTATCTGTTGATGTGCAAAAAGGAATGTTAGACATTTGTTGCAGTCCCCCATTTTTTTTTCTTTGTTTTAAGTTGGTTGTGTAAAACAGCTAAGAGATGTTTTTAAAGTTATCTGTGTATTCTTGTGTTCTCAGCTTTGACCAGTTGAAGATTGGAGCGAATAACCTAAAGAAGCAGGCCACCAAAAAGAACGAGGGGAGTCTGGCTTACGTGAAAGGAGGCCTCAGTACTTTCTTTGAGGCTCAGGACGCTCTCGCAGGTGAGACGAATGAATCCATATCTGCCCCCTGTGGAGATGTGTGAGCTCAAGTCAGGATCAGTTTAACCTGGAATTTTAAACTTTCTCACATGACTAGTTAGCACTTACTATTTTTGCCTGCTTGTTGAAGCTGCTTCACTGAAGTGCTTTGTTTAAGTGTTAAATGATGAAATAAATGTGTTCATTTTTTTAATGTGTTGCTTAGGTATCGGATCGGAACTCCTTATTGGCAGAAATTCAAAATTAAAGGACTCAAAATCAAATCAAGGACATCACTAGTGATTATGTTCTCCTTAAGTCTCAGGCTCCGCCCACAACATATGTCATTGTGGAGCGGAAATGATGTAACAAACACCTCTATCACCTGATGTCAATCATGTCCCAGCAGCCAATGGGCTCAAAGCCCCACCCTCACATAAAATTAGGGCCAGCACTGTAAGTGAAAAGTCTGAATTCCTTCCATCCATCCATCTTTTTTCAGACCCACCGAATCTCTAAAGCGCTAACCACTACATCACGGTGCAGCCCAAAAATTCTGAATTGAAATTGTGAATCGAGGACTGAAAACAAAACTAAAATGGAAAATCCAAACAGCAGCTGTCATAAATAAACTTTCACCTTCATGCAGTTGCAGTTTTAGTTTATTTATTTATTTCAGTTTCAAATTTCCACTTTTACCCTAATTTTAAACATTTCTTTCGAGTTTACAGTGTGTACATGTGAGTTTAAAACATAAAAATGTTCATTTTTATTTCCACATTCACAATTTTGTTTATTTACTTTAAGCTGATCCTGATTTGACCCCATAGAGGCGCGACAGTCAAGACTTCAAACCATCACTCCTCATTTTTACTCAAAAAAAGAGTTCCTCATTTTTTTCTGTTTTTGTTGAAAAGTGTGCTAGTGTGTGGCTTTGGGGCTTTCTTTCCACACATGTGGTTTAGCAGCAGTTGATTAAGGGGGCTCATTTGGACGCTGTGTGAAAACCCTCCGTCGGCCAACCACAACACGGCTAATTCACCTCCATCAAAATGAGATCAGCTCTCACCTGTCACGCGCTCTCGCTCCCCTCCGAAAAAGCGGTTGCACGCAAACACACGCCGGTGACCTTGAGATGCCAGAGGGCTTTCAAGGTAGCCGACTGACTGCTGTCGCTCTGCCAGGTACACCAAGTCAATTGTTCGCGTCGTCATTCATGCTTTTGTCTGTTTACCCTCTGCTCCTGCCATAGCCGCTCAGTTACTTCCCCTTACTATTTATATGTGCACATTTCTTCCTCCATCTTTATTATTATTGCTTTCCGCATGTTTGCGCCCCGGTTGGAAGAGAGGCCGTGTTTTCATAGTTTGCGGCTGAATCTAAATAAACGGAGCGGCCCAACACAATGTGAGCCAGAATATTAGGGCTGATAATGGCGATAACAGATCCAATATGACCAATGGGAACAATGCGGGGTGATTCTCACGTTCCGACTGAGCGTGCCTACTGTGTGCCCACTGCCCCAATAGGAAATGTACAGTCTCCAAAGATGCAGGAAGCTGAGCAACACAGATATGCTAAAGGGACCTGGACAAGCGGGACTGATGCTACGCGGTTGGATTAAAACCTCCTCGCTCTAAGTTTGGAGATTTTATTTTTTTATTTAAAGCCAGTTTAGAATATGTTGAAACTTTAGAGAGAAAACATGAGAAAAATAAATGCTATTAACTTTACAATATTAAAAAAAAATTCAAACAAATCAAGGTTTTTAAATTATTCCATACATAAAAAGGAAATTGCTCCTAGTAGAAATGCAACATTTAAAAATATATCACATGAAGCATAAACATAACATAAATACTATATATGATAATAAGAGGACATGAGGTATGGTAAAAGATAATATAAAGATATAAATAAGCATAATATTTGACAGAGATTAGTAGTGTGTTTTCTTCACAGTGTGGGCTTTAATTTTGAAAGGTAATTTTGTGAACTCCGTGTAGCTGTGAGTAAGCACATCCTGTCAGAGCCAAGTACAATAAACAAATATTTAGTCGTCATATTTGTTGAATAAAATAGGTCCAACTATCAGGGATCGTGTTGACGAGGAATTGAAATTCTAAAAGAAGAAACGAATGTGGGGGGAAAAAAAAGCTAAATCAGAAGAAATCCATAGTCTTCTGGTTTTGCACTTTAAGACTCTGGCAAAAAGAAAAACATTGTCTCATAATTGGACCAGCAGCTTGACTTGAAAGCTGATTTCTAAACTCCATGACCTCTGTCTTCACACAATGACTCATTACAGCCCTACAGCATCCTTTCTGAGCCAAGATCTGGCTTTCTGTCGTGAGAAATGAAGTGGCGGCGTAGAGCGGACAGCTCAAGTGGATGTATTCTTTACGGGGCGTGTGCACAGCCAAACCAACATACCAACCGGCACGCAGCTTTTGAAGAGGCCGGCTCTGCAGTAGTTCACTGCCAGGCCTGGATAGCACAGCTGTCTGAGCACCTTTTGAATCCTTTCTTTGTGCTGGAGCTCTCTGTTGTTCCCAGCAAGTCTCCACCAGGCTCACCTGAGGCGTGGCCTTTAAAGAAACGAACAGGGAGTCGTTGTCATTTCCCAGCATGCCGCGCCTCGGGCCGCCACGTACTTCCAGACCCCTCATCCACCAACGTGACATCCCCCTCTCCTCTGGTGTTTATTTTCACCCCCAACTTTCCATGGAGATTTTATTGATAACTTTAATTGAAGTATGAAGTTGTTTTTAATGTGAAAGCCTGGGTTGCCTGGGAGGTGGAAAGACGAGAACGAAGTCAAACCTGGGGGGGAAATGCCATTGATAGAGTTAAAACAGTAGGAATTGCCTGTATTCTTGGGATTTTTACTCTTACTCTACTTACTACTACTTCTTAATTTCCTTCATATGGAGTTTTCTGTTGTTTTCTGGAGTCCATCCATTCCAAAAAAAATGTACAGTTTTGTATCTGTAAGTCAGACATGTTAGTTATGTCTCCAATGATCTAAAATTGGACCGTCCACATTCAAAGTCTAGATCGCTTAAAAACAGGTCAACAGTTTAATTCCATTTTGATATCATTCTTAAATATAATGTATATTTCTTGCTGAACTGTTCCTCCAGACTGCACATTAGCTTTTCTGCAACAGTCACCCCATCAATCAACCTTACGGTGGTTTTCTTGTCCATCTTAAGACTCGAAAAAGATTCCCCTGACCTCAGAAAAGTCCACATGAAGTTCTCCACTTTGGCATAAAATACCTAAAAAGAAAGCAATGTAGGTTTACCAACAAACCAAAACCTAAAACCATCACATTCAGGCGAGCTGTAACCATGTTTTCAAAGCCTCTTTTTGAAGTTTGTGTTATTCTTGGCCACCCAGGTTGGTTGGAGAGTGTTGGTTCCCAGGCGAGGTTGGGTTTCCTCTGAGATGCTTTTGGTGCTCCGAGAACTGAAGTCATAAGCCTGATCTTACTTGTCCGACTACATGAGAATGGATCACCTCTGAGCTTCTTATCCCCCACCCTCCACCCCCACCGTGTTTTTACACCAGCACAACTTTTTCTAAAGGTTATTTGGAGATCTCGTATATTTATATTTATATATATTTCTCTAAATGTGAACCTTCCTAAACCGGTCAGAGATTTGCCTCTAGCGAGCGTTTCAGTCATGGAGCCTTAGCAGCTAATTGAGTTGTGCTTCTGAGACGTGGTCGCTCCAGCAAACTAAGTGAGTGACAGCCCGTCAGGGAGCGGAGAGCTGCAACAAAAAAACAAAAAAAAAGAAAATGTTGAAATTTGAGGTTTTTGTCATTGTTGTGTGAAAAGGAAGTCTCCCAATGATGCAGGAAACGGAACGGCCACCGTGTTCCAAAAACGAAAGATTCTCAGGGCCCGTCCCCCCCTCCCCGGGTCGCCGTCTCCAACAGGAGTCAAAACATCTCCAGCTTTAGAAACCAGGGACACTGTATTTTTATTCTTGTCCCCCCTCCCCTTCCCACCCCTTTCCCCCGTCTCCTCGGCGGTTCCAGGAAGTGAAGCGGGAGCTGCAACTCTTCCTCGGGCTCTGGGCTTCATGTGTTATCCGGACCCTGACCTGATGTTTAGCTAAACGGTGACGTCATGACCCCCTCAGTGTGTGACAGACGGAGAGGACACACAGCTGGCAGCAGAGCTGGGGGGGGGGGTCGGAGACACAAAGCAGACTTGTGGATGTCTTTCTGTTGCGCAGCAAAATCAATCCTTCGACCCGTGTGTGCTTTGGTCTTAAAGATCCACTCCGATGAAACTTGTGTTTTTGGGGTTTCTAACATGTTCTTGTAGCATTTTTCTAAAGATTAAGGACAAATATGAAGAAAATTAAGCTCAAAATTGCATTTCTGAGTATTTCTTTATTCAAATTGTTGTGAATCAGGAGCAGAAGAAAAAGGCTTTTTTTTTTTTTTTTTTAAATGTAGTTGTGCAAAAAAGCACCAGGTTAGGACCTCTGTGCTCCTCTCCATTCTGATGCATCCACTTGTAAATAAATAGACCCATGATCGTCTTTGTTTTCTTCATCTGAGCGGGTGTCTGACTCAGAACCGTACGGCTGGAGCGCTCCAGTATTGCTCGCCATTTTTGATGCACTGGTAAAGTTAGGTTAGGGAAGGGCTGTCAGCTAGCGGGAGAGAGCGTAAACACATGGGTGATGGAAAATGGGGATGGGCGTACTTCCTACCAACCATCCTGCTCACAACTCAGAGGCAAATTACTAATAAACTGCAGAAACTATGTTGTAGAAAAAGTCTTTTTTTTTTTATTCTGGCTAAAAACGCCATGATTATAATAAAAAGTTTGCTGGGAACACTTTTTAAATAGCTCCAAAGATGATGGGAGGGGGACTTCAACCTGCGCCTGACCGCATTTTTTTCCCCTGCTGGTCAGTAATGAAGGCCAGTGGCTGATTAGGCAGTGGCGTGTTTGAACGGCGTGCTTTCAGAGTTCCTCGCGTTTGCCTCGAGGCTTCTGTCTGTCAGAATGGACCCACATATTTATTTACAGAAGCCCCTCCCCCTCTTCATTTTGGCCTCTTCGCCCCGCCTGCTGTCAGACTTTAGCATTAATGATGGTCAAAAAGAAATAAAAAGCAGATCAGGAACACCTTTTACTTGTCATTTCTTTCTTTTTCGTGTCATCCTCTGATATTTTGAGTCGGCCAGATGCACATTGACTATGACGGCCCTTAAGCCCTCTCCTCCTCTCTCCCACTCTGTCAATAAACCCACACTGCGGCTCTCAGCACCTCTCTGCCCACTACTGCTCTCCATTTATTTATCCACTGGGGTAGGCTCGCCCCTCACTCTTCCTCTGTTTTCTCCATCTATGTTCCCTTCATCCCCTCTTTTTTTTTTTTAAATTACTTCCACCTAAAGCTCTTTATGCAAACTAGTGGCTAAAAGCCATCAGAGTTCTTGTCCCCTCTCCCTGTCTGGCATCTGGACCTCCATCCGTCCTTAAATGTTGTTCTTTAGATAATCCAAGCATTTTAGATCCATATTACCTCCAGGTCAAAGGGCTCTAAATGTCCCAAGACCGTCACTTGCTGGTAATGGCTTTGTCTGGGCAACCCGATGTGAGGTTAATGTCCTTGTTGTGTGGGAACGGCCCGTATCAGCAGTGGACTCAACAGCATCTGTGGTTGGTGAGTCGCTGAGGTTATCTACCATCTACTGCTAGGGTTGAGCCTGTTTGTTGTTTTACTTTTTTAGTTCCCAAAACCAAAAATGTTCCCATCTTTGGTTACTTGCCTCTCCACAATGTAGGGGTTTGGAAATTATTTTCATAGATTTTTAGGAAGTTCTCAGAGTTGGGATTTGTCTGCTTCTGTTTTGGGGTCATTAGTGTCTCGTATCGTAATCTGAGCCAACTTTCTGTTTCAGCTATTCACCAGAGGCTGGAGTCCGATGGCACGGAGAAGGTGGAGGGATCGATGACCCAGCGGCTAGAAAACATCCTCAATCGTGAGTCTTCCTTAACTGATACCATTATTGAACGATATTGCAGGACTAATATGTCTTTAGTCATGCAACAAATGATTAAAGAAATAATCTTCTTACTGCAGGAGTAATGGAGTGGAGATGAACTAAATATTCAGTTTTTCTGAAAATAAACACGTACCGGTAATAGGAAACAGTAAAACATACATTTAAAAAGACATAACATTCTCCAAGTTAAACTGTTTTTATATTTATGCTAATAGCTTTTATTTATTAATGTATTAAAAACAATTATTGCTGTCAAAATTTGTACTTTTGTTTTTTTTTTCCCTGTTTTAAGCAAACAGGTTTGCCACTTTCTACCTTTGTTTACAATACATAACTTTAAAGTTTTTTTTTTAAATGTCAGATTTGTTGGGTATTTTTTTCTGTTATTAAATATAGCATTTTTAGACGTTTCTTATGTTTCTTAGCCTCATGTCTCGTTTTAGTGATGTTGCAGTTTTATTAACCATTATTTATCTATATTTTTGTGGGGTTTCTTTTTTAAATGTAACCTTTAGTTTAGCTTTATCATACATTTATACTTTTATATTGACTCATTTATCATTTATTAATTATTTAAAATTTTAGTTATGTTTCTTCTAATACAAAACGCTATATAGTAATTTAATGTTTTTTCCTTTCCTTGAGCTTTTATTTAGCATTATATTTGACCTTTTTTCCTTAATCGGTTTTTACATTTTGTACATTTTGCTTTTTTCAGCTAATTTAACTAGTTGATTTGACATTACATGTTTAATTTGTCATTTGAACTGTCTTCAACTAACCTAACATTTTTCGATAATTTCTCATTTTCTTCAGCCTTTTTGAGCTGTTGAATCATTTTAAAAGATATTTTTAGCCGTCCTTTTATATTTTTTTTGTGGATTTCTCATTCAGCAGCTATTTTAGTAAATTATTTATAATTTTATCGCTGTTTGACATCATGCTTTGTCATTTGTTTTCTTCTGCAAATTCAGCTTTTAGTAGTTAATTTACATTTTTAAACATTTTAGCCCCGTTTAGTTTTTTTTTTCTTTTTGGACTGTTTTCAACTTTTGAAATTTCTTCCGGTTTTGTTTTGCAGTTATATCAAAACCCTGAATCTTTGACTTTTTCACGTTTACATTTTTTCCAGCAGCGGACAGAAATACTGGATCCACACCTACACTGTGTGTGTTCACTCTTCCTGTCTCTAAGCAGCACATCTCCCATCAGTACTCGTGTGTAATTCATACACGATAATGGAACTACTCTTAACGGAGGGTCAATAGGCTGGCTCTTTTCCTGAAGTGCAGAGTAAATAAACCTTCCTGCCGGACATGGCTTTCATCCCCACTAACCCAGACTTTAAACCTATGGCCTAATGGGTCTCCATTTCTATTCGCACCCCAAAACCCATGAATCAAACATAGAGCAGCCAATCACAAGGTCACTTTGTGAAATGTCAGTGCCACAACAACGCAGATTGCTGAGTGAAAAATGTTAAATATTCCTCTATTCTGGCTTGTTCTGTTTTTCCTTGTGGGATTTTGTTATGGGGGGTTGGATTTTTGTTTTGATTAGAAGATCTTTTTTTCCCTATCTGACGGCACATCCGAGACCACCCACAGAGCCAGTTAGAGGTTCAGGAGTCCCACCAAGCAGGCCAACGAAGATACTTCTCACTTTCTTCTCAGGAGCTTTTAGTCTCTACTCCTGCTCTTCCTTTTCTGTCAAATAAAACCCAGAGCGGACACAAACAAGAGAGAAAAGTAGGAAATGTGTTTCTGACATTTATAAATATTCTTCTTTAGCTTCCCTCACCCACACTTTTACTTTTTGTGACTCTTCCCCTCCCCTATAGGAGCAAGCGATACAGCAGATACTCTGTTCCAAGAGGTTCTGGGAAGGAAAGACAAGGCGGACTCCACCCGCAATGCGCTAAACGTCCTGCAGCGTTTCAAGTTCCTCTTCAATTTGCCCCTCAACATTGAACGCAACATCCAGAAGGTACGAACGTGAGAAAAAACAAATACCGTACATGCATAAATACATAAGAAGCAATCACAAGTTGCATAAGGATCCGAAGCTTTTAAAAGTTAATTGATTATGTTAGTGTATTTTTTAAAAGATTTTCCTCCTTTAAAAACCCACTCCATTCATCTTTTGATCTGTTGTAAAATCGTTTTAAGTTCTTTGACGTAATCATAATTACAAGGTCTTTTACTTATGATTATGCCATTTTTAGCCAAAGTCACAAAACCTGCTTGGTTTCTGCAGAGCGTTCATTAGTATTTCTGCCTCCGTGTTGTGGGCAGCAATGTTGGTGCAGAGTAACCCCGCCCCCCTTTCCCTTCTTGTTGCTGAGAGCTCGGAGCAGAAGGCTTGTTGCGTAAATTGTACATTACAAAAAAGCTCTTTTTCAACCGGGATTTATTCATCTGCTGATTCACAACGATTTGAACGAAAAAATATTCAGAAATGCAACATTGAGCTAGATTTTATTTGAAAATGTCCTAATTGCTAATTGCTCTTTAGTTAGTGTGTTTCATTCATTTAACAAAAACAATTTATTTACAATTAATTACTTAAAGCCTGCTCTGATTGGTCAGTTAGTTGGTTAATCATAAATGATGGGTTGTTTGACTGTGGTGATTTAATTGTAGTTTGCAACCATTCCACATAGTATGGAAAATGCTGGAATAACATAATAGACACGTATAGATGACCCGGTAAAAACATGTAGTCCAAAGCTTTTTTATGAGTTTTTTTTTTCTATGTAGATTAGTTACCTGCTTTCAACCCTTGAGCATTTACTGTAAAATTAAATAAATAAATAATAACGCGTGAATTTAGTTTAGCTCCGTAACCAATACTGTTTTTGGATTTTGCTTCATACATTTTGCATAAAAGCTACCTTGGTGAAAAAAGACTGACTTAATTTCTAAGTTAGCTGCTAGTTTTATTTCTCTTAAAAGTTTAATTATGGGTTCGGTTTATTTGTAAGATTTCTTTACATCTATGAAAAATTAAAAAACACGAGTGCCAAAAGGTCTAATTTGTCTAGAATAATTCTTTAAATATTTCACAAGATGTTTCCTTCTAGACATTACAAAACTGTTGAAAAAGGTAAAGACAAGAACATTTTTGCAAGTCTGTCTGTTAGCACAAGTGCTCTCAAACTTTACATTTCATACTTGCTTTAAATTTAATGTTTAAATCAGATTAGATTTCTGCTTCTGTAGAACATAATTGAAAAATAACATGTTTTTTCAAACAAAATGTCTCAATCTCAACCTTTGTGAGAGATTCTGTGGTGTCCTTTTTATTTAATCCCAGACTTTACTTATTTTTTATTTTAAAAGCGTATAAAATACTAATATTATCTGTAACACAGCTATAAGCATTAAAATGATTGACTCCAATGAATAAAACTTGAAGGGGCTTTTATTGAATTAATCGTTTTTTTGTCTTCTTTTCTTTTCAGTTAATTCATAAGCGAGTCTTTCCTCTGATCACATCAAACCTTTGTTTGTGGTTGAAGTTTTAGCAAATAAATGTTTTCCAGACTTGATTTCCAAAATCATTAGTTGTATTTTTGTAAATTCCACTGTAGGAACCCTGTGTTCCCTGCACTTAAGAAACTCTGTGTTCCCTGCACTCGAGTGACTTGATGTTCTTTCAAAAGTCCACCTCGGCCACTAACATTTAAAAAAAATAGTCCATTATCTTTTAAACTCTGTTTTTCCTTTGTTTTACTACTCATTCCCTCGTGTTTTTGCACATTTTGAGGTTCATCTTAACCAGATGGTGGAGCTAGAGCGGTTGAAATACCGTATCAGATTTAATCAAAAGATATTTTAATAAAAAACTGTGCTTTGCGCCAATAATCAAAGTAATATTTGTTCCCAGGGCGACTATGATGTCGTGATCAATGACTACGAAAAGGCCAAATCTCTTTTTGGCAATACCGAAGTCCCGGTTTTCAAAAAAGGTCAGTTGATTTATTATTTTTCCTTTTGTACTTTCTTCCTTATGCAACAAATACATTTCAGTGCAGAAGCTCTTTTTTTCTGTTGCTGATTTTCGTTTCTTTATTTAACATGTGCGTCGCTCCAGTTTACGCCGAAGTAGAGACGAGGATCGGAGCTCTGAGGAGTCTCCTGTTGGAGAAGCTTCTGCAGACGCCCTCAACACTCCATGACCAGAAAAGATACATCAGGTTCCTAGCACTTTAAGCTATCTTTTATGTCTTTGGTTTTTCTTTTTAAACTGTAAAAGCAAATCTGATCCAAAAGATCAAGTGTCCTTCACTTATCTTCCATTGTTTTAGGTTGTTTTTTCCTCCTTCACCATCTCACTTTCCTCCGTTCAAACACCCCTGCATCTTTGTCATGTGGCTATGTGGCGTCAGTTTTTTTTTTCATCTCTTTTCATCCATCTGTCCATTCATACTTGTGGTCTCTCCCGATTTATTATTGTTAAGACCAACCTGTCAGGATCACAGAGAGCAGCTCTGGACCACATGGCAGCGTCTTTCATCCCGTAGCATTAAGCTCTCCTCTGAACGCCCACTCAGCTCCTGTTTATTCTACACGTTGGGGGAGGGGGTGCATGTGCTCTTGTTTTGTTCGTGTGGGTGTTTTTTTTTTTTTTTACTTTTAAAAAGATGCCACCTAATGAAAAACAATCAAGCAGCTGGTTTGAAGGATGACAGAAGAGGAAACAAGACCGCAGTTTAGAGGGAATCATCTGATATCCCCAAGGACACAGCAGAGATGTCCAGGAAATAAACTCCACTAAGATGGATGATGATTGCAGAGGTGGAAAATAGCTCTCTGTGTTTGTGCAGTTCAGATGATTAAAAATCCCTTTAATGTCTGATACAAGTCTAAAAACCTGCGGTATAAAATACAGTTCAAACTGTTTTCCCAATTGCAGAATATTTGCTAAATCTCTTACTTACATTTTTAACGAGTTTTGTTGTTTTTTAAAATTATTTTAAATCATCTCATTGGCAACGTTCTCACATTACTGTACAAAAATGTCTGTTATTTTTTATTTCTAATGTTTCCCTTCCAAAAAGAAAACTCTTAAGCACTCTTTAGAACAAGTTTTAGAGGCTTTAAATGTACGTTATTTTCTTCTGATTGGTCAGTTTATAATTTGAATATTTAAAAAAACAAAAAATATTAACAATATTAGAATTAACAAGATGTTTTTAAAAAAAAAGGTAGCATGCAGGAATGGTTATTCTGACAAATAGGCTGAGTGACTCCATTGAGTGACTGAGTAACAGCTGTTCATTTCTCAGTAGAGTTCTATGGGATTTTGGCTCCTTGGAGCCAGCGGGTAATTCCTATTGGAAATATCGGGGGCGTGTCACTTAGTCAAGTTCTCAAATTCTGTCAATGGTCATGTCAGTGTGACACAACCTTCTCTTTAAATGTTTGAGAGTCATTATTCTCCACACCTTTACATTGCGGGGTTCCCCAAGGCTCAAGTTTAGAACCCATCATCTTTTCTTTAGATTGGTTCCTTTTGGTTTTATAAAAAGATAAAAGTATGTGTTGTAGGGTTGTTGTTGTTGTTTTGTATTTTAAAAGTTGAATTGGTATAGGGGAGTAGGCTTAAATTAGGTAGGGCTTCTGCCTATCTCCTTTTCAAACATGTTTATCATTCTTAAGTTCTTCATAACCCTTGTGCTATCCTATGACCCCACCCTTACATTGACGTGTTCTCCCTACCATGACAAAGGTGGATAAAGGTGAAGAGGATTTCATGTAAGAGCACAAATCCTTGAAGAAAAAAGGTTCAGCGAACTGTCTTGTGGGGTCTAGATGACCCCACTCCCAATGTTAAAGTACCTAGGACAGCATAAGGGTTACAGAGCTTGTACCATGCTATTCCTAAATCTTTTCTAGAACACAATATCCATGTATTTGATTATATATTACATTTGGCACACAAAGAACAATGTTTTAATGAAATATTAATTATTCTTTGAGTTTTTTTCCAACCTGGAAGTATAACGCCTCGATCTCTGAGGCACCGGCTTTCGCTCTGTGTGGGTGCCGCCCATTTCATGATGTCCACTAGACTCGACCTTGGCAGCATGTCTGCGTCTCGCCCACAAAAACAAACAAAACTTTTGCAAAGATGGATGTGCATAGAAAAGGAAAGGGTTTTGCAGATCACAGCTAGTTACACGCAGAAAGTGTGTGTTTGTGTTCGCCTGGGGGCGGTGCTGGCAGTGCAGACTCTTCCTGGAAGGGGCGGTTCCTCACTGGTCTATGTCAGCTCGAGAGAACCCGCCCGTTTTTGTGGATTGGGATGGGCTGGTGCTCAGCTCAGGTTTTTAGGGGAAAACTCCGAAATGCGTGAACGGATCCAAATACCGCTTTGGGGTTTCTTTTCGTTAGATATGATCCTTTTAATACACTGAAATGCTCAGAAAATGGTTTTGCATGTTCTAGGCCCTTTAACAGGCTCTTTTCAATGACTGACTGTAGTTATCAGATAGTGTATAAACATCAATTTATCTATTGTTGTTTTTATGTTTGAAATAAACAAACTAGTGTTTCATCACACTCTAATAAAGCTATCAAAATAATGACTTTCTGACTCAATAATTGCTTCCTTCTAACTTTTTAGGATTAACACCTGAAGTTAGTTTTACGTTAAAATGGAGACCCCAAGGTTTATGTTAATAAGGACAATATGTCAGATCAGCAGGCAAATTGACCTCATCATAAACTGTGATAAACAGAGTATTGAGGTGGTCAAATTTTAGCATTGATCTAAAATCATTATGGTGATTGTTGGCTATTAAGAAGCTTTTTATCTCTTTGCAATCGCTCCATTTTAATGTTTTTATTTGACCCTTTAACTCTCCCAGTTAATCCAAATGTTATCGGTTAATCAACTAATTTAAATATCAGTGCGTAGCTCCCATTTTAGTGTCTTGATTGGCTTTCTGTCCTTTTGAAATATGATAAGCAAATAAATGAAGCATCACCGGTGAGCAGGCCCTCTCTGTGGCTGCTCCAGGATGATAAAACAAAACCTTACAAAACTGGTTTTCTAGTGTTCTTGTGTTTGTTGCCTAGTAAACCTATACAACCCTAAATATTCTTGATAAAAAAAACATAGATTTGATTTCTTTTAATATATTTATGAATTTTATTGAACAGAAAAAGTCCAGACTATTTGAAAAAAAAAACATTTTAAACAACTTTTTTTTATCCCAACTAAGGAAAATAATACATGGAAGCTGCTTTTACTTCCTTTTAGAATTGAGCACATGTAGTTCTTTCTAAATAATTTAGTTATTAGGAATCAATTTAATTTCTAATTGTTTGTTGTAGTGTTTTTTAAATATTTAATTTTCACTTTTTTTGTCCTGCAGATTACTTATCTTGAAAATTGATTCCCAAAATTGAATCTCTCTATTTGTTTTTTCTTTTGTGCCACCTGTCCAGGTACCTGTCAGACCTGCACGCCCCGGGTGACCCGGCCTGGCAGTGCATTTACGCTCAGCATAAGTGGATCCTGCAGCTGATGCAGGACTGCAAGGATGAGTTCCTCGGTGGCCAAAGAGGTGAATGGATACGAGTTTCAGGAGGAGTGTCAGTTTTTATCCTGGAAGTCATGCGAGACTGAAGGCAGTAAGGGGAGAGAGCTGGAGCCGCAACCCTCTACCCACATTCCCTGCTCAGTCACCGCCATCCTCGACCCGTTCTGCTCGAGGCCCGCGTGTTTATTTTTTCACGAGCGTATGAGTAAGATGAAAGCTGGGGCGCGTTGGCTTTGGATTCGGGTTTCAGGGCTTGACAAGTTCCCGCACACACAAAGGCTCCTCCTCGCTCACACACAGCTTCGCAGATGGATTGGAACAATTAACCCCAATTAAGCCGTTCCTCTGTTAAATAAGCCAGCAGGAAAGATGTGGATGTGAAAGCGTCCACTCAGGAAGACGAGCAAGTCGCAGCTAAAACCGCATCTCAGAAACGTACATGCGCGATGCATTACGGCTGAGGCGGCTGCGCTGCTTTAACATAAACACGCCGAGGGAGGGAAAGGGCCATTTCCGGGGCTCGGCCTTGATGGATCTGGTGGTTTGCTGCACGCTCTGCCTCTCTGCGTTAAACATCGTGATTATCATGTTGGCTACAGCATCTTTTCTGTTTACACATGCGGTGTGTTGGCCATGCTGAGCCAGCAGGTTCTGAAATCACCTGCAATAAAAAAAAAAGAAAAGCAGAGAAACAAACAAAAATGTAAAACCCAAAATACAGTTTAAATACAGTTAATGGAAATATTCGAGTCCAGCAGTAATTTATAAACATCACAGGTCTGACACCACATGTATAAACACCTGCAGACCTGCTTCTTCAATGTAAAACAAACAGCCTGTCATTTGTCAGTGTCTCCTAAAATGAAGCCATATGATCGTTAAAAGTGAGACCTATTGATCTGAGTGATCAGTCACTTGGCTAATGTACGCCGCTGATGGATTGGCTGTTGTTCCTGCAACCAATTGCTTTGGAGGAGATTTTATGGAAAAGAGGCCAAGCGGCATATTGCAGCAGGTGGAGCGCAGCGGGCTCTGTAAGCCCGCCTCCTTCTGTTTGCAGCTCCATCGTCTCAGTCTCTGAGAGGAGGGTAGTGTCAAGGAAGGCATGAGTCAAAGTAAAAGCAGGCTTCATCCAAATAAACACAAACGCTTTACTGTTGAGCTTGAAAGAAAACATACAAATGCATTGAAAGATGCAAAGAATTGTTCTTCTTCCTTGTGTTTTTTATACTGTTGGGCTCATCCTTTCTAAAAATAAAATGTATGCCTCCTTTTCTTAATCGGATGGCCTCCTCCCTTCCACCCAGAACCCTTTAAAGAGCTCAGTTGAAGTTCTAACGCCATTTACCACCAAAAGGTGATGTTGGCTGTTTTGCTTGCCTTAAATGGACATGAGGACAAGCTGCAATTATAGACTGTAAATTAGAACTGGACCGAGTGAGTGGGATGTCACCCACAGAAAATAGCTTGCTTTTGGCTCCAACCAAAGGAACTCAATTCAATTACCATTTTTTCCGCTATACGTATTCCGACATTTTGGAACCAGAAATCGTCAGAGTGCAGTGACTGAGTCATCATTTCTATGGCAACCCCTCTCGCCAATCAGGAGTGAGCTTGTTGGAAGTCCAACCAGGAATATTATATATAATTTCAGGCACTTTTTGTTTTTTATAAATGGGGGGAATAGACAATGCGGCTGTGACTGCAGGTCGAGCGCCCTTTGGGGAGACTGGTCAAATGCAAAGAACGAAAATTATTTGAACCTACATTTTCTAGACTCCAGGAAAGTTTTAGTTTCCCTGTTTTTAATCAAAGAAACATACTATTATTCCTGATCAATATGAATCTGAAATAAGAATTCTGCAGACATTCTTTTTCTGCCCATTACTTTACTTAATAATTTAACAGAAATGTCTTGTTTTTGTTTGCTTGTTGAGACACTAAGCTGTGTCAACACAAGACAGAATTAGAATCTAAAGAATGTTGCTTTGGAAAATGAACAAAAGATGAGTGAAAGTACTCCTAAAATTTCTAAAATCTTAGAAAAGTATTACTCTGAACCAAGTATTTATTACAAATACTGTTCTTGTCATCAAAAAAATGTACTTTTTTATTTAGTTGGATTCCTTTGGTGCTTTAAAAGTCATTAGACCACTGAATTTAAGATCTTAAATGATATAAAAATGGATTCCAGGTAAAAGTCTTTCAAAAGTTTTTAAAATGACGCTCTTGCAGATGTACATAAAAAGAAAAAACAACCACTCTATTAAAATTATTCTGAATCTAGCACATGAAGCCAATGTTTGCAGCTATGAAAGTAAAATGCTCTCATAAGTTTTGCAATTGTAAGATTTACAAATGCACATTCAGAGGTTTGGAAAGGTGTAACACAGATTTCTATTGCCAAAAGTTACAAAAATAAAATGTAAAAATGTTTAATTTTTTAAAGAAATTTACTGAATTAAATGCAGAAGTGTTCCTTCATTGACTATGGGAGTTAGGCTCTAAAAATAACCAGCAATAGGTGAAATCCACAAAGTTTTCATCTTTATTTTGTACAATTATTATGGATGTTTTAAAGCTGTAAAACCCCTCGCTACACACTTTATACTATTTTCCTCAGACAAACATGAACATTTCCACACTTTTCTATCTTGTTTAAACTCTCAACAGAGTTAGAACTTCTCAAACCTTCATAGAAAAGGAGTCCAAACAGGAAAACAACCCTCTGCTAGCGATAGAGGATTTATGTAGTTTTGGAAAAATGAACACATTCTTTACAGGAAGACGCTGCATGGAGGAGATTGATTGACATTTTCAACAGCCAATCAGGATGCAAAACACTGTGTCCTGAGGGGAAAAAAAAGGCTACAAAGTTGCACATTAAAAAATTCAATGAAACATCGAAGCTGCGAAAGCTGAACTGTGAAATACCAGCGGATTACTGTTAAAGACATAACATTAAATGTTAAAATTAATTTTAAAATATGATTTAAAAGTACTTTAGTTGCCCATTAACCCATATTTTTTACTCAAAAACTCTTTCACTCAATCACTTTTGATGCTATTAGCAGCATCCCACTCGACTCTGTGGTGGGTCAGGGTTCCTGCAGTCGTTTTCTCTGTTCTCAGTGCTGAAGTCTCCATTAGGTGTCTAGAGGTGGTTCCGGAACATTACAAGTTCATTCATTTCTCAGTGAGTTGTCTTAAACATGAAAGAAAGCCATCCATCTCCAGTCATAAGGCCAAATTCTTCGGTGAGGAAGCATACTGGAGCAAGTTGCTTCCGTATGTCCAAACACTCCCCGTCATGCTGCGCTCCCAATTACAAGCTTTATATTTGCCACTTTTTCTGCCCATGTCCGTGCAGTCAGCTGGACCTGTTTCTGGAAGATTCTCAGCGCAAATAGGATGCTTGAACAGCTATGATGGTTAATATTTGCTTTAAAAGGAAGGTTTCTTAGCATGTCAAAGTGCCCATTGAATGACCTAAAGGAAAAAAAAAAGAAATCCTGATAAAAAGTAGAATTGGTTTGATTGGAATAAATAAACTGAAGACTAAATAAACATTTTAGATAAGAGAGGAATAAAAAAAGATTATAGGAGAGACATGCTGGGTGTTTCAGACTGTAGCATGGGAATTGTGCCACATGTGAAGTGCGGGTATAATTAGACTTGTGTCTTTGTGTGTGTGTGTGTTGTCTGATGTGAAAGTGTGCAAAGGACTCTTTCAGTTTTTGAGAATCTTCAATTGACACGCACACACTGAAAGTTTAGTGAAAGTACTCAAATGCCGCGCTTCGAGAGCCCCGCACGGGCATTCACACACACTTCCCTGTTCCGAGGACACCAGAGTTCAGTGGACACCTGGATCAACAGCCGCTCTCGTCCCTGGAAGACGGCAGGAAAAACATGTGCCGCTCCATATGGGCTGCATGCACCATGTGAGGAGCGTCTTCTGTTTATAGAGCGTCTGAGTCAATTGTGAATTTCCTCATATTTTCTAGAGCATTTTGAGTGTGTGCGCTTTGCCGTCTCAGCCACATTCGGGGGATTTTTCAAATCTTGCTTACAAACTGTAGTCTACCTGTGACTCACCAGGACGCTTTTTTTTTTCCTCCGCATGTCTCACATGTGTTTTGGAAATGTGGCCGTCCGTCTCCCTTCAGTGAGACAAACTTTATGTAGGCGTTTGCAGAGCAGCACAAACACGGCTTTGAGTTTCATTTTTAAATATAACAACTCCGCTCCTACATTTTTCTCTCCTGTAGTGTTTCGCTTTCATTCCTGTTTGTTAACTTTTACCCTTTCTTTTTGGCCCAAGTGTGAAGTGAATTGCACAAAAGTTATGTCACTTGCTGAGTGATTTTTGATTCTGCGTAGCTCCTTGTCGCCATCTAGTGGAGCTCTGGTGCCAGAGGGTCAGATGTCAGTAGGCTTGGTGGGGTTGATGTAAACCCACTTCACCCCCAGTTTTCTCCAAATTGCCCTGTTTCCCCTGCACAGGGAACAACTGATGTTCTAACAGCTGCGGGTCGGGTCAAAGATGGATCAGAACACAAATAAAAGTCGGAGAGGGTCCAGCCAGGGAATGTTTGCTGTGAAAGCCTGCTGAGCTTTTTGAGGAATGTGGAATTCTGAAATGGGCTTTATTTGATTATTTGATATCTGAGGTATGTGTTTCTTTGTCCTCCAGTTCAAATAGGCCTCCCCTTCTCACTTCCATCTTTTTCCGTGTTCGTCAGGAGGCGTCAGGGCTCTGGACCTTGAGGGGGATACCCGGCCACCAACGCTTGGCCGACTGAGCCACACATCGTCTCTGAATAGGGGGGGCAGTCTGCATTCGTCACGACCCAACAGTGAGTTCGCCGCAGCAGTTCACCCACACACTGGGGACTGAGGTGGGGGCTTCCCTGCCTGTAAAGGTTTCTGTCATGTACACTGCTTCGGGGAACCTCCTTTGCCAGGCAGCGCAGTAGTACTGTAAACAAAAGAATTTCCATGCCGACCCATCTCCTATCAGGTCTTTGAAGGTTCCTATTCATTTTCACCGCGGTTTCAATCCCCTGATACAAGTTTGTGCTTTTTTATTGCAGCGTGGCGCTTTGAAACCCCTCAGCTGGTGCAGTTTGTGGGGAAGCTTTCAGACGTCGTGATTGGTCAGCTCCCCAACTTCTGGAAGCTTTGGATCTCCTACGTTAACGGGAGTCTGTTCAGCGAGGTACAGTCTGCAGAAATGCAGCTCAGTCATACCCCTCCCCTCTCCCCTGTAGTCATTCAGGACTGTTGTCCTCTCCTGTGCTGCCCCAGTTCTACATTTTAACTGACTTATCAGACAGGAGTATTTCTAAAGTAATCCAGCGCTGTGCAGAACACATTGTTGAGCACAGTATTTGGATCCAAAGTGCTTCTTTGGACTGTTATTGTCACATTTATTCAATAAATAAATAAGTTACGGTGTACCACAGGGTTCTAGACTCGGTCCACTTAAGTTTTCCACTCAAATTCTAAAAAAAGAAACAGAAAATCCTAATTTAGCCCAAAGAGCATTTGAAGCTCTCCAGACATGTTTTTATACGTGCAAAGATACAGAAATAAAAAACATTTTCATTGTTGAGCCAAAAAAAAAAAATGAAAATATGAGTTGGCAAATAAGCTAAATATGTAATAGTAACCATAAAATAGACCTAAATATTATACAAAGTGGGAACAAAATTTGCTATGATACCTGTGGTAAAAATAATTTTTTGAAAGTTACCATCACATCAATACCTATTGTTATTAGTTGAGGAGACGATATTCAGCTCTACTTAGCTTTGCCTCTAAATTACCACGGCCTAATACTTTTTTTTCTCCTATAATTATTTTAACTGCATTCATGTTTCATTTACTGCAGTTAAGCAGTAAAAAGACTGGCGATACTAATACTACATCTTCATGGATTTCACCTATCACAAGTTATTTTAAGAACGTAACTCCCACGATGAACGAGGGAACTCAGAAGTTCCATGTCCAAGATGGATTTAGAGAACTTGTCCTATTGTGCGTTTGTATGTTTGTGTGGGGCTCAACAAAACATCTCTTTTTTTTTTCAGACAGGAGAGAAGTCTGGTCAGGTGGAGAAATCAAAGAAGAACGCTCGGCAAAGACAGAACGACTTTAAAGTACAAAACAACTTCATGTCTTTGTCAGACTAGATTTTTACTTTAAACTGATAGTTGGTTTGTGAAAACTCACCTGTTTGTATAAATCCTTTATAGAAAATGATTGAGGAGTTGACCAATCGGCTTGTGAGGCTCATTCGGGGAGCTCTCCTCCCCACCACTCTGCCGCCAGCAGAGCTGAATCTTTACGGAGGCTGGGAGAGCAAAACAGAGCTGACGGGGGTCTGGCTGACCCAGATCATCCACACAGTCAGGTTGGGATGCCGGAATTACATCCGCGCTTAAGCAGTCATGGAAAATAGCAGATGAATGAATCTTCATGCTTCCTTTGTCGTCATTATTGATTTTGCTCCTGATTAGGGGTTGCCATGAAGCCCTCTCTGCTCTGGAGATCCCAAATGATCTCCTGCAGGTTATCTCGGATCTGCTGCTGGACCTGAGAGTCCACTGCCTCATGATGACGCTGTTGCACACCACAGAAGGTGAGCTTACGCTCTCTGGAGAAAACCATCTGAACGCCAATGAGACAAGGAGGCGCCTTTTCTCAGTCAGAGCTGATTTCATTCCATGTTTACTAAAATGTCAAGACATGGAAAAAGATGGAGCTTTGATCTCACTGCAGAAAAAAAACAAACTGAATGTTGCATTTAGAGAAGATTTTGCGTAATAAAAATCATAGATTTAGGTCATAGGTTTTTAAAAAACTTTTCATTTCTTGATTTCTTGTGTCTGAAACACAACAGGTACAACTGCCAAACCATTGCAGCAATCAAAAAGATTGATTTTACTTTTAATATAACCAAAAACAGGAACAGATCTGTTGATCTTCTGATGATTCTCGCCTCTTAAAATCAATTCTGAAACGCACAGTGAGTCAATGTAGCAATTTTAAAACCAGTGTGATGTGTTTCCGCCCCCTGGTCCTAAGCAAGCAAATTATTTTGTAGGTAAACCAGAGAGCAGGGCATGACGATAATCAAAACGACTAAAAATAAAAGCATGTATCAGCATTTCTGTGCTGGCAAAAGAGAGGAATTGGCGGACTCTGGTAATGTTTTTAAGATGAGAAAATCTAGTCTTTACCACATTATTGATATGTGAGATCAAATTCATGTCAGAGTCAAAACATATGCTCAGGTTTCTCACACAGTGAGAAAGTTTAAAATTCTGAAGACGTGGTAAAATCACCTCTCTTGTCTTCAGGACAGACGATAAAAATTTCAGTTTTGTCTTGGTTGAGCTGTAGGAATTTTCTGCCATCCATGACCTTATATCTAAAGTACAATTTTAAAGTGTTCAAAACAAACGATTCAAGGTCATTAGGAGACATGGCAATGTAAAGCTGTGTATCATCAGCATAGCTGCGAATGCCGTGTCTCCAGATGAAATCCCTAAGAGGCAACATATACAAGTTAAAAAGTGTAAGACCTCAAATTGACCCTTGAGGTACCCCACAACTTATTTCATGGATTCTTGAAGAGCATGTATCTATACTTAAATAAAAGTGTCGATCTGTAACATTAGAATATAACCACTTAAGAACATTTCCAGAGAGGCCCACTTGACTCCTTAGTCTGTCTAATAAAATGTGGTGATCAAAAGCAACACCAAGATCCAGCAGCACTAGAACAGAAAGTTTCTGTGTGTCTAAAAAAATCTAAGATCATTAACTATCTTTAATAGAGCCGTCTCTGTACTGTGGTCTGTCATACAGCCAGATTGATATTTTTCTAAAAAAAAAAAATTGGTCACTTAAAAACTCATGCAGCAACACCTTTTTTCTATAATTTTACTTAAAAACGGTAAGTTGGATACAAGTCTTCAGTTATCCAGAGTGTTTGGATCTCAATGACTCTTCTTCAAAAGAGGCCTCACCACTGCTGTTTTACAGGTAGAGTGGAAGACAACCATCTGAAGAGAGCAGAAATGACTAAATTTAAAAGCTCTGACTCAAAGAATCCTACAAATGTTTTTAAAAGTGAAGTGGGCGTGAGATCTAAAAGGCAGGTTATGTACTTGAGATGAAACTCGACCAAGCATCTCCACATCAACCAAGACAAAACTCCCCAGTGTTTCCTCTGGTAACAACAATGTTGATCTGTTAAACTAAGTATTGCACTGATGAAAGACTAGATCTTATTGCATTGATTTTACCCATGAAGTGTTCTGCAAAGTCATTATTGCAGCATTAGATGGAGGACTTGTTGAAATGTTTGTTTATTAAAATATGAATTGAATTTTTGAAATTACATTGAAAATTCGGATTGTTTTTATTTTCTGAGATATCCAATTGTTGTTCTCACACATGATAATTATAATGTATAATATTCAGCAACCGACTGTCTAATGTTACGAGGATGCTGCTAATAAAGTTGTTCACGTTTATTATTATCTTTAGAAAATACAAGTCTTGGTGCTTTTTTTTTATCTGTCATTCCTTTAAAGTAGGACAAGGCTGAAGTTGGTGTGCACTTTTGTAGCTCAATTTTTTTTTTTTTTGGCAAAAAGTATAAAAGCAAGAAAGAAATCAAATTCACAACTGCAAAAAAAGAAGTTGGAAAATGTATATGTAACCACATATACTGATATGTATTTAAACTGCAAAGGCTTGTGCTAATGCAATCTGTTTTTGATGACATTTTTGATGATTTGCTGCAACAGTGGTGTTAGAAAAAAGCAAAAATGGGGTGTAGGAAGCAGTCTTTTATGTTTAGCTTCGTGGACAACTTTGAGGAAAAGCTCGAGTCGTTTCTACACCTTCAAGAGTTGGAAGAGAGAAAGTGTTTTGAGACCAAAACCAGATTTGTTAAGTTTCACTTGTGGTTAAAAATGGTCATTTTGAGAAGAGAGCCTGGTTTTCTCATGTAACATCTCTCACACCCCCAGCAGTTCCTCACGCACACACAGACACACAATGAGGAGGAAAGACTTGTCTGGAATGTGTGGTTTATTCGCAAACAATACATGCAGTTTGTGTTTTTACTGGTATTAAAAGGCAGGACTGCTGCATTTTATGAAGAAAAAAATGAATCCAATAAACTTTTTTTTAGATTTGCTTTATATTTGTGTTTCTTTTACTTAGATGTGAAGAGACTGGCTGTGAAGGAAGACTGGGTTGTAGACAATGAAGGAATCACCAGCCTGGTACGTTATAGCTGTATGCTTCAGCTTACATCAAGCTCTTTTTATGCTTTTTTAGGAATTTAAGAACTTTGGTTATAAATATAATAATCAGTGAATTAATATTTATACATTTTCTAAAGGATGCTGTTAAATTGAAGTTGTAATTACAATAATAATGTATCATTCTTTGCTGGAACTATTTTCAATTTTTTACCTCTGTGATTACATTTTTTTTTTAACATATTACTTTTTTAAAGATATTGTGCGCAAAAGTCAAATTAATTTAAACATGTAAAAAATTATTTTTCTGTCTATGGATTTTATGATCCTTAAAAAATAAATTAATATTTAAACAAAGGTATTAATCTATTTTGGAAATGAAATGTTGTTAATCAGCTTTTTGGGCTTAAAGTACAAATAATTATCAAAACTGCTATACTTCCAATATTGTTTTTTCGTCACCCCCTCAAAAGTAAGTATTCATTTTCATTCATATGAATGAACCTAACTTATTTTAGTTTAATATTTCTTTTTTTCTTTTTCTTTTTTTTTAGCAACTTTCTAGACTAAGTTCTAAATGTTCTTTTTATGAGCAATAGAAAATTGATTTAAAAAGAAAGGAAGGACAGAAAGTGCAGATAGGACCTTTCAGTCATATACACGGCTAAACAGAAATGTTTTAAGTCTAGATTTGAACATGAACACAGAAGAGGCCTGTCTTACGACTTCAGGGAGGCTGTTCCAGATTTTAGCTGCAGAATATTGAAACGCTGATTCCCCTTGTTTAGTTCTGACTGTGGGAGTCAACAGGAGGCCGGACCCTGAGGTCCTCAGAGTACCAGATGGTTCATATGGCACTAACATGTCAGAGATGTACTTTGGTGCGCGGCCATGGAGAGACTTGTACACAAGCAGAGCTGCTTTGAAGTCTATTCTTTGAGGTACAGGAAGCCAGTGCAAAGACCTGAGCACAGGACTAATGTGATCATACTTCCTGGTTTTGGTCAGGACTCGAGCAGCAGCATTCTGGATGCACTGGAGCTTTTTTACAGCTGGTTTGGAGAGGCCGATGAGCAGGCCGTTACAGTAGTCTAACCTACTGGAGACAAATGCATGAATAAGTATCTCCAGGTCTCGCTTTGACATTGTGTTTTTGATTTTGGCAATGTTTTTCTGATGGTAAAATGCCGCTGATGTTACTGACTTGATATGGCTGTTAAAGTTCAGGTCAGAGTCCATGATTACCCCTAGATTTCTGACTTGATTTGATAGTTTAAGAGACAAAGAATGAAGGTAGCTGCTGACACTTTCTCTTTGTTTCTGTGGGCCAAAAACAATAACTTCGGTCTTGTCTGAGTTTAGCTGGAGAAAGCACACTTATTAAAGTTCACAAGTTCCTTCAGTGATAAACAAAAAGAAACACTTTTTGTAGCCAAAGAATCCAACAGCTGCAACAACATTTACTGGTAGTGTTTTAGCAAAAACTGTGGGTTTTCAATTTTGTGTAGAAAATCAGTTTGACGAGGACTGCAGCAGTTCTAGCTGTGAATTTATAAACTTATTTACTTTGGGAAAAACAAGAGCATCCAACATGGTGCATTCAGTGAATTTTTTTTGCATCTCACATCCAAAACGGCTATTTTACTCATCCTCTATTCTTATTTACAATCCCTTTTTACTGTATCAGTAAGAAAAGAAATAGAGATATATTAAAACTTTGTAAATGAAAAAATGCAATAAGATGGATAAACACTAACAGCACTTTTAAATGTGCTAAAAAATAAGCTAATAAAAGGGTTATTATTATTAAGTATAGATCCACAGTAAAGAATCCTCTTGAAGTTCATACCAACTGTGTACAGTGTTTACTTCCATCCATCCCCTCCATCACCTCTTCCTCCAGTTTTTTTTTTTATCTTTAGTCTGTTTATACTCTTGTTTTTGCAGCCTTACCACTTTGAACAGTGCGTGGTCCAGATGTTGCAGTCCTTCAAAGAACCTCTGGAGACCAAACCAGGAGACATCAATGTGAGATACTTACCCACAAATCCCTGTGGCTCAATATGTTCATTTCTAAAGGTTCTAGTGTATTTTTTCTGTTGAGAAACCAAGCTAGAAAGGTAGTGCATAAGGCTTGAATTATTTGGTTCTGGGTTTGTTCCAGTGCTGTTGATATTCTTCCACAGGTGCTGCAGTTAGACCAGGTCCAGGACCAGGCATCAGAGCTCATAGTGACCATCATGACGGTAATATGATATGCAGATGCCCACAGAGCCAACATGTAACCCTTGTGCTATCCTAGGCGCTTTTAACATTGGGAGTGGGGTCATCTAGACCCTACAAGACAGTGCGCTGAACCTTTTGTCTTCAATGATTTGTGATCTTCACTGGTGTCCATAGATTTCATGAAATCCTCTTCCACTTTATCCACCTTTGTCATGGTAGGGATAACACATCAATGTAAGGGTGGGGTCATAGAATAGCACAAGGGTTAACTGGTTCTACCTAGGAAAAGTGTTCATACATGAGTCCAGACTTTTGCCAATACGTGTTAGTTTTTTTCAGAGAACCTTATCTGTTATATTGCAACAATTCTTGCACATTTATGGAGTTATACAGTTAAGCAATTTGTGCCTCTGGTCCTAGGGCAATATGAAACTTTAAAGTCCCACTCTGATCCTCTTTTGTAAAACTGTTCCCAGCGGTCTTTTAATTATGATTATGCCGTTTTAGCCTAAATCATAAAACCTGTGTTGTTTTCTAGGATATAGCTTCTGCAGAACAGCATCAGTTCATTAGAAATTCACCTCTGAGTTGTGGACGGGACAGTCCCATCCACCTTCCCCTCCCTGTTACTGAGAGCTCTCTGTTTACACTCTCTCCCGCTAGCTTACAACCCCTCCCATCCCCAACCTAACATTACCAGCGCACCAAAAATGCTGAGCAATTTCAGAGCTATATAGTTTTGAGCCAGATGCCAGCATAGACCAGCAACCCCCGCCCCCTCTTCCCCTCCCTGTTGCAGAGCAAAGCAGGAAACTTGTAGCCCCCCCAGTGTATTTTCTACATCCCAAACAAGTCTTATTTCTAACGCCTCCTGCTTCACAATGATTTGAATAAAGAATTACTCAGAAATATAATTTAAAGCTTAATTTTCATATTATTTGTCCTCCATCATGAGAAAAGTGCTACGAGAACCTGTTAAAATGACCAAAAACCCCAATTTCCATTAGGTGGATCTTTAAGCCAACTGACAGACACATGAGATCTTCAGCTACTATGAATCTATTGACTGTTGCTTCATTGCACAGATGTTTAGAGGTACAAACTGTGTTATGGTGTGTGTTTCTCTCAACACGCCTGACAAATGTGTTGAACTTAGGCTTTTATAAACTGTCTGGAGAAGCTGAGCACGAAAACGGATGGAGACATGGAAGTATCTCAGTAAGTATCTTTTTAGAATTATTGCTCTTGAATTATGTTTTATCAGACACGGTTTGTTTTTGTCAAACGTACCTTGCATGTTTCGACTCTGATGAAGGCGTTTGACAAAAACAAACCGTGTCTGATAAAACATAATTTAAGAACACAGTTTAAACTTGTGGACACAATGAACTTCATTGAATTATTTTTGAGATGATTGTGCTTTAGGGAATGATTTTAAAGTTCTTGGTTTGTGTGCAGCAACATCTCTGTAGATCTGTCCTCTCCAGACCGCTTCGCAGCCGCCCACGAGGACTTCAGTCCAACTTCAGTAAGCAAAATGCCGTTTCTCTGACTTCCACTCAGCAGTTTGGGGTCCACAACTGACTAGGGCCAGAGCGGCCTTTGACACATGTTGACGAACGCGGGCGGCACACTCGTCAGAACCACAAACCTTTATCTGTCTGTTTCCTGGTTGTGGACACGCAGCAGCTACGTCCTCATTTCCTGTAACCCGTTTTGAGAGGTTGGTGAAGGGGGTTAAGCGGTGGGGTGGAGGACGGGGTGGAGGAAGAGCAGGGTATGAAGTGCTTCTGGTAAAGGGAAATGGAGCAAGGTGCAGACGGGGCTTCCCCAGCCTGAATGTGTGCAGCGGGAGTCAGGCAGCAGAGCTCGACTACACAGCGCTGACGACCGGTGTGAACTGAGGGGTCGGAGCGTTGCTCAAAAGGGAGGCGCTAAACACGTAATCTCTTTATTCTGTTTTCATGTTAGCCTCAGCAGAGGATAAACTAGGTCTTTCTAGTAAAGTAAAGAATTCTTCAAAATAAAGCCTCAGCCCTGTATGAGAGTCTGTGGGTTTGTCCTTCATTAAAATGAGCTTTTGTGTTCATTTTTTTTTATGTTGTGGTTGAAAGTATACAAGACAATAGGGAAGATTTGAAACTATGTGATGATATTGTACTGCTTTGCAACCCAAAACTTGAAGGTGTGTAGATCTGCAAAAACTATGAGACACAAAACAGGTCTTGAAGCTGCAAATGTCTTGGTCTCTGCTTCCCCTCCTCTAAAGAGCCAAAAGCTCTCCACAGATGTGAGCAGAACATAAACATACATTTATTTTAGGTTTGGTTCAAATACATGCATAGGAATGTTGATTTATATTATCTTGTACAGTCAATGGTCCACCCCTGCCTACCCCATCCTTACCCCTGATAAAGGAGGGATTGAAATGGACTTTAGTGATTATTTCCACCCGAAAAAATGTATCATCAGGTTTCCCTATTGAGCCTCTGCTCATAACACAATGTATAGATTTCAGAGATTTCCTTTTTCCTGGGGGGGGCCTGGCAAAAAAAAATAATTGAGAAGCACTGATTTAGGAGGTGATTGGATTAGGCCATTATACTGTAATAGTAGTAAAAAACTAAAAATACGTCTGCAACGATCTTTCTGCAAACAAATCATTTTGTCATTCTGGTTGAAGACCCATTCTTTTGATCTATTGGAAAAGCTTTTTCAGAGGTCTTTTAATTATCTTTACGCTATTTTTAGTCTGTCATTTTTCTAGGATATAGTTTCTGCAGAGCAGCAGTAGTTCATTAGAAATTCTCCTCTGAGTTGTGGGTGGGACCGTTGGCGTGAACCTTAACCCCTTCCCTCCCGGTTGCTGAGAGCTTGGAGCAGGGAGCGTTTGCCGTGTTTTCTACGTCTAAAAAAGCTAATTTTCAAACTTTTCTGTTCCTGATTCACAACAATTTGAATAAAGAAATACTGAAATGAAATGCAATTTTGATCTTAATTTCTTTATATACATGTCCTCCATCTTTAGGAAAATGCCATAGAAACATGTTAAAATACCAAAACACCATTTTCAGCAAACTAGGTCTTCAAAAAAATGTGATTATTTAGCAAAACGAGTATGTGCTGAAACAAAGCCTTGGGCTTAAATTACAAACTAACTTTTTTTTTTTTTTTTTTTTACAGGAGCAGCGTTTGCTGATCATTCTGAGCAACTGCCAGTACCTGGAGAGACGCACCTTCCTGAACTTGGCGGATCACTTTGAAAAGCACGGCTTCACAGGAACAGAGAAGATCACGCGGGTCAGTACCTGCTGGTGTGACCTGCAGCTGTTCCACTCCTTCTATTGAGGAGAAGTGTGGAGGCGTCATGAGAAGAAAACAAACTACAACAACTAAACTGATCAACTGATCTGTTTTTTTGTTTTTTTTTTTGTTTCTCAGCAAAGAGATGACTAATGAAAAGAAAAAGTCACACTTTTCACCTCTGTTCTCAACATAGTCACACATGCTGCACACAATGACTAATGGCTGAATCACAAAGCTAAGAAGGGGGTTGATCTGTTGATTTTCCTGTAAAAACTCACTTTATTTGAAAGATTAAGTCAAAAGTTTTAATTAGACCTGAAAGCATGAGGCCTATGATACTTTGTCTAGACTTCTGAGCTGTGCTGCTCCACATTAAACACATTTAACGGTAATCAAGAAAAAAGAAATTATTGAAGGGTTTTACCACTTCTGCACAGGCTGCCTTTACAGCTTTATTAATAGGAGCTGGTGTCAGAGCAGCATAAATAATGCTAGCAGCTGCTGACAAACACACCATGTGACCAGTTTAGATTGTGCAAACTTATGTAGCGTGCTAGGGTGGATATTTTACTCTTTCTCAGTCTGGGTTCTCTGCAGTGTTACTCCAATGTCAGGTTGAAGGACTCCACAAGGCCCAGCTCAGATTAAACCTCTGACCTCCAGTGAGAGGATGCTGGAGTCTTCATGTTAATTCCATTTTTATCCCCCCCATCAGGCATATACAAGACAAAAAAATCCATCTTGATGCCTGAATAATTAATTTAGGAGGGTTTAGACATTTTATTTATACTTTCTTTTTTCCTGATGACTGCTTGTTTTGTACATAGAGCCTAAAGGCAGTCCTAAAATTGTGCGTAGCGACACATAAATGCTAAAGTGTTGAACACAGAAGCCCAAAATGCACATATATGTGCATTTACAAAGACTTTTCAATGGAAGTGATCTCTGGAACGTGTTGCAGAGGTTGATGTAAGCAGCTTAATCCACTTTTTGTTCTTTTTAATTTTTTTTTTACTTTCCACTTACAAAGTTATGTCCAAATAAACAGATGACAGCAGCCATCTTTGTCTTTCCCTCCTCGTCCTCCAGGTGAGCATGGACGCCATCCGAGAGCTGGACCGGAAACTCTTTGAAGCTTACATCGAGCGGCGTGCCGACCCCATCGCAGGCTCCCTAGAGCCTGGAATCTACGCTGGATACTTTGACTGGAGGGACTGCCAGACGCCCTCAGGTATCACCTGATGAATGCCAGGAGCTGCATTTGAGACCGTTAGGGAAACCCCCCGCCATCACCACTCACTGACCCAAGGAGCATGAGAGATTAGCCACCAGCAGACTTGTTAAGTCGAAACCTGGTGACTTTGGTCTCTTCAGCTCAGTTGTGGTCGGAGTGTGTCATGTATGAAGTACAGCTCTTTGAAGCCTTACTGTAAACACTGCTGAGTTCATGCTCTCGCTCTTCCTCAAGCTCTCACGGCCTTTACTGTGGAGGTGTGGGTGTGCAGTCATTTTTCACTTTACATTGACATTTCTCCCTCCAGCTTTACAAACAAAGGTGAAACTTTAATATGAGTGTGCGGTTGATCCTAACGCAGGATGTGAAGCAACAAAGCAGAGCGCCAGTGAATCTGTCAGAAAGGGCTACGGTTTTGCCTTTTTTTTTTTTCCTTTTTTTTTTTTTACCTTGTCTTAACAACAAAAAAAGTGTGAGCCCCACACAGGTTCTGTTGCTTCCTCTGAAAGTTCATGTTTGAGCTTACATCCGAAAGAGGAACATTTTGGACAGCAAACCACAGTTCTAGGATATGATACTTTCACTTGTCGCACTCCTTGTGTCGGTCCTATTTTAGCGTGTGGGGTGCTGCAGGGCATCGAGAATCCGGTTTCAGTACATTTTTTTTGTTGCTGCTTTTGTCTGTGTCACTTACAGATTTTAGTGTTCGGTATATTTTAAAGTACTACTCTTTTATTGACAATACAATTGGGCTTCAGCAAATCCTGCCCTTCTGTGCATTTTTTAAACTAAAAAAAAGATGGATTTTATTAGGAAGTGTCTTAAGTTATATTTATAGGAAGACAAACATCTTTCCTTTACTTGGTTGTGCTCTGGAACATTAGGATTTCTAGATTTATGTTCTGCTAACAAGAAAATCAATTCATAGAATAAATAAAGAATTATAATCTCTGAATTTGGGCTGTCTTCACCATCATACACTGCTGAAAAAGGGAAAACTATGATGCACACAAGAAATGCATCATGCTCTGTTTATTTTCCTATTATGGAAGTTACATGCGGTACAGTTTTGCTAATCTGCTAAACGTTAGCATGTTTTATTCTTAGCGAAAGGTTTGCCGGTTAAATTCCTAAAGTCATCGATAGACTTTCAATACACTTGTGTCCTACTTTCAATAGTCTAAGAAGCTGTGAAATAGGATTCCTTGAACACGTTCTCAGTTTTTGGTTTCACCTCTTTAACAGCTTCACACCGTGGCGCCGAATGCAGGACTGACGAAAACAAGAAGAATGGAGGAAACCACAGAGGAGAAATTTTGACGAATTTTTAGTGGAAAAATGGCCAACTTAAGCAATGTCCAAAGCTCCGAGTCACTTCCACTTCCAAACCAATGATTACTAGCAACAGTGATTGCAGAATGACTCTTTCTTTGTAGTACAATTAGCATTGCGGGCTAAAGATGTGTTGCAATTTGTTAGTAGCTTTGGTTAACCAGTGGAAAGCATTTACTTAGTGGTGGGCCGTCAGGGCCTTCAAGGCCTTCTCTGAAGGCCTAAAAAGTATCTGAATCATGTGTTAATTATATTTGGTACATGCAAACTCATTAAATCATTCCAAATAGTCTGTCAATTCTATTTTATTGTGTTTATGATGGTTTTGATGCTTCCATGTGTTTTCATATTGGAGCATTTAACCAATTACATTTCAGCTGGCCTTTGTTTCCAGGCAGGGTCAGAGCTAAAGAGGCCTTTACTATCGGAACTGAAGGTCCTATAATGTGAAATCTAATGTTGGACATTCATTTCTGTCAACCAATCAGATTTTGAGTTGGTGTCAGCAGGGCCTTCTAGCAGGCTTAGGCAGCGTCATGGTATTCAGACCCTCTGATTGGACAGAAGTATCAGGAATATAGGAAACATTTCCCACACGCAGCCTTGCCCAGTTTGACACAGAACCACGGAGCACTTTTTGATCTGTCTCGGTTAAAAACAGAGCTGACTGTAATGTACGCCATGGATGATTTTGCAGGAAAATCTCCAACTGACTGATCTCCTTGACTTCCTTCATCAGAAAAATCTGTGAGATCGTGAATCAGCTGTACAGATTTGTGTTTACGGCGGACCAACCCCGCATCTGCCCAGCAGACATTTTCAGTTCTAAAGCAAAGTAAAACCTACGCAGAAACACAACTGGACAGACTCGCTCTCAGCACTGACCTTGATGGAACTGAGGCGCGATAATCTATTCTACACGACAGGGTGATCGAACTGTTTTTGAAGAAAGAGAGGAGGATGGATTTTGTCTTCAAATAATCTGATTTTTTTGATGAGTAAAATGATAAATATCATAATAAATAATATTCCAAATGTATGTGGTTATTTTCAATGTTTTTTCCTGGCTGTAGTAGCATAACAAGATGTGTTTACTGTTTTGTTTATTCCGTTTATTTAGAGCCATTTATTGTGGCTACAGGAATTTTCAATCTGCAATGCAAAGCTTGTTTCTGCCTCGTAAAACGGTTCCTGAGGGGTTGAGTGGGTCAGACGTAGCACCGCTGAAGACCCAGGTGTGTAACGCACGGTCGGCCACTGCTTTTACTGAAAGGTCTGTTGGGTTCATCATGTAGGAGCTTTAAAGACGTGTTGCTTCTTTTTCACTGAGGCTGTAGTTTTAAAGCCTAAACACCCTGAACACAAGAGGCTATCAGCGGCTTTCTTTCTAATGCTAGGACAAAATGGAGATTAGAAGTTGCTACATTTTCAAGCGGACTTCACACTTAGTTTAGTCAAAGCTTACAATTCTTGTCGGTCAGAGAGCTTCTCTGCTCAGTGGAACTTGGAAAGCTGCTTTGCTTCTGCTACAAGCTGGAGCCACATGCAGAGGTTTCAGCTTCTCTCAGTCTTTGGGATTAGATTTTACTGAAGTTTTCCCAGTAAGTCCTTCAACTGCACAAGAAGATAGGAAGAGTTTGTTTAACTGAGAAAGTAGAAGTACAGTTTAAATCAAAACCAATGCCATAAAGTAACTGTTGGAATTATTGCAAAACCATGCATGAAAAGAAACTGCCACACACCTCCAATGGGTCTAAATTTCGATGAAGACGACAGGATGTCGGCTGCAATCCCTGCCATAATTTTCTAACCCTTTTACATTGGAGGTGTTGCCGGCAATACCTTCAATGGCGCATGCTCTTTAACAAAGCGGCAATCTTTGACCATTTTTATGAGCAACACGAATCAGCGCAGAAAAGCAGCTTTTGTATTGGCTTTGCACCGATATGTAAAACATTACTGAGGTAAAGTTTTGCGTAACGACGCCAAGCCGCTTTTCTCCGCTTCAGAATCCACTGACGTTCTGTCAATGACGTTAACGGTTGAAGAGCTACGGTAGTCAAAAGGCTGTTAACGTGGGAGCTAAAGCTCAGGTGTAAAAGATTTAATATTGAATTGTTTTTTTTACTTATGAAGAACCTCCTTACTAATGTTGTACTTTAACTCTCTCAGGTGTGAGGAACTACCTAAAGGAAGCTCTTGTGAGCATCATCGCAGTCCATGCTGAGGTACAAACCCAGACCATCAGCTCTCATCCCTCTGCCTTCCTTGCCGTTTGGATCTAAGTGCTCCTTCCTCCTTCCTGTCAGGTCTTTACTGTCTCCAAGGATCTGGTTCCTCCGGTTCTCTCAAGGATCGTGAGATCAGTTGCAGATGAGATGTGTCGCCTGATGCAGTGTGTGTCCTCTTTCAGCAAAAACGGCGCCCTGCAGGTACACAATTTCAGTCATAGTAAGACCCTGACTCATAAGCCGACGCCACACTTGCTCTTTTAGGGGGGAAGCGGGTGTGTCATTTCTTCTAACGCCACATCTCAGTTGAAGAAGCTGACAGTTTATCAATGATCACTTGGTCTTGGCTACACCTAGTTTTTTCTTTTTTTTTTTTTTCCTTCTATTCACTTAGGCCCGGCTTGAGCTCTGCGCCCTAAGAGACGCTGTAGCCACATACATAAACCCTGACAGCAAGTAAGTATGTGCGCCCTGTGATTTATGGCAGTGAATGTCACAGACATCAGTTTTCATCAGGGGAACATCCCTCTCAACAATCCTTGTGTGTTAGTTGGTGGCTTCTGGAAGGGAAGTGAAAGTAATCTGGTTCTATTGTGTGCTGCTGTGTGCATGTGTGTGTTAGGATGGAGTACATATACTCATCCTGAACTGCATACTCTGGCTTTCATCTGTTAATAAACATGCGGTTTTTCTTGTAACGTCTAAACCAAGCGGCGTGTTTTTTTTTTTCCAGCACCAGCTTTAAACTGGCTCTGGAAGCTCTGCCTCAGCTCCACAGCGGAGGCGATAAGAAGTGAGTCGGTCATCTCATGTTTTGAGAATTCAGCCTTCTAAAAACAAATTTGATTTGTGAGATTATCATCCCCCCCCCTTCCCCCTCCAGGTTGCTGGAAGAGCTGCTCAACAAGTTCAAGAGCAGCATGCATCTCCAGCTCACCTGCTTCCAGTCGTCCAACATCCCGCTTGTCAAAAGATGACCTGTTTTCTGCTCCACCACAGCACCACTCTGCTCTCCTTTATCTGCTCACAGTCATCTAACGAACATTAACGTTATCTCCTCACCTATCATTGTATTGTTTACTCATCTCTTCTTGTTTTATTTTTTTTTTTTACAGTGTCACTTTCAATTTCTGCTTCACCAAAAGAAACACACACACATGTCTGTTTATCTGATCTGACACTAAATGAGTGGATTTCATTGTTACTGTGCAGGACAGTCCCAGCTGTTGCTTATGCTAATCCCTCCACTCAAGTAGTTTACAGGCAGGAGATGTTAATTGTCTAAAAAAAAAAAAAAAAGTTCTGAAGCATGTCAGGCAAATACATGTCTAAGTAGCTGGGAATATGTTAAAAGCGACATTCTGTGTGATGTGATTTATCCAATAAAATGAGCCAACTTGATTGAAATGATCTGTCTTTAACTCAGGACGAACCTCAGCTCCAAATCCAACCGCTGCTTTGTCACATGATCGTTGAACTTTTTATAAAGATGTTTTTTTCTTAATCTGCTTTCACACAGCTCCACTCTCCTAATTGTAATTCACACTGCGCCTACAAGGGGGGATTATTCTCGTTTTTGTGTGCACCGTCAAATCGCGTTTTGATTTGATTTGATTTTTTTATTTGAAATGGTTTATTTCAAGCAATCAAATAAGAATAATACACAAAAACAATACAATCATCGGTTATACATTCATACAATGATGAAATAAACTTAGAATAGTTAGACATATTAATAAATATTGCTTAAAGGGGGAGGGAAACGAATTTATATAATCCCTCCCCTGTTCTACTGTCACCATTTTATTACATGATTTATCAATATCCGGTTCCTAACTTTTATCAGACAGAATTAAGAATCTTGAAATATCAATAAAGCACATGACAAAGATGAAATACTTAACTATTATGTAAAAAATAACTTTTAGAAATCAACATGGCAAATGCAGATCAGTTATCCAAAATATATGCAGATTATGTTACTTATAAAAGTCATTCATATGATAAAAACATAATACTATATCATTAAAAGAGACATAACGCTGTATCAGAAATTTTCATAGTATATTTGATCAAGTATCAAAAGTTAAAAATATGTGCAAAATTGTTACATTAGGAAAAAAATTATGAATAAATTCATCCATTTTTGGAGCAAGTGATGTAATACCATTAAAAGTCAATCAATTAACCATTTTCAATCACTGATTAATCATTTGTTTTAAATGATTAATCAGATCAGATCGAAGACGAGGTCATGGTAGACAAACCCAGACAAACCCAGTGGTCATGTCTCCCAGTGGTATGCGTTGCATATGCGTATGCGTTTGCGCTGCAGCTGTAAATATCTTGACCTGGTATGCCAGTGCAGCTTCCCCATGCAGTCAGAAAACACGCTTCTTCATGTGAAGAAAGAAAAACCAAACAAAAACGCTTTCGATGAAAAGTTGCAGCGTGCTTAAGACTTTGTGGAAGAAGACGGAATTTGTTTTGGGTTCGTCGAAGATGTCAAGCTCTATTGAGCTGTTATTATTTCGCTGTTACTTCACCCTCAAAGAAATGGATGGAGTCTGAACCGTTATAGAAGTGTGTGTTTTGTGGAAAAGTGGCTGCAGGAGATCAGCTGGCTTCGTACAAATGATGAAAACATAGACATGTGGTGCACAATATGCCATGAAAATGACACTCTGGAGGACAAAAACGGTGCTAAAACTTCAGTCATCCAGCTTTTGACAAACATTACAGCAGCAGAGAGCACCAGAATGTTGTTGAAGAAATTAATAATGAAATGAGATGCCACAATCCTAGCGGTCAATAAGTTAAAAAAAAAAAGGCAACTTTGCCACAAAGTGGCTTTAGGTTTTTAGGAGACAAAAGTCCTCGTAGTTTGAGCTGTAGCTCACAAGCACTGGAATAACTGGATTTATGGTACAATGTTAAAAAATCATAGACCGGACAAGGAATTGTTTCACAATTTTTGTCTGCTGCCCCACTCCTTCACTGTGAATGGTGCCTGATTCACCTTTAATGGAACCAATCAACATCAACTTCTATTTTCTTTGAAAGCCAAAAAGAAAAAGTCCCGCCTTGACTGTTCTGCTCTTCAGAAACATCAGTTTAAATATAAACTATATGAAGTGCTTGAGTTTGAAAGATTTACTTTGTTGCTTTCTTAGTAAATGTTATGAGTAACGGTGTCTCAAGATGATGCACACCTTTGTCACTTCTGGTCTTAGTCTTCCTCATGTCAGAAAGTACCTGAAATTTTTCAGTCTCATAAAAGGTCAAAAGATCGTTTTCTTGCTACTCAAGGAGTTGACATACATTGAAGCTCACACTTTCACTTGTCTTTCATATCTCTGAGAATGCAGAGAAATCCTTCTTATGTACTGAACATCTGGAGACTTGCAGTTTGACGTTCACAAAGAATCTGAGCTGCACAGCTGTTCATTGAGGGAGTGAAGAGTGAAGGGAGTAAAGAGGCTGGTAGAGAGGTTTGAGAGCTCAAGTCATCCCAGGAACTAGGCTGATTTTGCCACTGGTAGGGTCTCCCATGGCAGACACCTCCAAGGTGACGAGCCAGACAAAGAGTCAGGAGTCAGGACCCCCTTTATAATCACTAAACTGCAAGATTCCATTACAACGCCTGCATTAGCGTCACCGGACCCCCACTCTGGAGCCGGGCCTTCAGTTAGGGCTGTCATGCGAATCGGTGCTGCCTAGTGACCGGGGCTTTTCCCCCAAGGCCCCGGTCGGATCCAACATGAAGAGTGGGACCCACCACCTGCAGGAGAGCTCAAAAAGGAGCTTGTGCAATGTGGTTTGGGTGGCAGCCTGAGGTGTGTGCCTCGGCACCCAAACCCGCTTAGCAGCTCTCCAAGTTAGATTTTCTTGAAATTAGACAGAAATTTGGGCGAAAGAGATGCGTCACATTTGTAAATGTCAATTTACTGCGGTGGTAGTATCATGGTTTGGGTCTATACTGCTACTTCTGGTTTCTATGTTTGTTTGTTTTTCAGTTCTAAAATGTTATCTTCACTTTTTATTCATCCATTTCTAAAGTTCAGTTTGACTTGATTTTTGAGTCTGGAGTCTCTGGAGTTCAATACTTTGCTCATACGGTACACGACACTACTGTGGGTGGGTGCCGGGTGGGAACAGGGCGGATCCAGGGTGTGGGATAGCCGTTGCTGAGGGCCACAGTGACAAAGAGGCGGTTGTGGGTGCAGAGATGCTCAAAGCCTGCAGTATGGTTGTGGTAGGTGAATTCATTCAGGCTGAAGAGACGGTGACGCCCACACCTCACCTCACAGCTTTGATGAGTTCCACAGTTTAATCAAGGACATGGCTAAGCAAGGGGTTTACCCGACAAAATTTCACCCTTCGATTAGAAAAACCACAACTGCACTTCTCAGGCATTTGCCGTAGCATGCGCTTATCGCCTTCATTCAAACACCTCAAGCTTTTTTCTTGCGATCGTCGGCCTTGGTTTCCCATCTACCTGTAGTGGAAAGCCATGCAGCGCAGAAAAGTTGTTTTGATTGTCTGTGATCTAAACTTAGCTCTCTGGCCTCCCACACATTCATTCACAAAATAAGTTCAAAGCTGAAAATATGATCCGCTCCTCACCAGCTCTATGTTTACAGTAATAGAGGTGAGAAGGGAAGTTTTTTATTTTTTTTTTCTCGTTGTTATTGTTGCTGTCGATTTTTCTCTCATTGTTCCATTAAGAGTACAGATGACAAAACTTGTTTTCTAAAACGTGTTTGTTTCATCTGCTAGTTTCAAAAGAATGAGTGGGGAAAAGCCATGATTGAGAAATGTAACACATAAAAGAGGATGTGTTCAAATTCACCTTTGTTATCTTTATTTTGAAGAAGGCGATTTAAAGGAAAACAGGCAGCACAGAGAAAACTTCATTTCAGCTCAGATGACTTTTGTCAGTCTGATCTGGGAGAGGTTGGGTCAGAATTCCTTCACTCCTCAGGACTTTGTACACTGCATTGTGCGATTACCATTTTGTCGGGCTGTCCGAATCTACAATTCCAATATCCGGTGTTTTAGAAATTTCCTAGAACATCGACGTTCACTATGTTGACAAATATAGACCACAATGCATTGCACTTTTTATTTTTTTCTAAATAACCTTTCGAAGTTTTCATTTTTAGAACACAGTGGAACCTTAATCAGCTAAAATAATACCTGTGGCTTTTATAAACTTGTTTTGGGGAGAATATAGCAAATGTTGTATTTTGAATCATGCTTTTTTTTTTGTTTCTAGCATGTTATTCTTTCCTAGATTTTTTTCTTTTATATCAAAGGCCTTTTATTTTCTAAATTACACAACCTAAGTGCTCTTCCTGCGGGTTTTTATATTATTTCCATGAAGTGTTTGTCAAAAACTTCCATCAAACCACAGCATTTTTGTGGCTCATGTTGTGAATTATTTCTGTGGCGTCTTCACGGTTGTTTTCCATGGAGGTGGAAACAAAAGTCAGGACGGCTTTCTCCTCAGCACAACACGGAAAAGCGTGGCCAACCTCTTCCTTTCTCTCCGCCCCTTATGATGTCATCAGATCGTTTGGCGATAACCGTGTGTTTGATTAACCATCCATTTCCTGTATCTGAACCACACTTCCTGTTTAGACCACGCACACACAGTCACACAGCAACTTGTTTTTCACACTGTTTTTATTACACAATTGATCATTAAAGACTACACACACACAACATGTTTCCATTCTATCTCAGTATACAAAAACAAAAAAAAACAGTTTTAATAGTGTCTCCTAACAGCAAAGATTTATGTACAAAAAAAGTGATCAAACTCTAACTATGGTAAATGACTTAGGGGGCCTTCTTGGGAGTTGTTCACACATCTATACAGTGAAAATGAAACCACATCCACAAAGCTTAGTTGTAAGCAGGACTTAACCTGATCTTTTCTTAGCACACGGTTTCATTTCTGCCCATTTGGAGCTAATCAACCATCCTCAGCCATTTCTACCACAAAGTCAAAATTCTAATTCATGAAATTTGTGCTGCAATTGTTACCATTTCCTCCTGAGTCACAGCGTTGGAGCCTTTTGACTATACATTTTAAGAATGTTAATAGTAGTTCTTTTCTTGTAGGTTTTTTTTTTTTTTTAACAAGGCCCTTTTTGAGTTTTGTCTTTTGAGCTTTGACTAGCAGAAGTTGACAAATCCATCTCCAAAAAGAAATATCATCTTAGTCCGTTTTTCAGAAATTTTAGTAAATCTCAGTCAGCAACAAAAGCTATTGCGGAACAGGCCGAAAAAATCTACAAGCCAGTTTGTAAACTAGCTGCCATAGCAACACTATGTTGTTGTTGTGTGAATGTTTACTAATGTTGCTGCGTATTGTGACTTTGCACTCACAATGATTCCTAGCATGTTCAGTCAGTCGATTTATGGTTGTCTCACTGAGTTACTATTGCACAAATTTGGCAAAAAAAACTATTTTGACTGAGATGACTCTCCTGGAGTTTGCAAACACAAATCGCAGGATTCCACATCAGGCCGAGAAACAACATTTTTAAGACATGTAGAAAAACCAAATCCTCATATTTTGACAAAATAGCCGTTTTTGGTTTTACATTTTAGGTTTGGCTAAGCTGCTCTGAGCTAATGTACAAAAAAAGTTTTACATTATAAATTCACTGCAAAAACATAGTAATGGTAAGTAAAAAAATTCTAAAATTGAAAAACATGTTCCTTAAATAAGCAAAAAAAAATCTGCCAATGAGGTAAAAAAAAAATGGTCTTACCAAGAATTCCTATTTACAGAAAAGAATTCTTGTCACCAAGACATGTTCTCTTGAACTAAGATTATTTTTACTATTGAAAAACTCTCTTAATATGTTTTTTTATTTTTCAAGACACAAAATAAAACATTTTTTCTTCTTGAAACAAGGGTCCTTTTACTTTCTTAAGATTCTGTTTTTTTAATGATTGTAAGTTACACTTAGCTAAGCTACCCATAGCTAACCAACGCTAAGATAACTAGCTACTAATTTCTTCCCTTTGGACTGCATCCCTGATGTATTATTTTTTAGAAAACGGTAACAAACTAAGTCTCTTTTTTACAAAATGTGTTTTCTGTGGTAGAGCAACCCTGTTGAAGGGGTTTCCTGAGTACAATCACCTGAGCTGTCAGTTTCATTTCCTTCTATATAAAAAAAGACATTGATCCCTGGAAGTTTATGATTTGGAAGAAATAAAAAAAAATAAACATTTTTTCCAACTTCATTTTCACTCTCAAACGCTCACAGTCACTCCCAAAGCTCCGACAGGTCAAACCCGTTGAAGCGAAAAGTCCATTGTGTTTTCACATAACACTGTCCGTATTGGTCTTTCTGTGTAAAATGCATTGCCTCGATGACGCCAACCCCGCCTGGGGTCACTCCTGCAGGCTGGCGGCGTGGTGGTGTGTGATGGCCCTCTGGTAGTCCTCGGAGGCGTTTATGTGGTCTGTGACCCCTGGGTGCTCGTAGCTGCGGTAGTAGTGGCTGCTGGTCTGCTGGGCGTAATACAGGAGCTGCCTGGCAAACAAGGGCTCCACCTGTAAAACGTAAGAGATCATTTCACACTTTATCCCTTCCAAACCTAACTGGTTCTAATGAATCTGGATGAATTTTTTTGTTGTTTAATTACTTGACGTATTATCCAAAATGTCTATAGCTCCTCTTGGAAATGGTAATAACTTCTATGACTAGATTTGAAGTGCTTGTCCTGCTTTACTCCTCACATAAGCCAACTTTAAAGCTTAAACTGTTTTCTCCAAAGCACCAAATAATAAAGCTAAACCCTGCTATGTTGAAATCTCATGATAAATAGCTCAATTGACTTTGTTTTTTTACTGTGAACTAGACATCAATAGATGTGGGTGATAGTCGCTTTTTAAACAACTAAATTTAGCTCTGAAACCCAGCAGAAGTTGACTGAAGTGACTTCTGACTTTCTAATTTTGGAAGTTTACGATTTCAAATCCCTTTATTTTTTCCACATTTCAATATTGGTTTTGAAGTTTCAAAAGTTCAAAGCTTTCGTTCTTCTAGATCTCTGTATGCAGGTATGCTTTGGTTCAAAACGCCTCGCTGGTCACCTGAACAGTCAGGGTCCGCCTTTGTCTCTGCGGGTCCAGGCACTCGTCTCCGAAGCTGAGCAGCACCTGGAAGCGGGACGGCGGCCGGCCATGGAATCCAAAACTCTGGATCTCTGATTAGCAGGAAAAGCAGTTGCTGTCATTGGTAGCTCTCGTTGTTGAAGAAATTTGAGCAGGCAAATGATTTCAGAAGAATTTCTCTTGAAGTGGTATGACATTTGGGCAGATTTGAGTGGAAAGTCCTGGTCACACCAAATATGCAAAACCAATTAGCTGTCTATAACAGCTGTCATTGCGTGTGGGCGGGGATGATGTGGCACAGGAAAACTCATATGAATCTCAGCTTATCATGAAAATACCACTTCATAAACATCACCACAGCTCTTTTTTTAGGTGGAGGGCCTTTAGTAAATAAGATTAGTCTCAGGTTCAAACCTGTCTTCTTTATGGCTTAGTGAATAAATTCTGATTAAAATGTTTTATGTCGGTAATGGTGGTGAAAAAATATTGTGATATTTTATCCTTCTAAGGGGTTTTCCAGAACAAATGTGTTCAGTTTTAGGGGTAACACTGTAACTGTTAGGCTCACCTGTGATGAAGTCCTGCGTGTGGAGCAGTTTGCAGGTCACTTCTCTTTCCAACTTATTGGGTTTGTCTCCATATGGCGACAGGCCTCCCTGCCAGTAAACCCGACTGTGGCACAGCCGGCGGGCGTACAGTCCGTCGGCGCTCATCCACAAAAGCACTCCCCTCTCCAGGACAGACGGCGGACTCGGGGGACACTCGTCTGTCCGGCGCAAAGCTGAGAGGCTGTCGACAGGCAGGGGCACCACCTCGGGGCCTCCGGCCGTCAGGTAGTGCTTCTCCGGCGGGCACGGCGTGAGGTGGCAGCCCTCTGGACTGGTGACGGTCACTTCTCGCACCAGCGTCTCCCGTAAATACACCGACACGTGAAGGCGGAGGTCTGCATGAGGGAGAGGAGCAGTTCAAATCTACAGAGCTGGAAAAAGAGATGGAAATGTTCCAAATCCATAGAAAGTATCATTTTTGTCTGTCAAACCACCAGAACTGAAATCATCTGTCTGAACACAAACTAAAATCACAGCAGCAGCCTTTAAAAGCAAGAAGAAACTTTAGGTATTTCATTTTTCCCTTACAAGGTCACTGTATTTTCCACACTATCAGACGCAGTTAAAAGTCGTTCATTTTTTCTAAAACATAACGGTGCGCCTTATTATCCAGAGCACCTTATGCGTAGATTGATTCTGGCTGTGCTAACTGATGTCGAAGGGATGTTTTAACAATACACAGCGCTCTGTCAAAATGTTTGTTTTATTTGAATATGCCGGGTAATGTGTAGCAGTGTCCAACTGTGGTTTTTTTTTTTACGTTAACAACAATGTTGAGAGTTACAGGTATTGTGAATACACTAACACTTCTAACATGACTAACGTGTAGCGTGATGCTTTTTATCTCGCTAAATACGCCTTATATTTCTGTTTGCATTATATATATATATGTATATATATATATATATATATATATATATATATATATATATATATATACATATGACAAACGTAGACCATGGTGCAGAAAATACTGTATTTAGATTGACTCTTTAATTGCTCAGTTGGATCATTTCACAAGTTGCTATTAAACAAATAAACTGTTGACTAAGTCGATGTCTCTGGAGTTCTGAGCGACCTGATTGGTCCAGATTTGCAGGGTAATGGCAGCTGCTTGGTTTTTAGTTTTTTTGGACTTTGTGAACAGAATAACTGTTGTCATTATTTCAAAATCTGCAGATATTTTATTTTCACAAAGACACAGTTATCGAGGAGGTACAAAGAAGAAACAAAATGAAATCATTTTCTGCGATAGTTGCAAACATCTCTGCATCTGCAACCTTTTCCTGACCTGTGATGATTTCAGAATATTCCAGTTCAACTCCCTCTAGCTTACAGCTTCCAAGATGCCCAACCTTTTTTGTTCTTTTTCGATACCTGAAAGTGCCTCTGCTGATCTGATGCTTGCGTCCAGAGAGAACGGCGAAGGCTGACTGTCGGGGCCGTACGAGTAAATGGAGGCTCGGAGCTGGTAGCCTGTCCACACCAAAAAACGCCAAGGAGAGGATGTGAGATGATCAGGGGGGTGAAATGATGAGGACTGAAAGCTGCTTATAAAAACACTGAGATTCCTACCATTCTCAATGGATGGGGTCTGCCAGGGTAGGCTGCGGGGGGGACAAGGACACTGAGCGAAGGACAGCTCAGTCAGAGACGTCTGCTCAGGACAGTAGTCCCTCCAGCTGCACTCTGGACTAGAAATGTATGGTGTCATCTGTAGAGACAGGAACATTTAATAAACATAAAGCTCCATGTTAAAATATATTTTTTTATTGTGAAATTGCGCAAAATAAACATTCCAAAAGAATATTATGAAATTACATTTAGTGTGTTCACAAAACTAAAGCACATTTCCTTAAAACAAGTTAAGGATTTTTCAACTTTAATCTTTACCGTATGCGTTTCCTGTTTAAGACTTCTATAGAGGCTGAGAGCATAAAACACACTGAAGTATACTTATAACAGTAAAGATGAAAATTGGCTTAAAGTTATTTTTTATTTACTTGATCAATATGCAATTGGTAAATAAAGTTAAACCAAGCTAGTAAAAATAAAAGCCTAATGAAAAATTGCAAGGACGGGTAGTAAATTATCCAGTTGCCAGGCAGAAAACTGAATGTGAATCTGATCTGACTTCCTGTGTGACGTTTAGGCTCCTGAACACGACACATACAGAAACCTAATATTACAGACTCAGAAATGACCTAAAATCTTTAATAAACTCAAGCTACTTTATTTTGAAATCTAAAGCAGTTTAAAATCCCAGAGCAGCAAAGGCTCATCAGGATTGTTAAACATTTAAATGATCGTTTTTTGCTGAAATTTTCAAAGAATATAAAGTTTTTGAAGCTGTTTCCATCAACAACAAAAATGTCCAAATATTTCAATTATTAGAAAAGTGAATACAATTAAAATTACCAACAGCGATCTCTTAAAGGAGTTAAACTTTTTGCTTTGTTTGGTTTTTAGCAGAAGGATCTAAAAGCACCAATAATTTTTAAAAGTGTGCCAAAAAAAAAGATGTATAAAAAGAGATCCAGAGTGTAAATTCTTTTCACATTTGCACAATATTTCTTTTGAGGAATTAAGAAAGCGTAACTGAGAGCAATCCATGAAGCTGCAACTCAGGACCCAGTCATGCATGCACACATGGCAGCATGCATGCCTCTGCATGCCTGTTTCTGAAGCCCCTCCCCATCCATTCCCCCCCCCCCCCCCCCCTCATATGAAAGATGAATAAACTCTACCTGAGTTGGCATTGTGGGGTAGGAGGGGTGCATCTGGTAACCCACAGGACTCGTTGGGCTGTCTTCTTGTCTGGGTCCTACAGGAAAACCAGCAAAAATAAATAAATAAATGTTCCTCATTACGTAAAAACTTGCCGTCTCCACGTGAACCGCAGAGATTTATATTTAATTTTAAGGTCTTGTGATTACTTATGGAGGACTGACTTTTCTTGGCACCCTCAGGGATGATGCGGTAGACCTTGTAGGGATCAGAGATGTCCAGCTGGCTCCTCTCCACCAGCTCCTCAAAGTCATTGCTTTTGTTGAGGGCGCAGCGCAGGCGCGTCTTCCAGGTCGGAGGGTCCGGCTTGTCAATCCCCTCACGAAACTTGCCTTTAAAAAGCGCCCAGGCCTGCAGACAGACACATGGGAAGAGCACATACATTCATTATGGCCTTGCACAGAAACAGCCATATCAGTTATGAAGAATAGGCTTTATTTTTCCTAAAGTACTCAAAAACTTAAATGGTTTACAGAAAAAAAGGAATAAGTGCCGATTTTCTTTCTTTTTTTTTTTTTTTTAGAGATTGTAAAAAACAAATTTTTAAGTGATTGTGCAGATTTTAAGAATGCATTCCAGCTCAAGTGTGCTCCTTTCTTTTCTTTTCTTTCCTTTTTTAGTAAATTATATGGTTGGATTATTTAATATGAATTAGAAACGTTTTAAAAATTTCATATTGAAATAAAAAAAGTAGCTTATTTGATGGTAACTATCAGTTAAGAACTTTTTCAGGCGCTTTTACTTTGAAAGTCGTGGTGTCTTACCTTGAAAAGCGCGGCATCCTCATCCCTGTTGTAGTCCTGTTTCCCGGCGTGTTTCCATGGTATCCTGAAGATGCTCTTCTCGTCGTTCTCCCACACCAGCCCGGGGTATTTGCCGCAGTCCACCTGCTCGATCAGCCACTGGCGCAGCTTCCCGTTGCCGCTGCTCCCGGTGCCTCCGTAATCCACGTCGAGGTTCATGTCTGACCGAGCGCGCGCTCACGTCCCGCACAGCGATCTCTGTGTGAGTTTTTTGAAAGTTGGGGTCGGTATGTGTGTATCCGACAATAATCGGGTACAAAAAACAAAGTGAACCCCACGGGTCTCCCACGCAGACTAACGTCTCGTGACACGCACCCTGGACGCCGATCGAGAGTCTTACCTGTGAAACTGGAAACACGAGTGAAGTTTAGAAATCAGTCAGAAATTCCTCATCATCTCAGATGTGCTCCATTAAATACCCCCAGCAGGGGTAGGGGGGCGGAGACAGTTGCAGAGGGAAGATGCTGGGGAGGATGCACCTGGCCGCGCGCTCCTCCCGTGAAGCTTATCAGCAGCGCGCGCGCCGCAGCACGATGTCCCGTAAGACACCCGGGGAAACCCTGCCGGCGTCAGGCAGAAGTGTCACACACCCGCACGCGTGGAAACTCGCAGACGAAAAGAGTTCTTTGAAATGATAAAGCTTTACTAAAAGCTCCAGTAAAGTGGTCACGCGGCGTCGAAAAACATCCGTGTGTTCCTATGGAAGATACCAACGAGATAAAGGCCGCTTTTCTGAAAATGTTAGATAAACATGATTGGAAATTACAGGAAAACCTTTTTTTTTATTTTTAACAGGAAATGCTTGTAAATTAGTCTTTGTTTGTTTCAAACAAAGTAGTCGTTTATTGTTTGTATTAATAAAATAAGAAAAAAATCTCCACAAAAAAGCGTCAAATTCCTTAATTTCTATCATTTAAAATAATATATTTTCTATATGAATCATTTAAATATCACAATGATCCACCACTGCACCTAAAGAGGCCTCAAATGTCCTAAACTGTCAAATTTATATTAAATTGATATGATCATTTTAATCCTAAACTTTAAAAAAAGAATCCATAATAGATGTTTATTTAAACAAGAAGTCACAAATTGCATTTATTTATTGCAACAACAGTCTTTAGAAATATCCATATAATATTCTGCTGGAAATATTTTGCTAAAATTAGAAACACCTTCATGAATTTGTCATAAAATTTAGTACATGTGTTTTTATTTTTATTTCAACATACATAAATAGAATACAGTACCTTTAAAAACCACCAAAGCAAACAAATAAAACAGCTATTTTGAGGAAATTATCCAAGTTTAAAAAAATAAAAAGTAGAAGGAAAAAAAGTGTGTTTGAACTGGAGTTGAGTTTGTTTGATAATATAAAAAAGACATGGAAGGCAACTGTAATTACCATTTAATGTCTAGAGGGAGGAAAAAAAGAAAAAAATACGATGTTTCGAAGGTTTTTCAACTCCCCCAAAAATATTAAAAAGATCAAAAATGAGGGTGATTGCTGACGTCCCTTTTGCTGCAGTTTCTTAAATTTATTCTTCATTAAAAAAAAACTTTATTCTAATTTACTGTTACACTTAGACTGCATCTTTTTTTATATATCTGTATACATTCAAAATATGACTTTAGTTATTGATTGGAGGCCTCTCAAACACATGCAAGCATCAATCATGATTTTTTTTTTTTTATTAACCCCTTGACACCTATTGATGCAGATATTCATCAAACTATACTTCTGCTTCAAAATGACCTTAATTTAGCATCTACGTGTGAGCAGAAACATATGAGGTTTTTTTTTCTTTTAATAGTTGGAAATAAATCCAGGCATCAAGGGGTTAAGAGTTATTCCTCATTCTTTAATTTTACATGAATATGCAATAATTATTAAAATAAAATACTTCAATTTCCAGTCAGTTTCACAATCTGTGATCACTATTTGCCCAAAACCCCACAAATGCGTTATATAATAAATACAATATTAAAAAAATGAATCACGAAGGCCTTTTCTTTTACTCAGTTGAACCCTTTTCTGTCTGTTCCCACTTCTATTTAACTGTGTAACACTTCTTCCATCACACAAATAACAAACTTTTATATATTTTTTTCTACATCTTTGTCTGCAGAAGCTGTAAAAAACTGATAAAAAATATCTTAGTAGGTAAATTGTATGAGGCAGAAATGGCTTTTCTGCTTAATCTGCAACATTAAAAGCTCTTCTTTTAACATTCTGCAGTGTTTCCTCAAACAGATTTGTGCTCATCACAACACACGGGATGTTAATTTAACAAAAACACACACAGTGTCTAACACTGCACTGGCATCTCAGCATATAAAAACGTTTTCAAACGGATTTACAGAGAAACATGAGTTATCTACAGAAAACAAAAGTTATATTTTTAAGTCCAGACACAGCATAACGTAACTGACGGGGAGGAGTGCACTGCTAAATGTGCGTTTACCCAGAGGACTGCATGTACATATTGGTGTCACGCTTGGCTGCCCTTGCGTGTTGTTTTGACAGTTGGTGCGAAGGACACAGTGAAGAGAAGTGGTGACGCCGATACAAAATCCCCCCACCGCACCCCATCACATGGTATGCTCAGACCCTCTGCAAACTCCAGATTCAATCTTTCATATCCTTTTGCTAGTTTTTCTTCACCAGATCCTGCTCGGGATCAGTGGAGGCGTTCTAGGTCCAAACAGAAGCAGGCAGGTGCTTCCAGCCCGGGTCAAAAGTCTAGAGAAGATGGAAGAGGAGCCTTCAGGTGGTCAGTCCCGGAGCCATGCTGCCGGACACCACACTGACGCTGCCGTCCGAGGATTTCTGAGCTAACAGCCTCTGAATTTCTTCATCATCCTTGAAAGCCTTCTGGCCATACTTCTCCTTCCACCAGGCCCGATACTGAAATGTGGACAGAGAGAGCAGGGGTGAAACTTAAAGTTATGTCAAAGAAATGTCCAAACTGAGAAGCTTTTTAAGGTTTGAAGGAAATCAGTTTGGTGTTTTTAAATGAAACATGCTGATATGCTGTAAACACTTCATGTCTGTCACTAAAGTGACATTCACACCGCGCTCGGAAACACCCGTTCAAGAGACCACTATAAACGTGCAAATATGCGTATTTCGGGCTCAAAATCCTCGTGATCACGCGTTTCTTCAACCATTTTTGGCTCTACGTAACAAAAAGTGCATTAAAAGTTGAACCTTGGATCAATCAGAGACTTGTATTTGTGGTAGTGACGTATGGATGGCGTCCTTATAAATCATAGAAGTGCCAACCATTTGGAAATTCATAGTGCCAGCCTTCTTTATTATTCTAAGCCCAAGGTTAACTTCAAAACCTAAATTCTCTTCTTTGGTTTATTCTTTCTTTAGTGTTAGGTTCGGCCATGACCCATGTTCACTTTTAACAGGCAAAAATGTACAACTGTGTTTACTGCTTCAAGACTTTTTGACTTTGCCGATAATCTTTATTCAAACCAAATTACAAATATTTTTTTCCCCACTAAATTATAAAATGCTTCTACTGAAATTGTGGTGTTTGTGTTGTTAGGGTCAGTTTTGACCCAATCCAAAAATAAGAGTATTAAGTTAGAAAAAAGTCAGTCAAAACTAAAATTTTAAGCGTGATTTTAGGAGGACGAAGCCCAACAAGAAGACATGGAAAAAAATTGGATGATAAATAATGGTTTAACTATATGTTGTTGCTAATTTAAGATGAGGGTCAAAACGGACCCGGTAACACAAGGCATGGCGACAGAAAGCTAACACAAGAAGAAGGTTAATGTTAACATTTAACTAAAAGTCGAAGAGAAAAGTTGCCCTTGGGTTAAAAAAAAGATAGATAGAATTATTGAAATTAAGTGCAGATGTGTGTCTAGAGGGTGCCCTCAGCATCCCCCAGAATTGTACTACCCACCCTTACAGAGAAAACATGCTCAAATCAAAATGCTGCAAAACTGACTGAGAAAACTGAGAAAGAAAGAAAAAAAAGAGTTCTGTGTGGTTAGGTTGTTGCATTTATGCATGAATCCATGTGACTTTTAAATAAATATATTTGGACTTTTAACAAAGATATTTGCAGAATTGCTGCAAAATTTGTGCCTTAAAAACAGGCAGAAGTACAAAAGTTTTTTTTATTCAGATTTGAGTTGCATTCAAGTGAATATCAGTTAGTGATGGCTGATAACACACTTTTAGGATTTGATGCCATTTCTTTTTGCAGAAATTATTCTGTACCAATAACTGCTCATTTCTTATTGGTGAATTTTTTTTTCTGAAGCACGCTATTTGTTATCCTAAAAACATTTCCTATAAAAAAACTGGCCAGGTTAGCTGCAAGGTTAAAAATGCAAAGATGTTCTTTGTGAAGTCACTTGCTCATGCCGTGTTGTTGCTGAGGGTAAAGCTACATTCACACCGGACATGGGATGCGAATTTAGCCCATTATGTTCACAGTGGACTGTCGCTACCCAATATGCAGGTGCAAGAGGCTTGGTGCCAAATGTCGAAGCGGTGCAAATCTTGCTCCAGGCTTTTTCTTTCACAGCTCTGTTCAGGTATATGAAAGACTTGAGGTCATGTGATTCCAGCACAAAGTGCGATTAATAATTTCTCCTCCATGATCAATATTTAAACGGTTATCAATCCTGTGAATGAAAAAGGGGATGCCATCTCTGGTCCCTGATTGGTCAAAGTTCAACCTGATTTAACTTTCAATGGCTGCACGTTTTGTACATAAAGCCCGAAAATGGTTGTAGACAGTTGCAACACGACGTGTGAATGCAATAGTTTTGAACATGTAACCTCAAAAAAGCACAATTATATATAGACTTTTCACTTGTGGTCGCTTGAACACGTGTTGCAGAGAGTGGTGTGAATATAGCCTAACACGCACAACTTGCTGCTCCTCTGGTCATGTGACTGATGCAGCAGTTCAATATGCTGTGGGCGGGGGGGGTGTTTCTGCACAAAATACTGGATGAAATCACCTAAAATATCCAGAAATGACAGGTGCAGGTTTATTATCTCGTTTATTAATTACTAATCAATACATTTAATGGAGTGGTCAATACAAAAATTGGTTATGAATGGTATCTATATGTTGATGCCTTGGTATCAATACTCCAATCACTTATTTTAGTTAAAACAGAGCAACAGGTTGAATGTGGAAATGTAGGAAGTTTGATCAGTTCAAATTTGTCAAGAATAGTTTAGAACTCGTTCCAGCTCTCTGGCTTATTTTTGGACACAGTGTCAGATGTTTGGAGACAGAGCTGGGGAAGCTGGACCAAGATGGTTCGGACAAGTGAAGATGGAGGAAATGAAAGAAACAAAGACTGTTTTTGCCAGAAACGAGGCAAAAGGACCAAAGAAAAGAAGCCTGCATATGATAAAAAGAAGAAGAGCAGAAGAAAACAGATACTGTAAATGGAGACAGATGAAAACTACAAATTCATGCTATGGTAACCCCAGGAGAACTAAAAAAAGAATCTGGAATTGTAAGGTTTTTACTTAACTCTTGAACCAAACATGCTACTATGTAAACTTTTAGCTTGTTGCTTATTTGTTGCTGTTACTTTTTATAAATGTATATGACTTATGACCTATGCTTTCTCTCATATGCAACATTTGAACATACAATAAGAGAAGATTTCAATATAATTGAGATAAAAGAAATACATCCTAAAAATAATATTAAGTTCATAATATAATAAAAAAAATATTAAGTTTACATCATGTTGCACAGATTTAATGTTTTTATTTTAAAAAAGTTATTAAATGAGAATTTAATTTACTAATACAAATTTACTCGAGCCAGGGATAGGCTACAGCAACACTGTAACCCCAAAAGGGATTAAGGGGTTTTTCTCTTTTTTTCATGATTGTTTAAATTCAGAAACATTTGGAGGTTTTCCAGCACCAACAGCTTCTTTTCAGGTCATCAAAGGCCATCTTAAACAGATTTAGGTCTGTAGTATGACTGGATCACTCAAAAATGTTTTAAAAATAGTCCAGAACTTGTGTTTTCATGAATCTGAATCCAGTCATGAAGCTACAAAACACTCCCAAACCATCACACTACCACCACCATGTTTTCATGGGACTTTCTTCTTTAACCACTGTGGTTTGTTTGTTTGTTTGTTACTACATGAAATAGAAAAAGTTAATCTTTTCCTTATCAGTCTACAGAATATTTCCAGAAAAAAAATCCAAATGTTTTTGCTAAATTTAAGTTGTGTTATGGTCGAACAGTGAATGCATGGATTCACGTTGCTCTGCGTCTTCTGTGACCATTAGGATGAGTCCTCATTGGGTTCTTGAAGTCATTTCTCATTGGTGGATCACTCCTGAGAAGGTTCTCCACTGTTCCAGGTGTTCTCCATGTGTGGTTGACGGCTTTCACTGTGCCTCTTTTTAGTGTGAAACATGTGGGTAACTCGTTTCTCAGCTATCTTTGATTTTTTTCCAAGATTGTAACATGACATATATTTTTTTGAGTAAATTTAAAACTTTAGATTTATGGATTGTTTATGGTGGCACACGAGGATATCCCTAGAAATAAAAAAAAAACCAGCTACATGGTTATTCAGAGTGACGCCTCACCTCGGCCAGCTGTGTGTTTTCAAATTCCTCCAGCTGCCGCAGAAAGCCCAAGTTTGGCCCCGCACACGGCCTGGCCGACCTCACGGCGGCAAGGGCCTCCACCCAGCCGCAGTCAGTCACCGTCATGATGTAGGCCACCACCAGAGTGACACTGCGGGATACGCCTGCCACGCTGGCCCAAACAGAGAACGGTGAGCTCCTCACATTTTGATTCTCTGCTCAAATTCACAAAGAAGTGAAACCCCTTTTCTGCTAAAGCTGTGGTTTAATGTCTGGATTTTCATGTTTGATCTGAGAAAAGATGAAAGGGCGATATCATTTCTGGTGAAAATGTTGACTGGTAGCTCTGTTTTGGTGTGGTTGAAAATGAGAGCAGGGTTCACAACATACGCGGACCTCCAGTTTTCCAATTCTCTTTTATAATAACTTTGAATCTTTCTGGTTATTTTGTTGTTGTTTTTGATTTCAGAATGATTTTTTTTTTAACAGTTTTACAATTGTTTAATCTTTTCAGAGCACCCCCTTTGTTTCTGGAATAAAAAGTGGAGTTGGGCGTGAGGAGAAGGTCGCTCACCAGTGAACGAGGCAGCCTTCTCCTTTCAGACGAGACTCGTGGATAAACACGATGCTGTCTCGGAAGTACTGAGTCCTGATGAAAGAAATCCAAACCGTTATGACATCATCGGTCCACTGAGTCATTATGAGAGGACACGAAGAGACTTATTTTGCACAAAACGTTGGAAAACGCCTAAAAACTCCAGATGTGAGTCAGAGGAGCTTCAAACTTACAAGTTCTGCTTGGAGTGGTCAGAAGCAGAGATGCAGAGATACGTCACGCCCTGCAGCAGGGGCAAAAAAGAGGTTTTTAAAACTAAAAGCATTTCATTGTTTTTATTTATTCATTTATTTTTGGCAAATAAAGTGGGTCTGCCACACTTCCTGTTGCATGTCAGGGCATGCACTCCGGTGTGCATTTTGAGTACAGCTGCCTGCACCTGGCAGCTGAGAGTACATGCAGTGGACAGAAACCAGCTCGTCCTGGTATGACTACGCCGGCGCAAAACCCCCAGAGTCCTCTGGGACAGAGCGAGCCCTGGAAGTCCTTCAGACAGGTCAAACCATGTTCACTTAAATGTAAAAATCTTCTGTCTTCATATTCAAGAACATTACATCCAAAGAAATAGTAAGAATTCCGATTTATGTTAGTTGAAGATACATCCAAAAGAAGGTATTCAAGCTCAGGTTTAGCTTTTGTTGGACAGAAAGTGCTGTGTCATGCTTTTTTTTTTTTTTTTTTTTGCAGTATGTTAATTAATCTGGAGCCACATTCAGTAACGTTTGATCTTAGAGACTTAGTGGTTGCAAATTTTACCTTCCTTTATCAGGAACCATCATGCTGTCTTCCAAGAAATCAATCACTCAGCAGTTTGACTGTTGGATATGCAAATAACCCGACACATCTGGCCACTTGGCCTAAAGCAGGCCTGAGTCATGCTCAAGCCACAGAACCAGAGAGATTTCTCTAGCTGTGAGAAAACGGCTGAAAAGATTCAGCGGTGGACATCAGGCATTTTGAGAGCCTGCCGCCTCGACTCAGACAGCGGGAGTGGGCCCAGGCATGGATTTGAGCCCAAAACCGTTCAGACAGTTTTGGTGGTTGACCAGTTTGGGTAGTGATACTGTCATATGGGTTGCCGTTTCTCTTAACTGTTCCAAAGAAACAATGCAACATGGACGGAGAAAGTGTAGAGTAAAACTGAGTATTTCTCATGTTCGCTTTCAGCAAGGAGAGATGAAAGTTATGAAAGCGGACACTGCGGGTTCGGAAAAGAGATTCAGCTCAATTTCAAAAACCAGTGCCACTAAAGAAAACATTAAAAATTAAGTAACTTTTGGTGCAAAAAGGGGATTTAAATTAACAATGTCTGTTGTCTAAACAGAAAAGAATCTTTTTCTTTTTTTAAATAACTTCATTATAATTGTTTCCAGCAGCAAAAAAACACAACATTTTAAACCTAAAGCTGTCTATTAAGATCTTATTTTTTACCCTGGGAGCAGATTTTATCTTTTAACAAATTAGAAAAGCTGTGTTCTCACACCTTTATCTAAGAATATTCATGTAGAAGCTTTTTAGAAACTTTTTCCTTCAGGTTTGAAGTTAGACTTTTAGAAAAAAAGAATCATGTGAGAAATTCAGCATCCTGTCCTGCATCTGCAGCAGCTGCATCCACTGAAAGGGGCCATGCAGATTTTCATGTTGGCTGGGATAGTGACAGTATTGAAGCCTCCCAGTCAAAGAGAAGAGCAGTGAAACCTGGTGAATTCCAGGTCTTGTGATTGACAGAGAATTGAAAAACATCTGACTCTTACCCCGATTTAGCAAGTCTATTTCAGCAGCTTTTGATTGAAGTTAAAAGATTTTGGAGGATAAATTTGACCTCTGTTCTTCTAAATTGACCTCAAATCACAGAGTGACCTCTGGTTGTTTTTATTGATCAGCTGAAAATGAATTTAAACAACTTCAATACTTATTTTGTAGAAGATTAAAGATCTTTTTGATTGATAGATGTTGGGAATTTGCACAAAGATCTGAACCGCATCTCAGGATTTCAGCTTCGTGGAGAACTGCGGCTCCTTCACGGCTGGATCGGTGGGGTAGGGGGGGTGTGGGGGTCACACAGGCTGGTGTAGGACTCCTCACCTCCAGGACGGGTGCAGCTGTGTCATGGACGGACAGGATGTGGGTGATGTTGTGCTGTGCCAGCAGCTCCGGGTCACGAGCATCTGCGGATCGCAACGAAAACCCAGAAATCTTTACAGCCCCGTCCACCCAATCTACATCAAACCACACCGACTCACACCTAAATTAAGCTTTTTCTGCCCAACAACAACCCCTCCCTCCTCCTAAAAGGCCTTCCAAGCAAATGTGGTTTTATGGCTTCAAAGTTTTGGTCTAGTTTTGAACTGAAAGAAAAACCGGAAAACCAGTGTTTCTAAAACAGGCCGACACCTTGGTCCAAAAGCAAGAAACAGTAATTCTTTTAATCAAATTTTGTTCTTCAAAAGGAAGCTAAATGTTTTTTACCTTGGACAGATGTGCTTTGGGCTCTTTTTTTTTTTTTTCTCCTCATGCTTTGCAAGTTTGCACAAAGCTGAGGTCCCACTTGTGCCAGAGCAGCAGCATCTGCACCGAGACCTCCTGCCAGGCAAATGAATTCAGCCTTTCTGCACAGTCTCTATTAAAGCAAAGCCTCACAACAGTTGTAGAGAGATAAACTATCAAAGATTTCAATGATGTGCAACAAAAAAAGGGATCCAATCTTAAAATGTGATGAAAAATGTTTTCCAGGAACACACAGAAATCAATATTATTTCTAGTGACATTGCTAATAAAAATGCATGAGTTGCACCATATTTATTTTAGATGATCAAATGGCAAAATACCATAAAGAGAAATAAAACAGATATAAAGCTTTCAAAAAAAAAACCCTTTAATGTGTTTTTCTGCCTTAACGTGGATCTTCTATGTAAAATAGCTTCTGTCCAAAAATCATCAAACACAAAAGTTTTTTTTTTCATGTATGTCCTACATAACCTCTTTTTGTAGTAGTAAAACCTTAATATTAAAACCTTCAACTCTTATCTGTTTGCTCAGTTGTTGGACAGAACAAGTTAGCAGAAAAAAAAGGAGAAAAAAAATCTGTGCGATAAATAAATGCTATAAAAGAGGAAAAATACCTAGACATGCTCACATCTCAATTTCTTTACTACTCACTATTTAGTCCACTCTATAGTGCGTTTGCCATTTAGTAGAGCTGTCCAAATCTATTCCAAAATCCAGTGCCTGAGAATTCACCCAGAAGTCTCTGTAAAAAGCCAGCGTGCATCGATGCTCACTATTTGGTGAATATAGACCACAATGCATTGCATGCATCTTTGTTCTTGAAGTTCTGTGCATCGCAAAGCTTTGTTCTTACTATATAGATGAAAAAGACGGGGATGATGCTTGTTCAAAATATTTCCGACACTTATTTTAACATCAGAAAATCCTGGAATTTACACATTGATTAAAAAATGAAAAGTATTTTATTCAGTACTTGAGTACTTTGTTTAACCATTTGCTTTTTTTTTTTTTTTGCTCTTACTAAAGTAATTGTTTCAGATTTTTACTTCTATTTGAACATTATTTTAAAGTAAAGGCACTCATCCTGGAGTACAGATTTTGGATCCTTTACGCTCTGTGCTAAATTAAATCAAATAGTACATTCCTGACTTTTCTCAGAAATATACTATACATGAGCTGAATGTAGTCTTCACCAAACACCACTGTCGAAAGCTTTCTTTGCCTTGTTTTGCACAGACGGAGGCTTGAGCAGGTGTGCGACTATTCCAAGTCAACAGGAATTTTAAAACGTGAACATGAAAGACGGAACATTTCCTATTTGGCAGCTATTTCTGGAACCGAATTAAAAAGCACCGTGCGATTGCTGTCTCATGAAAACATGTGGAACAGATGAAGACACCAGGGACACCCCCAGGTCGCGGGGCACCCCCTCCCACACCGGTGCTCGAGTGTTCAGAACACATGCCAAGGGTTACAAGTTCTCTCAGAGCGAAACCCAACACACATTTAAGAAAAAAAAAACTAAAAAAAACCTGAACTGTTGTAGCCTTTTTCTCATCCAATATTTCCAACGTTCAGCTTCACGCTGCGACCTCTCCACTCTATAGAAACTCAGCTCAGTGTAGCAGTTTACCACATGCCCTCCGTATGAGGAACTGAAACGCCTTCTACAACACTGTCCTGGAGATAAATTAGGTCTTTTTACTTGCTTGAAGAGAAGCCAGGCAGCTCACCTTTCATGTTGCCAAGATAGAGGTCTGGAAGGATCTAAAACAGAGCACAAAAAAAAAAGCCAAGGATGTGAAATCAAGCTGATGTCTAACATTTACATCCAGACTGGGCTGCCTGCTCTGCACCTTGTTGATTCCATTCCCCATTTCTGCAAAAGGATGACTCCCGGTTCTGATTCAAGCCCAGAGGTGTTGGAGCAGCATGGTCCTATAATTGAGCCTGCAGCATCCCTCCGTCCTCGAGCCACCTCTGAACGCCCAGGCAATCATAAAGCCTTTCCACACGTCCGAGGCTCACACTCCCAGGACCACTCAACTGAGAATAGGTTGCTCATAATTATGTAACGTCACCCCAGGCAGAAGAGCACCCTGCTCGCAGGTTTATTTTTGGGAGCCGGACGGGTCATGAGACTGCACGTCACATTCCGGCCAGACAAAGATGGTTGAAGGCCAAAGGGAGAACAGACCCCAAGGTGGGGTGACGTCAGGGCGTCGGCCTCAGCTGGTGTAGCCATACAAGGAGCACTCCTGGGGCTGAAAATACCGGCTGGAAGCACGTCGATTGAAGATCGCTTCTTTGAAACCGAGAAGTTTGTGCAAACTCATTCAGTAAATGTGTCAAGTTTCATCCCTGATTTTTTATTCTTTTTATTGATCTGCTTGATTTCATCTTCAAGGATGGGAACCCCCCTCCAGTCTAGATGTTAACACTGTTTTCCTCCGCGGACATCCACTTGAGTTTTCTGCACCGGTTTCCTGTAAATCTGCCGGCATCTTCAGCGCGCCGCTCAGCAGCCGATGGAGGTATTTTTAGCGCCGCTTTGCTTTGTCTTATGTTCCTGTGTGTGGTTCAGTGAGTGGCACAGCTCAGACGCGCTGACAGAAAGGGGAGGGTGGAGGCGTTTACAAAAAAACCGCCCCCCCCCCCCCCCCGAACAGCTCATTGGGACTGACGGAGTCGGAGTCGGGGCCTTTGTTGAGGTGGTGCTCTGTCATGTTATGGTTTAATCTGAGCGGAGGACGCTGGGTTTCTGCGTGGGAGGAGGTGGGAGGGGGGGGTATTTTGCATGATTACCTTTTTTTTTTTTACATTTAAATAACAGGAGAAGGAGCTACAAGAACTGCCCTCGAGTTCATGGAAGTTCATTTACAAACTCAGAAACGCTTGACTGAGCTCAGTTTGATCGTTATATAAACGGGGAAACACTCACGACAGCTTCTCAGACTCAAAGATGAAAACTTTTTGAGTGAAAAAAAATCTCCAAACTTTAATTAAACCATTAGAGGAAGCAGAATAAATAACCAGCAGGAAACAGCAGGGCTTTATGTGAGTTTCTTGTTACACCACTATCGAATATTTAACACTTTTCTTCTTTTTTTTTTGCAGCTGCTGTAAAGAAATAATAAATAGCCTTTTGTGTTTTTACAAATGATATAAAATGCAAATGTAAGAGAAATGCATATAGCTGAGGAATATAAGTTTTCAAAATAAAAGTATGACAAAGTTAACGCTAAAGAAAGTGAAAGAAATCAAACATTCTGAAACCTTTTTAATCAAAACATAAAATGTATTAATTTAGGGGCATACAAAACTGTAAACTTATTTATAAATCTGATGACAATAAAATAGTATTGATAACTTTAAGAAAAACGTTTTGTTGAGTTACATTTTTAGCAACTTTGTCAAAGATTCAAGAATTGAATTTATTGCTTTTGTGGGGCTAACAATCCTTCTCATATATGTATTTGAAAATAGTTTTTCTCAATATTTCTATTTTGTACTGCTGAATGACAATATATATTTCAGTGACATAAATTAAACAAACAAAATGACTAAAACCCTTCAGGATGAAAAATAAGGGATGTCCACCACAGATATCATCCAAAAAGTGTCCAACCAAAGAGCTGGATGTGTGTGTGGGGGGGCGGCACCAGAGACCCAATTTCATAAAGCAAAATATAGAAAATTACCTATACCTGATTAATAATCACTTAACCTAACTGAGACTCTTATTTATGTGTTGTACAGCACCCCTAGTCTCTTCTTACACACCACATTACAAAATACCTTGTAACAAATGTCTGCAACTTGTTTTATTGATTACCATATGCACCAAAGTGTTAATCTATTAACTACAGTGTAGATTCAACTCACAAATAATAGAGAAATACTGTTGCACAGCAGATGAGATTTAGGTCAAAAAGCAAGTTTAATAAGATCTCGAACATTTTTGATCACCTATATTAAAAACAGCATGGTTTTACTTACTTTTAGCTTTCACTAATAGACCAAAATATATTTCCTTCCCATTTATCTTTAAAAAAAAAAAAAAAAAAACTAAATTTAAACTTTTTATGCAGATGCACGTGTGACCACAAGAGGGCGCGGCTGTCCTTTTTTTTAGCGTTGATTTGCAGTCGTAAGTTACATTTCAAATATTACAAATATTTAAAAGAAAAGTGTTTTGTTGTTGTTTTGTCATGTTTCTAATACAAAAGCAACAATCAGGTTAAAAAACAACAACATGAAAATATGTCCGCAGTAAACATGTGAGCGACCAAATCAGGGGAATCCAGTCTCGTTGTCCCGGTTCGTACTTTCGTCACAAAAGCGTCGCATCAGGAGTGAAAGTGCCGAACTGATCCAACCTTCAGGTTTGGGTTAAAAGCAAACCTGCAGCGCAGAACTGCAGCGACTTTGGCACAAACGACTTAAACCAGCTGGATCTGGGCTGCGCACGCGTACTGGAGCTGGAGCTGCCGGAACCGAACCCGCAGGAATGGCGCAGGTTTTACTCGGGAGATGTTTGTTTAAAAGCGGGTCTGTAGTTCAGAGAACCATGACTGCGACTCAGCCGTACTGGTAAATGTTTCTGCTGCTGCATGGATCATAATTACGAAAAAAAAATAAAAGGAAAAACACGAACACGAAAAGAATGAAAACGAAAAGGAAAAAAAAAACACGGGCACGAAGGTGGAAGTGTCTTTTCTATTTCTCGCTTTTCTTTTCTTTCTGGCTGTTAACGCTGTTCCGTCGGTGCAGCGGTTAGTTTACATTTTGTCCACCAGGGGGCGCTCCACGCTCCTTGCCAATCTCAACAACAAATGGTCCAATAATAAAAAAGGTTGATAGTAGAGGGCTGCATTGGGATTGGGTCCCGCCGGGTCCCGCGGGACCCAACCCAAATCTCGCGGGATTGGGCGGTTTGAATTGTGCTTGCGGGGCGGGGGAGCGGGCGGCAAAAAAAACCCTGCGGGATCAGTGTTGCCATGAAATTATATCATGAATATTTATTAGCGCGGACCAAGTTAGGCCTGTGCGGCGCTGGTTGGATTCTTATGTAAGCTCTGTGAACGCACCAGGTAGAGACGCCTAATTGCCACTGGTCATCCTAACCTGTGTTGGGGTGTGTGCAACGCTCCACCCCGCCTCTTAGAAATTATGCTCTTTTAAAAAGCCTGATACCGCGGTCGCCGGGTGGGCGGAGCTACGAGCTAAAGTTATGGTCTGATCCCTGCATGGAGCGATGCGTGCATCAATGCATGCTAGACACGAAGAATGTGGAGAGATCCGGTTTATTATTTTGAAGAGTTCTACTTGGTAATCATGTTTCCATGTTTGAGTTCATAATATTATCCCAGAGAAAGTCTCTGCTTCAACTCCCGCAGTTAAAGCTGCGTCTGAATCTGACGCCCGTGTTTCCATCTGACAGTTTAAAGCCAAAGCCCCTCCCCCGCCTCTCTACCTGCTTTTCCTCTTTACCTGTTCACCTGTTCACATCCTCTGCAGCTGAGAGTTGTTTTTCCCCGCGCTCCCAGTGTATTCTACACAGATGTAGGGACAGTGAAAATAAACCACCCCCTTGTTAATTTTAAAACTGTTTGAAGTGTTGTGGGTTCATTACAAATCGTGTAGTACTGTAAATGGCCAGCAGGTGGAACGAGCGCTGTCGAGCAAGACTGACGTCATGCGGGAGCGCGCAGAGCAGCATGAAAGAGAGGGAAGAGAAGAGAGATCGGATGAGCGCTGAGAGTTCGGTTTTCCTAGAAAACACCCACCTGTATGAGCCTACGTACGCTGCTGTACTGGAAAGAACCCGTAAATAAACGCACAAATGTTCAGTGGTCTGCTGCTCATTTAAAATGTTAACACAGAGCGCAAAATACGGTCATCATAGGTTGACACGATAGTCAGGGCGCTCTATAGCGCAGCACACGGATGAAAGAGCTGTGACTCTATCTGCCAACACTGCGCTGGATAGGAAGGAGCAGGTTTCCAGGCAGAGACGTGATGTTAATGGATAAAGCAGAGAAGAACCACAAACGAGGTTCATCGTGAGACACGCATGGTGTTCAGATCTGCGTGCTGATGCCCCACTGAGGCGCAAAAAAGCAAAAACTGGAAAAGGCTGAAGCTAAAAAAAAGTATTTTTCCGTTAGGAAAAAATTCATAGGTTTTCAGCTCTGTTGAACCATTACAATGTTTTTTCTCCTCCATAAATTCAAATGACTTTGACCTGCAGCTTTATCAGCTGGTTCAGCGCTTCAGGCCAACTACCCCTGGCTGCAGCCTGCATACTCCTTCAGGCCGTCTGTCTGCGCGCGGACACACGCACACTTTTAACCGAACAGGATTAGTGAAAATATATTTAATAATTAAGTTGCAGATTACACAAAAGAGGAATGCATGGAAAAATGAGGCTGGAGGAGGACATGAATCTCCTTAATAATATCAATACAAACACGTGATTTTTTTCCCTGCGGGACGGGAGACGATACAAAATCAATGCATCTCTATTACAGTGCGGGAATAAATTCTCCGAGTTTTGCGGGTGCGGGCGGGAGTGGACATACATATTGCGGGATGCGGGCGGGAGTGTAACGCATATGTTGCGGGAGCGGGCGGGATTGGTCAGAAATTCGGCGGGCGCGGGCGGGAGCGGGATGAAGAAAATAGTCCCGCGCAGGGCTCTAGTTGATAGCTTTGTTTTGAATTAGTAAACCCTTTTAAATATCATATTTTACAAATAAAATCCAAAAGTGTTTTCCAAAGTTCAGCATGTAAAATATTTACCTACCTCACACATTACATAATTATTTATTAACTACATTAGATTTATAATGAAAAACTGCATTTAAAGGAAGCCGCCTTACAAACACACTCACTCATTTCTTATGGAAGGTAAAAAAACAACATAAAAAGTTATTTTTAGGACATAATTAACCCCCCCAAATATGTGGTTAAAAAACTAGTATGCAAAAACTAAGTTGATAAGTAAACTTAATCTTTTGTTTAACAAATAAAACCCCTTTTTTTTAAGTTTTCACAATAAACCCTTTTCTATATAGTAAAACAACAATATGTTTCAGAGTAAAAGGTCCAAACCGAAACAAATATTCAACACTATTGTTTTGATGGAATAGAATGTAAACACTTTTCTTATTTTTTCTGAAAAAGTATTGGTCTGTAGAAAAACTAAACACAAATGCAATATGGCATTTTGTACGATCATGTGAATATCCATCAATATTGGAATCTTTTTCAAAAGACTATCCCGTTTTTCACAGAGGAATCAAAATCACAGTTATTTGAAGTCAAGATCTTCTATACCAGCTCTAAAATGTCTCCTAAAGACTCTAAAATTATATGTTTTTGTGGAATTCACAAAGTCTAACTATATATTTTCTGTTAAATATTTATACTATTTATAAAAATAAATGTATTTGTTTTCTCTGGTTGAAGAAGTTATTGAAATTGTTAGACTAAAGCAGTTGTTTGCAACCTTCTGAACTTGAATTATTCGGACTGCAGGCATCGTTTGTGTCTTTTTGACACCATTTGTTGATTTGCCTTACAGCTCAGCGGTCTCCTCCGGCAGGCAGCGCGTGAACGGAGTAGATCTTTACTATGAGCAGACGGGCAAAGGAAAGCATGCTGTGCTGCTCATACCGGGGGCTCTGGGTAAAAACAGCAAACCCACACAATCACATATATCTGTTTGGAGAGTTGGATATTGAGCATGTCATCCAGAAATGTAACAGGCAAAGGTGGGGTACTAGTACAGTTCCCTGAGGTACTCCTTTCTGGACACGGTCTCAGATTTTGAACCCAAACTGCATTTTTGTTTTTTATGTAATCCAGCTGACTGCAGAAGCAAAACCTCACTTTATGCTTGTTATTTCTAAATTTCCCAATCACACATATTTTTCTTTCAGGAAGCACGAGGACAGACTTTGGTCCTCAGCTGAAATCTCTGAACAAGGAACGCTTCACTGTAGTTTGCTGGGATCCTCGTGGTTACGGACAGTCCCGTCCCCCGGATCGAGACTTCCCCCCTGACTTCTTTGAGAGAGATGCTAAAGACGCAGTGGATCTGATGAAGGTCTGCTCTATGATTACTCTGATAAACTACTAAAAGGCTAAGAGGATTTATCTTTGGGCCATGACGGAAAACGATTGAGATCAAAATAAAAACTAACTTTGTGAAAAAAGCCTTGATGTTCTTCAAGTTTTTGCAGAACATTTTATGAGAAAATATTAACATTTCATTTTAAGTTTATACTTTTTAACATTCTTGTACAACTTTTTTTAAACTTCTGAAAAAGAAAGAACAAAACATTTTTTCTGTAGTAAACATCTTCAAAACAACTTTGTAAATAACTGTGAATACAATTATTGATGTTTAAAAAAAAAGAAAAAAATGAAAATAATTTTGATGAAAAAATGTAAAATACTCAATTTAAAATAGATTTTCTCTTGTCTTTTAAACAAAGCATTTATAATGAAATCAGATCTGGTCCCAGTCCAGAGCTTTGTGGAACACCATGAATAATTCTGATGTGGGCTCACCACTGATATTTAATGTGGGAACTGTTTAAAATGTAAAAAAAAAAAAAGAATTTGGATGAAAATAAATTTTTTTAGAATAAATAGCAGACAAGTGTTGTTAACAGCTTCAGAGGGGCTTAAGTGGCTACATTCCAACAACTAGCATGATAAATCTTTTTTGCTTATTTTGGAAAAAAAAATGTTTTTGGTGTAACCTGTTCTTGTAACCAAACCTAGTTTGTGGTTGGAATTGCTGGGTAAACTGGAAATATTTAATTCTATATGTAATCTAAATAATAGCATATTTTCCTCCAATGAGCTAACTGTACCAAAACTATTGTTTGGTGTGCAGACTCTGGGCTTTGGCGACTTCTCTCTGCTGGGTTGGAGTGATGGAGGAATCGCTGCTCTTATTGCAGCGGCAACAAATCCTGCTCTCATCAAAAAATTGGTTGTTTGGGGATCTAACGCCTTCGTTTGTCAGGAAGACCTCAAACTTTACAGCAGTACGTCAAATTTTACTGTCTGGGATAAATGTCCAGAAGCAGATTATGTCTATTGCAGTACCCTTCTTTTATTAATGTGTGTGTTTCTCTGTATACGGCTGCCTTTTGGGGACATACAGTGGTACGGGACGTCTCCAGGTGGAGTGCACGCATGCGGCAGCCCATGGAGGAGGTTTACGGCGCTCATGTTTTTGCTAAAACGTGGGAGGCCTGGGTGGATGGAATCGCACAGTTTGCTAAAAGACCAGGAGGTGTGATAAACCGGAATTTTATATCGATTTTTAAAGCAGAATTATTTCTCACAACATTGTTTTATTTATTTTATTTTTTATTTATAGGAAGTATTTGCAGGGAACAGTTGCCCTTAATCAGCTGTCCAACCCTAATCGTCCACGGAGAAAAAGACCCCATGGTGCCAAGTTTTCATCCTCAGTACCTCCTCAAACACATCAAAGGATCCAGGCAAGAAAACACCTCAGAGTTGAATAATTACATGCATTTGCAATTGATCATTTGTTTTTCTTCCTTAATTGTAGATTGCATTCCATGCCAGAAGGAAAACACAACCTCCATCTGCGATATGCTGACGAGTTCAACAAACTGGTTGAAGACTTTCTAGAAGAGTAAAAACTGGAAGCAGTTATTGTAAATGTGCCAATCTTGCTGCAAACCAGTCTTAACTTCATTTTTTGTACATGATCCAAGAATGTGACTTGTTTATCACATGTGTATTTTCTGTAGCAATCACAGCTATTAATGAAAATGTAAGCCATAGTGCTAATTTTCTGAGAAAATGTGATTAATAAACCTTTTTGAAAGGTATTGTTAAAAACTGCCTTCACCTACAGACTTAAAGAGACCGTTTTACAAAATTAGTTGGAGTTCTTGTGTGAATGTTTCTGGTTGTCTCACAGGTCTGGTGAGTGATTGTCTGAACAGAATTTAACAAAAAAGGGTAATGATAGAGCAGCTCAGAAATGCAAAGTGTGACATCACAGACTGAAATCTACGATGGAGCAGCCTATTTGGGCCACCATGTAAGACAAAAAAATGTGTGAGAGTAAAGAAATAAAATTAAGAGACATTTTTAAGGTTTCTTTTCTTTTTCTTAAAGAATAAAGTTGTAAAATTATTATTTTTTTATGTTGCACAGTATTTAAAAAAATCCATTTTCGGGAATGAAGTCACAAGTTTATGCTTCAAAAAGTTGTAACTACAAGGACACGGTCAGGACTTTTTTTTTTTTTTTAAACAAAATGTTACTTTTGTCTTTTAAAATGTTTCAACAAAGACTTACAGTACCGTACAAATGTATGTGATATCAAATGGATGTCGATTGTTTTTGTTTTCGATTACTCTGGCCTGACATCCATCGCTGGGGTTTATCGATTGCTTGGGTCTGACCATTAGCCAGAGAAGGAAGCCTCGATGGTTTCACGGCTAAAGCTAACACTCGTTGAATGAACGTGTTCAAAAATGAACGGAGCGGACTTCCGAGGAATTTCAGTTCACAATTTTTCTGAGAAAATCCTGGAGCAGGTCGTCCACTTCCATGTCATGAAGTTGGACGGCGGGTTTTTCCTCTGGGTCGGTTCGGCTCCGGTTCTGTCCAACTTAGCGGTCTCTCTGAACAGCAAATACGTGAGTACTGAGAAACCAGGTTTGTTCTGCTGATGACATTTTTAAGCTAAAATCTGAACGTTAGCAATATAAACGTTAAGAAAGCCCCCAAATAACACATGAAATATTTCAATAAAGTCAGCAACTTTAATAATATAACATAAAAATATATTTTTGTTTCTTCCATTAAAAGAACAAAATTCTTTTTTTTTCTTTTTTTTTTTCAAAACTAGCTTAATTTTTGTTGCTTACATCTCTGTTGATAGTTTGTTTTTTCTCCATTATTATTAGTATTAGTATTAGTAGTAGTAGTGGTGCTAATGTTGATTTATTTATTTATTTTTTTACAATTACTTTATTAAAATTCTATTTTTTCAAATTTTAGAGTAATTTCCGTGACATTTCCAAAATAATTGTTTGATTCCAAAATAACAGATTTAATCTTCCTTTGTGAACATTAAAGCAGGAAAACTGCAATTAGACACCCCACTTTTTTCACCCCAAATGATCTTGTTTATTTAAAACCAAAATAAGTCATTGCAGATTTTAGGTCATAAAACGGAAAAAATAAAATTTCTCATTTTGTTTTTTTCTTTATTAGTATTTATCTTCTTTTAAACATTTTACAAAAGATATCTGCTTTTATATACATTGTAGCTAAATGTGGACAATATTCTCAAATTAGTTTTTAAATCTACAATTTCACAATAATTCTAATCTCTTGGTTATCATAAGAGGCCTTTATTTTGTCTGTCATTGTATCCACTGACTTCAGTTCTGCAGTCATGGATTGATTATTTACAATGGACATCGTTAGATATTTAGTTACTCCATCATGTAAAACGTTTGCACTGGAAAATCTATAATTACTTTCTTTCTGACTGTTTTATAATCAGGATTGGCTTTAATAATGCGAAAAGTCATAAAAGATCAGCTGTTAGTTTAGTAAAAGTGTTCAAAATTGTTCTCAATAGCTTGCATTTACAAATAAATCAAACTTTCATTTAGTAAGAACCTAGTCCTGGTTTTACATGCTGTTTGTTTTTGTTTGCAGGATTCAATGCCGTTATCTACGCTGGTGATGGGGGACCCGTCTGATACCACTGCGGGTCCTTTAGCACAGAGATTAGGTAATCTCAACCTTTTTTATCCGTTTTTTTCATAGCTTTATGAGTCCAAAGACAACAAAGTTAGAACTATTCCTTTTCTCCTGTCAGGCAGTTTTCTATCATCAGATCTTTCTTTGGAATCACTCTTCTTATAAATTTAATAATCCTTTCACTGTATGCTTCACAAAGCAAACTTCATAATCCATCTATTACTCATTATTCCACCTAAACACAAGTACAGATTATAGTTAAACTGAGATGCATGTAACTGAGAATATTAACAGAAAGAAATTAACTATATAACAGAAGTAAATTATTATGATTTTAAATTAATACTTTTTTTTGGGCCTAAAAAGGTAACTTTAAAGAGTTTCAATTCTTTTAACTAGGTTTGAAAGTAATTCATGTTTTCTTATTTTATTATTATTTTTTTTTTCACTGACATTTTAGATTTGGCTGCTCCATTAGCCAATATAGGCCAATGCGAAAGCCCTTACTGCCTGCAGGGGGCGCCACAAATCATGAAAAATATAATTTTTTAAAAATATAATAAAGCTGGTTAATACCAATTCTTCTTTCAATGAAAAAAAAATATATATATAGAAAGATGCATAATTATTATAACTCAAAATGATGCTTCTCTCCTGAAACAAAGCTTTCCACAACACAGAAGAAAAGAATTTGGAAGAAGCAGAAAGAATAAGAGTTAAAGCACTAGGATTTAATGTAGCTTCAGTTATTTAGCACAGTGAACTGTTCAGTTAAAAACTTCTTAACAAGTAGCTTCAACATGGTATATTATTAATCTCTAATGACAATAAAGTTGTTTTTTAATCTAAGATGCAAACCAGTTAAAGTAATTTCTATATCAGACATCTTCATAGATTGTCACCCTTGTAGTTATTATAATTATTTCATTAATTAGCATGATTTTTGTGTTGTTGGGTTTTCATGTTGGATTTAAACCTTTTTTTGTCTTCTATTGACATGTTGGGTGACTTCTTTATTAAAAAAAATAGGCAGAAATAATGATATTCAGCTAAATGTAAGATGGAGGCGAGGAGGGCGGCAGATAAGAGGGTCTGTCTTTGACTCTAACTTTTGGAGTTCAAAATCTCCTTTGAAACCAAAAAACCCACAAAAATCAATTATTGATGTACAGATACCTCAATGTATTCACTCATGTGTTAAATGATACTTTGTTTAAGAAGATGAAGAAGAATTTAATTATAAATATTTTACATTTTGTTATCTTTTAGATTAAAGTTCAAAGCTTTTAGGGAAAACTAATGAGTTATTTCATAAATAAATCCACATATGTTTAAATCAATACAAAATGCTCTTTTAAACTGAGGTAAATTAGGGAGATGTCATTCAGTTTATTGCATTAGTCACATCATGAACCTGTGCGGGTGCCTCGGGTTTTTGGGATGTCTGTGGAGGGTTGTAAAGACCCTAATCCATCGCACTTATTTCCTGATCAGCTCTAATGGGCTCCCTACACTGGGTGCAAGTTTGGGGGGGGGGGGATTATATGTTTGTGAGACGCGCCTGCGTCTAACCTACTTCGCTCTTACCTATCCTTTGTGGTCACATAAGTGTTCGCATTGGCCTGTCGCCTGGAGCATGCCCGTAGAAAAGATATGCGTGACCATCTTCGCTCTACAAGTTCAATAAGCGTTCTGTGATGTTAATGTCATTTTTCCGCCATAGTCCGGCCGAATCGCCATATAAGGGCAGTTGTTGTGACTAAGGCATAATCTAAGCAAGCTTGTATGTTTACTGTCAGGGTGGGCATTAAATAAAACGGCGTCTGTTTTGCAGCAAAGAGGACGGAGAAGCAGGTCTTTGTGAGCTACAGTCTTCCCATGAGCGACTCCAGCCTGAGTCTGTTGGTCGAGGGCCGCATCAAAAAGGAGCTGGAGCTTCACCCGGAGCACTTTTAAACAACATCACAGCACGCAGAAAGGTGAAGAACCTCATCAAACAAGCATCAAGTCACCAGGACAACCAATCACAGCCAGTTTGTTTGCTTTTTTATTAGCATAATAAATTAGGAGGTTTATCAAAACTGGTAGGCCTATGGCTTTTTGTACAAATGCATCTTATTAAAAAATAACACTTAAAAAACAGTATTAGTGGCTTTTTTATGTTGAAAACATACAAACTAGTAACCAGACATGTGAGCTATGTGCTAAATATGGAAACTATTTGTATTTGAAGAATACAAACCAGTCACGATTTAGGCGTCTTTATGTTTTGGAAGAAAGAAAAATTGGCACAAGTCAGCATACCATGAATATTGATGCAGTTCTGGTTGATGTTGGGTTTGGAAAGTGGTTAAACCTACACAAGTCACGAGGCCAGACCTACACTGCTCTACTCTAATCCTCACAAACACTTACTCCAGAAAATGGTTGAATATTGTGCTTTCTGTTCAGAGGAACTGAGGTTCACAACACGGTACAAAGGAGGAGGAGGAGGAGGAGGAGGTGTGGAAGTATCTACTACAGAGTGTTTCTAGCAAACAACCCTCCCCTCGCTTCTGTGGAATTCAAAAATAAATCCAGAATTTCTTTGATTTCATTCGATCTGGTTAAAAAAAAAAAGAAAATCCCATTAAAGCCATCTGAGATGCGTCATCAGACACGGCGAAGGTCACTCCAAAATGCCCATTCAGCTCCCAAACGCGGTGGCGTCGATTCTCCGGCTGATGGACAGCCATCATGCACCCACCACGGTGTTAGGTTAGAAGTCTACACCGGCCTCGCCGTTACACATAAAGTGACTTCTATTCAAGACCACAACGGAGACGAAAATTGAAATCATGTTGTGCCTTTTCATGCATTAAAAAGAAATCGTCGTGGTTTTAGCCAAACCCTGGATTTCCACTATCTTGGCTGAAATTCACAAACACCTGATTGTGTCTTTAACATTTAGTGCAAAAAGAACCTGTGGAGAATGTGGGAAAACAACAAAGAAAAGTCCCAGAGCAAAGCTCACGCTTCCCCCGTCTGCAGCCTCTGGTTTTTCTAGTTTCTGTGGGGTCAGGCAGGGTCACTTTCAAATATATCAGTCAGACTATAAAAATGAAGTCCGGACTTGCTTAAAAAATATGATTTGAACTCTAACTTCTCAGAATTTTGTAGAGGGAATGCACAGACGTCACTGCTCTGAAAAACCGCCTCTTTCAATTACCAAAACGTCACAAATGAGTTTTAATACATTGGGGAGGGGGTGGCTTAATGGAGATTTTACCATGGACTGTTTATGAAAACTGGACTGGACCAGCGGGACATCACCCCATAAAAAATACTTTACTAGGTCCAACAAAATGCAGTAAATTCTGACGCCATTTTTTTTATTCGGACGCTGGCATGTTGGAGCCAGAAGACGTCGGTAAGTGATTGGCCCGAGTCGGTCTGAGTCAACGTTTCTATGGGAACTACTCTCGCCAATCAGGAGTGAGCTTGTTGGAAGTCCACACCACTACCACTTGAAAGAGGGCTTGGGACGTGAGAGCACCTACTGTTTTCTAGGCATCTGATTGGTCAGTTGATAACATCGGCTACAGTCAAAAATATGAAAACAATTTGGATTAGCAAGAAAAAGAAGAAAAAGTGTGGCAAGAATGGTTATTTTGACAAATGGAAGAATGAAGTAATAGCTGTTTATTTCTCAATAGAAGTCTGAGTTTCTTGGAGCCAGCTGTACTTCCTGTTTGAAATGTGAGGGGGGAGGAGTCACTCCGTCCAGTTCTCATATGCAGTCCATGGATTTTACACTCAAAACCTCGTAGGAAATTCTTTTTACTTTATGACAGCGTTAATGCCAGAGCTGTGGCCTGAATTACTGCAGTTCTCAGGAGTGAAAACTAATTTAAGTCATAGATTCTATGTTTTACCCGAATAGGAACTTTAACACGAACATATTTATATATTTCTATTTATAGTCATGATTCATATTCATTTTGCTTTAGACAAACCAGACAAAGGCATGTTTTCCGCTTGGCTTTCAATAAAAAACTGCTTCACAAATGTTTTCGCATTCGGTCCGGGATTACAGACTTCTGGAAATATCTGGGCTTGTATTCACCTGCCGTTTACGTCACAGCTGCATGTTTTGAAACCCAGTAGCAGGTCTAATTCTTGTCTAAAATGACTCGGTTTAGTCTCCAAAATCAGCATCATCTCACAAAATTGTCTCGGTGACATGTCTGGACTTGGAATGCATTTACTTTTATACTTTATAGATTAGAACATCGTGAATATTTTTTTAGTCCTGTGACTTTCGTGACATCTCTCAGACATTTCAAAAGTCGCATTCCTTCCTGACAGGGGCAATTTAAAAGTTCTTATTGCATGACCCCCCCCAACCCCCACGCACCCCTCTGACTGCTGCGCAAGACAATTGCCAGTGCCCCCCCACCACAACGCTCATAGAATGCTGACAGACTTCACTTGTTCTGTTGTTGTTTTTTGGCAACAGTGCTTCTTCATCAGTCTTCATCACAAACCTCACAATAGAGAGTTCATCAGGTTTCTGTTTCCCTTCACGGTTTTGTTCACGAGTCTGCGATGAGTCCGTCTGATGCTGCAGCAGAGGGCGGTCATACGCCATTGGCTATGGCGCAATTCCCGATCACCTCCCCGCCTGTCGCGAGAGCATAAGAGGCAGGAACCGCTGCCAGAGCGGTGGCCGCCGCCACTGTGGCGCTCCCGGTGGCTGTGAGGTGAAGCGGCGTGTCGTGGACGCGGGAGTAGTCCTTGTCGCACTTGGCCAGGAGAAGGTGCTGCTCTCCGGGGTGGAGCAGAGTCTGGCGCGTGAAGGTCTCGCCGTCGGCCAGGCTCTCGGGGAGGGGCTGGCCCCGCGGTTCCGGCAGCAGCAGCAGACAGATGATGCACAGCAGCGTGCAGCAGGCGAAGATCACGTGATGCAGGAAGTAGCCCTTCTGGTTGTGAAGCTCCATGATGGGAGCGGTGAGCATCCCAAAGCCGGCGCTCGCCAGGACCAGGCCCAGACCCCCACCCCTGCAGGAAAGAAGGCAGCTTTGGTTCCCATTCTGGAAAACTTGGCAAAAATGTAAAATACTACTGGGAACTAAATTTGTTTAAAAAATTAAGGATTTTCTCACAGTCTCCTCTGAATATAATCCAAATACAAATAGAAAATGGGTTTTTCTTTTTTCTGATTTAAATTTTGATGTAAAACCAACAAGTAAACCTTGAACGACTATTTCCATTTAACTGCAAGTGAACCCTGGTTCGGTTATGCACATGTGTTAAAGCAGACTGTTGTTTTTTTTTAAGTGAACTAAAGAATGCAAGTCCAACAAACTTCAAAGAATTCAGAATTTATTTTGGAGAAAAGTGCCCCCAAATGGAGCAGTGATGATGTGACTACATGTTGCTTCCAGGATGTTAATGTGAAAACAAACCAAGTGTAGATTCTATGCCAATCTAAGCTGAGCCCACCCAACTATCAGCATGGAAAAATGCCCAGAAAATGGACATAAAACAATAAAAGTAGTCTTTTCTGTTTATTGGTCTGAAGCAACCTGTCTTTTTAAATGAGTTTTTCCAGATTTATAGCTCTTCTGATTTCAAAATACCAGTTTTTATATTTTTAGTGCATGTAAACTAAAAGCAGAAGCCCCATACACTAAAATCTTTAAACTGTATTACATACATACACGGACACGGTTAGCAGTCATAATGCTTATTTTCTGCATTTCTCCTGCTCTCGTCACTCGGTTGTTGTATCTGAACCTTTAAATGTCTTTCCAAGACAAAAAACAAGCCTGTCTGTGATTTACTGGCGTCTGGAGGCCTTAAGATCCGAGACATCAATATATGACCTGCCCAATCCCTGGCTCAGAGAGATTTCTTCTTTTCTAAAAACTGTTGTTTTTTCAGGCCTAAATAAGAGTTTTTATTTATTTTATTTTAGAATTTTGCAGGCTGCATCTTTATCTACCCAGTTATGTTAAGATTCTGTATTTTGTAATAACCTAACTTCTCTGTCATTTTGTTTTCTATGTCTCAGTTTCAAGGATCTTTCGCTGCCCATGTAAAAATCCCGTGTTTTGCTTTTGAGTTGTTATATTTTACTTTAAAATGTTGACATTCCTCCTGTATTCTAATAAGATTAAGGTTTATTAGGTTACTTAACTCAAACTCAAGTCATAAATCAAACCTTCTTGGTTTTCACTGCAAATTCTGGCCACAAGGTGGCACCACCGTGTAACTTTAACAGGAATTGAGAGGCCACACTCACCCAAAACATGTAAAAAAAAAAAAAAAAGCAATCAAAATGAGTGAGTGTGTAAATTACAGAGACGAATGGCTTTAGCTAGCTCTCTTTAGGCTCACCTGATGACGGTGGGGGTGATTTCTGCACAAAAGAAAATGCTGAGCGTGCTGACGGCGTGAGAGGAGAACATCCCGATGATTGAAAAGGCCACCGAAAACTTCCTGTTCAGCGTGTCGCGCAGGACTGTGCAGAAAAGAGAATAAATAACGGTAATGAAAGCCAGAGGCCGTCCGGGTGAACGCTCACTCAGCACGGATCAGCAGACAGTGGGGCGTACCTGTGTCGTGGCGAAGGCTGTACTTCCCAATTACTGAGGGGCATTGAAGAGCAGAAGACATAGTTGAACGTCATTAGGAAGCACAGAGAACAGCACAGATCAGTCACAAGAAGGAACAAAAAGCCTTCAGGAGAAGCCAGAACGGCCCAATAATGACTTGATGTTGAAGAATCAGGTTAGGGAGGCAGAGGACTCCGGCTTTTATCATTGCGTTGATGCAAACATACAGTCGTTTCATTGGAACTCAACAACACAACTCAAACCAGATTTATGCATCTCTGCTGCATCTGTGTGCTGGAGAGCGGGGGGAGGTAAACCTCTATTCTCCAAACCCGATTGTAGACAGAACTTCAAAACACACTTTTTGATTATTGATAATCATAATCGAAACGATGCCTCCTGAATCCTAAAAGATTCCCACCCCTATTTGCAAGTGAACCCTGTTGTGGTTCAATAAAAATGTTTCTGAAATGTTCTTCAAAGTGGGGAGGGGCGAATAATTAGCAGAATAAAGTGGGGGATGGAAAATGGACCTTTTTTTTCCAGAATAAAACGAAAACATCCCTGAAGCGTATGCAGTAACTCACAGTTTAGCAGACCCAACTGTAGCAGCGATGCCAGTGCCGTTATGATCATGAAGGTAAGCAGCCCTCCCCGCCGTCCCATCAGCCCCACTGCGGGGCAGAGCGCCAGGCAGGTGGCCACAGCGATGCCAGCCATGGTGTAATAGTCCGCGTGGCAGAGCGCTGTGGGCTGGGCCTCGGGGTCCATCATGCTGCGAGCGAAGCAGTGGTGAATCCCGTAACCTGTCAGGCTGCACAAACAGATGTGTTCCATCATGTTCCATCATCAATCAGTGTTTGATCAGCAACGCAAGTGTGCACGGCCAGCCGTTAGCTAACGACACTTACGAGTTGACACACAGCACCACAATGTTCTTCCACAGGTTCCTGGTGCTCATCATCCGGACTATACAGCTCCGCTGGGGTTTCTTGTGCAGCTCCTGCTCCAGTTCTGGTAGGAAACATGAAACATGACATCTACTCCTTCAGATCGTAATGAGAGATCGGCCACAGTGGACCTTTTTTTTTTTTTTTTTTAAATGACAGATTAAGCACGGCTGCGCCTGTAGACTGACACAGGAGCTTAATGCCTCACCATTATCTCTGTGCATTACCTCTGAGAGGCACAAAAATAAAGGAGTTGAACGCCCACACTGGGGAGAAAGAAAGATGTGCCGGCAACAAGACGAGAGTCAGGCATGACTCTACAGCTGCTTATTTGGGGTTATGCAGGAACTATTTCAGGATTCACAACAGTAATTTGTTTTACTGTGCCAAGTTCTGAATTGTGCAACAATAAAACTCCTTTAGAGCATACTGATGGGAATGTGTCAGTTAATAACAGACAGTTTGCAAAACATTTAAACAGTACTGACTGATTTTTGTGAAATTAACCAGTTTCAGTCAACACAAGTTACAATGATTTCACAGTTCAATGAGATAGAACAAATGTATGTTCTAAATTTAGATCATTTTTCTGACTACATGTTGTTTTGTCATGTCCTGATAGGAGATTATTATTGCTTTTTACTATCCATAATCGGCAAGGATGAAATTAAGCAGGAAACTCGATAACACACCTTAAATAGTTTTTGATAGGGACTTAAACCAGTGGGTGTCATGATTACACTCAGCTGTCTTTTGTTTACAGCCAGTGATAAAGAATTCAATCAAACGTATTTATTGTTTGAAAAGTACTGTTTAAAAAAACTGTGAAAGTGGAGGAAAATTCAGATTCAAATTGCATACAATTACAGAAATCTGACATCTTTGTCATTTAATATGGTTGCTAGGAGAAAATGGAAAATATACTTGAAGAACAAACGGTATGTTTCACAGAGCCTTATATCATGAATTATATGTATTTTTATCAGTTGATGGTTATTTGTTTTCCTTAAATTACAAAAGCTTTGAAAGAGGGACACAAAGAGGGATACAGAGATACTGAGGTGAAATATCTGTGGCTGTCTTTGTGACTTCTCTGATCTTTGGGATCCAAACCTGCTGATTGCAGTTTGGTTTCATCATGTGGGCAGTCTGAGAAGACCCTTCAACACTTTAAAGCTCTTAAGTGTCCTTGCATCTGTTTCATATTGATTTCATCACATGGCATTGAGCGGCTGCAGCATAAGCACTTGCATATATAATATAAGTTGCATGATGGTGTAAGGGTAAGACTGGTGGGAGCTTTTGTGTCGTTTAGTATTTCTCCAGGGGTTCGTCCTCACCTGTAAAAAGTCTGCTAGGTTCTGTCGACATGTCTACCCGGTTCTTCCTGGCGATGCGCAGCATCATTTCTTTGGATCGCTTGTAGTGCTGGGTGGCCAGCAACCAGCGCAGCGACTCGGGAAAAATCCTGCATAGCAAAGGGGGGAGAAAAAAAAGGATGAGAAGGACGAAGAGACAAAGGATGATTGGACTGTGGTCCAAGAGGAGGAAGAAAACCAAAGAAAGAGAGGATTGTTTGCAAGTTGAACAAGAGAAGGCTTAGCACAGCTTTGCAGTGTGTACTGTACAAGCCATCGCCTGGCTCAGCGTGAGAAGACCCCCACCCCCCACCCTCTCAATCCCACTGATGTCTTCAAAGGGTGGGACTCACCAGACGTAGGGCAGCATCAGAACGAAAGGGCTGATGATGACAATCTGCAGCACCTGCCAGTCATCTCGGTTTGGCCAATGGTGGCAGAGAGCAGCCACTCCTGGCATCAGTAGCTGCCCGCCCACCTTCAGAAAACTGGCCACCATGGTCATGGAGAAGCGCCAGGCTGGCAAACAAAGCTCAATCCCTAAGAGGAGGAAAAACGTGATTGAATGAGTTCAGTGTAATCGGACAATGTTTGAATTAGATGATCACCCTAAGCTGCAGGCTTAATGCAGTGTGTGGTTTGTTTGTTTTTTAATGGTGAGGAAAGTTTTCAAAGCTTCAGAATCACTGAGGACTCTTATGACGTTCCCTTGAGACTGCACTAGTTATCATTGCCCCCCCGCTTTAGGAACTCTGAACAGATCCAGGGCTTTAAGAGGGTTCAGCTGCTTTGTTTCCCATCCCCTCCCCTTACTGCCTGTAACATGGTACAGTCCAGATGGCCTGGCCCATATGGCAAGGCCTTCTTGAAGGTGACTGTTGTAGGTAGGTGGTGGTTAGGTGTATTTATAGTTAACTGTACAATGCGTCTGTTTTTTGTCAGGAAAAGAAATTCAGATGGGAAAAGTAGAGGAATACAAATGAGTTTCATCTAATCCATTCATGAGAGGAATCACAGGAGGAAAGACAACCAAAAGCACTAGAGGACATACAGACAGAGCAGCTCCTAACAGCTAGAAAAATATGAAGGGAAGCTGGGACAAAATTGCCTAACTTCTATTTCTCTTCTGGTCCAGACTCCAGAAAGCCTCTCTGTGGGTACCGGAGCCCAGGAAGGAAATTAAAGTGACCTGCGTTCTTAACCTGACCATCTGTTTCTTTGTCTTTCAACCACAAACACAGGGCTAAAGGCAGTATTTACAGCAGTAACGTTTATGAATGTATACCAGTAAACAAGTCTGAGAACGTTTAAGCCAAATGATCCTAAGTTTGATACGTCATTTTATGAATTTATAGCTGATGATTGTATTGTTTTTTTGTGTTTCATTCTTTGATTGCTTGAAATAAACCATTTCAAATTCAAAAATTCAAAACCCTAATAGAAGTTTAGAAAAAGACACACGTCACCAAAAACCTTAAAGCACAGCAGTAGGGTTTAATAATTTGGGCGTCCTCAACCCAGTTTAATAAATTTAACTAGGTTGAAGTGAGGAATTTTAAGCTGTACAAATGCCTTTTAGGGTCCGGTTCAACAGCAAAAGCTCAGCCAAAACTGGGCCATTCAACTAATTTACAGCTGAAAATATGGAGGAAAAATCTGAATTCAATATGCTGCAATAGCCTCGGTTAAATCCTAAAGCACTTGAAATGCTGTGGTGAAATCTTTACATTCATAGGAACCCAAAAGGTCTACGAACCTGAGCAGCACCAAGGACAAAAAGGGCCTTTTGCCCAATTGTTGCTGTGAAAGATGGTTCCCGGTTGAACTATCAGGTCATATAAGTTTCATCCATATTACTATCTGAATAGGATATCAATGTTTTTTTCATTTCACTACTAGAATATGTACTGTATTTGGTTTTAAATACTGTAAAATAGCCTATATATAATTGGTCAGACAATGTGGAAACATTTCTCATCTTTATTTGGTTTAATTTGCTTTTACACTAAGCAAATTAAATAAAATATCACGGAAAAACTGCAGGTAGTGAGGTTCGACTAGAGGAAAACTAAGTGCAATAAAGAAAAAAGCTTTTCCAAGATGAAATTTCCCAACCTTTTCACATTTTGTGTCGGCTAGGATCCTTGCTGACAGCTTTTATGTTGGCGTATACCAATCACTGTCTTTGTTTTACTTCCTCTCTTTTGGTCCACTGGATGCAACATCTGCATTCACACTGTGGTAATCTGCACCGGGGTACACTTGCATGTAAACCAGAGGTGGGCACTGAGGGCCGCATTCCTGCATGTTTTCCAGCATACCCTGCTCTGGCATGTTCTAATTGGCTGGACACACCTGAACCAGGTAATCAGCCATGACTGGGGCAACATTATTGGCTGGACACACCTGAACCAGGGAATCAGCCATGAGTAGAGCAAGACTATCTAGAAATCATGCAGACACACCGGCCCTCGAGGCCTGGAATTGCCCACCCCTGATGTAAACTGAGACCCTCAAGTGGACCCCAGTTTGCTTGTTGAGTCCACACCAGAGCCGTTTGATTTCCAACCTGCTCCTTAAAGTGGACTCTCAAACTACGGTCACACCAGGATTGTAACGCGCCTGCAGTAGGAGGAGGTTGGGTGCGAAATGTTGAAGCAGTGCAAATGTTTTCTCAGCTCTGTTCTGATATATTCTGACATGTATGAGTCTCTGATTGGTCAAAGTTTGACCTGATTTAACTTGCAATGCGTATTCCAAACGCATTTCAAAATGTACGTAGTTTTGAAGAAATTAGCCCAAAACGTACATTGACATGCGTTTACATCGGCTTCCATTGGAAGTGAACGTAGCTTCAGAGGAAACAGACAGCTGAAAAGCAAAAAAGCCCTAAATAATAAAAGTTCTTTACATTTCCCAAATTAAAACGACAAATTTTTCTTTTTGTAGCTTTGATACTTGACAGTGAAAACTTCGACTGAAGAAGGCGGTTTCTCTGGATCAAAACTACGCACCATAAACACAAACACCTTCAAAAGCCTTAAATGATAGATTGAAGAAAACAGAAGCACCTCAGTCAAAGCAATGAATCCCAAAGCAACTAAACAAAAGCCGCTCCCAGGCTCCCCAGGGAGGCGTCTGATCCCACTGACTTTAACAAACACACACTGGCAAAGAGCTTTTGTTCCAGCTGTGGGAGAATGGATCTTCTTGTGCTGATTATCACACTCCTCCCCCCCCCCCCCCCCCCCCCCCCCTGTGGGCTGATCTTCCCTTGCCCCCCCTTCCTCTGAAGTGGCTATGACTCTCTGCAAAAAGTAACCCCCCCCCCCCCACTACCTCTACCCACCCTCCTCATCCTCCTCTTCCTGCTTCTCTTAACAATCAGCTTCCCTGACTTCATGTCAGACGTCAGCAGCAGCAGGCTGAATAAAAATAAAATAACATAAAATGAAACCTAGCCGAAGAAGAGCAAGATGCAGATGATTTAATGATCACACGCATCTTTGATGACAAATTGCTGACAACTCCATCACACACACACACACACACACACAGTGTGTTGCCCTCACTAACCTTGCCTGAAGCATGAGATCAGAGTGAAAAGACTTCTGGCTTGCTAACAGCACAGACTCACAGACAGATCTCCAGTCTGTGCTGGCATGCTCCATGAAGCCTACAACTCCGACACGGAGCATAACACACTTTGATTCAACATTGATCTATACGTCGCTCTGTAGAAAATTAAGTGACGTGGCAGTCATCATTACCCCTGAAATGCCACCTTGAAGCTGGTGGTCTACAGTGATGTTTATCCTCATGTTAGTGCAAGAAAAGGATGTAGAGGGGGCAGCCATGTAACATCGTGGCGCCTGTTAGCCAGAAACTCCTACAATTATCTATTTCTATTTCCTTTTGGCTTTAAAGATTAACCAAAAATGCTAGATTTGATAAGAAATAGGGAAGTGGCAATGATAAGAACAACAAAAACAGTTTGAAAGACAAAAGGAAGACAAGCAAACTGGATTAAATTAGACCCTGCAACGGACTGGCGACCCATCCAGGGTATACCCTACCTTCGGCCAACGGTAGCTGGGACAGGCTCCAGCTACTCTGTCATCCCAAAAGTGATTAAGCGAGTTTGGAAAATTGATTTGAAGAATTAAAAAATAATAGTCTGTTACTTTCCTCCACATTACTCTCAACTAAGGCTTTACTAAACCCACATTAATGTATTGCTTTTGACAAAAAAAGTAACTTTTAGCGCTTTTATTTTCTATATCCTTTAAAATCATCTTTCTTTTTGTCATTACTTTTCTGAAATAGAAATGAATGCGATCTTGTGTGCAGAAGACGACTTTTGGGCTGTTCCAACGCTAAAACATTTAGTTTGTAAAAAGTACCAGAAAGCAGAGGTGGAAACAAAATCGAATTCCACAAGTAAAATGCTACAAAGTGAAAGCAAACCAGAGGTAATATATTACTAAAGTACCATTAATTACAAGTAGCTGAAAGGGAAAAAAAACAAGGAATTGAGAAACAGGAAAAAGTCGGGGTCATAAGGAGGAGCGGTTGGAACAAAAAAGCAATCTCTGGTCAACTTCAAACTGTGGGTGTCTTCACTTGCACATGAACTCTGGTGCAGTTCTTTTCAGCAAGACATTTTCTGAGGACAAAAAATGTCTTCCAGATAAACGTAGTGTAGTAAGAGGAGGTTAGGGTAAACTAGTTTTCTCTGTGTTTTTCCCCCATTCCATGTAAGAGCTTGTTCCATGTAAGAGGGTAGGGGGTTGCTGGAGCCTATCCCAGCTACTACTGGGGGGGAAGGTCAGTCTATCACGAGGCCACACAATCACGCGCAGACATTCACACTTATGAGCAATTTAGAATCTTTAATTCAATAATCCACGAAGCATGTTTTTGACTGTGGGAGTGCCTGGAGAAAACCCACACATGCACGAGGAGAACATGAAACTCCACACAGACAGGGGACTTCTTGGTGTGAGGCGAACGTGCTAACCACCACGCCACTGTGCACCCCCTGTTTGGGGCTTCACCCTCCCTAAATGACCCTCAAAGTCTTTGGTTTGCGCCTGGGTGTCATGTGTGAAGTCAAACTGAGTTCGTGGGAGCTTTTCATGTGTGAACCAAAGGACCAAAATCCTCAGCCTCAAGCAAAAACTACAAACGTCTAGAAACATCTAAAAGCATCCCTTGATCCCCAGGGAAAAATGTAATGTTAAGTTTATTTCAATTTTTGTATAAAGTTTAAAATTTTAACCAGAGCTTCAAGTAAGAAGAAACATGTCTAGCTAACAAGAATAACACAGATTTATTTTACTCCGTACTTGCTGCTTCATTTTTTACTAATAGCAGCGTTTGTGACAACTGCATGTGAAGCCATCTCTCCTTCAGCCAGGAGGAAATCAAAGAGGAAGGTTGTGCAGAAAGCTCCTAACAGCGCTCAGAAAGGGCGGCCCTCGGGCAGGTGCTACATCACACAAAAGTGATTCATTTGCGCAGTAATGGCGCCATTACTGCACATGAACACAACACACATGAGAGGGAAAAACTAAAGCCGACTGCTTCAGTGGAGGTCGTTATGTGGCGTGTGCTGCAGAGAGATAAGTGAGATTTTAAGCGAGCATTGCAAAAAAAAAAAAAAAAAAAAAGAGAGCACTGGAGGTAATGAAATGGTTTAGATAGGAGAGAAGGAAGAGGGCATGGATGGAATATAAGGAGACAGAGAGCTGGGAAGATGCTGCATTTATAGCAGCCGAGGCTGAGAGGAGGAAGCGCTTAGAACATACGTTCTATAGAAGTTCCTTTCATCTATAATACAGTATGGGCTTCTTCTTTTTTTCTTTTTTTTACGTACTGTATCAACCCTTTTCCTGTTTACCACTCAGCTCCATGTGCCCCTGTGGTGTTTCAGAGTTTGTTCTCAGCAGTACAGCCTGGTTTTTTGGTTGCTGCTCATTTAGCTGCAAGCTGACTTTGGGGTTAAACTGCAGGTTTTGTTCTTTTACCCTTTTAATTGAGTAGATTTACACTGACTATGCGTGTAAGAGTTCTGCCACAACAGCATGCAATTAGCAAAGAGGCAACACAAGCAAATCACAGTAATCTGAATACAAGACTGATGACAGTCCTGCATAAAACACCATTGCATTTAAAGTTAGAACTGAAAAAGGTTTAGTTATTGCAACACAAGTCTGCTAACAAAATTTACCATCTAAATGTGACTTAAAGGACAGTGTTTCAAAATGCAGCCCTGCAAATTGAACACCTTTTTGTCTTTATTTGTTTGATCATTGTTTTAAAAAAATTTTTTTGATTAAGGTATTTTTGTGTAATATTAAAATCTGTTTAATGAATTTAGATCAGAATAGTCAGTTGGATTTGTTTGCTTCGCGACAAATGGCAAAAGATTTCATTTGGTTTTCTGGGCAGACAGGACCATATGGACCATGTGTCATACAGTAACAACAGATGCTTGTTTCACAGAAGTAAAAAAAAAAAAGAAAGCTAGTGAGCACAGCTAATGTTTTTGCAAAACATATTATTCAACTTTTAGTGGCAAAGACAATTTCACCAAGAACGTTACTGAACCGCACCAGGGTTCCCTTGCAAGTGACCGGTTTACATGTTTGGGTCCACAAAAGCTTGGGGTGAACTTTCACACCTGGAAAAAATCCAAATCAATCTTAGAACCCATGTCATTTTGGATCAAATAGCCTGAAAAACTCAATTAGAGCTAGATTGTCTGTGCTTCCTTTTTTTTCTGAACACGTCTATTGAAGCGTTCTAGAAGTAAGGATTGACCTGTCCATCACAAAAAACGCCAGAGTTGGTGAGCAGTTTTAAAATGTAATATAAATAAAGCAAAATTTTTAATTCTAACCAAAGTAACAAAAGTCGTTGTTGAACATCCTTGTTTGAGGAACAAGGCCCTTAGTGGTCACTCTGTAAAAAGACAATCAGAAAATGACTTCATTATAGCCATTCCCCTAATAGCCCATTACAGAAAAATAAATAGAAACAGTTGGGAAGGAGGCATAATACTTTTTAGACAGTAGTGTCAGAAAATGTCGGGCTAGCCAAAGGGACCTTCTACCGGTGAGACTCGCACAATGCAGCTGGGAGTTATTTTATGACCCAAATGTTTAACTATCCAGAACCACCAAATACAGCACGCATATCAAAAAAGTGTTAATAGTTTTAAAAGAAGTCTGCATCGCCCTGCATTTAAATTGCCTGCCATTTATATTGACAAATGATGTAACGTGCATATCTGCTCCATCTGTAGTAGAATAATTACTTGACAAGGCGGCTGTTTGATGAAATGGCATTTTTCCGTGTGGACTGACAAACACAACCCTGCATCTTTGCAGTAAAACAACGTACAATAAAGAGATAATGAAGAAATAACGACCCTCATTCCCTCCCTGTGATGGATGCCCGTTTTATTTTTTAACAGTGATCTGAAGTTGGACTCCTGGGATTCCCCCGCCTTCTCGCTCAAGTGTAGCTGCAGGCCTTTAGCCTCTGACATTATTGAGGAACATTTTGCAGGCTTTGCTGTGTGCTGCTGACATGCTCTCACTCACTCGAAAACACAACACTTCATTTTTGCACTTCAAGAGCCTGCATGAAGTTCAATTTTGCATAGAAGTAGACTAACACAGACAGTGCGGACTATAAACTTTGAGTGAACAAATACAATCTGATTACATTTTCCTTTCATTTCTTTAGCCTTTATAATCTTTAAAGCTGCAAGTAACAATTATTTCAAATGAGTGATTCATTAGCAATACATTTTTAATTATTTACAATTATTTTGACTGTTTCTGGGATTTTACTTTTATTTAAACAGTTGTAGTTTGAATACTGGAGTAGAAGGGATCTCTCAGTTTGCATTTTGTTCAAGAACATGTTTTTATGCTCTTGAGAGCAAATATCTGTCCACACTTGTAAATGAACTCTGGTGGAGGTCACTTTGATGGGCAACTTTTACATTTTGTTTTTTAATTTGTTTTACACCAAATATCCGATAATTAGTGGATTTCCTGGGATTTTTCGAGTGGATGATCTAACATCTATTATCTGCTAATGGCAGTAATCCAACAATGAGAAACGAGTACATTTTTTGCCCGAAAAGCTGATACTTCCTGGCACATGTTCACCTTTATCTGATAGATTCTGCGTTTGTGCAAACAAAAGACATGAAAGGGGAGTCACATGGAACCCCTGAGCAGTGTAACCATAGCGACCCTGGTTCTTCCTCACTGAGTACCTATGGAGATCAAAACCAACATTTCCATTTTTGCTGACATGTCAGCACCCACATTAGCAAAGCTAACACTACAGCTGTCAAATGGTTAGGGCAGGGGTGGGGCAAAGTACGACCCGGGGGCCACATGTGGCCCGTCATACTATTTAATCTGGCCCGCCACACTGAAATCAAATATATTGGTAGCTCTTATTGACTTATTTTCCCTGTAATTCTGGTGTCTCCCCATAGATGACACTTCAAAAATATAGTGACTATTGTTTAGGTGAAGAAACTTATCTTGCTTTGGTGTTGTGTTGGAAGATTTGTTGTTTTTCTAATGTTTAGTTTATCTAATCATTCCAACAGCTCATGAATGCAGCATATTTCCTAAGTTTGCTTCTTTCCGTGAAGGACATCAAGCTGTTCGTGCAACTGGCATTAAAAGTGACAACAAAAGTCACAGATTTAAGATAAAAACACCAAAATGTTCAGTTTTAAAATATACATTATAATTTTCAAGCAGAGATGAAACATTTTTTTGTACAGATTCCATAATATTTGTTTCTCTGGGGAGGTGGATTGTAAAATCCCACCACGCATCCACTCCTGGTCTGGCCCTTCCATCAAATTTTAGAACCCTTTGTGGCCCACAAGTCAAAAAGTTTGCCCACCCCTGGGTTAGGGCAAAGGGAAATGGTGTATACAGTGCTCCCTGGCTACATCCTGGTTCACCTTTCCCCATTTTGTGGATTTCTTTTAGTGCAATTCTGCAGATTTTATCTTTACTTTGAGAGTTTCAACAAGAGAAAAGCATGAAAATCTTACTGTCTGAGAAAAGTATATAAAGTGTGAAGTTAGGAGTTTTACAGCCTTAAAATGTCTTTGATTCCACATCCCAAATTTCACCTATCACTGGTTATTTTCAGAAGCCAGCCCTTGCAATAAACGAAGGATCACTTTACTTGTGGCATATAGCACTTTTCTACCTTCCTTGACGGCCCAAAGCTCACTTTAGTCACCGTGCATGCTTAGACACATTTACACATTAATGGTGGCTCAGCTGCCGAACACTGGCATCAACTTATAACCTCAGGAGCAATGTAGGATTCAGTGTCCTACCCAAGGACACTTCGACACATGAGTGGACATGCTGGAACCAAACCAGCAATCCTTCCAATCAGAGGCCGACCGCTCGGCACCATCCAAAAAAACAAACAAACAAATCAGATAATCTACTTCCACAGTTCTTTGCACACCAGAACAGTCTCTTTAAATAATTGACCACCTTTAATTGTTTTGATTCACTCTCACACATCACTCTGTCAGCCAGACCACCTGAAGAAAGCCTGCCGTTGACACGCTTTGACAAGAAAAAAGAAGAAGGTACAGAGAAAAAAAACCATCTAGCCCTGCTAGCCTTCCACCTATCATGTATTAACAAGCGCCTCCACGTCCTTACTAAATCACTTTTACCTGGAGGATTTTTACGTTGTTGTTGTTGTTGTTTTTTTTGGGGGGGGTGATTCACTTTTGAGTCATTTACTCCATTTGGTTCACTTCTGCTCTTTGGTCCAGTTTGAGCTTGAAAGCTGCAAAGCACCTCAGGACACATTTGTAGTCCAAGGCCACGGCTAACTTCACTATTGACAGGATTTTGATCAATCTGTTTTTAACCATGTATTTCACCGTCTGACATCGCCATCAACAGAATGTTGACTAAGCCATAGAAATCTTTAAGGAGCTGCTATAGACCTTGGTGATGTAGAGGCGTGTCCCAGAAGAATCCACCAATCATAGGCAGATACAACCATTACAGCCCCAACAACCAGTTTTTGAAACCTTTCAGAAACGTAAACTCTGTTCTTTGGAATGTCTTTTTTATTATTTTGTAAAGCTGACAAACTGGCTGTAACAATATAGGTAAATGAAATTAAACTCCTTGTGCTTAACGTACTGGACTATTGAACTATTTTTTGACTTCCTGCTTGAACATTCAAGGTATGGATCTTTCTTTTATTGTGTAATCCTGAAACATTCAGAATCCATATTTTAAAAAAGTACGTACATCTCTCTGCATTCACTCAAGTAAACTGCACCAAAGTCCATTAGTGAATGAGTGGGAAGGATAGAAAATGTCTTGTGAACATGGTGAGGCGGTGCAGGAGCTTAGTATTATTTAAGTCAGAGCACTAATGGGTGTGTTGAGGTTTTTGTTCTTTGTGCTATCTTTCTCCCCACCGGCTCAGAGCTCATTTGGGGCATTACCACCCTCAATTGAGTAGCTGTTATAGTTCATTTCTGAGAGTGTGTGAAAGCATTGAAGGTGTAAAAACCTCCAGCAGTCCCCACTTGTTAGAACAAAACCTATGGGGTTTTCCAGTGTGAAAGCAACCAGTGCATCAGTGCAAGTCTGCTTTTCTCTGCGACATAACCTGCTGGAATTACATTAATTGTGTAAACAGTTGAAGAGTTTTGGTAGTCGAAAGAATGTTAACAGTGGAGCTCAAGCTCCTTTTACACCTGGTGTTAAGGGGTTAATATGATCCTCACCTCTTACTTAAATGTTTGCATCCTGTCACCAACTCTGTGACTTTGACCTACAGAGTACCTCACTGTTATTCCCACCCACAGACAAAAATCTGAATCTCAGACGCCTGTGGGTGCATCCGTTCCAAGATTTATGCAGCAACATCCCACCACCGCTGAGAAAAACAAAACCATTCGCACTGCCCAGGATCAGGTCTGCCAGAGCTTCGCACAGAAAATCTGACTAATCACACACTGCAGCCTGAAAGGAAGAGAAGGCCTGTGGGGGGAGAAAGTGAGAGGGGGCTGCAGAGTAGGCAAAGATAGTCCCTGGAAAAAGGAAGGCGTCATCAGTATGCTTGGTGCCAAACTGATCACCCTGACTCTTCCACTTCAAGCAAAATTTAAACACTCGGGGGTGGAGGAGGCTGCAGGGAGGACCCATCTTCACAACAAACTGGAACCAAAATCAAAGCCTTTCCTCTGGGTTATCTTTCTCCATGCAGATCTGGAAACAGTCCAGGCAGACATACCTCCTTTCAGAGCCACATTCTCCAGATTTTTTTGGGTGTGTGATAGTTAAACTGATGAGATATAATCTTGTAAAGGGCCCCTGGGTCTGTCCCAGACACCTCATCTTGTTGCATGAATGCAGAGGTTGAGCCCCAAGCAGATAGATAAATGCACTCCCCAACTGAGTCCATTTACATGCACAACAGAAATTCAATCTTCAACCCATTTCTTCCAATGTTTCAAGCAACCATGTAAAAGGTGGTGGTCTTTCACCGATTCAGCAGTTATCCAACAACAAGACAACATCAGAGTAACCCTTGCACTTCTTCTCAGCAATGAGGATTCTTTCCGTTTTTGGTCACGCATGAGTAAATAAATCGCAGTAGATAGAGGAACCTGCAGGATGTGGCGGTGGACACCCAGTTAATCTGCCATTTCTTTCTTGCAGAGCAAAAAGCTGAGAAGAAGCAGAAACTTGATGCATTATTTCCAGACAAACGAGTTCTCCCAAAAGAACGTTTGTCGGCTCTTCTTAGCAACAGACAAGTGAAAGTTTTTCTATAAAAGGAGGTTTGAAACAAAATAAATGATACTATAGACTAAAACATAGAAACTGAGATTTTCTGATAATGGTATTTCCAAGGTCAGCTTGCAAATATTTGATTAGTCCAACTTGCTGAATTTTGGGGACATGTAGACAGGAACAATGTCCTGTAGACTCATATCTAATTGAGATACAGCAACCGAGAAAAATAATCACACAAAAACACACATAAATAGGCTAATTTGCAGCAAATTTCACCTGGAAAAAGAACCCATTGATTAGTATTCCTAATTAAATTGGAGCTAAAATGGGTTTCAATTCCTCCCTCCTGTCAATCAAAAATCAAGACTGTCAAAAGACTTGAGCGCTAGATTCCTATTATCGTCTTAAACTCATCAGAGTTGTTTTTACATAAATCACAAACTGTTGCTTTTACACATCAGAAGGCCAAATCTCTTCATAGCTTCACTTGTTATGTCAGAGACATGCTTGTGCAGCTGTTTGCACAGCGTGACTGTTCTTCCCTGCCGAACAACAGCAGTCATGTTAAATAACAAAACCACTAATGTCAGATATAGTAGAGTCATTCTACTGCAGCTCATATGTGCATCTTTAGGGTTTAAATTTGGCATTTAGTTTTACATTTGCTGCGTTCTGCTCTCCAGGTCGCTAACCTGTCAGAACAAAATACATATTTTTATTTGTTTATGTTTGATTGAAAACATGATAAGCTGTTCAAGCTCAACGGCTTCCCTTTTGACTTGTCCTGAGGACATAGTCCTAGAAATATCACGATTTTTGCAAATATAACAACAACAAAAAACACAAAATCAAACAAAGTATTATGGGCTTTAAATAAAAACTCTTCCCAAAATAAATCCTGCTTTCTGAATCATAATTTTGAATTGTACTTGAACTTGAAGATCTTTTACGTTTACTGAGATGTTTGAATCCTAGAAGCCAGAAAGCTTAAATGTTTTGTATAGAAAAGGATTGGGGCCACTCAAAAACAGATACAAAATTCTATTTGTTTTTTAAAAACATTTTAGATTGCAAACTGTCAATAATAAAATAAAACTAAACAAAATTCCAAAAAAACACAAGCTTTTACATTTCTATGATAAAATAAAGTGTTTAGAGGAGCGGGGGACTCTTTGGAAAAGTAATACAACTTTTTAATGATCAGTAATAACAAGAGAACTAATAAATAAAAACCTTGCCGTGTTTTGTAATTCCATTTTATAAATTGTAATTTAAAAGAAAAATTGTATAAATTTTTAATAATTGGATAATAAACATAAAAAAGTGTTAGAGCATTTATAGATGGATTTACAAATACATTTTAAAGGAGATGTCAATCACAGATATACCTCATATATTTAGAAAACAATGTTCATTTCATTCTTTTTCCATTGTGTTTTTGCTGCTGCATATTCAGATCTGTTTTGAAATTCAATGTGCTTAACCATTCACTCGCATAATGCGCCCCATAGTTCTGCTCTCTTTATATATGACACAAGTTCAAAAATAGACCATTGATTGACCGTGCGCCTTATAATCCGGTTCAACCTATAGTGAAGAAATATGGTAAGTTACAGGATATGCAGGCAAGACGCAAAAAAACATCAGAAATGCAAAGTTTAGTACAGTGACTACTTGCCCAGATCCTTAAACTTGTAAATGGTATTATAAGATTAGTGCGGCTGTAGTTCCCCTTTAGTGTTATGTTATAACATGAATGATCTACTCTCAAACCGTCCATGGTGTTTTCTTGAAATAAAGTCATAGCAACTGGACTTAAAATCTTCTTCCTTGAAACATTTCATCCAAGAGGCTTTATCGGTCATCAGACTGACGAAGGTTTCAAGTCCAGTTGCTAAGACTTCAATCTTCAAGACATTGGACAAACCTGGACGAACGAGAACCTTCACCGACGTCCATAGTTTTGCATTTATCGAGGTGATGGAATGACCTGATGATCAGGAAAACACAACCACAGGAGAACACACGAGTGTAGGTACCCTTTTGGTCGAGTGACATGCTAAATGTAAGCATGAGTTTATCTTCTATTTGCGTGTGCAAATAAAGGGAAATGAACATTTTCACACGACAAAGACAGTGAGGAGCAGGAGAGCAGATGGAAAAAAGGCGTGAGAAGCCGAGAGCTGATACTTACTGAGCACATAGAGGGAGAGAGCGAGGCCCGCCAAGCAGAAACCCTCAAAGAAGCGCAATGTGCTGAACATGGTGACATTTACAGAGAAGGCTACAGTCAGACCGAACACCAGCATGAAAAGCACCGACAGGATCAACACCGGGTGTCGACCGAACCTTAGAGACAACGAGAGAGAAAAAAACAAAGATGCAGCAGAGGTTTTTACAGAAGCTGAGCGAGAAACTTTCTGGTAGGAAGTGAAGGAGATCGTTGCTTTTGGGCTCTGTGGACTTCCTTGTTTCACTGGGTCAGTGGGTCAGGTCGGGCCTGCATATTTCTACACATTGTCTCCAGTGTGTACTAATCCTGCACACAATGTAAAAAGTATTTTTTTTCCCATGATGCAGCAGAGGTAGCCCACAGGCTACAAGGCGCGACCACAATGAGTTCATTTACAAAGGTCAGGTGTGTCTCCTGGTCACTCACATGAGCAGGTTTTCGTGGAATGACTTAATTCTTATGCAACTCTTTCAGTGAAGCTGCTGCCAGTAAAGCATGTGAAGCTTATGCAACTGAAAGACAGGGGGTGGGGGGCCTGATTTCTGGAGCCAAATCTAAGAACTCAGTTGGTGGTCTGCTGTTCCATTGGTCTAGACCACAAGTGTCAAACTCCAGACCCTCCAGGTGTGTTAGCAATAAAAGGCAGAAAAATAATAAGAAGAAATAAGCAGGATAGAGCTTGAACTCTAAAGTTTGATACTCTCGGTCTAGGCTGAAACATCTGTTTTTTCTGGAAGGTTTTATCTTGTCTTGAGTCAATTAATCCCCTTACCTCCATTGTATTCATACCTGTAATTTAAGATGTTAAATATTTAACCTGAACAAATGACTTTGAGAGCTTTACATCCTATTTTTGAACATCGAAAAGGTACAAAAGTTTCATTTTTGTGTAATTATTTATAGTAACCACTAGAGAAAAGCTCTAACTCAAGTTAAATCTTAAGTTTGTTCAAAAGTTTATTCAAATGTTCAAGCTAAGGCTATCATTTCATTGTGTTTACATTCCATTTCAATGATAAATAATAAAAAATATGACATTTTTGCTCAATTATCTTGAAAGATTGCTTTGTAATCTTAATTACAAGCAAAAAAGTTTGTTGTTTTTCAAAAAACGTCAGTTACAATACGCTGACGTGGTCAAACTTTGGCTATATCAAATTCCTTTACTACTGACGACACAGTGCACTATATAGCGCGTTCGCCGTTTTGTAGAGCTGTCCGAATCTACAGTTCCAAAATCGAGTGCCCTTGAAATGTATTATTTTAATAAACCATCAACGTTTTCATCATCAGAACAGTCATATAAATTCTCATATTCGCTGTTTAATACAATAATAATAATAATAATAATAGTGAGGATGGTGTCCAAATTGCTTTTAAAATCCAGAACACTACATAGTCCAGCATTATATCGTTTTTTGGTAGTTAGGAAGTGGAGCAGGAATTTGGACATAGCATAGCCTGTGACTCTTTTTCAACTGTTTTGTATTATTTTTTTCTCTGCTTTTATGAAAAAGACTGACATGCACAAGCATAAAAATCCCAGATTGTATGTTGCATTTGTGCAACCTACAAGTTTAAACTTAAAACTTTTCCCTTTTCTTCTTAGAAGTTGCTCTTTTATAATGGTCACTTAACAGGAAGTTTAGCTTATGTGATGTTGAAACAATAAAATAATTCAGGGTCAGTAAATTTACCAGATTATATAAAATTAAGACAAACCCCACCAAAGAAACTTATCTTGCACAAAATGTCGTTTTTAACTTTTTAAGTCTTTGAATTTGTTTGGGTTTATTTCTTTCAAACTTATACAATACATTTTTATTTTTACAAGACAAAACACTTGAAAATGGATTTTATATTTTAGGAAACTGTAACAGACTAAAAAAAGTCAAAAAGTCATTTCTCTCTTCAGTCACATTACTGAAACCCTTTAACCCTGTAGGACCGGAGAGTGTTTACATTCTTTTGACTTTTGTAACTCTTTAATCACTTATGCAATCATCGTAAATCAGCGGATTCTGTCACAGAGAAAAGCAGCTTTTTGCTGGGTCCGAATCCACTGATTTACGTTAATCGCATAAACGGCTGAAGCGTCATGGTGGGTCACAAAAGTGTGTTTTTTTCAGGTGTTGCCAGCAACATCTCAGTGCAATTAAAGGGTTATTGCAATGCACTGGCCACAGTTATAGACCACGGTCTAAGTCATTTGGCTTTACTGAGCCAGATTATGACAGTTGTGTAGTTTTTTGCTTTTGTGCCCATTATTTGTATTCTTTAAGTTGTCAATTGTTTTAATAAATGGACTCAACTAAAAAAGGAAGAGGAGGCAACATACCAGTCAGCCATGACACCCATCACCAGGTAGCCAAAAATTGAGCCGACGAGCAGGGAGAACTTGGCAATATGAACCTTCCAAGCCGAGTCACAGACCAGATTCCACTAAAACAGAATGAAAAAGGCTGTCAGTCACATGTTCAGAGAAAATTGACCCAAAAAACATCAGGCATGCAAATTTCCTTTCAAATATCTGTCAAATGTGTTTTTGTATGTGTACTGAAACCTGCACAGTAATGTCATTGAATGGGAGTGACAGAAAAAGAGTGTGTGGAACTATGCAAGTGAGTCTACTCTAACAACAATCAATAGTTTTTCCTCTGCGCGCAGGGGTCAGTGAACACACCGCTGCAGCGCTCAGCATCTGAAACACAGCCAAGGACACACGTGTGGAAGCACATAGTGTTCTGCATCCCATGCACAACTCATTGAAATGTATCCCATGCAGCTGCCCTAGTGTTCTGATGGAAGTCACCCTGCAAGACCCCCCCCCCCCGAGTAAGGGGGGGCATGCATGATTACTCACTGATTATTATTATGATTTTGAAATCAACTCTGCTGCACAAGAGCAGAGCGATCATGAGTTCAGGCTCTGTTCGTCCAAATCCAAAAAATCGCCCACTATGCTTTTGGAGGGACTTGAACGCACCATGAGCTGGCTCTCTAAAGAAGGTCACTTCAGTTCACTGAACTGAATGCTCCCAAAGCCGAATAGGACTAGAACTTGACACTAGAGTTTCCAACTTTGATTGAAAAAGTCTGTTTAGACGCGCAAATATGGACAATTCGGGCATCCGTGTTCAAAACTTCCGCATTCACGCATCGTTACGCAAGTTTTTCCATCCCTTTTTTAAGCTCTATGAACAAAACATGGAACGCGTGTTGAAAGTTAAACCAGTTGAACTTTGACCAATCAGGAAGGCGGATTTGGTAGTGATGTATGGATGACGTCCTGGAAGCGCCAAGTGTTTGTATAATCTGATCGTGGATGACAAGACAATTGTGGTTATGACACAAAGTCTTTCGGAAAAGAGCTGTTAAAGAAAAAGCCTGGAGCGAGATTCGCGAGATTTGCATCGCTTCGACATTTTGCACCTAGCCTCCTAAAATGTCGAAGTGGTGCAAATCTACCTGTGAGCACCAGGTAGAACTGTCATTGTGCATGTTCAGGAACCCGCGTTCAAGAAAGGTCTGAACATAGAATTACAGTTGATGAACCTCATTAAACGCACCTTAAAAATGATCAAATGCAATATTTCTCTGGAAGGAAACAGTTTTTGTAGTTCATGAAACCAAAACAGACCCTGGTGAGACTATTCAGTACAAAGTGATGCAGCTTACTTTTTCCAATGCAGTCAATTGATCGCTGTTTGATTCGATCTCAGTGTTGGTTTGGGGATTCTCATTTTTTACACTCTAAGTTTAGTTTCTATTGTGAGAGTTTAAATAAATGTGTTTAAAAAAATGATAACTGTGCCCCCACCCTAACATGAGAAAATACCCCCAACCCCCAGCTAACTCCTCTGGAACCGGATCAGTCCTTCGTGCACTCGTGCAGTTTGTCACTGATCAAAGTTGGCTAGACACGCTTTTGACAGATTTCCCATAATTCACTGCTGTGGATTTGACACAAAGGGAGAAGTTTGTGGCGAATTGTTTGAAGTCCCCGTCGTTTAAAATGTGCTGAACTGCTGTGAGTCGTGCCATCACAATCCTGCACACGCAGCCCTCTCATATTGGGGTCAGTGGGTTACTTAGTCAGCTGTGCTTTGATGTGTTGTGATGGGGAGACTGATGGCGAACAGAATGTACTCTCCGCGCGGAGGCTCTGGTGCCTCCGTCCGCCCGTCTCTCGTTACCTTGGTAACCACGTTCTGCCTCAGTCCCGTCTGCAGCTCCAGCTTCCACTCCTTGCAGGAGCACGGCGGCTCCTCTCCGCTGTCGTTGTCGTTGAATTGGCGCGCGGGGGCGCCGCCGCTCGCGGACGCCAGCGGAGGAAGAACCCCGGTCCAGTTGCTGGCGTTGCCGCGCGGCTGCAGGCACGTGCTGTTTGGCTGCGCGAGGAGGAAATGGTCCGAGAACTGGCTGAAGCCGATAAACAATGCCGGTATCCAGGTCAGGATCACCAGATGCTTCTGATGCCTCCCGAAGCCCCCCAGAGACGGCAGCACGCAGCCGTCGATGTGCGGCAGCAGCCGGGGCGCCGGACGCTCCAGCGGGGTGAAGCCGTTCTCCGCCGGGTGGTCCTGCGCTTCGGGCGGGCCGCCTGCCATCGCGAAGCCAAAGCCCCCCCCCCTCTGTCGCCCTGCGTGCACTCTCTCTGTTCAGCCCTTTGTCACAAAGGACGTCCAGGGGGGGCAAATTAATCCGGGATGTGACCAACAAAAAAACAATCTGCGGGAAAGAGGAGTATCACCGAGCAGGCGCCCTCATCAAGGCGACCAGGGGATGTCCGAGCGCATAGTCAGCTGGAGAGGCTCCCAGAGGGGGCTGGCGCGCTCACGAGCACGGGCTTTGTGTTCCATGCTCTGACGGTCGGATCCGTCCGTGCGCGGCTGGAGAGAGCCAGGACGGCGGCAGACCAAAAATAAAAGCAACCAAGCGGCGTCCAGATCCTCTCCAAGGAGCGCCACAGGTCTCACACCTGCCCGAACCCGGACCCCCCGCGAGCGCGCATGCCTCACCTCCACAGCTGTCCCCAGATCATCACCGGTACGCTCCGAGCTCGGGCGCCGCCGCTCGGTTTGTGCTCATCTGATTCGGTGGGACACTGAGCCGGTGTGGATGGGGGGGATGGAGGGGGGGCCAAGCCCCGCCCTCCCCGCCGCGCGCTGCGATTGGAGAGCCCTCAAAGAGAGACTGCGCCAGTGACGGGCATCTGCGGGCCACAATGGCACCCTTTTGTGCAACCTTCCGCCGAGCATAAAGCTCCTTCTTTAGTCATTCATGCTTTTCACCGAAGCGGCAGGATTTCTGGGGGGGTGGGGGGGTGGTGGTGAAGAGAGCGCGCGCGGCTTCTCATCACAGCTATTTTTAATTTCCACACTCGAGTGTTTTTCTTTGCGAATCCCACAGATCCGTGCGTCACGCGCCCTTTTTCATAAGCTACGTATAAATAGATTAATAGGAGACAACGGGCTGGTTTTGGGGGGGTTGCTGTTCTGCATTCAGACATTAGAGGGCGACACACTATCACTAAACATGAATAACAAAATTCAAACCTTAATTAGACGTTTTCCTAAAATGAAAATACATTAGAGGTTTGTGCGACCAGAAAAGGAGGTCAAAGCTGCTCCCATGATCTGACACAATGACCTTCAGATGGATTTGAGTGACAGCTGTCAGCAAAGTAGTCAAAGGAGAAGGAGCTACTCATCCCTTACCACCTATTCCTCAGACTCTTCTTGTTTGTGATAACTGATCCACTTTAGTACATTCCTTAAACACAACCCTGTCCACTAATAAAAGTTTCATTGGATTAACTTAAATGACTCAATTGGTTAATTAAAGTATTTGGAATCACACTTGCAGGCCTGTTTCCTCACAAACATCATGATGACTTATTGCAGCCACACCCGTTAAATTAACGTTTATGGTGTGGAGGAACAGAAGAGAACTTAATGAGAACAATTCTGTCACAGAGGAGCCATCAATCTGTTTCAGCAATACGAGAAAACAGAGTGGAAAAAATATGAACAAATATAAAAAAAAATCTTTACCAAGTACAGCCAAACATCTAGAAAAAAACATGTTGGGATAAGTTTTTTTTTCTTAACTTTAAAAAAAAAAATGTAAACAGTTTTATGTCAGAGTTCCTGATCTGAGATTTAAAACTTTTTTTTAATAAAACAAACAAACATGAATTTTTATTGCACTTAGCTGTAAACTATGAAGCCCCTAAAGGCCCATTGAAGAAAAAAAATTGAAGTAAAAAACAAAAACTAACGGATGAACACCTGTTACTAGGTAATTTGCGCACAGAGAAATGTTTCAAAGTTACCTGGAAATTGCATTACACGAGTTACTTTGCTTTTTGACTTGTCTACAAAGAGATTGCAACTTTGCTTGCTTACCGTCACAATTACATCATCTCTGAACATCATCCTAAATGAGTTTTAAAGATATGTGGTTTGTTTCAAAAAGGGTCCAAATTATATTTGGCATTTGGATTCATTCTTACGACAAACTAAAGCCATTTGTTATTTGTATTAATGACTGTTAGTAACTGGTGAAAAAATTAAACAAACAATTGAAGTTAAAAAAAAATACTAACTGGTGTGCACCTGTTAGTTTTTTTTTTTTCCTACAAATTTTTTTTTCTTCAATGTCCATTTAGGGGCTCCGTAGTCTCCTTTGTGATTTTTTTTAGTGGAAAAAAAATGATAACTTTTTCTTAAACATTTGTTTATATATGTTAAACTCGGATCAATTTTCTGAGCAATCAGGTTTTATTTTTGAGATTTTAGCAAATTTTGGTTTTTAAGGTTAAAGCACTCTGGGTGGCATTATCAAACAATTTGTATTCTTGTTTTAAAAGACATTATTTGATTCTTCCTTAAAATAATTATTTGTCAGGTAATTATTTTTTCAAATTGCATCTACTTCATTGTCTATGTAAATTATTAAGGGTTAGATTTGCAGTTTTGGGCTAGGGTTTGACAACTGCAATTTAGGAAAGATTCCAGTAATAAAGGAGTGAGTTATCTAAGGGACAATGAAAGGAAGAAAAACAAAAACAGTGCGAATGAAGTTTTGCTGACTTACATGTTTTAAGTATCGGTAAATCTAACTAAATTCTCACAGCAAACCAAATGAGCACTTTACAAATAAGCTGCTAGGGACAAATTTGAATTTTAGCTGACAAAAAAAAACCAAAAATATTATAAAAAGAAGCAGAAAACAATTGGTGGAGTAAGTCAGGAGGTCTCATGATACTTTTAGCAAAAAGAACAGAGCTTTAAATGTTTCTTCATGCACAAATAATAAAAATAGCATCCACCTGTCAGGTTACACCTGTTCTCCAGCAGCTCCACTAGCTCCCAGTCACATATTGCAGAAAAAACAAGACATAGCTTTGGAGGTCATTCTCAAGCTTTTGCTTCGTTCCACTCTGATCTCCTCCAGTGTACTTGCCCTTAGATTGTCCTCAACTGTCTATACTGTCTTGTCTATACGCCTCACATTAGGGGAAAAGTAATTTGCCCCTTTGCCCCCTGACTTTGGATTGCCTTCCATTCCAACATTTGACACTTTCAGTCAATTTTTACTCTTTTAGCCTGAAATAATCTGTTCAGGTTTTTCCTATCTCAACAAGTTTTTGAGTCTGATTTGTTTGCATGCTGTGTTTTTTTGTGATTTTCTTTGCACTTTTACCTGTTCAATAACATTGAAAACCTGAAATGCACCTAACTAACTAAATAAATAGTTGTTATTATCTTTACATGCAGATCCTCCTATTTTTGTTTTTGCAGACTTTTCAAATCAAATCAAATCAAATCAAACTTTATTTATAAAATAGCGCTTATCATGCATTTCGTGCAGCTCGAAGCGCTTTAACATTAAAAACAAAAAAAACACGCAACGTTTTTTGGCTTGTCTGGCTTGGTAGCCGTTGAGGCAATTTCATGTTCAAATTGAGTTTTGTGCACAAAATTCTTCTCTATTATTTGCAGCCAAAACCTCTATTGCAGGATTTCCTTTTGGAAAAAATAAACTGGATCCACTGCTGACTTAAATATTCTTTCAGAACAAGAAGCATGGCAATATAACAAGAAAAAAACAACTTTTTAATCATCTTCATAGTGGCCTTGTTTATTGCAGGAGCTATGTTCTAAAAAATAACCTGCGATAGATGAAATGTGCAAAGAAGGATTCCAGATGTTTAAGGGTTGTGAAAACCCTTACTACACACTTTATACACTTTTCTCTGACAGACTTATACATTTTCACAATCTTCTCTCTTGTTTGAAGTCACAGTTTAAATCTTTGTAGAAAAAATAAGTCCAGTTTTTTAGAAAATTAAAAAAAATCTGCTATTGATCAAAGAGTTGTGTAGATTTGGCGAGCAGAACAGATTCTGTACTGCAGACACAGCAGGGAGGAGATTGATTAACAAGGTCTGGAGCCAATCTGACTTAAGACACAATGCACTGTAAAAAAGAAAGAAAAAAGATGCAAAAGTGCACTGAAAAAATTTTGCTAAGCCACGAAAGATGTGCAGCGAGGGAGCACAGTATCCAGGACATGTCTGTCTTATTCTTTTTAAGCAGTACAACAGACACACTTACAGACTTCACCAGATAAACCCTCAGCAGTCTGCCAAGAACAACAGCTGGTCATAATGACGTAGGAATAACACCGGCCCCCTGCCATTAGTATAGTTTTCTTTCAAGATTTAATGCAAAGTTTCAAAAGGTTTTCAGCTGTGAAAATTTGACATTTGAAATACCCCTTGGAATAAATCTTTGGGACTTTGAGTTTAAGTTGTGCCTGTTTTGTTTTTTTTTTGTGACAAATTTCATTTATAAATGAAAGTGTCTTTGTTTTGTTTGTCGATTTATTTATTTTATCTTTTTGTAAGACTAAAATGGTTTAAATTTAATTCCTGCACTAAAAGAATGACAAAATTTACCACTTGGAATTGAGTTGTTTGGACAGGTTCATTGTGGAATTACTGTGTAATATAATCAAAAATATTATCCGTAAAAAGATTGATATCAAGCATTTCCACAAAAAAAAAGTTTAGTTTAATGGAGCAAATTGTAAAGAAGAGAAAAAAACTGTACAAAAAGGCTACAAAGGGTTCATTAGTCCACTACCAAACTGTGCTCTGGGTTGTACCGCCCCCTTCTTTGCTTGTCATTGTTCAAAAGTTTTTTGATTTTTTTTTAGCATTAGGAGATCAAAATCTAAAAAAGGTAACGCACTCAATTTGAATAAATATCGCTTATATAGTAAAAACGAAACATTAAAAATGTTCCACTTTTTAAAAAAAAAAAATCCTAGTCTCGTTTAAAGAAAAGGTTTCCTGTCATTTCTCAAATATCTGGGTTCTAAATCTGCCTTTGTGGTATTAGTTTGAAACACAAGTTTTTATAACTTTGCTGCAACTTTTGTTGATCACAATGCAAACAGTGGAAGAAAATACTGGGATTAGATAGGAAAACCTTTACTGCTATTGTACCATGTACAATTAAACTGTATTGTGATACAATGCGATGCTTTACAGCAGAGTACAATGAGACTTGGTCTGTCACAAGCATCAAAAGTAAGATAACTTGATCTAGCATTCAAGGTTTGCCTTTTGTCTGACAGAATAAACCAAAATAATAGAAAAAAATAGAAAAGCAGCATAAAACATATCTATTGTCCACGAGGAATTGTTTATTTAATTGCAATTGTTACTCCTGGGCGTAATGTCACATTTTAAAACCTAGACTGAAAGAATTTCTCTGTATACCAGGAGGTGAAGCATGTGACCACTGACCCAGATAGGTTCAGGTATCATGTGGCCAGCTTCTGGTGGCTCCTTCCTGCCATTCACCCCCCACCCCCCCGCAGCAGCCCCACCCCGTGTCTCTGCACCCCGGAGGCATATCCATGTCAGCTGCAGCACAGATACTCCTCTGTGAGAGGATCAGTGAGCTGCATTAGCCCAAACTTTACCTGCCCCACTGTTCCATTCCACCATGAGCCAAAAAGACAAAGATATGGGAGCTGGAACCTAATCAAACACTTCTCTCCCCAGCTCTTGGTGATTGGCAATGTTGTAAATTTGACTGACAGCAAGCAATTAACCCGTGAGTGCATAAACCTGAACAACAGGTTGATTTGAATTTCCTGAAGCAACAAAGGACAGTTGTGTGTGTGTGTGTGTTGGTTTTTTTTCTTTGGTTTCTCTTCTTGTTCACACACTCACTCACCTGTGCAGGTGAAACACTTTTCCAAACATACTGTTTGACTAAAAGAGGGTACTTTTCAATCAAGTGTGTTTTTTTGTGTTGCACTATAAATTTGCATCACTGGAGCTTTAATTTCCCAGGGTTTGGTAAAATTGCTAAACACCAGTTGATGCATTTATTGCATTAAGGGGAACCAAAAGTGCATATTCATCCGAATTTAGGTTCTGATCAACATCAAACGACCAAAAATGACTTTGAGCAGGTCGTTTACGTTAAGTTGAGAGCAGCCAGGCCTTCGTATTTGAAAGAGTCGAGGAAACAAACCCAAGCCGGAGCAAATATTGACAACTGAAAATGACAAATCTCTTAAACCTCCCCTGTGATAACGAGATGCTGCATACATTTTAGTGTTTGCAAAATGTCTTCCTATCTTGTGCATTAACATGTAAAACCTGTGCATATGCATGGGCACTATTCTCCAATTTTCAGGCTTTTCTGTCTTTTTGCACCATCTAGTCATGCAGGTGCAGGGAAATATGTTTCTGTGGTATTCCATTAGCCTTCAGGATGTACAAATGTAGTGCCCTGCCCATTGCATGAGGGAGTGCACTCTTTCAGAACAGTGAGAAAAAAGGGTGTCAATGTGTGCAACTAGAAATAATATTTATAAAAAAAGTGCTGTGGGCACTTAATCAATGATGAATTGTGTTTCAAAAAATGTAATTTTAAAGTCCCACTCCAGTGAAAACCATGTATAGAGTGTTTTTATCATGTTCTTGCAGCACTTTCTCATGAAGGGGGATATCAAATGTATGAAGAAATGTAAGATTAAAATTGGATTTCTGAGAATTTCTTTGTTTCAAATGATTGTAAATCAAGAGCAGAGAAAAAGCTTTGAAAATGCTTGGAGCTTTGATGTAGGTGCCACCGCCAGCGAGCCACAAAATCTCTGCTCCGTTCCAATCTGATGCATCCACTTGGAAAGAAATAGTTCCATGTTTGTCTATACCCTCGTCTGAGCTGACATCTGGTTCAAAACCTAACTGCTGGATGGCCCCAATAGTTTTGGCCTTTTTATTATTGTTAGGTAGTATTTGGGTTTGGGGTGTAATGGGCTGTATGCTAGCAGAAAGAGTGCAAACAGATGATGGGAAATGAGGAAAGGCTTACTCCGCCCACAACTCGGAGGCAAATTTTGAAAGAATTGCTGCTGCTGCAGGGACTAGAAAATGACACGGGTTTTTTTATTTAGGCTAAAAACCGCATAATCATAATTAAAACTACTGGAAAAACTTAAAATAGATGGATCACAGGATGATCAGAGTGGGACTTGAACTGCTGTCTAGACTCAAACTATTTTTTTTATCGTTCCTCGAATTCACCTGTCACCTTCTGATAAGCCAGCACACCCCAAATGCCAGCTTTACCCCACTCAGTGATTTTTGATCCATCCTCTCCATGCCTGAAAATTGCCTTTAAATGCTCTGAAGACTTACACAGGCCTGGCAAGATGAGACAGCCACTCAGACCGTGGAAAAAGCAAAACTATTAAACGTCTCCAGCACTTCAGTGAGCTGTCTGTACATGCAGCCGTCCAGGCTGAGTCAGCGCGATGGTGTGAACATGAAGCTCTGAGTGGAACCCTGGGTGTGTTCAAAGGGTGGTGCAGGTTGTTCTTTCATGGGGACTTCGCTCAGATGAGCCGTGTGCACTTCATCAAATGATTTCCATATCAAAGTTAAAATGACAAGGTTAAGAGGTTGAGAACAGGTTCTGACAGATAATATACTTGTTATATACTGTGCAACTTAATGATCAGAGTAAAACCAGATTTTTTATGTTCTTGAATCGCTATCATAGATGCAAAACAACACATTAGACAGAAAATTGGCTTAATTGAGATGAAAGTTACTTCTGTGTACGGTTCTCTACCCATAGGGAACCATAAAAAATTTAAAAAGTGGGCATGGGTGCAGGAGACAACTCTTTGCAGGGTTAGCTGGAAAAGTCAGATTTAATCAGCTCAAATTTAAGTTGATAAACCTGGAGCTTTAGCTCCAGTATCGACAGTCTTTCCACTACCATAACTCTTCAACCATTGATGCAACTAACATAATTCCAGCAGATTCTGGTGTGGAGAAAAGCATTTTGGCACTGATATGCAACACCTTACGTTGCAAATCCGATATGCAAAGCCAAGCGTCAAAACCAGCGGATTCATGTTGATCACTTAACAGTTGGAGAGTTACAGTAGTAAAGGGTTAAGCTAAAGCAGCTGTGGTGCAGAGGTACAAGAAGTTCACAGGTTCCATTCCCGCCCTGCCCTGCCTGTGTTGAAGGGTCCTTGGGCAAGACACTGAACCCCACATTGCTCCTGGCGGTTACAGTGTTCAGCAGCGGAGTTGCCATCAGTGTGTGAATGTGTGTATGAATGGGACTGGGACTGTAAAGCGCTTTGGGCCTTCGAGGGAAAAGCGCTATATAAAGTATACACCATTAACGATTTAAATGTTGACCTCAGTTTCTCCCAAGGTAGAGCTTCAAAGGTTTCTGCACGTATAAGTACAGCTTTTTCTGTTATATGTCAATTAAAAGTCTCGGAGGCAAACAGTCTGAGGTGATGCCAGAAATATGCCAGACCGGATCAACACAGGCCACAACAGGTTCGGTTCATTTTCTGCACAGCACAGCTATCTCACCTCTTTCACATCTCTATTTCCACCTGCATTACCTCCCAAAAAACTCAGATTTATTGTAAAAAGGTTTTTGTCTGTTTCTCTTGGGTTTCCTCCTTTTTAAGATGAGCAGTTTCAGGCTCATTTGTTTTGAAGTCAGGTGGGATCTACTTTTTTACAATCACACAGACAGATGTGGAAGGACTTGTAAACTGACTGAAAAAATCTTCTGCCATTTGTGGGAATCTGTTGTACTTGTTAAAAACCCGATGAAGTAAAAACCATCAATGTTCAAGCTTAGGACATTTTTTAAAACAAAGAAAAAATAATCCAATGAACTGTACTTTCATTAAGCTTTCACTTTACAAACATTAGTCACTATTTTCAGCAGGCTCCTGTCTACTTAAAGCATTTACTCCTTAGATTTAAATTAAGTTTTCTTCACAAAGCGGACATAAAAAGTGACAACTCTACAGATGCGATTGTGGTCAGAAAAAAAATGGATAGATTTAAGAAGTTTAGAAAAACGTAAAGCTTGGATTTTGACCTTAGACCTTCACTGTTGTAAATTCATTTCACAAAGACAAAATATTTAGCTAAAAATACCCTAAAATGATGACGTCTTCAAATTCTTCTGTGTATTGACCAAATCTACATGTTCTGGAATCTTGTTCTTTCGTGATACTGTAACAGTTTTAGATTCTTTGCTTTTGTGTTCTGGTTCTCTTTTGTTCTTTCATGTTTTGAGTTTTGTTTCCTGTTTTATTTTGAAAAGTTTCCTGTTTTGTTGTTTCGAGTTTTGCTTTTGGTCCTCATCTGTCCTGAGTGTTTCCACCTGTGTCTCATTTGTCTGTATGGATGTAAGTCCTGTCCTTCCCTTCCTCCTGTGCTGCTCCATAGTTTTGTATTTTCCCCTTTTGAGTTTCATGAGTTCCAAGTTTGCTTTTTCTCCATTTCTAGTGTTTCGAGTTTGCCTGCCTGCTCAGCAGTGGTATTATGGTTTATTTGGTATTTGGTTTATTTTAGTTATTAAAGACCTGTGTTCCTGGAACCTTCTGCCTCCCCCTCCTCTCTATGCCTGGGTGCTTCCCTCAACCCCGTTGTAACAGATACATGTGTGATCTACACCAGTTTTTTTCAACCATGGTCAGGTGTGCCGTGGGAAATTACCCATTCACTGATCTAAAAACATTTTCCATCTCCAGGATATCAGCTCTGTGTTCATCCAAACAGGCCCTGATAAAACACTGAGTAGTTAGGAATATAAAAGATCATAAAATACTTTTTTCTTTGTGTCTATTAAAGACATTTTGATAAGAATGACGGTACCGCGATTTTGCCGTAGCTTCAGCTGTGTTTGGGAAAAGTCCCGCCCCTTTAACTGTCTCCATCAATCATTCTTGAAGGCTTAATCACATGTCATCAGTCTGACCAATCAGCAGTGGTTAAATTCTTCACTTCCTTGTTCCGATTTAGCTCGTAAAGTCGCTCAGTTCTAACAAAAATACCAGCTAAAGCTCGTCTTTAGCGGTGTAGCTTTCCACAAAATCCAGTGTCAGACCGTGGAACAAATGAATAAAACAATAAAGCTCAGAGAAGCAAGTCTGTTTGCATTCGCCGGCTGTTCGCACTACATCTCCCATGATGCATTGGGTTAAAGTGGCAGCGTCTCAGCGCACAATGAGTCTTCCTTGTCGAACGTCTTGAAACCACAATGCACTCACATCAAATAGTTTTTAAATCTTTTAACTTAACTTTTATTGCATCTTTTAGAAAAAAAAACAGCTGCAACTTCCATCTTTTTCTGCCACAATTATCACAAAAATGCATGTGAGATTGTGGAGGGGCTGTAGATCAATACAGACTATGAGTTTCTCCTTTTTTATTAATTTTTGGATGCTGGTGTGCTGCGGGATCTTTTTTAAGGTTAAAGTGTGCCGTGACTCAAAAAAGGTTGAAAAACACTGATCTACACAATTCCTAAATGTTTCTTGCATTTGTCATTCATTGACGTACGCAGATGTCCTTTGAGGGTTTCAGCTGACGTGTCTTTACATGAATTCGATTTTGAACTGTTCAAAAGTTTTGGTCATTTGAGAGTTATGTATAGTTTCTGCGTATTTAACGTAGTTTATCTGCAAATATTATGCAACTCTGACACAATTGTGTGTGAGTTTTGCAATGCATATGCAAATTTGTGGCTTTCCACGACCATTCCATGTATGTCTAACAGATTTTTATGCATGTACCACCGATGTATAACTTTTAGATCACGTACACGGCGCACATTCAGTGGGGCAAAAAAGTATTTAGTAAGCCACTAATTCTTCTTTTCCTAATTTTGTCTCTCATAATTGAGGTATTCCAATAATGAAAATGGCAGGCCTCTCTCATCTTTTTAAGAGGGAGAACTTGCAAAATTGTGGGCTGACTAAATACTTTTTTTGCCCCACTGTAACTTGCTTGTTTGTGGGGCTTTGGTGCAGTTAGAAAAATATGCCTTATTGTTTGCATGTATGTGAACACTCAAATGAGTTGCACACATCTGCATGCATGTTAAAACAATGTATGATATCTATTGCTTCTGCAAATCCTTAAAGGTGCAAACTGTTAGAGTTATGTAATTATCATTTGCTTACACCCTATTTTTCACCATAATAGGATTGTCTCACTTCTATCTTTCAGTAAGAAAACAATGACGTGAAAAGTTCTGATTATACTAGAATCTGATGTTCCTGTACTGCTTGATTGAATGACCCACTTTTATGTTATCAACCCCGGCCACCAATAAAACCAAACTGGATACACTGGGAAGGTAGAACTCCTCTGTGACAGTTTGCGCTGTCACAGACCGATTCTCCTTCTGCAGAAGTCTAGCAAAAGTTCTTATCTCCTCTGTGGTTCTTCTCTTTATTAAGGAAAATGTCAGAACCCTGACATCTTCGGTTCCATGACCCGGATCTTATTATACCCACCGGTGGTGGACTGAGGATGACGCACTGAAGCCGTGCGCACGCCCGGACAACATTGGCCGTCCGGAAGAAAGTCCCGGGAGGTGAATTCTTTGCCGGGCCAGCGTCATGGTGCAACCCTCATCTGCCAGCGGTGGCTTGACAACATCCGGCCGGAAATGACGAACCACAGTACAAGCACAGTGTTAAAAGTAAAAAAAAATTGCAGAAAAGGTTTCTGACTTATACAGGTATCCAGTCCCAAGCGCAAAGAATAAAAATAGCAGAAAATGTTTAACACAAACATTATCTGCCAACAAAAGGATAGCCTTCAGACTTCACACAATCTGCTTCAGAGGAGCGCATCATACTTTTAGTGAAGGTATAAAGAACGTGTTATGCATTGCATTTTTTTACTAGTTTGTGGAACAATTAAAAGGTTTTTTAGATTTTGATAAAAATAAAACTGGATCAAAAAAGCATTTTACTATTTATTAATGCACTTATTAATGTAACATCGTGATCAGCACTTTGCGTCTCCTTGATTGGTGATGGAAGGTGCTCCTTAAATGAAAAAATGAAATAATAAACTCCTGCCACTCCGTAGAAACTATGTCCTAAAAAATGACACAGCTTTTTTAAATTTGGCTAAAAATGCCATAGTCGTAGTTAAAAAAAAAAAAAAAAAAACCTTCAAATGCTTTTAAAACAGATCAATAGATGATCGGAGACTTTAAACTTTTTCCTCTGAGACTCTGGACATTGTTTGAGGATTCCCAAAAATAGTTTAAAGAAAGAGTACATTTGAAAAAAAAGTTTTAGGTTGGTTTCATTTCAGCATCTTCAGAAACCTTTGAAATTGTGCAAGTTGTGTCCTGTCTCCACAAACCAGGAACTCACCTGGAGATGAGTCTGGGGGGGAAACTAAGGATACGCCTTACACAGACACCCTGACATTATTTGACACACCCTTCAATGAAAGTCTGAAACATTCACATTCAATTATTTTTACTTTTTTTTCTGAAAAGACTAGATATGCAAAAGATTATCCTCTCTGTTTTAGCTGATCTGTCCTTATTAAAGCAACAACTTCTGCAATATGGCTTCAGAATAGACACACAAAGATTGACTTTAAAAACAAATGCTCAGTCTGGTTTGAAGGAAAAAAAGAAGAGAAAAAAGATTCTACGCTGGAATGCTGTCTTGGCGTGCTCTTCACTGCTTCTTGCCAAAGGGATAGGCAAAATAATTTTGTGGGACCTCGGTTTTTTTCTCTGAGAAAATTAAAGCTGTTTTATTACCTTTATGAATCACTGACAGAAACTCAAGAGCGTGTTAAATCTCTGACATTTGAAGCCACAGCATTTCCCAAAAATTCTTTTGAGTCAAGCTCTTCTTCCCCAAGTCTGAAATGACTTTAGGAAGACTGATGGAAAACAGATTTTGTTTTTTGCTTTTTTAATCAATCAAAACAAAAATAGCGCCTTAATTATATCTATGTTCCCCTGTCTGTTTCTTGCACTTTCTCAGCTGCATGTTCATACACATAACTAGCGTTCATACACATTTACAGACGATTGATACATTCCTCAGAAGTTGCTGAGATTATTGTCTGCATGGGCTTCTCATTTTGCATTTGATCCTGTGGGGAAATGTATGTGAAGTTAATAAATAAATATAAAAAGTAGCTTAGATACTTCAATATTTCTCAATGGATAACAAGCATCAAGCAAGCAGTTGACAGAATAACAAACTTTATCCTATCTGATCATCTTTTGATCTATTTCAAAATCATTCCCAGTGGTCTTTTAATTATGATTGTGCCATTTTTAGGCACACAAAAAAGAAATATTAATAACCACGTTGTTTTTCTAAGACAGGTTCTGCAGAGCAGCAGTAGTTCATAAAAATTCCCCCTCTAAATTGTGGGTGGGACTGTTGCTGCAGAGTAGGCCTATCCCCTTCCCATCACCCATCTGTTAACATGCTCTCCCTCTAGTTTACAGCCCCTCACATCCCCAACCTATCAAAACCGGTGCAACAACAACGGCGAGCAACATTGGAGCTATCCAGGGAGAGGTTATGGCCTGCCGGCTGTAGTTTCTACATCACACCTACAAGCTTTTTCAAATGGCAATTTTTGTCTCTTCCTGATTCACAACGATTTGGAGGAAGAAACGGCGAGGTGCACGGTCAGGTACGGCGAGGTGCACGGCCAGGTACGGCGAGGTGCACTGTCAGGTACGGCGAGGTACACGGTCCGGTACGGCGAGGTGCACGGCCAGGTGCGGCGAGGTACACGGTCTGGTACGGCCAGGTACACGGTCTGGTACGGCAAGGTGCAAGGTCAGGTACAGCGAGGTACACGGTCCGGTACGGCGAGGTGCACGGCCAGGTGCGGCGAGGTACACGGTCTGGTACGGCCAGGTACACGGTCTGGTACGGCGAGGTACACGGTCCGGTACAGGAGCATGGACGAGCTAACTGGAACCTGGAATCACTCCTGCTTCTCCGTAGGGAAGAGGGAAAGAGAGACATCACATGAATCGCACCACACCAAACAGAGGATGGTGACCTAAATGATACAGAAATGATCAAGAGTAGAGGAGAGGAGAAGTAGATGAGTATAGAGGACAGAAACTCAGAGCACCATACTTTCACCAGCTTTAAACGTCTGGCAGCCTACAAACTAACTGTCAGCATATGGGTGGGTATGTTGAGTATGTCACGGCACCAAGATGTCAGGCTTTTGACTTTTTCCTTAATAAAGAGAAGAACCACACAGGAGATGAGAACTTTTGCTAGACTTCTGCAGAAGAAGAATCGGTCTGTGACAGCGCAAACTGTCACAGAGGAGTTCTTTCTTCTCAGTGTATCCAGTGGTTTTATTGGTGGCCTGGGGTTGATAACATAAAAATAGGTCATTCAATCAAGCAGTACAGGAACATCAGATTCTAGTATAATCAGAATTTTTCAGGTCATTGTTTTCTTACTAAAAGATAGAACTGAAATGAACATATCATGGTGATAATAGCGTGTAAGCAAATGATAATTACATAACTCTAACACTAACCAAGTAAGTTAGGTAACTAAGTTAGTTAACTAAGTTAGCTACTTAACTAAGTAAGCCTACTGTGGGGCGGCAGTTTAGCTCAGGCGGTAGAAAAGGTCGTCCACAGAAGGGTTGGCGGAACCATCCCTGCTGCCTCCCCCCCTCCCCCCCTAGTTTTCATCAGAGAGGGTCTTTAACTTTAAATCTGTTTGTGATTGCAGTGAATTTGACATTTGAGCATATTTGTCCTATTTTGGTGATGCAGGAAGTGTCCAGCATGTCAGTTCAGACATAGGCTCAGATTGTGAGGCAGATGAAGACTCCTCCTTTCTCTTGGTGATGCTTTTAAGCAATTTAAGTGAAACCTTTCAGGTTTTTTGCATTTTTGACTGCCTGCTGACAGGTTTCTACAGAAATTTAAAGCCTTTGGGTCAGAGGGGCTAAAATGAAGGAACAGGGCATGTCTCTGCAGGATGAGAATCAAAACGTCTACTTTGTCCAGTTTCTTTGATTTATAGTTAATTCCTCATCAGAAGATTTACTAGGGTTTCAGCTCCCTTTTAAACTACTGACGAACTTGTTTTCCCTGTGAGCCTCACCCACTGGCAGCAGCCAAGCTGGGTCGTAACCTGCATGTTCTTCTTCTGCTGTTTGCCTCGGAGCTCTTTAAGCTCTACAGCTGTCATTTGCAGAAATCCTGCTCTACATTGACATATGCATTGTAACCAATGCCAAACATATCTGCTTTAATTTTATAAATATTTTACACAAAGGGTGACTTTATGTGTTCATCAAATAGCTTGCACAATTCATCATGTTCTTGCAAATTATTCTTGCAAAAAACCATAACAGCTTTTTTTGTCTTTTTGAGCTGCAAACTAAAAAAATTTCATATTAAAACTAAATTTACTTACATTCTAAAAGAGAAAGAGAAAGAGACAATTTTGAAAGCTTGAGATACATTTTTTGGCCAAAATATTGTAAAAAAAAAACAAATAACAAAAAAAAAAAAAAAACTGGAAAAAGGAACAACAAAAAAAGAGACATTCTTTAGTATTTTCCTGGCAATGGGTCAACGCTATAAGAATTTCTCTGTGTCTGGAAGTTCAAATATGTGATTATTTTGTTTGCATTGTTTGGAGCACTGATTAGAGACTAAATTTAAATGTTGACATAATGGTAACTTTATATTGGGCCTTCAGAAACGTGTTGTGTTTTACTCCAAAGTTTCCAGGAGTTTGTGCAATATTAATCCACTCCAATTTTGCTTTAACAGTTTAAAATGTACTTATTTCTATCTCAGAAATTGTTAAATTTGCAAAAAATTCTGCCTCTGCTGCCTTCCAAGTGAACAGAGGTATAGATATTTTGTGACTAATTTGCAACAATGCAAAACAGAAAACGAGAAGAACAGTTGTTTGTTGCCCTTCACTATTTTTACCCTTTAGAAAGAAACCTCACACAATGTAACAAAAAAGGATAAAGCAAAGAAAGTTAAAAACACCTCGACGTCCAGCATCTTCTGTGTTCAGGGGGTCTATTTAAAATGTTTTAATGCATAGCACTTCAGTGTGTAATTTATTTAAACTGCAAGCTGAATTTAAGACATGAATATTTAATTCATCTGATTGGTGGGCTGCATGGTGGGGCAGTGGTTAGCGCTCTCACCTTACAGTGATAAGGCCTTGGTTTGAATCCTAGCTGTTTCCTTTCTGTGCAGACTTTGCAGGTTCTCCTCATGTTCTCTCCATACTCCCACAGTCCAAAAACATGCTTCGTATGTTAATTAGTGACTCTAAATTGCCCCTAGGTGTGCATGTGTGGGAGTGATTGTGTGGCCCTGCGACAGGCTGGCAACCTGTCCAGGGTGTTCCCCATCTTTGCCCAACTGTAGTCAGGACAGGCTCTGGCAACCACGTGACCCTGAAAGGGATATAGCGGATTAGGAAAACGATGGATGGATCTTATGATTAGTTTTTTTTATTTACATCAGTGTTGCATGCTCTAAGATCAAATAAAATAAATAAATAAAAAATAAGGGGAATAATTGAATTCTGATGTGAGACTATTTTGCATGATCGGATACAACTATGAAAATAATTGTTAATCTGAAAATCGAATCTTTAATGTTTTGTTTGCACAGTAATTCAGTATCATCCCTTTTTCTCCCAAATTCCCTAAATCCCCTGAGGCTGTGGGAGCTGAGAAACGCCCGCTTCCCTCTAGATTATTCTACTTTCCCACTACTGTTCCCTCTTTGACATTTGTCCCCGCAGATAGTTCAGAAGCAGGTGAGCCTCACACGCACGTTTGCGCCTCCAGCTGCATATTGATGGGTGTGGCAGCAACAATATTTTGGAAGGTGAGGGAGTAGGAAAATTTTTTTGGCACAGTGGAAGCAGAGAGGCGGGGTCTCCATCCACCCAAAAAGCGCACGTCTCCTGCGCGCTGCGCGCAGTGTGCAGCCGGGGTCCCGGGACAGGTGAGGCGCAGGAGAGACCCGCGAGCCGCAGCTGTGAGGCTGCCCCGCAACAGGTCAGCATGAGCACGTACGGCTCCCAATACTGGCTCAACATGAGCCGCAAAGCAAGCTCCAAGAGCGACCTGACCAACGCCGGGAGAGCCCATTACCCACGGAGCGACGTGGGGCAAGGAAGCGGGAATGGATACGACCGGCAGATGGAGATGGACAAAGTCAGGAGAAACTTCACCGTCAAAAGCAGAGGCGCTGGAATGAGCTTCTATGGAGAAAGGTCAGTGAGGTGGGAAGGCATGCATTTAAGAATTTACTTATTTTAATGTTACAGCTGCGCGTGGCTGAAAAGCTGAACTCTTTAAATTATTCATCCAACACAGAAACACTTCAAATGTTTCTTTGTGCATTAGCTCTTTTCTCTTAAGTCAGTTTGTTAAATTAATGTTGACCAACTCCTCACCCAAATCCATATGCAAATACACACAGAGCTCAAGATCAAACGCGTTTATTTCGTTTTTTTTTTCCACTTATTTACTACGGAAGCCGAGAGCGAGCATGCTTGATAACATTTTGTTGTCCCGAGATTCTTGAGAACAAATGCAACAATTCATCTTGTTGTTACAAGGTTTGCTGATTTCATTTCGAAAAAAGTCTAATTTTCTATTCCAAAAATAAGAAATAAGAAATGAAGGTGGACTGGTTACTCCGAAAACAACACTCGTTTTGCATTTTCTGTTAAAAACTTGCAGTTGTGTCCAAAACGAGGATCTACTCTCTGGTTTTGTCACCTGATTTGACTTTTGAGGCACATGAAAATGTATGAAAGGTATGTCAGGAAGCTGACAAGGAATTTAGTAAACATCAATTGCTTATGCTTTAAGAATATTATTCTGGGGTCATAAAGAGCAGGATCCCCCCCCCCCCACACACACACACACACACACTTCAAAAACAAACAAACAAAAACAAGCCAAAATAAGTGCAATTACTATTATTTAGGTGGAGATAATTGGTGGGGGGAAAAAAAGCACTTGAAATATTTTTGGGAAGAAATAAAGAGATACAATTGTTTTTTTTTATGTTGTTTTGACGGAATTCAACAAAACAAATTTCAAAATCAGACACTTCATGTCAGCACATTAATCTCGATAATTAATTTTGTTTTATTTAGACAACACCATTATTATTATTATCCCGGTATAACAGCCTATGCAATACTAACTTATGCATTCGCTCTTGGCTTATATGTGTGTTTGATATTAACAATTGTTTTTTTTTTTTTTGTTTTTTTTGTGCAACTGAATTAGAATTTCTGTAAATTAAAAAATGTGCAATAAAGTTTATTGAAAAAAAGAAAAAAAAGTCGCTGTTGGCTTCCGTAGTTTGAAGAGTTGTTGCTCTATTTGCCCTGAGCAGGAATGATCGCCGTTAATACAGCGCAGCTGCACAGTGATTGACGGCTTTGCAAGCTTTTATTTTTGCATCATTTGTGGTAAATCAGCGTCTTCTCTGCGTCGCAGATGTTTGATTGACAGCGCTCTGTGAACTTCTGACCTCCCTGACTCTGCGGCGTCCCCACTTTTCGTTCCAAACATGTTTCAGAGTGTACCCTTCACAAAACAGTTTGAGGGGAAAACCGTCACACAGGTTCCAGGAATGTGGGAAGTTTCTGGAGTTTAGTAAAAACACATTGCCCTTTGTCAGACCCTGCAATTAAAGTCAAAGAAAAGTAAAGTTATATAAAAAGCCCTTTGCTGTAAAAAGGTTCTCATTGAGCATTTTGATTAAATACATTTTGACCTCAAATTATTCTTTTTGTATTTTTTTTTGTATTTTTTCCCCTTGAATAACTCGACGGAATGGTTGGTCTTTCAGAATTATATTATATTGTATGATATATTTTTAGGTTAAAAAAAAGAGTCACCTTTTAAAGGATTTTACTTAATTGTACACCAAAAAAAAGTAAAGAAAGAAAGAAAAGTCACCTTTTAATAGGATTTTACTCTCACACTAAATAAAATAGTTGATGAGTCATGTTTTGATAGACTTCACTTAATGCAAACTAGAAGAATAGAAAAAAGGTAACTCGTCACCTTTTAATAGGATTTATTTAAGTGTACACGTAAACATTAAAAAAAAATGTGTGTAAACATGTTTTTTGTGTATATATTTCTCTTTTCCTCTGTGAATCTATCATTCCCATGAAACCTTCCTGTGTTTATTTTAGTTGTTTCTCAGTCCAGGAGTTTTTTTTAAATGGTGTTGAACTGAATTCCCCTTTTGTATAATAATTAGACTCAATCAAAATCTTGATTTTAGGGGAGTTTCATATTTCTACCTTGATGTTGGGATCTATAAATGACAGATGGAGAGCTGCTAAGTAAGCCCTTCCTCTTATAAATTACTCCTGCTTTGTGTTTATTTTATATGTGTGCCTCAAAAATATGGAATTAATTCAGTCTCAATAATCAGAAATGCACACAACCTGTTTCACAAATATACACCCTTTGATTCACAACTCTATTTTTACGCAAACGTGCATTATTTATTTGGAAATGCACACGTTGTGTTTCACACATGCACACTAAATGTTTCACACAAATGTGCACGCTGTTTTACTACTACATTTTACTTGCTACATTTTTTAGGAAATTCACAATAGATGCTTCACAAACATCATTTTTAGGTACACTCGTAATATGAACACACAGATCGTGCAAATGTTAGAAGGTGCATTCAAAAACCCTTTCTCATTTGTGAACCTCCACACATTTCTAAGAGATTTTTCTGCAGTGAATATTCCGTTAATGCTCCAGGTCATCTAATTACACAATTAGCTAATTAATCTGTCAATCAAAGTCATCAGCAAAGCAGGCGCGCTCGCCTTCAGCCAATCAAAAATTACAGTTGTGAATCAGAGCATTTGTATTTTTGAAACGGATTGTGTGCATTTCTGATTATTGAGACGGAATTAATTCCATTCAAAAAGGTTTTTTTTTAAAGCAGGAAAGTTCCTTTAAGATCCACAGATCCCCTTTTTCAAGAGTCCTGGCCAAGAGGCAAATTACTTCACAACCCCAAGACATTTTTATACTATTAAAACAGTAAAGACAAAAAAAAAGAAATCATGTTAGTGATTTTATTTCCAGGTCCGTCTGGGTAACATCAAACCGAGTCAAAGCTGGGAGATGTGGTAGTTGAATTGTCCTGTGCATAGAATTCCAGTCCGTAGGAGCTTGATACTGAAGACTCGCAGCCCAATGAGTCGTGTGAACTGATGAGCTGCCAGAGCAGGCCATCCAACCGAAGACTAGAGTTCTCAGTGATGAGTTCGTGGACCACAGTTTGATACAAAACATAAAGAGGCACGAAAAGCCAACTCCAACATGTGGACAGCCTGGACTGGGGCATGTGTGTAGAAAATATCCCCAGAACCATCTAATGGGACGGTCCACAAAAATCTACAGTTAACTAAAGAAAAGGAAATTAAAAAAAGGGCCCAAAAAATAAAATAAACGAAAATAAATACAATAAATAAAAATGAAACAAAATATCCCTAGCAAAGGAGGAAGTGTTAGAGCAACAAGTCTCGTCTTTGCACAGACATTAAAACACAACTTATTTATGCAATAGAAACTTAACTTTAGATGCAGCTATTTTACAATAGAACCAACATAAGGGTTGAAAGACAGTCAGTCATCAATACGTTTGAAATCACGAACAACTTCAACAAATGAGCCATCAGGAGAGACAAAAGGGGGAGTGTTCTTTAATTTCATTGTATGTTTGACCATGGCAAATATCTATCTATCTATCTATCTATCTATCGATCTATCGATCTATCTATCTGTCTGTCTGTCTGTCTGTCTGTCTGTCTGTCTGTCTGTCTGTCTGTCTGTCTGTCTGTCTGTCTGTCTGTCTGTCTGTCTGTCTGTCTGTGCTTGTAATTTGGGATTTAATATAAAAGATCACAAACACGGTTACAAAATAATATTTTTGTGAATTAAAAAAAGAAATTAATTTTGATCTTTTCATGGTTTCGGTGGTGCTTTCCTGCAGATTAAAATATGAAAAAAAAAATGTCTTATTTTAACCCTAAACGAGATCATACAAGTGTGTTTGTTCAGTTTGGCCCTGATGACAGAAATGCTAAAAGCTTGACTTTGCCGCCCTCTGCAGTGGTGCCCCGCTCAGTCAGAAGATTTTGGCTCTGCAGAAACAGTGCCAGGATTGCCTGCAGAGAGCAGAAGGCTTCCTTCAGTCCGTGAGTTGTGTTTGTTTCCCTCTTTCCCACACTTCAGCGTTGAGTCAGTGTGGTTTTTAACGGAAAAGGGGAGTACACGCTGCTCCACTCTGAGAAAGAATGACAGAAATGCGTTTGCGGCTTCAGCTGCAGAGGTAAATAGAAACAAAAACAGAGGACTTTGTTTGGCTTCTAGGTGGATCGTCTTGAGAAATAATCTCACTGTCGGTCCATTTTATGATGCCAAAGTGAGGTCTGGCTGCAGTAGCTGAAACCACACCCCCCACCTCTATTTAGATGACATACAATTATCACATAGTGTTTATCTCTAGAGGTCATGAACCCAGCATCATCCAGCTTGAACTTATTACAGCCATTCCTCTCATCGGTCACCTAATCAATCTGTCCTTTGGGTTTTTACATTTGTTTTTTCTCCCCGCCTTTTTAGGGTAATGCTTCGAGGGATGCAGACTACTTTTTGTTAATGGCTCGAGAAGCCTTTGAGAAGCTGATGGAAATGTCTCAGGTGGGCCCCCCCAATGAGAATGTGATCAAAAGGTGAAGAAAGATCCAGGTTCTGTTCATTTTATTGTTCCGCCTGCAAGTGGCTTACGGCCGTTACCTCGCTTCACATCTAACCTGCAGCTTGGATATGTACCGGGATCAGCTGATGGCGCTTCAGATGGCCCTAACAAGCAGCGTACCACGCAGGAGGAGCCTTCGCGGGAGCTCTGGAGGTTGGGGGGAGGAGACCCTCAGGAGCGTCCAAGATGCCAAAGGTTGGATTGCACAGCAAAAGGTAAGCCTGAAAGCAGTTTTGGAACTGTTGCTTGTGGGGTAGATTTGCCAAGGTTGCAACCTGTATTCACACATCTAAAGTTGGGATTGGCTCCAGCAACCCCTGTCACCCAACTTAAAAAAAGAAAGGTGTAGAAAAAGAATATGCCTTTACAATGTCCCTCCTGAGCTACTGTAGAAACACAGCGAGGGGTCATGATTGAGGCCAGATAGAGGCATGGGCAAGGGGGGCAATGTCCCCCTAACTGTCATGACTGCCCCTCTAATGGGATGGTCCACAAAATCTACATTTAACTAAAGAAATGGAAATAAAAGAGAGCCCAAAAAACAAAATAAATGAAAATAAATATAATAAATAAAAATGAAACAAAAGAAAAATGCAGACCCTCCCTCAAATAAATACAAAAACAAAAATATATGAAAGTACCCCAAAAATAAAATAAATTAAATAACCATTGGAAAAAGTAAAAATAAGATGAAAACAGACAGACAGATATAAAAAGAAAAAATAACAATATGCAGCCTAAATAAGGCACAAACCAGTGTCCTTCTTGTGCCTGTCCCAAGCCGGGTAAATACAGAGGGTAGTGTTAGGAAGAGCATTCAACATAAAACTTTTAAGTCATATCATAAAGATCAATGGAGAACACATTATGATGGATTTGGTTTTCTAAGCATTTTAGGGGCTAGGACGGATTTGACACCCCAAACTCTCAGCATATGTCAATATATTCTACCTGCACCCCATAATGCACCTGTCTAAATCTGGGTTTGGTTAGGACGATAATCCATTCTTGCTTTGATCTCCTTGCGAATCTGCAAATGTGAAATGATTGCACATTGATGGTTTAAAAAAGCCCCAAATCTTTGAGATCTGATGTTCAGTGCAAAAGTTAAATTTGCCCCTAAGATTTATAAGCACATTGGAACAGACCAAACTGCTCTGCCCTTTTTTTTGTCTGCCATACAGTATCCAGTATAATCTTTGGAATATCTTGGGGGAAATAGTATCTTAAAAAGACATTTTATCCATTCCTATTGATTTTTTTAATGGAATGAAAAAGTTTGAGAAACGTGCAGATTTAAATGCTGAAAACATAAACATAAACTTTAAAATGTTTTTTTTTAAGTACAAAGCTCCTCCCCCTGGGGCAAATATTTCTGAAGAAAAAGTTACATTTAAGGTGTTAGTAAAAATTGTTATTTATTTATTTATTGAAATCTCTACCCTGAGATAGGGTTTATAAAATGAAAGACTTGTTTGAGAATCTACAGTTACATTACTTTCTGCTGCTCAGTCTTCCATTTGATCACTCAGATCACACTAACTGATGCTTTTGGAGGTACTAACATGGTGATTTTAAATCCCTGTGGCTGTGTGTTCCAGCGTCTGATTGAGACAGCGCAGTGGGGAGACGAGCCTTCAACCATCCTGCAGCAAATCACCGCTCAGCAGAAGTATCACAGCTCGATCCAGAGGAGCCCTGAGGTAGAAAGGGCCAAAGAAGAACTGGTGGGTTCTGACTGCTGTGCAGGTCCAATTCAATCATCTAAGAAAAATGATGGTGTTTTCTGCAGCAATTGGAATCGGTTTCATTCCTGAACCAGATTCTTTTTGCAGCAACTTTATATTCAAAAACGCAACTAAATTTGCAAAATCCTTCACTGCTCTCCCAGATGACCAAAAAAAATAAAATAAAAGAGTTGCTATGGAGATATAACCAACAGAAAAGCAGCAGCCATTTTGAAAAAAGTGGTTTTTGTCACCAATTTGTGACAAGGGTGGCAGGAGCAGAAGGGGACAATAAGGTGTGTGTACCGCTACTCAGTCAGTAAGGGCCAAAAGGGCAGACGAGGTCAGCCTACAACAACGCCACTTGCGGCTTTAAATGTCTAATTTGTGTAGTTGCTGAATAGGAGTTGTTGAAGTTATTTAAATGACAGTTTGTTGGTGTCTGTGGTTAAATCTTAACCAGACAATCTTTTTATTAAAATAGCTTGATACTTTTTTGAGTTCAGCAGGTGTCCACATTTTCAGCTGCTTTCTCTCCTAATTTAATTATTGTCCATTGAATTAAAAAAAAAAAACCAAAGTAACCAAATAAGCTCCCCTGCACACCACTTTCAGACACGCACAATGGAGCAGATTTCTGCTGCAAGCATTGTTTGAGCCTTTTAAAGTGGACACTAACAGCAAAAAGTGTGAAATAAGCAAACCCCCTATGTGACTCTGTGTCAGTCAGTCACCAACCTGCATACAGATTTTTAATAATACATTTATATGAACAGATTATTAAGACTCTAGAAATGTCCCCCCCCCCAAAAAAAATCTGTTTTTTTTAATCTTTTAAGGCTTAAATGAAGCCTACATTTTGTCTTGATTTTGGTGTTGTCCAAACACCATAAAAGGTAGGTTTCTAAAGTTAAAAGCACCACTTTCCTCTTTCTTTCAGTTGAATAGGGGAGACAAAGCCCAGGCAATTGCTCTGGACCAAGAATGGGAAAGTCTGAAGGTGGGACAGAAGCCCCGTCGTTGATGTCGAGTTTTTTTTTTTTCACTTTTAATTTTTATTCGAACTCTCAACCTTTCCAGAAAATGTCATTTGGCCGGATAGAGCAGCTGCGAGAACTCCACCACATCCTTGATGAACTCTTCAATGAACTCCTGTGGGTGAACGAGAAAGAGGAGGACGAGCTGATGTTTGACTGGGGCGACAGGAGCTCCGTGGAGTCCATCGCCAAGAAGCAGGAGGACTACTCTGTGAGTGAAGCTGCAGGGATTCCAAGGTTGCAACAGAAATCCACATTTTCTTTTGTGTTTTTAAGATCTGCAATCTCGCCAATGAACGTACTAGGAGGAGAAACAACTATAATTCCTTTCTGTAAAGTAAATCTGTGCCTCATACGGGAGAGATCTTTCTGTGGCCGATTAGATTTTGGCAGCTGAGGTCGTTTTTCTACTGCATCGGCTGCATTTGGAGTCATCCCATCCCTGCTGCAATTACTGAAGCTTTTTATTATGCAACAGAAACTGATGAGCGCCCTGGAGGAGAAGGAGAAGGACATAAACAAAGCCAAAGCCAAAGCCCACTCCCTGCTGGCAAACAGGCACCCGGGCTCGGACAAAATTGAGGTGCGGACAGATTCTTTCGCTTTTATCCAAAGCAAAGCTGTGGCAATAATGGCAATAATGGAGAAATTGTATTCTATATTTTTATTCTCTTCCAGGCTTACTTGGAAACGCTGCAGACTCAGTGGAGCTGGCTGCTCCAAATCACGAAATGCATTGATGTTCATTTGAAAGAGAATGGAGCTTACTGGCAGGTAATTTACAATACTAAGAGCTTAAAAACCTAAAATTATACCCTTTTTGCTCACCTTTAAAAGAAAGTTGATCTTTCATCTGTATTTATTTGATCTTGATTCTTCTTTGAATCCTGCGTTAAACAAAACTCTTTAAAAAAGATTTGAACAGGTTTCGAAGCCCTAAAGTTCCACTCCGATCATCTTTTATCTATTCTCAAAGTGTTCCCAGTGGTCTTTTAATTATGATTATACCGCTTTTAGGCAAATTTCAAAAACCTGTGTCATTCCAGGACATACCGTAGTATCTGCAGAACGTCAGAATTACATCCAAAATTTGCCTCTGAGTTGTGGGCGGGACCGTTGACATAGGCCAAACCCCCCCCCCCCCCCCCGCCATCCCCCTTGCTTATAGCTTGGAGTGTATTTTCTACTCCTCATCACAAATATACTCTTTTTCAAACAGTAGTTTTTTGTCTGCGCCTAATTTTCAACTATATGAATAAAGAAATACTCAGAAATGCAATTTTAAGCTTAATTTTCTTTATAAACGTGCCCCATCATGAGAAGAAATGCCACAAAACACGTAAAGAAACACAATTTTTATCGGAGTGGGTGCTTAAAGTAATATTTCATTTTCTGACATCATAAAATATTCTCTGAAACCAACCGCTTGTTGTTTCTCCACAAGGAAGTGCAGCATTAGAACAAATACACAGATGTTATTTCAGAACAGAACTGGTGTGCCTGCATCTGATGCCAAAAAAAAAAAACAAGTTGGTGCAGGCTGACTCTGTTTAGTTTCTTTTTTAACCCTTGTGCTATCCTAGGCACTTTACTGACTTTACTGTTGGGAGTTGGGTCATCTAGACCGGTGGTCCCCAACTTTTTTGTCACCGTGGACCGGTACAATGCAAGGCACGTTTGCCGTGGAAGGGGGGGGGGTTGAGGTGCCCCGCAAGACAGATTTACCGTGGACCGGGGGTGGTATTTTCTCTTTAGTATTGATAATAACAATAATAATTATAATTTTCCCTTGTCAAAGCAACTTTCTAAAGAAGTTTGTTTTTTGCTCATTTTGGTTGTTTGGGTTTAATTTTAGTGGGGTTTATCACCTGATGTTTGGTGTCGCGACTTTGACGTGCGTTAAGTGTGACAGATGTAACAAAGTGAATCTGGTCACTTTTCAAAATAAAACGTTTTTGTTGGAAAAAAAAAACAATAAAATGGAAATTATTTTTTCTTTCTGTGCGTCCCGGTGCAAAAATTTCCCGCGGCCTGGAACCGCTCCGCGGCCCGGTGGTTGGGGACCACTGATCTAGACCCACTAGACAGTGCTTTGAACCTTTTTTTTTCAACGATTTGTGATCTTCACTGGTTCAATGGATTACATGAAATTTGTCCACCTTTATCCATCTTTGTTATGGTAGGGAGAACACGTCAAAGTAAGGGTGGGGTCATCCAAGACAGCACAAGGGTTACAATAAGAACCGTACGTGGTCTGCCTGTACTGAACACGCAGGTGTCTGGTTGCAGTCAAGAGTCTGTGCTTCTGACAGTTGCCTCCCCCAGATAGTCTACTTGCTTCCTTTATCAAGCCCGCTGTCAGGAACTCTCTCGACCTAGGGATTCATCTCCTGACTCTCATGTCGGGTCACTGGTTCGCTCTTGTTTTTATCATCTAAAAACTGAGTCCAACTGTGTGCGTTCTGAGATGGACTAACTTCTTGGTTATTTTTTATCAGACACGGTTTGTGTTTGTCACATACCTGACATGTTTTGGCAGAATCACTTCCGCCTTCATCAGACTCTGACAAAAATACTCTGATAAAAAATAACATAAAAAGTTAGTTAATCTTATAGACACAATGAACTTTATCGAATTGTTCCGAGATGGAGGTGCTAATCCACGCTTTTATAACTTCTTGTCTTGATTACTGCAGCACCATCTTCACATGTTTAAGCAAAAAATCTCTAGACTGGCTCCAGGTTGTCCGGAACGCTGCTTCAAGGCTTTGAACTAATTCATCCAAGTTTTCGCCAGCTGTACTGGCTCCCCATTAGTTTCCGAGTGCATTTTAAAATCCTGGTTTTAACATACACAGCCCCTCAATAGCAAAGTCTATATAAAAGACCTTGTGGAGCCATACACTCCCAGCAGGTCCCTGAGATCAAGTGACCAGGGTCTGCTGGTTGTTAAGAGAACCCAGTTAAAAACTAAGGATGACAGAGCTTTTGCAGCAGTGGCTCCATCCCTCTGGAACTCCTTTGCTCTCAGTCTCAGATCTGCAGATTCAGTGTTTTCTTTTAAAAAGCAGCTAAAAACCTATCTTTTCAAAATAGCTTTTCATAATTCTTTTTCATATTCTGTGTTTTACCGTTTTTTTAATGTGAAGCACTTTGTGATTTTTATCTTGAAAGGTGCTATACAAATAAAGTTTATTATTATTATTGAACATGATTCATTCAGACATGACCAGAGGATTCTGACCCAGTTCAATTTCTGTTTATAAATCATCTTTCTATAAAATCCGCAAACAGTTAGATAACTGTTAATGACGGCAAAAAGCTTCCAGATCATGAATAACCATTAGCTTCCAGGGTTTCACAGTCTTTCTAGACCTTCTGAATCTGTCTTCCCACTATAGACCTGGTAAAAACATTTTTTTCCTTCTGATTCTTATCTAGAAATGTGGTTTTTTTTTGTAGTTCTTTAATGAAGCCAAAGAAACCAGCAGTGCTCTTCAGAAGGAGCGTGAAGTGATCCAGAAAAACTTCTCCTGTGACAAGGAAACCTCACTGGAGGACCTGATGGAGCTCCTCAAAGGCCTGGAGGTGTGGGATCCTCTTCCAAACTATGAGAAACACATTTACATGTAGTACTGTGACACTTGGAATGAGGAAACCTGAGATGTCTTCACCTGTGACCCTTTCTAATCTTCAGAAGGAAAAGGCGAAGATCGTGGATCACAAGAGGCAGGTGCAGCACCTGGTCAGCAAGTCAAAGAGCATCGTGAGGCTGACGCCCAGGTACCCAGACGAGAAGAGCAAAGGCATCGTTGTCAAAGCTCTGTGTGACTACAAACAAGAACAGGTAGATTCTGACAACATGTGTGCTACACTCCCACTGACGCACTAATGTTTCTACTGTGATAAAAGTCAGATTTGGGCAAACTTAAATGATGGTGGGAGACATTTGAACTCATATTTGCATCAGTAGGCATCAAGGGGTTAAGGGTTGCATGAATGAACACGAACACTGTGAAGTAAACACATTTTTTTTTAATTTTCTCTAAATGTACTTAAGGCTTGAGCCCGAATTCCCTCCCTACGCACTATATAGTGCACTATATATAGTGCACTATATAGTGTGTTATCCATTTTGTAGTGCTGTCCGAATTTACAATTCCAAAATCAAGTGCCCTAGAAATTTCCCAGAAGTCTATGCGAAAAACCAATGTGCATCGTTGAATTTAGACCACAATGCATTGCAGTGGAAAATTTTTTACCAAAAAAATCTATTTCAATGTATTTTTTAAATAAACTATCAACATTTTTATCTTCAGAAGACAGTGGACTCATAAATAATTGTCACACAACGCTCATATTAATTAGATTTAAACTTCATGAAATTGATGGTGACATATTCACCGTTAAAACAAAAAAAAAGTAGGGAGCATGGTGGATTGCTTTTTTTAAATATATTTTTTCTAATTTCTCCTGTCGAACAGCTGAGCACACACATATTTTGGACGTATTTTATTGTTACAATAGGGGTTATAAATCTTTTGACACACAAGGTGTATATTTGAATAAACCCCTTTTGTAATTTAGGCTAAACTTTATTCCTTTAAGTGGGGGGTGTAAAACCGTGAAGCAGCATAAAGCAACAAGTTCCTGGATGTTTATAATCATTACGGTCAGATTAAGAAGTAATACAAATCTAAAAGGGGTGGGGGCCTATCCACACACACACTCAAATGTAATAAACATACCTGTTGGCTCCAAAAATGTTCACATACAAACATGTCAACATGTTCACAACATGGCACTACATAGTGCCGCACTATATAGTGTTTTAGTAGTTTGGGATTAGGGTGGGAATTTGGACATAGCCAAGGTTTTGTTCAATATGTCACATTTTTATTGAGCTTGTTAAGGTACGTTTATTACCATTTAATAATCAAAAGTAATTCAGAAAGTAGTGAATCGTAGAAAGATACAAATATCCAACCAAGCAAAGGATACAATCATTTACAAATAACAAAATCTAGAATACATTCCAAAATATATGATTTGTTGAGTCTCACTATATCTTAATAACTCCAGGAAAGCTAAATTATCCTAAATGCATTTCAATAATGACCCATATAAATGACTAACCATTAACATTTTAGAACTTTAGACAAACAAAAACACTATAACTATCCGCTTTAAGACAACAAAGTGACCAGTTAGTTACTGTAAAAACATTCAAAACTGGTGAAGTTAGATTTTGGACAGAAGAGGATGCTAACCATGCTAACATTACTTATGCCTTTATAAAAACCACTCCATTTTTGTTACATGAGATGTAATAATGATTTAATAATATATTCTGATGATAAGAGCATTTCATCATTGATACTTTTTAAATAATCTCCACTTGGACTGATAACTATAAATACACGTTAAGAATCAGATTATGGCAATTAAAAAAGTAAATCATAACAGGGGCGGGATTATGTAAATTCACCTTTTAAGCAATCAATCAAACTTTATTTGACAAACTTTATAAATTCAGTGCGTGTACTGTTTGTATAAATAAATATCTCTTTATTATTGGGAGCAAGAAAGATACCAAAGATAGCATCATTTTCTTTTCTTTTCTTTATTTCTTTATCAGTGTAGGAATTTTTTGGTTTGATATATTAAGGTTTTTTTTTTTGTCTTTTTCCCATATTTTTACTACTTGATAGAAGTGTTTTAAGTCCAGGTTTTGAACACAGAGACAGAGTCAGTCTTCAAAACTAAAATAGCAAGTTGGGGTAAAAAAATTCTGTCTTCATTTCTTGAAACATCAAGTAGTCATCCGTCCCCTCCTTGCAGACAGTGATCCTTACAGGCAACGAGGCCATCCTGAAGGACAACAGTCAGCGCAGTAAGTGGCTTGTGAACGGCCCTGGAGGACTGGAGATGTCGATACCGTCTGTGTGCCTGATCATACCCCCTCCTAACCCAAGGAGCATCACCCTTGCCACCAAGTAAGAAGATTTTTTTTTTAATCAAAGGTTTTTCCTTTCCTGTGTCGATAAACCTGGACCTCAGCTACTTTTATATTTGGGTAAAAATAATCTTATATGAATTGGAACAGTTTTTAAAATACACACTGTTTTTAAGATGAGTTTTAAGGTTGAGAAAAATACATACACGGCCCACATCATTTGCCCTCCCCTCACATGCTTGACTATTGAGTTTTCAGGGATAAGAAACCCTTACCCTTTTCTAATTGATTTTTTTAGTTTTATTTTCATAATGCTAAGAAATGTATGCACAACTGAAGTTACATTTAAATAAAACAGTTATGGCATTATCTTTTTTGTCATGATTTAAAAAATGTATTTTTCGCCCAACTGTAAATTTACAAAATAAAAGCTTTCTGTTTTTTTTAATTTGATCCCTGTCTTGTTCGAAGGATTGAACAATACTTTGAGTCCATCATGTCCATCTGGAATCAGTTGTACATCAACGTAAAGAGTCTCATCGCCTGGCAATACTGTCTGCTGGATATTAAATACATCAACTCTCTCACCATCTCCATGGTAAAACAAAGCAGCATCTCTGTGGTTGATCATCCAAGGTTTTACATGTTAATTAAAGTTGTCACTTTAGAAAACTCCTGATGGAAGCTAAGATGATTTAAGCTTAGCTTTAAAGCTACAATTAACTTATTTATAATAGTTGACAGACTGACTATAATCAATTTTGGGACTTTAAGTACAGAGAACCTGAATAAAAACTACACTTAGTGTAGTTGTTTCAAGCTGTGAAACTATAAATTTGAATGAATAGAAACAATTAAGAATGAAATAATTAACAAGATAAAAAAGCAAACTCTGACCATCAAATATAGCAACAATACAAGATTTAACATCTAGGTGGTAAAAATACAATCAATAATTAATTAATGATGTAGTAGTAAGAGGAACTAGGTGAGATTAATTAACAGGAAGTTTTAGTGACCAAAAATAAGAGGTGATTCTTTAAAACAAAGCATACATTTAAAAAAACTGAGAGCTAAAGTAAATATGAAGACAATACCAACTGGGAATTCACAAATGAAACAGGAAAAAACATCAAGGTTAACATTAAGGTGTGTTAAATATTTTTTATGCACCAATCTCCTTTTCCAGCTTTCTGAGATGCACCCAGATGAGTATCGACAGATCATCAAGAACCTGGAGGCTCATTTTGAGGAGTTCAAAACAACCAGCCGCGACTCCAAGGTGTTTGAGGAGGAGGACAGAAGGAGCATTGAGAACCAGGTGACGGGAGCCCAGGGACACTATGAGAAGCTGGTGGAAGAGCTGCCGGTTAACGGTCAGTAACAGTGAATACACACACACACAAACACACACACACACACAAACACAACTGCCCTATCCATTGTCATCAGAAGTTTGGCTGCAGTATTTTCAACTACTTAGGATGATCCTAGTTTTAATGCCAGGTAGAAGGTGAAAAAGGAAAGTTCAGGTTTTTAACTCCCTGGTTTCTCATAGTGAGATTAAACAAATCGTAGATGCCACCGAGGGAGATTATAATCCTATTCCTGTAAACTTGTATAGCAGTTGAAAACTATAATACGATGTTGAAATTTACATTGGGAAAAATACCAAAAGATTTGTAGGAAAGTACAAGAAAACACAAAAATGAGAAGGAATTTGAGTTTTCATTTGCTTTGTTATAACTTACATTGTCAGCATTTTCCTTGTAATTGTACATGCAAAAGAACATGACATTGTTAGAAAGACAGAATTACGAAATTGCAATTTAAGATTTTAGGAACATTTTTAGTACAGTTTTTTTCTGCACTATAGAGTGCACTTGATTATAAAACATGCAATGAAACATACAATGAATAGTATGTTTTCGAACATACACTGTATGTTATATAAATGGGGGGGCTAAGGGTAGGGATGCCCAATTTAGTTTATTCTCTTTAGTTTATTTTTGCAATCATCTATTGTGTTTTATAACTGATTTTATGTTTGTACAAGTAGTGAAGCACGTTGAGATAATTGTGTTGTAATATTGGGATACATAAAAGAAACTTAATTGAATTGAACGTGTAAAAAAAGGCTAATATTGCTAACACGTAGGTTACTGTGACCATGCTAACTCCCGACCAGGTTTGTAACATGAAAAAAAAAGAAGCACAGTCAGACACTGCTACACGTTAGCTGCATTAGCATATTCACAATAACACCCAACCAAACATGTTGATAGAGCGACGCATACCTCTCTAAATCACTTCGGCACCACTAAGCACAACCAAACTTTGGTTTTCTGAAAAACGCATTAAGGGTTTTAATCCTTGTGCTATCCTATGGGGTCAAGATGACCATTGACGTGTTCTCCCTACCATGACAAAGGTGGATAAAGGTGGAGAGGATTTCATGTAATCCATGGACACCAGTGATGATCACAAATCATTGAAGAAAAAAGTTCAGCGCACTGTCCTGTGGGGTCTAGATGACCCAACTCCCAATGTTAAAGTGCCTAGGATAGCACAAGGGTTAAAGTGAGCTTTATAGTAGTAGTATTTTACCAGACATGAATCAACTTTTTTTGTCTTTTCACAGTTGGGCATCAGGAACCGCAAGTTATCGAGCATCAGAGTCTACAGCAGCTACAGCAGCCTCAGCACCTAGTACAGCTACAGCAGCCTCAGCAGCTAATGCAGTTACAGCAGCCTCAGCACCTACAGCAGCCTCAGCAGGTGATATATATACAACAGCCAGCAATGCAGCAGAGACAAGTATTTCTGCATCATCAACAGCAGCAGATGATTCAGCAGCAACAATTGCTGCAACAGCAGCAAATAATCGAGCAGCAGCGGCTGCAACAGCAACAAGCAATCGAGCAGCAGCAGATGCTGCAACAGCAACAAGCAATCGAGCAGCAGCAGCAGCAGCAGCAGCAGCTGCAACAACAGCAAATAATTGAGCAGCAACAAGAAGCTGTGACGAAAGAGGAGTCCAAGAGGTTGGAGGAAGAAAGAAAGCCGGCAGAGGTCAGGAAACAGGTGGAGAAGAAGGTGGAAGTGAATAAGGAGGTGGTGAGCAAAGAGTCTGGGATCAAGAAAGAACCAAACAAATGGGTCAAAGTAACAAAAAGGGTGATGCGGTCCTCCTCCTCCTCCTCTTCGGCTTCCTTCTCATCTCAGATCTTGACAGAACTGCACTCGCTCAGGCTAAGGGTGGAGACTGCTGAGGGCACGCTGAGTCAGCACATTCACATCTGCGTTGGACAGGATGGAGTACAAGACTGTAGCTTCAGGATCACTGAGTTAAAGGTAAAGCAAAAACAAACAAAAACAGGGAAGCTGGCTAATGATATTTACACTTTAAAGATCTGTATTTTCACAGCAACAACTATTTGTGGATATGTTTCTTTCAGATGGTGCAAAGTAACGTGGACCTACTGCGTGACGAGTACACACTTTTGAGGGAACGCATTCTGAAAGACGTAGAAGACATGAACGATTCCGAAACAGCCCAGTACCTCCGCAGCGAGTTTGGAGGGATTAACCAGAGGCTTGACAGTTTGGAAAGCAGCACCTCAGCTTACATACAGCGGTATGCAAATATAAATACATGAAAGTCAAGACTTTGTTTGAGGTTATTCAAGGCATTTAGTTCTTCTGTGGAATGTCAATTTAAAGGTGAGGGTGAGATGTGATGCAAATAAGGCATCAGGGTAAAAACAACAAGAGTTAGAAAAAAAAAGTGAAAAAACATTGTAAAAAATTAGGGAGTCTAGTTTTGATCCATGTGGAACACCTTAAGGAATGTTTCATGGGGAAGCAAACTCATCATTTATTTACAACTAAAAGCTGACCATTTCTGCTGCAGCTATCACCAGGTTTAAAACCAAACTGTATACCCATTAAACCAAATTGTGGGGAAAGTGAATCATTGTGTTTTCACGTTGACGTTGTCAAACGTGTAAGAATCCCTTACTTTATTACATTACACTAGGCTTAGTATAAGTCAACTGAAAAGTTTTCTGTCATTCTTACTTTCTTTATTATAAAATTCAAAAAAGTATTTTTCTGAATTTCTTGTTTTTTGTTTTTTTGTTTTTTTGTAATACACAAATAATAGATTAAACCAAAACTAAACAGCGAGCCCCAACATTGAGGTTTGAAGCGAATTGTGTGGAAGTGAATAATTGCATTCCTGGCTGTCACTACCCAACCTATGAGATAAAGAATTCTAAAATGCTGATAGAAAAATAGGTTAGACCCATGGCTGAAGGCCTTACACGCAGAATGACGCTGCCTTAAAATGATGTATTTTCAGTCAGACAACTCTTGCAGTAAGAAATATTTATTTGACATTTTTCACATACTTTAGTTGGCATTCACATCTTTTGGTTTGGCATAAGGCTCCGTTCAATTCCATGAGAGATTTCCATAAAACTTTCGGGTAACAAAAACCCCCCTTACGGAGCCCACAGGTGGAAGCCGGGGAGGAGGGTGGGGCGAAGAATGAGCGCTGAAGGTAAGAAAGAGAATGAGCGCCTGCGCACCTGGGCTTAAATAGGACGCTGAGCAGGTGCGTTAATTGACTGAACCGCCCTAGGGTAAGCTGTAAACACTGCTACAAGTCATCTGCCCGAAATACGATTATGAATCGTCATTTAATTAACCACTCCAGTGGCCACCGTTCGTGTGTCTAGAAAGTTTCTCCTCTAGATCTTTTTTATTTATTTTTTTTGGAAGACCGGTGCCTGAAAAGGAAGTAGACTCATCGTGTTTTTGTCTTGAAACAGTTATTGCTAACACTTTTTAAACCATGCATGATGCATTCAGAAGACAGGAGCATATTTTCATTTTCATTCATAAAATATTTCTTTGCTCAAAACTTCAAACTTTTAACAACGAAACAGCGAGTTATTATAATCAGTGGTTCCTGATCGGTGAAATGTTTTTTTTTTCCAAGTCAAACACCTCCCAACCCGCTCAAGTCTGGTTTATTTGCATCTTTTGTCTTTGTCAGGCTGCGGGCTCTAAGGGACATGCTGGAGAGTGTGGCACGAGCTGAGGACCTAGTGAGAGTTCACGAAGCAAGACTGACAGAAAAGGAGACCACTTCTCTGACTCCAAGTGAAGTTGAGGAATACATATCAACCCTGATGGTATTCTGGATATATTTAGATTTTTGTTGTTTTATATACCCAAACGATAATTTTTAGACTGAATACATTCAGAAGTCCTCTTCCAATTTGTTCTTGTAGCACATGAAAGCAGAGCTGGATCAGAAAAGAGACATTCTGACCTCCATGGAAGCAGAGCTGACAAAGGCGACCCACTGGAACAGCCAGGTGGGCAGTTCTTCCCACAGGTGTGACATGATGCTGACGAAATACACCGAGCACGCTGGGCTGCTGTCTGACCGCTGGAGACGGATCGAGGCTCAGATTTCCACCAGGTTTGTCTCAACATAAACCTTTATTCAGTAGAGCATGTAACTGTCACTTTCCTGTCATCAACTGGGTTATTGTGTTTTGAATTGTCCAGACTGCAGGACCTGCAGCTGTATCTGCCTCACTTGAATCACTACAAGCAAACTAGCGCCCCCCTGATCGAGTGGATTGATGCCACACGGAAGAAACAGGACGCCATGCAGGGCACCAAGATAGACAACGTTCAAGAACTCAAAGAGCACATCAGCAACCAAAAGGTCCTCTGCTTGCCATTTATTTGTTGCTTTTTAAGATGTACAAGGGTTCACATTCATGTTTCTGTGGTCTGCTGATCTGTCAAGGCTCTGAACACCGAAATCAAAGCAAAGAAGGAAACAGTAGAAAGTGTGCTGAAGAACAACGAGACCTGTGTCCACGCCATTAAGGTATGTAGCCTTGAAATGTTTTGAAAATTATTATTTTTTTAATTTCCTCCTTTCACAACTGTGCTTTTTTGCAGGATTATGAGGCAGACCTGGCCTCATATGCCTCTGGTTTAGAAACTTTGCTCAAAATCCCTTTCAAAAGGACAATGCTCAGGTCCCCCTCAATGGACCTCAACCAGGAGGTAACGCTGCACTCACTGGTCAATTCTGTTCTTTTTTTTAATTTACAGAAAAATTCTAATTCTTGATATCAAACCTGCTTTGTGTTCTAGTATTCACACATTCAGACCCGTTACATGGAGCTGCTGGCTTTGTCTGGGAACTACCACAAATTCCTTGGAGAGTTGCTCAAAAGCATGGAGGAGCTTAAGGTACTGATTCCTTTTTTAAGTCTTATTTTTATTTCTATGTTACGTATGTTTTAAAGACGAGTGAGTGAATGGCTCATGATTATATGAAATATATGATCCTGTGTTTGTTGAAGTGACCCTGAAGCTAAAAAAACAAACAAAAAACCTTTGGATGGTAATAGGCAGCTGGGAAAACATGGGTTTGTCTTCATAGATTCTGAAAGTTTTTCCACTTTAAAAATTAAGAGAAGTCTTATTCTATTGCTGGTATTGTATCTCTTTTAGAGCAGTAAATTTATGGGGCTGTTGCTGGGCAACACAGACTTTCAACTCCCTCCAAAGATTTTCTATGAGGTTTAAATCTGGAGACTGGCTAGGCCACTGCAGGACCTTAAAATGCTTTTTACAAAGCCACTTCTTCATTACCTGGGTAGTGTTTGGGATTGTTGTCATGCTGAAAGACGCAGCCACGTTTCATCTTCAATGCTGATGGAAGGAGGTTTCACTCAAAATCTGAGGACGCATGGCCCCATTCATTCTTTGCTTTGCACGGATCAGCCGTCCTGGTCCCTTTGCTGAAAAGCAGTTTCAAAGCATGTTGTTTCCACCCCTATGCTTTACAGTAGATATGGTGTTCTTTGGATTCAACTCGACATTCTTTTTCCTCCAAACACGGGGTGAAATCTTGTGGGGAGCCCCTGGTGGAGGGAGATTATTAGTGGTCCTGTATGTCTTCCATTTCCTAATAATTGCTCCCACAGTTGATTTCTTCACACCAAATTGCTTACCTACTGCAGATTCAGTTTTCCGGCCTGGTGCAGGTCAACAATTTTGCTTCTAGTGTCCTTAGACAGCTCTTTGGTCGAGGCCATAGTGGAGTTTGGAGTGGGACTGTTCGAAGTTGTGGATAGCAAGTTTAAACAGGTGCCATTCATTCAGGTAACAAGTGGAGGACAGAGGATCCTCTTACAGAAGAAGTTACAGGTCTGTGAGGGACAGAAATCTTGCTCTTTTGTAGGTTTCCAAATACTTATTTGGTATACCTATGATGGAAATTACTGGCCTCTCTCATTTTTTTCTAGTGGGGGCATTTGCAGATTTGGTTACTGACTAAATACTTTTTTGCCTCACTGTATGTATATCCCACAAATAAGCAATAATTCGGTCCCTCATGGACCTGGTACTACTTCTTTAAGAAGTTCTATCCTTCACTGGTTACCTGTTGACCTCAATGTCACCTGTTTGAAATGGTTATGTGTATAAAAGACATCTGACCACGCCCTTAAACGGTCAGACCGCAACATCTCCTCCATGACCACGACCAAAAGACACCAAGGACTAGATTGTATACCTTAAGACTTGGATGAACATATCTACAATAAGCTGGGAATATCTATCTAAAATGAACATTACAGACCAAAATCGCATGTTTTGGAGGTACAACTTGCAGAATCAGTGACCAACAAATACTTTTTTGCTCCACTGTATCTAAAATTAATTTGAACTGTTTTTAAACAGATCAATTTACAACATAACAATAAACATCACCAATGTGATGGAAAAACATAAAAAAGAAAAGAAAAAATAACCAAGATGACAGTATAGTTTATGTTTTTTTATTCGTCACATACAGAAGCTGAATTCTCTCTAGATCATGAGATGAGTGTAGTTCTAACATTTCTTTTAGATCACCATGGTTCTTCAAAGATTTCTTTTGTTGTCATATTTCTCTTTGACTATCCAAACTCTCGGGTGCACATATTTATTTGTGTTTCCCTAATCACTTAGTGTTTTAACATACTCTTTATCTATAAACAAAATGTGCTAAAATAAAGAAAAAAGATGTAGATATCATGGACAAAAAAGTTGTGTTTAGGGAAAAAAAAGTATTGTTTCCTTCACAATTGTTTTTATTCAGCTTTTTTATCAACATTAATTTAAAGCCCATTAAATACAGCAATTAATTTACATTAACATAAATTGTATTACAAGGTTTTCAAATTTTTACAATTGCATTTAAAAGAGGAATCATGTTATTCTTTTTAAATTAATCAATAAATATGGTTTAGAAATAAAAAAATCATATTGTTTTTGTTATTATTATAGAATTTAATGTTACAAATATGGCTTTCTCTGATCGAATTAGAATATTTTTGAAGGTTGCTTTAAACTGGCCATTTTCTTCATTTCCAGATTCGAAATACCCGCATCGACATGATGGAGGAGGAGCTTCGGCAGCTAAGGGAAGGCCTCAATGACAGCAACTCCAAGAACAAGTCCCTGGAGGAATCGATTGGTCGATACCAGCTGCAGCTTTCCCAGTCGCAGAGCCAGTTGCTGTCCCTGGAAGAAGTGGAGCGCACCACGGCACTGAAGTGTAGTACCACCAAGGAGAACCTAGACTCCACCCAGAGCCTGCTAGCAGAACTCAAGGAAGAGGTAGAACGTCTTAAGTACCTGCTGGGTGAAGAGAGGAGGAAGTCAAAGTTGGCAGAAGAGCGCTACAGTCAGCAGAAAGAGGAGTACGATTCTGTCCTGAAGAAAAGACAGAACGAGCTGGAGACGGTCAGCTGGTCTAAGATGGAGGTGGAGAAATCTGTAGCCAATAAGGAGCATGAGATTGAGCAGCTGCGGCGGCGGCTGACTGAGAATGAAGCAATGGTCAAGGATCTACAGATGGAGATAGTAAAGGTAAGGAGTATATTCATTACGGAGATCAGTAGCTTAAAACTCAGCTACGAATCTCAGATCCAGATTAGTCGCACAGATATCCAAAGGCTGGCAGCCCAGAGGGACGAGGACATTGCAGAGCTCCAGCTGCAGTGTGATAGGGCGGAGGCAGAGAGGAGAAGTCTAGAAGAGGAAGTTATGAGGCTCAGGGTGTCCATCGGTAATGCGGAGGAGCAAAGGAAGATGGCAGAGGAAGAGGCTCACAGTCGACAGGCTTTGCTTATAGAGGAAGGGTGTAGGAGAAGAGAAATGGAAAGCCAAGTGGAGTTGCTGATGAGGCAGAGGGATGATGATAGCAGTCAGTACAGAGAGGAGCTGACTGAGCTCATGAGAAACCTGCAGGAGAAGAGTGACCAACTGGTTTATGTGACACATAGTCTGGAGGAAGAGACGCGAAGGAGGAAGATCACAGAGGAGGGCCAGGCAGTGCTTGAGCAGTCTCTTGCTCAGCTGCAAACAAAGCTAACGGCATCCTCAACGGCTACAACCCAGCTGACGGAGTGCAAGGAGGAGCTTCAGCATATTCGTTTGGAGTATGAAAGAGAGAGCAAAGAAAGATGCAGATTGGTCCAAAACGCAAACCGGCTACAAGGGCGCATCAAGGACCTGCAGGTTGTGAGAGATGAGCTGGAGGTCCAGGTGGAGAGTCTGAGGGCATCTCATCGAGAGGAGGTGAACAGGAGAAGACAGGTGGAGGCAGAGCTGGAAAAGATGACTGAGGCAGTGACAGAGTACACCAACACCATCACAAACCTGCGTCAAAGCCAAGAACAAGCCAGTACATTGCAAACTAGTAGTCAACAGGAGTGCCTTAGGTTGCAAGAAGAGCAAGATATAAGCATGAGACTAAAGCAGACCTCAGCCAATCAGATCTATCAACTAAACAACGAGCTGAAGGCTCTGAAGCAGCAACTTCTGCAGGAGGAGGTCCGAGTCAAAGAGGCCAACCTCAGAAATGAGGATCTTTGCAAAATCATTGAGGAAAAGAGTAAGGCACTTGCTGAGAACTCTGCTGAGCTTCAGAGGTTGAAGGATTTGACAGAAACCCAGACTAAAGAAAGGCTGATCCTGGAGGAGGAGCTGAAGGCCACACAATGCAACAAAGAGGAGCTCATGAAATCCAAAAGGGACGAGCTCTCCACCCAAATCACTGCACTTGAGCTGAGGCTACAAGCCACCGAGCGCAGCAACTTAGACTCCTGCGACCTGATTTCAGGGCTTTCCTTGGAGAGGGACAAATTCAAGCTGGAGGCTGAAACGTTACAAAAACAGGTCACAGAGGTACATGATAAATCTGCCTCTTAGTCCTGGACTAGTTTTACCTTTCACTTAAGTTGTCACTAGCTGAGCCTTTCGTTGCATGCTCACACACCCTTTAGTAGTAGATCCCTGAAGAAACACTCCTCCTGACATTTCTGATTGAAACACATATTTCTGTATGTGTTTCGAAAGACTTGTATGTAGTGCAGCTGCATGCAGTCCCTCCCTCCCTGCCTTCTCAAAGCTGTTTGTTTCTCCTCAATGGTTTTATACTTTTTATACAGTTACCGTCTTCAACAAATATGTTACTGCTGCCTGTTGAATCATCTGTTATAACATGCCTTTTGTTTTAAAGATGCACTTTAAAAATTATGTAAAACAGCTCTAGTGTACTTTAATGACCCATTGCAATGAAAATTGTATTTGGGTGTTTTTAACATGTCATTGGGGCATTTTTCAGAAGGCCAAAATATATATTTTTTGAAAAAATATTAGAATATGTATTTATTAGAATATTTACTTACTTATTTAAATATATTTGTAGAAAATTAAGCTCAAATTGCAATTCTGACTATTTCTTTATTCACATTGTTGTGAACCAGAAGTAGAAAAAAAAAAGTTTGATAAAGTGCATTATTGTGACGTAGAAAATACGCTGGACAGGCCACAAGCTCCCTGTTCCAAGCTGTCAGCAACAGGGAGGGGAAGGGGGGTGGGGTTGCTTTGGAGTCCTTCCCACAAATGCAACCCTAACTACTGCCGCTCTGCGGAAAACTTTGTCCTTGAAAACGACACTTTTTTTGTTTTTGCCTAAAAACTGCATAATCATAATTAAGACCTTTTTAAGTAGATAAAAAAATGATTGGAGTGAATATCTTCTTGCAAATATGTAATGAAGACTGCCATCCTTTTTTTTCTTATGTATTTGCATGATTGAAAATGATCAAAACATTGTCAGTTTCAGTAGTTTAGGTGTTTTATTGTAGACGTAGACCACATGGCTTCTATAGATGGCCTTTATAGTTGCAATGGCTGAAATTAAAGTGAAAATTATTTTTTTGTTTTATCTTCAAATCACGTTTTTGACTGTGTCTACTGCAGTAGCAGCACCAAATAAGCTCACTTATATTAATCCTTTTTCTGTTTCTTTGTTTGCAGACAAGAGCCAAGATGCAATCCCTCCAGTCTGAGTACAATGAAATTGTGAATGACAGAGATGCTCTGTTGCTGAAGTTGCAACGAACGGAAAAGGACAAGGAGCAAATTCAAAGAATACAAGAAGACCTCAGTCACATGAAACTGTCTCTTGATTCTGAGCATCGCAGCAAGCAACGTTTGCAGGAGGAGAATGAGAGGATAAAGATGGATTTAAGCTATTGGAAGGACCAGTCTGATGGTAAACAGGGACTCATTCGACAGTTTGACTCAGAGAAAGAGATGCTTGAGAGAGAAAATAAATCCATGAAAACAGAGCTAGAGAAGCTGAAGAGGGAAATCAGAGAGCTTGAAGATAATTACAAGAGCAGATTTGTAACCCTTCAGAAAGATCTGCAGGAAGCAACAGTTGTCAAACAGACTTTTGAGACAGAGCGAAAGACTATGAGAGAACCTCCAGCATTGGATGCTTCCTCTGTCATTTTTGATGGAGTTCGAAAACCCGTCACTGCCAGTCAGCTACTTGACTGTAAAGTATTGGATAACCTGACATTTAACCAAGTTGTAAAAGGATATAAAACAGTCTTTGAAGTGTCTTCTAACAAAAAGGTAAATCTAAAAGGGACAGGTCCAATAGCTGGTGTAATTATTGAGAGTTCTAAAAATCCAGGTATAAGCCCTGGATCTCTTTACAAACTAACATTTACAGAAGCCAAAAAAGAAAATCTTCTTCCACCTGATAGTATCGACTTGCTACTGGACGCACAAGCTGCCACTGGTCATATAATTGACCCAAGAAACAATCAAAAGTTGACAGTTGAAGAGGCATGCAATCAATGTGTTGTTGATGAAGAGGACAGGGAGAGATTGTTAGCAGCAGAGGCTGCAGCTATAGGATATAGTGCACCTGGCACGAACAAACCCCTCTCAGTTTTTCAGGCAATGAAGAAAGGATTGATTGAGAAAAGCACAACACTACGTCTGCTTCAAGCACAAGAGTCAGTAGGAGGGATTTTGGATCCCATACTCAGTGTATTCCTTCCCAGAGACGTGGCCATTGAGCGAAAAGTAGTTGATGATACCATTTGTCAGGCCTTGAACCAGAAGCCTGAGCTCTACCTGGACCCAGAAAGTGAGGAAGGTGTAACATATATGGCAATGAAACGGAGATGTAGAGTAGAGCCTCACACAGGCCTTTTGCTACTCCCAATTCCTGAAAAGGTAGATCCCTCCAAACTTGTCTTTGATGGAGTTCGGAAAACTGTCACCGCCAAGCAGTTACTTGAGTGTGGTGTCCTGAACAAACCAACATTTAAAGATCTAGAAAATGGAAAGAAAATGGTTCCTGAGGTCTCTGCAGACAAAAAAGTCAACCTAAAGGGGACTGGACCAATTGCTGGGGTTTATGTTGGGAGTCGAGGAAAAATGTCATTCTCCGAAGCTAAGAAACAAATGCTGATTCCAGATGAAAGTGCAGATCTCCTACTGGAAGCTCAAGCTGCAACTGGTCACATCATTGACCCAAAAGCCAATCAAAAGCTAACTGTAGATGAGGCATGTGCAAGAGGAGTAGTCGATGTCATGGATCAAGAACAGCTACTGGAAGCAGAGGCTGCTGCTGTGGGCTACAAGGATCCTGATAAAGCCAAACCTATCTCAATTTTTGAGGCTACAAAGAAGGGGATTATTGATGAGAAAACTGGTCTGCGTTTCCTGCAAGCCCAGGAATCAGTTGGAGGAATTCTCGATCCTAATCTCAGCGTTTTCTTGCCTAAAGAGACAGCTATTAGACGAAACCTCATTGATAAAAACTTTTTACGTGCTCTGAACCAAAGTCCTGAATATTACATTGATCCAGAATCAGATGAATATGTCAGCTATGGAACATTGAAGAAAAGATGCAAGATAGAATCTCATACTGGTTTGCTACTTTTACCAATTGCAGAAAAGGTGGACCCTTCTGAACTGATATTTGACGGTGTACGTAAACCAGTAACAGGAAAGCAACTTCTAGACTGTGGTGTTCTAGACAAACCAACATTTAAACAATTACTAAGAGGTGAGAAAACTGTCCCTGAGGTTTCTGTGGACAAAAAAGTGAACCTAAAGGGCACCGGGCCCATTGCTGGAATTTTAGCTGGTAATCCAGGCAAAATGTCTTTGACGGAGGCTAAGAAGCAAATGCTGCTTTCTGATGAAAGTGCTGATTTGCTCCTAGAAGCTCAAGCTGCCACTGGTCACATCATTGACCCCAAAAACAATCAAAAGTTGACTGTACATGAGGCATGCGTAAAAGGAGTGGTGGACACTCTCGATCAAGAAAGACTACTTGAAGCAGAGGCTGCTGCCATTGGCTACAATGATCCTAACAATACCAAACCTGTCTCAGTTTTTGGAGCCATAAAGAATGGAATAATTGACGAGAAAACTGGAATTCGACTGTTGCAAGCCCAGGATTCAGTTGGCGGAATTCTCGATCCCCATCTTAGTGTATTCTTGCCTAAAGAGACGGCTGTTAAGCAGAATCTTATCAGCAAAAGCCTGAGTCGTACTCTAGACAAGCACCCTGAATGTTATATTGACCCTGAATCAGAGGAAAATGTCAGCTATGAAATGCTGAAGAAAAGATGCAAGATAGAACCTAATACAGGTCTGCTTCTTTTACCAATCACTAAAAATCTTGACCCTTCTGATCTGATATTCGATGGTGTACGCAAGACTGTAACAGGAAAACAACTGCTCAACTGTGGTGTCCTAAACAAGCTAACTTTTAAACAATTAATAAAAGGTCAGAAAACAGTACCTGAAGTGTCTGTGGACAAAAAAGTGATTCTGAAGGGCACTGGTCCTATTGCTGGAATTGTTATGCCACATCGAGGAAAAATGTCCTTTGCTGAAGCAAAGGAACAAATGATGCTCCCGGAAGAAATTGCAGATTTACTCCTGGAAGCTCAGGCTGCCACAGGTCACATCATTGATCCCAAAAACAATAGCAAACTAACTGTGGAAGAAGCGTTAATGAGAGGTGTGGTGAGCATCAGATCGAGACAAGCTCCTAGCAAGCAGCCGCAGCAGCTGTAGGATATAAAGATCCCACGTTCCGCTCAAGCCCCTTTCAGTGTTTGAAGGCTAGTAAAGAAAGGAATTGGTTGATAAAAAGACTGGCAGTACGTCTCCTTCAGGCCCAGGAGTCCGCAGGGGGCATTCTGGATCCAAACCTGAGTGGTTTGCCTCCTACAGACCACCGCCCATGAAGGCAAACCTTTTGGATGAAGCCTTTGTCGTGCACTCAAGCAGAACCCTGAGTGTGTTATGTTGACCCAGGAAACAGAGCAAGATTACAGCTATGAAGCTTTGCAGAAAAGTGCAAAACAGAACCTCACACAGGTTTGAAGCTTTTGCCCATCTCTGAGAGAAAAGACCCATCCAAACTGATATTTGAAGGTGTCCGCAAGCCAGTCTCAGCACAGCAGTTGTTGGATTGTGGTGTTCTTGACAAACCAACGTTCAACCAGCTTCTAAAAGGGGAGAAAACTGTTCCGGAAGTGTCAGAAGATAAGAAAGTGTCCCTGAAAGGAACTGGATCTATTGCTGGTCTAGCAGTTGGACCCTCAGGAAAAATGTCCTTTAATGAAGCCAAAAAACAAAAGCTTTTGGACCCAGACAAAGCAGATTTGCTACTGGAAGCCCAGGCTGCTACTGGCCACATCATTGACCCTGTTACCAATCAGAAACTCACCGTGGATGAAGCTTGTGCAAAGGGAGTTGTTGATAGGAATGATCGAGACAAACTCCTAGCAGCAGAAGCAGCAGCTGTAGGATATAAAGATCCACGTTCAGCTCAGCCCCTTTCAGTGTTTGAGGCAGTAAAGAAAGGATTGGTTGATAAAAAGACTGGCATACGTCTCCTTCAGGCCCAGGAGTCAGCAGGGGGCATTCTGGATCCAAACCTGAGTGTGTTCCTCCCTAAAGACACAGCCATGAAGCGCAACCTTTTGGATGAAGACCTTTGTCGTGCACTCAAGCAGAACCCTGAGTGTTATGTTGACCCAGAAACAGAGCAAGATTCCAGCTATGAAGCTTTGAAGAAAAAGTGCAAAACAGAACCTCACACAGGTTTGAAGCTTTTGCCCATCTCTGAGAGAAAAGACCCATCCAAACTGATATTTGAAGGTGTCCGCAAGCCAGTCTCAGCACAGCAGTTGTTGGATTGTGGTGTTCTTGACAAACCAACGTTCAACCAGCTTCTAAAAGGGGAGAAAACTGTTCCGGAAGTGTCAGAAGATAAGAAAGTGTCCCTGAAAGGAACTGGACCTATTGCTGGTCTCGCAGTGGGCCCATCAGGAAAAATGTCCTTTAATGAAGCCAAAAAACAAAAGCTTTTGGACCCAGACAAAGCAGATTTGCTACTGGAAGCCCAGGCTGCTACTGGCCACATCATTGACCCTGTTACCAATCGAAAACTCACCGTGGATGAAGCATGTGCAAAGGGAGTTGTTGATAGGAATGATCGAGACAAACTCCTAGCAGCAGAAGCAGCAGCTGTAGGATATAAAGATCCACGTTCAGCTCAGCCCCTTTCAGTGTTTGAGGCAGTAAAGAAAGGATTGGTTGATAAAAAGACTGGCATACGTCTCCTTCAGGCCCAGGAGTCAGCAGGGGGCATTCTGGATCCAAACCTGAGTGTGTTCCTCCCTAAAGACACAGCCATGAAGCGCAACCTTTTGGATGAAGACCTTTGTCGTGCACTCAAGCAGAACCCTGAGTGTTATGTTGACCCAGAAACAGAGCAAGATTCCAGCTATGAAGCTTTGAAGAAAAAGTGCAAAACAGAACCTCACACAGGTTTGAAGCTTTTGCCCATCTCTGAGAGAAAAGACCCATCCAAACTGATATTTGAAGGTGTCCGCAAGCCAGTCTCAGCACAGCAGTTGTTGGATTGTGGTGTTCTTGACAAACCAACGTTCAACCAGCTTCTGAAAGGGGAGAAAACTATTCTGGAGGTGTCAGCAGAAAAGAGGATTTTTTTGCATGGAATGGGACCTATTGCTGGAATTATATCAGGAGCTCATGGTTTAATGTCCCTTTCAGAAGCGAAGAACACTAATCGTGTATCTGGCAATTGCATTGATCTACTTCTTGAAGCACAGGCTGCCACTGGTTACATCATTGATCCCAAAAATAATAAAAAGTATACCGTTGAGGAGGCCTGTGTCAAAAAATTGGTGGATCCTAAAGATCAAAATAAACTGTTCTTAGCAGAATGTGCTGCCATTGGTTATGAAGATCCTACTTCTACAAAGCCCCTCTCAGTATTTGAGGCAATGAAGAAAGGTTTACTTGACAAGCAGACTGGACTTCGCTTGCTGCAGGCCCAAGAATCAACTGGAGGCATTCTGGATCCTAATCTCAGTGTATTCCTTCCAAAAAATGTAGCTTTCAAGTTCAACCTTTTAGATGAGGACCTCCTTCATGTTTTGAATCAGCAACCAGCTTGTTACCTTGACCCATATACTAAAGGAGATGTCAGTTATATGGCTTTGTTGGCAAAATGTAACACAAATGCGAAAACAGGCCTTCACCTTTTACCAGCCCCAGATACATCTGAATACTCTGAGTTACTTTTTGAAGGTGTACGCAAGAATGTCACTGCACAGCAGCTCCTTGACTGTGCAGTTCTTGACAAACCAACATTTGACAAATTAGGAAAAGGTGAGAAAACTGTCTCTGAAGTGACTGTGGATAAAAAGGTGTTTTTAAAAGGGACAGGGGTGATCGCTGGGGTAGCAGCTGGACCTTTGGGTAAAATGTCTTTCTCTGAGGCCAGAAAACAGAAAATCATTTCAGCCGTCAGCGCCCAACTCTTTTTGGTTGCCCAGGTTGCTGTTGGTCACATTATTGACCCCACTACAAAACAATTCCTTACAGTAAAAGAAGCATGTGCCAGAGGAATTGTGGCCAAAGAAGACGAATCTGTGTTGCATGCAGTGGAGTCTGCTGTTACCGGTTACAGAGACCCACTTACTGGAAAGCTCTTGTCAGCTGGGCAGGCTTTAAGACAAGGCCTTATTGACATGGACACAGGTCTACGTATACTTCAGGCTCAGGAGTCTGTTGGTGGAATTTTGGACCCAACACTTAGTGTGTTTTTACCTAAAGACATTGCATTGAAAAGGGGTCTCATTGATGAGGATCTTTATCAAGCCTTAAATCAGTCCCCCGATTGTTATTTGGACCCAGATACCCAACAACCAACCACATATGTCTCACTTAAGAAAAAATGTCAATCTGATCCAAGCACAGGACTCTTGCTTCTACCAAAACCAAAAATGCCATTGACCACTCCAGGTTTTCGGAATGATGTGTCCATCATAGACCTGGTAGATGCAAACTTGTTAAAGCAATCTGATGTGGATAAAATCTATGAAGGTAAAATGAATATCCAGGAGATTGAGAAGCAGCTACATCCATACCTAAGAGGTTCAGCCTGCATTGCTGGAGTTTATGACGAGGCTAGTGATAAGGTTCTATCAATCTATGAGGCCATGAAGAATGGTCTGTTGCGATGTGGAACCAGTTTGGAGCTGCTTGAAGCCCAAGCTGCTTCAGGATTTATGGTTGATCCTGTCCACAATCTTTATCTGACAGTTGATGAGGCCTACAACAGAAGACTTGTTGGACCAGAGTTCAAGGACAAACTTCTTTCAGCAGAAAAGGCTGTGACCGGTTACAAACTGCCTGGAACTGACAAGATTATCTCCCTTTTTCAAGCTATAGAGAAAGGTGTGGTTGAGAGAGGTCATGGCATCCGGTTGCTAGAGGCTCAGATTGCAAGTGGTGGTATCATTGATCCTGAACACAGCCATCGCATTGATGTAAATGTAGCCTACAAGAGAGGCTACTTTGATGAAGAAATGAACAAGATCCTGACTGATGAAAGTGATGACACCAAAGGTTTCTTTGACCCAAACACAGAGGAAAACCTCACATATCTGGATCTTAAGAAACGGTGTGTTGTAGATAAGAAGACTGGCCTGATCCTGTTGCCTATCAAAGACAAGAAAAAGAAAGAATCAACAACAACAAATACCAGAAGAAAGAGGAGAGTGATAATTGTGGACCCAGAGACTGGCAAAGAGATGACGGTGCTTGAGGCATTCAACAAAGGTTACATTGACCGTGAAACCTTTATTGAGCTCTCTGAGCAGGAATGTGAATGGGAGGAGATCACCATCACTGATTCAAATGGATCCAAAAGATGTGTTATCAGTGATAGGACATCCGGAAAAAAGTATGACATTACAGAAATGCTTGAAATGAGGGTCATTGATGAATCTGTGGTACAGCAGTACCACTCACGAGCCATCACCCTCACTCAGTTTGCTGATATTATCACGGAAAAAGCTAAACATCAATCACAATTATCTTCATCAACGTCTCATACACCTTCAGCATCATCAACATCACTTAGCAAATCCTTATCAACTTCTGCTTCAAAAGCATCAACATCAGCTTTTACAACTTTCAGTACATCATCCCCAACATTCGTTTCAAGAACATCAGCATTTGTCAGTACATGCTCCTCAACACCAACTTCAGAAACTGCAACGGCCTTCAGTGAATCATCTCCAACATCAGTTTCAAGAACATCAACATCTTTGAGTACATCTTCTTCATCATCTGTTTCGGCAACATCTTCCAGTACATCAACAGTTTCAAGAGAAACAGAGGCCTCATTTTCAGGATCATCAACCTCATATTCTTCCTTCTCAACTGTTGGGTCAAGATCTTTATCACCTCCTTTCACCAAAACAATCACAACAAGAACCACCACTGTCATGGAGCAAAACCCCATAGGCAACGTTCAACAATCTCCCGACAGCCTCAAACGGGTATCTAGTGTGTCATTCACCCTTTCTACGCCCTTTGAAAGCGTTGTTGATCTGGAACCTGTTAGTGCTGTATTTGACACGGACACTGTTGAGAAGATTTCCATAATGGAGGCTTTCAATCGTGGTATAGTGGATTCAATAACTGCACAGAGACTTCTGGAGGCACAAGCATGCACTGGAGGAATTGTTGACCCCACAAATGGAAAAAGGCTCAGCATTCAGGAGGCGTGCCGTATTGGCTTGATAGATGGCACAATGGAATCGAGACTCAAACCTGCCCAGAAAGCCTTCTTTGGTTTCAAGGATGTCAAAACTAAAAGGAAGATGTCAATTGCTGAGGCTGTGAAAGAGAGGTGGCTGCCATATGAGTCGGGGCAGAGATTCTTGGAGTTTCAGGTTGTAACAGGTGGGCTTTATGATCCAGAGATGGGCTGCAGAAGAAGCATAGAGGATGCTCTGAAAATGGGCTGGTTGGATGAGCGAGCAGCACAGAAGCTCCATGACATAAAAAGTCTCCCCAAGTGCCTGACTTGCCCCAAAACCAAATTAAAAATCTCTTACAAAGAAGCTCTGGATAACTGCTTGGTTGAGGAGGGAACTGGGGTTAAAATGCTTCCGGCGTCATCTATCTCATCCAAAGGGATCAGCAGTCCATATAATACCGCTTCGGCTCCAGGATCCACCACAGGATCTAGGAGTGGCTCACAGAGAAGCTCCCGCAGGGGCAGTTTAGATTTAGGCCCTTTTGGAGTAAGAGGCTACACTTTCTCCAGTTCCACCAGTTTCCTGTCAAAATAAACCAAGAACATTTCTACACATTCAGGCTTTTTTCCTGTTTGAAAATTATTCCCAATTTGAGCTTTTAATTTGGAAAAAATTTAAACATTTTTTATGCATATGTTTTAATGCTTTTCAGTTTTAGAAGCTTGCACTTTTAAATAGTACGCAAGCTGTGTTTCAACTTAATTTTGTTGCAAAGCTTGTTAAAATGTGATTTCTTTACACTTTGATGTGCTGATACAGCAGAGTTGTGATTTCACTTATATATTTTTACAATATAATCAGTTTTTTTCTTGCTGGGAACACTAAAAAAGGTTTTTGCTTTTTTCCTCTTTTCTTCTCAATTATTCCAAATATTTCTTTGGCTTGACATCAGACTGCTATGTAGCTATTTGTCACAATCTAAAAAATAAAGTTTTATCTGCTCTTGTACCTTCACGTTCATTGTCATTTCAATACAAAACCAAAGAGAAATGATTGCAACATTGAAGGTGTGAAAACAGTTTTCAATATTTGAATTACTTTATAAAGCTATAAAGCCACACTTTTAGGGGAATCAATTAGGAATGAGGATTATTTAGTACTTTGGACAAAAAGCAAAGAACATTAACGATAAAGATAAATAAGAAAAAAGATTATTACATGAAATCCTAGGAGACATTTTTCTACATGTAAATTCTGCAACAGGAAACATTCCATAACTTTCCTAGTGTCATACTACAGCAGGGGGGTCAAACTCATTTTCACCAAGGGCCACATCAACATAGTGGCTGTCCTCAAAGGGCCAGATAAAACTTATCTTAAAAACTTAAGTGACAATTACAGTTGCATAGAAAACATATGTTTGCTTGTTATTCTAGTATAAATTCTTTTTAAATTAGATTCAGGTTAGGTTATATGGACAGTGTTTCAGTCCTAATGTATCGTTGACCAATCTGATATTTCAAGTCTAAATCCCTCTAGATATGAACAAATACACAACAAATTGTATTTTTTATTCTAAGAAATTAAAAACCTTTATGCTTTCGCGGGCCACAAAAAATGACATGGCGGGCCACATTTGGCCCCCCCGGGCCTTGAGTTTGACACATGTGTACTACAGTAATGTGCGTGTTGGAAATATTCTATTTTAACTGTAAATAAACACCTTTTGGACTGATAAATATGCAAAGATATACATATTTGAACTTTATTAAATCTTTTCTTGGTGTGCATTTTGTCCCTATCCTATCTAGGCAAATGTCTCTCACAACATTAACGTTTAACCAAGCCCCCCGAGTCCAAACAGGACCACAGGGGTCAACTCTGAGCTGTGATGCTGCAGTCTCAGATCAGTCAACCTTTGTCCCACACCTGATCAGGCAAGAGGCACCCCATACTGACTTCTGTGTGCATGTGTAACCAGATCACTTCTGCGTTGTGTTTAAGGGAGTCAAAAGATGTGGGGATACAGCAGCACCTTTGAAGACCACCTCCGTTTATTGCGGATCTCTCCCGCTGGACAATAAAACAGAAAGGGGCGTGAGAGGTAGAGGGAGCACAGGAAATTCTTAAACCCTTGTGCTATCCTAGGCACTTTAACATCGGGAGTTGGGTCATGTAGACCCCACTAGACAGTGCGCTGAACCTTTTTTCTTCAATGATTTGTGATATTCAGTGGTGTCCATGGATTACATGAAATCCTCTCCACCTTTATCCACCTTTGTCATGGTAGGTAGAACACATCAATGTAAGGGTGGGGTCATAGGATAGCACAAGGGACACTGAAATAAACAGTCAACATCTATAAAGGTTTTTGTATTTTCACAACAGATTTCAAATAATGGAACATAACTAACATAAAATTAGGATTCGTATTGCTAACATTACAGGACACCCACCTCTGTCGTTGGACAATAAAACAGAAAGGGGAGAGGGAAAGCAAGCGCCAAACGTACAAAGGGAAAACTAGCGAAGAAAAACACATTAAGGAGGGGCTACCAACCCAACACTGAATACAGGGGGGAAAGAAACTTAGGGACAGCCAATATTTTGTGTAATTATAACAACACAGATCTCGTCCCGTTACACATGGTCCTCATTTGCAGTTCTGTAATCTAAGTGCTGTAACACAACCATAGGGTGCACTTAAAAGTCTTAAATTTTCTCCAAAACGGACGGAGCGCCCAATGGTGTGATGTGCCTAATGTGTTGCTGTGCGACTTTGATAAAGAGGACGTAGGAGAGAGGACAGCGTGAGAACGGTAAGGAGGGAAGTGTGAAAGAAGACACGCCAGAATAGTACTAGAGTGCTCGTGAAGATAAAAGGTTTCCTGTGTACCTCAATGTTCGATTTCTGCCTTCCGTAAAAACTATGGAACAGGTCAAAAAGGGTAAACAACAATGTTTCAAGAGAATCTGACACTCCTATAATGTGATGAGAGAATTCTTCCACTTTCCGGGTTTTTATTTTATTTATGTCATCTGGGCTAATATGTGGGTGGAATTCCAGGTATATGTCAGGGATTTGTTCATCGACTCCTACCATCTACAGACTGGATGACGCTAATAATTCTGAATGTAGCTTTACCTGTAGAATTTTCCTTGAAACTGCAAAGGGGGTTGCTCAAGAAGATCCCAAGCAGGTCACAAATCTGTTTTGGTGTCTACTTGGTTCTTTAAGGCAGGGCTGGGGATTGTTTCAGTTTAAATACTTCAAAATGTAATACATTTTCAAAGTATTATCAGGAAGCACGACAAGTAGCTTCCTTTTGCAACTTGCCTCTTGCGGTCCTTAAAGAAACTTTGGTCCTTCCTGCTTTCCGTTAAAATGAGGAACGGAAGGTGGGGCTTGAACATGACGGACAGGAAAATTAAGTGATATTTCTTTCAAAATAAACGTTGTTTTGCAATGCGCAACTAAGAAGGGGCGTTGAATCTATTTACCATCAAAGGATATGTAAATATATTGTTTTTTTTTAAATCCGATATTTTAATTTCTATAGTGAAAGAATGGAAAGTTTACAATCGGAATCGTAAAAGCGAGGCCCATGCTTTTATTGTGAACGGAATATCCGGAAGTTGTGGTTAAAAACACTTAGCATCCGCTTACAGGACAGGTAGTTCTGACAAATTCCTCGATAGTGTGTTAATCAACATTACCGCTAATGACAACGACAACCAGACATGAAAATGAGAGGGTAAACTTCATGTTGAGCTGTCTTTCTACCTTCGTGTAGTAAAACAGCTATATCAGGTTACAGTCGGTGACCGAAGATCGATGTCTTGAGTGATTCATTCTCAAGCTAATGTTAGCTTAAACACACTAACTTGCAGCATAATAAACAAAAAAGTTACGGATTATTAAACCACACTTATCGTCGTTAAATATCCTCCACATATTTTTCCGGAATCCGTTTTTTTTTTTTTTTTTAGGAATTTTTCCTTACCGCGAAGGGGGGTCTAAGGGCAGGGATGCCAGTTTAGCTTAGTCAGTTTATTAGTTCAATTTAGTATTTTTCTATTGATTATATGTATTCATGATCCTTTTGATTTTATGTTTTACTTTAATTACCTATACGAAGACCATCGAGACGATGTTGTTGTGAATTTGGGCTATACGAATACAATTGAATTGAATAACAAAGCCTTTTTTTTCACTGAAACTACCCAGAGTGTAGTTTAATAAAGGAGTCATGGCTGACGACCCTCAGAGAAATTTTCGCTCAGCTTACTATGAGAAAATGGGCTTCAGGGGCGTGGAGGAGAAGAAGTCTCTGGAGATACTACTGAAGGACAATCCTCTTGGTAGGTTTTTTTTTTTTTAATCTTTTCTTAAAATTAACTTGAAAAAGAAACAGAGAAAATATCTATTATACAAAAAATCAATGAATGACTTGACTTAAAGCTGCTAACGTCTACATCCAGTCTGAGGAGAGGATTCTTGTACCGGATAATTACTGTCTGCTTCTGTCAGACTTTAGAATCACCTTTAAAATGTCCATTTACAGAAACAAAGATAAGTTCTTTAAGTCTCCTCAGATGTCATGTACATTTTGAGTATGATTTAAAAACTAGTATTTTCTTTAAGGTTATTTTTCCTACCTTTAAAGTTGAACCTCTTTGGATCCTTAAATAGTTACTTTTATTTGTTGTGTTAGATTTGGCCAAAAAATTACTCTGATCTGCTTGTTTAACTGATGTTAGTGATGAACTTTGAATATTATTAAATAATGATTTTTTTTTTTACTGAAAGTGTGGAAAGCATTACAGTAGATGACGTCTGAAAGTTTCTCTTCTGTCCTGCTTAAATTCTTTTTTTTTTAACTGTTTACATACCTACACACTATTGACAGATTTTATTTTGAAAGCTTTATTTTTATTTTTGCCAGCATGAACTATATTTATTCCTGTTATTTTTGAGGACCAACATCAGTTTTTGTCTTTTTTTTTCTTTGTAGCTTTTATTAGGCCTGAAAACATATCCAGATAAATGTTTGTTAATGGTTTGACAGCATAAATGTTACTGTGAGCTGAGCTCCTCTGTGGAATCACAGCTTTAGCTTTTTAATTTTCACAGAAAAATCTTGGTTATAAATTATATTGTTTATTAAATATTAATATATTAACTATATATATTAAATATTGCTGGTTAACAGTGCCTGCCAGCAGATCTAGTGTCTGAAAGTCTAATAAGTAAATGAAAAACATGAAAAATATTTGTTTTCTGACTGAGAGTTTATCTAAAATAATATTTAAAAAAAAGTGGATTAACTGATGGCTTTGGTGTTGTTACAGATCTGGAAAAGCTGAGCACCTTCAGTCAGAGGTTTCCGCTCCCCTCCATGTACAGGATTCATGTGTGGAAAGTGCTGTTAGGTAAGAGACACTCAGAGCCAAAATTTCGCCAAAAATAGGCTACAAATCCAGCAAAAAGCATGTTTTGTTTGTGGTCTCTGTCCCTGCAGGCATCCTCCCCCCACACAGTGACTCCCACGCTCTGGTTGGGGGTTACAGGAAGGAGCAGTACCAGGACATCAAGGAGGCTTTGGAGGTGATGAGGTACATCAACTCGTCCACGCCGTCCACGCTCGTCTACCTGCGCATGTTCCAGCTGGAGAACCAGGCGCTGCCGCGGTGCTCCGAGACATTACCTCCTGTAAGAAACCCGCCTGCATGACCCTAACCTCCCATGAACACTTGCGGGTCGATCAAGTGACGCAAACGCTTTGTCGGGATTGGTCTTTAGAGACACCATACGGGATCCAAGACGTGTGTGCAGACATGGAGAGAGAAACAAAAACAAATCATTCAGGGATCCTAAACTGGACTCCTCTGGAGTCAGATTTACAATGAAAGAACTAAATATTTCACCATTTATCCAACAGCAGCTAACAGCATATAAGACACACAAAAGAAGATATTTGGCGTACAAAGAATATTTCTTTTATAGACATGGATAGAACACTCTTCTTGTTTATAAATGATTCATATATACTGTAAACAAATGAAAGTATACAGATGTGTTCAGCACACATTTAATTTTGACCCTCAGTAACTATTTCTGGTATTTTTTCCAGCTTCAAATTCAGGTGCTTCCGTGTTAGCAAATGTCGTCTGTGAAAATGATCATAAAAAGAATTCTTATGTAATTTTCAAATACTTTCATTTTTTCCACTTACTTCCACCCACCGATCCGTCTCCACAAAAAGCTCCATGACCCTGTCTGTTGTTGAAGTCCGCTCCATGTGTGATTGCGCAACACCCAAATTCAGCTATTTTAACGTCAGAAACTGTGGAAAACGCGTCGAGTCAACTGAAAATGTATCTTTAACACGGATCAGTGGAAAATGATATTTACTTAGTGCAGTGTTTTTCAACAAGTGTGCCGTGGGAAATTGCCCTCATTAACTGAAACATTTATGATCTCCAGGATTTCACCTCTTTGTTCATCCAAACAAGCCCTAAAAAAAACACTAAGAAATAAGGAATATGACAGATCATAAAATACTTTTTTCTTTATGTTTATTTGATTCTATTAAAGACATTTTGATAAGAATGACGGTACCGATTTAGCTGCAGCTTAATCTCCGTTTTAGCAAAAGTCACGCCCCTTTAACTGTCTCCACCAATCATTCTTGGATTCTTAATCACGTGTCATCCGTCTGACCAATCAGAAGTAGTTAAAGTCTTCACTTCCTTGTTGTGCATTCTGCTCATAAAGTCTCTCAGTTCCAACAAAAATACCAGCTAAAGCTCGTCTTTAGCGGTGTAGCTTTCCACAGAATCCGGTATCAGACCGTGGAACAAGTGATCAAAACAATAAAGCTCAGAGACGCTGGTCTTTCTGCATTCGGCGGATTATTTAACTACATCTCCCATGATGCATTGGGTTAAAAGTAACAGCGTGGATCTCGGCGCACAACTCGTCTCTCCTCTTAACGTCTTGAAACCACAACGAACACAAATCAAACAGTTTTTAAATCTTTTAACTTAACTTTTATTACATCTTCTAGAGAAAAAAACAGCTGCAGCTTCCAGCTTTTTCTGCCACAATTTAAAAAAAAGAATGTGAGATTGTGGAGGAACTGTTCAAAACAGACTGAGTTTCTCCCGTTTTTTTTTTAATGCTGGTGTGCCGTGAGATTTTTGTCAAGGTTTAAGTGTGCCGTGGCTCAAAAAAGGTTGAAAAACACTGACTTAGTGTACGTTTTTCTATTTTATTACAATGATGTGTGAGGCAGCAACGCACGTTCAAGCTTCCAATAAAAAGTCTATGCAAATGTGCTTTTTAGGCTCAAAACTCTCGCATTTATGCGTCACAACACACATTTATAAGTCTGTTTTCGGGCTCTATGTGCAAAACATGTGAATAGCAGTTAAACCAGGTCAAACTTTGACCAGTCGGGGTTGGATTTCGTCCTCTCTAACTCACAGAAGTGCCAACCGTTGGAAAATTGATCATGGAGGAAAAATGAATCATTACGGTTTGTGTCCGGCTGGAATTATGACGCCCAGTCTTTCATAGATCAGAATAGAGCTGTGAAGAAAAAAGCCTGAAGCAAGATTGACCAGATGTGTACCAATTTACTTTTCACACCAAGCGTCTTCCAGCTGAAGTGACATGCGCCGGCATCGGGTAGCGACAGACAGTCCAGTGTGAACACGGTATGCTAAAAGCGTGTTCAAGGGCCCACGTTTAGCAAGTTCTTCAACACGCGACACACGTGCCCGATGTAAACGACAAACAGTAGAGCTTTTATTTTGAAGCCCTCGATAGAATCCCTGTTTTGGGTTTACTGATGTGTTTCTATGGCCTGTTGTGCCAAATAAATACAATCCTCTCATAATTAAATGATTTGCAATCAGCTTCTATATCTTTGAGAGGGGAAAAAACCAATTAGTTTTTAAGGAACTGACTTCTCCATTTTTTTATAATAAACTGTGAATGCCACACGGTGAATGCGCTGCTTTTTACTGAGAGTCAGTGAACTGCTCAGCAGCAGAGGCCGGCTGTTTCCCTAAAGATGAGGATGGAAGCCTCCTTTACATACCCAGATCCCCAACACCAAATTTTCTTTAAAAATGTCATCCATCATCAAAAAAATTACTCAAAAACATGTTTAAAAACACCGAAAACATGATTGTCATGTCTTATTTGTTTGTTTTTGTTTTTTTTGTAATATTTTTGTTGGTTTAGCAAAAAAGTGTTGATTTAACTGAACTATTATGGTTTAAACTCTTATTTTTTTGTATGTAAACAAGCATCCATTGATTAAAAAAAAGGAGCCAAAATCACAGATAATCCCAGATTTTCTTCATGTTCATCACACGGGTCAGTGCATTCTATAAAATATTGGATTTTTCTGCTTTTGTTTTGCTCATCTTTCCGCAGATTTGAATAAAAAGTCCCCTTTGTGCTACAGATCTGTATTTTTTTTGGACCCATTTCATTGGCAGGTGATTCAAACAGTTATTTCTACATTGAAATCAGATCCCTCCATGAGCCTGAAGACTGCATTTATGTGATTTCTATTGAAGATTCTCCTGTCAATAGAATCATTCCCATGTCAGTTTCTGCTGAAATGAGGAGGGGGAGTCAAAGATCCTCGGCTTGTTCCGACATATCTGAGAAAATGAATCTTTTTTTCTGTGCAGGATGAGGAGAATGAGGACTTCCTGGCGGTCAGCAGAGCCATGGAGGAGATTGTGGACGATCCGGTGGACTGCTACTGGCTCATCAAATGTTTCATTACTCAGTTCTACACCAAGTTTGGGGACTCGGTTCCACATCTGGTGAGTGTTTTGGGCGAGTTAAGTTTGATTCAAACAAAAATCAAATGCTATTTTGCAGAAGAAATTCCAGTAAAAGAAGTTTCCTAAATCAATTGTTCATAAATCTCTGATTGTAGATCAGATCCAATCTGAGCCGAAGTTTGCAATCACTTTGAGTAATGCTTAGAAAAAAAAAGAATGGATTCCAACTTAATAGAGAATTTCCCACTCGTGTTCAGCACATGAATGCATCACATCAGATAAACTATTTCAATAAAATAGCGAATATATTCGCATTTCAGGCACCGGAAACTCGGCAGTCTCTTTCCCCCCTAGGGCGGTAGTTAATTAACTCACCTGTTCAGCTTCCTATTTAAGTCCAGGTGTGCAGCGTTCATTCTCTTTCTTACCGCAGCGCCGCTTTCGTCGCCCCACCCTCCTCCCCGGCTTCCACCTGTGGGCTCCGTTCGGGGTTTTTACCCTAAAGTTTATGGAAGTTATCTCATGGAATTGTACGGAGCCTTATGCCAATCAAAGTTTGTGAATGCCAACTAAGATGTAAATTAAGTATGTGAAAATAAATGTATTCTACTGCAAGAGTTTTCGTATGACTGAAACCCATTTACACAAGTTTATGATAAACAGCACTTCCATTTTCAGCTCTTCAAAATAAAAGCCCACCTTCAGAACCAACTTCACATTACAGTTGTTGACACCTGGCTAGAGTCAGTCGTTTCTTCGTTTTTTTTTAACCTGTTTTAACAAATATTCCGATTATATGCCGAGGTCTGCCGGTCATAATCTGCATATTTTATGCATCTCATTAATAGGAGAAAAAAAGGTTTATCAACAGTTTGTCAATCCAAAAGTAAAGCATTGGTCAGAATTTTTTTTTGTTCAGATTAAAATGTTAAAAAGAAGCTGTTTGCCTTAGGAGGCTTAAATTAAAAATGTATTTTAATCCTAATGTTAGGAGCTGCAGGATAAATCACAGGGTTTTCTCAATTTAATCTGAAATGCTGTGTGTGTGTTCAGACAGCACACTGTTAAAGATTAAAGATGCTGAAATATTAACTTTTCAAAGAACAGTGACTCCAGAGGGGAACGTTATTAGGATGTCAGCTTCAAACGTGTCATCCTATTAGTGTGATGAGGTTCTCCTCGTGTTCCGCTGCAGCCGAAGAGCCTGGAGCATTACCTGAGCCAGGAGGAGCCGCGGCTGCTGACCCACCTGAAGAGCACGGGGGCTCTGCTTCAGCTGCCCTACAGCCTCTGGTTCAGACGCTGCTTCGCCGGCTGTCTGCCCGAGTGCAGCCTGCAGAGGTCAGAGGCCGTGTGCTGCTCTGCTCTCACTGATCTACAAAACCCAGTCACACCATCACTCCTCTCCATTAGATCAGGGGTCTGGCGCCTGAGGCTCCGGGGCCACCTGGGGGGTCTTTTACCCCTCCATTGTGGCTCCTGCTGGGTTGTTGTCTGCAAGAAATCAACTCAATTGGCTCTTTAACCCATGTGCTATCCTAGGCACTTTAACATTGGGAGTGGGGTCATCTAGACCCACTAGACAGTGCGCTGAACCTTTTTTCTTCAATGATTTGTGATCTTCACTGGTTTCCATGGATTACATGAAATCCTCTCCACCTTTATCCACCTTTGTCATGGTAGGGAGAACACGTAAGGGTGGGGTCATAGGATAGCACAAGGGTTATGCGTTGAAGGTTGCAGACCCCTGCTTTTCCCTTTTTTATAGTTGTTATTTACATTAGTAGTGTTAAGTTTTGTCTGAACTTGTCCACTCATGTTCAGTCCAGGCTTTTATTTTGGAATTACAATACTTATACAAATGTGTATCCCTGAGCCTGAGATTTGTGGTTGATGTCACCTGTGTGCTTCAGTTTGACTCTGAAGATCGATGCTGAACTTCTCCCAAACGTCTGCAGGGTCTGGGACAAGGTGATCAGCGGCTCCTGTAAGATCCTGGTGTTTGTGGCTCTGGAGATCCTGCTCAGCTACAAGATCATGCTGCTGGGTATCAACCGGCCGGAGGGCGTGGTCAACTTCCTGTCCAACGTGAGTGACCGTTCTCGCAGGGGGTCCGCCCGTCCCCCGTCCTGCTCTCACCGCCGTCGTCTCCTCCAGATCCCACAGGAAAACACGGACGCCATCGTGACCAAAGCCGTGGAGCTGTGGCAGAAGTACTGCGGGAACCCGGTTCACGCTGTGTGAGGCGCTTCCCAGAATCCTTTGGGGTGTAATCGGAGCTGGACAGACTTTTCCCTGAGAAATGAAAGAACTGACTTATTCGCACAGGAGGGACGAAGAGCAAACGTATTGTTTTTTTTTTTTAATAAGTTTTCCTTTAAGAAATTGTGTACATCATTAAAGACTCACAATAAATTAATACAACATGCAGTTTGTTTACAAAAACATCCAAAAATCTCCACTTTCTGTACATCCTCATAGATTTTTTTGTTTGTCATGACCGAAGCGTCCTCCAACACGACGGCGTCTTCAGCTGTAAACAACACACGGTAAGGTGGTGCGGCGTGGCGCCCCCAATCCGGACTTTGAGGTTGCCTCCAGTTTTTAAGATGACGAATTTGGCAAATTTGAAATTGCTGTAAACAAAAATGTCAAATCCAAAGATCGTACGCTGCGGTCAGCTCGCTTTGGTTTAAATCAGGGATCTGAGGAGCTGAGGGGAGCTCCAGATCCGAATCGGACGTTATTGCTCGGCAAGCGGATGTGGAATTCCATGTTGGGCTTCTGTGGGATAAAACGGCCAGAATCCAATGGGTAAAAAAAATAAAGACGCACCGTCATCTCTGAGCACTCGCGACCACAGATTGGCACAGGAAGTCAGTTTGACCTTCATCTGCGAGGTAAAACATCTCCACCTCCTCCATGTAAATAAAAACCAAACAGTTCATAGCTTTTGAATATCAAGAAGTCACTTTGTTCTCCCTGCAGGGAGATGGCAGTCCAGAGTTCAGCCGTCTGCAGGCTTTTGGCTCCTGTGACGGCTCAAACTCCTGAGGTCAGCTTATCAGTCAGCAGGTGGCGCTGGTTAGCAGAAAAAAAAAAAAAAGGGCAGCAAGTGGTGTCAGGGCCGGTGGAACCTGCAGGAGAATGAAAACGAGTTTGTGACACAAAATCCAGAGATGTTTTGAGGAAGACCTCGGTAATGAATGCAGACGGAAACGAGGATGAAGTTTACAGAGAAAAGATAGACGAGTGGGGAAAATGTTAAAGTCCCAGTCTGATCATAAAATTGTTTCCAGTGTTTTTTCTTTTTTTTAATTCTGTCGTTTTTAGCCAAAATCCCAAATCCTGTCATTTTCTAGGACATAGTTTCTGCAGAGCAGCAGGAGTTCTTTCGAAACTCACCTCTGAGTTGTAAACAATGTGGGACTGTTTATGTGAAGTAAGCCCACGCCCACTTCCCATCACCCATCTGTTTACACGCTCTTCCGCTAAATTACAGCCCCTCACAACCCCAACCTGACATTACCGGTGCACCAAAAATATTGGAGGAATCCAGTCGTACAGTTTAGATCCAGATTCCAGCTCAGATGGGGAAAACAAACGCGTTCATGGATCTATTCGTCTACAAGTTTACATTCTTTCAAAATAAAGCAGCTGAGTCATCATTTTTCATGACTAAGGTATTCTTTCCTGTGTTTTAATGCTATATCCTCTTGTTCCCATTGGCTGTTGTCATGTGACTTCCTCTCTTTCATGTCCTTCCTTCAGGATGAACTGACCCACCTGGTTAGATGGCGGCTCGACTCGTGCACCTCCATCTCTGTGCTTTTGAACTCGTTCAGCTCCTTCCTTATGGCAGCCTGCACAGCAGAGAGAAGCATGAGGAGAAAGGAGCGCCTGAACCTGAGCTCGTCCTCCTCTAAACAGACCTTGTCGGCGGCCGTTAGCCGCGTCCAAGGTTTGTCCGCTCTCCTGTCGTAGTCCTGGGCCTCGGCCACCTCCACGTAGTCGCTGAAGCGGATGAGGATCTTCGCCTCCCTCAGCTCCTCCACTGTGGGCCTCTGGCTGAGCTGCAGGAGCATCGTCATGGTTTTTGGGGATGTCACAACAATGTCAACATGAGCAGACATCTTGAAGTGTTTACTTTCTACCTGATCACTAAAATCAACGCCGCTTTAGCTTTAGTGTTGACATTCTTACTACTATTGATACTCTTCAACCATTCACGCAATTCAAAGCTTCTGATGAGGAGAAAGTCGGAATCGGCTGATTTGCCTTGATTGTGTCAATTGGGTCAAAGAGTTACAATAGTCGAAACAGTGTGTTATTTTGGTTTCACCTGTGACATCTTTGGAGTTAAACCTGATTTCCTACCTAAAGTTAGTAATCCATTCACATACTTCTGTCTAAACTAAGTTAAAAAATGATCCAGAAACCCAAATTTAAGTTAGTTTTCCCTATTGTCAAGTAAGAAAGTGTCTCAGTAAACGCCATCTAGTGGTTACCTGCTGAACTGCATAAAACCAGTGTGCATTAATGCACATTATACTTAATATAGACCATAATGCATTGCATTTGACACATGTGTCACTTGAAAAAATATATGTAAATTTATTTTGACTAGATCATTAAAGTTTTCATCATCACAACACAGAGTATGCATCAAAATTCTTCTTTTGTTTTTAGTTTGGCACATGGGTGACGCCATATTTGGCATTTCATATAAAAAAAGAATTAGGTTAAAATCCAGGGAACTGGATAGTCTCATCTTTTAAAAAGCCAGCCTCTTATTCCTGAGCGACAGGTCCTAACCTCATGGGTAACAGGTAGAGTGCATTATGGGATTTGTAGTACAGATGTGATTCAGTCTCTTCTTGGTTCTTTTGACTCCTCCTCCTCACCTGAACAGCATTTCTGAATGGTGACTTATAACAGAAACCACCTAAATCGTTTCAGAGATGCACTGCTGCATTCTGAAGCAACAAATACGACTCAATAAACGTGAGGAAGTGATAAAAACATGAGCGTAGAATGAAGGGCAGGCAGTCAGGTCACAGATATGTCCTCTGATCAAAGACATACCTTCTTAGATAAATGTCTTTTGATCTCCCTCTTCTCCTCCTGCTCCTCCTGATCATTGCGAGCTGGAAGGAGGAGAGCAAAGAGTTCAGTCGCTCACAGTCAGGGTTGAAGGTTTTGTTCTTCTCCTCTGACTTACGCTTTAATATGTTCCTCTGTTCCAGTTCCTCTGCTGTCGGCCTCTGACTCAGCCGCCTGAACAAACGATCAGCCGTGACGTTTTTTTTTTTCCTCTTTCAAACAGGAGCCTGTAACCCGTCCTTACCCTACATCGCCTGCAGGGGCCGCTCACCTGGTCAGTTTGGTGGCCGTCTGCTGCCGCGTCTCCAGCCGCTCCTGGTCCGACTGCACGGGCAGGATGTTCTTCTCCTCCAGCTCCCTCTTGGAGGGACGGTTGCTCAGCTTGATGGCCAGAGAGTCTCTCCGTAAAATCTTCATGGCGAGCGTGCCTGAAGGAGGAACTCGATAATGGAGGCTTTTCACGAGGCAAAAGCTCCTGCTTTTCATTTTTACGCCATCATTAGAGATGTAGGATATAACAACTTTTGGTCTCATTTTTTGTTCAAATAAATCTATTTTTTTATGCTTTACTTCTATTTTCAAGAAATCGTTACTTCTTTACAACCTTTGATATTATTTGAAAATCTTTCTTTTATATTTGTCCATTTAATTAATCCGTGAAAATTAATTTTGGGCAAAATGACCCCCCCCCCCTTAAAAAAAAGATGACATCACAGTGGGCAAGACCATTCATAAATAGGAAGGGTCCAAAAAAAACAACAATTCATTAATGACACCAAAACACGCGTATCAGGAATATCCCAAGGAAGTTTTGAAATTATTATGGGATGGCTTGGCAAACGGCTTGGCAGCTGTTTTGTAGTTAAGTGGGAAATTTGAGGATTTAAACAGGATCCCACAGTATTGGAAAAAAAACTTTTGTTCAAGTGAAATTTCCCACGACTACAATTGAACTTTTGATGACCTTTGACCTCAGGAAGAGGCAGCCATCTTGAATTTTAAAAAACTCCTTTACTACAAGCTACAAATTTAAATTCCCTCTTCTTCTCTTCCTATCACCTCCACTTAGGAAAGAATGTTAGAATTAGAAGTTGCAGATTTTGAATGGCGTTCGTGTGGCGAGTTTGCAAAAGTGGCGTTTCCCTGTTGCTCGCACATTTTCAATGGAATATTGTGAAAATTTGACACATGAATCATTGGCTATATCCTTAAGATATAACATTCAACAGGAATATATCAGGAATGGTAGCGTGGTTAACAAAAAACCTCTGTTGCCAAGGTAACTTAAAAGTTTATTTGTGCAGGTTCTTGGTCTGTTAATCATCCCCGGGCGACCAAAAAAATAAAAGATTTTTTAAATCTTAAAATTTCGGATCTAAATTCATTTATGTTGTATTTGCATATTGTTTGTATTTTATTCATTTTTCAGTCTCTTTCCTTTCATAATTTCTTTGTTCAGTTCTGACTTCCATTTTTGTGTCTTTCTTGCAGCAAATTTTTCTTTTCCACATTTTTTTAAGTAGATTTTTGAAAGTGAACAAACAGATTGAATATCTTTTGGAATAGCAATTTTTTTTAAAATATAAATTTGATTTAAACCTGTGTTTCTTACTTTCTTCTTTTGACTTTTAGACAATTTTTTATGTATGAAATTATTTTTTTAGGTCAAGTTTTATTGTTAAAATGTTATAAACTCATTTCTGTCAAATCACTTCTACTCATAAAAGAACTTTAAGGAGTTCATGTGAAATGTTACCTTCATTAGATTTGTTCAAAGCTTCAAGTGAAAACAAAGAAAAGTAAAAGAACAAAAAGTCGTACTTGAAAAAAGTGTGTTGTCATCTTCTTCTTCTTCTTCCTCCTCCTCCTCCTCCTCTTCTTCTTCTTCTTCTTCTTCTTCCTCCTCCTCCTCCTCCTCCTCCTCTTTCTCCTCGTTGTACATCCCTGGCATGTCTTCATAGTCGGCCTCGTCGGGACGGTTTTCTTTGTCATCGTCGTCACATTCGATCATCACCGCGGGACCCGCGTGCATCATGGAGCTGCAGGTGACGAAGGGTCAGATTTCAGGGACAAATTTCTAACCGGAAGAATCACCGGACAAGCAGTGAACAGGAAGTGAAGCTTCCAGTTCTTCAAGGTAATTCAAGTGAGAGATTTTTTACGTCACATGACTATACAGTAAATGACAACTATAACAAATTGAATCATTTAAACCGGTTAAATGAAGCGTTTCAATGATTATTTGAAAATTTTGATCTCAAAAGTGTTTTTCATTAAATAAAAATAAATACTAAATATAGAAAAACTATGGATTTGCTTTCATAATGTCTCGTAGTGCAGGCTAAATGTTTCTGTCAAAACTTTATTGACGTAACATCTTTATAGTCACATCAACCATCCTACAAAAGAGCAGAAAGGTTTTTCTTTGTACAATTTGGACTTTACAAATGAAATTTTTTAGGAGCTAAACTGGAATTTTCTTTAGAGAAACTCAACTACTAAATGAATACTTTTTTTTTTAATAATTCCATGATCAGCTACTGATGTCTTTTTTTAAGATGGGAGAAAAAGAACAATTCTAAAATCTTTAAGGACTGCTGCTGTTGTCAATCAAATGATCTCACTGACTTATCTTGTTAAAAAAAAAAAAACTAACCTGTTTCTGGAATTAGACTGGGAGTGTTCACTTTGATTGTAAAGTTGGACAATTTTACCTGCTATAGCGGAGGTTTTTATTTTATTTTGAAAGTTTTTCCCAAACTTCCTGCAGCGTCCTGCTCCCGTTTGTTGTCTAAGCTCTGCGTGTCGGTTGGAGCTTCACCTCTCAAACCTCTGCATGGTGAGGGCCAGGGTTTTGTTGAGTTCCTCTATGATCCGGCTGGGAGGGTGGAGGGGCAGCTGTCGGTACTGCAGCGAGGGCCCGCCCACAGGGGCATGGCTGGACGGGGCGGGGCACTTCTGGAAGGCCAGCGGGGACGGCTCCATGGGGCCCACAGGGACAGAGATCAGGAGCTTCTTCGATGGTAGAGGAGGAGATAGCTTGATGGACAAGCACGGTAACCTGATGGGGGCGCCGTCTGGACAGGACAGAGAAATGAAACGCCGACAGATCAGACGGCGAGGGATCTCCAGTGTGATCTGGGGGCGGGGGGCGCACCTGTGAAGTGATTGGGCAGTCTGTTGAAGGGTTTGGGTGGCAGAGCAGGGGGCTGTTTGTGAACGGATGGAGGTTTGAAGAGCGGCGACTCCGCGCTGTCAGACGGACACGCCGCTGACGTCTTTGTGGGCGGGGCCTGGCAGAAGTCCTGCTGACACGTGGCATCACTCGGCATCTGAACATCGGGAGATCCTGACGGGGGAGGAAAAAAAAGAAACACTTGGGCAAAATAATTCAGCAGGCGTGTTTGACTCTTAGAAGTTGATGAATGCTTTGTGGCTTTTGTCAACCAGGTTGGCTATTAATAACCATTAATATGGTTTTCATCCCAAATGTGAAAGTTTAAAAAAGCTGTAATTGACAAAGTCTGTCAAATTTAAATGTCAGATAGTGTGAGACTGTCCATTTTCCCTTTATAAGCTGCCAAAGACGCTCTGTCTTTGCTGTCTTTGTTTCTGGTGCTGAAGTAGGTAATAATGAGCCCATAAGATCAAGGAAATCAAATATTTTTCTATGCGTTTGTTCAAAAAAAGAAATACAAGCCTCAGAAATCTGCTTTAAAGATCCATTTTTAGAGCAAACTGTAAAGTAGTAAAAAAAAAAAAAAAAAAAAGACTGAAACCACTGAAGCTGAAAGCTTTGCTGCCTACCTCCAGCTGCTGTGGCTCCATCCATCTGCTCACCACCATCACATTCTGAAGGGGCGGCGCTGAGCGGCGGGGAGCGCCCTTTCTCCATCTTCATCTCCTCCTGCAGACTTGACGGAGCGCTGTCTGAAGAGGAGGAAAAACAGAGAAAACAACAGAAATGCTTTTCAAAAAGATACAGTCTTTAATCAGGAAACAACAATAAAAACATTAAAAGATGAATTTTATAAAAAGTTAAAAGAGGACTTATACCAAAAGAGGACTTTTTGGTATAAGTCAAATGATTGGAGAACAAAACAGTGAAAAACATCTTTCCTCCTCTTCCAGTGCAGATTTTGTAGACGTCCATTTAATCCACATTTGTTATGTTTTCGACATCTTGCAAAGAATTTCTGCTACAAAACGTGAAAAATGGATCAAAAAGTAACATTATTTGAACAGTTTGTATTTTCTTTTTCAGTATCAAATGATTAAAGCTACTCATTCATGTATTTAGTTATTCAGTTTGAACTCTGTTCTACATTTGTTCTCAAATCATACAAGATTTTCTATCCTACATAGATTAAAGTGCAAATGTAAACCAATTCATTCATTTCAAAAAACAAGTTCAACAAAAATATAAAATAAAGGCAAAATACTTTTTTTTTATTTCTGGGAAGAGAAAAGACAAACAGACTGAACTGTCTTCTAACCTCCTAAAGAATCTGGCTACTTTTTTTTGTTTATTTTCATTTTTTACAGCATGTTTAAAGACTTTCAAACAGTTTCTCTGCAGGTTTTCTGCTTTTACTTTAAAACTTTCCTTCCCTTGGCTTCATTTAGAGATTCGAGTCAGAAGTACGGAGGCCCTGAAGTCCAAATTACATCCAAAAACAGATTCAAAATCACATTAAAAAAAGCTAAATGAATCATAAAAAACAACATTATATTGAAGAATTCAAAAACAAAATTCCACTAATATAAAGCATAAATATATATTAGCAGTCAGTGGAAGATCTGCTCAGCATCTTGGTGGTGTGACGCCTCACCTTTGTCAAAAACCTCCTTCAGGAGGCCTTTCTTGATGAGCTCCTCTCGGCTCTGACGGGTGGACATCTTTCTCTCCAGAACTGCGAGAACGCCCCAGAAAACAAACAAAAAAAGAAGTTATCCCATATCCCCGTAGTATAGGTTACAGTGATTCTATAACATTTCAGAGTTGGAGTGCTTCTTCATAAACCCAAAACCCACAGGAGGATTTCTGCTTTTAGCACATTTTCATCCGTCTGGGCTGTAAGACGTGACACAAAAGGTCAGAATCCTCTGCGTTTATCTCCCATTCCTGCTCTGGCGATTGACTGACGGACGGCTGGCGGTTCTCCCGCTGGAACACGCTCTGCAATACGTGCTCGCTTTTTAGCAGAAGGAGGCTTCAGCGGGACGTGAATAAACAGACAACAAAAGGCGCCACAGCTGGGCTGACAGCTTGGCGCCAGGAAGCCTCTCTTCGCCTTGCTCATGCGCGTTTTGCGCCTCCTGGTGAGAACAGGATTTAGAGAAATGTTTTTTCCAGCGGGAGGGAGGGGTTGCTGTTCTGTTGATCAGCTTTGATGAGTGTTTCCCTGGTAAAAAGGTGATCCAGTCATCATTACCACACATTCAAATCCATAAATGCATCCTTTGGAAAATCATTAGCGAAGCAAACATTCTATTGTTTTGGGAATTCAGGAGTCCCGCACCTCCCAGTTTCTCCTAAAAACCTGTATCAAATAAACAACCTGTGATCTGCGCACTGAGGCACAAAACGCATTAAGTAAAACAAAAGCAGCTAAATAATGTGACACGACTACACTACCCAGAATGCCTCAAGAGGACCAAGAGGAAGCTGATTGGTCAGAGGTGTTGATGGGAAGTTTTGTTTTTGTGAACTGCCTTTTTATGCTTATTTGTCCGCCTGTGTGCAGCACACAGTTAGTGTATCATCTGCACTTTAGGAGGCACCGTCAATCAATGATCGATTTTCAGACTGATGTCATCAATAAGGCGCATTAAGTGAGAGAAGTGTCAGAGATTTGTCTGTCAGACTTCATTTATGAACCGACTGACACCGTCGCAACAAATGTTACTGGGACTTTGCTAACTCCCTCCGCCACCGCTACACCTTAGCAAGTCCACCTTGGTAAAAAATATGTTTAAAAAGCCTGTTGTCATTTACCAAAGTGGCACTAAAGCATTTGGAGGACTTTTTGAGCTCTTCTTCATTTACTAGTGGTTGCTAGCACATGTGCGCCACCTTCAGTTGGAAGAGTCTTGGTGCAAAATGTGGAAGTGGTGCAAATCTCCCCAGTCTTGCTCCAGACTTTTTCTTAAATAGTTCAATTCTAATTTATGACCGACTTGGTGTTTTTAGAATTCTGTCTGGGCACAAACCGCAATTATTAACGGACGGAACTTCCATGTATTAAAAAGGACGTCATTCATACGCCACCACTAAATCGGAGTCCCTGATTGGTCAAAGTTCAACCTTATTTGACATTCAGCGCACGGTCAATGGCTGCGACTTTTGTATGTAGAGCCCAAAAAAGATCGCAGAAACTTGCAAAGCGACGCATAAACGCCAGAGTTTTGAACACAGATGCGTAAAAGGCACATTTAAAAAGCTTTTTTATCGCTCAAGACGCACTGTCGACTTTTATGAGACCTAAAGGATCCAGATGGCGCTTTATGGTTCTAAGATACCATACTGCCTGATGGGATCCTCAGAAATATTATTAGTGATGACAATTAGAAAAGAAAGCTTGAAGCTGGACTGAATCCCACTGATCATTGTCTGATTATTCACAAATGTCTGTTAACCTGATGATGTCATCACAGAAACATATGGAAGTAAATGTTTAAAACCTCAATTGTGCCTCAGATTTGTTCTTAACTGAGAAGAAAAAATGAAAAAATAAAAACAGAATAAAATCAAAAGCTTTTATGAAAGGTTTATAAAAAAAAAGCTCAGTTATGTCATCAGATTATGCAAATTAGTTCATCCTGAACCCTTTTAGAGGCACTTAATGTTCCTGTTCTGGAACATGTTGAACACCTGTAATGGATAAAACTGTAAATAAAATGGGAGGATTTTCAGCACAGAGACATTTGATCCGCTGTCAAATCTGAGACCACCGCGGACTCCTCTTACCCGCAGACGTCTGCTTAAACTTCTCGCTCTTCTTCTTCCTCCACTTCCAGGGTTTGAACAGGCGTCCCAAGGTGGCGAACTTGCTCCTCCGGCGGATGGGAGGCGTGTGAGTGCCCGGCACCAGCGAATCGGAGCGCATCGCTGCCAAACGCTCCACCTCTTCAGCTGGAAGGAGACAGAAGGGGCAGGTGATGGAGGGACAGACGGTCAAAATACGAGTCCGACCCGTCTCACCATCAAAACACTGCAGACGGTGAGACGAGTCAGACTCTTTTTATTTTTTTTATTATTATTTTTTTATATCCGACTCTTTCCAGAAGGAGCAGCAGCACATTTACAAGCAGGCTTCCAGCTTTGGATCAAAACTATTTAGTTCTCAGCTTCAAATGTATCCCTTGAAGGTAAAATTCACATAAAATGTCAGCAATTTTTCAAAATATGGAAATCTGTGTGCAATAATAAAACCACCTGAGCTGTGTAACCCCACAGTTTTATAACAAAACTGTATTTTATTTGTCTTTTATTAGCAGGTTTTGCTGCTTTTATGGTTCAATATTGGCCATAACTGTGCACTTCCATATCAAAATGAAGCAGTGTGATTGGCTGACAGGCTACAGATGTGCAGTCACTGTGTTGAACTAAGAAGGACCGGTAATGATAACCCTAACCCTAACCCCATCGCTTAAAGTTTAGGAATGAGAGTAATATAAAAAACAAATGTTCTGTTTGGTTATGTGATTAATAAATTATTTTTGTGTATGTTTGTGAATTTTACTGATTTTTACATTTGAGTGAATGTTTACTGACTTGCATGTGCAACGAGCCCTCTAGTGGTGAAAACTATCTTCGTGTTTGGTTTCAAACCGGAAGTTGCAACAGATTGATAAGAGATATTTTCTAGGCCGATGACTGGCACCACTCGAATTTAAATCAAACAAACACATCTGTTCAGATTGGCTAAATGTGTATTTATTTTACTTTTAGCAATAAATGGAAAGTACAAACAAACAAGCTTTGGAGTCTGGGAAAATAATAAGTGAGTTTCTACCCTGATGGATCTTTTTAATCCACAACAAAAACGGCAAAAAGAGAATAACAAAAAAATATTCACACTTTTTGCAAAACAAGAACAAGAAAAGCACCACAGTAGGAAATATTCAAACGGTTTTCTCCTGCTGTATTGTGTTTATCTATCAGACGGTTCCTCTGTGATGAAGAGGACGCTGTCAAAGACGCTAAAACAAAGCGGGTTTGAGCCAGAGGAAAAACGCAGGCGTGTGTGTATGTTTGTGTGTGTGTATGCTGTCATTCTCATGTTGGTCTTGTTTGAGGGAAGATGTCAGTTCAAATCTGCAGCAGAGGCCTAGCAGCAGCAGCAGCAGCAACAACAACAACAACAACAACAACGATGCGGTGCATTCTCATCCTCCTCCTTTGGTTGACACAATCAGAGCGTCAGCTGGGACACACTCTCCCCATGTGACCCCCATGTCGCCACGGCCTCAAAACAACAACAGTTGATAGCAACGGCGCTCAGATGTTCTCCTCACCTTTAGTACAACAGACTGTGGAAATATTTAGCAGCTCGTTTTAGACTGAGACTTTAAAAGAGGGAAAATACAGACATCCTTCATTAAATTACAAAAAATATATTTTTTTTATTATTGTTGCTTTGTCAATTCAAAAATGTCTTAAAGGAGTCATTTAACTGCACTTTTCAAAAATAACAAGGATTATGATTGGTTCCTTTGACAAGCTGCGCAATTGCTTAGTTGGTGACGTGCGACTGGCGGACAGGAAACCAGCGTTCAATTCCCAGGTGGCATGATGACCATCATCCTGTGTAGGCCCCAGGTCAAGAGGGAAATCCCAGCTACTAGGGGGCCCAAGTCTGAGTCTCCCCAACCCTCACCCTAAAGGCCCGTACACACCGGGACGAATATTTGCCAGCGTTTTTCGCCACGTCTTTTGTGTTCACACCCAGGCGATTTTCGCTGACGATGAGCCGAGCCAACATGCAATTTCATTCCCTGACAATAGATGGCGCTTAATGTCAAACAGAAATACTCCTGTACACAAGGTGGTCGCTTTTCACTCAAAAGAAGAGAGCCAGTATTTACGCGCTTGTCAGAATCATACAAAGAAAACGGGAATATTTCAAGCACCAGTAGCTCCAGCTCCAGTTCCAATGATGAAGAAATTATTGTTCTGTTGATGATGAAAGACGCCGGAAAAGACGCCGATTTTGGGTACATCCAATAGTTACGAGAAGAGAAGAACATGGTGAGTTTTATCGACTGGTACAAGAGCTGAAAATGTATCATGAGCGTTTTCGGGGATATTTTAGAATGTCCGTCATTATTTCTTTGCGACAGTGTAGACGCTACTTGGCGTCTATCTTCTTTGCTGGTATGTGTGCTCAGAAAGGCAATGTTGTGTTTGAGCGCCCCCAAGTTGTGTTTCACTGTAACTTCAGAAGCTCCAGACGTGTGCAAAAGCGCCACTCTCATTGGTTGTATAGTTTTTGACGCGGCACGTCAAACCAAAAATACGAACCCGAGGCATTTTTTTTAAAAAGTGACGCTTTGACGTGTGGCGTTTTTTCGCGTCGGTGTGCACACTCACATTGGTGCCCTTTGTTTAGTCACGAGGCGTTAAACGTCGGCGAATATCGCGCGCGAAATTCGTCCCGGTGTGTTAAACCCTAGCGCAGGGGTCGGGAACCTATGGCTCGCGAGCCACATATGGCTCTTTTGATGGTCACGTATGGCTCGCAGACAAATCTTTATTTATACTATTTTTTTTTTTTCATTAGACCAGTCCTTCTCGTTCGCGATGCGATGCCAGAGGCGCGCAGTAGTAGCGGTGCTTGGAGAGAAAAACCTGCGCCAGCACTCAGTTTACTATTATCTACTATTTCACAGAGTTTATTCCAGCAGGAAACCTATTAATTGCCGTGCCTAAACCTGCGCGCTCCCGTCTCTGAGAAAGAGCGCGCAGATGAGGGGACGGGCACCCCCACCCTCTGCTTTCTTCCACAGGCAGCAGGTGAATCGCGCAGGGATTGTAAAAACGTAAAAGACGCTGTACGTCACTCACTGCAGTGTGTGAGTGTGTGTTTGTCTCCACGTCTGCATGTGAGTCTTTGTCACATCTCCAGAACATTCAGACCTACGATCACGTTTAAAGTCTCAACGCCTGCATGAAGCACAAACTCACCACGTATCAACCAGACTAGACCATAAGCAAAACCAGCACGAGAAATACTCATCATTTATTAGCAAAAGCATAACGATGTTATTAAAAATAATCCACAGACTTATTGTACTTTGAAAGTGTTGAAATTCCATCAAATGCTCACATTCACTTGTATTTTTAGTTTTATACATATTGTAGTGGACTGAGTTGGGTCCGCTGTTGCGCCGCGTTAAAAGTTCTGGAGTTCATTAAACACATCATGCAGAGATCTGATTGGCTCTCAGTTCTGTCGCTCAGCCTGTTGTTGGGTAATTTGGACCAATGGGGTTCAGCTATGGGCCGAATAAGAGAAATAGGAGGACTGGAGCGGGAGCAGAGGAATATAAAGTTGGGAGAAGCGCTCTCGTCTCAGCGGGAGAGATTGAGGAGTTACTTTATTAATTTTACGGCGTTTGCTGCGGTCTCCAGTAACCAGAATAAAGAACCTTAAAAGAGGTTAAGTGTCCGTGCCTCAGTGTGGGACAGGGACGCTACATTATTGTATGGCTCTTTCGAAATTACATTTGAAAATATGTGGCGTTTATGGCTCTCTCGGCCAAAAAGGTTCCCGACCCCTGCCCTAGCGGAAAAAAAAAAAAAAAAAACACCTGGCAGAATCCGGAGATAACTATGAAATTGCACAAATTGGACGTGAGACCACACATTTTCTTGATGGAAACACGTCAATATAGAGAAAACTGATTTATCAAAAAAGTTTTGCACTTGGAGGAGGTTGTTTTTGAGTCATATCGAAATGGACATATTTCACAAAACTGCAATGGAAACACTTTTTTCTTCTGGTTGTTGCTAGGCCACAGAGTTCCTGGAGCCCGTCTGGCATAGCTGGAGCGATCGTGCTGGCTGCGCCGGATCCCAGCATAGCAGCTCGCCATGCGGGCGGCGCAGCGGAGCTTGTCTGCAGCTGCAGGATGACCAGGCGGCAGACTCAGAAAGCAACTGAAAGCGGCTTTTTGCAGCGGGAGTGAGGCTCACACACAACCAGGAGAGACTCTGAATGATCTCGTGAACCCAGACACGGAGACGCGCTTACTGATGCTTTTGTTGAGCTTTTTAAAATAAATAAATCCAATATCCAAGACATCCTCTGTGTCTTCCATAAATGGTAATGAGATATATACAGACAGAAATTTATCACGTGAATTGGTTTACGTTTTTTTCCCCGCATAATCATGATTTAATAGAAAAAATGCAATTACAAAATTGTGCTTATTCGATACTTCTAGAATTTCAATAAACCTTTGCGCAGATGTGAAATGGAAACTCAGTTAATGAAAGGCGATTCGCTATGGCAACGATATGTTGAAAGGTGAACATCAACATGAGTTACTTTGTCATTTTGAAATATTGGGACTGTTTCTTTTAACTTATTATCGATTGCAATTTTTAGGGTAAATGTCAAAGCAGTAATTTAATTGGGACATTTTCTAAATAAAAGCACATTTTCTTTACAGCCGAAACTTAAAAAGAGGAGTAATAAAGACATTCAATAAAAAAATCGTGCATGATTGGTTGATTTGTCAAGTTTTAAAAGTGTAGTTTTAAAAGTAAATAACTATATTTAACATATCAATCCTATTTTTAAGAAAAAGGTCTTAAAGCAGTCATTTGATTGTGGTATTTTTTCAAAATAAAAGCATGATTTGATGATCCAAAAAGAAACGAGGCGAGATCACGTGACAGCGAAGGAAAACAGCCGGAGCACTACGGATCCGGAGCAGGCAGCGGGCGGCTGTCATCGCAGCTCGAGGCTGCTGCGGTGCCCACGCTGTTAAAACACAAACACAAACGGGGGGAGCCATCCTCCTTCACCTGCGTCTGTCTGTGCGCTCACCGTCCAGCTGCTCGGCTCTCCGGCAGTTGCTGCAGATGTGTTTGATCTCATTCCCGAGCTGACAGTGGATGCTGGTGAGCGGCGTGTTCTTCCTGTGAGCGGGAGCCTCGCGGGGCTGCTGTCCGCGAGGCTTCCTCCTGGTCAGACACAGGGCTCTCCTTCTCTTTTTGGGCTTCTCCTCCTCGCAGCAGCAGGAGGTGTCGGTCCACGCTCCGGAGAACACCCCGTCCCCTCCACGGCCCGTCATGTTCGCCCTGGAACCGGCTGCCGGGCTCCAGCTCCACAGAGGAGCAAGATTTAACGGTCTGCGGCTCCGGCCGCGGAGCTGAGCGACCGTTACAAAAACCCACTTCCGGGCAGATCTTACAAAACAAAAGCCTCCAAACGCTCAATCGAAACCCTCTGGAAAGTTCACATTTTAGCCCTAAAAACAATATTTTGCATATGTTTGAACAAGTTCTGGTAAATAAATTAAGAACTTTATGTTTAAATTTTAAACTTGTAAACTTTCTAGCCATTTCTAAGAATATAATGTCAAAGTATAATTTTGAAGAATAAAGAAATAAAAGAGTCATAAATGAAAAAAAAAACGTGAAAAATAATAATGGGACAACTTTGTGAAACTAATATAAAAGGTTATTTAAAAAAAACCCATCAAACTTGTCTTAGTTTGGTAAACTAGCGGCCCGAAACCAGTGCAGAAACATGTAAGAGGAGTCAATAAATCTACAAGCTGGTCCATTTAGACACATTTTACCTTAATAATAATAATAACTGTCTTTAAAGAGAAAAGGATATTTTGTGTCCCTTAAATAGAATACATTTTCATAGTCTTTCTAAAATACCTGTAAAATATTTTGGCCAAAATATTCAAGTCACAATCAGTTTAGTAAAAACGCCAGATTTTAGCGAAAGCAAAATAATTTAAATTAATTGTCTTTATTTTGGAGACGTACTGAACTTTTTGAGTTTCCGGCTGTAGCAGGACTGTCCCTAAAAACAATGAGCTGGATCAATGAGCCAATCACAGTGCAGAGATGTAGGCCTGACCAGCACCTTTAGCCAATCAAATTCGAAAACAAGCATCTGTTCGGTAAGTTTTTCATTTGGGAGGATAAACAAAAGTCTTGGAAAACTAGTCATAACTTCAAACTAAAACAAGTTAGACACAAAACGAATTTCTTAAAACACTGTTACAGTACAAAAATTGTGCTTTTTAGAATTGTATTTAAATCAGGCAATAACCGAAATTTGAATATTCATTTATTTGTTTTATTTTGTGTTAATATTTAACACGTGTTTAAAAAGTTTTTTTTCCAGGTATTTTTTTATTATTAAAAAACGGCGAACGTTTAATAACCCTTAAGATGCTGTTACACATGCTCTCCTGCAGATGGAGCCAAATAACAAAAAACAAACATGGATGGAGAGAAAAATCTGACATAAGGATACAATTTAAATTTAATAAAGAAACTTATGTTTAAGTGGTGATACAAATTAAAAGGATGTATTTTTTACACACACACACATATATATATATATATATATATATATATATATATATATATATATATAGACTTGAAAAATGCTGTAAGAAGTCCTGAACTGATGCAGAAACATATAAGAGGTATTGCAGAGGTATCCAAGGTGGCACACAGAGTGAGTTAAGGGCATGTATCGGCGGCTTCTTCAGTGACAAAAGATGGAGGATTAAAGACCAGAGTAGTGCGAGTCTGATCAATAGACCCCAGCTTCATGACCTTATAGGCAGTCTCCAGTGATTTCAGGAAAAAGCAGCAGCTTCTGCAGACGTAGCAACACCTGACAGGTGAAGGAATGTTTCGATTTTTTAACTCAGAGGTGGTGAGAAAGAGCTCAGATTCCTCTTGCAGGAAATGACGTGTTCAGACATTTTTATAATTATCAAAACTAAAAATGTGACTTAGAAAATATTGTTTGTTGTCTGATATCTCATGCAGCTATGCAGACCTTTCCTAATTCTATTTATAGTGGAAGAAGGCTTTTTAATGATGCAGCTGGAGGCACTAGTGCTCGCTTTCATTACCTTTAGTTTTCCTGCAGAGGTAGAGTCTACAGTTTGCATTGTGATCTAATAACAGTATTTTTAACCACACTGCTGGTTTAAACTTCAATGCTGAAGCTTATATAAAACATTTTTTCAAATCTCACTTTGAAAAAAACTAAACAAAACACACAAATAAAATTGAAAAAAATCATTTATACATAATTTCATAATTTTAGCATTACTTAATTTAGGAAAGTTTCTGTTCTTTTTCATCATAGTAATTCCCACTGTGCACATTTCCGACTTTTTCTGATCTACAAACGTTTTAAAAATCAGAAGTTTGAGTACTTTTAGCAATTAAAAAATTACATCTTAAATAACAAAAATGTTGGTATTTTTAAGATTTCTTGTCTATGAACAAGTAATTTATAATAACGGGCGATTGTGGTGCAGCAGTAGGGCGGTCGGCCTCTGATTGGAAAATTGCAGGTTAGATTCCCGCCTTGCCCACCCTGTCGAAGTGTCCTAGGGCAAGACGCTGAACCCCACCTTGCGCCAGGTGGAAGGTTGGCGCCAGTGTTCAGCAGCGGAGCCGCCACCAGTGTGTGAATGTGTGTGAACGGGTTTGTGACTGTAAAGCGCTTTGGGCCGTCAAGGAAGGTGGAAAGCGCAATTTACCATTATTTTAGAAGATTATACTCTTTATTTAGTTGTCCCTTTATGTCAAATAAGTTGTTTTAACTGGAAATTATGGAAAAATACCATCCCAGCTAAGAGTTTTTGCTACTCGGTTGCAATATTTATATATGTAACTAATAAGAAATCAGTTAATTGGTAGGATTAAGTTGAATTGAAATACTTTTTTTTTTTAATAAAAGGAGGGAGAACTGCAAAGATCATGGCCAAACTTGAAGCACTCAAGAGCTGCTGCTTGCTAAACGTAAACAACCTAAAAATACCTGGTGCCTTTTTGGTGGTTTGTCAAAAGCTGCAACGCAAATTTGTGTCAGTCTTATCTGGGTTTAGAGGAACCTGACGGGAAGGTTGTGCAGGGGTTTGACCAACTGCTTCCCCAGCTGTGTTTAGCTAAATACATCAAATAAGAGTGGGATTGGGTACGAAACATAGCCCTAAAAATCTTCTCATGGCTCCGTCTCACACCTTTATTGTGGAAAAAAAGGTGCAAAAGAGACAAATTAACCCAGCGTCACCCTCCAGGGTGGATCATTACCGCTCGTGTGTAAGCTTGTTTCCAAATACACCACTGCAAATCCAAAAATACCCTCTTTAGACCATTCATGGTCAGAAACAAGACATTGGAGGGAAACTAACAGAGCTCACAGCAATAACGACAAACAATTTCTGGTTCATCATAAACTGATTCAATTTTGAAAAGAATGTTAATCAAAGGAATTTTATAATTCCTATTCTTGAGTTTTTAACAAAGGTTTTCTCCATGAATCCAGCCTAGATTAGCAAACCATGTCAACTTTAGCTGCAGAGAACAGAAATAAAGTTCTTCACCCATAAATGACAAAAAGTAGAACATATCTACACATTTCCTCCTACTGTTCTCTTATCTTTATCTTATCTTTCAAGAGCCACTGATGAAAATAGTGTTTTTGCTGTTTGTAAACATGTTCTTGTGGCATTTTCTGATGATGAAGGACAAATTTAAAGAAAGCAGGGTCAACGGTCCCGCCCACAGCTCACAGACGAATTTATTTATTTTTTATTTTGGCTAAAAAGAGCATTATCATAATTAAAAGAACAGCTTTAAAATTGATCAAAAGACGATCAGCGTGAGACTTTAAATTATTCTCATTAATCTAAGATTCAAAATTAAAATTGGGATAAATTTGTCCCAAAGCCAGAAAAAAGAAATGATCATTGTTTTATTGATTATAAATATGCAAAGATTATTTTCATAAAAATTTTGTGACATAAGTTATAAGGGATTTTTTTCCTCTGATCAAATTTCCCATGATGCTCGTGTATTTTTATTTTCATCGTTTGTGAGGAGCTTTCTGTCTTTCTTTAGATAAAGATGGAGCTCAGTGATTTATTTAAAGATAAGTATGATTTCGGCGCCGGCTTGTTTGGTGCTGCAACCTTTCTGTTATTCATAATAATGAGGTTATTTGTCTGAAGGCAGATCCAGGAAGTGGAGCCCGTCCAGCCCAGACCGCAGGTGTTCCTGTCACACGGGAGCATGTCCTTGCTGCTGTCGGGTCGCCTGCTGTGTGCTGTCACATGCTAAACCGTCCCGTCCACCAGCATCACAGAACCAGCACATGAAGGCTGGATTTTCAGCCCACAACGAGAGGAATCAGCCAGCTCTTCTGCCTGACGGCTACAACAAGAACCGATTCTCGTCACGGTCCTCCCCAACCATCAGAGGAGCTTAAAATAACATGGATCGCAAAATGTCGCTGTAGAGGATGAGTTTTTTTTCTCTCCTTCCTTCAGAGGTTCCAGGTTTTAAACAGCTGATCTTCCTATTTTTCTAGCGTGGATTTTACTAGAACACTTTCCTTTGTAAGTGGGGTTTTGATGGAAACTTTTGTGGATTACTGATCGGTTGAAGGGATCATCGATCGGGGGGCCAGAGGTCATGAGTTCTCCACAGCTCTACGCTTAGTGCCAAGTAAAACTGCCAGGATCAATACTGGCTCTGATGTTCACACCGAGGACGGGCTCCAAAACCGGCCCTAAAAATTCAATCACTGCCAAGTTACAGGATACCTTTAAGGTTTTTATACTATCCTGAGAAAAAACTGATTCATCGATGCAAATCAAACTCACGGTACTGAAGGGTTACAGGCGGTGCTCAGACAACAAAAGCAGACACGTCCTTGTGTTCCTGTATTTTGCTGCCCTATGCATTGCTGCTGAGGGACCACTGGCAATTGAACTACCCCTGCAGTTACAAAAAAGTCTTTGAATACATGGAAATAATAAGCCCCTCCCCCTTCTTTCCGACTATAAAAGCCTGATAATGTTAATCTGTAAATCATCTAAACTGAGGGTTTCCAGAGAGATTCCATAGCTCACACACGCTGTTGTCAAATTAGACTCCAACAACTTCACAAAACGATGTGAAACGGTGAAAATAAAAACGTCCAACGTCTTCACAAAAGCTGATTTACAACTTAAGAGTGAATTTAGAAAATGTTAGTCAAGAAAAAATGTCCATACGCTGAAGTGAAGAAGAAAGAGATTTTTTTTTAGCTCGTCTCCTCGAGATGACAACCTAACAGCTCACATCACAAAACAACAACTGTTTACTTAAGAAAAACAACAACAAAAATTACACCTAGTTATCTTGAGATCACGGGCTAATGATGTGACATTTTTAGAAAACACAAAAAGATTGGTTTTGATTGGAGATGATGACTGATTTGACAGTTGTTTCTGATCCAGCCACGCCCCAGGATCCTGAGCCAGACCCTGACTTAGCTACACTCCAGTACTGAAACCCTGGGGTGAGAAAATCGATTCATCGATCTGAATGGATCCAAGCTTAATAAAAAAATAATTGATCCATAAAAGTAGATATTGATCTTTTATGCCTTTCCTTTTCCAGTGACCTAAAACTAGGTCACTAGTTTTGGTAGCCCTGTGGCCCCAAAAGAGACTAAATGGGTTTAGAAGATGAAAGAATGAGTCAGTTCAGAGCCTTACTAATAATCTGCACATTTTAATTGGAGGTTCTCCGTTTAAGAAACCATGTAACACTGTACGGTGTTAAAAATCTCATTGGTTTATTATTTCACTAATAAATTTTACAATATATAAACTGAATCAGATTAATATGAATGTCTTCAAAACATGTCTACATTATTACTGTGTATCTTTACAAATATGTCTAAATATGTAAGTGCGTAAATTTAAAATTGGATTGGATCAAATCGAGAAGATTGAAAGAATCAAATAAATTGTGAATCAAATCCATCCAAGCTCTAGTGAGACAAATCAAATTCACTCTGGAAATTGTTGATGACACCCAGCCTTACGCCCTGAGTAAAATCGCCCAGAGTAAAATCTAAACCCTGACCCAGCTACGCCACATGGCCCTGAGTCAAGCCCAAGTCCTGACCCAGTTACACCCCAGGGAGGACCCTATGACAAACCCAAGCCCCCCACCAAGCTTCAGGATTATTATTTGTCTCGCTGAACTCTGTTAAACTCCCAAGTTTGTTTTTCTTTTGGATGTCCATCCACAAATCCTAACATATGCTGAAGAAACAACCGCCTCCTTCTAATGATCATCTATCATATCTCATCTCATCAAGGCTTCTGTCTCAATCTGACAGAAATTATTAATCATCCTCTGGCCTTTGACGGTGCTGCTGCTAATGTCAGCCCTGAACTAAGACCTTCACCACCCAGGCAGAGATCTAGTACACACCATTAATGACAGTAAAGCCTCCTATTTGAATACAGACTTTTCTTTCATCTCCTCTTTTTTTACCACCCCTCACCCAGATGCTCATTTGTCCTCGACTGCACCCCTAATGAAGACGTCTGCCGGTTTCAAAACTGCTGAGGAGCTCAAACACAGTTCTGTGTTACTGAACAGCAGATAATTAGCCGCACAGCAGGAGAACTGCCCCAACTAACAATCAGACCAGCCTGAAGGAACCTGCAGCGTGGTCCATCACACCAAGAAACAGAGTCAGAGAGGGAAACCAAAGAAGTTACAGAGGAAATATAAACAAATTCTGTGAGTTGTCCAGATACGTTCCCAACGGCCTTGACAACGTACGTTCAAATCCCCACTTTCAAAGAACAATCTATGTAAATACGGTTTAATGGGCTACCGCGTTCCGTTTGTATGACCATTTTTGGGCTCTACGTTCAAAACACACATCCATTGAGGGCCTTGTAATGTTGAGTGGTTGAACTTTGACCAATCAGTAACTCGGATTTGGTAGTGATGTATGCATGGAGTCCCTTTTTAATTCATGGGAGTGCCAATCGTTTGAAAGATGGTGGACTAGTAAACAGTGGCAAAAGATCCAGAAGAAGAAGCCCTTCCCTGCGTGTCCTGTGTGAATACCATGGGCATTCAAGAATGCTTGTTTAGAGAAGGGGTCCCTAGACTATGGCCCGCGGGCCAGATCCAGCCCGCCTCTACATTTGGCCTGGCCCCCTGAACAATATCAGAGACACATGATTTTATATTTTTTATATTTTGAGTCTGGTGTCGCGATGAAAAATGTGCCATTTTACTCCATCCTTCTGCGGTCTGTGCCTCTATCTGAACCCTCCCTCCCCCCAAAAAATCCCTGTCAAAGAGAGGAGACTATACTGTTCCGTTTCTATCTTTCAGTTCGCCTTTCGTGGTCTCCCTGATTCTTATATGTGATCATGTATGCTGCTTTTTCTATCAAACAGGTTTGAATTTTAAAATGTTTGTCTTTTTCTGTATGAAATTGGTGATGCATCAATCTCCCTTTTCCAGTCTTGAAACCAAAACAAGCTTTTCGCAAGGCTGCTGACACCTAATCCCAAACCAATACTACAGCATCTTAACAGCTCTTCTAAAAATATCACTTCCATTAGTCTGGCTTTTGAGGTAAAATTTAGATTTTTTGCAACCTGATTCCCTCACTCAGAGTCTGCGCCTACAAGCAGAAAGGCGGCGTTAAAGGCTGCCTGTGACTCCTTCAGTCTTCTGTTTCCGTTCTGAAGTGTTTTGGCATCGGTGCCAGATGCTGGGGACAGCTCTGAATCCTGCTTGATGAAGACAGACAAGAGTGTTGGCAGGTTCAAAGGCAAAACAAAGTTCAGCCTTTTGAAGTTCAGCTCTTCCTCGTCTTCATCTTCTCGCTTTTGCCGTCATTCACTATTCAGCTGGTAACAACCCCCTCCCTGCTCCCTGTGACTGGACTCACGTCACGCTGCATAAATACAAAGTGACAGTGCAGTTCAGCCTGCAGGAGCGTACGTGTGTGTGTGTATGTGCGTGTGCAGCAGTGTGAAAGTGTGAACGTGAGTCATCCCTCTCTGTCTCCTGTGTGAACTTGTTGTGGTTTGGTGTATGCTTTGTTCACACGGGAGGGGGGCACATGTACAAATACCACTGGGGATGGAAGGGGGGGGTGTCCGATACAAAAGAAACGCTCACTGAGAAGACTTTCACACAGAGCAGGTGAATCTGAAGGCACACACACATTTTTTTCAAAAACATTTTTAAAAATATTCTCTTTAGTTTTGATGTTTTGGCCTTAATGGGGCTAATTATTATGAGTGTAATTCCAAACAGGTTATGCAAATTCACAACAATGCACACAAAAAAAAAAAACTTGAACAGGTTTCACTAACGGCCCTGCGACAGACTGGCAAACTGTCCAGGGTGTCCCCTGCCTATCCAAGGACAGGCTCCGGCAGCCCGTGACCCCGAAAGGAATAAAACGGCAGAAAATTAGTAAATGAATGAAAGGTTTCACTAACTTTTTTGGCCAGCTCAAGTTCAAGAGCTTCCCATGAGATTTTAAATCCACATTTAGGAGAGTTCTGTACAAATTTACTTGCTACTCTTTTTAAAAACTCAACAGCAACAGCAAAAACACTGTTTCCTGCAGGGGTGGAGCTAGAGGGGACAAGCTGCAGGGTAGCTGCCCACCAGCAAAACAATGTACCCCTTTATTGTTATGTACAGGTTCAAATGTACAATTTCAAAGTCTAGTGATCCGGAAATTTCCCTAAAGTTTCTGTAAACACCAATTTTCATTGATGCTTGCTGAATTGGTGAAAACCCCAATGTATTGCACTTAAACAAATAGTCATTTGAAAAAAGTGTGTCGATTCATCAAATCTTCATATTCAGTAGGTTTTTACTTTGCCAAATGCGTGACGTCATATTTCCAGTTAAAAAAAGTAGTATTGGTGTGTCCGAATTGCGCTAAAATCTAGAGCACTGGACAGTCCTACACTACATAGTCTTTTTTTAGGGGTGTAGTGGCAGAATTTGGACATATCATTTCAGTGGAGAAAGAAAACGTGCCAAAAACAGAAACAACAATCACATGTGGGCAAAGCAAGCCAGCGTACAAAAAGAAACATCAGCCAGCATGTTGATGAAAACTGGAAAAGGTACAGCCGTCCTGCAGAGGACTCATACCTGACAGTATCTGTTCTATGTCACGCCTCTGCCTGCTCCTTCACTCTGACCTCATCCAGCTGAGGAGCATAATTCCCACTATGGTGAGTAATAACTCAAGTCTGAGTCACTCTGGATTTCTCTCTCAGCACAAAAGGCAGCCTGTGCGAGCTAAATGAACTGGGAAGCAAAATGTGGATGTGCTCAGTGTGCAAAAAAAAAGGATTTGTCCCTCACTGATTCGGCAAGTTGTTCAACTTAAAAAGAAGAGAAAATCCTATAAGGTTCTGTTAAAGTGGGACAACTTGCAGAATCGATGAGAGCTAAATACCTTTTTGCCCCACTTTTCTTCTTCCCAGGGTGTTTGAGAACCTTTTCGGGGGATTTGACACCATGCGCTGCTTAAGGCAGATTGGTAGCTGTGTTAATGCACGAGCTTATGACAAGAGTGTTGCTCAAAAAAGCCGTGAGAGACGGTTCGTGTGCAACGTTCCCACCATATTTTCATGAACCCTGTCCAATCCCAGATCTTTTTTCCAGCTGCCAACCCTCATGGCTTCATCTTGCCAAACCATCCTCATCCTCAGACTCCTCCTGCCCCCCACCCGCCTCCTCTTTCTTAAGCCCTGTTGGTGTCAGCTCACATCCATTCAAACCACTTTCATGCGTCTCAGTATTTCTGGGAAAGACCGCAGAGACAAAATGAACCAAAAAGCACGAGGAATTGCAAACATTCAAAATACTGTCAGAAATTGGGTGAAATCCTTTTTTTTAATCAGTATGAAACTGCAGGAATCAGTATGTTTCATAATTAGACTACCCACGATAAGTGGACATTGAACACGCATTAAAAGTTAAACCAGGTTGACCAATCAGGGACTCGGTTTTGGTAGTGACGTACAGTATGGATGGCGTCCCTTTTCATTCATGAAAGTGCCAACCATTTGAAAATTGATCATGGAGGAGAAATTAATAATTGCAGTTTGTGCCTGAATTATATAACAATTATATGACATATATCAGAATAGAGCTGTGAAAGAAAAAGCCTTCATCAAGCAAGATTCCCCAGATTTGTACCACTTTTAACATTTTCACAGAGCTTCTTCCTACTGTAGGTGACAAACATGTGCTAGTACATAGTAGAAAAAAGAAGAAGAAGCCCCTCCCTGCTTGACCTGTGTGAACACCACAAGATAAATGCGCAGTCAAGAACCCAAGTTTACCCGATGTGACGGGTATTAGAGTTTACCTTAAACTCCACCGACTGTTGCAGGTGATTCGTTGCCATGAACATTTACACGACCATGTGACCTAGACAAAGCAGCAACGGTCTACCGTCCTGTTCACAGATGAGTGTCTGGTCAGAAATGATGGTCGTCAGCATTGCTGGAGAAGGCAAAGGTGGGCAATAAGCGTTTTGGTTGAAGAAGTGCAACAGTCTGGACCGGCATCACCAGTCAACACAAAACCAATTTGGTTCTTGTAGATGGGCTAATCACTGCACATTATTATCTACACAGAACGCATCATCATTCCCCAATTCCACCAACACACCCTCAACTTTCTGTTCATGGACGACAATGCTCCACCACATCCTACCAAAATTGTTGCACCTCAACTTCAGAAAGTGGGAATACCTCATATGGTATGACCAGCAATGTCCTCTGACCTGAACCCCATAGAGCACATCTGGGACCAGCGGAAGCAGACACTGGAGGATCGTACCCCACCCCCAAGTGACCTAACAGAACTGCACGTAGCACTTGTAGAAGAGTGGAACGCATTGCCTCAAAATACCTCATGAGATAAGTGAGGAGAACGAGACGTCACTGTCAAGCCGTCATGGCGGCAAATGGTAGAAATACCCGCTATTGACATGGACAATTTTTATTATTTAGGGCCGTCTTTATTATCACCTTAAATTCTGGGGGACCTACTAACTATTCCATTAAAATTCAGACAAATTGGAAAAGCAGTATTGTAAATAATAATATCCTAGACTTATAGTGAGTAGTGTAATATCAGTGATCACATTAGTCAACATTTAGTCAACACAAACGATAAGTCAAAAATAAGAAAAGGAAACTATTTTACCAGCCTTTACCGGTTCATTCCCTACCTTCAAAATATAAGATAATTAAAAAAACATTTGTTTAGTTTTTTATAAGTTTAAAAAGTACTAAACTTTGTGTTTAAAATCAAAACAATTTTCTCATTTATTTATGTCACCAACTTCAGGGTGTGTGCATCACAAAAACTGCTAATTATCTCTCAGAAACACTTTTGGGAAGGTCATTCAAACCAGGAAGAGCCGTTCATTTTTTTTTTCAGGATGTGGCTAAAGAAAGCAGCAAGCCGCCGTGAAAACCTACGTTTACTCCGCCAAGCCGCCTCCCACACGCAGCCGAGAGAGAAGGCGTGCGGAACACATTATGACAATTGGTCACACATGAACTGACACACTTCACAGAGAGGAGTGGGTTTTGCAAAACGGAAACAAACAAACAGAGATTTGAATTAGATGAAGAGGGTGGGTGGGCACATTGCTTTACGTTAAAAAAAAAAGGGAGGAAAAGACAAAAGAAAGGAAATTTAAAAAAGAATGCTTGATGGAGAATGAAGGAATATTTTCCTTTCTGGGATTTGCTAGCTGTGCCTGGTTTATTTCTGCTCTGTTTCTGCTCTGTTTTAGCCAAGTGCACTTCTACGATCAAGCTAGCAAGACACTTGCTACATAAAATCTGAAAATAATTTAAAAAAATGATTAAAGTTTGTGTATTTCTTCAGGAATGACTAACACAGCCAACAGAAAAATCAAAAAAGTCAAAAATGAAAGTAAACTCAGTGATAAATGCTAGATTTTGGTGTTAAAAGTGTAAAGTAGAAAGAAAAAACAAAAGAATTCTCAAGAATATTTAAGAAAGCTTTAAAAATTACTTAAAGGTACAGAAATGCTCACATTTTTATCAAAAGAACTAACTAATTAATGCTAAACAATGCTATAAGATATAAAAAGATATCGGAAAATGTAAAACATCAAAAATAAGTCATTTCTTGTCAAAAAATGTACATCTATCAAAAAACAACTTTGAAAAAAAAATTACCCCAAAAAAAGCAAATAATATGACAGATGCTAAGTGAACTAAATGGATAATATATATTGAAAAAAGGAACATCAAATTAGTTGCAGTGTAAGATAGCTCAAAAGATGCTTAACCATTTATTTAGCACTGTTTTGAGCCAGCAAGGCAGCTTAGCTACTAAGTGTTGTAAAAAAAAATGAAAAAGCTGAATAATGTCAAATGTTAAAAAAAAGTTAGAAAATATATTTTCAGAAAAAACTATTTTAAAATAGGAAATGAAAACGCTTAATAATTCCAGCTACTTTATTTTTGCTATGATGTATAAATGCTAGCGTTAGCTAAAGAAATTTTAACACAGATTTTTTGAAAAATGGCAAACTTTTTCTGATTTTGTCTTTTTTTTAACTTGTTAACTTTCAAAATTCTTTTATAAATATTCTCAAAACAACTTAAAAAAAAGTAGGGTAGTTTTTCTATCACTCGTTCTAAAAGACCTACCACAAGATCTACCACAAAATCCCGAAGAACACTGACACAGTTTAAGTTGAGTAAAAGTGGTGACATTTGTTTTCCATATTTCACCATTCCCCTAGGGAGGCTGTCACAGTAGTATTTAGGAACCATTTGGTGGATTAACCCCCTAATCTGACCCATTAATGCTGAGTGTCAAGGGGAGAGTTTTTGGTACGACCCAGACGTGGATTTAAACCCATAATTGCCCAGCCTCAGGGTGGACCCTCTATCACTAGGCCCCTCAGGTGTGAAGAAATATTTACATTCAAAGCCCATAACTGTGCTTTTAAATAACAGTAAAAATATTGTTGAGCTGATTTTAATAATACATTTGATGGAAAGGTATTAACCCCCAAGAGGAAAGCTGAGAGACTTAGAGTGTATGGACAGGAACATCATGAGTCATGAAAGTCTGAGCCAGTTGAGCGTTATAGTAGACTGGCAGTAACTACTGATCTCATTCAGATTATTTTCACAGAAATAATCCCTTCAGATTGCCGTGTGAAGAAGGATGTTTAGGAGGACAATGATGGAATACAGAACAACAATGGGATAGTTTTACAACCCGGCAGCAGCTATACATGTGACTGTAACGTCAGCCAGTTCCAGAAGAGGTGGTGGTAGGCATTGATCAAACGTCATCCAGTACATAAGTATGGAGCCCTAGGCATGACATTAAAAAAAAAGTTAAAATAAATACGGTTCCCTCAGACTTATTGTGGCCGCATATTATTTTGTGCCCACAAATTAGCATTTTGTGGGCACATTTAAGCATTTTGCGAGCACAAGTAAATATTTTCTGTATGCACCAATGAGCATTTCGTGCACCAATTAAGCATTTTGTCTGCACAAAATAGCATTTTATGTGCAGCCATAAACATTTAATGAGCATGAATTAGCATTATGTGCCTGGAAATTTGCAATTTTGTGCATATAAATTAACAATTTGTGCAAGCAAATTAGCAATTCTGTGCAGAAATTAATATTATGTGGGCACAAATTAGCATTTTGCTGGCACAAATGAGCAATTTGTGCACACAAATTAGTGTTTTTTGTGCACAGTGAGCATTTTTGTTTGCACAGATTGGTATTTTGTTCACCAAATCAGCATTTTGTCTGCACAAAATAGCATTTTATGCGCAGACATAAACATTTCCTTTTTGTGCTTAAAATTTAGCAATTTATGAGAACAAATCAGCATTTTTTGTGGACTAATTATTATTATGCTGGCACAAATTAGCTTTTTGCAGGCACAACCTGGCCTTCAGTGTGTTGGCACAATTTAGCTTTTTGTGTGCAGAAATTAGCAATTTGTTGGCTTTGAACACAAATTTTAGTATTTTCTGGTCAAAAGCTAGTATTTTGTGAACACAAATTATCATTTTGTGGGCACAAACAAGTGTTTTATTAGGTACAAGTTAGCATTTAGTGCACAAACTGCACACACATTTTTATTTTCCCACTACAATTTTGCACAAATGAGAAAAGGACAATACTAAAATGCTCATTTGTGGCCACAAACTAATAGTTTGAGGTGGCAATTTAAATGTTGTTTGGAATGCCAAGTCCAGGGCTCTGTATGAATGATCATGTGAGTAGATGCCCCCCCCCCCCCCCCCCCCCCCCCCGCCTCGGCTCGCGTCGGCTCGCCTCGCGTGCTCCACTCGTGGCACTTTCAGCACCAGGCACTGTGGACAGCTCCGCTCCCACGGTTTTAGTTGCGGATGTGATCAAGCGAATCTGGAGACCGACTGCAGCTGCGGCTGCACAGCAGCGCCAAGATGCAGATGAAGCATCGTGACCATGGCAACAAAGGAGGATCATAAACTCTGCCCATGCGGGCAAAGCCACGCTCGGGGAGGACCGGGCATGGCTCCCATACATCCCGCACTCCCCTTTGCACGTGCATTAAGGAGAGACGCGTTTAAAAGCAACAGCCGAGTTCCCACATGGTTTTTTCTGCAGCCGACAGTCAAGGCGGAGTCTGGCTGGAAGAAAAAAAAAACCCACTAGCATGCGTCCAGTGCAGCTGCAGACGCCTCCAATCAACGGGAATAGCCGAGCACAACTGACGCCGTCAATGCTGCACAATGAAAAATCAGAGTCATGCATGCATGTGTCCGTGTGTGCGTGCGTGGGAGGTGTCCCGTAAACTAAAAATGAAATAGAATGCAAAAAGAAAGCGAAAACCCGCACGGGAACCCCATGGATGGACGCAGCTAAAACGCCCAAACGCCAGGCTGGCCGGAAGCCTCACCTGTCTCGAGGTGCAGAGAGATCCGCGCCTCGTTGATGTACGGAGTGTCACTCTTGGAGCGGACCCTCCGGATCGGTCTGCGGTCCACCTCTTCCTCCGGGGCCGCCGCCATCATCGGCGAGCCGGGCAGAGTCCACAGGCGACCGGCGGGACTGCGAGGGAGGGAGAGAGGCGGCAGCAGTCCCTTCTGCACCGCCCAGGAAGGAGGGTGTGTGCGTGTGAGTGTGTGTTTGTGATAGCAGTGAAAGGAGAGAGGGAGGTGAAGGGGATCATTGTTTTTATTTTTTTTTACTATAGGATTAAACTAGAGAAAATACATTAAAAGATTATATAATGACACAACTCTGACTCTATATTAAATGAAATCTATAACTCAATCTAAAATTGTATAGAAATTAAATGAGGGAAAAAACAGCAAACTAAGCCACAGGCAGTGCTACCTGCCCTCGCTGCACCCCCGATTGCCCCCTTTTTACCTGCCACTTCAGGCCCCTGACACTCATATGGTCAAAGGTGTGAGTGACAAATTCATTTAAACAAACTGTTTCAAATGGCAGCTTTTCTGTTGGTTTTATCTCCATAGCAACCATTTTATTTTACGGTTGCATGAAGGGTACAAACACGTCAATGCCATTTTTAGAAGAATAGGGTAAAGTAAATATTCGGATTTCCTTGGCAACTGAGGTTTTTGTCAACTACGCCCACATTCTTAAAATAGTCATTCATTAATTTTCTAATTCGTTTTTGTCCCTTACCGGGTCACGGGGGTGCCGGAGCCTATCCTGGCCACTTGCAGGCAAAGGCAGGGGACACCCTGGACAGGTCGCCAGTGTGCCAGGGCCACAATCACACACCTATGGACAATTTAGAGCAGGGGTGTCAAACTCATTTTCACCGAGGGCCACATCAGCATAGTGGCTGTCCTCAAAGGGCCAGATATAACTTATGCATGTAACTAAATGTAATGAAAAATAAACGTAACTACTCCTTAATGATAAAAAACTCATTTATTTACCATAACTTTTTAAAGTGAAAATAACACAGAAAACCTGTTTGCTTGTTACTCTAGCATTGATCCATTTGATTCTGACGGGTTAAGTTACATTGACCGTGTTTAAGTCCTAATGTATAGTTGCCCAATCTGATATTTCAAGTCCAATTCCCCCTAGATATGAATAAATACACACCAATTTTTAATTTTCTATTTTAAGAAATTAAAAAATTTTAGGCTCTTCTGGGCCACAGAAAATGACATGGCGGGCCATGTTTGGCCCGCGGGCCTTGAGTTTGACACATGTGATTTAGAGTAACCAATTAATTTTAAGCATGTTTTTGGACGGTGGGAGGAAGCCGGAGTCCCTGGAGAAAACTCACGCATGCACGGGGAGAACATGCAAACTCCACAAAGAAAGGTCCCCCATTGACGTTCTGTTTCAGGTCCCCCAGCCGGGACTTGAACCATGTGCCACAGTGCAGCCTAAAATAGTCATTTCATTCATTCATTCATTCATTCATTCATTCATTCATTTTCTATTCCGTTTTTCCCTTTCAGGGTCACGGGGCTGCTGGAGCCTATCCCGGCCACTTGGGCGAAGGCAGGGGATGCCCTGGACAGGTCGCCAGTCTGTCGCAGGGTAGAATGTCCACAGTCACACACCCATTCACTCTCACACCTAGGGACAATTTAGAGTTGCCAATTAACCTATGAAGCATGTTTTTGGAATGAATGAATGAAAAAAAAAATAACTAAAATAGTCATATTTTTTATTATGTTGTTTTGTTCAGCTTGGACCAACAATTTATGCATTACATTTTTCACAATATACCGGCAAAAAATGTGCTAGCAAAAAAGAAACAACACTTTCGCTAGCACGCCATGCTAACACCATTCAAAATATAACCTCTGATTCAACTTTTTTTTCCAAGTTGCTTCCTAATGATGAGTTAGGAAGATAGATCAAAATTCCTAGGAGGAGTTTGAACTTGTAGAAGGTAATCAAGGTGGGCTTTTGACAGTGACGGATAGTGAAGGCCTCTTTAGCTCTGACCCTGCCTGGCAACAAAGGACAGCTGAAATGTGATTGGTTAAATGCTCCAATATGAAAATGTATCTGTCTGGAAGCAACAAAACCATCATAAACACAATAAAATGGAATGTTGGAATGATTTAATGAGTATGCATAATTTAATTAACACATGATTCAGATATTTTTAGGCCCCCCACTGGTTTTTGAAAGGGTCAAAGGTCAACGAATCTTCAACTGTAGTTGAAGACTTAAGATGGTGGTATCTGTGTGAATTTTAGAGAAAAATCGCCTATACAAACATTTTTCTTCCCTCTTATTGTGTGAAAATGTGCAAATCGACCAATTTCACACTTTTCCACAAGATGGACCCCCAAGTTGTAGGTCCTGTTGCCATTTAATAAAAAAAATCTAAATTTTGTTTGGATATCCCTGACACATGTGTTTTAGTTTCATTCAGAAGAATTTAGAAACAAATAGTGAAGGGGCTGGGGGAAAGCAACTCGAAACTGCAGAGGATGTGAACAGGTAGATGTTATGATGATGTCACTGATGATTTTATGTTTAAAAAGGCAAGAGAATTCCAGTTTTACTATTCGTACATTTGCACTTTTGTAGGTTTAAGAATCACAAGAAAGGACATACATCATACTATGAATAATTCCACTCACAAAAATTATACAACTATTTTTTAATCGTCTCAAAAATTGACTATATATAAATAAAATCATTATTACATAGCATTACAAAATAAGTGTTAATATAGTAATAATTCAAAACATAAATAAAAGTAAGTATAATCACTAAAATTATTTTATTTCATTTTATTTTGTTCATTTGTAGTTATATTTTTTATATTAGTATACACACAAACATATTGCCTTAATTTGCCTTATTGTTTTTATACATATTTTTGCTAAATGGTATGTTTACTTATATAGTTCAGAAAATAATTATGTTTTTGTGTTTGTATGTATGACGGCTCAGTGTTCTTGGGGGCTTGGGAGGGGTGTCCAGTGTTTTGCCCAGGGCAACAAACTAGCCAGGACCGCCTCTGTCACCAAGTTAAAGAAATACATAAAAATCGAAAGCTGTAAAAGCCATGTTACAGGCTTAAAAACTAATAATTATGTATATAAAGAAAAAAAAACATGGAAAGGATTTTTTGGATTGTAATAAATATGTTTACACCAAAAATCATGGAAAAACGCTTTTTTAAACAATCACTTCAGTGTTTTTGAGTCCTTTTTGACAGTAGGTTTGCTGTAAATCCATCCGATCACAGTTCAGTTGGTTGTTTGGCTATAGTAGATATTTTTATTTCCGGGGATTGTTTGTGACCCCTGCGTTCAGGGTTATGCTGGTTTTGTGTGCAGCAGTGCAAAAGCTCCCCCTGCTGGTTCTAAAATGGTATGATCGAAAGCCCGTCTTTGTTGTTTACCTTGCCCTCCGCTGTGATTGGCTGTCGTTACTCCAGCTGATCCGACACAACACACCCCTGCTCTGAATGAGGAGAACACTACTATTGAGTTTCTGATTGACAGCCTGGTTTTGCTCCGACCTGAAGTCTTCGCCACATTTGAACTCTCCCAGGAGAGACATCTTCTTAACTCTAGAGGTTAGAGCTCCTCCTTGACGCTCACAGGACTCCAAGCAGCACCACGTTTAGCTGCGCTAGCTAGTTAGCTTTAGCTTAGCCTTTTAGCATTGGAGTGAGCTGCTGCGTCCGTTCTTGGGCGTAAATGTTTGAACTATTTTTACAAACAAAAACGCACAAAAATGCACCCTTCAGGATTATTGTTGCCACAAAGTGCTGACATGTAGCTTTTTCACCACGTCTACGACCAAGGACGTGCACGGGAGCAACACAACACTTGTCTTTTCCTTTTAAAAAGTATGAAAATTAAGTAACATTTTTAAATAAAGTACTAATAGATAAATACTCAGCTATGAGACCTGTGTAGGTGAAAGTGATACAGTTGTCATTTTTATGTTAGATTATTGTCAACATAGGTAAACTTCTTCATAGATAGACGTGGAGGCAAAACAATAAAACAAACAGTAGAGGCTTTTTATATTGACATAATGTGCTGCAGGCATAATCAACATGAATCAAGTCTGATCCAGATGGTAATATTTTAAACACAGACATCCAACAACGTTTATCCCCAGAATGCAGAAATTATTAATAATATTTAAAATTATAATTATAGTGTTGCTGTGAGGATTCTGCAGTTTGGTTCGGTGTTTCAGTGGTGTTTTCAGACATGTTCTGTCCTCTGTCAGTCACTCCAGGTTCATGTCAATCATCCACAACTGTCTTCATTTCTGTTCATTGTCTTCAGTGAGTAGAATTGTCTGCTTTTCAGTTCTACATCATCAGATCATCTGCTTTGTCCCTATTTTGTTTCTCTACGGTTTTTGCCCTGTTTAGGTTTATTTATTAAATCTTTGTGTTTCTGCCACCAAGTCCAGTTTCCTGCATTTTGGCTCTTCCAGGTCCTGATAGTTGTATCTAATGTGACTCTTGTTCTATATTGGAATTCACAGCCAGCTAAACTCTCTTTTGCATCTTATCCTGGTGTGATTGGGAAGATTTTAATCCGAAAGACCGTGAAACTGAATGATACAGAGTTTAAAGAAGGCACTTCTGACAGAAAATAGTACAATAAACATGAACAGATTCATAAAGGTTCTTACTCTTATTGCTGCTCAACTGGGTTTAAACAACTAGATTTGACCAAAAATGGGCAAACTCCTCTCGCAAACTCTCACCAGGTATTTGGATGAAACGTTTCAAGGAAGAAGATTTTAAGTCCAGTTGCTGTGACTCAACTTCCAGACTCCGTTCACCAAGTTGAAACTAACTTTTTTTTTTTTTTTTTTTTAATGTTTGACAATACACTAAAACATTGCAAGCATCAATGCAAAGGGGAGATGCCAGAAGTAACTATAACAGACCTGTATTGAGAAAGCTACGAAGTCACCTTAAATGAGGTTGATTTATTTTGAAACTTGACCCGGTGTTTTATTTTGTACTTAGAAACCAACTTCCTGTCCCCGCACAACCTGCTCTTTGCAGGGCAGCTTTCATCATTATAAGCCTTATTAAAAATGAAAAAAAAAAGTGTCTTAGAACAAAGACGGCACCTGCGTCACCAACCCGTTCACTTATTCTGCTGAAGAGCTCTGGATTTGGACAGTTTTCATGGACTGTCATAGGAATTTTTTTCCTAGCAACCTTGTTTGAATAAAAAAATTGTTCAATTTTTTTTTTGTGGTAATTTTTATAAATTATTTTCTATAATAGTGATATATACACGCGTCAACTGTTTTTTTTAGAGGCATGTAAGAGCTTTTTTTTCTTTTATCAAGGCCTTAGATGGAGTGATTGGACTGTAGAGAAAAGTCATAATGTTTGCATTGAAATATACGTTGGGAGACGTTTAGTTTAAATTTCAGCTTTAAGTCACCGTGTTTTGTTTTTTTTTCTTTCTTCTCAAATTTTCAGACGCTGATGATTCTGCGGCAGTTCACCTGCAGAGCCGTGGTAAACGCTTGTACTCAGGCCCGCATCAGAAGACCGGCTGGAAGCAGAGAGATGGCCAAACCCAGCTCCGGTATGCCGTTGCAGCGTCCTGACATAGAAACCCGGGCTGTGTGCGGGCGGGGGGCGTGCTAACTGTCCCGGTGCGTTTTTCTGTAGACCTGGCGGCATTCAGGGACTTTTTTGCCAAAGCTGAAAACATTGCCATCCTCACCGGAGCTGGGGTGAGTGCCGAGAGCGGAGTCCCCACTTTCAGAGGTGCTGGAGGCTTTTGGAGGAAGTGGCAGGCGCAGGTGGGTACCAATACCTGAGGTCAGAACTACAACAATAGAGACTAAATTAGGCATGAGACGTCAATTTCTTGATGTTCATCTGCCTTCTGAGGGCAAAAGAAACATCCGAATGTGTATTACATCACCAACAATTTCTAAGGGGGTTTACAAAAAGGGAGAAACCATTTTATTAATGCACATAATCAAAAACTTGGCTTCCTAGACGTTAATCTTGGTGGAAACTTTCTCTCTGTACCCATTTTTAGCCATTGTTTGAAAAAAATGTATATAAACAACACACTCCAAAATAAAGGTTGGAGTATATGATATGAATTTTTTTTAATGAAATTTCCCCATTGTGGGATTAATAAAGTAATCTATCTATCTATCTATCTATCTATCTATCTATCTATCTATCTATCTATCTATCTATCTATCTATCTATCTATCTGTCTATCTATCTATCTATCTATCTATCTATCTATCTATCTATCTATCTAATCCTCAGACATGTTGGCTAAAGGGCTTTTTTTCTGAAATGTTAGACACTTAGAGGAATTTGTATCTTTAGAGTCCAAAGACATCAAAAATAAGAAAAAATAAAGTTGCAAGTGGCATTGTATGGCGTTGCAGGCGCTGCCCTCACACCTCACCCTTGCTGCCTCCCATCACCTCCAGGTCTGTGTAACTTTTAGAAGAACAATGGAGGTTAACCACAGCCACATTCTTTCATTCTATTCCATTTTTTTCCACAGTAGCTTCCTAATGATGCTCAAGGAGTTAGGGGGTGACAGCGAAATCTCTAGGAGGAGTTTAAATTTGTAGAAGGTACTAAAGATGCCTTAAAAAAAAAAAAAAAACTAAAATAAAAAAAAAGATGGCAGCCTTTCTTTGAAGTCAAAGGTCAGGGGAAATTCTGTGGTGGTTGTGTGTGAAAGTTTGGTAGGATCACTGTTATTTTTCTTATATTGTGGGAAAATGCAAAACAAATCGACATATTTCTCACTTTGCCACAAAACTGCCACTGAGCCTGTGGTCATCCCATAATAAGCTCAGAACTTTATTTGGAGATCTTTGTGTGTTTTGGGTTTGTTTGTGGATTTTTAAATATTTTTAAAGCCTTAAAGGAGATATTGGCTCTATTCATTTTTTGACAGTTTTTCTTGTTGTGATGTCATCAATGTTTTGGCGGTGGGAGGGGGGGGGTAGTTTACTATGCCCCAAAAAATTTTTTTTTCACTGTATACTAGGTGTGTGTACATTTTGGTGAGTTTTTGAATAGAAATTAAGTGGAATTTTTAGAATTTGTACCAAAAAGGGTCTTGTCTTTGCTCCCTGGGGCGGCTGTGGTGCAGCCGTGGGATGGTCGACTTTGATTGGAAGATATATTAAAGTGGCAAGACACTGAACCCCCCCTTTGCCTTTGGCAGTGTTTTTGGCAGCGGTCTATGCAAATGGGACTGTGACTGTAAATCGCTTTGGGCCTTCGAGGAAGGTAGAAAAGCGCTGTTCAAGTATACGCCATTTACCATTTCCTCCTGCGTCAGGACCTGGCCACCCCCGAGGCCTTTTCTCAAAATCCATCCCGTGTTTGGGAGTTCTACCATTATCGCCGTGAGGTCATGCTCACCAAAGATCCCAACCCCGCTCACAAGGCCATCGCCGAGTGCGAGGAGCGGCTGGGCAAACAGGGCCGGAAAGTCACAGTGATCACCCAGAACATCGACGAACTCCACCGCCTTGCCGGCTCCAAAAACATCCTGGAAATCCACGGTGAGGACTTCCTGTTGTGGTCATTTGGAGGTGAATGCAATAAAGTTCTGAAATTCAGTTACTTTTTGCACACAGGCAGCTTGTTTAAAACCCGCTGCTTGAGCTGCGGTCACGAGGAGGCCAACCACAAGAGCCCCATTTGCCCCGCCCTGAAGGACAAAGGGTGAGAGCTTCCCTTTGTGACCAAATATTTTGAATATAGTTTGTTTGTGAGAAATATAGATTGCAGGCGCCAAAATGCCAGAGAAAAATGACTGGTTCAGGCAGTCAAATGTCAGCTGAATGCTATCGGATCCAGCAAAAATCAAATGTCACACTGAAAGCATCTCTGTCACTTAATGCGACATTTGAAACGGATGAGCGAGGCCCGACAAATGCTCCAAACCAGGCGTACAAGCGGAAAGTGGAGTTGGCATAACAACAGATTGTGTTATGTTGTCTGGGTTGACAGTTAGCAGTCACACACGAGCAGAAAGTAATGAAGAATTACTAGAAAAACAATCTACAAGCATGACTTTTCCAATTTGTATGCTTGGCATTTATTCTGAAAGGGTTCCACAATTTCCTGTCAGTTTTTTTTACAATATATTTTTTCTTTTTTTTTTTGCACTGTAATACATAGAAAAAGTATGTTTTTACACTTCCCAATTAGTTTTTGAAATATATTTTAATGCTTTTTTTTTTTATTTTTGAGTTTAAAAAATTGTGTTTATTGAACAGATAAAGAATTCTCCAAGCCTTATCAGGCCTTGTACAGAGAAGAAATCCTCCTTCACTGTTTGTGTTAGTTTTGGCAGGAAAAAAAATGGCAATTTCAAAATTTAAATCAATTTTCATTAAAAATAGCATTTTTTATTAATAGTAAATTAATTTAAAAAGTTGACAGCTGGATATTGCTACCCATTTTTGTTAAACCAGTAATGTTAGTTTGGGGATGTGGGGGACTGTCAGCTAGTGGGAGGAAGTGTAAACAGAGAGCTCTCAGCCCAAGGACCTTTGTGAAACTTATAATTCTTAAAAAAAAAAAAAAAAAGAAATTAAAAAATATTTTATAACGAAGATTAGCTCCCGGTAAGCTTTCCTGACAATTGTGGAAAAAAAAAAAAGTCGTCAAAGGAAACAGAAGAAGAAAATACCTCATTTGAGCCTTATCTTTGAAGGAACACCAGCAGCATTCGAGTAGAATCAATGTTTTTGTAACATCTGGCTGTCTTCTCAGAGCTCCAGACCCAAACACGCACGACGCCCAGATCCCCGTGGAGCAGCTGCCGCGGTACGCCCCTCTGCTTTTCCCGCCGCTCTGCTTTCTTCATCTGCAGAGACGGCGTTTCTCTGCGTTTCAGGTGCGAGCGGGCCGGCTGTGGTGGCCTCCTGAGACCGGCGGTGGTGTGGTTTGGAGAATCTCTGGACGCAGACGTCCTGTCCCGCTCTCATCAAGTGTTGGACGGATGCGATCTCTGTCTTGTGGTGGGTTCCCTTTAGTTTTTCTTTACGATTCATTATCAATTGATGCGACACTGAATTATTGATTTTAAAAGCTTTGCAGTTGAGTCAAAAATTAACTTATGTTGGAGCTTTCGGACTCTTTTTTCAATTTCTTAGGATTATTTTGTACAAAATCTAAATTCAAAGTTCACTTCTCTTGGATGTGAACAGTGTTGCTCTAAGCAGTTTAATCGTCTCAGATCATGTTCTTCTTTTCCATTGTAGGTTACCAGGAAGTAAATTATTTCCTGGTTTGAACTACTTTGACAAAACATTCCTTTAATTAAATGTGTTCAAGGTTACGCCCCTTAACTTAAGTTACTAAGTAGTTTAGACCTGATTAGAGATCAAATTTTTTTAAAAGAATATATTTCTCTATCATTTGTTCGTTTTATGATATCAAATTTGAGCTTTATTTCCTGATTTCTAATTTTAAGGAAGAATGCTCTAAAGTCATCTTTAGGAATCCTTAAAAAATCCTTAAAAATCCTTAAAATCCTTAAAAAAGGAAAAAAAATATTTTTAAAAATTGCCATTGCAACCACACAGACCAGCTCTGAATATCAATCAGACAGGCGTTTGGCTCCTTTACAGCAAAATATGTTGAGGTTTTGTTCACTTTTTTGGAAAAATAACCCAAATAATAAAAAAATATATATATTAATGCATTTAGACATTTATTTTACAGAATTGTTGAAAATAATATGGTGTACTACTGTACTACCATAAGTTAAAAGTTCTATTCTGATGGATTTCCCGTCTCCCCGATTCCTCTCCTGGTTTTTATGCTTTTGTTATATTTTTTTCTGACTCATCTGATCTGTTTTTTCTTCACAATCTCTGCTTGAGTCAGGCTTTCTGGTGAAAGCAGGAAGATGGAATCTGTTGGTTCCTAAAGATGCCTATTTATTTTTAATATAACATTAAAAGTGTGCAATTGAGAAAAGTATAAATATATTTGAAAACCTACTCTAAACATCTTTGGAGTTATTTTGAAAGTGTTCACGGTGGTCTTTTAACCCCATAAAGCTCGCTACATCAGAAAATTGACTGAAAATGTATTTTATTTTTTGACTTAATGTGCTTTTTAAACCTATTGACAAAATCTACAAAAAAAATGATTACGATCGGTTGGGTGATTTGGTAAGTTTTTGTTTACAATGTTGTCTTAGGATGCAAAAACATTGATATGCTTGTTCAGGGAATAGAAAATGAATTGCCTTATTGACCCACTGTCTCAAATATACCGGTAATACATGCATTTTTAGCATGGTGTAACTGTATTATAAAGAAAATAATTATCAACAAATTTAGCATTCTTTCAATACAAGTACTCATTTTAAAAAATAAATGACAATAGATGAGTTATTCTCACCATAAAGTGTTGAAAACGTACAGAACTTTTCTCAAAGTTGTAGGACAGACTGTTGGCGTGGAACAACCCCGCCTCCTTTCCCCCTTCCCGTTGCGAAGCAGAGCAGGGAGATCGTGGCGTGTTTTCTGCGACAGAATTAAGCTCTTTTTCAAAAACCTGCTAAAAACACCCAAAACAGTTTTCATAGGAGTGTTACTGTTGGAGCTGTCAGTAACTCACATGTTTCTCTGCAGGTCGGCACCTCATCTGTGGTGTACCCGGCGGCCATGTTTGCCCCGCAGGTGGCAGCCAGAGGCGTCCCCGTTGCTGAATTCAACATGGAGAACACGCCGGCCACCACACACTTTAAGCACGTGTCATTTTTTGCGTTATTTTTGCTCGTCTGCGGCTTCCCCTGCAGCCTTGCTCAGTCTCCACTTCTGTCCCAGGTTCCACTTCCACGGCCCCTGTGGGACGACGCTGCCGGCTGCCCTGGCGCGCCACAAGAGCGAACCAAACTGAGGCCGTGGTTGCTGCTCCAGCAACTTGATGGAGTTAGAAAAAAAAAGGAAAACAAAGGGATTTTTATCAGGGTTCTATTTCTAAAACTACAAAGCTGCTAGTGTGACAAAAAAAAAAAAAGAAAAGTGCAGAGCAATATTTTGTTGGACAGGAGGGGGCAGTGTTCAGCCACTGCAGTGCAGACTAGGCTGTTTGTGTTGTCAGTGCAGTAATGCCTGGATTTATGAAGTGTGATGAATGCGGTGTGTGACGCCTTCCAGCGGGCTTGAATGCAGTCGTGAGCACGTCTCTCCATCTTTCTGAAGAGGTTCTCCCCACATTTGGGGAAGTAAAAAAATAAAATCAAACTGCTGAGCCCCCATACTGTGTGTGTGTGTCGTGTAGTCGCAACAGAATTCATCAAAATGGGTCCTCAACCGATTCTCTATTGCAGCTGATTTTCTGCTTCCTTAAGGTGAGGTTGGGTCTGACACTTGGCTGCTCGTCCTCAACTCCCACCCCCCTCACCACCACCCCCTACAGACTTCTATAATCTGAGCATGAACACGCTGTCCTCTGGTCAAGTCCAGCTGTATCAGCAGAGCAGCTTCATCTCTCCAAGAACTCCTCGTTCTTATGGAGGTGAAGGCGCATCCTGGAGAAAGAACATGAAAAAATAAGCTGCTGCAATGTAGAAACTGCCTTTCGTGGCTCAACCGTGCATTATAAAAATTATATACACATTATATACACACTACACACACACACGTGTGTGTGTATATATATATATATATATATATATATATATATATATATATATATATATACATATACACGACGGTTTAAAATGTTTAAACATTTTTACAAAAATGATGAAAATTAAATGCTGCTTTTGATTTGTTCACAAAATAAAAAATTAGATATATAATAGCACAAGCTTGGATAAAAATCATTTAATGTCCCACCTCGATCATCTTTTGATCTATTTTCATAGCATTCCCAGTGATCTTTTAATTATCATTATGCTGTTTTAAGCAAAAATGTAAAAATATTTGTCGATTTCTAGGACATAGTTTCTGCTGAGCAGCGGAAGTTCATGAGAAATTTGCCTCAGAGTTGTGGACAGGGCCGCTGGCGCAGAGTAAGCCCACCCCCACTTCCCGACACCCATCTATACACACTCTCCCACTGGCTTCCAGCCCCTCACAACCCCAACTTAACATTATGGCGTAACAAAAATGGCAAACTTGTTGGAGCTTTCCAGCCGTATAGAGCCAGAGGCCAGCTGGGCGCTTGTGGCTGTGTCACAAGCAAGTTCTAGAGTTACTGTGAATGCAGTTAATAAAGTCTGACTGACTGACTGACTGACTGATGGACTCATCTCTGACTATTGTCTCACTTAATGGGCCTTTGTTGGTGAGCCTTATGTGTGGCACAAGTTCTAAGATAGACAACTGATCGATGGTTCGTCTTATAATCCGGTTTGCCTGATAGTACAGAAAATTATTAGTTTTCAATATTTTACTGCTGCAATTCAAAACCAATGTCTGGTTTTAATTCATACAGTGAATTAGGGATATTGTTAATTACTTAGTGCTTTTCCTATTTGGTGAATTTTAGTGAAATAAGTTTAGGTTCCCTTTGATATTACTGATAATGAATGAGAAGAAGCACCATCTTTATTAGTTTGATATTTATTACCCCAAAAATTAAGACAATAACATGTGACTAGGGTAACCAGGAATAGGACCGCCTACAGTTTAGCCAATAGGTGACTGCATAACCCCTGAGCCACGCAGTTGCCCACCCAAAGTCCCTTTTACCCCGATCCTTCCTTTTTTTTTTTTCTTTCTTGAATTATGTTGTATGACATTATCCGCTGTCGTGTCTACTCAACGCTCCTCCTGCTTCGACTCGCCCTGTTCTCCCCTCTCATCTGATCACCTGCCATGTGTGCAGCATAGGAGACACAAATCTCCCCTCCCTGCCTCCCTAGATACGCCTCCATCACCTGCTCATTAGAGAGAGGATGATGGTCCGACGGTCCCCCGTGACTCGGCTCCAAAAATAACAGAGCCAATTTCCCGCCTGTTAGGCGGCGATTTCACACCAATCTGAGATGTACTGCCCGACTACGCCTGTCAGAGACGGCACGAAATAAGGTGCAAGAGGAAGGCAAAGCTAGGGGAGGAAAATATAGGTCAGCTCTGATAAACCTGAAAACACTCATTTGGACTTCTTCTGTAAACACACTTAAGAACTTCAAGTTTATGCCTCAATGAACAGTTTTCCTAAAATGGCCCCTAAGCCCTCATTATGATTCTGATTTGAATAACTTGGCACCTGTTTTTGCTTGAGCTACATTTGGAAAAAATCTGGGAATATTCAGATGTTACTTACCTTTTCCGTAAAGCTGTTTCTGATCAGCTGTCTCCAGTTGATACCAATGGAGCATCCGCGTTTAGGTGAGCATCATTCAAAGGAGGACTGGGATGATGTTGGTAAAAGGATGCTGAGGTTGGAACAACCAGAAAAAAGATCTAAACCAAAATCAAAGAGGAGGTTGGTGTGAACCATAGACTGTATATGAGAACTGGAGTGAGTGAGGGTGATGTCACCCATAGAATATGGCTTACTCCTGGCTACAATAAAAAAAAGCAATCAAATCAGTTGCCCTTTGTTGGAACCAGATGTTGTCAGTAAGCAGTGACTGGTCCATAATACATATACAAATTTAAGTAAGATGAATAAAGTTTAGTATAAATTACAAAAGGGGTTAATTCAAATATACACCTGTGTGTCAAAAGATTCATAACCCCTATTGTAACAGTAAAATATGTCAAACACAAGAAGCTTTCAGCTCTCATCTGTTTCTGTTTCTCACTGTAGCCAATCAGGAGAGAGCCTTACACTGAAAGCAGACTTGGGAGAATCTTTTAAATAAATGTTTCAAACGTTCGATGCAAAACCGCATCCTTTTATTGAGGCATCTGATGGGTCCGTTTATAACTTGATTAACTTGCAACTCAGAAAAAATATCAGGAAAAATTTTTTTAGGATTAGCAGGAACATGTTAAAAACAGCGGCACAGCAAAACCGCTTATTCTGATCAACAGAATAATTTACCGACGTATTTTCCACGTTATAAGGTGCACTTAAAGTCACTTGGTCCACTTCTCCTATAGAGTCAACAGTGTGAACGATGAGGATACAGAGGAGAGCGTTTGGTGGAGGCAGATGATTTGTAGTAGGAGCAGCTGAAAGGCATAGAAGACGAAGTTAATAATAATAATAATAATACATTTTATTTAGAATGCTCAGTAGAGGACACCATGTTAGGTCCTAGAAGAATCTGCATGCAAATATTTGGTTAGATTAGAGATTAGGTACAACACAAAAGAATGGGACATTTTTGGATTTTCAATCAAAAGGTACTAGCATGACCCATGTGATGTTCCCCTGTGATGTTGGTGTCCACAGCTGCATTATTTCCACATGTTCTATCCTCCTGAGGACCAGCCCATGCATTTCTATCTTCTGTAGGGGGCATTTGTCTTTGGATTGTGTCCTTTGACTCCTTTCCAATGAAGTCGCATGTGTTTGGATGGGATAATGGGAAGTTTCCTGGGGAAAATTGAGTCATACATTAATAGGCTGGTTCTCAGGAGAATATTCAGTTGTAACCATGATACACAAACAATTTTGTTTATTTTAATTTACCTAACACTGTGAGATTAGCTTCATGTAGTGCATATTTAGCTTTTTGTGTTCTGTTATATATATCATCATTGATTCATTTGGATTAATTTCCTCTGTGTTACGTGTAGAGTTTGACTTCCTGGTCTCTTACCAGTGGAGCCCTTCCTGGTCCAAAGAGGTGGATGAGGGTGGAGCTGCTTTTTATGCAGAAGCTCATTGGAAGGACCCAACCACCAGAGACAAAGGAAAAGGGGGGATCAGGATCTGGTTATATATTATGCTATTTCCCCCTGTCTGTGTCAATGGTGTGATCAGCCAGGATACAACACCCCCCATCTGCTGAGTTATGTTCAGTTGGCCGAACACTGGAATTTTGTAAAGTGAAATCATTTGAGTATTTTGTATAAATAACGCCACATGAGACCTTTGTTTTCGTGGTTTATTTCTTTTGTGCAGATGGCATTTCCCCACCCGCTTGAAAGAAACCGAACAATCTTTGGTCCAAACCTCCTCAGTATGAGGACAGATTTTCTGGTCAGCAAAAGCAAATATTTTATTAAAGCAGGCTTTTAATTTGAAATAAAGGAGAAAAGCCCACCAATGGAATTAGTTAAACCTAACCTTGAATTATTATGGCCCACAGCTGTCCTGAACCATATTGCTTTTGCAATTCTTCTTTCTCACTGCGAGAATCCCCAAATGCCCAAATGTTCACCTTTGGGCATATCCCATCAGGGGTTACCACAGGTGGTTTTGGCAGAGATTTATGCCCTTCCTCAGAGAGCCCTGTATTTTATCCAGGCAGAGGACCGGCACAGGGACACCCAGACCTGGGTCCCCTAGTGGTTACATAGTTGGCAGTGACTTAGGTGGTAGAACAGGTCGTCCAATGATTGAAGGGTCGGCGGTACGATCCCTGCTCTCTGCAGCCAACTGTTGTTGTGTCCTTGGGCGAGACACTTCACCCTCCCTCCAGGCTTCACTGGTGTGTGAATGTGGATGAATGTCCCAGTGATGGTCAGAGGGGCCGTAGGCACGAACTGGCAGTCACGCCTCTGTCAGTCAGCCCTAGGGCAGCTGTGGCTACATCAGTAGCTACCATCACCAAGTGTGAATGAATAATGGACACTGTAAGCACTTTGAGTGTCTTGAAAAGCGCAGATAAATCCAATCCATCATTCATTCATCATTTTCTTAACCGTTTTTCCCTTTCGGGGTCACGGGGCTGCCGGAGCCTATCCCGGCCACTTGTGAGCGAAGGCAGGGGACAACCTGGACAGTCTGTCGCAGGGTAGAATGTCAACAATCACGCAGCCATTCACTCACACACTCACACCTATGGACACTTTAGAGTTGCCAATTAACCTATGAAGCATGTTTTTGGATGGTGGGAGGAAGCCATCCATTATTATTATTATTATTGGCACAAAGGGTCTTGCCCTCACTGGGTGAAGCTCATCGAGTCCCCTGGGAATCGAACCCTGATTTCCCATGTGCCAGTCCTTCACTTAACCAACTCATGACACGTATCCCTATTCTCTGTGTCTAATTCCTTCATACTTGCACCTCAACTCTTTCCCTTGGTTCTCCCATTGCATTTCAAGAACTCTCTTCCTCTAAAATTCAGACTAAGATCTCCTTGTTCTGTCCATATTACTCACTCTTGCAAATTCACTTCAGGTGCTTACGAAGTCCAACTTTCATGAGCAGAAACACATTTTATTTTTAGTCTGTGTGGTTTAGAGTTCAGGAGATGCAGTGGGATTTGAACAGTATTGCCCTTCAGCAAAATGATCCCCAAAGAAAAAGTTTTAATGCATTACACCCTGTTACAACTTTAGGAAAACTTCTAAAGCAAAAAATATTTCAGCTGAAGGTGGATGTTGTCTGGTAGGTTTAAATTGTGACAAGCCTTGCTGGTATTTATAGTCTCATAAGGAATTCATGATGGTGCACCTGATTGCAAAAACCCGTTAAGATTTGACAGATCCTTTTAAAAATAGTTTCAATTCTACAATAAAAAAAAAAATCACATTATTGTCAACGTTTTTATAATATCTAATTTTTTTCCCCGAAAGCAGAAACATTTTCAGAGAATTCTACCCGCAAGAGCAACAGAGGAGTTCAACATTTTTCAGAAAAATGCAACTCCCTTCAAACCTGTATTAATCTGGTTATTTAATGGCTTCAACACTTCGTCCCATTTCGGTAAATGGTCTATTGTTTATCTATATATGTAATCTTTGTTTTTAATCTTCTCCACCTCTCTTACACCAGGATTCAAGCATGATTTGTACTTTATTTCAATTACTTTTTTTTTTATTTTTATCAAATAACAAATATTGAAATTTAGCAGTTTTTCCGAGAAAGGACTTGTGTTCTTGAAACTCTTGAAACTTGCAACAAGGAGTTTTTGTTTAGTCCTTTCCTGAGCTGCTTCTCTAGCACTGCTGCAAAAAGTAGTTGGAACAGGAGTGGGACGAAGCCCCTCAAAGACTTGGATTAACAGCTGTGCCTTAACCCTTTGCAAACCAACATGAAAAAAGCCTAAAATCCTGCATATTAGTGCAGCTGCTTTTCTCTGCTTCAGAATCCATTGGAATTACATTAATTGCGTAAACGGCTAAAGTTTCTTATTCATCGGCATCTTCCAAACAAACATTCTATCTGTGCTTCTTGTTCCTGCAATGAAACCGTACTGCTTCTCACAAATTCTCACTTTCTGACCTCAGCATTGACTTTTTTTTCTTTTATTTTCTATTCAGTTTTTCCCCTTCGGTGTCACGGGGCTGCTGGAGCCTATCCCGGCCACTTGTGGGCGAAGGCAGGGGGACACCCCAGACAGTTTGCCAGTCTGTCGCAGGGTAGAATGTCCGCAACCACACACCCATTCACTCGCACACTCACACCTATGGACACTTTAGAGTTGCCAATTAACCTATGAAGCATGTTTTTGGATGGTGGGAGGAAGCCGGAGATCCCGGAGAAAACCCACGCATACACGGGGAGAACATGCAAACTCCACACAGAAAGGCCCCCCCCATTGATGTGTTTTTCATGTCTCCCAGCGGCCTTCTTGCTGTGAGGCAAGAGCGCTAACCACTGCGCCACCGTGCAGCCCAAGTCAGCATTGACATGGGAGTTAGCATTGACTCTATGATCTAATTTCAAATGGTTGGCACTTCCGTGCATCAAAATGGACGTCATCCATACATCCCTACCACTTCCTAGTCCCTGATTGGTCAAAGCTCAAACGGCCATTGAAGGGCCACACACTTTGTTTGTAGAGCCCAATCCATTAGTAGAATCGTGTGTAGATATGTGTAAACGCAATAGTTCTGAATGTGGAAGCCCAAAACGCGCATATACGCATGTTTACTTAGACTTTTCCGTGAAAGTTGTTAGTTTAATGTATGTTGCAGAAGGCGGTGTGAATGTACTCGCACAAAAAACATCTTTCAATCAACCAAACCGGACATATTCAGGTATTGATGATTATCTCTTATATTAGTTGATTAGAGTCCTCATACATAAAATCCCCAAAGTTCAGAGAATCCTGACAATTTGACACACATGCGCCGAGCTGCAGCCAAACGGTGTTGAGTAATCTGCTGGTGATGAGATTCATACTCATTTTGCTGAATGATTATGGCCGTTTTTAAAGCTTTTTCTGACACTCAACCATCCCTAACCCCCCTCCCCCCCTTCCTCAACAGGGTTTGTGTTTTATTGGCTGAATGTGTCCACATCTATTTTGGTGCAACATAGACGGATCCATGCTTCCTATCTGTGCTGGGCAGGGTTTAACTGAATTAAGATGACTGAGGCTGGTGCTCTTCCCAATCGCCCCAGATTGGAAAGTGAAAATCCTCCAGGGAAGCACTAATCCCCGACTGTCGGGAGCAATTTTTATTCCGTAAGCAAAGCTTTTTCTCTCTTGCTCGCTTTCTCTCATGCTCCAGTGCTCTATTTATAGCTCTGTTAAGCTGCTCTGTGTTCCACAGTTTACATTTAGACCCCCCCACATCCCTGCTCTACAGATTTGGAGCCCCACCTTCTCTTGCTCCCACAACTCCCTCAGTTCCTCCGCAGAGGAATAAAAAGCGAAAACCTCCACAGACTGATCTGCTAGCGTGGAGCAGGAGACGGACAGATTACAAGGAGGAGGGCTGGACAGACGTAGAGGGAGGTGGAGGAGATACGAAGACGAGAGAGATGTGAAGTGACAAGCAGGTCTGACTGAGTATTCCACGCAGTCAGACAAGAGTCTATTTATGAGAAGACAGAGTTTGAAGACGAGGAGGTTTTGATGAGGAAGGCAGGATGAGTTAAAGGATTTAAGGAAACACTAGAAAGAATCAAATTTCTTTAAGTAAACAAATTGTCTCCAACTATGAGGAGGATTTTCCGGTGTGTGAAAATTTGTTTTTCACATTTGACCCGTCCTCCGAGGTAACCTCACTGCAGTCAAAGCCTCAGTTGGAAAACTATTCGATGATTGTGGATTTGGAGATTTGGAAAAACTCGCATTTACAATCATTTTGATAGATGTCTGAAGTTTGACTTTATCTGGAACCTGCACTGCAGATAGGAAGAGAGTAATTTTAAAACACATGTAATAATGTTTCGGTGTTTTTAGCATGTTCTTGTAGATATTTTCTACACAAACAGGATGCAGAGAACTGCCTTGAATGATGGTGGATGAATAAAAGATCTCAAAGGAAACACATTTTGTATAATCTGAGATTATCCACTAATAAAATAGAGTTAACATAAAAACTAATCCTATAATTAAAGTTGTTTTTTTTTGTGATGTAATACAACAACAATTTGCCGTCACATTCAGTTTCCTTGAAAAAACAAAATACGTATATCTTGTTTATTTTAAATATTCTCTAAAAGACCATCTGAAAATGGGGTTACCTCTGGTCATCCACTATTTTGAATCTCCACACTTTTCCCACTACGTTTTGGTCCTAGTCCCTTCCCCCCGAGCCTCTGTGTTTGTTTCTGTGGAGGTCAGCTTGCCCCCTACAGCGGAGGAGCACCACTTTAAGGGAAGAGCTAACATTTAGCTCATTATGTAAATGCTAATCATTAGTTGGAGCGCAGAGCCTGGGGCTTGGAAATGCTCAGACACAACCAAGGCTGGCAAAGTAGCAAGCCGCATTAATAATCCTAATACATGAACAAAGTGATGTGTGGATTGTGCAGATCCTCTGTGCTTAAACCGTATATTTTAGCCCCCAACCCCTCCAGCGGTGATGGAAACCAGTTATGTCATTTAATGTGATGGAGCAGCATCGTCCTCTGTGGATTTATTTCCCTTCAGCTGAGGCAAGCTTTCACTTGTGTTTCCTCCCCAGTGTCAATAACATAATCAGATGTGGTGCTCACAGCTGCTCTACCTGTAAGTGTGTCTGTGTGTGTGTGTGTGTGTGTTTCCTGTGTAATAGCAGAGCAGAGTACACATTTGCTCAGCGCAATGGTTCGCTGAGAGCGACTAAAGAGCTTTTGCTGCTTCCCTAACTTAAATGTAGACATTATTTCCGTTTGACTGAAAAAAAAACTAAGACAAATATTGTACGAGTTAGACAGACATTTTTAGAAAATATATTTTGAGAATATCAAGTCCCACTTCGATCATCTTTTTAGTCAAATCTTTTCTAATGGTCTTTTGCCTATGATTATGCCGTTTGTAGCATAAAAAAACCCGTGTCGTTTTCTATGACATAGTCTCTGCAGAGCGACGGTAGTTCATTAAAAATGCGACTCTGAGTTGTGGGCGGGGCTGTTGGCCTGTCCCCACTTCCCAACATCTTCCCAACATCTATTTGTCTGCAAGTGAATGCATCAGAAGGCAGCGGAGCACTGAGCTTGTGGCGTCCCAGCGTGTTTTTCAACATCACAAATATGCTATTCTTCCAACTGCATTTTTTCATCTGCTACTGCACATGAATGACAAAATGCTCAGGAAATGCATTTTTAAGCTTAATTTTTCCTTAATATATGTCCTAGATGATCAGAAAAAAAGACGTGAAAACAGCCTTTTCATCAGAGCGTACCACTGTTAAAGCAGCAAGGATCTTTCCGCTGCAGGTACATTTTAACCCTTGTACTATCTTATGGGGTCCAGATGACCTCACCCTTAAATTGACGTGTTATTCCTACCATGACAAAGGTGGATAAAGGTGAAGAGGATTTCATGTAATCCATGGACACCAGTGAGGTTCACAAATCATTGAAGAAAAAAGGTTCAGTGCACTGTCTAGTGGGTCTAGGTGACCCAACTCCCAACGTTAAAGTGCCTAGGACAGCACAACAGTTAGGAATGTAGGCTGTTAGAAGAAGCTCCATAATTTTTACAACTCATGTTGTACGCAAATAGAATCAATACTTTTTTCCTGTCATTTGCATGATTATGGCATGTACATGTTAAAAATGGTACATTTAGGCTTTTAGAAAACTGAAATATTGGGATTTGTTGAGATTTTTTTTAAAAACAATTTGTGAAACTCAAAACGTGGCGTTGGAAGAAGTCGACTTAAATTATCCTG